>CAKJTW010000046.1:8240000-9490000 GCA_917880005.1 Nanger dama
CCTAATACCTTATTATCCCTTCTTTCTACCTCTCCTGCAATAGTTTCTCAGCCCCTTGCTAGCTCTTCTTTACCCTGACCCAAGTGTGAGATTTCTCAGGACTCTGGCTCAAACCCTCAAACCTCTTACTCTCTCTATAAGAGATTTTATCTAGTTCCATAGCTTTAAATACCAACTATATGCTGATGATTCCCAAATGTGTCTCTTTTCTAATACAAATCACTTTGCCACTTCTACTTGGATGTCTCACGGACATCTCAAATTTACATTTCAAACTAAACTTTTAGCCTTTGATTTCTCTTGTCAGAGTCGTTCCTACTCCAGTGTTCTCCTCCATTTCTGTGAATGGTGCTTCTGTCTACGTAAGTTTCATAAGCCAGAATTCAGAAGGGTCATCTCTGACATATTCTTGTGTCCTTTCATCCATTCCGTCATCAATTTCTGTTAATAATCACTCTGTAAATGTTATCTGTCAGCTTCTCATCTCTTCTGTTGCAGCCACTCTAGTCCAAGCCAGGCCGTTTCCAGGACCACTTCAGTAAATTCTTGGCTAATTTCCTGCTTATATCCTTCTCTCTAACCATAATCATTTCTCTACACCGAAGCCCAAGCTTCAAATACAGGTCTAATCATATCACCAGTCCTTGTTCCCTAGCCTTTCTCTGTCTATAGGTTCCAAGCAGATAACTTATATGAATGGAATTGGATAGGTCAGAGGTTTTATATGGAATGGTAGGAACTACTGCAGTTGGAGAGAAGAACGTGCCCTGTCTAGAGAGGGCAGCCAGCACTCAGTGTCGATTTATTGTTGGGATTTGGGAAATATAGATCCAGAGCTGCTGATCTGATTTTTTTCCCGGGAGAGCCAGAAGTCTGGATTTTTTTAAATTGTGAATTTTCTCGATATTAAAATGTTGACAACCAGTTTGAATTGAAAAATTTTCTATACTTATGAATACATTTAATGAAAAATATAAAAAAACCTTTTACATTGAAAATCACAAAACGTGGCTGAAAAAAATTAAAGAAGACCCAAATAAGTGGAGATGTACCATGTTAATGGTTTGAAAGACCCAGTGTTGTTAAACAGTCCAATAGTCCCAAAATAATCTATTAAGATGCAGTGTGTTTACAGACTAAATTCCTTAAGTCTTCTTTTTTTGGGGTGTGTGTGGAAATTGACATGCTGAATCTAAAATATGTGAAACTGTGAAGAATTTACAGTAGCCAAACTATTCAGAAATGGGAGAATAAACTTAGAGGACTTAAATTACCTGATTTTAGGACTTACTGTATAACTAGAGTAATCAAGACACTATGGTATTGTTATTAAAAAACATGTTGCTCATTGACCACAATAGAGTCTTGAAAGGGACACATATGATCAGTTGATTTTTCAGCAAAGGCCAAAACAATTCAGCGGGGAAAGGATGGTCTTGTCAACAAATGTTGCTAGAACAGTTGGATGGATATTTATACGTAAAGAAATGTCTTAATCCCTATCTGACACTATGCAGAAGAATTAATTTGAAGTGACTCATAAACCTAAATATACAAACTGAAGCCATAAAATGTATAGGCAAAATTATAAGAGAAGATATTTGTGGCCTTGAAAAAAGCAAAGATTGTTTTAGGACCCAGAAAGCTCTAACCAACCATAGAAGAAAAAAATGGGTAAGTCAGACCTTTATCAAAAGTAAAACTTTCTGTTCTACAAAAATATGTTGTAAGAAAATGAAAAGGTAAATCACAGACTGGAAGGAAATATTACAGACACACACACCTATGACTTAAACCCAGAATATATAAAACATTTTAAAATTCAGTAATGTAACAAATGGCCCAGTTGAAAATGAGCAGAAGTTTGAATAGACTCTTCACAGAAGAAAATATATTTGAATGTCTGAAAGCATATGAATAGGTGCCCAACATCATTAGTTACCAGGGGGAAAAAAATTAAAAACATAGTGAGATACCACTTCATACCCACAAGGATAGCTAAATTAAAAAAAAAAATTCCAAGTATTGGTGAGGATTTGAAAAGCTAGAATCAATCTATGTTGCTGGTGGGAGCGTGAAATGAAATGGTGCAACCACTTTGGAAAACAACTAGTCAGTTTCTCCTAAAGTTAAATACGTACTTGCCATGCAACCCAGCCAGCCTGCACTTTGGTGTTTATTAAAGAGAAATGAAACCGTATTCACAGAAAGACACATTAATTTTCATAGTACCTCATAGCCAAAAACTGGAAACAGTCCAAATGCCATCATCAGAAGGTCAGTAGATAAACCAATAGATAAAACAGTGGATTATCGGTTTATGCAACAATGTGAATGAATCTCAAAAACATGTTGAGTGAAAGTAAGAAAGGAAAGAGAACTTACTGTATGGTTTCATTTACATTGAAGTTCGAGAATAGGTGACACTAATTTATAGTAACTAAAGTGAGGCCAGTGGCTGGCCTGGTGATGAGTGTGGAGACTGACTGCAAAATAGCATGAGGGGCGATGGGAATGTTTTTCTTGCTCAGGTGTGGTGACAGCACACTAGTGTACATCTGTCAGAACTCACTGACCTTGGAAATGCACGCTTCACATGTGTGCATTGCATTGTGAGTAAATTACACCTGAGCATTTTTTTAAAATATACTGCACAGGTCAACACTCTGGACTAGACAAAAGTTGTTTGCCTGCCAAATTTGGTTGAGGTCAGCCAGTTTAGAACAGCTGGTCTGTACCCCCACCCACGCATACACTGCAGGAGTGCCTGGCCTGTAGTAGGCCTTCACATTTCTGTTTAATGAGTTGCAGCTCCGTTGTAAGAAAATATCCCATCCTTCATCCTCCTGCAATTTTCTGACTCCAGTCATTATTATGAAGTTAAGTGGCCTCTCCTGGCCAAAGTACCTTGAGGACAGATCATATGTATATATGTGTATATAGATATATGAAAATTACGTTTGGCACAAAAGCAGAGACTGGATAAGCTCTTCTTGCTTAGAATCTGTTTCAGCTTCTATTTCGTTGTCTTGAGCATTTACACTCTTCCTGCAGTGCAGAAGACGCAGGTTTGATCCCTGGAGAAGGAAATGGCAACCCACTCCAGTATTCTTGCCTGGGAAATCCTGTGGACAGAGGAGTGTGGCAGGCTACAGTCCATGGTGTTGCAAAAAGTCAGACACGACTTAGTGACTAAACAACAAAGCAGAATTATTACATGTTTTTTCAACCAGAACTTTAAAAAGCACTAGTTATCATGCTGTTCTGATAACTGGTCCCTTCCTTTGATAGTGCTGCTCTGAATTTTCCGAGTAACCTTCCTCCTCCCCTTCCCTAAACTATGTCCTTGGCCATTTTAAAAGTTAGCCTGAGGCTTAACTTGACAGAAGAACTTTCCTTGATCAGTAAGTAGTACAGCCTCAAACTTGTTTTCAGACTCGCCTCTCCCTGTAGTACCCTCATATTACTTCTCTCTTTTTTTGGCCAGGTCACGAGGTGTGCAGGATATTAGTTCCCTGATCAGGGGTCGAACCCATGCCCCCAGCACCAAGTTCTACCTCTGGACTTCTAGAGAATTTCACATTTCTCTCTCTCTTTTTTGTTACTTAACATTTCTTTTTTCACCAAGACCTTTTCTTCCTGTTGACATTGTAGTTCACTCAGAATGGGGAGGGGTAGCTGTACTATTTTCTCTGTGTATCTAAGATCTGTACCAAGTGGGTTTAATAACTAAAACAAAGCATACTGACGGTACATTCTACTGTGAAGATAAATAATGTGCAACTCAAAGCCCATAATGGTTAGAAGTACAGTACTTTAGATAACTGGACCTAGGTCTTTTCTCCACCTTTTCTTGGCATAAGCCCCTGGAAAGGAAGCCAGGGAGATTAAGAGTTGCCTCTATCTGATAACAGCCCAGAAACTTAAGAGGAGGCAGTTCCCACAGCAGCAATCTGAGTCCAGTAAGAGAGCTTAATGAACTGCCTGTACCTGTACAATTATAAGAGTTTGTCTCTGTGCTATCAGAGGAACTGATGAAAAGAAAGTTAATAGGAACATGAGAATGAGGAAAAAGAAGTGGAGATTGGAATTGCATAGTGTGTAATCCTGATAGTTCCAGTTCTAGTTCAGTCGTGTCCGACTCTTTGTGACCCCATGAACCGCAACACGCCAGGCCTCCCTGTCCATCACCAACTCCCAGAGTTCCCTCAAACACATGTCCATTGAGTCAGTGATGCCATCCAACCATCTCATCCTCTGTCGTCCCCTTCTCCTCCTGCCTCCAGTCCCTCCCAGCATTAGAGTCTTTTCCAATGAGTCAACTCTTTTCATGAGGTGGCCAAGGTACTGGAGTTTCAGCTTTAGCATCAGTCCTTCCAAAGAACACCCAGGACTAATCTCCTTTAGGATGGATTGGTTGGATCTCTGCACTCTAAGGGGCTGTCAAGAGTCTTCTCCAACATCACAGTTCAAAAGCATCAATTCTTTGGCACTCAGCTTTCTTTATAGTCCAACTCTCACACCCATATATGACCACTGGAAAAACCATAGCCTTGATTAGATGGACTTTTGTTGACAAAGTAATGTCTCTGCTTTTTAAAATGCTATCTAGGTTGGTCATAACTTTCCTTCCAAGGAGTAAGCGTCTTTTAATTTCATGGCTGCAATCCCCATCTGCAGTGATTTTGGAGCCCAGAAAAATAAAGTATGACACTGTTTCCCCATCCATTTGCCATGAAGTGATGGGACTGGATGCCATGATCTTAGTTTTCTGAATGTTGAGCTTTAAGCTAACTTTTTTCACTCTCCTCTTTCACTTTCATCAAGAGGCTTTTGAGTTCTTCACTTTTTGCCGTAAGGGTGGTGTCATCTGCATATCTGAGGTTATTAATATTTCTCCCAGCAGTCTTGATTCCAGCTTGTGCTTCTTCCAGTTCAGCATTTCTCATGATGTACTCTGCATATACGTTAAATAAGCAGGGTGACAATGTACAGCCTTGACGTACTCCTTTTCCTATTTGGAACTAGTCTGTTGTTCCATGTCCAGTTCTAACTGTTGCTTCCTGACCTGCATACAGGTTTCTCAAGAGGCGGTCAGGTGGTCTGGTATTCCCATCTCTTTCAGAATTTTCCACAGTTTATTGTGATCCACACAGTCAAAGGCTTGGGCATAGTCAATGAAGCAGAAATAGATGTTTTTCTGGAACTCTCTTGTTTCTTTGATGATCCAGCGGATATTGGCAATTTGATCTCTGGTTCCTCTGCCTTTTCTAAATCCAGCTTGACCATCTGGAAGTTCATGGTTCACGTATTGCTGAAGCCTGGCTTGGAGAATTTTGAGTATTACTTTACTAGCGTGTGAGATGAGTACAATTCTGCGGTGGTTTGAGCACTCTTTGGCACTGCCTTTCTTTGGGATTAGGATGAAAATTGACCTTTTCTAGTCCTGTGGCCACTGCTGAGTTTTCCAAATTTGCTGGCATGTTGAGTGCAGCACTTCTATAATATATCTTTCAGGATTTGAAATAGCTCAACTGGAATTCCATCATCTCCACTAGCTTTGTTTGTAATGATGCTTCCTAAGGCCCACTTGACTTCACATTCCAGGATGTCTGGCTCTAGATGAGTGATCACACCATTGTGATTATCCAGGTTGTGAAGATGTTTTTTGTACAGTTCTTCTGTGTATTCTTCTTCTTAATATCTTCTGCTTCTGTTAGGTCCCTACCATTTCTATCCTTTATTGAGCCCATCTTTGCAGGAAGTGTTCCCTTGGTATCTAATTTTCTTGAAGAGATCTCTGCTGCTGCTGCTGCTGCTAAGTCGCTTCAGTCGTGTCTGACTCTGTGAGACCCCACAGACGGCAGCCCATTGGGCTCTGCCATCCCTGGGATTCTCCAGGCAAGAACACTGGAGTGGGTTGCCATTTCCTTCTCCAGTGCATGAAAGTGAAAAGTGAAAGTGAAGTCGCTCAGTCATGTTTGACTCTTAGCGACTCCATGGACTGCAGCCTACCAGGCTCCTCCGTCCATGGGAGTTTCCAGGCAAGAGTACTGGAGTGAGATGCAATTTCCTTCTCCAAAGAGATCTCTAATCGTTCCCATTCTGTTGTTTTCCTCTATTTCTTTGCATTGATAGCTGAGGAAGGCTTTTTTTCTCTCCTTGCTATTCTTTGGAACTCTGCATTCAAATGGGTATATCTTTCCTTTTCTCTTTGCTTTTCGCTTCCCTTATTTTTACAGCTATTTGTAAGGCCTCCCCAGACAGCCATTTTGCTTTTTTGCATTTCTTTTTCTTGGGGATGGTCTTGATTCCTGTCTCCTGTACAATGTCACGAACCTCTGTCCATAGTTCATCAGGCACTCTATCTATCAGATCTAGCCCCTTAAATCAATTTCTCACTTCCACTGTATAGTCATAATGGATTTGATTTAGGTCATACCTGAATGGTCTAGTGGTTTTCTCCACTTTCTTCAATTTAAGTGTGAATTTGGCAATAAGGAGTTCATGATCTGAGCCACAGTCAGCTCCTGGTCTTGTTTTTGCTGACTGTATAGAGCTTCTCCATCTTTGACTGCAAAGAATATAATCAATCTCATTTCAGTTTTGACCATCTGGTGATGTCCATGTGTAGAGTCTTCTCTTGTGCTGTTGGAAGAGGGTGTTTGCTATGACCAGTGCGTTCTCTTGGAAAAACTATTAGCCTTTGCCCTGCTTCATTCTGTACTCCAAGGCCAAATTTGCCTGTTACTCCAGGTATTTCTTGACTTCCTACTTTTGCATTCCAGTCCTCTATAATGAAAAGGACATCTTTTTTGGGTGTTAGTTCTAGAAGGTCTTGTAGGTCTTCATAAAACTGTTCAACTTCAGCTTCTTCAGCATTACTGGTTGGGGCATAGACTTGGATTATGGTGATATTGAATGGTTTTCCTTGGAAATGAACAGAGATCATTCTGTTGTTTTTGAGATTGCATCCAAGTACTGCATTTCAGACTCTTTTTTGACTGTAATGACTACTTCATTTCTTCTGAGGGATTCCTGCCCACAGTAGTAGGTAGATATAATGGTCATCTGAGTTAAATTCCCTCATTCCAGTCCATCTTAGTTCGCTGATTCCTAGAATGTCGATGTTCGCTCTTGCCATCTCCTGTTTGACTACTTCCAATTTGCCTTGATTCATGGACCCAACATTCCAAAGTTCCTATGCAATATTGCTCTTTACAGCATTGAACCTTGCTTCTGTCATCAGTCCCTTCCACAACTGGGTGGTGGTTTTGCTTTGGCTCCATCCCTTCATTCCTTCTTGAGTTATTTCTCTACTGATTTCCAGTAGCATCTTGGGCACCTACTGACCTGGGGAGTTCCTCTTTCAGTATCCTATCTTTTGCCTTTTCATACTGTTTATGGGGTTCTCAAGGCAAGAATACTGAAGTGGTTTGCCATTCCCTTCTCCAGTGGACCACATTTTGTCAGACCTCTCTGCCATTTTAATTTGGAAAGATTTGTTATACTTGTTTTCTGCTTATGCCTGTGCTAGAATTAGTATCATACTAAAGAAAGAGGACAGTAGTTTATCTGCTTTTCAGAATATATTGTTTCAAATCCCTATTATATTTGAAGGACTCAGAATCTTGTTTAGCTACTTCACTATCTAAGATTAAATTTACTTTCTTTGTAGATTGCCGCTGACAGTTCACAAGCATTCCAGTTTCTCTACATCCTTACCAATGCTTGTTATTTTTTGTTTCTTTCCTTTTTTAGTAGATATCCTAATGTTATCTCTGAGATGATAGTCTTCTTACATATTTAGTGTTTTCATATGATTGGTGGCATAATGTTGCCTCTGTAGTCATTATCACATTACTGTTCTTCCACAGCACTCGTCAGTCGTACGTGCAGTGCTTTATTTTTTTGTTTTTTTAGTTGTTACCATAAGAGCAGGGACCTTGTCTGTCTGCATCACTAGTATCTCTAGGGCTGAGACAGAACTTGACCCCTTATAGTTGCTTAGCGAGTATTTGATGAATGAATGAATGGAAAGTAGAGAGGCATAGTATAGTGGTTGAAACCAAAGACTTCTGGCATCAGACAGACTTGGGTTTGAATCCTGGTTTCCTTATTTATAAAATGGTTTGATAATGCCTTCCTCATAGGATTGTGGTGAGATTAAATGAGATCACATATGTGAAACCCTTAGTGCTGCACCTGGCACATTGTAATTATCTGATAAGTGGCAGCTTTTATTAGTAGAGAGAGGTCAGCTGGCCAACGGGGTATCAGTAGGCTTGGGACTTAAAACCCCTCATTTTGTCACTAATAAGCTGTGTAATACTGAACAAGTTTTCTAACATCTTTGAATTTTTTCCCTCTGTAAGAGCATTAAGGTAGATGACCCCTAAAAGCCCTTCTGTGATTTCATTTGATCCTTACATTTATCACAATGTTCATTCCAGCAGTCATTACCATTTCACACTGTCTCAACATTAATTAGGGTAGGAGGTTGTTAATCTTGGTCTGAATCTCAGAAGCATCTAAATGATAGAATTAATTTCAAAGAATGTTTTATAGAGAAGATCATCCCATTTCAAAAGTTAAACCATTAAAATAGCTGAAGACGCGTTTGCCCCTGCATGAGGTGTTTAGTAATGATCTAATACGCCAGGTTGCGTGTGAGCACTCGGGGATCACAGACACGGAGGAATGCAGATCGTAATGTAGATTGCAGTGACAGTTTGGTGGTTTTGCTGGGTTGTGTTGCACTCAGCTCTTAGACCTGCATTAACGATACCTTTTTGTCCATTGCTCTGCTGCTGACTGATGGAATAAATAAAATCATCTTTAAGAGAAGACTTTTGACTTCTGAAATGTGGCTGGCTGTGTCCCTGTTTTTCTTAGCAAATATGGGCCCAGATATTTAAACTCAGTTTGGCTGGATTTGAGAGGAAGAGAATTTCATTAGTTTTCCCAACTAAGTAAGATGGTATGACTCTATCTAGCAGTTTTTTGTGTTTTTTTGTACAGATGCTTCAGAGCAGAGAATGGAAGAAGCGTGTTTCTGTCGCGCGTTTTATGCCAGCTGCTGTCTAGTGCTTTCGCATGCGCTGTCTCATTCCATTTGTTGATGGAATAGTGTTGCTCAGTGTTGCCACCCTAATCACTTACAGGCAGTCCTGCAGTGGTGCTTTTTGTGAGCCCCCATAAGCTTTTCTTAGGGAGTCACTGCTGCTAACCCCAAGAAAGTATTAGTATACACTGCCTTCAAGGAGAAGCTCTTTGGGTTTCATTAAAGACAAATAACCTGGATAACTTTTGCCATCAAACTCCCTGGTCTCTTCAGAGGTGCTTTCCGGTGGTCTGCAAGTAGGAATCCTAAACACTTTCCTCGTTGAAGAAGTAGTACAGTTGGTGATTAGACCCCCAGATGAAACAGACACACGTATGTGTAAACTTCCTTATCTGTTAGTACATCAGTCATGTGGAAGACGTTCTGTGATTTAGATCTCCGCTTAAACATTTGTTTAATGTAGGGGCCATGGAAGCCACTTAATAGTTTTGTGACCCTGAGCAAGTCTCTGGGCCTGTGTCCTCGTCAGTTAGAGGGGGATATAGTTCTCTTGTAGGAATGACGTCAAGACGAGTGACGTAACATAGGTGAAGCCACACAGATGTCGGTGCTGTCCACTGCTCCTCTTTCCATTCTGTTGTTGAAATAACAGTAAAATCTCTTTGAGCATAACTTGGTTTGTTAATGCCTTTGTCAAAGTTGCTTATTCACATGTCACAGGGCTTGACAGTGAAATTTATTTTTCTTTCCTTATCAATTACAAATGCTATTAGAAGTTTATTCTGGTTCAGACTTTGGAATGAGGAAAGTTTCTTAAAAGCAGAATTAAGTGAGTTTGCTTTAGACTTCCTTCTGAGATTTAGCCAACTTGGACAGAATTAGAATTGCGTTCATAGTGGAGTTCCCACCTGGAACATAGTTGGCAGTAAGAAAGGTTGTGCAATCACATGCCTTATCAGATGTTCAGTAAGTTTATTGTTGCCTGAAAAACTGGAGGAAGTGCCCTCCTCCTTTCTTTTCTGTCAAGAAGCTGTTTGTGGATTAGGAGATGAGTAAATGAAAATGAATCTGACTTTGGCAATTGGAGAATGAGAAAAATGCTAACCCTGGGCATCTAGGCTTGTTTCAGCTTCCCAGGGAGCTCCTCAGAGGTCTTGACCTATGGGTGGTAAGTGCTCAAAACAAAACAAAAACTGTAAAGTAGAGCCTGTACTTAGTAGGGTCATTTAAAAGATTTCAGGTTGATAATGGGGATGCAGAGGTGATTTTCGCTGGCCAAATCAGTTCTGGTGTTTTGTTTTGGTTTTACTCATCTAAAATTGAATGCATTCTTTCCAGAGTAGCAAGCAGGAATGATCGTAAAAACACAGATCGAGTCCTGCCACTTTTCTCTGTGAAACCCTCACCGCCAACCATCTCCCATCACACATCGAGTGGAATGGTCGTTTCTTCCTAAGACCCGCATCCCACACACGCCTTGTCTGCGCTCACCTCACAGCATGGGCCCTTTCCCTCAGTCAGCCACGCAGTCATCCCTTGGCCTCTCTTCAGTTGTCCAGCTTTTCTTATCACCGTATTTAAAAAGTAGGCGCTTTCTGCCACAGAATTCCTTCTTTGTTCTCTCTTAACAACCTGGTAACAATTTTTGTACTTAGTTTTCTTCTTGATGGCTGGCTTACTTGCTTGTTTTTGTCTTTCTGTGCTCTGAGATTATGAACTCTATGAGGGCAGAGACCATGATTTTTGTCTTGCATGTGTTGGCTTGTGGTAGGCTTTAAATAAAAATTCGTTGAATGAATGGCAGTTTGATAATTCCTGCTTTACAGGGGAACAGGTACTTTAGTTCATAAACGAGTGGACATCTTCTTACTGATCTGAATCTACATGATGATAAAGGTCAATATGCGGCCTTTTTAGGTGCTTTGTTTCCCTGGTTGCATTTTATTTAAATTAATTTAGATGGTTCTTGGGAACTTTTTCCAGGCCAGAGTTGGATTAGCTGTGGCACTGTGTGCTTACCCCTTTCATGAAACAGGTTACCATTGGATTTTATCATTGTGTCCTCAGAACTCAGGTTGGTGCCTGGCACCTGCTAGCTATGCTCAGTAAGTATTTGTTCAGTGAAAACTAAGTGGTAGAATTGAGATATATATATATATATATATATATATATATATATATATATAAAGAAAAGAACAGTTTTTACTCTGGTAGATTATGGGGCTCATTGGTTCCAAGTATCACTTTGTTCTTTGTTACTCTGGTTCTCCAGATCATGGCATAAGTTAAAAGAAAATCAAATCTTTATAATGGACTATATTTCAAAGTGAAGTCGCTCAGTCACGTCTGACTCTTTGTGACCCCATGGACTGTAGCCCACCAGGCTCCTCTGTCCATGGGATTCTCCAGGCAAAAGTACTGGAGTGGGTTGCCATTTCCTTCTCCAGGGGATTCCCGACGCAGGGATCAAACCCGGGTCTCCTGCATTCCAGGCGGACGCTTTAACCTCTGAGCCACCAGGGAAGCCTATATTTCAAACACATGTATAAGTAAAGAGACTAATAAAGTCAACCTCCACCATGGATCTACCACCCAGCTTCAACAGTTATCAACACATGACCAATATTGTTTAACCTTACTCCCCTCTTCTGCCTCAGTATTTAAAAACAAATCCCAGACATTATATCATTTCATCTGTAAATACTTCAGAAGGGTATAATCAATTTAAGAACCAGCTAACTTTTGGAAAAACCTGACAGAAAAATTCCATTTGCCTCCTTGAATCTGATTGTAGATGCCAGCTGGTGAATTTCCATGTGCTAAACCACTCCCAAGGCCTGACTCATTATTGAAAGCATATACTGCATTGTAATTGCTGAGATAGCAGCAGTTTGCTGAGATATGTTATCCTGGTGAAGTATGTTTCTATTGGATGTAGAGAGATTACAAATAAGTGAAAACAAGTGAAAATAAGTCAGAGATAAGTTTTTTCCTTTTGTTGTTGTTCAGTGTTCAGTTGCTGCCCTATGAACTGCAGTATGCCAGACTCCCCTGTCCTTCACTATCTCCTGGAGTTTGCTCGAAGTCATGTCCGTTGAGTTGGTGAGACTGTCTAACCATCCAACCCTTTGCTTCCCTCTTCTCCTTTTGCCTTCTGTTTTTCCCAGCATCAGGGTCTTTCCCAATGAGTCAGCTTTTCACATCAGGTGGCCAAAGTAGTGGAGCTTCAGCTTTAGCATCAATCTTTCCAATGAATATTCAGGGGTTGATTTCCTTTAGGATTGACTGGTTTGATCTCCTTGCAGTCCAAGGGACTCTCGAGTATTTTCCAGCTCCAGTTAGAAAGCATCAATACTTTGGTGCTCGGCTTTCTTTATGGTCCAACCCTCACGTCCATACATGACTACTGGAAAAACCATGGTGGTGGTAGTTTAGTCGGTTAAGTCGTGTCCAACTCTAGAAACCCCATGGACCGTAGCCTGCCAGGCTCCTCTGTCCATGGAATTCTCCAGGCAAGAATACTGGAGTGGATTGCCATTTCCTCCTCCAGGGGATCTTCCCGACCCAGGAATTGAACCTGGCTCTCCTGCCTTGCAGGCAGATTCTTTACCGGCTGAGCTTCGAGGGAAGCCCATAGCTTTGACTCTACGGACCTTTGTTGGCAAAGTGATGTTTCTGTTTTTACCTTTGGAGATGTGTAAAGACAGATACTTTTGACACGGTGCTTTACAGGCCTTTGAGATTCTATCTGGAAGATGAAGATGAAGTATGGTGTGTGGATTAACAATTTCTCATAGTACTTTGTGGCTGGATTCCTGAGAGTCACAATTAGCCATAAAGTGGAAAGTAAGAGTGCTGGGAGATTTAGACCTGGAAAGACTCCTGAGCCTTCGTAGGTGGAAGGGTTAGAACTTGGGTCAGCAGAAAAGACACACCGCTTGGAAGTGGTTATGGTTAGTTTTATTCTAGAAGTTAAACTTGTAGATCTCTTAGATCTCTGTAAATAGCCTAGGTGAAATAAAATTTCCTTTAGGACAGGAAGAGAAGGCACTGCTTTCTTTCAGCAAATATTTTAAAGTATTAAATACTATTTTTAAAAATTTGGAGATTGGCACCGAGTGAATGGTTGGACTGGAACAGTGTTTTTCCTGTGATTCCAATGTTTTGTGGAAAAGAAATGGAAGTGGGGATGCAAATGATCATAACAGCCTTTAACTACTTTGGTGTTTTAGGTGATGTTTTAGTTGCTGAATTGATGTCCAACTTTTTGCAACCCCATGCACTGTAGCCCACCAGGCTCCTCTGTTGATGAGATTTCCCAGGCCACAATACTGGAGTGGGTTGCCATTTCTCTCTCCAGGGGATCTTCCTGACCCTGGGATCAAACCCAAGGTCTCCTGCAGGTGGATTCATCACCACCGAGCCCCCTGGGAAGCCCAGCTGCTTGCTTTAACAAACCACACGAGAGAACAAAACCCTGATTCTGAGAGGCTTCAAGGCCTGGCCCTGCAAGGGTCGCAGTCTTGCTTTCTCCCTGGCCTGAAGCACCAGATGAGTCTTCTGTTTGTAGCATTGGTAGGAGAGAGTGAGTGTAGTGATCCCAGGATGATTCTTGGCAATTTATTTTGAAAGTCTGCTTTTTCATTCCTGCCTTTATACTCCCATAACCATTAGTTAATGCCTGTAATAAAAATTACGTAGCACACAATGCCTTCAATAGGGATTTTGTCATAATCATCTGTGTATCCTTAGCATCTAGCACATGGTCACATGGAAAATATTTGTTGACACATGATGGTCCGTTTCCAGCCCCGAGATGATGTGATTTTTCAGTTTCTCCTGTGGCCTTGACTCAGAATGTGCGAGTCATGCTAGTCCTTTGCAGGCCCCTCTCTCCGTTGTTCAGTCAAGATGTGTTTGTCCTCGGGCTCTGGTCTGTTCTCTTCTTTGGGGACCTTCTAGGGAGCAGAAGGAGAGAAAATCTTGTGTTTGGAACAAGGGGAGCCTGTGAGACTGAAGGTGATCTATCATGTTAGGGTCACTGGGCTCTTCCAGCTGCCATCTGGATGAAGAACTCAGTGTTGAATGAAGAATTCAGATGCCAGGAGCTCATTGCATTTATCGTTCTTCCCCATTTGCTGTGATTTGACCCCATCCCTGTAACTGTGGTGTGGAATAGATTTCAGTCTCGATCTGCCCCCACCGCTCCTGATTCCCTTTATCCTCATCTGCCTTTTCTTTTTCTTCCCTAAAGCATTCACTACATTTGAAGATCTATGCAGTTTACTTATTATGTTTATTATTATGTTTTATGTCTCTGTCAGAATATAAGCTCCAGGAGAACAAGGATCTGTGTCTTTCTCAATCACTGATGTGTCTTTGCAGCTGCAGGGCCTGCATATAGTAGGCCTTCACTAAATAATTGTTGAATAAATAAATGAACCGTGAGCTACTGAACTGTGTCTTTTGCTTAAATCAATGTTTTTGAAGTACCTAGAGCCTATACCAACAAAGCGGTTTATATATTTGAATATATCACCAGTAATATCTCCTCACAGTCATTTTGGAAGATAGGTGGTATTATCTTTTTTTTTTTTCTTTTAGCATCTCTGAGCCTCAGAGAAGCTCAGCAATTTATTCCAAGATCATATGACTAATGAGGGTTGGAACTGACATACAAATCCGGATCTGACTCCACAGCCTACGTTCTCTGCTGCCATATTATATCTTCTTAAACCATTCATTCAATAAATATTTATCTAGTGCCTACCAGGTTCTAGGTACCTTAGGCAGTCAAATAGTAGTTTATTGTGGGATACTAACCAAAGTCTTTTAAATTTTGTCATCTTTGTTGTATTCTTTATGAGCGATGAGAGGTTTAATGTGTTTTATTTTATATATCTGCAAGCTCTGCTTAAATACAGGTAATAATAGGCATGAAAATGCCTCTGATAAAACTTTGGTTATCCAGAGATCAATTTGCTGTCATTTTCAAGCATCCAGAAGAGTTCTGAACCCAAAATTAAGAAAAAGAAAAGCAAGTGCCTTAGATAGTCAAGAAAGAAAGAACTTTTGAGCATGTTGACAATTCCTGCGAAGACTTGAATGCCAGAAGTGCTGTGAGTAGTCACTTCTTCCAGAAATTGAAGGAGTTTGTTGATCAAACTGGCAGTGTATAGTTATAAATAGGTCAGCATTTCTTGAGAAGAAAGCCAAAAACCTAGGTGAAAGGATATTAAGACATGCAGAGAAAACAGAGTGGAGAATGGTGGTAGTCAAAGTAAGTGAGGTTTGAAGTGATTGGGACACAGAATGAGTGGTGGACTCTTGAGAACCTTGATGAAAAGCCAGATCAGACACTTCTTTGTGGGTCAGAGTTGGACCGGTGCCATAGGAACGCCTTCAAATGCAAAATGTCTCGAAGCCACAGATATAAGAATTCTCTCCTTTGAATGCAAATGAAAACCACAGTGAGATACCACTTCACATCCTTTAGGATAACTATTACCAAAAACTCTGAGGAGGAAAAACTGGAACCTCGGTATCCCAGTTGTAACACGGTGTAGCCACTGTGGAAAACAGTTCTGTGGTTCTTCAGAAAGTTAAGCACAGAACTGCCATTGGTACAGCAATTCTACTTCTAAGCAAATACCCAAAAGAATTGGAAGAAGGGACTTAAACTTATACACCAGTGTTCATAGCAGCATTATTCATAGTGGTTACAAGATAGAAACAACCCAGATGTCCCTCCACTGGTGAATGGATGAATAAAATGTGCTATGTACACACAATGGAATATTGTTCTGCCTTCAGAAAGAAGAAATTCTGAAACAACATACAACATGGGAAGCTTGAAGGTAACTACGCTGAGTTTTGAAGCCAGGCACAAAAGGACAAATCCTGTATGATTTCTCTCACATGAAGTACCTGGAATAGGTAAATTCATAAAGACGGAAAGTAAAATAGTGTTAGTAGGGGCTCAAGGGAAGGGAAATGGGGAATTACTGTAGGAATGAGTGCGGAGCTACTGTTTGGGATGATGAAAAAGTTTTGGAGGTGAATAGTGGTGATGGTCCCACAACACTGTAAATCTAATGCCCCTGAATTTTACAGTTAAAAATGGTTAAAATGGTAAATTTTGTGTCTTGTATGTTTTACCATGGGCTTCCCAGGCGGCACAGTGGTAAAGAAATCCACCTGCCAACGCAGGAGACGTGGGGTTTGATCCCTGGTTTGGGAAGATCCCCTGAAGGACGAAATGGCAACCCACTCTAGTATTCTTGTCTGGAAAATCTTATGGACAGAGGAGCCTGGCGGATTACAGTCCATGAGGGTCACAGTTGGGCACAACTTAGTGACTAATCAACAGCAACGATATTTTACCGTGCATGTTTAAAGAAACCTCTCTTGTGTGTGCACTTGAGTGGAAGTGTGTGGGGAGGGAACAAATGTGCGGTGCCACAGTGAGGCTCGGTCTCCACGTTCAGTGACAGTGGAGATGTGCTGTCTCTGGGGTGATAACCATGAAGTCATTCTACTACAGCCGTATTTGTAAGCACAGGAGAGTGAGCCAGTTGTTAAAGTGTTAACCGACAAGAAACTTGATATCCTTTCTTGAAAGAAGTACTGGGGGACTGGGTGGGAAAGAGACCTACTTTTCATGATGCATTCAATGTACTGCGACTTTTTTTTTTAAACCATAGTTGTGTATTACCTATTTTGAAAAATTAAAATAATTTATTATGGAGAAAAACCAAGGAGTAATAAAAAGATTATTCATTTTATTCTGTTTAAAAAAGTAGGAATGTATGCATTTATTAAAACTTGCTGCAGAGGTGTTAGAGTGAGGTTTGAGATCTAAAAATGATTAGAACTCAGAGACAAATGGACTCCTCCTCTGCAAATCCACTTGTAATGGGGCTTTGTTGTGATTTCCTCTCCACCCATCATCTCTGTCAGTACCACCTTACAGTGTTAGGAGAATCACATAAGACAATAGATGTCCAGACACCTGGAAAGCCATAAAGTGAGTTTTGCTTTGCAGTTTCAAAAGTGATCACTGTATCTGCCCATCTGGAGCTATGACTTCAGTCTTCATACACTGTGAGATAGGAGATGCTTCCATGACTTGTTATGGGGTGCTGGCAGGGGAAGGTGAAACTGGGAACTTTCATAGAGTTGGAAACTCCCTATCTGCATGGAGGGTTTGAGATTTTAGTTTTTTATTTGTAAGTTATGTCTATGTTCTAGTGCCTTACCAAGGGGTTCCTAGGTGGTGCAGTGTAAAGAATCCACTTGCCAATGAAGGAGACTCAAGAGATGTGGGTTTTATCCCTGGCTTGGGAAGATCCCCTGGAGTAGGAAATGACAGCACACTGCAGTATTCTTGCCTGGAGAATCCCATGGACAGAGGAGCCTGAGGGCTACCCAAGGGTCGCAGAGTTGGGTAGGACTGACTGACTGAGCATGTACACACAGGCATGTGTTAGGTTGAATGCTGCAGCTATGTTGATAGTCGGACTCCATAGATCTTACTTATTCCCTTCCTCCATCATATATATGTATGTATAGTACATATGGTTTTGCTTCTTTTTCCCTCTTGTCATCTTAATTAAATGTTATCTTAAATGTTATTTAAATTTTCTGTCCAAGTTAAATTGATAATAGGAAAGGAAGGGCTTTTGGTGCATGTGAAAGGCTGCAGAGTATATGGCTCCTCATGTTTCTAGTCTCTTCTAGAGGAGGTTATAGACTTGTCTGGGAACAGTGGTCTTTCTTGATTCTCACTTTGAGGCCCTCTAGTATTAATAGTTCCAGCCAGTACCAGCACTTTGAGGGGGCTGCACAGACTGACATTTCTCACTTCCTTTCTTGTTCTAGGAGGCCCAGTCCACTTAATGCTCTTATCTTTGGAAGTGGAGTTAAGCAAAAGTCAGGTTTAGATTTTTCTTTCAGATGTTCAGTTTGAGGAGCTGTAACTGTACCTTGTAGAGGAGCTTGTGTAAAAACTATAGTTCATTTATTAAATTGAAAATTGTTCTTCTCCTCTTTTTTTGATATCAGACAAACATTTCTGTTGATTTTTCTTCTTTTCATTTTCCTTCCATTTTGTTTTTGTTACTTTTCTTCTATTTTTTGCATCTCTTTCCCCCAAATTAAAATGAGACAATTGCATTCTTTCAAAAGAAATGTTTGTTTGAAAGATGACTGTGGATTCTGTGAAATTACTTTTTTTTTTGGTAGGAAGTTTATGTTTTAAAAGATAAGGATAATGTCATCTTAGATTGTAAAAATTACTCCCATACCCTTTGGAATGTGAGAAAAACTTTTTAAAGTTAAACTCCTAGCAAAGATTCTATATAAGCAGGTATTGAGCCAAAAGCATTGAAAATAACTGCTGTAATTTTTCTATTGCTCAAGTTTTTAAGGGACAGCATTTTCACATCTTTAGGGCACAAATTTAATTTTAAATTCTTTTCAGTTAGTGAATAAGTGTAGGTATTTAAACTTCTCTTTCATTGTAATTTCCAAAACATGTTCTGTCTTGATAAAACAGTGTGTTAGGTAGTATGCAGTAGAATAAATTAATTGGATTAGTAATCAGATTCTGGTCCCAGTTTTCCTGTTATCAGGTCATTGAACTCTTTTTGCTCTGGTTCCCCAACTGAAATGGAAGGGATCGGATGTGTGGGCTTGTGAGGTTTATTTATAAAAATTTAGTCATTCCAATTTTATTGACATTTTTCTAAAGCTGATAAAAGAGTAAAAAGTTCTGCTTATAACACTGTTCATATAAAGCACTTAATTTGTTTAAATATAAAGTAAGTTAGACTGGATTCTGAAGGGGTTTAGTCAGTGGATGACTAAAACAACTTTTTTATGAGATGGTCTCATGTAGAAATCAGTTTCAAAATACTTTCTCTGACAACTTGGAACTTAAAAACCGGGATCTCTTTTTAAGTGAGATTAATCATTGTAAGAAATCTGTCATTAGCACATATCTCATTTCTATTATGATATTTTAAAAATAGTAACTCAAAACTATTTAGTTGACTTTTCTGCTATGGCTTTCATTGAAATACTGTTGCTCTGGTCATTCTCCCTGACTGAGTTCCTTTTCCTGAGAATAAAGGATTGAGCTCATACCTTTGCACAACTATCTAGAGAGTATTTTAAGCTTGGCATGTTCAAACCTGGCTGACTCAATTAGTATGTGGATAAACTAGTATATTAGAACATTTTTTAAGTTCCAAGCCACAAATTGTGCTTTCAATGAACACAGACCTGTATAAAATGAATACTTAAGCCTTGAATAGCACAGACATTCAAAATGCCCCTTGCCGTGGGTGACTGATTGCCAGGGAGGCTCCTGCTTGGCCGTCAAGTTTCTTCCTCTGCTGGAAGCAGTGTCAGGAGCAGAGTCTAGAGAGGGTCTGGTCCTTTGGCACTCTGCTAACCCTCTGCTTTGGGCAGAGAAAAAGGCTGCTGTCTTCTTAAACTCTTACCATATGGAAAGTTTCTATAAATAAACCTTGAATTTATGATTGGTCTTCTAAATTTGTAACCTCTACCATCTGTGACTAAACCCAGTATAAATACCTATTTAAACATACATACGTCTTCCCAGGTAGCTCAGCAGTAAAGAATCCTCCTGCTGAGCAAGAGACACGAGTTCCATCCCTGGGTCGGGAAGATCTCCTGGAGAAGGAAATGGCAACCTGCTCCAGTATTCCTGCCTGGAAAATCCCATGGACAGAGTAGTCTGGCAGACTGCAGTCCATGGGGTCACAAAGAGTTGGACATGACTTAGAGACTAAACAACTGCATTCAAAGTTGGGTCATTTCAGTGAGAAAGATCACCATCCACAATATCTAAATAGTTCCCTTAATTTTACCTTTGTCCATTGGCATGGATGAGGACTTTATTTTTTTATCAAGCAAAAACTAGTCAGCTGGTTGTGTTTGGTGAATCCACTTTGACTTTTTGCGCATGAATTGTTGGTATAATTATGTAGCATACATATTCATGAAGATGTTAAAGTACATTAAATTTCTGACAAACTGAACTGTTTAAATGTACTAAGTGAACTGACTTTTTAGTCTTTTTAATATTTTAATTTTTAGCTGTTCCCTGGGGCATGTGGAATCTTAGTTTCTCTGACCAGGAATTGAACCTGTGCCTGCTGCAGTGGAAGTGCAGAGTCTTAACCACTGGACCACCACCGAGGTCCTGGTTTTTTAGCAGAATCCTATCGTTATTCATTTTGTAAATTTGAGTCTGTCGGACCTTCAGTCAACAAGTGCATAATGGGCACCTATTACGTGCCAGACACTAGGTCTTGGGGGATATAGAGTCATGTAAAAGATGTTACCTGCTCAAGTAAGAGATGAGCAAAAAGAAACCTGAGGACAGGAGAATCTTTTATCACCCTGGTGGAGAAATGGACAAATGCCATTCCATGCAGGTGTGGCAGAGAGGTCAGTAGATTAGCTCTGGAGAATTGAAAAGGTTATAGAAAAGTGTTTCATTGGAATTTTGAATAATAGTGTTTATAACAGAGGTTATATTTTTATTGAGTACCTACTCTGTACTAGGATTAGTTAATGTTACCTACCAGGGAAAAAGTCTGGGGTTGGGGAGTAGGGGAACTTTCAAGGCATTAGGAGAAGCAACAGAGCTATCGAAAATTGTGTGTTCTAGAAGGAAGAAGTTGGGCATGATTAATGAGGAGGGGGAGAGAGGCCAGTGGACAAGGGCAAAGGCTGGTGACACTGGATGGGATCAGATGATGAAGGACCCGGATTGTCTGTCTCTGCATCGTGGGTTTGTGCTCATTTCCGTGCCCATAGGGCGTTTCTCCTGTCTGCCTTTTTTTTTTTTTTTCAAAGTCCAACTTTAGGGCTCTTCTGTGAAGCTTTCCTTTGCTTTTCCCAAAGGTTGTTGATTTTTTTTTTAACTGAATGTTTGCACAAAGAGAGTGTACATTGTAATAGGACATTCCATTTCTTGGACTGTTTCTTGGATTTAGGATGATCTCCCTAGCTAGTTTCTCAACTCCTGTAGGACAGAGACTGAATCCTGTTGAACACCTAGTATAGTGCTCAGCTCACCTTGGGGACTTAAGAAATATAAAATGAATGGATGAATATGGAACATTTTATAAACATCAACTATTGAGACAGCCCAGCAACAGTGGTTGAGATTGCCTACATTTAAAATTTTTTTGAGATTGCCTGCATTTTCAAGAGGTATGTCTTAACACTAGTAACAGCAATTTTCAGAGGTACAGGTCAGTTGTCGTTTGTATGTAAAACGAGTTGATCAATATCTCATAGGGTTGTGAGAATTAAATTAATTAGTACATTTAAGCACTTAGAATAGTGCTTAGCATATAGTTAGTGTCCAATCAATGTTACCTGTCTCTAACTCCATGTTCAGTTCAGTTCAGTTATTCAGTCGTGTCTGACTCTCTGCAACCCCATGAATTGCAGCACGCCAGGCCTCCCTGTCCATCACCAACTTCCGGAGTTTACCCAAACTCATGTCCATTGAGTCGGTGATGCCATCCAGCCATCTCCTCCTCTGTCGTCCCCTTTTCCTCCCCGCGTCTAGTATCTGGGCCTTTTGCCAGTGACACTCAGCTACTGTTGTGGGTATAGAGAGAACAGGAAGCAGATAAATAGCTGGTCAACTCGGAGACCAAACACCTTGTAGGAACTGGAAGAACTGCTTATATGGCATGAACTTTTATTTTTCTGTTTGTGTTTTAGTGATCGAAGGGGTATGATTGGCATGGAATTGAATTTCATCTGTCTGTGGGAGTTGTAAACAAGGTAGGTCCCAGGTTTATTTACACTTTCCTGCCTTCTTTTTAAGGTGTTTGTTAGTATTTGATTAATTGAATTTGGTTATTATTTAGGGAAATACTCATCATGGCCCTGTAATGGCCCTATGATAGTTTGTCTAGTGTTGTGGACTACATCTCGGGTCTTGTCAGAGGGTATTGAATGCCAGTAAGCAGCACAACCAAGTTAAAATTCTGGTAGTCATAGAACTGAACCATGAAAACACACACAAGCGCACACACACACACACAAGCACACACAAGCACACACCCCCCCCCACCGCCCCACTCCCCATGACCCCCCTGAGGAACCACAAGTTCTTGTATTGGAGCCGTTGTATAAACTAGCTTGGGGTAGTGGGGGATGACAGGCCAGCTAATTCTTCTGGTCCCTAAAATTCAGCAGCCTGTGTGAATGGTGACTAGATGGAATCAAAGGGCTTATCGTGACAGTGGCCAGGCCATGCTGACAGCTGTAACTCCAGCCAGTTATTGCTGACAACTATAAATGTTGTTACTGATGACAGAATCGTCTGTCCGTCTGTAACCACTAGAGTTTGATTTGACACAGCATGCTTGTGTTCCTATCTTAAGCTCCGGAGCCTGAACAAAAGTACACCAGTTATGACTGACTTATTTATCTGCCTTGTATCAGATGCCCACAAAAAGAGTTATAGACGGCAGCTTCGTGCAGCTCTGCAAGCCTATTTCTGGCAGAACATTTCCTGTCAAAGCAGAGATGAGTGCTGTTGCATGTAGTTTTAGTTTTCTGTATTCTTAGGTGTGTGGAGACCCCTTTCCTCACTGGGGCAGGAAACTTGGATCATTTGGAGGGTGAAATTGGTCACCAAAAACCAATGGCAGAACTGCCCCCGATCTTCCAGCCAGAAATCCTGTGAACTTGACCATGGAGTTCTGTGGGCTGATGACAGTAATTTGGGCTCTTGCTGTGCCTGCACTTAGAACAGAACAAGTTCTTGAGGCTGGCTTCCAGTCACAAAGAACAGGAACGGCTGATACCTTGCTACAGGGAAAAACAGTCGAGCTACTTCCTACAGCAGAAGGAAGGGAGGCAGAGAGAGTAAAATTTAACGTTTATGGAATAACCTTCATCATCATCTGGTGCCTGAATTTTCAGAGTCTGATCTAGGTGTGCAGTCAGGAAATTATCTTTTTTATTTGCCTGCTTTTTATTGGGGTACAATGAACAGGAACTATTTTATGGAAATACTCTAAGAATTAATGGAAAGGAAAGAAACATTTATTGAATGCCTACTGAAGGTTAGGCATGGTACTGTAAACTTTAAAGTTCATCAGTATTATAATTTTTCAAGTCTAGATGGATTAACACCATGAATATCACTATCTTGAACAATTTTGATTCTTATTATACATAGAGGAGATAGAATTATACATTAATAGGTTATTTCATTTGTATCTGCTGGAACATTCTTTTATGGAGGAAGAGAGAAAATACCTACATGACATGGCTTTTTGTTTTTATTTTCTGGGCTTGCTACTGATTAAGCCAAAGTCAGAGAGGAGACACACAGGTCTGAAATTAGAGACACCTGTGCTGTTTTGGAAGCTGAGACTTGACCCAGGATTTGCTGGAGTTGGTGCCAGGGAGGTCAGAGTAGGTTAATATTTTCATAGCTCAAAGCAAATGTGAATTATGGTTGTTTGTAGGTGCATTTTTGCTTGATCTTTGTAGTTACAAATAGGGTAAAAATTTTAAAATGCAATACTGCTGTTTTGGGAAACTTCTACAAAAGTCCCTGAACCAATGCAAATTTTCTCCAAAAATACCAAAAATACCCAATGTGGATGTTTTGACTGACGGAGGGAATTGACTGATTGTCATTAGACACGTAAAGAAATTATCATAGGTTCTTTTAAAACAATTTGGTTTCCTGCTCTCAAATTTTTAAAAAATTCTTCTCAGAGGGGCTACCATCTCTGTATCTCAGCACAAGCAGTAATGTGAGATTAGAATAAATTGTTATTCTCTTCTGGGGAAAGGAAAGTAAGGAGGATAGGAAAGTAAGTTGAAGTGTTCCTTCTCCTTACTTCCACATTTAAGATTTCCAAATCTATTGTCTTTATACTCTTAAGATAGGAAGATTTTGTGGTCTTTGCCAGGTCTGTAGTTACCCAGAGATAACAATACTGTTCTTTATTGGGCTAAAGTGAAAACATTAGTATTTCTTAATCTATGAAAAATTTCCTTTTTATTTTCCTGTCAAATGAATTACTGTACTTTTCCTCTTGGCTACTTCCTTTCTTTAGTCAGAGAAACTCTAATAGTGTAATTTTCCCTCCATACTTCAGCAAACAAATACCACTTAAAAAAAAAAAAAACCAACCCAGCCTTATTGAGGCCTAATTTATATACTGCAAAATTTGTCTTTTTGAAGTGTATAGTTCAGTGATTTTCAGCAGATTTGTAGAATTGTGTAGTCATTGCATGACAGTGGTGCTTTTCCAGCACCCCCAAAAGATCTCTTGTAAACACTGCTTTTTAACTTCCTTTAAAGTCATCCATAAATTTTGTTAAGTTCTGCACCAAATTTAATCTTCCTATGAAGTTTCCTAGCATTCTATCGCATGTGTTCTTTACCCCTTTTATTTTTATATTAGTTTCTTATTGTATGTCAAATTTAATCATCTTTTTGTCATTTTAAGACCATTCTCTCACCACTTTTAAAACTGGAGAAATTTCCCCATACCAGAGGCCTCTGCGTTTCCCTTCTCGGACAGGTTGTGAAGGAGTAGAGTCTGTACTTGCTGCTGCCACTTCCATATCTCCGTTCACTTTTTAACCAGCTGCAGTTGTTCACCGCACATCGTGCCAGCCCTGAGGGTGTTATGTGTGCTTTAGTGGGGAGGGGTGCTGAAGTCCAGCCTGAGCTCTGCTTATCAGTCTATGTGCCCACCTGAAGAATGTCTTTTTGAATTTGCATTTAGGTACCCTGTGGTCTCACTGAAGTCACCAGTCACTATTTTTTCCATATTGCCAAATCAGTGAATCCTTTATTTTTTTAATAAAAAATATTTGGCTGCAATGGGTCTTAGTTGTGGCAGGCAAGATCTTTAATTGCAGCATACAAACTCTTAGTTGTGGCTTGTGGGATCTAGTTCCCTGACCAGGGACCAAACCCTTGCCTTGGAAGCGCAGAGTCTTAGCCACTGGGCCACCAGGGAAGTCCCAAATCAATAAGTATTTCTTTCATTATATTAATTGGTTCATCAGGTATTCGTTGAGCACCTTCTGTGTGCCAGGCACTGTGTTGGGGAAGGACCCCTCTGAGGCATTTGACACTTTTATACACACGCGCACGCACGCGAACACACACATACACACACATATCTTTTATATATGTATCTCCTTTGACTTTGTATCTCCAGTGCCTAATAATAACAACAACAAAAGCAGCTAGCTATTCTCTACTGGGCTGTTTAGTATATGCCAGGCAGTATTCTAGCATTTCACATGTATTGTGTCATTTACTCTTCACAGCAGCTCTTTAAAGTAAATACTGTTATCTTCCCTTTAAAAATGAGGATATCAAAGCATTAAGACGTTTAGTAATTTGCCAAAAGTTACACAAGTAGCATGTAGTGGAGTTGGGATTTGGTAAAGCTAGGATTCAAACCTGGGCACTGATTCCAGAATCTTATTTTTATTGTGTATCGTGGCCATGGAGTCTGACACACACAAATATTTAATAGATACTGGTGAGTGAGTGAGCGCTCGCCTTTCTGCACACTGGGCTTTACTTTAGAGATGCAGTGTTGAAGTGTGTCAGCAGCACGCTTGTGCGTGAGGTTATACAAAAAGGAAGATAGGGGTTTAAGTTGCAGTGGCCTGAATTCCTGTCTTACTCTCTGACTTCTGCTTCTTGATTCATTGCTCCTTCCTTTTTCCATGAAGAATGGTTCTGTTATTCTATCTTAATCCTTTAGGTAATGTTCACATTAAGTAAACAGTATTGATGTATTATCATTATCTAACTTATAGTCCACATTGTGTATTTCCCCAGTTGTTCCAATACTGTTCTTTATAGAATACTTAAAAATTTTTGAAATCTAGAATTCAGTCAAGAAGTATATTGCATTTCTGTGTCATATTTGTTGTTTAGTCACTAAGTCGTGTCTGACTCTTTGTGACCCCATGGACTACAGCACACCAGACTCCTCTGTCCTCCACTATTTCCCAGTTTGCTTAGATTCATGTCCATTGTGTTGGTGATGCTATCTAACCATGTCATCCTCTGCCGCCCTCTTCTCTTTCTCCCTTGCCTTCGATCATTCCCAGCATCAGGGTCTTTTCCAAAGAGTTGGCGTCGTATATCTTACTCAATACTAGTCCCTTAGCTCTCTTTTAGGAAAGGGGAGGCGTCTTCCATGACAACAGTATTTTGGGAACCCGTTATTTTGCATAATAGCCCCTATTTGAATTTATCTGTTCCTTCTTGAATATCTTCAGGGTAAATATTATAGGCAGGAAGTTTTGTCTTTCTCAGTGCTTAACATCAGGAGGCCCATGATGTTAGTTTCATTATCAGTGATGTTAAATCTCACTCTTGGTTAAGTTTTCGTGTGCCAGATTTATCTATTATAAATTTGCCTTTTCCCCTTTGCAGTGTATAATCTATTAGGGTAATAATAATTTCCTTTTACATATCTTGAAGTAATGAAGTATCACATGGTTGTTAAAATAAAAATGCCTCTTGGGACTTCCCTGGTTGTCCAGTGGCTAAGACTCTGAGCTCCCAATGCAGGCATCCCTGGTTCGATCCTTGGTCAGGGAACTAGATACCACATGCTGCAACTGAAAGATCCCATGAGCTGCAACTGGGACCTGCTGCAGCCAATAAGTAAAATTTTTTTTTTTTAGAACAAAAATGCCTCTTAGCCACACCAATGGCTCAGATGGTAAAGCGTCTGTCTATAATGCAGGAGACCCGGGTTCGATCCCTGGGTCAGGAAGATCCTCTGGAGAAGGAAATGGCGATCCACTCCAGTACTATTGCCTGGAAAATCCCATGGATGGAGGAGCCTGGTAGGCTACAGTCCATGGGGTTGCAAAGAGTCAGACACAACTGAGTGACTTCACCAAACAGGCTAACAATGTTTAAAAACAATATTATGTGCAAGGCAGCATGTGCAAAATGGAGTTCAGAGTTCATTTGATTTGAGCTTCTTTGTAATGTGAACTTTTAAGTGCAGAGTTTAAATATGATTGCTTAAGAGCCTTGGGATGAAAATCTAATTTTTCTTGGGTCATAGGCATTTTTGCTGATAACCTTTTCATAGTTAACTTTAGTGTAGTCAACATTTTTCATAGTTTTCCGATAAATTCTTTCCTGCTCTTAAAATCCCTTCCTCCAGTGTTATTAGTGCCTTGAAATGGTACAGCTCTCAGTGAGGGAGGGCCCTGGAGCTGATCTGGATCTGAATCCTGTCTCAGCCACTTAATCACTAGATGGTCTTGAGCAAGCTATTTAACCTCCCTGTACCTCAGTTTTCCCTCCTATAAGCTTGCTACAGGTGTTAAAATGAGCATTTGGCATGGTTTCTAGACACAGGTGTTTAGTAAGTATTATATAGTCTTCTCAATCTGATGAGACTTGTCACATATTACTCAGTGACACACCCACACACTCAGTGACTTTTCTCAAGTCCGAGCACTACACACACACACACACACACACTCAGTGACTTTTCTCTTAAGTCCGAGCACTACACACACACACATACACACTCAGTGACTTTTCTCTTAAGTCCGAGCACTACACACACACACACACACACACTCACTCACTCACTCAGTCATACACTCAGTGACTTTTCTCTTAAGTCTGAACACTACACACACTCATACACACATTCAGTGACTTTTCTCTTAAGTCCAAGCACTACACACACACGAACATATAAATGCACCTGTAGACTTGGTCCAAGCAAATAATCTTAGACGTGTCTTTTGTCATTCTGTCTCACCCTCTTCTTCACGAAACTTGGGGGAAATGTATTGAATAGGTTCTCTTAAGCTAGAATACTTGTAGAATCCACATGTTAACCTTCTTCCCGCCCCTCCCTTAAATGTCTACATTTGCTGTATCCCACTTTGAAAATAACAGCCAGGAACTGCCTAGCACTAGAAGAAAAGTGGTAGATATTCTTTCTACTTCAGAGCACATGATCTTAATGCTTCCATGGAAATGTTTAAATTCAAGGCACTGATAGCTGCCCAATGCTTCTGCCCTGAGTTGGAGACCACAGTTCATTGTGTGGCCATCACATTTAACTAGGGAGAATCATTGGTATTTTTCAGTGGTTCTCAGCTGGAAAGGCATCATGTCTGCAGAGGGCATGTGGAAGAGTATGGGTGTGCGTTTGGTTGTCACAGTGCCTGTTGTGGGGAGGAGGAGGAGCTCCAGCACTGGGATTTGGTCAGGGTTCAGGGAATCCCCCTCCAAAACAGGGGATTCCCACCCAAAGTGGCAGTAGTGATGCTGTTGAGAAAGTGAGCTAACTGAACCTAAAAGACTAGTCGAATTGGTAGATGATGTTTTACTTTTACCCTCAGTTATTTACAAATGGTCATTGCTTAAGGCAGGAAGTTTTCTGAAAAGAACTTTTCAGAGCTATAGTATATTATCTCTGAATTCTTCAAGGAAAAGTAGGCATATTATTTGGGAGAGTAAGATATTTTCCTGAAAAATCTGAAAGCATTGCCATTATGAATATGCATTGGTGGTGTTTAATCCCTAAAGTTAGGAGCAGTTGAATGGCTACAATGGTTTAGTGGCTAAAGAAAATTAGCATTATGTTCCTTTAGTCATCTGTGTATCTCCATGGTTAGTAGAAACAACATAATTTGTGCCTAACATTCCAATGATGCTTGAATATTGCTTGTGCTGTTCGTTCTTTTTAAAAGACCAAATGATGTATTTTTTTGGCAGATACATATGTTTATATTAGGTATGTACTTGAACTTGTTGTAGCTTGTTTCACTTGAGCCTAATGTAGAACTTTGACAAAGATTTTAGGGAAGATAAGTATTCTCAATTTCCTAAGGAATGTTACACAAAATTGTTTTGGACTATGACTCATAGTTGGAGACATATTTTATATTAGAATCCAATTATACAATTAGTATATGGATATCTGAAACCAAAGTTTCATGGAATAATACTCTTACTACATGTGGTACAGTCTGAGAGTATCTATCTTATTTAGTTTAAAATGCTGACCGTGGTCTATTAAGTTGATTTTGTGACGTTTGTATTACAAATTGCAATATGAAAAATACTGCTGTAGTATATAAAGTCATGAGGTTGTAACCCAGGGTTTAAAATATTTCCCAATTAGGTCTATGTCTTAAATTTTTAAAAAATTATTATGTAAGAACACTTAAAGTGAGATATACCCTGTAACAGATTTTTAGAGTGTACAGAACAGTGTTATCTGTATGCAGATCTTTAGAACTTATTCATCTTGCACACAGAACTATTTTGATTGGCACCTTCCACTTTAACGTTCTCCCTAGTCTCTAGTAAGCACCTTTCTAGTCTATGAGGTTGACAGTCTTCATACCACATATAAGTGGGATCATGTGTTCTTTGTGCTTCTGTGGCTGGCTTATTAAACTTAGTAAAGTGTCTTCAGGGTTCATCTGCGTTGCTGCGTATTACAGGGAGTTTCTTTCTTTTTGAGCTTGAATCATATCCCATTGTATGTGTAGATTATCTTTTAATTGATATTAAAAACTGGCTATTTGTTGTTGTTTGTGGCTCAGTATGAATTTTAGAATTGTTTTTTCTCTTTCTATAAAAATGCCATTGAGACTTTGATAGGGATTGCATTGAATATGTGATCTCTTTGGGTAGTATTGACATTTAAACAATATAAGTCTTTCAATCCATGAACATGAGATGTCTTTCCATTTGTTTGTGTCTTTAATTTCTGTTGTCAGTGTTTTATAGTCTTTCATTTCCTCAGTTTTGTTTCTTAGTGTTTTATTCTTTCTGATGCTGACGTAAATGGGATTCTTAATTTCCTTTTAGGTATTTTGTTTATTAGTGTACATTAATTTTGTACCCTGCAGCTTTACTGTATTTATTAGTTCTAATAATTTGGGGTTTGGGTGGAGTCCAAAGGGTTGTCTGTATATAAAAACATGTTATCTGCAAACAGGTTCAGTTTTACTTCTTACTTTCTGACTTGGATGCCTTTTATTTATTTTTTCTTGCCCAGTTGCTTTGCCTGGGACTTCTGGTACTCTGTCAAGTAGAAATAGTGAGAGTGGGCATCCCTACCTTGTTCCTGATCTTAGTATCCAGTTTCAGTTTTTCACTGTTGAGTATGATGTTAGCTGTGGGCTTTTTCTGTATGGCTTTCCTTATGTTAAAGTAATTTCCATTTATTCCTAGTTTGCTGAACATTTTTTTTATCATGAAAGAGTGTTGGATTTTATCAAATGCTTTTTCTGCATCTGTTGAGAGGATCATGTGGTTTTTATTAATTTTTAAAAAATGTTATGTATCATATTAATTGATTTGTGTATGTGGAACTATTCTCCAGTTCAGTCGCTCAGTCGTGTCCAACTCTTTGCAACCTCATGAATCGCAGCAGCACATCAGACCTCCCTGTCCATCGCCAACTCCCAGAGTTTATGCAAACTCATGTCCGCTGAGTCGGTGATGCCATCCAACCACCTCATCCTCTGTCATCCCCTTTTCCTCCTGCCCTCAATCTTTCCCAGCATCAGGGTCTTTTCAAATGAATCAGTTCTTCACATCAGGTGGCCAAAGTATTGGAGTTTCAGCTTCAGCATCAGTCCTTAGAATGAATATTCAGGACTTATTTTTTTTAGGATGGACTGGTTGGATCTTCTTGCAGACCAAGGGCCTCTCAAGAGTCTTCTCCAACACCACAGTTCAAAAGCATCAATTCTTCCGCACTCAGCTTTCTACACAGTCTAACTCTCACACCCATATATGACCACTGGAAAAACCATAGCCTTGACTAGATGGACCTTTGTTGGCAAAGTAATGTCTCTGCTTTTTAATATGCTGTCTAGGTTGGTCATAACTTTTCTTCCAAGGAGTAAGCGTCTTTTAATTTCATGGCTGCAGTCACCATCTACAGTGATTTTAGAGCCCAGAAAAATAAAGTCTGTCAGTGTTTCCACTGTTTGCCCATCTACTTCCCATGAAGTGATGGGACCAGTTGCCATGATCTTAGTTTTCTTGAATGTTTTACTCTTTCACTTTCATCAAGAGGCTCTTTAGTTCCTCTTCCCTTTCTGCCATAAGGGTGGTGTTATCTGCATTTCTAAGGTTATTGATATTTCTCCCAGCAATCTTGATTCCAGCTTGTGCTTCATCCAGCCCAGCATTTCTTATGATGTACTTTGCCTATAAGTTAAATAAAGTATCCTTGCATCCCAGAAATAGCTATTTACTCCACTAGTGATCTCGGCTAACCCACCTTCATTTCTCTTAGACTTTTCCAGTAGCCTCCTAATTGCACTCCCTGTTTTCTCACATGTTCTACCCCCATTTAACTCGGTATCTCCTTTCCACTGTATGAATGATGGTTTAATTTTTTTTGCCATGCAGCACAGCCTCTGGGATTTTAGTTCACCAACCAGTGTAGAGTCCTAACCCCTGGACCACCGAGAAATTCCCTGAAGATGATTTAAAAATATTATTCTGGTTACACTATTCCACTGACTATTGCTTATTTTTTAATACTTCTGTGCGTTTAATGAAACTTTAAAAATTAAAAGTTAAGGTAATCACCATTTTCAGATATCTAGAACAAGTTATGTCATGGAGCCCTCTTGTTCAGTAATGCTGAGGCCTAAACAGAGTCTTCCCATCCTTATTTGTTCATTTGCTGTTCTCACAACCCTGCTATGCTCACCTTAATTCCAGTGTACCACTTGACCCCCTGTTTTGATCTACTCTTTCTTTCAGATTGGCAGAAATGGTGGCTGCTCTGCATTTTGCTGCAACTTTTTTGGAGGTGGGTGGTAAGCTAATGTGAGAGGAGATTTGGCATTTTAGAAGGCAAGATAGTGTGCTGAATCAATAGCCCAAAATCTTCCATACCTGTTTCATCATTTATTTGTAGGAAAGGAACATGGATGTATGGAAATGCAGAGTTGGGAGTCAGGAGGTTTGGGTTCTCCTCCTGGCTTTGCTATTAATTCATCTGGTGACATTGAACAAATTGCTAATAACTCTTCTGAGCTTTAGTTTCTTCATCATCTGAAATCATTGAATCCTGAAGCTTTCTTCATACCCTAAAATTCTACCACCATCTGACAAGGTTTTGAAACAGTCTCTTTATCTATTCAGCCATCCTGAATCTGAATGCCTCAAAGAAGGAAAATAAGTTTTAATCTGTCACACTCTATTATTATGATGGAATATTTCCAAAATTGTGGTTATAAAATAGTATGAACTTATAAAATACAACAGATGATCAATAATTATATACTGTATTTTTTGCCACTGTGGGGGTGAAAATGCAGATAAGCAGTTGCTTCCTGTGCTCTTTCTGTGAGTGCTCTGGTCGTCATTGTATGATCCCCTTTAAAGAGCCTTTTGGGTTCTGCTTTACTGTCGGTTACTTGAGTCGCAAGGCTAATTTCTTACGCCATTCTCTTTGTATTATGTTTGTGCCTGGAGTGTATGTAATTAAGCCAGAGGTAAAGCTGGAGAATTCATTGCTTTGAGAGTTGGAAACATTCCACTTACATCCTGAGGCAGTTTTGCAGGAGAATTTGGCACCAGGAAAGCTAAGGATACCAAAGTTATGACAGCCCTGTTTGTAAGCTGGGCCCCTGGTGTCACATACGGAGCTCAGGTTTCCTTATTACACCTTTTGTTTTCCATTAAACCTTGTGGCTTTCTCTGAGGTACTAGTGAGCTGTCCAGTGACTGTGTTTGCTGTCAGGTTATCTGAAAGATTGGTGGACGTCCATTAACGTCCTGTGAAAATAGTTGCAAAACAAAATTCTGGTATTTTAACCAGTAGATTGGTGGCACTCAGGCTCTTTAGGCTCTTTCACAGCCCTATTTGTTAAAGGCTGTTTATCTCATTTAGTAAAAGAGATAGAACATGTGCCCTAAAATCTATCATCTGTTTCATTCCGGGGAGGCACTTACCATTGCAGTGCCTAGTGAAGGGTATTACATCCAGCTCACCCCTGAGTACTCATGGCCAGATTACCATCAGCATTTTTTAAAGAGAAAGAACAGTGACCTGCATACTGTGTGTCTATATAACAGTGAACTGAGTTTTTGGCAAATATAGTTGTATCTCAAAGAAACTTAAGTTATTCATATGTTGTTAGGTAGGACTGCTCTGATTTGTGTACAAACCGTGACTTTTCAAGGGCGCTGAAGTTGGACTAGACTGCCTTCCATCATCAGAGAAGGGTGTGCGTGTGTAACTACTGATGGCTACGGAGTTCCTTTTTAAGGTGATGAAAATGTTCTGGAATTAGATAGTAGTGATGGACACACAGTTTTGTGAATGTACGAAAGACCAATTAATTGTCCATTTTAAAAGGGCAGATTTTATGGTATGGTATGGTGAGTGACAGCCCAGTAAAAGTGTTATTTTTTTTTTAAAAGAAGGACCAAATTTTCTGTCTGTGGGTAAGATGTCTACCTTTTTGCTGGATAAAGCTGTATGAAATTTTAGCACATTGGATGCTTTTATTAAAGATACTGTATATCATCATTTTTCTAAAGGCTTCTGCCAACTTGAAAATCGTAATTATAAAGGAGATTTTGTTTTACTGGAAGACTGAATGTGAAATTCAAAATTCTATAGTGCATGGCTCTGTGGCTGAGCATGGGAAAGGAGCAGATTGATATAAAGACCTAGAAATGGAAACGTGACAGAAGAGAAGGCATGTTTGTTTAACAAGACTGTAAAAAGCAGCTCATCCTCAAATAATGAGATGCTGTTTCACACACTTGAATTATGCACATATATCTAAAGTTTGATACTACCAATCATTATCACGGCTGTGGGGAAGAGAAACCCTAATACACTGTAGGGGGATGTGTAGTTTTTGGCAAGATTTTGTGAAGTTGGAAATGAACAAATCCTGAGCTCCTGGTGGCTCAGATGCTAAAGCGTCTGCCTGCAATGTGGGAGACCCGGGTTCAACCCCTGAGTTGGGAAGATCCCCTGGAGAAGGAAATGGCAACCCACTCCAGTACTCTTGCCTGGAAAATTCCATGGACTGAGGAGCCTGGTAGACTACAGTCTGTGGGGCACAAAAAGTCTGACACGACTGAGTGACTAGGAACAGCAGTTAAAGGGATATGTAACTCTGCAGAGTGACACTTATGCAAAAGGATGTGCGTGCAAGCATTTTTATTTTAGTTAGATTTTTAATGGGAAAAATTTAGAAACAAATGATCAGACTGCAGAGGAATGGATAATAAATACTGCAGTGGCATCTCAGTGCAATATGTTACTGTTATGCAGGCAAAATGGACAAACCAGGTCTACCTGGGTCCACATAGGCAACTCCTTCAAACGTCTTGTTCACAAAAAGCAAGTTACAAAAGTTAAATGTGATACTACTTACAAATGTTAGAAACAAAATAAAATAATCTGTGTTGTCTGTGAATCAACATATATTCTGAAAATTTATGTTTTTAAAAACATGGTTTAGAAGAAGATACATGAATTTTAGCAGGACTTTTACTTCTGAATAAACAGAGTGCCTGAAGAACTATGGTCAGAAGGCGAAATAGTTGTCTGAGGAGGCCTTACAGATAGCTGACAGAAGAAAAGTGAAAAGCAAAGGAGAAAAGGAAAGATATACTCATCTGAATGCCGAGTTCCAATGAATAGCAAGGAGAGATAAGAAAGCCTTCCTCAGTGAACACTATGAAGAAATATAGGAAAACAATACAATGGAAATGACTGGAGATCACTTCAAGAAAATCAGAGCTATCAAGAGAACACTTCATGCAAAGATGAGCACAATAAAGGACAGAAATGGTATTGACCTAACAGAAGCAGAAGATATTAAGAAGAGGTGGCAAGAATATACAGAAAAAGTGTACCAAAAAGGTCTTAATGACCTTGATAACTGCGATGGTGTGATCATTCACCTAGACCCAGACATCCTGGAGTGTGAAGTCAAGTGGGCCTTAGGAAACATCACTACGAACAAAGCTAGTGGAGGTGATGGAATTCCAGTTGAGCTATTTCATTTCCTAAAAGATGATGCTGTGAAAGTGCTGCACTCAGTATGCCAGCAAATTTGGAAAACTCAGCAGTGGCCACAGGACTGGAAAAGGTCCGTTTTCATTTCAGTCCCAAAGAAGGGCAATGCCAAAGAATGCTCAAACTACCGCACAGTTGCACTCATCTCACATACTGGCAAGGTAGAACTCCAGATCCTTCAAGCTAGCCTTCAGTACTACGTGACCCAAGAAATTCCATATATTCAAGGATTTAGAAAAGGCGGAAGAACCAGAGATCAAATTGCCAACATCTGTTGGATCATAGAGAAAGCAAGGGAATTCCAGAAAAACATCTACTTCTGCTTTATTGACTACAGCCTTTGACTGTGTGGATCACAACAAACTGTGGAAAATTCTGAAAGAGATGGGAATACCAGACCACCTTACCTGCCTCCTGAGAAATCCATATCCAGGTAAAGAAGCAACAGTTAGAACCAGACATGGAACAACAGACTGGTTCCAAATAGGGAAAGGAGTACGTCAAGGCTGTATATTGTCACCCTACTTATTTAACTTATATACAGACTACATCATGCGAAATGCCAGGCTGGACGAATTGCAAGCTGGAATCAAGATTGCCGGGAGAAATATCGGTAACCTCAGATATATGAATGACACCACCCTTATGGCAGAAAGTGAAGAAGAGCTAAAGAGGCTCTTGATGAAGATGAAGAAGGAGAGTGAAAAGGCTGGCTTAAAACTCAATATTCAAAACACTAAGATCATGGCATCTGGGTCCCATCACTTCATGGCAGACAGACAGGGAAAAAATGGAAACAGTGACAGACTTTATTTTCCTGGGCTCCAGAATCTCTGCAGATGATGACTGCAGCCATGAAATTAAAAGATGCTTGCTCCTTGGAAGAAAAGCTATGACCAACCTAGACAGCATATTAAAAAGCAGAGACATCACTTTGCAAAGGTCCCTGTAGTCAAAGCTATGGTTTTTCCAGTAGTCATGTATGGATGTGAGAGTTGGACCATAAAGAAAAGCTGAGCATCAAAGAATTGATGCTTTTGAACTATGGTGCTGGTGAAGACTCTTGAGAATCCCTTGGACAGCAAGGAGATCCAGTCATTCCATCGTAAAGGAAATCAGTCTTGAATATTCATTGAAGGACTGATGCTGAAGCTAAAGCTCCAGTACTTTGGCCACCTGATGTGAAGAGCTGACTCATTGGAAAAGACCCTGCTGCTGGGAAAGATTGAGGGCAGGAGGAGAAGGGGACGGCAGAGGATGAGATGGTTGGATGGCATTGACTCAATGGACAGGAGTTTGAGCAAGCTCCTGGAGATAGTGAAGGATGGAGAAATGTGGTGTGCTGCAGTCCATGGGGTTGTAAAGACTCGGACTTGACTGAACAACTCCACAACAATAACAGCAAGGCAGAGAGTGTGTTAGTATGAGCAGGAAAACCAAGTTACCTGAGTTTTCTGTTTCCCCCAAAAAAAGTCAGAAGCAGATAATGGCCATGTGTTACAATTGTTGTGCTTGAGTTTGCTATATTACACTTTTCTGTATTTTAAATTCTCTCATAACTAAAAATAAAATCAAAAAAGTGAAAAAAAAATCGTATAGCATCAGTTAAAAAAATCAGTTGGCCTACACTTTTTTTTTCAATGTGTTCATAATTACAGTCAAAGAAATGATCCATTGCTAATGATCATAAATTTTAGAGAAGTGCAAAAAGTGTATGTGCTGTGAGTTATGTCATATTTTCATTTTAAACTACTCATATCCATATTTGCATATTTTTTCCTGATTGAAAAATGCTTTATCAACATAGTGTTACACAGATAGCACATTAGTTACTAGTCTGATTGAATTCTTAAGAAAGGTGCACGAAGTTTTTGTGTTTTATAGTTAGAACTTGGCTTTTCCTCTGTGAGAGCACCTGTGTTTTCCGGTCTTCGTGTGGAATGCTGCCTGGGAACGGGCACAGAGCTCCCTTCACGTGCTCTTTCACAGGCTTTGAGTCTGAGGAAGACTGTCAACTAGTATGATACTGGCAGGCACCAATGTCATTGTTTGACTTAAAAGTTGATTTATTGTTAATATTATTTTTAATAAACCCTTACTGTATATGAGAAAGTGTGAATCACCAGATGGAAGTGTTTTTGAAGAGCTCCTAGGGATAGAACTTCTTGCATCTGAACAATGGAGTGAGGAATAGATGATGATTAATTATTTTAGCTACTCAGCTTAAACAAACCTTAGAGAAATAGCACAAGATGCTGCTGCTGCTAAGTCACTTCAGTTGTGTCTAACTCTGTGCGACCCCATAGACGGCAGCCCACCAGGCTCCTCCGTCCCTGGGATTTTCCAGGCAAGAGTACTGGAGTGGGGTGCCATTGCCTTCTCTGATAGCACAAGATATATGTGCCCTTATAAGACTCAGGAATTCTTCAGTATTTATCTTTTAAAAATAATTTATTTATGTGTTAATTTGGCCATGCCTCATGGCATCTGGGATCTTAATTTCCCTGACTGGGGAATGAACCCATATCCCCTACATTGGAAGCACAGAGTCTTAACCATTAGACTGACAGGGAAGTCTTAAAGTGTTTATCTTTAAGTAACAGACTTGGCTCTGGATATCCTACCTAATAATCCCAGTTTCCTTTCTGTCACTGTTAGAGGTAAGGATGTGACTAGGATCTCTTCTGTTTAGTGTAGAGAATATTCTCTTCCTAGTTTCACTTTTTTCCAAGAAATGATTTGAGTTTTTATATTTTAAATTGAGTTTTCAAGTTAGACTTTGCCCTAGAGAAGTATCATTTTTTTTTAAATTGCAGTATAATTGACATGTAACATTATTGAGTTTCAGGTATACAGCATAATGATTCAGTATCTGTATATATTGTGAAATGAATACCTCAGTAAGTGTAGTTAACATCTGCCACCACACATAGTTATAGTTTTTTTGTCTTGTGATATGAACTTTTTTTTATAGTCTTAATACCTTTCAAATAGGCAGTACAGTATTATTAACTGTAGTCGCCATGCAGTACATCATATCCCATGACTTATTTCTCTTACAACAGGAAGTTTGTACTTTTCCCGACCTCCTTTACTCACTTTGCCCACCCTTTCACCCAGCTCTGGTACTCACCAATTTGGTCTGTGTATCTATGAGCTGTTTGTTTCTTTGTTGGAATCTTTAATTCCACATGTGAATGAGATCATCTGATATCTGTCTTTCTCTGTCTGACTTATTTCACTTAGCATAATGCCCTTAGGGTTCATCCATGTTGTCACAAATGACAAAATTTCATTCTTTTTCATGGCTGAGTAATATTCCATTGTTTATTTTTAAAACTTCTTTTTGTATCCATTCATCCCCTTGATGGACACGTAGGTGTGTCCGCGTCTTGGCTGTTGCAAATAATGCTGCATTGAACATGAAGGTGCATATATCTCTTCAAGTTAGTGTTTCTGTTTTCTTGTCATAAATACCCAGAGGTGGAATTGCATGATCTTGTTATTCGTTCTGTTTTTAATTTTAGGAGACCCTCCATATTGTTTTCCACAGTGGCTGCACCAGTTTACATTGTCACCAGCAGAGCACATTTTCCCCAGTACTTGTTATTTCTTAATTTTTTGATGATAGCTATTTTAATAGATGTGAGGTAGTATCACACTGTGGTTTTGATTTGCATTTCCGTGATAATTAATGATACTGAGCATCTTTTCATGTACCTGTTCTCCATCTGTATGTCTTCTTTGGAATAATGTTCCAGTAATGCCCCCCTCCTCCTTTTTTAATCAAGGGTTTTTGAACTGTTGAGTTGAATGAGTTCTTCATATATTTTGAATATTAACTCCTTATCAGATATTTGATTTGCAATGATTTTCTCCCATTCAGTTGGTTGTCTTTAATTTGCTGGTGGCTTCCTTTTGGATGCTTTTAGATTTAGTGTAGTCCCATGGATTAGTTTTTGCTTTTGCTATCTTCTCTTTTGGTGGAAAAAGTAATTGCCAAGGCCAATGTCAGGAAATTTACCACCTGTGTTTTCTTCTAGGAGTTTTATGGTTTCAGGTCTTACATTCAAGCCTTTAATCCATTTTGAGTTGGTTTTTGCGTGTAAGGTTGGTGTAAGGTAGTGGCCCAGTTTTATTCTTTGGCATGTGCTTTTCAGTTTTCCCAACAGCATTTCTTTAAGAGATTGTCCTTTCCCCGTTGCACATTCTTGGCTCCTTTAGGGCAGTGTGCTTTGAGCTGGGATATGTGCTTGGGGGAGAGCACTGCTGTTGAAAAGATCATGAACTCTTGAGGCATTTTTCAGGACAGTAATTTAAAGAGATCAGATTTAAATTCAGTAAGGATGGTTTTCTCTGTCTTTGCTCTTTCCTATTCTGCCTAGCTTTTGAAGGCATGTCAGTACTCTAGAGACCTTTAGAAGTATTTACATAAATATGCCTTGTTTGGGGCCAATGGTGGTGTTTGTTTATTTTGCTGCATTTGGTCATTATCAACTTAAATGGTTAATGTCTTCTGTATATACAACATTCTTTAAGGATGTCCTCTCCCCCACTGCAAAATGAGGTCCTTCAAGTTAGAAACACACTCATGTCAGGAATGTTTGGGCTTCTCAGCTGTAATCTTGTTTCATTAATTATCTTAATGGTGACAGGAAGCAAACTACTTCAGTTAAATGTTATATTGGAGTTTTTTCCCGGTAGACATTTTTGTATTTTTTAAAGATGCATTTAACTCATTGAAGGTAGGGATCTGGCAGTGTGCAAAGAAAATTTGTGTAATCTCCCCAAACTCCATTTGTGGGAAAAGTGGAAGTTTAAGCCAAAACCTGACTTGGAAACAGTTTCTCTAGGGGATTTCAGATTTCTATCATGATTTAGAATCTCTTGGATTATCCTATAAAAAAGGTGGGAAAAGTAAGGTTTATGGTAGAAGTGGAAAACTTTTATGTCATTAAAAGTTTATCAGCATTCATTGACAAGTTACTGAGATCAATAAAAAGCACCTTTTTAAAAAGAAAAATTCATCTGTATTTGTTGTCAGAATGCTGCATAAGAATGCTACCAAAGAATGGAATATATGTAAATGAGAGAAATGCGTAAAAATAGTATTTGTTGAACACTTACTCTGTGTCAGCATTGCTTTAGGTGCTTCTCATGTATTATCTCATTTAGTCCTCGGGGTAAGTCTGAACATCCTTAGTACCTCCATAAGGGTTACTACTTAGCCTAAGATCACACAGCCTAGTAAGTGGTAGTGTAGGCATGTGAAGTCAGGCTCTTTGACTAAAATACTCATGTTCTTCATCACCATATTGGCTTGATAAAGTCACTATAGATTATTTATATCAACTGAATTTCAAGTGGGTGAGCTATAGAGATTTGTTGTTGTTCAGTTGAAAATTTGTGACTGACTCTGCAACCCTGTGGACTGCAGCACTCTAGGCTTCCTTGCCCTTCATTGTCTCCTGAAGTTTGCTCAAGTGTATGTTCATTGAGTCTGCGATGCTGTCTGTCTCATCCTCTGTCGCTCTCTTTTCCTTTTGCCTTTTATTTTTCCCAGCATCAGGGTCTTTCCCAGTGCTGATTCTTCGCATCAGGTGGCCAAAGTAGTGGAGCTTCAGCATCTGTCCTTCCAATTAATATCAGGGTTGATTTCCTTTAGGATTAACTGGTTTGGTCTCCTTGCATATGCAGGCCACAAACACGTTTTTGAATCAGAGGCGTGAAACTGTGCCTAGCATTTAACAAATCATTTTACTTCTTACTACTACTTATCTGGAGAGCAAGTTCTTAAAAAAGAAAAAAAAGGACTATTTTTAAGTAGTACTATTTTTCAGTTTAAAATTTACCCTAAAGTGAGTATATTTTTGTGAAAAATATCTGAACACATCTCAATATTTTATATCTAAATCTAGAACTTTGACTTATATGGGTCTGTATGAAGTGGTTAATTAAACCATTCCACCAATATTTATTGAGCAGTTGAACATCTTATTTACAAGGCCCTGTACTAGTTGGTTGGGAACAAACTGGGAAGGGAGTTAACATTTATTGTACACTTGTATTCCAGTTGGTCTTTAGGTCTTCATCTCATTAATTCTTATAATAACCCTGTTATGAAGGTCTTATCCTCATTTTATAGTACAGGAGACTTGAGGCGTAGAGAATTTAAGGTTTTGTAACCTAAATGACAGCTCTGAAATTGGAATATAAGTCTGCCGGACAGAACAATCCACGCTCCTTTTCTGACTCACTGAGCTGCCATGTGTGTGAATTTGTCCCCTTTTTCTAAGAGCTTCTTATAATCTAGTCCAGGGGTTTGCAGCGTGGAGCCTGCAAATGGACTGCTGGGGATTCCTGATTTACTTTCAGGACTGTTTGTGCTAATACCAATATGTTTTCTCTCATTTCACTGTGTTGATAGTTACATTGATGATGCAAAAGCGGTGAGGGGGAAGGCTGCTGGCACCTTAGCGTGAATCGAGGGAGTGGCCCCAGCTGTGCTCAGAGTTGCGGTTTTTGTTTTTTTAACCACTGTGCACTTATGGAAGAAAAAAGTAGTTTCACTTAAAATGTCCTTGATACAGCAATGTGAGTTTTTACTTATTTGGACCTGGTAGTGTAGTGTCTGTACCTTTTTATAAAAAATTGAGATATAGATCACACATAAAATTCACTTTTTAAAAGTGAATTTATTTTTTAGTATGTTAACAAGGTTGAATAATTATTACCCACTGTCCAATTCCAGAACATCTTCATTACCCCCAAAGAAACCCAGTACCTATTGGCAGTTACCATTCTTCCCTGACCCCCAGCACCAGGCAGCTGTTAATCTACTTTCCGTTTGTATGGCCTTCCCTGTGCTATATTATTCCATTTGTATGGGATATGTGTTGTCTTCTATGTCTGGCTTCTTTCACTGAACAGTGTTTTCAAAGTTCATCTGTGTAGTAGCTGCACTTCATTCTTTTTCTTTTCTAAACAGCTTTAATGAGATACAATTCAGATACCACACAATTCACCCATTTAAAGGGTACAGTCCAGTGTTTTCCAGGATATTCACAGATCTCTGGAACCGTTAGCACAGTTGATTTTGGAATCTTTTTATTGCCTCAAAAGAAACCTGTACCACTTGGTTATCCCTGTCTCTCAGTCTCCCTGCTGCTTTCCAAATAAAGAACCACTAGTTTACTTTCTGTCTCCATAGATTTCCCCATTCTAGACTTCCATATGAACAGAATCATGTAGTATGATTTCATAACCTTTCCATTTTCTCCACATCTTCCCCAAGATTTGTTTTAATCTGATTTTTGGTTCCAGCAATCCTAATGGGTGTGATGTGGTTTCTCATCGTGGTTTTGGTTTTATTTCATACTCCCTAATGACTAATGATGACCAGCATCTTTTATGTGTTTATTGGCTGTTTATATGCTTTCTTTGGAGAAGTGTATATTCAAACCTTTGCCCATTTAAGGACTGATTTATTTGCCCTTGTATTATCAAATTAAGAGTTCTTTATATATTCTGGATATTAATGCCTTATCAGATATATAATTTGTATTTTCTCCCATTCTTGTGGGAGAAATAACTTCTTGATTATATCACTTGATGCACAGAATTTAAACATTTTGATCATCCAGTTAATTTTTTTCTTTGGTTGTGTTTTAGGTATCATAGCTAAGAAATCATTTAATTGAAAGTATGAAGATTTACACCTGTGTTTTTTGGTCAGAAATGTATATTTTTAACTTACATTTAGATCTTTGATTCTTTTGGGTTAATGTTTATATATGGTGGGAAGTAGCAGTTCAGCTTCATTCTCATGTGAATATCCAGTTGTCCCAGCACCATTTGTTGAAAGGATTATTCTTGCCCTCATTGAGCTGACGTGGCATTAATTGCTCATCGGTTTGGTCCAGTAAATTTGGGGCTGGGGTGATTTTTTAGGTCCAGTCTTTGTGGCTTGTCCTAGTCCAGAAGAGGCTCTTCTTAGCTGTCTCTTTCTCTGATCCCTTACTAGTGAGTTATCTGACCTATGGTTTAATTTGTTGCTCCTGATTATGAGGAGCTGTTTTTCAAGAACTTCCTTAGGCCTGAATTTCCTACAGTCTGTTTCAAATAAAGCCAGTTTCTTTGGGGAGAGCTTTGGAACTTTCTTATGTTATGGACTACTTCCCCTGGACAGAATCTCTGAGTCATTATTCTGGATGTTGGCCAGGATTGTATTGGGTTAGGGATAGGGTTTTTTCATAAAAACCCAAATGAACCTCTTGGCAAACCCGATAGCTTTTTGCTTAATTGGCTTGTCTGTCCTGGCATGGAGCTGTTGCCCTATGAGCTGGGGAGAGCACAGCCCAGGCCACAGGATTCGTGGACTGCTGCATCTTGGAGAGAACCTCTGTCCTATGGATAGGGCTGGGTGGAGGAAGAGACCCTGTCATCTCCTGGTCCCATTCACCAGGAATTTAGCCTCTTCAGGTTGGAGTTGTAAAAGATGAGAAACCTGTGGTCTCCTCCTTCTAGTGAGTGGCTGGGAGCTAAGGAGAAGAGGAGTACCTTCTGCTTAGTCACACCCAGCTGGAGGGAAGCTCCATCACACTGACTCGAGTAGTGTATAAAAGCTCAAATGCCACAGATGTACTCTGTTAGCAAACTTTAGTCGATTCTCTTGAATAACTACTTCTTTATTTGCTGTTTGCCTCTAGGACCATTTCCAGAGACTTAATTTTTCTTGTTAGTAATTTTCACCAGCTTTGCTTATTTTCCAGGGGAGTTTGCTCTTGGGGCCCCTCATACTAAGATCCCAGAAGTTGAGATCTCTAATGTCCACTCTGGTTGGGATTAATACCAACTTAATTTCAGTCGTGTCCGTTTGCTCCTGTGTAGCTCTGCTCCCCTTTCCTTTTGCTGTTAATGTCACAAATTACAACCCAGATTTATAATTCTTACTTTATACAGTTGTCTTTTCAGAGACAGGAGGAAAAAGAAAAGCAAAATGCATTTATATTCTCTTTAATGTTTACCTATATAGTTGTCTTTATAGATATTTTTATTTTTTATTTCTTTGTGTGGATCTGAATTGTTCTCTACTGTCTTTTCATTTCACACTGAAGGACTCCTTTTAGTATTGTGAGGCAAGTCTGCTGGCAACAAATTTCCTCAATTTTTTTCCCCCTCAGAATGTCTTTAATTTTTCCTTCATTTTTGAAGGGTAGTGTTGCTTAATATAGAATCCTTAGTTTACAGGCTTTTTTTTCTTTCATAACTTTGAATATGCCATCCCACTGCCTTCTGGCTTCTTGGGTTTCTGTTAAGAAGTCATCTGTTATTTGTATTGAGTATCTTGTACATGAAGACTCAGTTTTTCTTTCTGCTCTCAAGATTTTTTGTCTTTTTTATAATTTGAATACGATGTGTCTGGGTGTGGATCTTTTTCAGTTTACCCTACTTAGAGTTCATTGACCTTCTTGAATGTGTGGGTTAACATTTTTCATCATATGTGAGAAATTTTCATCCATTATTTCTTCATATTCTTTCTGCCCCTTTTTCCCTCTTCTTCTGGGATTCCCATTATACATATGTTGGACTTAGTGTTTCATAGGTCTCAGGGGACATTATCATTTTTCTTTATTCATTCATTTCCTCAGATTGTATTACTTCAATTAATTGATTTTCAAGTTCACTGATTTTTTTTTTCTTTGCCTTGCTCAACTATTTCCTCCAGTGAGTATTTCACCTCATTTATTCTTTTTTTTTTTCAAAATTTCAGTTTTTTTAAAAAATAATTTCTATAGTGAGATGTTATTCTCCTACTTTAGGTTTTTTTTTGTTGTTGTTAAGGCATGGTTTCCTTTAGCTCTTTGAACATATCTGAAACAGCTGGCTTAAGATCTTTTTCTTGTTTATTAACCAAGTTGTGTCTGACTCTTCCCAGCCCCATGGACTGCAGCACGCCAGGCTTCCCTGTCCTTCACCATCTCCCGGAGCTTACTCAGACTCAAATCCATTGAGTCGGTGATGCCATCCATCCATCCATCTCATCTGTCATTCCCTTCTCCTCCTGCTTTCAGTCTTTCCCAGCATCAGGGTCTTTTCTGATGAGTCGGCTCTTCACATCAGTTAGCCAAAGTATGGAAGCTTCAGCGTCAGTCCTCCCAAAGATATTCAGGGTTAATTTCCTTTAAGATTGATGGGTTTGATCTCCTTGCTTTACCAGGGGACTCTCAAGATCTTAATCATCATCACAGTTCAGAAGCACCAATTCTTCTGCCTTCTTTACTGTCCAGCTCTCACATCCGTATATGACTACTGGCAAGACCATAGCCTTGACTATATGGACCTTTGTCGGCAAAGTGATGTCTTTGCTTTTTAACACACTGTCTAGGTTTGTCATAGCTTTCTTGCCAAGAAGCAGTTGTCTTTATTTCATGGCTGCAGTCACCATCCAAAGTGATTTTAGACCCCAAGAAGAGGAAATCTGTTACTGCTTCCACCTTTCTCCCTTCTGTTTGCCATGAAGTGATGGGACTGGATGCCATGAACTTCGTTTTTAAATATTGAGTTTTAAGCTTTCTTTTTCACTCTCCTCCTTCACCCTCATTAAGAGGCTCTTTAGTTCTTCACTTTCTGCTTTTAGAGTGGTACCATCCACGTACTGAGGCTATTGGTATTTCTTCTGGCAGTCTTGATTCCAGCTTGCAACTCATCCAGCCCGGCATTTCACGTGATATTCTCTGTGTAAAAGTTAAATAAGCAGGGTGACAATAAACAGCCTTGTCATACTCCTTTCTAAGTCCTGAATTAGTCAGTTGTTCCATACTAACTATTGCTTCTTGACCCACAAATAGGTTTCTCAGGAGACAGGTAAGATAGTCTGGTTTTCCCATCTCTTTAAGAATTTTCCATGGTCTGTTATGATCCACATAGTCAAAGGCTTTAACGTAGTCAATGAAACAGGTAGATGTTTTTCTGGAATTCCCTTGCTTTATGATCCACTGAATGTTGACAGTTTGATCTCTGTAATAGGTATAAATTCAAGTATTGGGCTTTCTCAGGGATAGTTTCTTTTGCTATCCTCAGCATCTTCAGCATGCATTTTCTACTTTATAATTTGAAGTGCTCAGGCTCCAGCTGTACAATCTATATTCTAGCTGTCAGGAAGGGAGAAGGGCTGAAGACTTGCTTGAAAAGTGAAAGTGAAAATGTTAGTCACTCAGTCATGTCCAACTCTTTGTGACCCCATGGACTGTAGCCCACCAGGCTCCTCTGTCCGTGTGATCCTCCAGGCAGGTTTGCCGTTTCCTTCTCCAGGGTATCTTCCCAACCCAGGGATTGAACCTGGGTCTCCCACATTGCAGGCAGATTCTTTACCACTGAGCTACCAGGGAAGCGCTAACATGTGCTTACTCCCTTTATACTTCCTAGAAGTTCTGAGTGGTACTTTCACTTATAGACCATTGGCCAGAATGTTACACTTGATTTCTAGGGATTGTTTTATTCAGTTACGGCATTCAGTTCAAAGCCCAGGATGTCTGAGTAATGTATGGCCTTCTCTGGTGGGTATGGTTCAGGGCTTATAAACTAAAAGACAAGGTAACTGTGCCCTAAGTAACTAGTGTACAGTAGGAGTAATAGAAATATGATAACAGTAAAACTACCATTTGGAAAATTTCTGTCTTTTTACTGATATTCTTTATTTGGTTAGACATGGTTCTCATACGTCCTTTAGTTTTTTAGACATTGTTTCAGAAAAGGGGAGGATTGGTAACATAAAATTCTCTGGTTTATAGCAATTATTAAGGGTTACTGTGTAGTAGCATAGTTGAAGACTTTCTGTCCTGACAGAGGAACAAATTTCTGGATGAAACGTGGTTTTTAAGTTTGCTAACTCTGGTCTTTTCCTTACTCACCTTTGTGCCTTCCCTGTCTCCACCCCATCTTAACTTAATGGCAGTCACAGTGAGGCTGTCCAGTTGGCTCCCCACTGGTCCCCCCACCCCCCATTTTGTTTTGGCAGTTGGGTTCATAGCCTTTATATGGCAGAGGTCCAGTCTTATCTCCATTTGGCAGTCACCTCTTTTAACTGTACCATTTTGGAGTGTGGAGTGGTTTCCTCTTTCTACCCTATAAGGCTCCAAAGTGAGAGGCTTTTAGTCAATTGAGATTGCAGGCCACAGGGAAGAGAACACCTTCCTTAGCAATGATATGTTCCTTTATATCTCTTCTTATTAACTAACTTGCTCTAGTTTTTTACCTCTCATTTTTATTTTCTTTTTTTTAAAAAACTTTTTGTTTTGTATCAGGATCTAGCAAATTAAGAATGTTGTGATAGTTTCAGGTGAACAGCAGAAGGGATTCAGCCATACATGCTCATGTATCCATTCTCCCCCAAACTCTCCTCCCATCCAGGTTGCCATATATATTAATAACATTCAGCAGAGTTCCATGTGCTATACAGTAGGTCCTTGTTGTCTTTTACCTTCTTGTATAATTGAAAGTTGCAAGAAGCAGCTGACACATACAACATTCTGAATCTTTCCTGTTTCCCTTAAAGCATTCCAGTATAATCAGGTAGTGCTTTAATGAGGTGTTTTCTCACTGTGTAACAGTCATCACTAGCTTTTCAGTCTTCAGTATCTGAAGGTTCACTGCAAATGTTATATTCTTTTGCGTGAAGCATTCTCTTCCTGACACCAGATTATGTATTAGCATTATGTTCAACGATTTGTGACGTCCTGGCTCAGATGGTGAATATCTGCCTGCAGTGCAGGAGACATGGGTTTGATCCCCAGTCGGGAAGATCCCTTGGAGAAGAGAATGGCTACTCACTCAAGTATTCTTGCCTGGAGAATCACATGGACAGAGGAGGCTGGTGTGTTACAGTCCATGGGGTTGCAAAGAGTTGGACACGACTGAGCAACTCACACTTTCACTTTTTTTCAAAAGTAAAATAATAGTGACTTTAAATATGATACATTTATTGTCATCTTACGTAAAAGAAGTCCAGATATGGGTAACCCAGGACTGGTGTGGTGCTAGGAGGACGATAGAAGCTTTCCATGCTGCCATGCCCTTACTTTTCCTTCTGATATCCACATCGTGTTGCCTGCCCAGACACCTTCCAAATGCACTGTGTTAACTGCTGGCTACTGCTGTGTGTCTTAGCATTTTATAAATTCTACAGCATCTGCTCTTAGATGTAGTTGTAAAGTGGAGAGTCCCACAGTGCTTTGGAGAACACTTTCATTGTGTTTTTGCTTGGGAAATGGATTTCTTTGCTTATAGTCTTTTTTCCCTCTATAGTTCAGAGCTTTAAATATAATTGTACCGAAGTTAACATTGTTATTTCCTGACGTCTGATACATTTTATTCCAACAGAACTTCTCAGCACCTTTTTCAAAATATTAGTTGGCTGAGAGTAATACTATTTGAAGCAAGAGGCTGTCAGAAGGGAAGAATAATGGACCATGACTTAGCTGTTTTTATTTGAGATTTATTATATTTCCAGATATTCTGCCTTGATTGAAGCCATTGATGACCATGAGCAACTGAGAATATATTTTTAAACACAAATTCTGCACTGTTTACTGTGAAGGTAATGTGAAGAGCCAGTGCACTGGGATGGTATACCATACCAAAGATGGTAACTGATCTTGTCAGAATAGATTCATTCAATTAATAGGGTAGCTTTTATAATTACAGTGTAATCAGAAGAGTAATGCATGAGTATGATGGTGACATAGGCTTCTCAGGTGGCACAGTGATAAAGAATCCGCCTGCAGTGCAGGAGATGTGGGTTCGACCCCTGGGTCGAAAGATTCCCTGGAGAAGGAAATGGCAACCCATTCCAGTATTCTTGCCTGGGAGATCCCGTGGACAAGGAGTCTGGCGGACTGCAGTCCATGGGGCTGTAAAGAGTTGGATGTGACTTAGCGACTAAGCATGCATGCCTGCACACATGCTGGTGACATGCCTTAGTGTTTCATCGCAAATGCGGCAAGTGCTGTCGTAGATGTACGTTGTCCAGAGGGCCCCTCACTGTAGCGCCAGTGGGTGCCTAGGAGCTGTAGTCTGGCCTCTGCTCCTTGGCTCACAGGCACGCGAGTCTTCAGTGTACTTCTCTGAGAGTGTGCTGCTGTATTTGGATTTGAGTTTGCTGTAGTCCTGTAAAATTGTGACAATTTCTGGATTTTTTCCTTCTTTTTATGGCCAGATATTTCATTCTCAGTGTTTTGAAATGTTTGATCAAGAATTTAGGAAACGTTCATGGCTCACTTTATACGGAAAGGGCCCTACTTTTCAGATATGGGGAGAGAGCTCACTGGGGAACCTAAGGGCGTGAGCCTCTGGCACTGGGAACAGTGCTTCTCCTCAAACAGCCCACTGCAGCCCATTGTGACCTGGAGACAAAGCTCAGCTCTGTGCCCGCCTCCCGCCCCACTGCTGCCGTGCTTCATCCTCGATGAGGTTGCCTCAACAAGTTTCTCATTCCAGAGTCAGTGTGCTCAAAAGTAACTAATTGTCTTCATATTGTTCATACCTGAACAGCATCGCTAGGGCAGATTTTCTATACTGTGGCCTGGCAGCATTTCAGGGTGTCTTGCCTTATTGGAGTGTAAGGTTTTAGCATCAGAGAGGAGGGGACAGAAGAATTCCTACCCTGAAAACTGTCTCATGACGGATTATGCAGTTTCGTAGGTGAAATTACATGTATGTTCAGGTCATATTTCAATTTATTCAGATATTTTATACATAGCATGTGGACTTCTAAGCATCCATCATTCTTTCTCTTAGAGAAGAAACTTCTAAAAGACAAATAGAATTCCACAGTTAAAAATCAGAACACATTTGAGTACTGCAGAAGAGGGATTAGGAATCATAAGGAAAGCATATCTGTAGTGTTTGTGGGCATGAGTATAGTTCAAGGAATGTAATGAAGTCATCTTGCCAGAATAGTGCTTTAAATCTCAGGCAGCCTTTTCTTGGGGAGGGGGGGAAGGGGCGGAATGGAATTGGAGATGGGTTAAAACAGACTGTCAAATTACTATTAAATATTTGCATGCAAAAAAAAAAGGCCACCTGGTAGTTAAACTCTGCGTACTTCTCAAGGATAACTTCCCATAATATCCTTTAAGAGAACAGGACAGAGAGTAAGAATTTTTATTCAGAGTGACTTGCCCAAGGTCATATCACAACTCAGTGATAAAGGCATTAAGATACAGGTCACATATTATAACTTTTCCCTGAAACAGCGTTATTGCAGTTGTCTCTAGGGGTCCAGGCAGAACATACCAAACTCAAAAATCAGGCAGCAGACTAAGGTGAACAGTTTCTCCTACAATCTGCTCTCTATGCAGCTGTCAAAGTGATCTTTCAAAAACATACATCAGATCATATCGCTCCATTGCTTAAAACCTCATGGGGCATACGGTGTTTCATAGAGTGTACTTCTCTGCCCTCTTCCTCTGCTCCCTGCCCATGCTGGTCTTTAATTCCTTGAAGATGTCAAGCTCATTCCCACCTCATGGCCTTTGAACTTCTACATGCTGTTTCCTCTGCATGGAAGGCTGCTGCTTGTCAAATTCAGGTAGCGTCAGCTTGTGTAGTGGTTGGAAGCGTGGGTTCTGAAACTTGATTGCCTGCGTTCAAGTTACTGTTTAACCTCTTGGTGTGTTCATTTGCTGAACTGTGAAAAATTGGATAATATAAGTAAATATCTCTTAATGTTTGGAAGGTTGAATACACACATATGAAGTGTCTCCACAGATAAGTGCTCATTAAGTGTTGGCTGTTATTCAAGTCTCAGCTCAGATCTTATCTCCTCAGTGAGACCTTTCTTGAACATTTAATTTAAATCAGCCATCCTGCACCCCCATAAAAGTTATGGTTACCTGAAATTATTTTACTGTGTATTTATTTTTGTGTCTGTGTCTCTTTCATTGTAATGTAGAGCTCCATGAAAGAAGGAATATTTTCTCTTGCACTCCCAGTGCCTAGAACAATGCCTGATATTCAGTATATATTTGTTGGGAGAATTAATGGAAGTCGAATCCATCCCAGAAGGTCCTCTTAGTGATATTAAGACTGAAGGCATTAGTGTCACTCAGTGAAGGGTGTTCCCATGTGTACCCAACACCTTAAGGTTGTGGTCTCGGCTGCGGATATCTGGCAGGGGCTTGTAGAGAATGGTGTGGAGAGGTAATACAAAGAAAAAGAGTTGAACTTGCAGATAAAATACATATTTTACTTTTCTTGACTCTAAATGTTTTTAATTTATTTCTCCTGCTTCCAGCTGGTAAGTTCATGTCCTTTTTATAAGCCCTTGAGCTTACTTGTGTCTTTAAGTTTGGGGACAGCTGGTTGCCCCTCAGCATTATAAAGTTACAGCTGTATTGAGCTTCTTCTAAAATAGTGTGAGTAGAAAGTACCGATATGTAATTAGATACTCAGCTGTATATGATAATTTTAGGAATCAGAGGGATGGTCTAAAACTCAAAGTAGGCAATGTGAGACTAGGCATTCCTGAGTTACCAACAGAGTCAGGTATGATAACAATTTATCATTCCCTTGTATTGGTACCTCTGCCTTTTCCTCTTACTGTCTTCTTTTTTTCTTTCTGTTTTCTTCCTATTCTTATATTCTTTTTTGTTTCTGTCCTTCTACTCAATTCCATGTTTTCCATGTGTATATGAGTGACAATGTTACTCAGTCGTGTCCAACTCTTTGTGACCCCGTGGACTGTGTAGCTCACCAGGCTCTTCTGTCCATGGAATTCTCTTGGCAAGAATACTGGAGTAATAGCAAGTGAAACAACTGACAAAGGATTAATTTCCAAAATATACAAGCAGCTCCTACAACTCAATACCAGAAAAACAACCCAGTCAAAAAGTGGGAAAAAGACCTAAACAGACATTTCTATAAAGAAGAAATACAGATGGCTAACAAACACATGAAGAGATGTTCAGCATTGCTCATTATTAGAGAAATTAAAATCAAACTACGATGAGGTATTGCCTGATACCAGTCAGGATGGCCATCGTCGAAAAGTCTACAAATGATTAATGCTGGAGAGGGTGTGGGGAAAAGGGAATGTTCTTGCACTGTTGGTGGGAATGTAAATTGATACAGCCACTATGGAAGACAGTATGGAGATTCCTTAAACTACTAGGAATAAACTACCATATGACCCAGCAATCCCACTCCTTGGCATATACCCTGAAGGTGAAGATGAAGGTGAAGTCGCTCAGTTGTGTCCGACTCTTTGCGACCCCATAGGTTGTAGCCTATCAGGCTCCCTCCATCCATGGGATTTTCCAGGCAGGAGTACTGGAGTGGGTTGCCATTTCCTTCTACAGAGGATCTTCCCAATCCAGGGATTGAACCCAGGTCTCCCCATTATAGGCAGACGCTTTACTGTCTGAGCCACCAGGCATATACCCTAAGGAAACCAAAATTGAAAAAGACACATGTATCCCATTGTTCATTGCAGCACTATTTACAGTAGCTAGAACATGGAAGCAACCTAGATGTCCATCAACAGATGAATGGATAAGGAAGTTGTGTTACATAGACACAATGGAATATTACTCAGCCATACAAATGAACACATTTGAGTCAGTTCTAATGAGGTGGATGAACCTAGAATCTATTACGCAGAGTGAAGTAAGTCAGAAAGAGAAAGATAAATATCATATTCTAACACATATATGTGGAATCGAGAAAAATGGTCCTGAAGAATTTATTTGCATGGCAGCAGGGGAGAAACAGACATAGAGAATAGACTTATGGACGAGGGGAGAGGGGAGGAGAGATGAGATGCTTGGGAAGAGTAGCATGGAAACTGACATTACCATATGTAAAATAGAGAGCCAACGGGAATTTGCTGTATGGCTCAGGAAACTCAGACAGGGGCTCTGTATCAACCTAGAGGGATGGGAGGGGAAGGGAGATGGGAGGGGATAGATGTATACCTGTGTCTGATTCATGTTGAGGCTTGACAGAAAACAACAAAATTCTGAAAAGCAATTATCCTTCAATTAAAAAATAAATTTAAAAAAGTTAAAAAAAAAAAAAAATAGCATGGATCGCCATGCCCTTCTCCAGGGGATCTTCCTGTCAGGAATTGAACCTGGGTCTCCCCCGTTGCAGGCAGATTTTTTACTGTCTGAACCACCAGGGAACTGAAATGATATTTCTGTTATCTGACGTCGGCTCCTGCATCCAGTACCCAAAATCCCATTCACTCTCCCCTCAGGTAGAGGTCCTCCTCCTCTCTTCCCTGTTTCTATTAGCAGAATTAGTGTTCTTCAGTCAGTCTGGGTTAAAACTACGGTATCATCTTTGATACCTCCTTTTCTTCACTCCCCCAAATACAAACCAATTGTATCACTTATAAATTCTCTCTTATTTATTAACTCAGCGGAGATTTGACTTTCTGCTCTTTGCCAAGTATGGCTCCATGCTGTGTGTGACAGTTCTGTCTTTCTGCATTTACTACTCCAGTTCAGGGTTTCAGTAAGTTATACTTCACCTAATGAAGGTAGCTTTGTAACTTTTCCCCCAACCTCATAGTCCTTTTGCCAATCCAGTATTTATTCCACTGCCAGATTAATTCTCCAAAACATGGTTTGATCATGCTGTTCCCTACTTTAAATTTTTATTTTATTTTATATTGAACTGTAGTTGATTTATTCCTGTTTTCTAGAGTGAAGCTCAGCTTGCTAGTCCAGGCACATCTCATGTAGCTTGTGTGCGATTGCCTTTAGAACACCTTCCATACCTTTTCACACCCACGTTTTTGTTTAGGCCCTTCTGTTTCCTGGAAGAATATAAGCTCTCTGAGGACAGGAATTTGTTTTATTCACTGTAGCATCCCTCAGCACCCAGAATACCTGGCATGGAGTAGGTGCTCAGTAGATACTTATTGAGAGAATGAATAAAAAATAAGTGAATCTTGTCAGTAGTACCCATTTAAAAGTGTTTATTGATGTATAGTCGATTGGCAATGTTGTGTTAATTTCTGCTGTACAGCAGAGTGACTCAGTTAATATGTATATACTTTTCCAAATTTTTTTCCATTCTGGTTTATCACAGGATACTGAATATAGTTCCCTGTGGTATACAGTAGGACCTTGTTGTTTATCCATTCTCTGTATAATCCCAAATGCCCAGTACTCCCTTCCCCCGTGCCTCCCTCCCTGTTGACAGCCACGAGTCTATTCTGCATGTGCGTGAGCCTGTTTCTGTTTTGTGTGTGCTGTGTCGGTCGCTTCAGTTGTGTTTGACTCATGGCAACCCCATGGACTGTGGCCCGCCAGGCTCCCTCTCTCCATGGGATTCTCCAGGTAAGAGTACTGGCGTGGGTTGCCATGCCCTCCTCCAGGGGATCTTCCCGACCCAGGGCTTGAACCCAGGTCTCTTACATCTGTTGCCTCGGCAGATGGATTCTTTACCACCTGGGAAGCCCCATTCTGTTCTGTAATACTATCCATTTTTTATGACTGTTCTCAAACTTCAGTGTCTTAGGAACCTTTTCTGATCTTGTGTGTATTTTTATTTGAACATAAATACCTACCTGTGACAGAACCTTTTTTTCTCTCTCTCTTTTTTGGTATCAGTGCTGACTGTGTGTATGTCATGTGGTTTCCATGAGGTTAATATAGTCAGTAGATGAGCGAATGTTCATTGAGTTCCTATTCTGTGTCAAGTATAATATCCAGGTACTTGAGTCAAAAAGACAAAAGGACAGAATCTCTTTCCTCAGTGCACTTAACTGCCTAGTGGAGGATCAGTCTGTTTTAATAGTAGTAAAAGTAAGCAGTGAGAAGCAAGCCCAGGATATTATGGAAACAGCCTGTTGGAAAGTGATAATACAGGGAAGAAGGTGGGTTGCAGAAGAGGCGATTCTAGGCAGTCACAAGTAGAAAGCAGCAGTAGCTGCTTAGAGGGAGTAATGAGAAGTGAAGCAAGTGCTCTGAAGGGCCTTGTACTGCTGTTACTGAAGAGGCAGTTCTCTGTTGTTAGCTTTTATACGTTTTGTTGGAATAAGAGCAAAGACTTTGATGGCTGATTCCCTGTAGAATGATTGGGAGGAGCTGAAAACCTGAAGTGAGCAAAAGTTGAAGATCCATGGAAGTTTTCTGGAAAAAAAAAATTTACTTGGGTGGTGAAGTTTTTGTTACTTGAATTGCCTTCCTGCTTGAGTGATAGGCTATATAAGCAATTCCATTTTGAAAATAATTTTTTTCTGAAAATTTGAATGTATATTCTATCTCAGTTTCCAATGCTGATGTTAAGAAATCTGATGTCATTTATTGTATCTCCCAATGTTGTAGGTAAGGCATTTGGGCAGGGCTTAGCTTGGGGGATTCTTCTGTTCCACGTGGTGTTAACTTGGTCCACATGGTGTCGTTCAGCAAGTAACTGGGCTTGCCTAGTGGGTACAAGAGAGTACCTGCCTGCTACTTCGGTGGGGGTATCTGGAAGGCTAGTCTTAGCTGGGTCCCTTTTCTTTTTAGTCTTGAGATCTCTTTTTATGGTCTGTCCATCAGAATAGTTGAACTTCTGGGAGTGCAAGGCTTACACAGTAAGAGTTTTAAAGATTTGGTTTATCTGTTAAAATAAATCGAGGGGAATAAAAGTAAGAATCTGTACAGCTAAAAAGGTTCATTAATTGATTTTAAAAACTGCTTTTTATACAGAGAAACTTTTTTTTGAAAGAAGAACCATATCATTTGGTTGTGTGAAACTTCTATCACAGGTCATAATACAAAATCATGACTGTATACTTTTTCAGATTTGTCAGCTGTCTGCCTGAGCTCTTCCATTTCTCTGACACATTTTGTGCTGTTGCTTCTGGTTACATATGCCGCTCGGCACCAGCAGAAGGCAGGCGGCCCAAAAAGGGGGTGGGGAGGAGAAGAGATGAGGCGGGGCCAGGCCAGCAGGAGAGGGAACAGATGGGCTGTGGGAGGTGACCCTGCCCCCACGTTGTTTTTGTTCTGGCTGCTACTGATCGAATGTGAGTCAGCAGCCAAGAAACTGAAGTTGGTGATCCTGTGATGAAAAAGAGTTTGACTTTGGACTCAGTGGAAGTATAAATTCACACTACTCAAACATGATGCAGATTTTTTGTCTCTTGGTTATTTTAATTACCTTTCCTTTGAGATATTTTGGAAGGTATTTTGAGACATAACTTAAAAATTTTTCTAAATAGCATTATACATATAATCTGAGATAAATATTACTCTTTCAGCTTTTCTTTTTCATGCAAATTGTACAGTAAATAAAATTTTAGGAGTATTCAAGAACTGGTAGAGTAGACTTAATCTATGATGGCAGTGCCTCAGCATTTTTGGTTCTTGTCTCTGGATTCCCAGTTGACTAGGACTTTCTCCTGTGGTCTATTTAAAAGTGAGTAGAAAGTAGGTATGTTTGCTGGAGAAATAAATCTTGCTAGTGTATATATTTCATTCTAAATATTCTCTTTTCTTTTGTCAGTGCTTGCAGTTGACTTTTGTTTGGCTTATTTTCTAAAGTGAAGATTAAGGAAACCTTGCTCTATGTCTTATCAAGTCTTTACTTTGTTCTATGGAAGACTCTTATTTAAAAAAAATTTTTTTAAATTATAAGAATGTTAGCAAACATACACCAACCAGTATAGAGAGAACAATAGTATAATGAATCTCCATATGCCCAATATAAAGCTTCAGCAGTTACCAATGTTGGGCCACTCTTTTTCATCTGTTCCGCCTGCCCCTAATGCTTTTTTATGGAAGAATTTCATTATAATATCATTTAATGTTAGCGTTCTAAAAGAAATCTTTCAATTAAATTGAAATAAATTAACTTGGAATCTTTCAATTAAATACTATTATAGCATGTAACTTGCCCAGTAAAATGTGTGGTAAACTATCTATATAGGTATGTAAAATTTTCATGTGACTTCTTCAAGCCCTTAATAATATTATAAATATGGAACTTAATCCCTTTACCAGTTCAGCTGGTAAAGAATCTGCATGTACTGTGGGAGACCTGGGTTCAATCCCTGGGTTGGGAAGATCCCCTGGAGAAGAGAAAGGTTCCCCACTCCAGTATGAATTCCATGGACTGTTTAGTTCATGGGGTTGCAAAGAGCTGGTCATGACTGAGCAACTTTCACAATCAGATGCTAAACTAGTAAATTCTGAATGGAACACTGAGTAAAAGTTTTTCAAACTGCGTTTTCTTTCACTCAAGATAGTGGCAGGCAGTCATGGTCCAGGTCATTACAGAATTTGATATTCCTTTCTGTTATCTACTAAAAATGCACAAATCTGAAAAACATCACTATTTAACTTCGTCTTTCTTCATGCCTGGACTGGTTTCTTTTAAAGAGAAATCTTTTTTTTTTAAAAAAGAAGTACCGGTTATTTGTATTAAGTACATACCAGAATTACAGACTCATACAGTTTAACTTCATTTGCTTCGTTAAAAAAATCATGATATCATGTGATGGGTGGATCTTTATTGTCTTTTGGGAGCAGTAACACATGTGAATGTCAGATCTCTGAATCTTAGCAATAATAATTTTCTGATTCAAAGTAACAAGAGAAGGGTTGTTCTGAATTACTGAAAAATAAATTTAAGGGCACTTTAAAGAACAGAAAATTTATTCTTTCAAACTCAGTGACTAATATGGGTTCAGTTCAGTTCAGTCGTTCAGTCATGTCTGACTCTTGTGACCCCATGAATCGCAGCACGCCAGGCCTCCCTGTCCATCACTGTCTCCCGGAGTTTACTCAGACTCACATCCATCGAGTCCGTGATGCCATCCAGCCATCTCATCCTCGGTCATCCCCTTCTCCTCCTGCCCCCAATCCCTCCCAGCATCAGGGTCTTTTCCAACGAGTCAGCTCTTCGCATGAGGTGGCCAAAGTACTGGAGTTTCAGCTTTAGCATCATTCCTTCCAAAGAAATCCCAGGGCTGATCTCCTTCAGAATGGACTGGGTGGATCTCCTTGCAGTCCAAGGGACTCTCAAGAGTCTTCTCCAACACCACAGTTCAAAAGCATCAGTTCTTCGGTGCTCAGCCTTCTTCACAGTCCAACTTTCACATCCATACGTAACCACAGGAAAAACCATAGCCTTGACTAGACGGACCTTTGTTGGCAAAGTAATGTCTCTGCTTTTGAATATGCTATCTAGGTTGGTCATAACTTTCCTTCCAAGGAGTAAGCATCTTTTAATTTCGTGGCTGCAGTCACCATCTGCAGTGATTTTGGAGCCCCCAAAATAAAGTCTGACACTGTTTCCACTGTTTCCTCATCTATTTCCCATGAAGTGATGGGACCGGATGCCATGATCTTAGTTTTCTGAATGTTGAGCTTTAAGTCAACTTTTTCGCTCTCCTCTTTCACTTTCATAGTAAATTATTTCTTAAGCAGAGATCTTGCCAAGCTATTTCAAAATTATTGTGGTAAAAAACATGATACTAAAGTTACCATCTTAATAATTTTTAAGTGGATAGCTCAGTAGTGTTAAGTATATTCACATTATTGTCCAACAGATCTTACAAAGCTGAAACTCCACATTGAGAAACACTATTGCCAGGGCATTTTAAATGCAAAAATAGCTCATTTGAAATGAGAAATACATTTGAAATGTATTCTCATTTGAAATGAGAAATGTTAACATTTACATATTAACATTGACTGTGTTATGTGTTAGTCTATTTTGTAATTGTGTTAAGAATTATACATTGTGAGGCAGTATTTTAGTTTTCTCTTAATCTAGTAAACAGTATAAAATTACTGGCACTCTTTTATCCTAGCCCTCCTTCAAGTAGCATAAAATTTTTCTTAATCTCATACTTGGTTGGAGACTCACTGATATCAGTGAGGTCTGAAATAAGGAGATTTTGCTGTTTTGTTAAGAACTTTTTATATGAACATATGATTCTACCCCAGCCGCTTACCTGGAGTACTTGAATGAGGTTTGCTGATTCTTGTCCAATCTTATATCATTCAGATTTTCCTCGAGACCTGCCTGTCTTGGTCCCCAGATTATCTTTTAAGTGTCTTTCATTTGCTTTTGTCTTATGGACAAGTGTTTATCAAGTGGATGTTAAATGTGCAAATACTATTTGCAGGGTCTATCTGCTGTGTACACGCACAGCTGTTACCATCTCAGTTAAATTTCTCCTTTTCTAATGACAGGTATAAACTCATATAGTCTATAATGACTTAGCAAATGTCTTTTCCCAGTTTTATTGAGATATAATGGATAATATAGCACTGTGTAAGTTTAAGGTGTAAGGTGTACATAATGACTTGATTTATATATACTGTGAAATGTTTACCACATTAAGTTTTGTTAATATTCATCATCTCATATAAATGAAAATTTTTTTCTTATTTGTTATGAGAGCTCTTAGGATATACTCCTTTAAAAACTTTCAATTAACATATAAACAGTGTTAGCTCTACTTATGATTGGAAGTTTGTATTTTTGACAACCTTCATCCAATTCCTCCACCTCCCACCCCCACTTCTGGTAACTACAAGTGTGATCTTATTTGTGTGTGAGTTTTAATTTTTGTTTTGTTCTTTAGATTTCATATATTTGTCTTTTTCTGTCTGATTTATTTAACTTAGCATGATGTGCACAAGGTCTCTTTATACTTTTGCAGATAGCAGTATTTCCTTCTTTTTTGTGGCTAAGTAATATTCCAGTGTCTCTTCACCACCCTAAAGTTGAAATTTTGGTACTGTCTTGCTCCTGCTTTCCTTAGGACTCATTTGGGGGTTGGGGGAGAGTGAGTGAGTGTGTGTGTGTGTGTGTGTGTGTGTGTAAACTCCTCAGTGCCATCATCTATGTGCGTTTGTGTGTCTGTGTGAGCATGCTCATATGTTTCAGGGTGATTGACGATTTTATCCTAAGGAGTTTGAGTCTCAAAGGATTACCACGCGCCTGCCCCCCAGGTTTTTTTTTAATCTAAAATTTCACTGATTTATACTTTAATGAAATTGAATCCAACTTTACAGAGAAGTTTCAGTCCTGTCAAACTCAAAACCTCCTTTTCTGTCCTCTGTGGACATTAAAACCTAAGCTGTATGGCCACCAAGACGAGCACCTTCCCCGAGCCAACCCTGTGCTGCACAGCATCTTGACTACTTTTATCTCACTGCTGTGATTCCTAGTTCCTGCCTCATTCCTGGAGCCAGGGGTTTCTCTACTTTCTTGTTAGTTCAGCTATGCATTTAAAACCCTTGTTCAGGTTTATCCAGCATTTCTAGGTGTTATATTGCTAAGAAACATTCAGACTACCTGGTCCCTGCCCCATTGGTAGAAATCGAAATTGGCCTCTTCATTTGACAAAATAGACGAACCCAAAGATGGGATCTGAGGCCACACAGCATGTCTGAGAAACACCTGGACTCAGGCTCTGGGCCTCCTGATTGGTTTCTCTCTCCTGCAGGGGACAAGGAAAGATGTGGCTCAGTTATGAACTTGAGTGACTTTTTGCAGACCCTGAGCCCACGCCCCACTGCCCGGAGCCTGTCTGGAGATGGAGAGCTCAGGGTCTGTCCCACGGAGTTTGGGGAAGGGCTGCAGATGCAGGGGTGGCGGAGGGCAGGGGCAGACGGAGCTCAGGGAGAGGCTGGGCACTCAGGCATCCTGGAGCCAGGCTGCAGCTCCTCCATGTGGTACACGGAGGGTCGGCCCACACCCCCACACAGAGCTCTTCTCCCCTGAAAGGATTTTTGAATATCATGAAATTGAATTTTTAGTCTGAAAAGGCTCCTGTTAAGGAAAGCAAACATGCTATTAGCAAACAAGCCAGACGGATTAATCACGTATAACAATTGTTTTCTCCCGGTACACATAGAGGCATGGCTTAAATGATGGTAAATCATAGACAAGATGGGCAAAATTTTTTGAAGTTCAGATTCTGGATTTTCTTGGTAGGCATTTGTTATTATATAATTCGTAAAAGTTTTCAAACCCTTTAACAGTTTTCCAGTGTTTGCCCATACTATCTCTTAGACTATTGCATTCCTAATATATATTTTTTTCTTTAGAACATCCCTCACTCACTCTCTTTCATCCTTTTTGGAGCAAAGTCCTTCTTAATATCTCTGTTCTTCTTAATGTCAAACCCCTCTCCCTTTAATTGCTCTTACCTGGATCATTTCCTTTCCTTTGTATTTTATGAGGATCACCCAGAACTACAGTTAGCTTTGGGCACAGTGAAAGCTTTACATACAGGTGGATGTGATGGTCCTTTTAGTTTTCAATATCTTTCTTCATTTCATGGCTTTCCAATATTTTGGTGATTTCTTCATCTGAAGCACATTGGATGCAAGTCCTCACTAAAGTCTTCAGGGAGCCCCTAGGTCCTCTTTTAGATTAAGAATTATAGCCTTTTCATTATAAAAACAATATATATTTTAGAGAAAATTTGGAAACTAAAAGTAAAAATTTTCATAGTCCAACAAACAAAACCCATTTTGTGTTTTGGTAAACATCCTCATGGCTTCAGTTGGTAGAGAATTTGCCTGCAATGCAGGAGACCCTGGATTGATCCCTGGGTTGGGAAGATCCCCTGGAGAAGGAAATGGCAACCCACTCCAGTATTCTTGCCTGGGAAATCCTGTGGACAGAACCTGGCGGCCTACAGTCCATGAAGTCACAAAGAGTTGGACGTGACTGAGTGACTCTTTATGGTCTTTCCCCCTGTGTAATATTTTTATATGTTACTTTTTAAAACTTTAAATAAACATTTTCTGCATTTTAAATGCTTTGAAAAAAATCTTCTACATAATTCCACAGGATTTGATGGGTGAATATAGTCTTAATTCCCTTAGCTGTTAATTCTCATGTTTTTGGAAAGACTTTCATGTTATTTGTATTCTTTTTCATTTTTAAAGATCTTTTTCTTATGTTGCCATGTGTTTTGCTTTTTGGTATCCCATTCCTGGGTACTATGATTAAATATTCAGGTAGGTTAAAATATTTGAGCTAAAAACCAAAAGCACTACTTTGAAAAGATAATTTGCACCTCAGTGTTCCTATGCACCTCAACAGCATTATTTACACTTGGCAAGATATGGAAATGACCTAAGTGCCTATCAACAGATGAGTGGATAAAGAAGATGTGATAAACATACACACACACACACACACACACACACACACACACATATGTGTACACACATATATATGTGTGCACACACACATATATATGTATGTGTGTGTGTACAGACGTACACACAGTGGAACACTATTCAGCCATGAAAAAGAACAGATTTTTTTGGGGGGCCCTCATTTGCAGCAACATGAATGGACTTGGAGGGCATTTTGTTAAGTAAAATAAGTCATAGAAAGACAAGTACTGTATGATATCACTTACATGTGGAATCTAAAAATATGCAACCAACTAGTGAATATAACAAAGAAGCAGACTCACAGACACAGGGAATAAGCTGGTGGTTTCCAGTGGGGGCGGGTGGGGGTGGAGAGGCAATATGGATGGAAGAGGAATGGGAGGTACAGATTATTAGGTGTCAGATAGGATCAAGGATGTAGTGTACAAAATGGGGAATATAGCCAGTATTTAGATGGAAAGTAACCTTTAAAAGTTGTACAAAAATTTTAAATTTGAGCAATTATCGATTATCAAACAGACATCTCCATATTTCTATGTGGAATCTAGTGGTTAAGGAATTCTTAAAGAAATTTTCTCCCCCAGATTAAGTTGGTACAATATACTTTAATATTTGTACTCATTAAGTATTATTTTCTCAAGATATTTTTCCTTAGTAGTTGGAAGGTAATCGTGATCTCATAGCTCTTTCTCCTTGCTACTGTTGCCTTTTATCCTATGAGACATGTGTATGCATTGTTTTTTTAATTTCTATAGTATTTTATTTATTAAAAAATTTGTTTTAATTGGAGGATAATTATTTTAGAATATTGTGATGGTTTTTGCCATATATTGACATGTCTGTGCATTGGTTTTATTTCAATTGTACATTGTCTTCCTGAGTGATATAGTTGAGGACAGTTGCCAGACTTGAAATCTCATGTACTCTGTGAGCATAGTAAATATTAATTTAATAATAATGCTAGCTTACTTTACAAAAAACTTTTTAAGAATAGTGGTAGCACACCAGTAATATAATGTTAGTATTCAACATTCTGTACTCAGTGGAATTGTCCCTTTTCCACATCTGACTTTTCGTTTCCTTTTCCGTTTCCAGGTTGCCATCACGAAAGCCAAGGTGGATTTCTCCAGTGTAGTGTGCCTGCCCCCTTCCGTCATTGCTGTGAATGGGCTGGACGGAGGAGGGGCCGGCGAGAATGACGATGAACCCGTTCTGGTGTCCCTGTCCGAGGCTCCCAGCCCCCAGAGCGAGGCTGTTGCCAATGAGCTGCAGGAGCTCTCCTTGCAGCCCGAGCTGACCCTCGGCCTCCACCCTGGCAGGAATCCCAATTTGCCTCCACTTAGTGAGCGGAAGAATGGTGAGTAGATATGGAATTATTGAATTGCATGATTTGAATGAAGGTCTTCATGTTTATAATGTCATAGATCCTTACTTTATTTTATGTCCCTTGGAAGTTTCTTACAATTGCACTATTTCTTATAAAATGGAGACATAATAAGTGTAGATGGTCACTCTAAGCCCAGCATTTCCTACCTGGATTACCATAATTATGTTCTATTTTTTTTCCTACTTCTTTGCTTCTCCCTATGTAGTAATATTTCTCACTTTGTAAATCTATATACACATTTATGTAATACTTATATTAATTGGGGAGCCAAATTGTTTTGGCTCCTCTTGCCCTTTTAATTTTCCATAATTTTAGAATCAGCTTGTGAAATGCTACAGGAAAACTCATTGAGATTTTTTTCTTCCAAATGAAGAATTTCAAACATATGATGAAGTAGAGAGTTTTACAATGCACACCTTTATATCCATCACTCAGATTCTACCATTAACATTTTATAATATTTTCTTTATAATCTATCCCTCAGTGCATCAGTCCACCTTAATTTTTGGATACATTTCAAAGTAAATTGCAGACATTAGTACATTTCCATTTTATCAAAGTATAACATTGATACAGAAGAACACAAATTGTAAGCATTGTGGTTGTTGAGTTATCATAAAGTGAATATACATGCATAATTACTACTTAAGGAAGAAATAAAACATTTTCAGCACCCCAGAAACACCCCTTGTGCTTCTTCCCAAACAGTATTCTCTCTTCCTGTCCAGGGAAAACTACCGTCCTGACTTATAATATAATAGGTTAGCTAATGGGTTAGCATTGTTTGTTTCTAAACTTGGGGCTTCCCTGGTGGCTCAGACGCTAAAGAATCCACCTGCAGTGTAGGAGACCTGGGTTCAATCCCCTGGAGAAGAGAATGGATATCCTCTCCGGTGTTCTTGGTGGAGAACCCCATGAACAGAGAAGCCTGGCGGCTGCAGCCCACAGAATCACAAAGAGCTGGACACAGCTGAGTGACAGCGCACACGCAGCCTTGATGTGAACGCAGTTGGCGTTCCTTTGGTGGCTTCTTTTATGCTTTTGAGATTTTTGTGTTGAACTGTGTGTGCCTATAAACCACTTCATGACTGTAATTTGTCCGTCTTTACTTTCGATGGATATTTGGTTTGTTTTAGTTTGAGGCTATTAAGAATCACGCTGCTGTGAAGTTCTTGCACATGTCTTTGGGTGCACTTGTTGGAATTTTGATTTTAAGGGGGGAAATATACATTGTAAATATTGGGTCTTCTGTCCATTTAGTTAGCTTTATGTCTCTGGTTAAATAGGCCTTCTTTAATATTTAGGCACTGATTTTATAATTTTTTTCCACAAAGGTCATGCAGATATTTTATTAGGTTTGTTCCCTGATGTCTTTTTCTTGTGCAGACATTATAAGTGGTATATTTTTATAAAATACGTTTTGACTGTTTGATAGTTGTACCGAATACCAAACCTTTTCAAAACTCCTCTGACTTTTGTACATCATGGCCTCCATTTCCACCTCCTCTACCCTCTGCTGCTTTCTTGGTAACTCTTACTTGTCCTTCAGTATTCTGTTCGGACATCACTCCCTTTGAGAAGCCTGCCGTCACTCGTATCCAGTGGTAGGTGTCCCTCTTTGTGTTTGCCCAGTTGCCCTTTGTCATTGTACTTCTTCATCTCCCTGTGTGATAATTGGCATTCTCCAGTCAACTGAGTCTGAAGTCAGACATTGTTACACTCCTCTCAGAACCCTTCAGTGACTTGCCATGAGACTTAGGATGAAATCATAGTTCTTATGAGGTGGTGCTGGTATCACCTCTGACATGATTTCTCACTTCTGTACCCCAGCTCATTCTGTTCTAGCCATGCTTGCTTCCCTGCTATTTCTTGAATGGGTCAAGTGTGCTTCCACCCCAGGCCCTTGAAACTTGTTCCGTTACTGAAGTTCCTGCACAAATGTCGTTTCTTTGGGAGGCCTTTCCCACCTGTCTTATCTAAGATAGCACCTCCTGTGACTCTCTGTCCTACTTTGCTTTTCTCTAAGCACTTACTATGACTTGCCTGTGTGGATTTGTACGTGTGTGTGTATATCTTTATTATCTGTATTCCCCATCTTTGATAGTATTTACATTTCATGAGGCTAGAAACTTTTTGTTTACGGTGTATATTCTACTCTTGGTTCATAGTGGGCACCCAATAAATATTTGTTGAATAAATAGGTGAATGGTCTACATGTTTGTGGCAAGAACTCTGGTTTACATCCATAATGGGAAATGTAGTGGAAACTCAAACATTTTTTATTTTGGGAAATAGTGGACACTCAAGCAATTGTTTGTGTTCTTTTCTCATTTCTAATTTCTACTTATTTCCCCAAGGTGGCAGAAAGTTCAGCTTATTTATATGCTAAGGGGAAAGAGTTAGTCCAGAGGGAAAAGCTGGAGACAGAAAAAGAGAAAGGATGACTGATGGAACAAAGTTCTTGGGAGATGTGAAAGAATGGGATCCAAAAGATACTGGCTTTGCCTTGAGCGTGAGTGGGGCCCAGCATTCCTCTGGAATGGGAGGGACGGCGGTAAAGGGGCAGGGGCGGCAGACAGCAACGCCTCTCGTATCTTGGGCAGGAAGGGGGAAATTAGCGCTGACAGCTGTGGTGCTCTCAGTGGAGTAGGAGGCAGGGGTTGCTGTCGAGGCGTTGGTGTGTCTTCAGCCTTTCTCTCTCGGTTCTTTGTTGTATAAATCAGCTGATCTCCCCCTAGCCATTTTGAATAACAGCACTTCCCTTTCCCTTTATAGTCAAGCTCCTAAAAGAGGAGTTTATGGTTACTGTCTCTACTTTCCCGCCTTCTGGCCTCTGTCCCTGCCTCTCTTCAGAAGCTGCCATTGGCAAAATCATTAGTGTTCTTTTTGTTGTGGATCAGATAGGGACTCTTCGTTCTGTTTGACCTCAACGCACCATTTGGTTGGCCACAGCCCCCCACCCCCGAAACTTTTTCTCCAGTGATGTCTGTGACACTGCTCTAGTTTTAAAAACTTGATCTTGCTAGTCACTCCTCTGCACAGATCTTTTTACTGTCTTTCTCTGCTTACCTCTCCCTTTCATGGATCACAGCCTTGTCGTGGTGAAGTGGCTTATGTAACTCAGTGAAGCTATGAGCCATGCCATGCAAGGCCACACAAGATGTACAGGTCATAGTGGAGAGTTCTGACAAAATGTGGTCCACTGGAGGAGGGAATGGCAAACCACTCCAGCATTCTTGTTCCAAGAGCCCCATGGACAATATTAAAAGGCACAATGAATATGACACTGGAAGATGAGCCCTGCAGGTTGGAAGGTGTCCAGTATGCTACTGGGGGAGAGCAGAGGGCAATTACTAGTACTTCCAGAAAGAATGATGTGGCTGGGCCAAAGTGGAAATGATGCTCATTTGTGGATGTATCTGGTGGTGAAAGTAAAAGACCGATGCTGTGAAGAGCAATATTGTGTAGGAACCTGGAATGTTAGGGCCACAAATCGAGGTGAATTGGATGTGGTAGATGGGTAGATAGCATCACCGACTCAACGGACATGAATTTGAGGAATCCCTGGGAGATAGAAGGACAGAAGAGCCTGGAGTGCTGCAGTCCATGGGGTCACAGAGAGTCGGACATGACTTACTGACTGAACAACAGTGATGACTGCTCACCTCTTAAATTTTATTACTCTCCAGTGTTCAGCTGTAGAGGTTCCTTCCTTCTTACCTGGTATCTTTACCTTGCATGGTTTCCCCAGAATTCTGCCTTTAACCACCATTATATGCCATTGATTCCATATTCTATCTCCAGGCCATGTCTACCCTGAGTCCAGACTCTTATGCCTTGTTGCCTTGTGTCTCCACTGGATGAGCTATAGACTGAACACGCTCAGAGCAAAGCTCATCCTCTTATTGCTGTTACTCCTGAATTCACCCAGATGTTCACAACAGGGAGTTGCTTTGTTTTCTTTCTGAATGAAAACTTAAGAGTTTCCTTTGTTTCATAATCAGATAAAGTATAGGAAAAAAGAAAAGAAAAATTCCTCGTAACTGTGCAGTTCAGTGATAGCCAGTAGGAGCAGTTAGTATATTTTCTGTCATTTTTTGTTTGTTCATTTATTTGTTTATTCTTATATACTCTGCATAAATTAGTTTCATGTAATATTTTATGAGATTTTGCTATATCATTCAGCTGTCTTAGAAAACATTTTTCTCTGCTTGATATTTGAATTGTGTGTATATACATTTAGCATTTAGCCAGTCTCCTTTGAAACTCTTGCGTTGGTTTTATTTTTTTATGTTATAAATAAAACTGCAGTAAACATCTTGGTATAAATCTTGGTGCAAGTAACTGTAGGACAAACTTGCAGGAGTAGATGAAAAGATAAGGACATACAGAACACTCTGTCCTTCTGATGGCAAAAGCAGCATGTTTGGATTTTTAATTTTAAAGTCATTATTTCCAAATTGTCCTCCAGAAGTAATTTTTAATTCCATCTTCTTTCTTTCTCCTCTTTCCTCCCAGCCACCGATTTTTGTAAATTTCACAATGGTCATTTCTACGGAATTTATTCTTTTCTTGCAGTCTCTATGGCGGACGCTTCTTAATAATGTCACATTTGGATTACTCCAAGAATGGCTTTCTAACTCATGTCTCCTTGGTTTAGATCTTGTCCCTGTGGCCCCTGGGATGATCTTTCTAAGCCATAAATGAGGTTGATGCTCTCCTTCGTGAAATCCCTTCAGTTCAGTTCAGTTTAGTCACTGAGTCGTGTCCGACTCTTTGCAACCCCATGAATCGCAGCACGCCAGGCATCCCTGTCCATCACCAACTCTCAGGGTTTACCCAAACTCATGTCCATCAAGTCCTTTGCTGCTGCTGCTCAGTCGCTTCAGTCATGTCCGACTCTGTGCGACCTCATAGACGGCAGCCCACCAGGCTCCGCTGTCCCTGGGATTCTCCAGGCAAGAACACTGGAGTGGGTTGCCATTTCCTTCTCCAGTGCCTGAAAGTGAGAAGTGAAAGTGAAATCGCCCAGTCGTGTCTGACTCTCTGCGACCCCATGGACTGCAGCCCACCAGGCTCCTCCATCCATGGGAGTTTCCCGGCAAAAGCACTGGAGTGGGTGCCATTGCCTCCTCCCTTAGTAGATCCCGTTCCTCCCCTTGTTCTCATCCTGGCAGACCTTCACAGCCAGCTTCTGCCCTGCCCCTCATCTCTTCCTGCTCACAATAAAATATTTAGGTTTTCTCATAAGAGACACTTCCACAGCTCAGTTCCACTTCATGTCCTCTTTTTGCTTCCTGGAAGAACCTTCTTCCTCCTCCTCTTCTGACTTTTGTTTCTTTTGAGTCTGGAACCAGGGGAAGGTGCTGCTTCCTTCAGGACTTCTTCCTCAGACTCTCAGGTTAGGGGCTTGCCCTTTGTGTTCTTCAGAAGAACCCTGTGCATAATTACCTACTTATTTGTTATCATATTTGACTAGATGAGAAACTTTGTGAAAGGAAGGATTATGTTTTATTTATTTTGGTATCTTTCAGTTCAGTTCAGTTGCTTAGTCTTGTCCGACTTTTTGAGACCCCATGGACTGCAACACGCCAGGCCTCCTTGTCCATCACCAGCACCTGGAGTTTACCCAAACTCATGTCCGTTGAGTTGGTGATGCCATCCAGCCATCTCATCCTCTGTCATCCCCTTCTCCTCCCACCTTCAATCTTTTCCAGCATCAGGGTCTTTTCCAATGAGTCAGTTCTTCGCATTAGGTGACCAAAGTATTGGAGTTTCAGCTTCAACATCAGTCCTTGCCATGAATATTCAGGACTGATTTCCTTTAGGGTGGACTGGTTGGATCTCTCTGCAGTCCAAGGGACTCTCAAGAGTGTTCTCCAACACCACAGTTCAAAAGCATCAATTCTTCACTGCTCAGCTTTCTCTATAGTCCAACTCTCACATCCATACATGACTATTGGAAAAACCATAGCCTTGACTAGATGGACCTTTGTTGACAAAATAATGTCTGCTTTTTAATATGCTGTCTAGATTGGTCATAACTTTACTTCCAAGGAGCAAGCGTCTTTTAATTTCATGGCTGTAATCACCATCTGCAGTGTTTTTGGATCCCAAAAAATAAAGTCTGTCACTGTTTCCACTGTTTCCCCCATCTATTTGCCATGAGGTGATTGGACTGGATGCCATGATCTTAGTTTTCTAACTTTTTCACTCTTCTCTTTCACTGTCATCAAGGGCTTTTAGTTCTCCACTTGGTGCCATAAGGGCGGTATCATCTGCATATCTGAGGTTATTGATATTTCTCCTGGTAATCTAATGATTCCAGCTTATGCTTCCTCCAGCCCAGCGTTTCTCACGATGTACTCTGCATATAAGTTAAATAAGCAGGGTGACAATACTCCTTGACGTACTCCTTTCCCTATTTGGAACCAGTCTTTTGTTCCATGTCCAGTTCTAACTGCTGCTTCCTGACCTGCATACAGATTTCTCAGAAGGCAGGTGGTCTGATATTCCCATCTCTTTCAGAATTTTCCACAGTTTATTGTGATCCACACAGTCAAAGGCTTGGGCATAGTCAATAAAGCAGAAATATATGTTTTTCTGGAACTCTCTTGCTTTTTCGATGATCCAGCGGATGTTAGCAACTTAACCTCTGGTCTCTTTGCCTTTTCTAAAACCAGCTTGAACATCTGGAAGTTCATGGTTCACGTACTGTTGAAGCCTGGCTTGGAGATTTTGAGCATTACTTTACTAGCGTGTGAGATGAGTGCAGTTGTGAGTGAGATGAGTGGTATCTTTAGTGCCTAGCCAAAAACACTAATGTACTCATGAATCAAGAAGTGAAAGTTGTTCAGTTGTGTCTGACTCTTTGTGACCCCATGAACTGTACAGTCCATGGAATTCTCCAGGCCAGAATACTGGAGTGGGTGGCCTTTCCCTTCTCCAGGGGATCTTCCCAACCAAGGAATTGAACCCAGCTCTCCTGCATTGCCAGCTGAGCCACCAGGGAAGCCCAAGAATACTGGAGTGGGTAGCCGGTCCCTTTTCTAGCGGATCTTCCCAACCTAAGAATCAAATTGGGGTCTCCTGCATTGCAGGTGGATTCTTTACCAACTGAGCTGTCAGGGAATCAGGAAGGGTGCTTGTTAAATGCAGTTTCTGATTCTGTAGATCTGGGTGAGTCCCGAGATTCTGCATTAAGAAAATTTTTTTTAATTGAAGTATAGTCAGTATATAATGTTGTGTTAATTTCTACTGTACAGCAAAGTAATTCAGATATAAATTTATGTACATATTCTTTTTCATCATGGTTTATCACAGCATATTGAATATAGTTTCTTGTCCTATAGTAGGACCTTGTTTATCTGTAGAGATTCTGCATTTCTAACCAGTATCCATTGGCGATGCTAGTGCTGTTGATATGAGTATCAAGGTGTTTGATAAATGTTTGTGGAATGTTTGAGCAAATGAATGAGTGGTGAAACTAAAACTATTAACTCACTGAAACACTGATTTATTAAATCTGAGCAATTAATAAAGTGATTGTTGCCTCTTGCTGGACAGAAAAAAATAACTTATTTAATTTATGGTTTACACTTGAAAGAAAGACTGAGTCCATTTCTTTACAGGTGAAGTATTTTGTGGAGTCATTCTTTTATTGTCTTAATTAGTGATAAAACATTTAGACCAGAAGTCTTAACTACTTTTTTAAGTTGAAGATCTCTGTAAGTTTGAAATTACATATATAAGTCCAGTGTGTACAACAGCTGCTTGGGTTGGCAGAAACCTGTATGAAGGAGCCAGAGCCCTGCTTGGTTGGCACCCTGCCCCTCAGGCTGCTCTTGAAAGGGCACAAGTTGAAAACTTCTGATCTAGGTCATCTGTCTCTGTTAGTTTGAGCTGTGTCTAAGCCAACCTCTTCAGTTGCTAGAATGGTCTCCTAACTGCCAGGAGCGCCATATTCATTCATTGTGATCTTGCTTATAGGAGAATATGGATACTTACATTTGACAAACACAATGGTTTTGTATAGCATAATTGTTATTTTGGCAGGAGAAAATAAACCCCCAATTTGAAACTGTAGTCAACATTAGAACAGAAACAGTGGTGAAATATTGGTATTAGAATAATGCTGAAGAAGAAGGTACAGGCTTGATAAAGAAATAATCTATAAGAAGTTTGACTGCAGAAAAATACCTTATGGAATGTATAGCAATGGCCAGGAATACTATGTGCTTGGCAGAAATCGTTAAAATGACTATCAAAATCAGATTCTGTTATTATAGGGGGAAAATAAGAGTTATTAATCAAGTTAAGAAAACTAGAAAGTTGCAGAAGAGCTGTGTCCATGGTGGAAGATCTTCCTAGTTTCTCTTTTATTCCATCCAGGAGCCAGCAGGTGAATATCTGGACCGGGGCGGTGGTGTTAGCATCTAGCTGTGTTGCTTTCCTGGCCATAATTGGGTCTTCTGTTTGTTCATCTTAGTGGTGCTTCTTTCTCTCAAAAGGGGAAAATTATTATATTTTGCACTAGGTCTCTTTTGCACGGTTATTGGTAGGGAGGTAAAGGTAAGAGCAGAAATGGGAAATCCCTGAGGGGATTATGAAATTGGGAAGTGTGATTTTCTAGAGCAAAATAATTTCTGGGGTTTAGAGGAGGTACTTTTTCATGGATGATGTATTCTATGTTGAAAAGGTGGAGTGAAGTTTTGCTTCTTCTCAGATCTTTCTTTTAGCAGCCTATCTTAAATTGAAACTCACTGATTGCGCAAGGATTCTTATGGAGTAAGCAGTCAAAGTCCTGATACTTGTTTCCTTAACAGGGGAAATTGGAATTCTGTTGAGAGGAGGTGCCCTTGGTTAACCCGACCTTTACTGACCTAATTGGAAAAAGTTGGGAGAGTGATTCAAGGTGTATTTTAGTCCTCTGTCGTCTTCTAAAAGATAAGTTTGACGTACCTGTAGATTCTCTCCAGCCTGGGCTTGGAGAAGCCTGGAAAAAACTCTCTAATTCAACACCGTCCCCTTTGGCTCCAGCTACAGGAGTTCTGGCACATATTGAATGAATGTGTCATGATGGAAAATTTAAGTTTTACTTTGCTTCTTCCTTTAATGGCGCAGTACTCTTTGGCTGTCTCTTTCTTACGTATCCACCCGTTCTTTATACTGATAACAGACTTTCAAGTATGAATGAGTTTCAGAACTGGCTGAGACTGCATAAAGCCTGTTTTCAAGAGCCTCTAGGATGAGAGCTGAAATACGATTTGCTCCCTTTTCTCTTTGCAAGTATATTACATTTTAGTTACCTTATAGGCTTTGTGGGCAACCCTGGGAATTTTGCCATATTTCATATTTCATGGCCTTTGTGGGAAAGTACATTCCATATTCCAAATGATCAAATTAGAGATGAAGTTTTGGAATATAATCCATTTATATGTTGGGGACTGGCTTATACCCTAAGACGTGTGCTTCTTGAAGTTTGGGTGTTATGGATTTAAGACACAATAAATAGTAGTTACACGGAATGGTTTACTGGGAAGGCATTACAGACAAAAGTTAGAAAATTTAATGGATGACAAGCTCATAAATGTTTCTAAGAGAAAGCTGGTATTTTGAGATTGTATTCTTGACCTTTTATTTTATCCTTGACTTTTAAAATTTTAGGACAGTCATTTGTACCTTCCTACAATCCTGCTCCTTTTCACTACTATGACCAGTATGGAAATGATTATTCAGCAGATATTTATAAAGTGCCTAAGAAGATGTTGAAAAGTATACAGAAGAATAACTTGGACCTCAGCTACTAGTTTTTCCTTTATTTTTAAGTTTAACTTGAATTCATTCATTTGGTTGCATCAGGGGTTAGTTTCAACACGCGGGCTCAGTAGTTGCAGCACATGGACTCTGTAGTTGGGGCTCAGTAGCTGTGGCTTGGGCTTACTTGCTCTGCAGCACTTGGGATCTTAGTTTTCCAACCTAGGGTTGAACTCCTGTCCCCTGCATTGCAAGGCAGATTCTTAACCACTGGACCACCAGGGAAGTCCCCTCTTCTGTACTTTAATGAACAAACCACTAACTGTTTTATCAGAGCTAACCAATACCAAATTTCTTTGTTTTTCTTTCCCATGTTAGGTGGTACAGACTAAATCACCACCACCACTATCCTCTATATTTTGGACTTTCATCATAGCTCAGTTGGTAAAGAATCTGCCTGCAATGCAGGAGGCCTGGATTCGATCCCTGGGTTGGGAAGATCCCCTAGAGAAGGAAATGGCAACCCATTCCAGTATTCATGCTTGGAGAATCCCATGGACAGAGGAGCCTGGCAGGCTACAGTCCACGGGGTCACAAGAGTCGGAAGCGACAAACGACTTAGTGACTAAACCACCAACCGCCACCACCACATACTAAATAATATGTCTGTTTATGGGGGATAATCTTGGGGGCCACAGACAGAGGTTGAATACCAGGCATAATTTTGACAGTGGTAAGATTAACCTTTCCCTGTTCCTGCTTGGTCCCCCTAGCATCCCCTCAGTTGCTCTCCTGAACTTCTTATGTGCTAGGGAACAGATCCATGTTTGGTTATTAAAGCTATTGAGAATGTCATATGACTTGCATTTTTATATTTTGCATTCTCATTATTGAGAAAATACTTTTCTCCAACCCACCAAGGATTGAGTAAATAAAAACTTGAAATATCACCCACAAGAAATTATTTTTATCTGTACGTATAGGAACCTTTATTTCTGAATCACAGATTGTTCATGATCTAGCAGTTATGAATATACTTAGAGAACAGCAGGACAGAACATCTGAAGTTAGGTCTGCATAGCTGAAAAGTCTTATACTAATCACTCCCCTTAGAATTAGATTGGTGCTGTGTATTTTACCAGGTGGTGCTAGTGGTAAAAACCTGCCTGCCAATGCAGGAGACACGGAGACACAGGTTCGATCCCTGGGTCAGAAAGATCTGCTGGAGGAGGACAGGGCAGTCCACTCTAGTATTCTTGCCTGGAGAAGCCCATGAACAGAGGAGCCTGGCTGGCTGCCGTTCATAGGGTCACACAGAGTTGGACACACCTGAAGCGACTTCGCATGTATTTTACCATTCCCGTCTTTCTCTCTTTTTTTTCTTTCGGAGGCGATAACATAAACACAGAAAAGTACATAAATCACGATAGTTTACAGAATAACCATAAAACAAAGAACTGTGTAACCACTACTTAGTTCAATAGTAGCTCATTGTGAGTCCTGCAGAAGCCTCCCATATGCTCTTCTCTGATTACACCACCATCTCTTCTTCCTAGGAGGAACCACTATTCTGACTCCTTGAAAATAATTTGTTTTACCCACTATAAATATATTTCTAAACAGTATAGTTTAGTTGAAGTTTATGTGAATGGCATGATTATATCTCCTTTCATTCAGTGTTGTTGTTTAGTTGCTAAGTTGGTCCAACTGTTTGCAACCCCAGGGACTGCAGTTCGCCAGGCTTCCCTGTCCTTCACTGTCTCCCGGAGCTTGCTCAGACTCAGGTCTGTTGTGTCAGTGAGGCCATCCAACCATCTCATCCTCTGTCTCCCTCTTCTCCTCCTGCCCTCAATCTTTCCCAGCATCAGGGTCTTTTCCAATGAGTTGGCTCTTCACATCAGGTGGCCAAAGTACTGGAGCTTCAGCTTCAGCATCAGTCCTTCCAATGAGTATTCAGGGTTGATTTCCTTTAGGATTGACTGGTTTAATCTCTTTGCTGTCAAAGGGACTCTCAAGAGTCTTCTCCAGCACCCAAGTTTGAAAGCGTCAATTCTTCGGTGCTCAGCTTTCTTTATGGTCCAGTTCTCACATCCATACATGACTATTGGAAAAACCATGGCTTTGACTATATGGACCTTAGTCAGTAAAGTGATGTCTCTGCTTTTTAACATGCTGTCTAGGTTGGTCACAGCTTTCCTTCCAAGGTGCAGGCGTCTTTTAATTTCATGGCTGCAGTCACTGCAGTGATTTTGGAGCCCCCAAATAAAATCTGTCACTGTTTCCACTTTTCCTCTTCTATTTGCCATGAAGTGATGAGACTGGATTCCATGATCTTAGTTTCTTGAATGTTGAATTTTAAGCCAGCTTTTTCACTCTCATTTTTCACCCTCATCAAGAGGCTCTTAAGTTCCTCTTCACTTTCTGCCAACAGAGTGGTATCATCTGCATATCTGAGGTTGTTGGTATTTCTCCCAGCAATCTTGATTCCAGCTTGTGATTCATCCAGTCTGGCATTTCGCATGATATATTTTGCATATAAATAAGCAGGGTGACAATATGCAGCCTTAATGTACTCCTTTCCCAGTTTGGAACCAGTCCATTGATCCATGTTTGGTTATAACTGTTACTTCTTGACCTGCATACAGGGGACAGGTGAAGTGATCTGGTATTCCCGTCTCTTTAAGAATTTTCCCCAGTTTATTGTGATCCATACAGTCACAGGTTTTTAGCGTAGTCACTGAAGCAGAAATAGATGTTTTTCTGGAATTCCCTTGCTTTTTCTGTGAGCCAGTGGATGTTGGCAGTTTTATCTCTGATTCTTCTGCCTTTTCTAAATCCAGTTTGTGCATCTGGAAGTTCTTGAATCACGAACTGATGAAACCTAGCTTGAAGGGTTTTGAAAGCATGACCTTGCTAGCGTATGAAATGAATGCAATTGTGTGATAGTTTGAACATTCTTTGTTATTGCCCTTCTTTGAGATTGGAATGAAAGCTTACCTTTTCCAATCCTGTGGCCACACAGTCTTAACCACTGTACCACCAGGGAATTCCCTCTCCATTTATTTATATTTTTGAATCTCCTAATGAGGTTTTTAAAATTTTCTGTGTGGTGGTTTTACACATATTTTGTTAGATTTATTTTTTAAAGTTTTGTATGTTTTAATACTGTTGCAGTATCATTTAAATTTTTTTTTAACTTTCTAAGTGCTGTTGCTAATCCCAAGTATTTTTCTGGAAGAAATAACAGGTGTAAGTTTTTATGTATCTTTATAGGCTCTGCTGGGTGGAATGAGAAGAGTTATGTAAAGAGAAATGAACAGAATAGAATGAGAGTGAAAAGGACACGTTCATAAAGGACACATTTGTTCCCCTTTCATAGATTTTTCTCCTTTGTGTAAAACTTAGAAAATACTCATTTGTTTTCCATAGGTGTAGCCTGTGGAAGAAAAGGCAGATAATGTTGGTTTTTTTTCCTTCAAGGGTACACTGTGCCCTTTCAGGCTTTCGTGCTGCACAGGAGGTACTAATTAACTGCTGGGAAAAGTAAAAAGTTTTGAGTGGGCAGTTTCTGATCCAAATTATATTATTTTCTTGGAGAAAGGAGTTTTGTTACTTAGGTTCCTCAGGAAGCCTGGTTGTTAAGGGTTTTTAAGATTAGCCAGTGTGAAAAATGCCCTGATCTTAAGCATGTTAGTTCATTAAGCAGTTCTCTTTGTAATGTGATTTCGAGAATTTCATAACCTGTTTCATCTCAGTACTGAGAGATAATCAATTTCCCATTCTTGAGTATTCATCACTTGTTGTGCCTAGCACCTGGAAAACAGATATTAGGTAGAATCTCCTTCAAAACAAACAAGCACACATAAGATTAACTCCTGTCTCCCAGAGAAAATTCCTCTTAGCACTTGGTTTATTTCCCTTTATTCTTCTAAATGTATGTTTGAAAAATAACTGAGCTAGTACTGTAGACAGGAGAAGGCAATGGGACCCCACTCCAGTACTCTTGCCTGGAAAATCACATGAACGGAGGAGCCTAGTAGGCTGCAGTACATGGGGTTGCGAAAAGTCAGACACGACTGAGCAACTTCACTTTCACTTTTCACTTTCACGCACTGGAGAAGAAAATGGCAACCCACTCCAGTGTTCTTGCCTGGAGAATCCCAGGGACGGGGGAGACTGGTGGGCTGACCTCTATGGGGTCACATAGAGTCGAACATGACTGAAGTGACTTAGCAGCAGCAGCAGTATTGCAGACTCAACTGTCATTTTTTTTTAAATTTAGCATTGTAACTCAAGATTTTTCAGTCACTGAAATATTTTTTTATAAACAGCCTTTCATTATGTGTAAAACTTATGTTCTGTATCATCACTGAGTTAATTTCCCCACTGATTGGACATTTGAATCATTCTTTTTTTTTTTTTCCACTTACACTGATATTTGGGTGAACATTTTTAAAGTCTTTCTGCATTTTGAGTTATTTCCTTAGAAGTGAAATACTGGCTTAAAGAATTTGACCGTTTTAACACTGGAAAAATTTGTTTAGTGATTGGTGAGCATCACCTGTATGCTCAGAATTGGACAGCAAATAAGGAACAAGACAGATAAGGTCTTCATTGTCATGGAGTTCAGTGAAAGAGAAAGATTAAATGATTATACAAGCCAATTCATAGTTAGGAATTTTGGGAAGTGCTTGGGGGAAAAAAGCACAAGATGTCACATAGAAGAGCAAATCAGTGGTGATGGTTCTAATTTGGGGGTGGGAGTGGTCAGGAAAGGCCTCTTTGAGGAAGCGACATTTAGACTGATAACCAAAGCACAAGTAGTGTGTGATTGGCCATCTAAGGAAAGAGGGCATAGCCTGTGTTAAGACTGGGGAAGAGGAGAAGGTGGGGATAGGGGTCTGGGACGAGGGTTCTGGGGAAAACTTGGAATGGAAGAACTGGACGAATATCATTCTGTCAGTGGAGAGAGAGAAAGAAAGTGATGTGAAATAAGTAGGTAGTAAGGGGCCTTCTAGGTCATTTTAACAATTGAAGTTCTTGAGTAATATGTTGTCTTGTTCCATTCCAAAACGACCCACCAATGTACATGTCTGTCAACCCTGCTTGAGTGCCTGGCTCATTTAATAGCATTGATAGTCTTATTTGTGAAGGACTTTGCTGATGTAATTGTTGAAATGTTTTCATTTCAGTTTGTATTTCTTTGATAATTATTGAAGAGTAATCTTTCCCCAAATGTTTGTCATCATTTTTGACCATTCCATCTGTTACTAAATGGACCATTCTTTTCTCACTAAAATGTCATTTTTAAGGTTCTCCCACAAGTACTCAAGTGACAGACTGGGAACCGCTTCTCAGGAATTGAAAGAGGAGTTTCTTACATGTCTCTCACTCTTAGTTCTCTGAATAAGGGGCTGGATTTGGTTAAAACTGGGTTTCTTATGGCTGAATTATTTTATGATTCATGGGTATACAAGTGTGTCGAGTTAGGAACTGGAAAAGAAACTGATAAAACTCTGGTGACTTTTAAGAGCCAGCTCACGTCATCTTTCCCTTAAGGAGCAATCCAGGTCTCTGGTAACCAGAACCAGTTGCTGCTGCTTTTATGTTTGTTTAGCTTTTTGTTTGTACTCTTATTTATTCAACTCTTTGTTTCTTCTTCTTTTGTTTGTTTGTTACAGATTTTCTACCTTCCTGATGAGTTCCTCAAAGGCAGAGATGGTGGCATGCGGTTCATCCTTGTGTTTGTGCCTTCACTGGCGTTGACACCATACATAATGACAATATTTCTGACATGCCATATAAATAAGCTAGCTGGCTGTTTATATTTATGGCTATCATACTCCTTCACGTTGACTGTCCTTTGAAAAATTAGCTGGAGGGATAGCCTTTATCCACTCTGAGGCTGAGGAATAGCATACCTATGGTAACGTGTGAGCCTCCCAGATTGATGGGTCTTGGCTGGGTTTTTTTCATCAGTAGTGCGTTGTGTTCACAGCAAGTGGAAGCTGCCCAGGACCTGTAACAACTTGCCTAGGTGTTAGGTTTTGTTATCTTTTGGGTGTTTTCACTTTGCCCAACACCAGGTGTCTGGGGGAGAGACCTAACTGGTTGGAGCCTGTAAAAATTCAGTGTGATGACGCTCTTTGTAGAGCTGAACCTCAGTAAACTCCTGCAAATACTTGTGAGAACCCAAATCAGAAATGGACATGGGATCTCATCTGATCTTCAGAGCTGAGCAGGGTTGGGCCTGGTTGATACTTGGGTGGGAGAAATGGACATGGGAACAAGATTGCATGTCTGTGTTCTGAAATCCCACAGAGATCACAGAAAGGCATCCTTAATTGTGTGTGTACCGTGTATACTCCGCTCCCTCATAGAAACCACTACCAGTTGTTAGTGAACCTGCTCGCTCTCGGTGCCTGAAGGATCGCTTGGTCTGTGGGTGAGCCAGGCTCTGCTTCTCCGGTTTCTCCTTCTTGTGGCCTCCAGTTTGAGCGTTTTCGTTGCTGTTAGCAGCTAACATTCCTGAGGTTTTTATTGTGGATGTCCTTTTTATGCTAACCCTGTGCCTCAGCACTGCGGGTAATTTCAGGCTTCCTCATGTAAGGTTTCTAGTTAATGGCACGTGAGCATGTGTTCTAATGAAAACTGGAGCAGACCACCTGCTTTTTCTGGGTAGGCAGGGATTCTTGTGTTATGAACTTCTCCCATGCTGTTAGAATTCAATGGAGATAAATAGGGCTTGTCATTCCATTTGGCATACATTTATGAATGCTGTCACATGTTAGGCGCTGTGTGAGCTCTGTTCACACAGAGACATTAAACCACGTGGTAAGGAGCAGTAATAGAGTTGGGCACAGGTCTTAGGGAGCATCAGTGAGAGGTATTTAGCACATCTGTGGAGGGTGCGATCCAGAGGCTTTCTGGAGAAGGCAGCAGTTAAACTGAGTTTTGAAGGATGAATAAGAGCCAGTTGGTAGAAAGGATGTTTTTTAGTTGAGGCAAGGCTGGGGAGAAGGAGTACAGTTAAGAAGCTATTGCTGAAGTACACACTGCCACTTGTGAAATATTCTGCTGAGAAACTGAACCTGAGTTGGATCATGACTCTGTATCTAACTCCTAATTTACTGGCTATAAAGGGATTGAGCAGCATGTTAAATGACACCTTTGGGATACAGTTAGCAAAGCCCAACTTGGGGAAGCTATCTGGTTATTTTCAACAAATAAAGTACAGAAAAAGAGGAAGTAGTAATCTGTAGATTAAAAGAGCTTTAAAAGGGAATTCCCTGGCAGTCTAGTGGTTAGGACTTGGAATGCCTGGGGCCCAAGTTTGATCTCGTGTCAAGGAACTAAAATCCCACAGGCTAGGTGGTGTGGCAAAAAAAAAGAGAGATTTAAGAGACATATTAATGAAATGCAGTATGTTGCCCTGTTGGACTCTGATTTGAATAAAATCATCTCTAAAGAATTTATGAGACAGGAGTGAGCATTTGAACATCTACTGGATAGTTGGATAATATTGAACAATTTTTAAAAATTTGGGTGTGGTAATGGTAGTGTAATTATTTAAGGAAATAGTTCTTCTCTTCAAGGTATAGAATAAAGATGAAATTAGATGATGCCTAGAGTGTGTGTGTGCTGTGCTAAGTCACTTCAGTCGTGTCTGACTCTTTGCATCCCCGTGGACTGTAGCCTGTCAGGCTCCTCTGTCCATGGCATTCTCCAGGCAAGAACACTGGAGTGGTTTGCCATTTCCTTCTCCAGGGGATCTTCCCCACCCAGGGGTCAAACCCGGGTCTCCTGCATTGGCAGGTGGGTTCTTTACCACTGAGCCGCCTGGGAAGCCTGAGGGTTCCAGAGTGATCCAGAATTGGCTGGGTGCTAGGGGAGCAAGCATGTACTGATACATTTTGAAGCTAACTGATGAGGTACATAAGTGGCTTATTTTCCTTTCTTTTTTGTTTTGTGCTTGTTCGCACTATTCTGTAATGTTTTTAAAAAGCTGTTACTGTGCTCCAGGCAAGAACTATTAGGGACCTAAAATAAGCACTGGTTGTAGAGGTGGAACCAAAAAAATAGAATAAGTTATAAGATAAAAAGATGGATTTGAGGGATAAGTTATGAGATAATTAGTTAAGGTTGACTGTTTGGGGCTGGAGGGAGGGAGGGGGTCCAAGTTGATGGTTTAGAGCCTGAGCACTGTTCCCTGAGTTATGGCACATGGCAGCAACATATCTTGTGGAGCTGGAGCGGAGCAGTGGTATTGCAAGTTTGCTTTTGTACATACTGAGTTTAGGACAGCCAAGCCAGGTGGCAGTGCATGGTTGGTAGCTTACAGGTAAAGACACAGCAAGATACAGATCAGTATGTAGGTGGTGGTAAACCTTAAGAAAGGCTGAGGTTGCCCCTGGAGAATGTGTACAAGAGGAAAGGAAGGGGTGCCTCTGAGAGGGGTAGAGAGAGAGGAGCCAGTTAGAATTCTGAGAGGAAAAGTCCGAGAGAGAGGATTTTTAAAGGCAGTCAAGGAAATAGCAAGTTTCAGGAACAGTATGGAAACCGTGATGGATCCAGGAGGAAAGTCAAGCAGGATAAGAGCTTGTCGCGTTCCTCTTGACTATGGACATTAAAGGCCTTTGGGGAGCTGGCGGTGGGTGGGACAGCTTTATGAGTAAACTATATTTACTATCCTGCAGTTATTAGGTCCCTCCAGAGTGGAGTAATAGAGACTGTAGACCATATGAAATTTGTGCTAATTAGCTAGAGCGTTATGATTAAAAGCAGAAGAGCTTTTATTTTATTGGGAATTAAGATCATTACCCTTCATTCCCTTGGTGTCATCAACTTGAAAATCATGTTCACTTGTGCAGAGACCTTTCCCAAGTTTACTCTAGCTCCCTTTCTATGAAATTTTGCTGAATTGCCCCCAAATTAATGGATCAGAAGCTGGGTTCTGAGTTTAGGAATTGTGACGCCTGTTTTAAATGCAGTTTTCCCAGTGAGTCTCAAGCTGTGCTATTTATTACTCTTCAGGGTGAATGCAAAATCCTAGCAGTAGGCAAAGATGATGTTGCTTACTGGTTTCTTTTTTGTTTTAAGATTAACTTTTTGGATTTCTGTTTTAAAAACTTTTTGTTTAGCTCCTTTTATCCCAAAGTGCAGATGAGATAAATGACTGTGGAGTTGCCGTGATGGTTTATGTTGCTATCAGCACATGACCATCAGCACTGTATCTCTATGGGACTGGAATATGGACAGTTATTGCATTCTGAGAAAAGTTTTGGCAGGAGGGAAATGGCCCTGTGCCCCTCCTATCATCTTCTCTGCTGGAATCTTAAAGTTTGTATTTATTTTCCTGTAAGTACAGAACTGTGAGAACGTGTCTCATTTGAAAAACCCTCACGTAGCAAACTGTCCAGCCCACGTAGGGACACAGGGATGACTCAAGCTCTTCGGGATTCTTTTCCTTTTGTTGGTAACCTCTGACCAGAGAATTTACCCATTTTTCATAAGACAGTTTGAGAGTTTGGTGGAGAAAAGGGGCCAGCGAGAATGCTTCTCTTCCCAGAGCGTGGCTGCCACTCCGTTGCCTGTTGAGTCATTCCCACAGCTCTATATAGAGCTTTTCTGGCTTTTCTTTTAAACATGATGTTCTTGGAGTGGGAAAGAAAGGAAGTTTTTTTCTCCTCTACAGACTCCCCCATCCCAAATCTGCATTGCTCACTGTCTTCTAGTAACAGAGTATTGCCCTCAGTCATTCTGAGACTGTTTTCTCTTTTAAGGCCTCTCAGCACTTTCCTTTATCATTTGTGTGACTATGTGAGCATTAAGGCATTTGCTGGGCTTGGTTCCCCCAGTAGGCTTTCAAGATACAGGCTGTCACTTAACCAGAAAAACGGAGGCCTTCTGGTTAGCCATACCAAAAATGGATTTCTAGTTTTCAGCTATTTTAAAGTCAATCAGATAAGCTAAAAGACATCTTACTATCCTTATTAAGACTATCAGTAAAATGTTCTGTGAAGGGAATGAATGTGTTTAATTTTGGATAAATGAAAATTGCTATAATTTGACAGGATTTTAGTTTCTTTTCATTTTTGTGATGAAAGGTTAAAATGTCCACATTTATATTTATTCAGATCTTGCTCTGTGCTAGTGGAAAATGACTTGACATTTCTTTATGAGGAAAGGGAAATTCTTATTTCTGTAACTGTCTTCGTATGGATTTCAAACATCCAGTCAGATCGTAAAGCATGTTAGAAGAGTCAAATAACGTCAGTAAGCTGTCTGTTCACACAGCCCATGTCTTACACAGGCGCAAGTAAGGAGCTCTTTTAAGGGGTTGGCAGATTGAAAAGACAGATTATAGCTCTGGAATGTATTCAGATGACTTTTTGAAACAGATATTTTAATTGGAGAGGGGTGGAGAAATATTTGTGCTTCTGTAGTTAAATATTCAACTTCCTTAGCCTGTTATCTATAAATATCACAGATGAGAAAGCCACTGGAACGCTTTTTCAGAAAATAACTCACAGTGCATATTCATTTGTGTGTATGTGTTTATATGTGCCTCATCCCCATCCATTCTCCCATTCATGGGTCAGTAATCCGGCTGTGTCTTTCATAAGATTGAGTTCCGATTATGTGCTCAGAGCATTAGCAGCAGAGTCCCTCACACTAAGGTTTTCAACAAAACCTCATCTTCTCTTCTTGAAAGGAGAGGAAGACAAAAAAGCAGTTGGTCTGTTTTCTGAAGGTCTCTTTCTGTACCTCTCTTCCCTCCCCCAGAGCCGGACAGCAAGGGGAGGAGCTTCTTACTGCTCTAACCACACTTCATGTGTCTTAACTTGAGTGCTTTTCGGTTTCCTGTCGGCAGTAAATCATCTCTGTGCCATCTTGACTTGCGTGAAGGGTGGATGAATTGGTAACTGCACTCAGAAGAGGAGTGAGTTCTCACAGTCTGATTTGAACATAAGGTGTGAGACTGAATTTATGAAAGCTTCGGTAGCCTCTGGAGACAACCTCTTCTGTGACTTTGAGTTTTTTTTTTTCATGATATCTGTGGGCTGTTGTTTCTGAGAAGAATCCGTCATGACGCTACTGGAACCTGAGATGTTAATGATGGCTGTACAGTCCGGTAATTCCCATATTTCCTGCAAATCCTTTTTGCCTTAGGTTTATTAAAAACACTGGGCACATTGGCACTAGGACTGGATGGAGATAAGGAGGAAGGCAGAGGGAGGGTAAATATAAATTGTCCAGTAAATGTACTGCATTTTCAGATTTTTATTGTAAAACATAATTTCCTCTTAATTGCAAATTCTAGATATTCAGACATAGCTTTGGATTAGATGCTTATCAATCTTAAGACTGCTCAGTGAGGAGACATGGAAGGGAAGGCTACTTGTCTTCTTTAATTAGGTATTTTGTTATTGTAGTGGTGCTGCTTTTAATATAATTAAATTGTTTTTGCTGTTTTGAACAGTACTGTGTTTAATCACTAATCTATACTCTTTTTAAAATGACTCTGTGAAAGCTTGTCTTAACATTTTTCCTTAGCTGTACTTTCTCTTTTGTGGTAAACCATCTGTCTGTATCATTTTTGGTCCTTTGGGGGATGCTCTTATTAACATGTAGGGTTGGGAATCTTTTAAGTTTTGAAGATGAAGGAAGTTGGAGCAAGGAGGCAGTCAGCAGAAGGAATGCAGGATTTTGAGGTTCTTTCTCTTGAAAACAGTTTTCCCAATTCAAAAGTGTCTTTTAAAACATTAAAAAAATTCCAGTTTGTTTTTAATAATTTCTTTTACTTTCAGAAATTGTCCTTAAATTTGTAAGATATCTAAAAATAGACAATGTTCTTTGGTTATTTTTAGACTTCTACTAAAATGCAGCCTGTAGTGTTTTCCTGTTTCAGAGACTGTCTTGAAAGATTCATACAAGTGGCATTTGGGGACCTCTTCCCATCCACTGGCCTTTACTCAAAGGAAAATGAGACTCCTTGGTGCTGGCAGATACTGTCTCTGGCAGAACTGGTCTCACTGCTCTCCTCGGGGAGCACTTAGGTGTTATGCCGCCAGACACAGATATCCGTCTGAAGACCGAATCAGATGCTGTCAGGTTACGCTTTAGGACAAAGTATGGACAAAAAGGAAAGACACCGCTACTGTCCTGTTCTTTCTGGTTTTATGGATGACCTTGACTGAATCATGTATTAGTTGAGTCTTTCTGTTCATATATGCTGTGCATTCCAAGTCCCTTTCCTTTTCCTCCCACAGATCTGTTGAGCTTTGTGTTCTAAACAAGATTGTGTGCTTATCTGAACGTTTCCCATCTGTCTTTGATGAAACAGTTCCCAGTTAAAGTGACTCAGATTTTCTTACCACTGCTCTGTACCTTCGTTCTCTGCTCTATGTGGGCAAGGGCATATTTTATTTTAGGGAGTACAAGCTAGCCTTTGGACTCTCTCTCCCTTCTTTATTCATTTTGTTACCTACATATCATCTCAGTCCAGTAACTTCTTAATAAAGGGTAAAAGATTGTTTGCTTTCCTCTGAGCTAGGGTCTCACTGTTCTTGCTGAGTAGGGAAAGAGGCTTACTTAGTATTTTCTTGTCTTGCCTAAGAGCCATTTTTCCAATGACATATGTTGGGTAGGGCTAGCCACCCATCTGTTGGACCAGCTACTTCATAAAACTTTCAAAGGATAGTAGTATGTTAGGCAAGTGTGAGTGAAATTGACAAGGGTGTTGGATACAGGTAGAATGAAAGGTCTGCAGAGACTAGCATGTATGCGAACCTCTTTCTTTTGTGTATGTTCATAAAAGTAGAGAAACTGGGTATAGAAAAAACTAATAGCAAACTGATATCTCTAGTACTTGTGGCTCTGAAATGTTCAAAAACCTTAGCGCTGTGTTGCTTTGTGGAATTGTTGCTGTTTTCTTCTGATGCTCTAGCCATTATATTGGATTGTAATAGTAAATGACAGGCATATCTATGATAGGAAATGAAAACGCATCTCTTATGAAGTTTTAATTTTAAAAAAAGGCCTGTCTTTTTTTTTTTGTCCTAAAAAGTAAAGACAAAATTTAGACTATCTGTGTGAACCGTGAGTGAGTTTCCCAGGCATAAAGTATTTGGATCGCCATGAATATAGGCTTTATAGGTGAAACTACTGTTTAATGAAATGCTTAAGGTAATGAAAGCAATTTAGACAAGATTCATGTTATAAGATTTTTACCCTAAGTTAAACTTTAAGATACTGAATGTTATAGCCAAGTTCCAGGGTACACTGTGTATTTATGTCAGCTTTCATTTGGTGTTTGGAGCTTGGAGATTTGGGTGAGGCATACTTACGTATAGACTCTCATCCTCCTCACTGCTGGTGGTCTCCTTCTAACCCTTTGAGATCCAGTCTAGCTGCAGCGTTTTTGTGACTCCTCTCTCAAAAGAATCACTCCTTCCTTCTCTGTTTCTGCAGCACTGCCTTTACAGTGTAGACTGATTATCATTTTCCTGTCTGCCTAATTAGATTATTAGCTTCTCAAAAGCAATACAGTATATTCATCTGTGTGTTCGCTGCTGACATGTATTTTTAAATTTTAAATGAAGAAATCTGGTTTGACATACCTCCCTAATAAGTAGGTGTAAGCCTTTTAAATCAAGATTTTATCGAAGTATTTTAAGATCTGTTGTCATATTAAGACATGAAGCCTCTAACCGCCATCTGGTATCTTCGCCAGTCCTTGCCCACAGCACGTGAAAGCACAGCTCTCAAAACCGAAGTTCTTTTCGCATCTCAGGATGTGCATTGTGCCCTGTCTGTCAGCCTGTGATGGTGCTGCTAAACCCAGGTGTTCTTCTCAAGACACAAGTAGAGGATTGAAGCACCTGTCACCGCTGTGGAACCCTATCTAGATCAGCGTGATGAGAAAGCTACTGATCTGAGATAGACATTGGGGATTTCTGGAGCTAAGACTTGGGGATATTGGGGTACAGCATTGACTCTGGTGTGTTTTAGAACCAAGGAGTGCTGGGGCTTGAGTCTTGGCAAGCTACTGTGTGAGGCTTTGATCAGGCAGGCCCTGTTCCTGCATACGGCCGTTGCGGTCTCCTTATTAGTTGCAACAGGGGATGGGTATCTGTGTAGAGAAGAGGACTGAAGCGGTTTCTTAGGTACGTGTGATCACATGACATACACCTGATCGTGATGAGGCCCAGTTAGGGAGCCAGTCTGTTTTTTCCATCTCTCTTGTGGGCATATCTGCGCATCCCCACCCATTCATGTGCACACAGACAACACACTCCATCCATACCCTGCACCCGCCTCCCCTCTCTTGTCTCTGTACAGGATGTCTCTGGAAGGATCTATCTGTCTGCACATGAGCTGTCTCTGGAAGGACTGTAAGGAGTTGGTGATAGTGAGTGCCTCAGGGAAAAGGGATGGAAGCTGGGAGACTGGGACGGCAGAGACTTTTGCTCCACAAAACAGTGGAGTCCTCATTTAAGTTCATTATGATTATGTTGTTCAGTTGCTAAGTCGTGTCTGACTCTTTGCAACCCATGGACTGTAGCATGTCAGGTTCCTCTGTCCTCCGTTATCTCCTGGAGTTTGCTCAGATTCATATCCATTGAGTCAGCGATGCTATCTAACCATCTCATCCTCTGCCGCCCCCTTCTCCTTTCAGGATACCCTGTAACTGTGAAGGAATACACAGAGTACATATTACAAGGGTATATAGAACACATAGGCCCATGGACACAGGATCCCGCCAGGGAAATGCAGCACAATGTACACTGACGTCCTCTAAGTACCCTCTTCGATTTGTCCCTTAGAAAACTTTTCTTAGTTTGCTTTTAAATTTACATACCTTCAAAAATTTTTGAAAGATGATGTTGTGAAAGTGCTGCACTCAATATGCCAGCAAATTTGGAAAACTCAGCAGTGGCCACAGGACTGGAAAAGGTCAGTTTTCATTCCAATTCCAAAGAAAGGCAATGTGCAAACTACGACACAATTGCACTCATCTCACACACTAGTAAAGTAATGCTCAAAATTCTCCAAGCCAGGCTTCAGCAATACGTGAACCGTGAACTCGCAGATGTCCAAGCTGGTTTTAGAAAAGGCAGAGGAACCAAGATCAAATTGCCAAGATCTGCTGGATCATTGAAAAAGCAAGAGAGTTCCAGAAAAACATCTATTTCTGCTTTATTGACTATGCCAAAGCCTTTGACTGTGTGGATCACAATAAACGAGGGGGGGAATTCTTCAAGAGATGGGAATACCAGACCACCTGACCTGCCTCTTGAGAAACCTGTATGCAAGTCAGGAAGCAACAGTTAGAACTGGACATGGAACAACAGACTGGTTCCAAATAGGAAAAGGATACGTCAAGGCTGTATATTGTCACCCTGCTTATTTAACTTCTATGCAGAGTACATCATGAGAAATGCTGGGCTGGAAGAAACACAAGCTGGAATCAAGATTGCTGGGAGAAATATCAATAACCTCAGATATGCAGATGACACCACCCTCATGGCAGAAAGTGAAGAGGAACTAAAAAGCCTCTTGATGAAAGTGAAAGAGGAGAGTGAAAAAGTTGGCTTAAAGCTCAACATTCAGAAAACGAAGATCATGGCATCCAGTCCCATCACTTCATGGGAAATAGATGGAGAAACAGTGGAAACTGAAAGATTTTATTTTTGGAGCTCCAAAATCACTGCAGATGGTGACTGCAGCCATGAAATTAAAAGACGCTTACTCCTTGGAAGAAAAGTTATGACCAACCTAGATAGTATATTAAAAAGCAGAGACATTACTTTGCCGACTAAGGTCCATCTAGTCAAGGCTATGGTTTTTCCTGTGGTCATGTATGGATGTGAGAGTTGGACTGTGAAGATGGCTGAGTGCCGAAAAATTGATGCTTTTGAACTGTGGTGCTGGAGAAGACCTTTGAGAGTCCCTTGGACTGCAAGGAGATCTAACCAGTCCATTCTAAAGGAGATCAGTCCTGGGTGTTCTTTGGAAGGACTGATGCTAAAGCTGAAACTCCAGTACTTTGGCCACCTCATGCGAAGAGTTGACTCATTGGAAAAGACCCTGATGCTGGGAGGGATTGGGGACAGGAGGAGAAAGGGACGACCGAGGATGAGATGGCTGGATGGCATCACTGACTTGGTGGACATGAGTTTGAGTGAACTCTGGGAGTTGGCGATGGACAGGGAGGCCTGGTGTGCTGTGATTCATGGGGTCTCAAGGAGTCGAACACGACTGAGCGACTGAACTGAACTGAACTGAAAAATTTTTGTGTGTGTGCCATATACATGTGCTTTAGTTGCTCGGTTGTGTCTGACTCTTCTGTCTGACTCTTGAAACCCCATGGACTGAAGCCCACCAGGCTCCTCTGTCCATGGGGATTCTTCAGACAAGAATCCTGGAATGGGTTGCCATGCCCTCCTCCAGGGGATCTTCCCAACCCAGGGATCGAACCCAGGTTTCCTGCAATGCAGGCGGATTCTTTACTGTATGAGTTACCAGGGAAGCATGCATGCTACCATATAAAAATGTTTCCTCAGTTCGTTTACTCTCTCTTTCCTTGATTTCTTTACACTTAATTCCTGTATATTTATTTAACTTCTAGTTCTCTGATCATTACAGTTTGTCTCTGACCTGTATATTTTATAATAGTATGGGTTAGAGCGAGAGGAGTAGTAATTCATAAAAATAAAGTTAAAGGAAAACGATGGGCAGACAACTTGTACCCTTTTTGGTGATACGTTAGTGCTTAAAGGAACCATCTGTTTGGGTTCACATCACTCTGGAGTAAAAAACTCCGGAATCTTCAGCAATAATTACCTTTTGACATTACTAATACTCTAAATATTAGTTCAGGCTCCACACACACACACACACACACACACACACACACACACACACACACGGACTGTAAAAAACTCCGGAATCTTCAGCAATAATTACCTTTTGACTTTACTAATACTCTAAATATTAGTTCAGGCCACACACACACACACACACACACACACACGGACTGTAGCCCACCAGGCTCCTCTGTCCATGGGCGCACACACACACACACACACACACACACACACACACGGACTGTAGCGCGCACACACACACACACACACACACACACACACACACACGGACTGTAAAACACTCTGGAATCTTCAGCAATAATTACCTTTTGACTTTACTAATACTCTAAATATTAGTTCAGGCGCGCGCACACACACACACACACACACACACACACACACACACACACGGACTGTAAAAACTCCGGAATCTTCAGCAATAATTACCTTTTGACTTTACTAATACTCTAAATATTAGTTCAGGCACACACACACACACACACACACACATACACGGACTGTAGCGCACGCGTGCGCGCGCACACACACACACACACACACACGGACTGTAGCCCACCAGGCTCCTCCGTCCATGGGATTCTCCAGGCAAGAATACTAGAATGGGTTGCCATTTCCTTCTCCAGGGGAATCTTCCCAACTCAGGGATCGAACCCGGGTCTCCCTCATTGCAGGCAGATGCTTTATCCTCTGAGCTCCCTGGGAAGCCCATATAGATAGATAGATTTGTTTATATTCAAGAAATTTTAGAGCTTGAAGGAAACGTTAGGTATTTTTTTGTCCTCTCCTTAAGATGAGGAATACTCCAGTACTTTGGCCACTTGATGCGAAGAACTGACTCATTTGAAAAGACCCTGATGCTGGGAAAGACTGAAGGCGGGAGGAGAAGGGGAAGACAGAGGATGAGATGGTTGGATGGCATCACTGACTTAATGGACCTGAGTTTGAGTAAACTCTGGAAGTTCGTGATGAACAAAGAGGCCTGATGTGCTGCAGTCCATGGGGTCGCAAAGAGTCAGACACGACTGAGCAACTGAACTGAACTAAGATGAGGTAATTGGCCAGTTGAGGTTAATTTATTTCCTGTAGCCACATGATTAACTAGTGGCTTACACAGAAGGAGAATTCATTTACCTACTCCCATGTCAGTGCTCTTTCTAAAACATACAGAGAAACCATCAGAGACCTTTTATGTATGAGATTGTTTATAATTTTCCCCAGAGATCTTGGTTTTCTTTGGGTTTTTCCATCGTGGGTTTCCATCAGTACTCAGATTAACTCACATTTTAAGAGGTGGAGATAAAATCCAATGCCTGGGTGTCCACCTCTTGCCCCTGGGAAGTGGAGGCAGATGCTGCAGGCTCTGTGGTACCCTGGTGGACCTCCCTCTTGCCTTGCCTTCTCTGGCCTGGCTGATGATCTCATACCTTGATGGTGATATCAGAAGACAGGTAGGCAGACAGACCGATGCTGTCATCTGTATTCTGGACTATATCTTATTGGCCTTTCGCTGGCTTGTTAATTTATCCGAGGTCCCCTTAGAGTTGAGGCCTAGATCAAAGGAATTTGAATTCATCTGTGTGTCTCTATCTTTTCTCTTCCCTTTTGTTGCCTTTTGGATGAGGCAGGCTGTCAAGACCATGAGCCACAGTTTTAGCTTTATTACAGCCGTGCCAAATTAAATAAAGATGAGTCTCCTACAGTCTTGTTTTTTTTTGGAACTTCATTTTTACGATTACCACATGCATTATTTTTGAAAGGATTTTCTTTATACCAACAAGGGAGAAAAAAATTAAAAACCTCCCGCTCTGCCATCAACAACAAAAAACAACATTCTCTGCCTTGCTCTCACCAAGCCAAAGGGCAGTGTCAGGCTGAGCTCATGTTGTTAGGGGCTGGGGCACACTTAATCTCAGGGCAGGCATGTAAGTGGGGCGGCGGCAGTCTGGTGAGTACAGAGGGCCTTGAAAAGAGGTGTCTGTGGCAGTTGCATAGTGAAAATAAACTCAGCAGTGAAATTTTTATAGTGTGTCATAATTTTAAAGTGTTTTTATATATAATATCTTATTTGATCGTCTCAACAACTTTGGGGTATCTGTATCTTCTCGTTTGTAGAGTAGAACACTGAGGCTCAGAGAGGCTTCAGGGCACACAGTAAGAGATGGAAAATATGTTTAAATTTAGGTGTTTTGAAACACTGCTCGAAACACTGCTCGCTTATATGTTCCATGTAAAATGAAAGATTGTGTCCCTGCTCACTGAGAACCTGCCCCGGTTTCTCAGTCACAGACGCAGCCCCTGTCCTTACAGTGCCTTCAAGGCCCCAGCCCTGTTCCTCTCAGACTGTACTCTGCCTCCTCTTCCCTTGCTGCTGCTGGCCCAGCCGTGCCAGCCTCACTTGTCCCTGCAGGCCTTGGGCAGTGCTCCTGTTTCAGGGCTTGCCTGCTGGCTGTTCTTTCTGCTCGCAACACTCTCTGCTGGGTAGCCTCATGGTCTGCTCCCTCACCTCCTTCATAACTTTTTTCCGTGTCACTTTCTTAGTTAGGCCTTCCCTGACTACCCTGCTTTTAAAGATTCTGCTTTTGTTTGTCTTCATACTGCTTGCCATCTGTAGAATACATTCATCCCTTGGTGGGGATTGGTTCCAGCCCACCCCCAGAACTAAAATTCATGGATGCTCAAGTCCCTTATATGAAATGGTAGGGCATTTGCTTGTAACCTATACACATTTTGAATCATGTCTAGGTTACTTACAATACCTAATGCAAGGTTAATGTTATATAAAGAGTTGCCTGCGCCGCAAATTAAAGTTTTGGTTTGGGAGACTTTCTGAATTTTTTTTCCCGAAATATTTCTGTTCTGTGTGTAGCTGAATCTGTGGATGCGGAGCCTGTGGATATGGAGCCTGACTAATGTGATTTGTTTGTTTGTTGGATACTGCTGTCTTTCCCTACTAGAAAACAAATACCTCAAAGTAGAGGATTTTTCTGTCGTGTTTCTTACTGTGTTTCCAGTACCTATAAAGGTACCCATTGCATAGGATGCACTCAATAATTCTTGAGTAAATGATTTACCAAAAATTTGGAATATGTTTTAGACAAGTATGTTCCTAAAAACATGTCTTTCAAGTATCTGTGTAGCATGCACTGCAGTAGCTATTGCGGTGGTTTTCAGAGTGTGGTCTCGGGACCTCTGGGCACACCTGAGACCTCTTCAGTGGATGTGAGCTGGAAGCTCTCTACATACTGATGTGTGAGCTCCCAGTCGCTTCAGTCACGTCCAACTCTTTGCAACTTCATTGACCGTAGTCTGCCAGGCTCCTCTGTCCATGAAATTTCCCAGGCAAGAATACTGGAGTGGGTTGCCATGCCCTCCTCCAGGGAGTCTTCCTGACCCAGGGTTTGAACCTGAGTCTTCTGGACTTTCTGCACTTCAGGTGGATTCTTTACCGCTGAGCCACTGAGGGAGCCCTTATATGTTTATACTTATGTGTTATTTGTCTTTTTCACGCGTGGTGTCTCGTGAGTGTGCTGTGTGGTTTTCCAGACGTACGTGGTGGTATGATGATATCCCAACAGCTTGAATGCAGTATCAGGGATGAACATTCAGCTGTCTTAGTTGTATGTTAAAGAGATTTGCAAAAATAAATTATAAAATGATACTTTTTACTATTATTTTTATTTTGGAAAGTGTATTTTTCATAAAATATGTTAACATGTAGTGGGTTTATTGCTATTTTTAAAGAATAAATATTTTAAATGTTTTCAGTTTTAACTCATTGTATGATAAGTAGTAATAGATGTAACTCATATACACAAAAGCTCTTCAAAATTTTCAGTAACTGTAAGAAAAGAGTCCTGATGTCAAAAGGTTGAGAATAGTATAGTTTTTAAGAGCACAGACTTTGAAATCCAAGTTGTCTCCTATTTTAAGCTCTGCTAGCTATGTGACCCTGGGCAAATTGCTTAACCTCTCTGTGCCTGTTGCTGCATCTGTATTTTTTTTTTTTTTAATGCTAATAGTATTAGTACCAACCCCAGGAAGTTGTTGTAAGTATTAAATGATTTAACATGTGTAAAATACTTCTAACAATTCTTGGTATATAATTAATGCTATATTTTTTTGATGTTATTGTGGTTGTTTTTCTGTTGTTGGAATTTTGAATATTATTAGATGCAGGTAGTTTTAAAATTTCTTCCTGGATATTTTAACAACTTGTCACAACTCACTTGATATTTGACAACTCATAAATTTAAAAAACAAAACAAAACAAAAAAAAACCTTCTTTAACCTTGAAGTACTTCAGGAAATTTGTTCTAAACATATTTTTAAAGGTATGCAAGATTTATATATAAGAATGCTCATAGCAGTATTCTTTATTAAAAACAAAAACAGAAGCAACCTACACTTTAGCAGTAGAGTATTGGGTAAATAACTTATGATACAGTCACATAATCAGTACTAATACACTCATACGTTTTTTTAAAGATGTGAGAAAATGTTTGCCGTTTATCCATAAAACCCTAAAGAAATGGCTATAGGGATGATATACCTCAGAATATTAATAGCTGTCCCTTGTTAAGTGAGATTTCTTTCTTCTTTGTTTTCTTATATCTTAAGCATATATTTCTGTTGTGTATTAAAATAAAACTCATATTAAATAGCATGTGCACGTAGGTAGTTGAGGGAGGCAGAAAATGGCTGGATGTATAGTGTCTTGGATCAGGAGCTTGACTTGTTGATTTGGGACCTCTGTTTTCAAAGCACTCCACCTACCAAACAGTGAATGTTAAAGAGGCACGCCATCCCTCTAGGCTGTTCCGTCTGACCAGTCTAGTTTGTATAAATTGCTTTTTATCTTTTGTCTTTGTTTCTGCTTTGTAAGATTTATTGAAATGTGTCTTCAGTGTTTGTATTAGGTCATATTCTTGCCAGAGTTGTAGATTCTTTGCATACGAATTTACTCACAATTCGCTGAACCTTTCCGAAGTTTTGATGACCTACAAAAAACACTAATTTTTTTCTGTTTGTTTTTGATGGGTAAGAAAACTGAGTTCTCTTGGCCATAAAATAATGGTGGTGATATAAATAAAATGTTTTAACCATTTGAAAGTACATTTCTGTAATATATTTTCTTTGACTTTAGGGTAGGTGTGAGGATCCTCTTAACAATCTGTCTACTCCTTGTCAGAAAGCTCAAATTCATACTGCCTCATCTTTGCTTCGTAGATAGGAACAGAAGTACTTATGCTGAAGAACTGAGTGTAAATTAAATTGACCTTGATTTTCTTAGGAGAAACATTTAGATTATATTCCTCAAATCAGTGCCATAAGACTAATTAATAAAATATTTGGCTATGTAGAGTATTGACAATTTATGGTGTGAACATTAATCAGGCTATCCAAACAGATGCTGCAACCTTGCTAGCACTTCCCACACCTTGCTGCTCAAAGTGTGTTCCAAGAACCAGCATTAGGAATACAGTCTCAGCTCCACCTCAGATGGGCATTCAGAGTTTTTATTTTCACAAGATCGTCAGGTGCATATTAAAGTTGAGTGTTGTTCCAACAGATGCTTTATTTTTATTGACTTTGTTTTGGAGGTGAACAAGTGAAAGAGAAAAACAATCTGTTATTGTTGGTTTGTTTTTTTTTAAAGAAGTAAACTGTTGATACATAAAATACCCTGAACAAGTCTCCAGAGAAACACGGAAAGTGAAAAACCTAATCCCAAAGGTTACATATGTGAGTCCATTTGTATAACGTTCTTGAAGTGGCAGAATTATAGAGAACAGATTGATGGCTGTCAGGAGCTTAGATGGGGTGATGCTGGTGTGGTTTGGCCGCTAAGTTTTGTCCGTTTCTTGTGACCCCATGGACTGTGTAGCCTGCCAGACTCCTCCGTCCCTGGAATTTTCTAGGCATGGATACTGGAGTGGGTTGCCATTTCCTTCTCCAGGGAATCTTCCCCACCCAGAGACCGAACGTGTGTCTCCTGCATTGCAGGAAGATTCTTCACATTCTGAGCCACCAGGGAAGCAGGGGTGATGCTGGGAGGAAAGTAACTGTGGCTATCGAAAGTCAGCATGGAGGATCCTTACAGTGAGGGGATTTTCTGTATCTCGACTCTAGCAGTGTCAGTAATCCTGCTTGTAATGCTGCAGTATAGTTTTGCAGGCTGTTAACATTGGGGGAACTGGGTGAAGGATAAACTGATCTCTAAATTATTTCTTACAAATGGGTAGGAATGTATAATCATCTTTAAAAAAAAGTTTAAGAAACTCAGTTTGGCATCTTTTTAAACTGAACAGAATTACCATATAACCTAGAAATTCTCCTCCTAGGTATATACCTGAGAAAATTGAAAACGTTGCTCCACACACAAGCTCATCCATAAGCATTCATAGCAACCTTAGCCCAGAGGGCTAAGGAGGAGAGTTTGGAGGAGAGTGGATGCATGTGTATGTATGATTGAGTCCCTTCACCGTTCACCTGAAACTATCACAACATTGTTAATCGGCTGTACCCAATACAAAATAAAAAGTTACCCCCTCCCCCAAAAAACAGCCCCAGGTGGAAACAACTCAAACGCCTGTCACTTAATGAATGGATGAACAAAATGTAGTATATCCTTACAGTGAAAAGGAATGAAATACTAATGGATGAACCTTGAACATTCCAAGTGAAAAAGACAGGCACAGAGGCCACATAGTATATAATTTCATATATGTGAAATGTCCAGAATAGGCAAATCCATAGAGATAGATTAATTGTTGCCAGGGCTTGGTAGTGGGGGATGGGACAGTGATGAGGAATGACTGGTAATAGATGTGGATTTCTTAGGGGCAATGAAAATATTCTGGAACTAGCTAGTGGTGATGGTTGTACAACTATAGGAATATATGAAAAACTGCTGAATTTTACTCTTTGAGTAAATTGAATAGTATGTGAATTATATCACAATTAAAAAATAAGTCTGAGAACAAATTGCAGATTTCTCTAGAGTGACGTAATTGTTAAACACATTTCTGACCTTTTCCTATTTTAGAATATCTGAATTAAATGCTCTTGTCCTAAATTTCCTTTTTATATTGGGATGTCATAGTCAAAGTTATGGTTTTTCCAGTGGTCATGTGTGGATATGAGTTGGACTAGAAAGAAAGCTAAGCTTTGAAGAATTGATGATTTTGAAAAGACTCTTGAGAGTCCCTTGGACTGCAAGAAGATCAAACCAGTCACTCCTAAAGGAAATCAGTCCTGAATATTCATTGGAAGGACTGATGCTGAAGCTGAAACTTCATTCAATACTTTGGCCACTTGATGTGAAGAACTGACTCATTGGAAAAGACCCCGATGCTGAGAAAGATTGGAGGCAGGAGGAGAAGGGGACCACAGAGAGTGAGGTGGTTGGATGGCATCATCGACTGGATGGACTTAAGTTTGAGTAAGCTCTGGGAATTAGTGATGGACAGGGAAGCCTGGCATGCTGAGTCCATGAGGTCACAAAGAGTTGGACACGACTGAGCGCCTGAACTGATATTAGGATGAACTTTACCCCACGTTTTATCCTTCATACAAGCCCTAACTTTTGCCTAGAAGCTTCCCTCTTTTTAATAGTGATTCTTGTACTTGTTTATGAGGATTCGAAAGGATGCTGTTGTGAACTGCAGTGTAGCAAGATTTCAGACTCTACACCCACGGCCGAAACCAGTGTCCTGTGTTTGAAACTAAGGAAAAAGAGTTGGACAGGACTTGGTGACTGAACAGCAACTAGATTGACAGATAGCTTATCAGTTGTTTCCTGGGACCAGAAAGAGAAGATAACTACAAAAGAACATAGGGAAAACTTTGGGGGCGTGGCAAGGGAGATGTCAGATTTCTTGATTGTCATAGTGGTTATGCAGGTGTATACATTTGTCAAAAGGCATTGAACTTGTGTGCTTAAAATTCGGGAGCCTATTCTATCTAGATTAAACTTCAATAAAATTGATTTCAGAAACTTGTAACATTATCTCTGATTGTTTTAAGCTTTAAGTCATATTTACATTAAAACTCTTTTTTAATACAGGCTAACATGGTTCCTCTGCCTTTTCTAAAACCAGCTTGAACATCAGGAGTTCACGGTTCACGTATTGCTGAAGCCTGGCTTGGAGAATTTTGATCATTACTTCACTAACGTGTGAGATGAGTGCAATTGTGCAGTAGTTTGAGCCTTCTTTGGCATTGCCTTTCTTTGGGATTGGAATGAAAACTGACCTTTTCCAGTCCTGTGGCCACTGCTGAGTTTTCCAAATTTGCTGGCATATTGAGTGCAGCACTTTCACAGTATCATCTTCCAGGATTTGAAATAGCTCCACTGGAATTCCATCACCTCCACTAGCTTTGTTCGTAGTGATGCTTTTTAAGGCCCACTTGACGTCACATTCTAGGATGTCTGGCTCTAGGTGAGTGATTATCTTGGTTGTGTAGATCTTTTTGTATAGTTCTTCTGTGTATTCTTGCCACCTCTTCTTAATATCTTCTGCTTCTGCTAGGTCCATACCATTTCTGTCCTTTATTGAGCCCATCTTTGCATGAAATATTCCCTTGGTATCTCTAATTTTCTTGAAGAGATCTCTAGTCTTTCCCATTCTGTTCTTTTCCTCTATTTCTTTGCATTGATCACTGAAGAAGGCTTTCTTATCTCTCCTTGCTATTCTTTGGAACTCTGCATTCAGATGCTTATATCTTTTCTCCTTTGCTTTTCGCTTTTCTTCTTTTCATGTATGAATGTGAAAGTTGGACTGTGAAGAAAGCTGAGTGCCGAAGAATTGATGTTTTTGAACTGGGTGTTGGAGAAGACTCTTGAGAGTCCCTTGGACTGCAAGGAGATCCAGCCAGTCCATTCTAAAGGAGATCAGCCCTGGGATTTCTTTGGAAGGAATGATGCTAAAGCTGAAACTCCAATACTTTGACCACCTCATGTGAAGAGTTGACTAATTGGAAAAGACTCCGATGTTGGGAGGAATTAGGGGCAGGAGGAGGAGGGGACGACAGAGGATGAGATGGCTGGATGGCATCACCGACTTGATGGACAAGAGTTTGGGTTAACTCTGGGAGTTGGTGATGGACAGGGAGGCCTGGCATGCTGTAATTCATGGGGTTGCAGTCGGACACGACTGAGTGACTGAACTGAACAGTTTAAAAAAAATTAACTTGGGGACTCTGACTTCTGTTGCTAACGTTTATCTCCCTTTTCCATCTAGTCAGTTTACACAGTGAAATTAGATTGATCATTTTCATTCAGACCGTGCTCTTATGCTTTTGAACTGGCATGATTCTGTTGCTCTGCTTTTCAAAACCTATGAGTGGGTATGATTATTCTAAAAAAATTTTTTTTAAGTTTCTAGAACATTGTATTTGGCTATTGTTGCATTTTTCCTTTTATGTACAACAGAAAAAATTGTTCCATTGGCTATAACAAATCAGGTTGATTGCCTTTCACCTTCATACACTCTGGACTGCCCTGGGCTAATTTTGGCACCAGGAGGTTGGAGTTAAAATTACTCTTGGAGGAAGTAAGCCAAAAGGAGAGGAGGAGGCAGCACTGCTAGGTAGCGCTTAAAACAGGTGAAACACAGCAAAACCCCAAGTGTGAACTTCTCCCACTCCCATCACCTCTGTCTTGCCGATCTCTTATCAGCAAGTGTGCCTTACTCCACAGAAACCTCCAAGGTGTGAGGACGGTTGTGGAAGACAGTCTCTAAGTTAGCAAAAGCATCCCTGTACGTGGTTCCTGAGCTTTCTCCCTGAAGTTTTCTTCCCTCACTCTCACTCTCTTCTTGGGCCTGACCATGCCTGAACCCAGTGCTAGAGTATTTCCCCGTTTAAAATTCTCCACAGGTGAAGGGATTTTAAAATTACTTTTCCCCTTAAGCATAGGCAAGACAGCCTTATATTTTAAAAACAAATGTTTAAAAACTAGTAGAGATCAGAAATTTTATTCAGTATCTTCTAATAACCTGTAATGAAAATAATCTGAAAATGTATATGTAAAACTGAATCGCTTTGCTATAGACCTGAAACTAACACCATATTGTAAATCAACTATACTTCAGTAAGAAACCCATTAATATGTTAACATAAATAACATGTTTTAAGAAAAATAGCTATATTTTCTAAATTATAAATTAGTAAGATAATGTCATTGTTCTACATTTTTGCAAACATCTTTAATATGTGGCTTGATAGAAGAAAGGGAAAAAAAAAAAAACTACTAGAGACCACATAGGAAAATACAACAAATCACTGAATATAAGAAACACATTTATAGAGTATGGAATTCTAAATAGATTTTGTAAAAACTCCAGCAAAAATATAGAAATATATTTAAAATAATAGTACCTAACACTTACATGGGATTTCCCATGTGCCAGACGGTGTTCCAAGCTTCTTACGTGTATTAAATAACTCTTGAAACAACTATATGAAATGGGATCTCTTATTATCCCACTTGACAGATGATGAAATTGAGGGTTAGAGTAGATAAGGAATCTGTCCACACACCTGGTAAGTGATATAGCTACTACTGCATGCAGCTGGCCTGGCTTCAGAACCCATGCTCTTTACCACCACATTATATTGTTTCCATGTGAACTTTTACGCCCCAGCGTTCTATGGTACCTCTTGACAGGCTGTCCGGCTTGTCTTGGTTCCTTGTCCTGTTCTTCCATTACACAGCCTACCTGTCTTTATTACTGTCTTCCCTCCCTCTTTATCCTCCACTCCCCCTCCCTAACCACAGTGTGATATAATTGTTAAACACGTTTCTGACCTTTTCCTCTTTTTGAATATCTGAATTAAATGCTCTTGTCCTAAATCTCCTCTCTACATTGGGATCACCTTTCCCCCTACATTTAACCCTTCATACAAGCCCTAGCCTTTGCCTTGAAGCTCCCTCTTTTTAAAAGTGATTCTTGTACCTGTTCACGAGGATTAGAAAGGATGCTATTTTGAATTGCAGTGTAGCAAGATTTCAAACTCTGCACCCATGGCCAAAACCAGCGTCATATGTTTGAAACTAAGCAAAACCTCTTGAATGTCTTGCCATAAACGTGCATTAGAAATTTTTTTCCGATGTAGCAAATGGTTTCTGTGAGTAGGAAATAAATTTAAACCTGTATATCTTTAGAGTGGAAACATTTTCCATGTGACGGTCCTTGCTAACTCTGGTAAGAAAAACGTCCCTTGCCTCTTTCCCCCTTTTCTTCTGAACTCTGTAGTACAGAGCTTTCAGAATGTCTTGACAGCTGGGTTTTATATCTGCTAAGTCAGTCCATGAGATGTTTGCAAATAATCTTCCATTAGTTTCATGCTAAAGATCCCCTTGCAGCTTGGCTTTTAGTCAGCTGACTCAGTGTTACTAAATTTATTATATTGAATCTCAACTAAGGTGGTTAGTACGAATGTTTTTAGAAAGTCTTGATAAATTTGAAGGAAACAGTGTATTTTTTGATGTACTCTTAGAATTTCCTAGGTGTTACGTGAAAAGTGTCTGAGAATCTAGAAAACCATGTGGCCCCCTGCATAGGGTCATATGCTAGCTTCAATAGTATAGCAGAAGAGCTTGGATGCCTAGTTCTGAAGTCCGTATTTGTACTCATGAAATAGTAGGCGAGTCTCTCAGTGCGTGTGGCTCATTTTATCTTCCCTGTCTGCTTTTCCCGTGGCACCTCCTGCTCATTTTCCTCATTTTGCTTTCTAGGTTCCATCCTCACCTCTCCTTCCTCAGTGTTTCAGAGATGCCCCTCCCCTCTGGCTATTTCCATTCTTTCTCATCCTCTCTTCCTGATTTATGCTTGGAGATTATATGTTTACTTATGTGACTGTTTGATTAATGTGTGGTTCCCTCAGTGCTTCATCAACTCTGTGAAGGCCTTACCTGTTACTTTTTAATTTTATCTTAATTTTATTTTGCCTGTTATTGTTAATTTTGTTTTGTTTTATATCTAGCATCTACCTAGTTTGCTGGGTAATAGCTGCTGCGTAAATGTACATTAATGAGTGAATGAAGTTAACATGAAATATTGGAGACATTGGGAAGATGAAAGCCACTCTTGGAACATTTGGTATTCACTGCAGATGGTGACTGCAGCCGTGAAATTAAGAGGCTTACTCCTTGGAAGAAAAGTTAACGACCAACCTAGATAGCATATTGAAAAGCAGAGACATTACTTTGCTGACTAAGGTCCAGCTAGTCAAGGCTATGGTTTTTCCAGTAGTCATGTATGGATGTGAAAGTTGGACTGTGAAGAAGGCTGAGCGCCAAAGAATTGATGCTTTTGAACCGTGCTGTTGGAGAAGACTCTTGAGAGTCCCTTGGACTGCAAGGAGATCTAACCAGTCCATTCTGAAGGAGATCGATCAACCCTGGGATTTCTCTGGAAGGACTGATGCTAAAGCTGAAACTCTAGTACTTTGGCCACCTCATGAGAAGAGCTGACTCACTGGAAAAGACTCTGATGCTGGGAGGGATTGGGGGCAGGAGGAGAAGGGGACGACCGAGGATGAGATGGCTAGATGGCATCACGGACTTGATGGACATGAGTCTGAGTGAACTCCGAGAGATGGTAATGAACAGGGAGGCCTGGCGTGCTTTGATTCATGGGGTCGCAAAGAGTCAGACACAACTGACCGACTGAACTGAACTGAACCCAAGTATTTCTCGAAGAGCAAGCACATCCTTAGTAACCCGCTAAGGATGACTCTCCAGTTCCTTTATAAGATGTAGAGGGTCAAGGATTTTTGTACCGTCTTTCCCTCTCCATCATTCACTTTTAGAAAAGTCATTCTCAGCTTTTGTGAAATTGTCAAGATATATAAAGTATAGAATGTTTGTATTTCCTTATCACTAGATACACTTCCGCCCCAGATTGGACCAGAACTTATCTCTTGTTTCAAGTGAGGAGCTAATACATATTTGGGAGCATTATGTTTTGGCTAATTGATTAGAGGATTTAATTTTTTTCTTTTTAGTATACTTAGTTTTATCTCAGGCCTTGTGAGATCATAATGGTATTTTTAAGACGAAGGACTTAACAATTTTTAGTAAGTGGCAGGGATTCATTTTGAAATTTAAACGCTCAGGCTCAAACCAAGAGTTCAGTGTTTGACTACTTCTGCTTCTTACCCATTCATTTCTTACCTCCCGCTTCTCAGTGCTTTTGAAGGTGAAGGTTGGCGAGTTTTGTGAGATACAAGGTGCTGCTGAAAGCTCTTGTCTCAGTGGACTCAGTTTCAAAAATTCATAAGGACATTAGACAGCTTTAAACTTGGTGTGTTTGTAGTGGGACTAAAGTACCACAAAAGACTTCTTTCCTTGAAAAACTTTCCTTTCTTCTAATTTCTTTTGTTACTTTAGGCTTTTAAATTTTCTGTTTTCTTTGGAGATGTTTGGAAATTTCTTTTCCTAGTAAAGGGGTTACATAAAATAAGACTTAGAAAATTTATAGTTTAACAAATGCTCTTGTAAACTATTCTAAATAAAGACAGATTAAAGTTTACAAATTACTTTTAAGATGCAGATTGCTAAGTGGTGGTGTTATGCATTCTTTGCTTTCCAGAGTGTCATCCCTTTTAGCCCTGTAGCTACATATCAAGAAGCTACATGTTCAGTCATAAAGCACTAGCTTCTGCCAACATTACATCAGCTCTGCAAAACCTCATTGGCTAATTATCCCCTGGGACTAGAACATAGATTTGGCAGCTTGTGAAAGCTGCTATTTCCAATTTCTCCCTTCCTGGCTGTGACATATCCCAAAGGAATGAAGTTGAGAAATAACCATCTTCTTCTGAAAGCTCTCAGCCTCTCATTCCCACAGTAGTTCTCATGGTCAGGGATAGAAGGTCCCTTTTTCCACTTGAGGAGTCCTCGTAGCTGATAATAAAGACCTCACGTAGTGGCCAAGGCACCCTGAATGTGCCCTGGAAGAGTGATGACAAGGAGCCTTGCATCTCTTGAGAAATGTTTCTGGGTGGCTTGTCTACAAGGATCCTAGTGCTTCGGTTGGGATCTTCTTTATATTACCAAAATCGAAGAAGCTAGAAGTCCTGGATTGGGAACCGTATGTGATTATCATGTGTCAGTTGACATTCTGTGTCAGAATTAGTGTAGACATTTAACACCTCCTTTAATGAGCATCTATAAGGTAACTTTCTTGAGAGCAGCTGTGGATAGTTGAAAGAACTGTATGATCTTAAGCAATACTCTTAATCTCCTTTAGTCTCAATATTTGCACCATAAAGTAAAGATGCAGTACTTGCGTCATTTTCTCCAGAAGGTGTCATAAGGGTGGAATGAGATTGCACATGTGAAACGTGGCACCAAGATCGCCACTGACCTGCTCCGCACCCTGTGCAAGGGGCCCATTTTAGGTTTCCCCTTACTTGACCTTCCTTCACCATTTGACCCTATTCAGTGCTATCTTCTTAATTCTGTACTACTCAGGGTTCTTTTGTGTAGTCTCGGTTAAGCTAAGCATAAAACCGGGTTTTGGAGGAGTCTTGGATAGTTGCATCTGTTGGATCATCAAAAAAGCAAGAGAGTTCCAGTGCATCAGCCCCAAGCATCTGCTGTTGCTGCTAAGTCGCTTCAGTCGTGTCTGACTCTGTGCGACCCCACAGACGCCAGCCCATTGGGCTCTGCCATCCCTGGGATTCTCCAGGCAAGAACACTGGAGTGGGTTGCCATTTCCTTCTCCAAGGCATGAAAGTGAAAGTGAAGTCGCTCAGTCGTGTCTGACTCAGCGATCCCATGGACTGCAGCCTACCAGGCTCCTCCATCCATGGGAGTTTCCAGGCAAGAGTGTTGGAGTGGGATGCCATTGCCTTCTCCGGCCCCAAGCGTCTACTCCTGCTTTATTGACTATGCCAAAGCCTTTGACTGTGTGGATCAAAACAGACTGCGGAAAATTCTTAAAGAGATGGGAATACCAGACCACCTGACCTGCCTCTTGAGAAATCTGTATGCAGGTCAAGAATCAACAGTTAAAACCGGACATGGAACAAAAGACTGGTTCCAAATTGGGAAAGGAGTATGTCAAGGCTGTATGTTGTCACCCTGCTTATTTAGCTTGTATGCAGAGTACATCATGAGAAATGCTGGTCTGTCTGAAGCACAAGCTGGAATCAAGAGTGCCAGAAGAAATATCAATAACCTCAGATATGCAGATGACACTACCCTTATGGCAGAAAGTGAAGAGGAACTGAAGAGCCTCTTGATGAAAGTGAAAGAGGAGAGTGAAAAAGTTGGCTTAAAGCTCAACATTCAGAAAACGAAGATCATGGCATCTGGTCCTATCACTTCATGGCAAATAGATGGGGAAACAATGGAAACAGTGAGAGAATTTATTTTGGGGGGCTGCAAAATCACTGCAGATGGTGACTGCAGCCGTAAAATTAAAAGACACTCGCTCCTTGGAAGAAAAGTTATGACAAACCTAGACAGAGTATTAAAGAGCAGAGAAGGTCCATCTAGTCAAAGCTATGATTTTTCCAGTAGTCATGTATGGATGTGAGAGTTGGACTATTGAGAAAGCTGAGCACTGAAGAATTGATGCCTTTTTTTTTTAAAAACAAGCTCCGGCCAGTTTTATTAAAGAAAAATTGTACATGATTTACTTTTCACCAGTCTGTTCTGGCATGCTTCTAATAATATCAGAATCACCTGGATCAATGATAGCCAGTGTGCATACTCTGTAGTATTTTCCACATGCTGTGCCCAATTCAATATTATTGCCACTGTAGTGATGGACCAGTTTTGGCCAACATGGCGTAATACTCTATTTCAGATTTCCTCAAGGCTGGGCAGTTGTTGGCGAGGATGACCAGTTTCGCTTTGCCTTGTCTGATCATTTTCAGAGTCTGTTTGTACCCCAGCACGTACTTTCCACTTTTCATAACCAGCTGGAGCCTAGAGTTGATCGACTCCAGTGACTTTTTCGTTTTCTTTGCGGCCACCATCTTCCTGCCTTAGATGCGGGACGCCCCCAACCTAGAGCAGCCGCCAAGATGGCCGGGGGAGCGAGAAAGGCAAATTGATGCTTTTGAACTGTTTTGCTGGAGAAGACTCTTGAGAGTCCCTTGGACTGCAGAGAGATCCAACCAGTCCACCCTAAAGGAAATCAGTCCTGAATATTCATTGGAAGGTGAAGCTAAAACTCCAGTACTTTGGCTGCCTGATGTGAACAACTGACTCATTTGAAAAGACCCTGATGCTGGGAAAGATCAAAGGCAGGAGGAGAAGGGGACGACAGAGGATGAGATGGTTGTATGGCATCACCAACTTGACAGACATGAGTTTGAGCAAGCTCCAGGAGTTAGCGGTAGACAGGGAAGCCTGGCGTGCTGCAGTCCACGGGGCTGCAAAGAGTCGGACATGACTGAGCGACTGAACTGAATTGAACTGGATAGTTATTATTGGATAGTGCACAGCCTTAATGAGACGTGAAAGTGAAAGTGTTAGTCGCTCAGTCGTGTCCGAATCTTTGAGACCACAAAGATTGGACTGTAGCCCACTGAATCCTCTGTTCATGGGATTTCTCAGGCATGAATACTGGAGTGGGTTGCCATTCCTTTCTCCAAATGATCTTCCTGACCCAGGCATCAAACCTTGGTCTCCCACATTGCAGGCAGATTCTTCACCATCTGAGCCACCAGGGAGGGACTTAATAAGGAGGCTGGTTATCAAAGGTCAGAAAGTGAGTGAGGTGAGACATAGCGAAGACCAAGTCCCAGAACTTGCCTGCTGAGAACTCTGATTGGCACTGCTGCTGGCTTGGTCTCCAGTGAGCGCCTGCAGCCTTTGGCAGTATCACCAGTAGATACTTGCCACAGTGCCGTGGGTAATTTCTGAGTGTATTTTCCATCTTTGTGTCATTTCCCCCAATTTTTCAGTACCCTAAATGGGAGGATCTGATTGGCTGGATGTGAGCTGTATCTGTGAGCCAGATGCCAGGGGCTGAGACAGGGACTCTGTGTTCCTCTGGAGCTTCTGTAGCAGGAAGAGAGGCCTGCCTTCCCCTATCTAGGATTTACCCCAAATAGGAAAGGTATTCAGATCTGGGCAACTAAACTACGGACACCATCCTCTCTTTAACTTGCCTTCTGCTTCTCTGTCCACTATTCAATCTCTTTTTCAGTCTTCTCTTCTTCCTGTCCCTTAAATGTCAGGTTTTCCCAGGGATAATCCTTGACCCATTTTCTTCTCAGTTTCCACGTTCTCTCTAGCAACATCATCCCAACTCATGGCTCCAGCTTCTGCTTCTTCAGAATGTCCACACCTGTATCTCGAGCCCCACCGTATTTCCTGAGCTTCATTTAATCTACTGCGTCTTCCCGCTAGACATCTAGGTGGCCATGTGCACTTCAGGCTTGCCAGATTTAAAGCTGCTGTCCCCTGTCCCTGTGATGACCCTTTATTCCCTCCCTTGGGAGCACTGGTCTCCCCAGGAAATTGGGAGTCATTCTCAATTCCTGTTTGCTGAGGTTCCTCACATCTGTTTGGACTCTGAGCTCTGTAGGCTCTACCTTTATTTTGACTTCTCATATCTTGTCTCACTGCCCTAGATCTGACTGTCATGGTTTCTCACTATAGTTTCAGGGAACCTTCTTTTGGTCTGTCTGCCTGAAATCTGGCTCTTCTCTAATTTGGCCTCATGCAGTTGCCAATATACTTTTTCTGACAATCAATTCTAGTCATTTTATTCTCCTCAGAATGCTTCAGTTTCTTATAGGGTAAAATTCAGACTTTGATACTCAAGCTATTATATTTTTCATTTGGCCTCTGATTTGGTCATCTCCTGTCACTTCTAACTTCAAAGTCTCCAGCAATGATGAACTGCTCTTAGTTTCCAGAACATTCTGTGCTCTTCTAATTTTCTGTTCCTTTGCATACACTCTTCCCTCTGCCTCTACCATTCCTCTCTCCATTTGTCAGCCTACTAACTTCTGCTTTTAAGTCCCAACTCCAGGGCTTCCTCTTCTGAGATGCATGCTGTCTTTGACTCCAGATGGGATTAGTGCTCCTCCTCTTGTGCTCTCCCTCTTCTTGGGACAGACCACCTGAAATGCAGGAGACCTGGTTTCAACCCCTGACTTGGGAAAATGCCTTGGAGAAGGGAAGGGCAACCCACCCCAGTATTCTTGCTTGGAAAATCCCATGGGCAGAGGAGCCTGGTGGGCTACAGTCCATAGGGTCACAAAGAGGCGGACACACGTGAGTGACTAACACACCGGAAGGTTTATTTTCTTATGTCATTGTTCCTAGCAGATCTCAGTAGTAAGCTCCTTGAATGTAGGGGTGGCGTCTTGTTTCTCTGTCCTCAGTTCCTGTCACACAGCATACTTGTCATAGTCATTTTTATTTAAGGACTAAATGAATGAAAGCATTTTGAGAAGTGAAGCGCTGTACAAATGTAACAGTATTTTTATCAGTAGCATTTTCTTGTAAGCAGTAGGCCTTTCCTAACTGAATTTCTGCGATCTGTAGATCAGGTCTGAGGGCACAGTTCTGGTTTTGTTTCATTCTTGTCTCTGTCTGCAGGTGACCAGAGGTCCAGGAGCCCTCCCAACCCCTCAGATGCCTTTGCCTTCTCTGTGATCAGCCTGATCCTCTTTGCCTGAGTTGATTAAACATCCTTCACTTTGGTTTTCCCAGCCTTCCACCTATTTTAACTCTAAATAATGATTTGCTTCACGTGTGACTCCATTTCTTTACCCCACTGCCACCAGTTTGACTACTTAGCTTGAGTTGCTCTAGTTATCATAAATTATATAGTGGCTGAAAACGTACAGTATTAGTATTCTGGAGCTTCTCTCAAGGACCTCAAGAATGTCTGTCCATTTGGCTGGACTGCTGCCTCTGCAGTTGCCCTCTCCCACCCCGCAGCTCTCGGCCCAGTTCTGTGCTCCTACTAGTGGCCTTGGCAGAGCAAACAGTCTATAGTTAATTTCACTCACACTTTATTTTTTAGAGCTTGGCTGTTGATTTATTGCACTGGGAAGAATAAGTTTTTATTTATTTATTTATTCTTGTTCCTCCCTCTGAGGGAGCCTGCGTCATTGAGAAATGTTTAACCTCGTGGCCTTGCATTGGGGCTGGAAATCTGCCTAAGGGAACTTGAACTGGTAGTGTTTTTACTCAGATTCCTTATTAAGAGGGAGGTGGGGGGATTTCAGCAGGGCCTGCCAAGACAGAAAGATGTTGGGAAATTTTTTTTAATAGCAAAGTATTTGAAGAGTTTTTCAGAGAGATGCTTAGGCATTTTGAAATCCCTCTGGGAGCAAGCTGTAGTTTCTACCAGGTAAAAGTAAAAATTCAGGCTGAAAAACAGCTTTTCAGGTATGTGGTGTGTTGTTATAAGAAAACTTCGACTAGTTGGATGAGAAAGAGAAGCTAACCAGAGAGTCTGAGGAGTTAGAAACTTTGACCTAGGGAAAGTAGTGGTAGGCCGAGGCCGATCTCTGTGGACTGTGGGAAGAATTTGGCTCTTTATCAATTCTGGATTAGCCTAAGAGTCGATCATCCAAGGGATTTTCTTTGGCAAGCCTCTCTTTGAAATTCTTACTGATGTTGTCACTCTGTTCTGTTTACAAAAGCACTTTGTTGATACAAACAAGGTATTTGCCCAGTGAGAGAGTTCAAATAGATGATCTTTTGTGCCCAAACAATGATCTCCCTATTAGGAGAAGGTGTGAACCAGCAAAGGTTTAGAATATGACTACCTCTGCTTATTTTTATCTTTATGTCACTGATGAGGAAAAGTTATACAATTGTTTGTCAGTATGGGATGATAAGCTGGGCAAGCCTTCGACCCTGACAAGGGAAGATTTGTTCAGTTAGACCATTTGTGGCAACCTTGTGACTACCTGTACAACTGGCAGCAACCACACAGTACTTAATATGCGTATAGGTGTGCCCGGACCAGCAGGTTGTCTCTCTGTGCACTGGCTTTTCTGTTATTCTCGTGATTGAGGGTTGATAATGTACGTGGGCTAATGAGATCTCTTAATCAGCAAGTATTTATTTATTACTGGTTTTATATATATACCCCCACACACATACATATATGTATATATATGCACGTAACACTCTGATAGGATTCCTGAGAAGTGTAAAGGAATGATTCTGAGACTCAAGAAATGTGCATTCTTGTTGGAGATACTGCGGTTATTGAGAATTATAAAATCCTAAGAAAAAAGAAGGAAATGAGGTCAGGAAAACTTCACAGTGGGGATAAGATTAGAGGTGGACCTTAGGAAAAGTGCTGCTAGATGAGGAGTCGAAGGCGGGAACGTTTGCATCCCATGCTGTTCAGGCAGATGGAGTATCCTAAGGCAAGCTTTGGAAACTAGACGAAGCTGGTATGTAAGGAAGAATAAGGCTTTCACCTTGATCAGAATAGGAGGTACAGGAGAGCTGGAAGAGAAGACTGGGTTGAATAGGTAATAAGGAGCTGGATGATTGAAGATCCTGAATGTTAAATTGGACGGTTTGGCCTTAAATGGATAGTGGGGAGTCATTATAAACTCTTGAGTAATTATTTATCAGTCCACTTCTTTCAGTAATTGTCTTTTAAAGTTTTTGTTGAAATCATAGATTCATAGACAGTTGTAAGATATAATACAGAGAGATCCCTTGTACGCAATGATTACTCTTTTTTTAAAGAGCCAAATTTGTAAGCGTCACTTGAAAGGTCGCATAAACCTATAAAGATGTGGCTGCTTTTCACCAACATACAGGAAAAGGACACATATATACATCATTTTTTAATAGATACTATATAACAAAATATGAAGCATATAATGTGTGTCCTGAGGGCAGGGTTCTTAGAGAAGCAATGAATTGCTATGGCTGGGGTTTGGGGAAGGCTGCATGGTGCCGGTGCCATGTGAAATGACTCTTTCAGCCCCCGGCCTGTCCCAGGGCCGTGCTAGGGGAACAGTGGTGAACTATGCGGACATGGCTCTCGTCCTGGTGCAGCCTGAAGTTTGTTGGTGAAGACAGACGAGTAATTACAGTAACAGAGAATGGGAGTCATAATGAGAAATTTGGAGTGCCATGGGAGAGCAGTGCAGAGGGTTCCCAACAAAGCCAGGGTATGTTGCAGGAAGGCCTCTTAAAGGGATGTTTAAGCGGTGATCTGAGGGATGGTCCAGCAGGAAGAACAACGTGAAGATCTGATGGTGGGAAGTAAAACAACACCTTTAAGGAACTCATGGACTTCTGCTACAACTGTGTGTAGAGATGTGTGGAATATCATAGATTTGAGGGTGGGCTCTAGAACCTGACTGCTCGGATTTACATCCTGGCCCTACTGCTTACCTATTGCCCTTGGACAGTTATTTAGTTGTGCCTCAGTTTCCCCATCTGAAAACAAGCATAGCCGTGATTCCTACCCCATAGATTAGGGCTAAATGATCTCAGACTTGTAATACCCCCAGATTACTGCCTGGCACATAGCAAGGGCTCAGTGCATATTAGCTATTAGTGCTGTCGCTGTGACTACAGCTATAAAACATAAAATGATAAATGGTAAGAGTAGCAGGGGAAGTGAGAAATAGATTTAAGGGCCTAGATCTGATAGATAGAGTGCCTGATGACCTATGGAATAAGGTTCATGACACTGTACAGGAGACAGGGATCAAGACCATCCCCATGGAAAAGAAATGAAAAAGCAAAATGGCTGTCTGAGGAGGCCTTACAAATAGCTGTGAAAAGAAGAGAGGTGAAAAGCAAAGGAGAAAAGGAAAGATATAAGCATCTGAATGCAGAGTTCCAAAGAATAGCAAGAAGAGATAAGAAAGCTTTCTTCAGCGATCAATGCAAAGAAATAGAGGAAAACAACAGAATGGGAAAGACTAGAGATCTCTTCAAGAAAATTAGAGATACCAAGGGAACATTTCATACAAAAAGATGGGCTCGATAAAGGACAGGAATGGTCTGGACCTAACAGAAGCAGAAGGTATTAAGAAGAGGTGGCAAGAATACATGAAAGAACTATACAAAAAGATCTTCACGACCCAGATAATCATGATGATGTGATCACTCATCTAGAGCCAGACATCCTGGAATGTGAAGTCAAGTGGGCCTTAGAAAGCATCACTACGAACAAAGCTAGTGGAGGTGATGGAATTCCAGTGGAGCTGTTTCAAATCCTGAAAGATGATGCTGTGAAAGTGCTACACTCAATATGCCAGCAAATTTGGAAAACTCAGCAGTGGCCACAGGACCTGAAAAGGTCAGTTTTCATTCCGATCCCAAAGAAAGGCAATGCCAAAGAATGCTCAAACTACCGCACAATTGCACTCAATCTCACATGCTAGTAAAGTAATGCTCAAAATTCTCCAAGCCAGGCTTCAGCAATACGTGAACTGTGAACCCCCTGATGTTCAGGCTGGTTTTAGAAAAGGCAGAGAAACCAGAGATCAAATTGCCAAGATCCGCTGGATCATGGAAAGAGCAAGAGAGTTCCAGAAAAACAATCTATTTCTGCTTTATTGACTATGCCCAAGCCTTTGACTGTGTGGATCACAATAAACTGTGGAAAATTCTGAAAGAGATGGGAATACCAGACCACCTGACCTGCCTCTTGAGAAATCTGTACGCAGGTCGGGAAGCAACAGTCAGAAGTGGACATGGAACAACAGACTGGTTCCAAATAGGAAAAGGAGTACTTCAAGGCTGTATATTGTCACCCTGCTTATTTAACTTATATGCAGAGTACATCATGAGACACGCTGGACTGGAAGAAACACAAGATGGAATCAAGATTGCCTGGAGAAATGTCAGTAACCTCAGATATGCAGATGACACCACCCTTATGGCAGAAGTGAAGAGGAACTCAAAAGCCTCTTGATGAAAGTAAAAGAGGAGAGTGAAAAAGTTGGCTTAAAGCTCAACATTCAGAAAACAAAGATCATGGCATCCAAGTCTCATCACTTCATGGGAAATAGATGGGGAAATAGTGTCAGACTTTATTTTGGGGGAGCCCCCAAATCACTGCAGATGGTGACTGCAGCCATGAAATTAGAAGACGCTTACTCCTTGGAAGAAAATTTATGACCAACCTAGATAGTATATTGAAAAGCAGAGACATTACTTTGTCGACTAAGGTCCGTCTAGTCAAGGCTATGGTTTTTCCTGTGGTCATGTATGGATGTGAGAGTTGGACTGTGAAGACGGCTGAGCGCCGAAGAATTGATGCTTTTGAACTGTGGTGCTGGAGGAGACTCTTGAGAGTCCCTTGGACTGCAAGGAGATCCAACCAGTCCATTCTAAAGGAGATCAGCCCTGGGATTTCTTTGGAAGGACTGATGCTAAAGCTGAAACTCCAGTACTTTGGCCACCTCATGTGAAGAGTTGACTCATTGGAAAAGACCCTGATGCTGGGAGGGAATGGGGACAGGAGGAGAAGGGAATGACCGAGGATGAGATGGCTGGCGATGGACATGAGTCTGAGTGAACTCCGGGAGATGGTGATGAACAGGGAGGCCTGGCGTGCTGCAATTCATGTGGTCGCAAAGAGTCGGACACGACTGAGCGACTGAACTGAAGAGTAGCTCACAGATAACGAGGGCATTTTAAAAGTCATGTTAGGAGTTTGGACATTATCCTAAGGGCAGTGGGAAGTCACTAAAGGGCTTTCAATAGAGACATGACATCAGATTTGCACTTTAGAAAAATTCTTTTGGTTTCAGTGGAGAAGATGAATTGCAGGGGCCTAAGAAAGAACCCACCTGCCAATGCAGGAGACCCAGGTTTGATCCCTGGGTGGGGAAGATCCCCTGGAGTAGGAAATGGTAACCCACTCCAGTATTCTTGCCTGGAGAATCCCATGGAAAGAGGAGCCTCGCAGGTTCCAGTCCTTAGGGTTGTATGGAGTTGGACACGACAGAAGCAACTGAGCACGCACTGAGGAAAGAAGGCAGGGAGACCAAGTAAGGACCAGTCTCAGGATCCAGGTGACAGACCATAGTCTTGAAGAAACGGTTTGGTTGAAGAGGCCACGTAGACTTCCCAGTTCTGGAGGTAGATCTCTCATGGACTTCAGGTTCTGTTGGTAAGAGGGAGGCCTAAAAGGGATGTAATGACAATGAGAAAATATGTAACACAACATTAGGAATGATGAGTGCTGTTCTGAAAAGTAGAGAAAGGGGACGGATGATAAGAGCTTGTAACTAATTTAGAAATGGTGGTCATGGGAATTCCCTGGCAGTCCAGTGGTTAAGACTCTGCACTTTGACTCCCCAGAGTGTGGGTTCAGTCCCTAATTGAGGAACTAAGATCCTGCAAACTGTGGGGTGAGGCCTAAGAAGAAAAAGAAAAGAAAAATGGTGGTCAAGGAGGGCCTTTCTGAGGAAGTGACATTTAATAAGCAGAGATGTGAATGAAGTGACGGTTTTTCCTGGGGAAACACTTTCCAGGCGCAAGTGTGACCATGCTTAGCATGTTCGCTAGCAAGGACCATAGGGGAATATTAGGAACGCATGTGCCACAAGGACAGAGATCCTGTTCACCTAAAATTGCCTTGAGCAGACCTGGCATGTACCCTCAACAAATACTTGTTGAATGAATGGATGGGCAGATAGCTAGATTGGATTTCAAATGAATGAACAAATAAATGATACATTCTCCCAAAGAAGCCTGGAAGCCAGGAAGAGGGGGAGAAAGTTGTAGGTAAGCTTCCCAACTAGTGCTTTTTTCTTACGACAGATTAAGAGAAAGGGCCTGGAGCTAGACCTCAGATCCTGGCTTTGCCATCTGCTAGATGTATGACCTTAGGCAAATTACTTATCTTCTTGGTGCCTCAGTTTCTTCATCTGAAAAATGGGAACAACAGTAGTACCTTCCTCATAGTGTCATTGCAGAGTTTCTCAGCCTCAGCACCATCGACATTTGGGGCTGGATCGTTCCATGTTGGGGAATTGTGGAGAGTGTCTTGTGCTTTGTAGAGTGTTCAGCAGTTCACCTGGCTGCTGTACCTACTAGATGCCAGTGGCACCCTCCAGTTGTAACAAGCAAACACGTCTCCCGATATTTCCATTTGTCTCCTTCTGGGCAGTCACCCTGAGTGAGAACTCTGGGTCTGTGTGAGGATTAAAGGAGTTGATATGTGTAAAGCATCTAGAACAGTACCTGGCACGTAAGCTGCATAGTGGTTTCTAGGAAAGAATTGTGTTTCTGCTAGAGAGTTAAGGTTCCCATTTGATTAAGTAAATTACAGAAACTTTAAAGCACAGATGCTGATGGAGTATTTAATGGATTTGTGTCTCCAATTAAATTTATTTATACATACTATCACTTTCTGTGGGTTGAACTCATTCTCTTCATTCAGGAACCTCTGGCTCTACCTTTAGATACAAAAATGTATCTCAGTTGGAAGCTTCTTTAAAGTGGAATAATGTTAACAATAGGTTCTTGCCACAGAAAATGTGATTTGGGGCCAGTTTTTTATAATGTAAGAATTTGGTTTCTAATATTAACACGCACTTCTATTTGGGTACACAGTGGTTTTCAACAGCTGTTAATGGAAACCATCATCTATCATAGTCAACTCACCAGCCATAATCAGCATGATCAGTATTTATTGTATTTGGCTGTTGAAGAATTGAAATAATAGTGTGTTCAAGAATGTTTTGTGGTTTAAAATTTTTTTCCAGTATCATTGGGAAACAGTTGACATATATCACTGTGTAAATTTAAAGCAAACAGCATGATGGTTTCGTTTACATATATTCTGAGATGATTACCAAAATAGCTTGAGCAAACATCCATCTTCTCATATGGTACAATAAAAGTAAGATTGAAAAAGGAAAAAAAAATCTCATTGTGATGAGAATTCTTAGGATTTACTCTCTTAACAACTCTCCTGTATATCACATAGCGACCTTTGCCATGGGTGGAGTTCCTCATGCTATAGGGGAGTTAACTATAGTTATCCTGTTGCAGTCATGTTTTTATTTTATAGAGTCAGTTTTTGTGTGTTTCATCTGTGCTTGCTGGTAGCTGGTGCACTGGATTAACTTTTTGTAAATAGTGTTTATCTTCTGTATATCTTAACTCTGCTTAAGCTGTGAAAATGGCGATAAATTGGGGAGGATGTTGTTGTTTTAGAAACATGGTATAGAAAAACATCAACTGATGAATGTGGCAGTCAAAATGAGATAATTGAATAAATCTTTTAAAGTCATAACATCAGGAACAAGACAGGGATGCTCCCACTTGGCACTTTATTCAGCACAGTATTGGCAATCTTAGCCACAGTAATCAGACAAGAAAAAGAAATGAAAGGAATCTGAATTGGAAAGGAAAAAGTAAAACTGTTACTGTTTGCAAATGACATGATACTATATGTAGAAAATCCTAAAGAAGCCATCAGAAAACTATGGAAGCTCATCAGTGAATTTGGTAAAGGTTTTAGATATAAAATTAATGTACAGAAATCTTACATTTATATACAAGATATACACTAACAGTGAACTATCAGAAGTGAAAGAAACAAGTATTTTTACCATCACATCAAAAGAATGAAATACCAAGGAATGAACCTGCCTAAGGTGGTAAAAGACCTGTCCTCAGAAAACTATAAGATACTGTTGATAGAAATTGAAGACGACAAACACATGGAAAGAGATATCATGTTCTTGGATTGGAAGAATTAATATTGTTAAAATGACCATATACCAACGCATAGTTTCAATGCAATCCCTATCAAATTATCAGTGGCATTTTTCACTGAACTAGAATGCATAATTAAAAAATTTGTATGGAAACACAAAAGACCCCAAATAGCAAAACAGATGTGGGGAAAAAGAACAGAGATGGAGGAATCACAATCATATTCCTTGGCTTCAGGCTATACTACAAAGCTGCAGTACACAGAACAGACACATGCATCAGTGGGACAGAATATAAAGCCCAGAAATAAACACATGCACTTCTGGTCGATTAGTCTGTGATAGAGGAGGCAAGAATGTACAGTGGTGCTGAGAGAACTGGATAGCTTCATGTAAAAGTGAAAATAGAATGTTCTCTAACGTCATATACAAAAATAAACTCAGAATAGATTAAAAACATAAATGTAAGCCTGAAAGCCTTAGAACTAACTCCTAGAAGAAAACATAGATAGACCACTTTGACACAAATCATAGCAATATATTTTTGAATCTGTCTCCTCGAGCAAGGGAAATAAAAGCAAAAATAAACAGATAGGACCTAATTAAGCTTAAAAGCTTTTGCACAGCAAAGGGAACCATTCACAAAGTGAAAAGATGACTGACTGAATGGGAGAGAATATTTGCAGATGATGTGACTGATAAGAGGTTAGTATCCAAATTCTATAAAAGTTAATACAACTCAACATAAAAAAAGTAAACCCAACTTTAAAATGGGCAGAAGACCTGAATAGACATTTTCCCAAAGATGGAGATGGCCAACAGGTACATGGAAAGATGCTCAACATTGCTAATCATTAGGGAAGTGCAAATCAAAACCACAGTGAAATGTCACCTCACGCTGGTCAGAATGGCTGTCATCAAAAAGAGCACAAATGACATATTGATGAGAATGTGGAAAAAAGGGAATCCTCAGACACTGTTTCTGGGAACTTAGCAAAATTGGTGAGTTTTGTCTAGCCATTTCAGTACTGAAGATGTAAGAAAAAAAAAGCAACACTTTTGGCATATTATGCTTTATTATTTCAAGAAAGGTAAAAACACAACTGAAACACAAAAAGAGTTTCGAGTAAAGGTAAGCTTAAAACGAAACTGAAAATGCAACTGAAACCAAAAATAAAAGTGTATGGAGAAGGTACTGTGACTGATTGAGCGTGTCAGAGTGGCTTGCAGAGTTTCATGCTAGAGACACCTTGCCGGACAATGCTTTACCATGTCATGTAGGCCAGTTGAAGTTGTTGATAGCTGTCAAATCAAGACATTAATTGAGAACAACCAGCATTTCAACATGACCTACTCCAAATACCCAAATCAAGGTTTGAAAATCATTTGCACCCGCTTGGTTATGGTAATCATTTTGATGTTTGGGTTCCATGTAAGTTAAGCGAGAAAAACCTTGACTATATTTTTGCATGCGATTCTCTACTGAAGCATAATGAAACTGTTCTGGTTTTAAAACATATTTTGATGGGCAATGAAAAGTGGATGCTGTACAGTAATGTGGAATGGAAGAGATCATGGAGCAAATGAAATGAGCCACACCCAGAGTCGGTCTTCATCCGGAGAAAGTGCTGTCATGTATATGGTGGGACTGGAAGGGAGTCCTCTATGATGAGCTCCTTTTGGGAAAGGGGACAATTAATTCTAACATACTGCTCCCAGTTAGACCAACTGAAGGCAGCATTTGATGAAAAGCATCCAGAATTAGTCAGCAGAAAACCCATAATCTTCATCAGCTAATACAAGACTGCGTGTTTCTTTGATGACCAGGCAGAAACTGTTGCAGCTTGGCTGAGGTATTATGATTCATCTGTCTTATTCACCAGACGTTGCACCTTCAGATTTCCATTTGTTTCCATCTTTACAAAATTCTTCTATGGAAAAGCTTTCAGTTCCCTGAAAGACGGTAAAAGGCACCTGGAACAGTTCTTTGCTCAAACAGATGAAAAGTTTTGGGGATATGGAATTATGAAGTTGCCTGGAAAATGGCAGCAGGTAGTGGAACAAAGTGGTGAATATGTTGTCCAGTAAAGTTTTTGGTGAAAATAACGACTGTATCTTTTGTTTTTACTTAAAAGCTGAAGGAACCTTTTGGCCAGTCCAGTACTGTAACTTAGTCATTTCCCGTATCAGAGAATGTTGCATTCGTTTTGTTTCTTTCTCTTTTGCTATTACAAGCTTGTTTCAGCAAATGTCCTTTTTACATATGTTTTGTTTTTATTTCTGTGGTGCCTATTTTTAGGAGTGGGACTGATGAGTTAAAGAGAATATGTATTTTTAAGTTCCATAAATGCAGTATTCAAATTGTTTTTTAGAAGACTATAATGCTTCCCATTCCACTGGTCCTGTATGAGAGTACCATTTTCCAACATCTCTGCTCCACATAGGTATTATAAACCCGTAAACATTTTTGAGTCATCTAATGGTTATGATATGATAGTTTGTTGTTAATTTGTGTGTGCATGCTAAGTCACTTCAGTTGTGTCCGACTCTTTGCAATGCCATGGACTCCTAGCCCGCCAGGCTCCTCTGTCTTTGGAGTTCTCCAGGCAAGAATACTGAAGTGGGTTGCCATGCCCCCTCCAAGGAATTTTCTTGACCCAGGAATCAAACCCACATCTCTTACGTTTCCTGTATTGGCAGGTGGGTTCTTTACCACTGCACCATCTTGGAACTTTGGTGTTAATTTAATCTCTTTCCAATCAGGACTTTGGTTAGGAATTCTTAACAGGTTTGCTGAGTAAGCCATGTGAAAGCCCACCTTCTTTGGACACTGCAGCCACATCTTGAGATGCCAGTGACATGTGGATTGTGAGGGACCAGGGGATGAATACAGTAGTTTGTTAACAGTAGAAAGTTGGGCTTCTGGATTCTAAGATGTGTTAATGTGAAAATGTTGCATAACACTGGGTTTTGCTGGGACATATGTCTTTATGTGAGTAAAAAAACTTATTCCTCAGATCCTTGACAAATTACCTCATAGCAGAGATCATTTTTCTAGGGAAGTTTAGCATCGTGGTAAGCAGATCACATTTGAGAAGGGACTGTATTTTATGTACAATATTTTATCAGGGAATTAATGTCATAGTATAGTGAAATTTACATTATGAATAATTGTTTTAGTTTTATAATTAATCCTTTTGACAGTAATGATAAGTACCGTGTATTGACTGCCTCCCTTTTAGTACGCACTTTAAATAGTCATCTCATTTAACTCCAACAGCAGTCATTCAAGTTGAGTAAAATTTTGCCTTAGGTTAAACTGGAACCTAGCTGATGAGTACTAGAACTCAGGGCTATACCTTCAACTTAAGAACTCCTAACTATTAAAACCATGCAGTCTCTTAATTAGATACAGCGTGAAAGAGCTTGGATAAGACTCATGAATAATTTTTTAAACTTTATTTTAACATAAATACAGACCACCACAGTCTAGACCTTATCACTACAGGGGCTAATTTGAGTTTGACCTTTTACCACTTGCCTTTGTCTGGGATCTGGCATCTATGACAACATTGCTAAGGGTTCAGTAATTAGTGAGCATCTGGTTGAAAGATGGTGGGTTAGATGCTGTGGGTAATTGATAATGTTTACTGAGTATGGAGAAGCTCTATAGTCAGCAAAAACAAGATCCGGAGCTGACTGTGGCTCAGATCATGAACTCCTTATTGCCAAATTCAGACTTAAATTGAAGAAAATGGGGAAACCACTAGACCATTCAGGTATGACCTAAATCAAACCCCTTATGACTATACAGTGGAAGTGAGAAATATATTTAAGGGACTAGATTTGATAGACAGAGTGTCTGATGAACTGTGGACGGAGGTTTGTGACATTGTACAGGAGACAGGAATCAAGACCATCCCCAGGAAAAAGAAATGCAAAAAGCAGAATGGCTGTCTGAGGAGGCCTTACAAATAGCTGTGAAAAGAAGAGAGGCGAAAAGCAAAGGAGAAAAGGAAAGATATACCCATTTGAATGCAGAGTTCCAAAGAATAGCAAGGAGAGATAAGAAAGCCTTCCTCAGTGATCGATGCAAAAAATAGAGGAAAACAATAGAATGGGAAAGACTAGAGATCTCTTCAAGAAAATTAGAGATACCAGGGGAACATTTCATGCAAAGATGAGCTCGATAAAGGACAGAAATGGTATGGACCTAACAGAAGCAGAAGATATTAAGAGGTGGCAAGAATACACAAAGAGTGTATTCTTTTGTGTATTTCTTTCTTAATACACAAAAGAGTATATTAAGAGTGGCAAGAATACAAAAAAGATCTTCACGACCAAGATAATCATGATGGTGTGATCACTCACACTCACCTAGAGCCAGCCATCTTGGAATGTGAAGTCAAGTGGGCCTTAGGAAGAATCACTATGAATAAAACTAGTGGAGGTGATGGAATTCCAGTTGAGCTATTTCAGATCCTAAAAGATGACACTGTCAAAGTGCTACACTCAATATGTCAGCAAATTTGGAAAACTCAGCAGTGGCCACAGGACTGGAAAAGGTCCGTTTTCATTCCAATCCCAAAGAAAGGCAATGCCAAAGAAGGCTCAAACTACTGCACAATTGCACTCATCTCACACGCTAGTGAAGTAATACTCAAAATTCTCCAAGCCAGGCTTCAGCAATACGTGAACCTTGAACTTCCAGATGTTCAGGCTGGTTTTAGAAAAGGCAGAGGAACCAGAGATCAAATTGACAAGATCCGCTGAATCATCGAAAAAGCAAGAGTGTTCCAGAAAAACATCTATTTCTGCTTTATTGACTATGCCCAAGCCTTTGACTGTGTGGATCACAATAAACTGTGGAAAATTCTGAAAGAGATGGGAATACCAGACCACCTGACCTGCTTCTTGAGAAATCTGTATGCAGGTCAGGAAGCAACAGTTAGAAGTGGACATGGAACAACAGACTGGTTCCAAATTGGAAAAGGAGTACTTCAAGGCTGTACATTGTCACCCTGCTTATTTAACTTATATTCAGAGTACATTATGAAAAATGCTGGGCTGGAGGAAGCACAAGCTGGAATCAAGATTGCTGGGAGAAATATCAATAACCTCAAATACTCAGATGACACCACTGTTACAGCAGAAAGTGAAGAAGAACTAAGGAGCCTCTTGATGAAAGTGAAAGAGAAGAGTGAAAAGTTGGCTTAAAGCTCAACATTCAGAAAACTAAGAACATGGCATCCAGTCCCATCATTTCATGGGAAATAGATGGGGAAACAGTGGAACCAGTGTCAGACTTTATTTTTGGGGCTCCAAAATCACTGTAGATGGTGATTGCAGCCATGAAATTAAAATACGTTTACGCCTTGGAAGGAAAGTTATGACCAACCTAGATAGCATATTAAAAAGCAGAGACATTACTTTGTCAGCGAAGGTCCATCTAGTCAAGGCTTATGGTTTTTCCAGTAGTCATGTGTGAATATGAGAGTTGGTACTATAAAGAAAGCTGAATGCCGAAGAATTGACGCTTTTGAACTGTGGTGTTGGAGAAGACTTCTGAGAGTCCCTTGCACTGCAAGGAGATCCGACCAGTCCATCCTAAAGGAGATCAGCCCTGGGTGTTCATTGGAAGGACTGAGGTTGAAGCTTAAACTCCAATACTTTGGCCACCTGATGTGAAGAACTGACTCATTTGAAAAGACCTTGATGCTGGGAAAGATTGAGGGCAGGAGGAGAAGGGAACAACAGAGGATGAGATGGTTGGATGGCATCACTGACTCAATGGACATGGGTTTGGGTAGACTCTGGCAGTTGGTGATGGATAGGGAGGTCTGGTATGCTGCAGTTCATGGGGTCACAAAGAGTCAGACACTACTGAGCGACTGAACTGAAATGAGTATCCGTTGGATAGAGCCCTGTTTTATTTTATGGCAAAAAAAATAATCAAGATGCTAATCCTTTCAACAAAGAGTTTAACATTCAGCTCAAGATAGACTTGGTCATTATACTACAAAATAAGAGAAAATATTATGCTTATCCTTATAAGAACGTACAGCAGGTGGAGTGACCATAGCTTTCAGAAGATAATTAAGGAAGGTTTCTTGTAATAGGTAAGTTTTGAGCCATGGTTTTAAGACAATGCATGTGACTAGTTGGCACATCTGAGTTTCCTAGAAGATCGTATAGTCAAGAGTCAACTTCAACTTGGACTATTTCATAATTTTAAAGAGTGTCCCTTATCACATATCTTGAGATTCTAAATTGAGGATTCTGTTTGATCAAACCCTTTGCTAGGTTCTCACTTAATTAAGTGACTATTTTGCTATGCCTCTTTATCATTTTGATTGCTTTAATTTGTAGGTATGAAGTTTATTATAAGACCTGGATTCAGAAAATAATTTTTAGTTCTCTGTTGCTTTTCCTAAAAATGTAAGGTTTAGAGGAAATTTTAATTTTTCTTTGCAATTCACCTAGTTTTACTAATCAAGTTACTATTCCCTTTTTAAGTCTAATTTTAAAAGACCTATTTCTTAATTAGTCATGCGTGTGAATAATGTTGTAATATATGTTCCTTTGTTGTTATTTAGTTGCTAAGTCGAATCTGACTCTTTGGGATACTGTGGACTGTAGCTCACCAGGCTCCTCTGTCCATGGGATTTCTCAGGCAAGAATACAGAAACGGTTGCCGTTTTCTTCTCCAGGGAGTCTTTTCAACCCAGGGGTCAAACCTGAATCTGCTTGGTTGGCAGGTGGATTCTTTACCACTGAGCCACCTGGGAAGCGCATGTCCCTGTGTATGCAAACCAAAAAAGTGAAGCCCTCCTATAAGTATTTAAGAACACTCTATAGCAAATACATTCTTTTAACAATAAAAACAGGAGAAAGTTACTGTTTTCTAAAAGGCTGGTGTATTGATACATTGGCCTGACTTCTGACCAGATGCAGCATTTATCCTGCAATTATCTGAGAATTTGAGACCAAAGAAATTGGAGGAATCTAGGTTAATTTTTTTTAAATTACAAAGCAAGTCGTGGTCAATTTTTAATTTTTTAAATTAATTTTCAATTATAGAACAATGTACTTTTCTTAAAATAACAAAGTTGTACAGAAAAGCCCCAATCCAGTTTTGAACTTTCTTAACCATTTATCTTTAAAGCTGTGAAATTAATTGCATGCATCTACGTGCTAAGTCACTTCAGTCGTGTCTGACTCTGAAACCCCATGGACTGTAGCCCGCCAGGCTCCTCTGTCCATGGGATTCTCTAGGCAAGAGTACTGGAGTGGTTTGCCGTTTTTCCTTCTCTAGGGAATCTTCCAGACCCAGGGACTGAACCTGCATCTCTTTTGTTTCCTGCATTGGCATGGGGGTATCTTTATTAGTTAGTTCAGTTGCTCAGTTGTTTCCGACTCTTTGTGACCCCATGGACTGCAGCACGCCAGGCTTCCCTGTCCATCACCAACTTCTGGAGCTTGCTCAAACTCATGTCCATTGAGTCGGGTGATGCCATCCAACTATCTCATCCTCTGTTGTCCCCTTCTCCCGCCTTCAATCTTTCCCAGCATCAGGGTCTTTTCCAAGGAGTCAGTTCTTCCCATCAGGTGGCCAATGTATTGGAGTTTCAGCTTTAACATCAGTCTTTCCAATGAATATTCAGGACTTATTTCCTTTAGGATGGACTGGTTGGATCTCCTTGCAGACCAAGGGACTCCCAGGAGTCTTCTCCAAAACCACAGTTCAAAAGCATCAATTCCTCTGTGCTCAGCTTTCTTTATAGTCCAACTCTCACATCCATACATGACAACTGGAAAAACCATAGCCTTGACTAGATGGACCTTTGTTGGCAAAGTAATGTCTCTGCTTTTAATATGCTGTCTAGGTTGGTCATAGCTTTTCTTCCAAGGAGCAAGCGTCTTTTAATTTTATGGCTGCAGCCACCATCTACAGTGATTTTGGAGCTCAAGAAAATAACATCTATCACTGTTTCCATTGTTTCCCCATCTATTTGCCATTGATCTTGCCATTGATTTTCATTTTTTGAATGTTGAGTTTTAAGCCAGCTTTTCACTCTCCTCTCACTTTCATCAAGAGCCTCTTCAGTTCCTCTTCACCTTCTGCTATAAGGGTGGTGTCATCTGCATATCTGAGGTTATTGATATTTCTCCTGGCAATCTTGATTCCAACTTGTGCTTCATCCAGCCTGGCATTTCACATGATGTACCCTGCATATAAGTTAAATAAGCAGCGTGGCAATATACAACCTTGACATACTCCTTTCCTGATTTGGAACCAGTCTTTTGTTCCATGTCCAGTTCTAATTGTTGCTTCTTGACCTGCATACAGATTTCTCAGGAGGCAAGTAAGGTGGTCTGGTTTTCCCATCTCTTTCAGAATTTTCCACAGTTTGTTGTGATCCACATAGTCAAAGGCTTTGGTGTAATTAATAAAGCAGAAGTAGATGTTTTTCTGGAATTCGCTTGCTTTTTCTGTGATCCAACAAGATATTGGCAATTTGATCTGTGGTTCCTCTGCCTTTTCTCAATCCAGCTTGAACATCTGGAAGTTCTTGGTTCAGGTACTGTTGAAGCCTGGCTTGGAGAATTTTGAACATTACTCTGCTAGCATGTGAGATGAGTGCAATTGTGCGATAGTTTGAGCATTCTTTGGCATCGCTCGTCTTTGGGATTGGAATGAAACCTGACCTTTTCCAGTCCTGTGGCCATGGCTGAGTTTTCCAAATTTACTGTCATATTGAGTGCAGCACTTTAACAGCATCATCATTTAGGATTTGAAATAGCTCAACTGGAATTCCATCACTTTATTAATTGTTCTTATCTAAATTTAACTGAATCTTTTCAGTGGGTCTCTGCAACCTGAGTTTATTTCTTCTTAAATATCCTAGGAAGTGTTGATACTTTCTTTGAAGTAGAGTCTTGATAAATTTTTTTTTGGTCATTGAATAATATCAGTCTCAGGTTAAGATGATTGGAGAAGGAAATAGCAACCCACTCCAGTGTTCTTGCCTGGAGAATCCCAGGGACTGGGGAGCCTAGTGGGCTGCCGTCTATGGGGTCACGCAGAGTCGGACAAGACTGAAGCGACTTAGCAGCAGCAGCAGGTTGAGATGCTTGATGGACTCTAGTCTTTTTAAAATCATGAAGCGTTGCAAATTGGAATTGACTCTCTGAGTATAAAGAGTTCAATAAACTCACTATCTTAGGGTTCTTCCTGGTGATCCACTGGTTTAGACTCTGAGCTCACAATGCAGGGGGCATGAGTTTCATCCCTAGTCAGAGGACTAAGATCCTGAGTGTGACAGGGGATGGCAATAAATAAATAAACTCAGTATCTTAAAGGGCTAAAGCTTCTTACAGCTAACACGTTACAGACACCGTGTAGTTCAGTGGCTGCTCTGTGTGTACTGTCCTCAGACTGGGTCTTGTGTGTGTCTGTATGGACTAGAGAATTGATGTCTGTGACAGAAAACATGTAACCCTGGTGAGTGAGTGGCCACCGAGCACCCTGAATTCCAGGCAAAATGTCTGGAATTGAAGAATTAACGTGCAGTATACTCTTGCTTCAGTGGAGAAAAGTGAAGGGAGATAACTTTGTGCTCGAGGAGTTCTAGCAACTTTTGACTTTGAAAAATATGAAGAATCAAAGACATATGATAAGAATCAAAGACAATGAAGTAATGAGAAAGAGCCAGCAGAAATGCAGTTTGACATCGGCTAATAGGTTTTTCCCTGGAACTGTGCATGCCAGTTTATAATATGGGCAGCTTGTTTGGCTGGTGGCATCTGGGCTGCTGAGGAAGAGCAGATGGTGGTATGCGATAGGCTAGCACTGACTCTTGGATTCCTTACCTCATTGGCTCAGCACCCTACGACCTAAAGGGAAGAACCTGCCTTTGTGGTTTCTTTAAGGCTCTTCTTGCTGATACACAGCGCAACCTGGAGACCTTGAAGCTGGACCGAGCATGGTGGGGATGTCAGTGGTTCGAAGCTTCTCTAGCTGCTGCCTTCCCTGTGCCCTAATGACAGGAGGAGCCTGGAGGAAACTAGCTGCAGAAAGGGGGTCCTCTGTAGCATGAGGTGGGCAGAAAGGTCCCGGGGTTCCCTGGAAGGGTGACAGTTACCTCCAGAGCACTGTCTGTATAAAGAAGGCTGTAAACCACTAAAGAGAGAAAGAGGCATAAAAGTGCAGTACTCTTTCTGTTTATAAATGTAGACTTTTACTTCAGTTTAAAAATATATATAAACTGTACTTGAAATTCTTCTGTTTGGGCTGAAGTATCACTGCCTGCTTTCACTGTAGAGGGAAATTTAAGGAGGAAGGTTTAAATAAAATCCTTTTGGCCTTTACAGTCTGGGGTCCCAAGGGAAGACAGTTTCTTTTGTGTTGTACAAAGTCATTTGTAAAAACCAAACATTTTTAAAAGAGGGTTAAAACATTTTTGAGTATGTGATTGTAGGAAGGTTGCAGCCTCTTATTTTTTTCCTCGAGAAGCATGTGAATCGGTGTGCCTCTTTCTCCTCAAGGCGTCATTGCTCAAAGCCACATCCAGTTAGAAAACTGTCTCGGCCTTTCTGTTTCAGAAAGTGGTGCTCGAGGCCCTGGTCAGCCTGCTCCCCAGTGGCGTGCCGACTGCTTATCCGTGCTCTTCGTGGCCTCTGGTCTTTGCATGACTCAGTCGGAGTCCCAGCGAAGGGATCCCAGGGGAGACTGTGACTGGCTCTCTTTTTGGGTGGTAGCTTTCATTTAATTTACTTGGTCATGTAATGTAGGGAGATATTAACAGTTTCAGAAATCCTAAAGCAAAGTCAGTTCCAAGCACAACATCTTTATAAGAAAACAATTGTGAATTCACTAAAATGTGAATTTAGTTAAACAGATTTTTATTCCATGTTCTTTTCCTTATTTTCTGCTCAGAGTGGTTTTGTCTTTTAATGGGAGATCGTGGGCTGCCCTAAAAGTGGAAGACTGAAGTTGAACAACAGTGAAAAGAACCATTTGCTGAACATTTTCTGTACCTGTAGCATACTGATTGCTGATTGATTGTCTCACGAAATTCACCCTAAAACCATATCAATTTTGGTGATGTAACCCCTATTTTCAGGAGGGATGAAAGCTCAGAGCCGTTAAGTGACTTACTCAAAGCCAGACTGGTGGTAGGTGGTAAAAGCCAGAGTTTGAACAAAGATCTCTCTGGTTCCAAGTGCAAAGCTCTCGGCCTCCTGTCACACTGCCGCTCTCATGCTTCAGAGGGTGGAGAATCTCAGTAGATCTCGGACAGAAGAAGCAGCAGCCTGGTTCTCTGGCCTGCTTTGGTGGTTCATTTGCTTACTCTCTCTGTCTCCCCGTCTCCCCCAGCACCTAGCATGTGCATAATGCACACTCGATAAACATTTACTGAAAGAACAAGTGTGTACAATTAACCATGGAAATGGAAGTGAATGGACATTTTTGTAAAATTTCTGCAACTATATGCTCTATTTGTAAGTATAGTAAAGTACATCTGAGAGTAATATTTATCAGGTTTATTCATGGCACATACAGATATTTGAATAAGAATGAAACATTTACAGTTCTGTATGGTTTTTGGAGATTATCAACAGCCTGACCTCTCATTTCCTTCCTCCTAACCAGCCTCCCCACTACTAGTCTTGATTCTCTTTATTTCACATTGCTATTAGATTGCCCTTTCCTCTCTCTCTCTCCTCCATTGCCCAAGAAATTATTGTCACATCTTTGCTTTTGTACATTTCTCTCCCTTTGATTGCAGTTCCTTTGCCCATCTTTTTGATTTGACTTTAAAAACAAAACAAAGCAAGACATTCAGGTCTTGGCTTGCGTGTCTTCTCTGAGTCCTTCCAAACTAATTAGTTCCCCTCTCTGTGTTCCTGTCAGAGCACTTGTCGTGCTGATGATTGTAGAATTGGGTACACGTCTGTCTGTTTCTTTGAACAGCCTGTATTGTAAGCTCCATGAGGGGAGTGAATAGAATGTTTTTATGTCTGTGTCATGGTACCTGGTTCCTGGTAGGCAGACAGTAAATATGGAATGAAAAATAAATAAACAAACGGTGTAGCTTGCACAGTTCCACCATACATCTTATAGAACCATTCCATTTTAGAGATGGAGCCTCTCAGCTCTAGCCCCTCCCATTTAGAGATGAGGATGATGCCCCTGCGTCCTACAACTAAGTACTTGATAATTAGCTGCACAGCTGAAAGACAGAGCTCCCAAGTTCTAGCCCAGTGTCCTTTCTTTCTTTGTTTTTTTGGGGGGCGATTTTTTTTGCTTTTTATAAAGGCAGTAGTTGTTTAATGGAGAAAATTTAGAAGATACAGATAAACAAAAGGGAAAAGTAGAAAATAAAAACATCCTATTCCCACCACCCTTCAGACATGTTTATCTGTGTGTTCTATAACTGTGTGACGACAGCAGCCTTGCATATATTTGCTGAATCTCGTGTTTAGAACAGGCACTGTCATAAGTTCTTTGTAGGTATTTCATCATTTATGTTAGCACCCCTATGGGATGAATACTGTTATCCCCATTTTCCAGATGAGGAAATGCAGGTGTACAGATGTTATCTCAACGTCATACAGCTGGAAAGTTGTAGAGAGAGATAAGATTTAAACCCAGGCAGTCTAGCTCTAGAGCTTATATTCTTAACTATGATTCCATTCTGCCTGAGATCAGTGTATATACAGTAATGGGCATCCTTTCTAGGAGTACAGTTTAGTACATCTTGGTAAAAGGCAAGCAACAACCACAACCAAGAGACAGACTATTTCCATCAAAACTACTCCCAGCTTCTGGCAACCACTGACCTTACTTCTGCCCTTATAGTTTTGCCTTTTCTTGAATTTCATATGAATGTGTGGTGATTTAATATGTGGCCCTTTACGTTTGTCTTGTCTCACTTAGCATAGTGCTTTTCAGGTTCATGTATACTGTTGTCTATACTAGTAGTTCAGAGATTTTAAAAAAGCACTGAATAATATTTCATTGTATGGATATACCACAATTTTTATTCTGTTCACAAGTTAAAGGACATTTGGAATTTTTCCCCCTAGTTTTTGGCAATAAAATAAAACTGCTCTGAATATTCATGTACAGTTCTTTATGTGGTCATGTGTCTTCATTTCCCTTTGTTTAAATACTCAGGAATGAGATTACTGGGTTGTATAAGTTTAACTTTCCAAAGTGGCATTATCATTTTGCATTCTACCCAATGTCTGAGAGTCCCAGTTGCTCCCCATCCTCGCCAGCAAATTATTTCATCAGTAGTATTTGTATTCTGATGCGGGCTACAGTCCATGGGGTCGCAGAGAGTCAGACATGATCGAGCAACTTAGCACTTTCACTTTTTCATTAGACAAATAACTCTTCGCATAGTCTTGTTGGGAAACGTTGTTGCTTAAATTAAGAATTTCTGATATTTTTTCTTTTTCATTTGCCATTTTCTTTCCTTTCCATTTTACAAATGTTTGTTGATCATCCTGCCATGCAAGGGGGTGGATGAGGATGAGTGAATCTACTCAAAGCCCTCCAGTTGGTCGCTGGAGTGGAAGCTATGCACGTGATAGTGATGCCGTAGATTATTAAATGATTCTTAGACTTCACCTGTTTTCCTATTGGAACAAAGTGCTCTGCCTGGAGGTTTTTGCTTCTGTGTCTCTACCCTGTATGCCTTGCACAGGTTTCAGTGCTTATGAACCTTGTGAAGAGAGGAATATGGTGCCACATGGGGCACCAGCCGTGCCACCAGCCTTTTACCACCACCTGCTTCAGGTGGAAATGCCAGGGAGCATCATGGTGGCGGCTGCTGCTGTAATGAGCTGGGTAGGGTTTTCAGCTCGCTCTGTTAGCACAGTCGCCCTCGTTGCCTCCTCAGTGACTTGCATGATGGGACTGTGACACCTAAGGAGCAAAATCAAGTGGTGAGAGAGACTGAGGCCGACGAGGAAAGAGTGTGGATCTTACCTGTGGATCTCAGATTCGGGGCTGCCACTGTTGTTGCAACGCACTGTCTCTGACATCAGTCAGCTTCTTAGGAGCCTTTATTTTCTTTCTAAATGAGCAAGTCACGTATGTCTCGAGCTGTATCTTTTTTGGAGATTTTTATCAGCAAAATACTTTGCTAAGAAATGTGTCTGTCCACTCATTTCATTCACTCATTGGGCACCTTCACTAGCTAACTGTTGTTTGTGGGTCCCTTCTGAGTGTTGTGATATGGCTTGTTTCAAAGTAAATTCTTCTGAGTTTTTGTCTTAGTATCTTCCCCTCCTCCCAATTTGATATCTTTCATCTATAAACATTTTAAAAGCAAATGTCAAGTGAAATTAAATAGTATTATAGTCCCTTGTTCCACTTTGGTGCCGACTTTGCACAAGAAAGGAGGGAGGCGGAGGAGAGAAGGGAGAACTGGGTCATGTGACGCTGTTTGTTTGGCAGAAGCGTTTTGGTTCTGAGCAGAGAAACCAACTGTTTACTATTTTGGGTGAATGAGGTTGGTTGGTTGCTACGAGCATTTTCTCTCAGGGAACCCTCCTGTCTTCCAGCTCTACACGTCGAAATCATCCCAGTGCTGCTTTTTGGCACTGGGCAGAGGAGGGAGGTGTCTGTGTCGAGGCCCAGTGCTGACAGGAAGAAATGTTTTCCAGGAGACTTACTGATTCTGACCTTCTGCTGTCACTGCCTTTAATGCCACACTCCCTAAGTAAACTTGGGATCTGGCTGTTCTTGCAGCCCCACGGGCTGCAGAAATGAAGTACCCACTTTAACTAAAAGAGCCATGCTAATCAGATCTACTGCACAAAATAAATGGACTCTTTAAAGAGCGAGGGCAGGAGGATGAGTTTGTTGCAACAGTGGCCTTTGGAGTCTCACCTCTCCCTCAGCGTGCTGGAGGAGAGGGCCAGGATCTGTCAGCCCACCTGCAGGATCCTGCCGCTCCCATGGATTGTCCTGAAGCCGGGGAAGGACAGCTGCTCAGCCATGTGCCTGGCGCCTTATCCCAGTTTACGGGAAGGTTGGCATATTTGTCCCTTGGGGATTTGCATGTAGTTTTCGTCTTCTCCTCTGTTTACTGCCGTCTTTTTTATCCCTCCCTGTTTCTCTATAGCCATGCACGCTTTGACTGTGGATGGTTTATTCTTTGGATGGATTTTATTGAAGCTTATTGAGCACTTAGCAGATGGATAACTGAGCAGGGGCCTGTAGGGTGTATTTCATGACCTGATGGGACAGTGTTTAGAATGTTTCACTTTATTACTCCTTTGCTTCCACCCGTGCAGAGCTCATGTATCAAATTGAGATTATGGAAGAAGGAAGAAAAGTCTTTTCATTAGTAAGGTGGGATTCTTCCCATGTATGTAGATCAAACACAGTGTTTTTATTAGTAAAACATACACTGGCCATGAGTACTATACTAATCAATAGGAGCTGTTGATGATGACTTCAGTTTTTCTGTTAAGTACTGAAAGCAGATAGATAACCTCTAAGAGCTTGTAACACTGAGATACCATAATTTAAAATAACACTTGAAAGGTTTTTATTTATATTGCATGTTAGTTGGTTAGGGTGAACAGTTTGAACTAGGCTTACAGTCTTTTTAGTAATTGCAGAATTAGAATCATATCCAAATGAAGATACCAGGAAACTGTTTATAAGGGAACACCCATAAGGAGTTTTCCTTGAGACCATCTCTTAGAGTTCTGGGGGAAAAAAATACTGAAACTGCTGAAAAAAATCTTTCAGAGGGTTTCTGGGTTATGAAAAATAGGAGGATACAGACTTGATCGAAATTCTGTCAAATGTGGATGGAAAAGAATTATTAACATTTACATTTACCCTCTCCTAGCTTGGAAGTCTTCTATTGTCCAGTATCAGAATTTAAATACAGCCTCTAGTATTGGTCACATAAATTCTGCTTCTCTAAAAACTTGGATATAACTTTTGAATTTTTGAGATTTCTTTGGGACTTCACGAACATTCGACAGGATGAGTAGAGCATGGGCGTCACAATGAATGAGTTCACTGAAGAGGACATGAGTGCTTATTGGTGCCCGGTTTGCAAAGAGAATGCTTTAAAAACTGGTTGAGAGGCAGTTGATTTTTCTTTGAATATCTAGTTGTGTTCTGGACTAATGTCGAGGGAACACCATGGCAACATTAGTGGGAAGACTGAGAGGCAGAGACAGTATGACTCAGGACTTAAGACTTTGTGCTGCTGTGTTGACTTTTTATATTCCAGGGGACTGTGGTGTTTTAGATTCCCAGTCTGATCATTAAGAACATCTTTAAATGCAGGAGTATATAGGAAATAGAAATACAGAGTTCTTTTCATAAGTGGGGTCAGAATGGTAGTTTTAGACAACTGTCCTAAGCAATTGACTGTATGTTTTTCTGGCTTTAAACCACATTTAAGACCCTCGCCTTGGGGGCCTTAAATGGTTGCTGTGATTGTACATATGTGATAGACTTAGCCTATTCTCCTTTTTCCCCTCCAAAATGCTTAGCAAAGTGCATTTATACACATGTGTATTTGTGTTCAGTTGTGTCTAATTCATTGAGACCCCATGAACTGTGGCACACCAGGCTTCTCTGTCCATGGAATTTTCCAGGCAAGAATGAATACAGGAGAGGGTTGCCATTTTATACTCCAGCGATCTTTATCGGACCTGTATCTCCTGCATCAGCAGGCAGACTCTATACCACTGAGCCACCTGGGAAGCCCAGTATTTATTCATAGAAGGTGGTTGATATGTATTAGCTGAGTCTGTTAAGGTTATTGTGCACTAGAGGGCAGTATCATGCCCATAAGCAAAATGCAGTGTTTGTCCCAAAGTGATAGATTTTGAGCACTCTGTCCTAATTCAGTTTTATTCAGTCTCATATTAAAAATTATAGCCTTCAGAAGGAACTCACATCTTTTAATTGTCAGTGATATTAATAACCTTTTCACATAATTGTCTTGAATTAGATTCAAAATATGATGTCAGGAAGATCCCCTGGAGAAGGAAATGGCAACCCACTCCAGTATTCTTGTCTGGGAAATCCCATGAACTGAGGAGCCTGGTGGGCTATCGTCCATGGGGTCACAAAAGAGTCGGCTGTGACTTAGGGACTAAACAATAACAATGATGTTGGAACAGGAGACTGGTGAGATTCTTACTGGTAAGAAACGTAGTACGTCTAAGAAACAACTGGCCAAGACATTAGGTGTCATAGATTACTTCCTTGAGGGCAGAAGCCTTTTTATGGCTGATAGCTAGAGCGCGACACTGAGCCAGTAGTCAAGAACCTGAAGTTCTTGGTTTGATCTTGCCAGTGAGGAGCTTGGCTAAATGACTCTAAGCTTGGCAGACCAATTTCTTTCATTGTGTAGTGAGTATAACCTCGGCTCTCCCAAATGATACGATTGTATGTGTGAAAATAGCTTTGTAAAGTATTATATAAACGTATTGGGTTATTTTCCTTCTTAATTCCTACCTTTTACCAAGACATGTACGTAGTAAGTGTTGATTATATTTATGAAGTTAATTTTTTACATTTTATGTAAAGCATTTACTCTTACGGGTGGCTGAGAGAGATATTGATGCAATTACTCCCACCTAGAATGCACACACTGAGAAGTGATTATTGTCACAATAGTTTGGTTAAAATATATCCTGACTTTTGGTGTTATGCAGCTTTAAAATTGGGCTTCCCGGTTGGCTCAGCTGTAAAGAATCCACGTGCCAATGCAGGAGACATGAGTTCAATCCCTGCCTAAGGAAGATCCCCTGGAGAAAAAAATAGCAAACCATTCTGGTATTCTTGTCTGGGAAATCCCATGAATAGAGGAGCCTGGCAGGCTCCAATCCATGGGGTCACAAGAGTCAGACAGGACTTAGCAACTAAACAGTAGCGACCACAAGCCTTAAAATTAGCTATATGTGATGTCTTGATGTCTGTGTGTGTAAACTATGCATGCATATACTTTAGATTCTTTCTCAGCCTCCTCTGCAATGGATTTATCTTTGTGTATCTGCTACCCTCTTAATACGTAAAATATTCAGAATGAGTCAACTATTCTGAGGTTTTCTTTTTTTTTTTTAAACTCATTATAGAAAACCAAGTTTTGGAAATATGTATTAGGATATGTTCTTACAAGGTTTATGGGTTAGAAAAGGAGCAGTCGATTCTTGAAGGAGGATAGGGTAGTGGTTGCTTTTTGCTGAGAACAGCCATCAGCCTGGAGCCTTCTCCAGTAAATCATTAGCTGCATCAAATAAAATGTTCAGCTGAAGTTCATGCAATCTCACAGTTACTAAACACTCTTGCCAAAGAGAGTTGCAGTCTTAATATCTGCAATCGAATCACTTCCTGTTCAGGCTTGCAGGTGGGGGAAGCTGTCTGAAATGGCAGTCCTGTAAGATTAGTTATAAAGAGCATGCCTTGGTGAGAGCGGCCTTAATGATATAAGCGACAGTCTAGCAAGTGGGGGGCTGGAGAGGCTACCCCAGGGTCCCGGGACTAACCAGAATTTGAGGTATAGATCAGGATATGCAAGCCCACTCCTGTGGGACCACCTAATGAAAGCTCTTCTGGGGCATTTAGATATGTGCTGAGCACACTCGGGCACGGGGCCAGGCAGATGGCACATTCCTGCACCGACCTTCGGAGGCCTGCCAGGCTCCAAAGCTAGCGTTGGAGGCGTGGCTCTGCTCTGGAAGTGGAGAGCCTAAGGGCCTGCATTTCATCCAGTGTCTGGTCCTCCTTGGTTGAGGGGACGCCCTGGGACTTGGTTTGGTCTCCGAGTCTACCTAGGGGTTGGCACATAGACTCATTCCCTTGCCCCTGCTCCATCGTGGAGTTGATTTTCATTGTCTGCACAGCCCCAGAACTGCCTCACATCCTCTAATGATTCCTCCAGACTGGGGGTGACCCAGGTTAGCCTTTGTGATGCTGCAGCTCCCCCTAGTCCTCCCCCCAGCCTGTCCTCATTGACCTGCATTTTTAGGTTTGACTAACCTTTCCGTCAAGAATAGGTGGGGCTCAAGTGAGGCTGCAGTCACCCGTCCCTTGATTTTGCTTTGGTGCATCCCTTGATCTGTGTAAAGGAAATTCGGGTGTGATACACAACTTGGGCTTCACCTTACCCCCTCTCCCCGCCCTTTTCCTGTTGCCCTTTTGATTTGTTTTAATCTGATACTGAGCCTCTCCTCCCCCAGTCACTCACTCACCGGTGGAGTCTCCGAAGCTATTTCTGTCGGTTTAATGATCCCCAGCTGTTGCTGTAGTTCTGGTTGCTTCATGCCCCAAAGAGGCAGAACAGCCGGAGACAGAGGGGTCTTGCTTGTGTATCACACAGTGTGTCAAACACGTCGAATGCACTTTTCTGAAACAACTACAAGGAGACTTCTTAGGGAGGGGTGTTATTAATAGTGGGATGATTTGAAAGTGCAGGAGGAAGGAAGCTATAAGCTGGTATCCGGGATAATTTAAAAATAAGCATGCTGCTAAAGGCGTGGCACCCTCTGCATCACTCAGAATCATGCTAGAAGGTGCGGTGTGTGGTCACTGGGTAACCGCTTGGTCACTTTGCATTCTGCTTCCATTTTAGCTCTGGAGCTGCACCGTCCCCTCTGATCCACGGTGTATGTTGAAAAGCCAAACTTCTAAATTAAAAGGTTTCTGTGATGGGAAAACAGAAATAATTCCTGAAGTGGCCAGAAGGCATTGATTTCGGTTCTGTTTCAACTTAATGCAGGTTTGTTTCGTAAAATTCTGTGTAAAACCTGCAGTAATGAAACGCGCCACTTGCAAACCTGGCCACAGAAGCTTCAGGAAATAGAGTTGCAGTTCTCCTAACAACCTGACCGCCCTTAGAGTTACTTACACATTTACTTCTGTGATGTCTTTACTAAGTAAACCTGGGGGATGGGGCATGGGAAAATCCTACGGTAGATAGATGGGCTACTGTATTTTAATAGACTGGCTTTTCTGATCTTGAGAGTTTTAACTCTTCCAACAGTTTTAGCTGATAGAGTTGTAGCTTTCACACCTCATATACTACATGAAATTTAATTTTATGGATCTTGTTCTTCTGCAGAAAAGAATTTTGCTGGTGTTGTTCAGTCACCCAGTCGTGTCCTACTCTTTGTGACCCCAGGGACTGCAGCACGCCAAGAGGGGCCTACCTGCCCCTCAGTTCAGTTGCTCAGTCGGGTCCGATTCTTTGCATCTCCCAAAGTTTGCCCAGCTCCACGTCCATTGTATCAGTGACACCATCCAGCCATCTCATCCTTTAACACCCTCTTCTCCTTCTGCCCTCAATCGTTCCCACGTCAGGGACTTTTCCAGTGAGTTGGGTATTTGCATCAGGTGACCAAATACTTGAGCTTCAGCTTCAGCATCAGTCCTTCCAGTGAGTATCCAGGGTTGATTTCCCTTAAGATTGATGGCCTGCTTTATTTCAGCCATGATTATCCTACCATGTTGGGCGTTTTTAAATCAGTATTATAAAGATACAGAAGGAATAAATGCTCTAATAAAGTTTTAAGAGAAAACTTTGTGGGCTCACTTCTGGCTTGCTGTGGAAGAACTACCCTGTTGCAAGTTTTGAGTCTTTTCACCTGTCACCTGCCCACAGCAAAGCTGGGTGCAGGATGTCAGCACCAGTTACACAGGGCACGCATGCTCAGTCACTTCAGTCGGGTCCAGCTCTTTGCGACCCCGTGGACTGTGGCCCGCCAGGCTCCTCTGTCCATGGGATTCTCCAGGCAAGAGCACTGGAGCGGGCTGCCAGGCCCTCCTCCTCCAAGGGGTCTCCCGACCCAGGGACTGAGCTGGCGGTTCCTGCACTGTGGGCAGGTCCCTTACCACTGGGCCGCCTGGGAAGCCCCCTGCCGGTTATGCGGCAGGGAAACAGCAAGTGAGACTTGAAGTGGCCCATGTTTTCTGGGTGGAAGTGCAGAACTGACGTGACAGGAAAAGTGCTGTTCCTGGTGCCTTTAATGCTGGAAGTGCTTGTTCAGATGGCCCTGCCAGTCGAAAGAAAGCACATTCCCAGTTTATCTCCATCCTTTCAGACGTGTGGCGCAAGTACACCTTATTCCCAGGTCTTCTGTGATGGGTTGTTTGAGCACTGCCTTGCTGATCCTCCGGCAAGAGACTGAAGACACTGAAGTGGCTGGCAGTTTGCAATCTGTCTGCTGCAGTTAGAAAAGATCACTTCAGGAGTGTGATGAGCAACTAACCAAAATGAAATGGTGAGCCTCGGGTTTTTGAGGACATGGGAGTTTATTTGCTGCTGCTGCTGCTAAGTCACTTCAGTCGTGTCCAACTCTGTGTGACCCCATAGACGGCAGCCCACCAGGCTCCCCCGTCCCTGGGATTCTCCAGGCAAGAACACTGGAGTGGGTTGCCATTTCCTTCTCCAGTGCATGAAAGTGAAAAGTGAAAGTGAAGTCGCTCAGTCATGTCCAACCCTCAGCGACCCCATGGACTACAGCCTTCCAGTCTCCTCCGCCCATGGGATTTTCTAGGCAAGAGTACTGGAGTGGGGTGCCATTGCCTCCTCCGATTTATTTGCTTACTTATGTGTAATTATTAGTATTTTTGCCATGTCTCTGGCATTAAATATGATGTAATAGAAAAAGCACAGACTTTGGGATCAGACCAACTTGTGTTTGAACTCTGGCTCTACCTCTTACTAGAAGTGCAAACAGTAATTAACCTCTTTGAACCTCCTCTTCTTCATCCATAAAACAGAGGCAGTACATACCTTAAGTAGCTGCCAAGATTGAATGAGTCCCTGTAGTAGGGTGTCCAACTTAGTGACTGCACAATAAAGTTCAGCATGTTCATTCATTTCTTAAGTCTCAGTTTCTTTCTCAAGACAAGTCTTTTCTAACTTTGGTGTCTTTGCATTTGCTATTTTTGTTGCCTGGAATACTCTTTTCTGCAGATCTTTTCATGGTTCCTCATATTATCTGGATTTCTGCATCTGTCTCCTCAGAAGAGCCTTGCCTGTGAACTCAGTATAAAATGACCACCCAGCCTCTCTCTCCTTCCTCTTATTCTACTTTATTTTTCTTCGTATAATGTACCACTGTAAGTTATCTAACTCATTTACTATGATTTCCACAGTAGAACATATACAATGTGAGGGCAGGGATGCCATTTGTCCTTGTTACTACTGTATCACCTGACATGATACCTAGCGTATCATAGGGTGCATGATAAATACTAGTTTCATCAATGAATGAGTGAGTTAACCCAGAACCTCCCTCAGTTCAGTTCAGTTCAGTCGCTCATCGAGTCCAGCTCTTTGCGACCCCATGAATCGCAGCACACCAGGCCTTCCTGTCCATCACCAAATCCCGGAGTTTTCACAGATTCACGTACATCGAGTCAGTGATGCCATCCAGCCATCTCATCCTTGGTCGTCCCCTTCTCCTCCTGCCCCCAATCCCTTCCAGCATCAGAGTCTTTTCCAATGAGTCAACTCTTCGCATGAGGTGGCCAAAGTACTGGTGTTTCAGCTTTAGCATCATTCCTTCCAAAGAAATACCGGGGCTGATCGCCTTCAGAATGGACTCGTTGGATCTCCTTGCAGTTCAAGGGACTCTCAAGAGTCTCCTCCAACACCACAGTTCAAAAGCATCAGTTCTTTGGCGCTCAGCCTTCTTCACAGTCCAACTCTCACATCCATACATGACCACAGGAAAAACCATATCCTTGACTAGATGGACCTTAGTCAGCAAAGTAATGTCTCTGCTTTTCAATATACTGTCTAGGTTGGTCATAACTTTTCTTCCAAGGAGGAAGCATCTTTTAATTTCATGGCTGCAGTCACCATCTGCAGTGATTTCGGAGCCCCAAAAATAGTCTGACACTGTTTCCACTGTTTCCCCATCTATTTCCCATGAAGTGATGAGACCGGATGCCATGATCTTTGTTTTCTGAATGTTGAGCTTTAAGCCAACTTTTTTCGCTCTCCTCTTTGACTTTCATCAAGAGGCTTTTGAGTTCCTCTTCACTTTCTGCCATAAGGGTGGTGTCATCTGCATTTCATTTGATATTTCTCCTGGCAATCTTGATTCCAGCTTGTGTTTCTTCCAGCCCAGCGTTTCTCATGATGTACTCTGAATATAAGTTAAATAAGCAGAGTGACAATATACAGCCTTGATGTACTCCTTTTCCTATTTGGAACCAGTCTGTTGTTCCATGTCCACTTCTAACTCTTGCTTCGTGACCTGCATACAGATTTCTCAAGAGGCAGGTTAGGTGGTCTGGTATTCCCATCTCTTTCAGAATTTTCAGTTTATTGTGATCCACACAGTCAAAGGTTTGGGCATAGTCAATAAAGCAGAAATAGATGTTTTTCTGGAACTCTCTTGCTTTTTCCATGATTCAGCGGATCTTGTCAGTTTGATCTCTGGTTCATCTGCCTTTTCTAAAACCAGCTTGAACATCAGGGAGTTCACGGTTCACGTATTGCTGAAGCCTGGTTTGGAGAATTTTGAGCATTACTTTACTAGCATGTGAGATGAGTGCAATTGTACGGTAGTTTGAGCATTCTTTGGCATTGCCTTTCTTTGGAATTGGAATGAAAACGGACCTTTTCCAGTCCTGTGGCCACTACTGAGTTTTCCAGATTTGCTGGCATATTGAGTGCAAGACTTTCACAGTATCATCTTTCAGGATTTAAAACAGCTCAACTGGAATTCCATCACTTCCACTAGCTTTGTTCTTAGTGATGCTTTCTAAGGCCCACTTGACTTCACATTCCAGGATGTCTGGCTCTAGATTAGTGATCACATCATCATGATTATCTGGGTCGTGGAAGATCTTTTTGTACAGTTCCTCCGTGTATTCTTGCCACCTCTTCTTAATATCTTCTGCTTCTGTTAGGTCCCTACCATTTCTGTCCTTTATCGAGCCCATCTTTGCATGAAATGTTCCCTTGGTATCTCTAACTTTCTTGAAGAGATCTCTAGTCTTTCCCATTTTGTTGTTTTCCTCTATTTCTTTGCACTGATTGCTGAAGAAGGCTTTCTTATCTCTTCTTGCTGTTCTTTGGAACTCTGCATTCAGATGCTTATATCTTTCCTTTTCTCCTTTGCTTTTCGCCTCTCTTCTTTTCACCGCTATTTGTAAGGCCTCCTCAGACAGCCATTTTGCTTTTTTGCATTTCTTTTCCATAGGAATGGTCTTGATCCCTGTCTCCTGTACAATGTCACGAACCTTATTCCATAGTTCATCATGCACTCTATCAGATCTAGGCCCTTAAATCTATTTCTCACTGTATAATCATAAGGGATTTTATTTAGGTCATACCTGAATGGTCTAGCGGTTTTCCCTTTCTTCAGTTTAAGTCTGAATTTGGTAATAACGAGTTCATGATCTGAGCCACAGTCAGCTCCTGGTCTTGTACCCCAGTACCAGGGAAAGAGCCCCTGGCAGGTTGCAGAGAGATAATTGTACCAGGAAGCAGGTGTTCTCCGCCTGTTCAGCATGGATGTTCCCGCATCTGAGCTCCAAGTAGAAGGTGGGCCTGTGGAGTTCTCTGGGATCCTACCGTACTGCCTCCCGCCTCTGGAAGGAGCCCCTTTGAATGACCTTTACAGGTGACCACTGTTATCTGTAGTCTCTCTTTCTCTTGGAATGTGAAGAGAGGGAGCCTTTTCAGTTCTGGAGTTCTGAAATGCCGTGTGCCATTAGCTGACATCACCTGAACTTCCCCCTGGTTCATAAGAATATAGATCATTTTTTTCCAGTCACATCATTCAGATAACACTATTAATACAGTGTCATTTTTAAAAGTGTGGAACTGGTGTGTTTTGTGGAAGAAGAGAAGCACAATATATAATAGTGGTTACGAGCTCAGGTTGTTGATTGAGATAGAGATGAGTTCCAGTTTCTGCTCTCTACCCTTTACCTACCCTATGACCTTGGGTAATTGCTTAATTTCCCTAAGGTTCAATTTCCCATCTTCCACATAGCTTTGTTTCAAGAATTAAATAAGATGATGCTTGCATGTTTTCACCATTTTATAAGTATTATTACACAATACAGAGCCCTTTTATTTTTCATACTTCAGTAGTTGAAGTTAAATTTTCACAAGCTTATCTTTTGTAAATTACCAGATTTACCAACCCAGGAGAATACATCATCACTGCCTGTCTCTCTGCTGGTATTCAGATTAAGTAGAAGATATTTATCTTTTTTGATAATATTATTTCTGATTTCTAAAGCAGATTATTTGAAAGATAATTTAACTCATATTTACACATTATGGGATTTTGAAAGGGTTGAATGAGCATATCAATTAAATAGTGATTTTGGTATGTGCAATTTTTAAATAATTAGGTATTCCTGTCTTCAAGTCTTTAATGTTACATTATTGTTGTGTTTGCTTATGCCACAAATCATTTTATAATTTGAATTTATTAGACTGTTATTTGTTACAACTAATCATTTATAGGAATTAGTAAATTAGTAATTTCTTTCTGTCCAACACATGGGAGCACATCAGTTTGAAAAACCTGACTCTGGATATGTTTTCATAATTGATTCATACATCTTTCTGAAAGGAGAGTCAGAGTCATGGGTTTCCAAAATAAACTTTTTGTTTTGGAATAATTTTGCACTTACAAAGAGGTTGCACAGATAGAACAGGGAGCTCTCATATACCATTCATTGGCTGCCCCAAATGTTAGCATCTTGCATACCTGTGGTACATTTGTCAAAACTAAGATTAACATTGGTTACACTGCTAAGTAAACTCCACGCTTTATTTAGATCTCATTTGTTTTCCCACTCGTCTCCTTTTTCTGTTCCAAGATCCAGTCTAGGATACCGCAGTGCATTTGGCCATATGATTTTTAGATGGTGGATCAGTAGGATCTCAGAGAGAATCAACTTTTCCTCTCTTGCCTCTACTTCCTCCTTTTTGTCTTTACTCCGGATCTGACTTTTAGCGGGTCCTTCTTTCTCTGGCAACAAATAAAGGGACCCTTCTGGGTCCGTTAACCACTGTTTTGGTATTGCCAGCTCAGAATTTCAGGCGCGTGCTTTGAACACTTACTGTACATTTAATTTTATTAATGAACGAGTGCTGATTCTTCTGCCTTTCTCTGTCTCTCACTCTTTATGTGTACCAGGTCGTCTGGAGTCTGGGAACAGAGCATGTTTCTTCACTCACTGCGTGTCCCAGAACTGCCTTCCAGAAGCCTTCCAGAAGGAAGCAGTTCTCCCCTACTCTTCCCTCTCCCTTTTCCCCCTGCCCCACACAAGTTAGGTGATTTTAAACAAGGAGGTTTTTATATAAGGCCCTTTTACTCTGGAAAATAGAGCTTCTCTTGGGGGTATGGTACCAGGTTACACTTGTGGCAGTTTTTGCTCCTGTCCAAGAGAAAAGCTATCTGATGTAAAGACCTCTAGTGAAACACGTATAGTCTGTGATACAGTTTTACAAAGAACTTTTCACATACGTGAGATTTTTGAAACTTCAAAGGGCAGGTGTTATTTTACCAAATTGTATTACAAGGAGAAAAATTGAGGCTAAAAGAAATCAAGTGACTTGATTAGGTAGCAGCAGAGCCAGGACTGGAACCCCTGCCTTCCCCGTTCTTCCATGTTTTGGGTCTACCCTTAAAGGTTAGTACTCTTTAAAATACTATTGTGTACATTAAAAGCACAGGCCAGAAATACATTTTTAGTGACATGTACACTCTTCCCTGGTGGCTCAGATGGCAGACCTGGGTTCAGTCTCTGGAGAAGGAAATGGCAACCCACTCCGGTACCCTTGCCTGGAAAATCCCATGGATGGAGGAGCCTTGTATGCCCCAGTCCATGGGGTTGCGAAGAGGCAGACACGACTGAGCGACTTCACTCACACTATGCTGACTGTTCAGGCTGGTATTCCAGGTTGAAGGAAGAAAATTATGAAATGGTCTAGAAAGCTTGAAAAATTCTGTATAAGGAGCAGGAGAAGAAAACGTTGCAGGGATGCTGTAGGACGGGGCAGAAACTGAGAGCCAGGACGCGGAGAAGCAGGGGAGAGCAGTGGGCGCAGAGGCCTCCCCTGTGCTTTCCATTTCTGCAGCGTTTTCAGGAAGGACTTAGAAGAGACTGCAGTAAATAGGGGCCCACAGGAACAGTACTTTTGAAAATGATATCAGAAAATTACTTGAAACATCAGTCCAGGCTAATCATGAGGATGAAATATCCTTAAGGCCCAAATATGTTCACTTGTCTTACGCCACGTAGAAAGGCTATTGTTGTTCTTTCTCTCTGACTCCCAGCGTAGGGTAGCATCACCTTTGTACTCCCGTAGCTCCTACAAATACATAACTATTTGAGTTTTTAAGAAACCAGCACTTCCTTTTTAATTATTTATGCACACGTGTATCACATGCGAGACCAAATGATATGGAATTTGGTAGGGCCCCGGTAGTAAGGCATGTGTGCTAGCTAAAGTTGCGTTTTCCTGTGACTTAAGTAAAAATCTATATTACAGACATTGCATCGTAATTATTCACTTTTGAGTCCATTTTTTCCCCATTAGACTTAAGATTCCTTGAGCATGAGAACCATGTCTGTATTTCTAGCACCCAGTCCTAGCTTTGAGAGTACAAAAAACTGTTTGAATGCATGAATTGAATTGGGGACCCAACAAACCACTTGGTTGGGATGTGGTGTCTGAGTAATGTTTTCTTTGAAAATGCTCTTCACTCTTGTACGCGGCTATTTGATGGTTATTGCCCTCAAACAGCCACTGAAGGCAGAGACTCTGTCTAGTGGCTGCTTTATCCCCCGAGCAAGCTCAGTGTCTGGCACAGGCGGTAGATTCTCAGATTTCTTGAGTGAACGCCAAGGAAAGTTTTGACAAGGAGCTGAGGAATAACTGAATAAGGCATGAATATGAAGTACATAGGCACGCTCACCAGCTAGTGTGAGCCCTCAAGCAGCTAAGCAGATACATGTAAAGTGAATAAATGAAACTATGTCTTAACTTGTTTTAAGACAGCTCACCCTGAGGTCTCTGTGTCTCACGGAGTGTTAGTATCTTAGATAATTGACTGTCACAGTGAAGAGGAGAGGTGAAACTTTAGTTATCACAGAATATTAAAGAAGTAACTATGGATTCCAGAGTCTGAATCCTTTATTCTTTATTCTTTCTTAGGAAATGTTAATCACAACTTGTACTTATGTGTGTGCAGTTTGATGTCTTGTTTCCCACTGGACTGAAAGCTTTATGTGAGCAGAGACCATAGTTGTCTCCAGCCTACTAACACAGACCCTAACATATTTATTTAGTAAATATGTTAAATGAGTGGATGAGAGAGTGCATGGAGGAGAACTCTTTGCTCATCCTCACCCACAATCACTATTTTGGAGGTGATGCTATAAAGTAACCCAGGTAGCAGAAATGAGGAATAAAGACCCTCCTCTGGGGGTACCTTCACTTACTTTTAAAAATAATTTAAAAATTGAGATGTAATTGACATAAACACCTTCACCTACCATTATTCATATATTCTAATAATGAAACAAGTGAGCATACAGAGAATAGTCTTTGGTTTTCAGTAATGGGTGATGTGGTTTTACTATTTGGGTGATTTTGCAATTTACAGAATAAACTGAAGTATAAAAATATACCAGTGGAAAAAAAAATACACCAGTACGGGACACATGCACACCCAAGGCTGATTCATGTGAATGTATGGTAAAAACCACTACAATACTCTAAAGTACTTAGCCTCCAATTAAAATAAATAATTTATAAAAACAAATAAACAGTACACCAATAGCATCGGTGTAATTCACTGCTGCAGAGATGAATTTTCTAATTATGAGCATGCTAAGCTTGCTCATAAGACCCACATTGTTCCTTCTCTCATCTTCCCAGTAAACCACATTCTCCAGTTTGAAGCTAGGGGTGGTGTTATCTATTGCTGAACTGAATTGTATTTGTTTATTTCTTCTGGGATTGATATCTGAAAGTTAATGAGAAAAAATTGTACCAATTATTATGAAATCAGACTTTAGGGATTTATAGAAGGAACAGAATTTGGAGTAAGAATATATACTATCTAAAATTAGTTTTAACATTATTTATAAATAAGTGCGCTAGGCTGTGTTTAGAATAGAACTTAGATATTACATCATATCAAGTGCATTAGATTTAGATCAAAAACTCACAGAAACGAGTCTAGAGATGCCAGATTTCCTCTTTATTAGGTTGTTCTTTCACCATTCTTTGTTACCTTGACAAACCTTCAATGTGTAGACAACACATGTACCCCGGTGTTCATTGCAGCACTATTTCAATAGCTAGGACATGGAAGATATCCATCGACAGATGAATGGATAAAGAAGCTATAGTACACATACAATAGAATACTACTCAGCCATAAAAGGAATGCATTTGAGTCAGTTCTGATGAGGTGGATGAACCTAGAGCCTATTATACAGAGTGAAATAAGTCAGAGAAAAATAAATATTGTTTATTAAAGCATAAATATGGAATCTAGAAAAATGGTACTGATGAACTTACTCAACAGGGGAGCTGTGGTGATGCAGACATAGAGAACAGACTTTGGAGAAGGGCAGGAAAGAGAGGTGAAATGAATGGAGAGAGTAGCATGAAAGCATAGTCACTACCTTTGTGAAGTGGATAGCCAATGGAAGTCTGCCGAGTGACTCAGGGACCTTAACCTGAACTCTGTAATAACCGGGAGGGGTGGGAAAGGGTGGGGAGGTGGGAGGGAGATTCAGGAAGAAGGGGATGTATGTACACCTATGGTTAATTCATGTTGATGTATGACAGAAAACAAAGCAACATCATAAATAATAATTAAATAGAATTTTTTTAAATGACAAATAATTTTTCCAGAAGAAATGTGTTAGAAAATGGAAGTCCTCTCCTGTTACAAAATTTTAAGTAAATTTGAAACAAAATTTTTAACTTAAAAACACTGAGCATTGTTCAGTTCAGTCACTCAGTCGTGTCCAACTCTGCGACCCCATGAATCACAGTGTGCCGGGCCCCCTGTCCATCACCAACTCCCGGAGTTTACTCAGATTCACGTCCATCGAGTCCGTGATGCCATCCAGCCATCTCATCCTTGGTCGTCCCCTTCTCCTCCTGCCCCCAACCCCTCCCAGCATCAGGGTCTTTTCCAATGAATCAACTCTTCGCATGAGGTGGCCAAAGTACTGGAGTTTCAGCTTTAGCATCATTCCTTCCAGAGAAATCCTGGGGCTGATCTCCCTCAGAATGGACAGTACACAACGAAAGATGAGGTACATTGTTGTTACTTAGTTGCTAAGTCATTGCGTCAACTTTGGCAACCCCATGAACTGCATTGGTAAGCATAGTCTTTACCACTGAGCCACCTAGGAAGCCCGTGATGTGCTTTAAAAGCAGTTAATTGGGAGTGTCAAGAGAACGGTGAATTAAATCTGCTTAATACTAGTTCCTTGGGTTTTCCAGCTGTCACAGTGGTAAAGAATCCACCTGCCAGTGCAGGAGACATAGAAGACTCGGGTTTGACCCCTAGGTCGGGAAGATTCCCTGGAGGAGGAAGTGGCAGCCCACTCCAGTATTTTTGCTGGTGAAATCCCACGGACAGAGGATCCTGGTGGGCTGCAGTCCATGGGGTCACAGAGTCAGACACGACTGAACACACACGTCAGCTCACCCAGCTCAAGCCTGATTTATGATTGGCATCATGAATGTGGATGCAACATGTTTGCTTTTCCAGAGTAAGGTGAATTTAAGCTAGACCAAACTATCATTAAGCAGGGCATTAGAATCACCTGGCAAATGTTTGAAAACCCTGATTCCCGAGCCTCATTCCAGACCAATTAAAAACATTATCCATGAACTTATGGCTGGGGGGTAGGGAAGGGTGGAGAGGAGGGATAGGTTGGGAGTTTGGGATTGACAGATACACACTGCTGTATTTAAAATAGATAACACAAGGACCTACTGTAAAAAGTAAGTAAATTTTTAAAATTCCCAGATGACTTTATTTGTGGAGTAAGTGTTGAGAATCACTGGAATGGGGAAATAATGCAAGGATAAGAATTCAGCAGATTTGGTTCTAGTCCTGGCTTCTGCTTTCTAGTATTTTGTTGAGAATTTTTGTGTCTGTATTTATAAGGTGTGTTGGTCTGTAGTTTTGTTGTGGCCTCTTTCTCTGGCTTTGGTATCAGAGTAACTAATAGAGTTAGTTGGAATGTGTTCCTTTCTCCGTTTTCTGGAAGAGTTTTTGAAGGATTATTACTAATTCTTCTCTTAAATTTTTGGTAAAATTTACCAGTGAAGCCATCTGAGCCTGAGTTTTCTTTTGAGGAAGATTTTAAATTAACAAGTTAGTCTCTGCTTTTTATAGGTCTGTCTGGATATTCTTTTTTGGTGGGGGGAGTTGGCATCAATTTCAATAGTTTATGCCTTTCTAGGAACTGGTCCACTTTATCTAAGTTATCTAACTTGTTGACATGTGGTTCTTCATGGTATTCTCTTTTACCTTTGTTAATTTCTATAGTTGGTGATAATCTCTCCTTACATTCCTGATTTTATCTCTCTTTTCTTGGTTATTCCAACGAAACATTTGTCAATTTTGTTAATCTTTGTAAACAGCAAATTTTTTGTTCTATTGGTTTTCTCTGTTTCCGACATACTTGCTTTATAATTTAAAGCAATGGCATCACCGACTCAATGGAGATGAGTTTGGGTAAACTCTGGGAGTTGGTGATGGACAGGGAGGGCTGGCATGCTGCAGTCCATGGCATCACAGAGTCGGGCGTGACTTTTGCGTGTCCAGCTTTCATTCTTCTACTTACTTGGGTTTAATTGCACTTCTTTTTAGCTTCTTAAAGTGAAGTTTTTATTTACAACGTGTGTTTGAAGTCTACCTTCTCTTCTCATACAAGCATTTAAATCTATGAATTTCCCTCTAAGCATTAGTTTAGATATAGCACATAAATTTTAGATATTCAGTTCAAAATGCTTTCTAATGTTTCTATTATTTTTCCTTTGACCCATTGGCTATTGCATGAGTTCAGTAACTCAGTCGTGTCTGACTCTTTGTGATGCCATGGACTGCAGCACGCCAGCCCTCCCTGTTCATCACCAACTCCCAGAGTTTACCCAAACTCATCTCAATTGAGTTGGTGATGCCATCCAACCATCTCATCCTCTCTTGTCCCTTTCTCCTGCTGCCTTCAATCATTCCCAGCATCAGGGTCTTTTTCAAGGAGTCAGTTCTTCGCATCAGGTGACCAAAGTATTGGAGTTTCAGCCTCAGTGTCAGTCCTTCCAGTGAACACCCAGGACTGATCTCCTTTTGGATGGACTGATTGGATCTCTTTGCAGTCCAAGGGACTCACAAAAGTCTTCAGCACCACAATTCGAAAGCATCAATTCTTTGGCACTCAGCTATCTTTATAGTCCAACTCTCACATCCATACATGACTACTGGAAGAACCATAGCCTTGACTAGATGGACCTTTGTTGACAAAGTAATGTCTCTGCTTTTTAATATGCTGATTAGGTTGGTCATAGCTTTTCTTCCAAGGAGCAAGCATGTTTTAATTCCATGGCTGCAGTCACCATCTGCAGTGATTTTGGAGCCCCCAAAATAAAATCTCTGAGTTTCCACTGTTCCCCATCTATTTGCCATGAAGTGATAGACCAAACGCCATGATCTTAGTTTTCTGAATGTTGAGCTTTAAGCCAACTTTTTCACTCTCTTCTTTCACTTTCATCAAGAGGCTTTTGAGTTCCTCTTCACTTTCTGCCATAAGGATGGTGTCATCTGCATATCTGAGGTTATTGATATTTCTCCCAGCAATCTTGATTCCAGCTTGTGCTTCCTCCAGCCCAGCGTTTCTCATGATGTACTCTGCATATACGTTAAATAAGCAGGGTGACAATATACAGCCTTGATGTACTTCTTTTCCTATTTGGAACCAGTCTGTTGTTCCATGTCCAGTTCTAACTGTTGCTTCCTGACCTGCATACAGATTTCTCAAGAGGCAGGTCAGGTGGTCTGGTATTCCCATCTCTTTCAGAATTTTCCACAGTTTATTGTGGTCCACACAGTCAAAGGCTTTGGCATAGTCAATAAAGCAGAAATAGATGTTTTCTGAAACTCTCATGCTTTTTCAATGAGCCAACAGATGTTGGCAATTTGATCTCTGGTTCCTCTGCCTTTTCTAAAACCAGCTTGAACATCTGAAAGTTCACAGTTCATGTATAGTTGAAACCTGGCTTGGAGAATTTTGAGTATTACTTTACTAGCATGTGAGATGAGTGCAATTGTGCAGTAGTTTGAGCGTTCTTTGGCATTGCCTTTCTTTGGAATTTGAATGAAAACTGACCTTTTCCAGTCCCGTGGCCACTATTGAATTTTCCAAATTTGCTGGCATATTGAGTGCAGCACTTTTACAGCATCATCTTTCTGGATTTGAAATAGCTCCACTGGAATTCCATCACCTCCACTAGCTTTGTTCGTAGTGATGCTTTCTAAGACCCACCTGACTTCACATTTCAGGATGTCTGGCTCTAGGTGAGTGTGAGTGATCACACCATTGTGATTATCTTGGTCCTGAACTTTTATACAGTTCTTGTGTGTATTCTTGTCACCTCTTCTTAATATCTTCTGCTTCTGTTAGGTCTATACCATTTCTGTCCTTTATTGAGCCCATCTTTGCATGAAATGTTCCCTTGATATCTCTAATTTTCTTGAAGAAATCTCTAGTCTTTCCCATTCTATTGTTTTCCTTTATTTCTTTGCACTGATCACTGAGGAAAGCTTTCTTTTTTTAATATAAATTTATTTATTTTAATTGGAGGTTAATTAGTTTACAATATTGTATTGGTTTTGCCATACATCAACATGAATCCACCACAGGTATACAGATGTTCCCCATCCTGTACCCCCCCTCCCTCTTCCCTCCCCATACCATCCCTCTGGGTCGTCTCAGTGCACCAGCCCCAAGCATCCAGTATCATGCATCAAACCTGGACTGGCGATTTGTTTCGTATATGATATTATGTTTCAATGCCATTTTCCCAAATCATCCCACCCTCTCCCTCTCCCACTGAGTCCAAAAGACTGGTCTGTACATCTTTGTCCCTTTTGCTGTCTCGCATACAGGGTTATCATTACCATCTTTCTAAATTCCATATATATGCATCAATATACTGTATTGGTGTTTTTCTTTCTGGCTTACTTCACTCTGTATAATAGGCTCCAGTTTCATCCACCTCATTAAAACTGATTCAAAGGTATTCTTTTTAATGGCTGAGTAATACTCTATTGTGTATGTGTGCCACAGCTTTCTTATCCATTCATCTGCTGATGGGCATCTAGGTTGCTTCCATGTCCTGGCTATTATAAACAGTGCTGCGATGAACATTGGGGTACATGTCTCTCTTTCAATTCTGGTTTCCTCGGTGTGTATTCCCAGCAGTGGGATTGCTGGATCAGAAGGCAGTTCTATTTCCAGTTTTTTAAGGAATCTCCACACTGTTCTTGATAGTGACTGTACTAGTTTGCATTCCCACCAACAGTGTAAAAGGGTTCCCTTTTCTCCATACCCTCTCCAGCATTTATTGCTTGTAGAGTTTTGGATCATAGCCATTCTGACTGGTGTGAAATAGTACCTCATTGTGGTTTTGATTTGCTAGGAACGCTTTCTTATCTCTCCTCGCTATTCTTTGGAACTGCATTCAAATGAGTGTATCTTTCCCTTTCTTTGTTTTTCACTTCTCTTCTTTTCACAGCTATTTGTAAGGCCTCCTCAGACAACCATTTTGCTTTTTTGCATTTCTTTTTCTTGGGAATGGTCTTGATCCCTGTCTTCTGTACAGTGTCACAAACCTCCATCCATAGTTCATCAAGCACTCTATCAGATCTAGACCCTTAAATCTATTTGTTACTTCCACTGTATAATCGTAAGGGATTTGATGTAGGTCATACCTGAATGGTCTAGTGGTTTTCCCTACTTTCTTCAATTTAAGTCTGAATTTGGCAACGGAGTTCATGATCTGAGCCACAGTCAGCTCCCAGTCTTGTTTTTGCTGACTGTATAGAGCTTCTCTATCTTTGGCTGCAAAGAATATAATCAGTCTGATTTAAGAGTGGGTTATTTAATTTCTCCATATTTTTGATTTCTCATATTTTCTTCCATTGTTATTTTCTAATTTAATTTCATTGTAGTCCGAGAATGTACCTTGTATCATCTAAACCATATACCGTACTGAAAGTCATTTTATGGCCTAGTGTATGGTCTGTCCTGGAGCCAGTTCTGTGGATGCTTGAGAAGAATATGTATTCTGTGGTTGTTGGGTGGAGTGTATGGTTCGAGTCTTGACGTTCTTGTTGATTTTCTATGTATTTGTTCATTATCAAGAGCGAGGTTGATTGTAATTCGTGAGCAGATAAATCAAACATTCCTTATTCTAAATCATGTAAGTATCATGAAGTTGAATTAAAATGGAGACATCTTCTAGTATTAGTTGTATCTTAGGAATACCAGGAATGACATCTATTTATTTTCTAGTATATTCATCTTTTATATTTTAGTATCTTACTATGGCGATCACTTTTAATTCTCATGGGAACTCATAATTTCAGATTCAACTCCAACCAGGCCAGTCTTTCAGTTGATAATTTCTGGGTTTCTGTATCTTCCTTGGGACTATGAGAACCTCCATAGTTAGTGGGGATTTGGGGTGGGGAGAGAAGATTTTTGAGAAGGCTTGTTTGCCTTTTGTTCTCCTTAAGCATATTAAAACCTCACTGAGTTTCTAATACAGCACTGACTTTTGGGGCTAGCTTGTAATATCTAGTCAAGGAACATTTCCTTTATTCCCAAAATCAACAAGTTTATTTTGGAGCCTTTTTGTAACATAAATATTCTGAAAAGCTGCAATCAAATTCATGGTATTTTGATTAGGTTTAAAGTTTCATATCCAAATTTAAAGAATGGAGAAAAAGATTTATCAGTGTTTCTGACAGAGCTAAGTTAATGGGGCGTTCACGCAGTCAGAATCTTCATTGAAGAGGTCTTTGTCCTGAGCACAGATGGTACACGGGGAGAGGTTTTGCTCTTTTGCAGTTATTCCTGTACTGACTCTTTGCTTTTCTCTTCTATTTCCCTCATAACTCACACTTCTCCTCCCTGTTCTAGAAGTCTTGGGGAAACCAGTAATGGGTGAATACGAATGAGGTAGGAGCAGCCTGCTGAGCTGCACATCTTTCTTACCAGTAAAATGCAGAGCTTCTGACCATGGGAGCCCCAGAACCAGATTGGGAACACACCACTTGTTTTTGATGTTTTTTTTTCCCAGACCTGATTGATTCAGTTGTTTGATACGTTCAGTCCTTGGGCATCAGCCCTTGAATGCCAGTGTTATGCCTCTATGGTCTTAGCAGGTAGAAGAATGTCAGGGTCCTCCCCTTGCTCTAATTTCCTGAGTAGCCAGTTGTTCAAATAGCAGTTGATCACCTTTATTTGAAATAGACTGAAAACTTGATTATTTCATGGGGAATGGAGAACCACAGGTTCCCCACTTTATGGTTTGTTTCTTTTCTTTCAGTTCTTTCCTGGCAGGCAGCTCAGTTGATTCACCATGCATCAGCTTCAGAGACATCTGTTCATTTATATAATAGGCTGCTTGCACAGATGCATTTAAAATCAGATGATATATTACATTTGTGGAATTCAGTAACAGTGAAGGTATAAAGACTAGTGCTTGTACATAAATAGGTGTTTTTGTTTATTTTTTTATTGACTTGGGGACTGGAGAGGAAATCTAAGTGATGCACAGTAACATAGCATTTATCGCATTCCTACTTTTAAAAATTTCCTTGATCTAGCACTGTATTTGAAAATAATCACTTGAACTAGTGTTAGCTTTATCTTGGTGAGGGTGGTTGTGTATTAAATTATGTCCTCTTAAATAAGCTCCTGATTTGAGTACCTTTTGCAGTGAATACATAATATATGTCTCTTATGGTATTTAAATTATTGAATGATTTCTTCTAAAATGAATAGTCCCAAGGCCTAGAAACATAAAGGCATTTTATTTAGACTGCTTAGAATTAAGAGAAATTAAGATAGACTAAGGAAAGGGGAAGCAATGGCACCCCACTCCAGTACTCTTGCCTGGAAAATCCCGTGGACGGAGGAGCCTGGAATGCTGCAGTCCATGGGGTCGCTGAGGGTTGGACACAACTGAGTGACTTCACTTTCACTTTTCCCTTTCATGCATTGGAGAAGGAAATGGCAACCCACTCCAGTGTTCTTGCCTGGAGAATCCCAGCAGCAGCAAGGAAAGGGAAAATTCGTGCAAATACTGTTTCTTTGTGGTCAGACATCTCAGAAGAAGGATTGTTGTATATATACACAGCTAAACAGATACTGTACTGAATTTGCTGCTTATTTTCCTCCTTATAAACATTGTTCAGGTTAGCAGGGATTATGCAATATATGAAATAATACATACCTACTATCAGGTTGTAGCAGTACCCAGGGCATACTGATACAGGGCTAATTCTATTACATGAATGGGAAACTTGGTCAGATTTCAGATTAGAGTTTGGTATTAACTGCTGAGAGGCACAAATGGAATTTTCAGATAACTGAACTTTAATTTCATTTAGTTTGAGATGGGAAAGGTTTATTAGATGAACCTTCCCTTTTGAACTAGAGCCATATTAAAAAAAAAAAAAAAAGCAACCAAACTCCATGAATCATAGACTTAACCTTTTGCTTTCATGAAGCAAGAAGTTTTTCAGTCAAGAAGTTTGCATAATGGATTCCTTATGGCCCTATCTGTATATGGATTTTTGGAAAGGCACGAATTGCTATTTCAGAATTATTCTTGGATAATAGACGTTTTTTCATTATTGTTTTTTTGAAGTGTTCAGACTTACTGAATTAGGTTTCCCTGTTCTCTGAAATGAAATAAACTTGATACATTTAATCATTTCCCAGTAGCTCATCTTATACTGAGCTTAGAAACACTGTAAAAGCTAACAGATCCCTCTTTCCCCTCTTTATCCTGCCTGGCCCTCCTCTTGCTTCCAAGGAAACATATGGCACAGTATTAAGTATTTCCCTTCACTTTAGAGTCACAGAGACCTGATGTGAATCCTAGTTCCTGCACTTTGGAGCCATTTGACCTAAGGCAAAAGTTTAAAGGTTTGATCCTTAGTTTTTTCATCTGTAAAATGGAGATAATAATTGTAATATCCCCACAGGGCTTTTTTTTCCCCCAGGTATGTCAGTTATTTAATATAGGGCTGACACGTAGCAACACTCAATGATTCCTCTTATAATTTTATTATTACTATTGCTGCTGATCTATAATTTATTCTGAAATCAAGTTCTTAATTTAAATTTATTTTACTGAAGCTGATCTCCTAGACTTTGTTCCTGGCCTGAATCATCTGTGTCCCTCAGCCCTTTTGTCTGTCTTGGCACAGAATGAATCCAGACCCCCTGGGCCTGTTATCTTAGCAGCACAGGCTTTCAGGAGGCCCTGGAGAAACAGAGGAGTGGGGTCCCCAGGTTCTGGAATCAGAATGCTTGAGTTCAGAACCTGTTGTGCCTCTTATTAGTGGATAAATTTAGGGAAATTACTTAATCTCTCTGGGCCTTATTTTCCACGGAAGAACTGTACAAAAAAATCTTCACGACCCAGATAATCATGATGATGTGATCACTAATCTAGAGCCAGACATCTTGGAATGTGAAGTCAAGTGGGCCTTAGAAAGCATCACTGCAAACAAAGCTAGTGGAGGTGATGGAACTCCAGTGGAGCTATTTCAAATCCTGAAAGATGATGCTGTGAAAGTGCTGCACTCAATATGCCAGTAAATTTGGAAAACTCAGTAGTGGCCACAAGACTGGAAAAGGTCAGTTTTCCTTCCAATTCCAAAGAAAGGCAATGCCAAAGAATGCTCAAACGACCGCACAATTGCACTCATCTCACATGCTAGTGAAGTAATGCTCAAAATTCTCCAAGCCAGGCTTCAGCAATACGTGAACCATGAATTCCCTGATGTTCAAGCTGGTTTTAGAAAAGGCAGAGGAACCAGAGATCAAATTGCCAACATCCACTGGATCATGGAAAAAGCAAGAGAGTTCCAGAAAAACATCTATTTCTGCTTTATTGACTATGCCAAAGCCTTTGACTGTGTGGATCACAATAAACTGTGGAAAATTCTGAAAGAGATGGGAATACCAGACCACCTGACCTGCCTCTTGAGAAATCTGTATGCAGGTCAGGAAGCAACAGTTAGAACTGGACATGGAACAACAGACTGGTTCCAAATAGGAAAAGGAGTACATCAAGGCTGTATATTGTCACCCTGCTTATTTAGCTTGTATGCAGAGTACATCATAAGAAACGCTGAACTGGAAGAAGCACAAGCTGGAATCAAGATTGCCGAGAGAAATGTCAACAACCTCAGATATGCAGATGACACCACCCTTATGGGAGAAAGTGAAGAGGAACTCAAAAGCCTCTTGATGAAAGTGAAAGAAGAGAGCGAAAAAGTTGGCTTAAAGCTCAACATTCAGAAAACAAAGATCATGGCATCTGGCCCCATCACTTCATGGGAAATAGATGGGGAAACGGTGTCAGACTTTATTTTTGGGGACTCCAAAATCACTGCAGATGGTGACTGCAGCCTTGAAATTAAAAGATGCTTGCTCCTTGGAAGAAAAGCTATGACCAACCTAGATAGTATATTGAAAAGCAGAGACATTACTTTGCCGACTAAGGTCCGTCTAGTCAAGGCTATGGTTTTTCCTGTGGTCATGTATGGATGTGAGAGTTGGACTGTGAAGAAGGCTGAGCGCCGAAGAATTGATGCTTTTGAACTGTGGTGCTGGAGGAGACTCTTGAGAATCCCTTGGACTGCAAGGAGATCCACCCAGTCCATTCTGAAGGAGATCAGCCCTGGGATTTCTTTGGAAGGAATGATGCTACAGGTGAAACTCCAGTACTTTGGCCACCTCATGTGAAGAGCTGACTCATTGGAAAAGACTCTGATGCTGGGAGGGATTGGGGGCAGGAGGAGACGGGATGACCAAGGATAAGATGGCTGGATGGCATCACAGACATGATGGACGTGAGTCTGAGTGATCTCCGGGAGATGGTGATGAACAGGGAGGCCTGGCGTGCTGCGATTCATGGGGTTGCAAAGAGTCGGACACGACTGAGCAACTGAACTGAACTGAAAGTAGGATAATAATACCTGTTCTGTCCATTGGTTCTATCAGTGTTAGCTATTAGTTGGCTGTTGCCACTTTTATCTTTTATTCTGCAAGGCTTTCTTAATTTTAACAGTGTTAATTTGTAAATTATAATAATACCATCCTATTTAGATTTCTCTGACTGTATGTATCATCATTTAGAGATGCAGTTCAATTTAAGAAACAATTGTTAAATAGGGCTCAGAGGTTAAAGCGTCTGCCTGCAATGTGGAAGACCTGGGTTCAATCTCTGGGTCAGGAAGATCCCCTGGAGAAGGAAATGGCAACCCACTCCAGTATTCTTGCCTGGAGAATCCCATGGACAGAGGAGCCTGGTAGGCTGCAGTCCATGGGGTCGCAAAGAGTCAGACATGACTGAGCGACTTCACTTTCACTGTGTATTTGAGTGCTTTTGGTTGGGAGAGCATCATAGATTAATAAGATATATTCCCTGTCCTCTAGGAGTTTACATTTATTTGGGGGTAAGTATTGCACAGCACAAAATATCTCTATACTTTTTATAACAGATACAAGGTAGTTCATTGGAGGCCTGGAGTAATTCTCAATTGGGAAGGTCAGGTGAAGTGATGAGGTAGGCAAGTCCAGGTGAGTTCTGAGTAACCAGACAATTGGGTTGTGGTGACTTGGAATGGGTGAGGGCTTCCCTGGTGGCTCAGATGGAAAAGAGTCTGTCTGCAATGCGGGAGACTGGGCTCGATCCCTGGGTTGGGGAAGATCCAGCGCCATTATTGCAGCATGAGAAGACGTAGTAAACTTGATAAAATGGGAGTGTGAGGAGGTAGCAGAGTTGAAGTTGGCTTAAAAGTTTTAGTGTTAGTACTGGGGAGGAGAATGGTGATACCATTAAAGAGATAAAGGATGGGAAGCTGATTAGATTTGAGGCGGGGGTTGGGCAAGAGATGGCTCAGCAGGTAAAGAATCTGCCTGCATTGCAGAAGACACAGCAGATGCAGGTTTGATCCCAGGGTCTGGGAAGATCCCCTAGAGAAAGAAATGGCAAGCCACTCCAGTATTCTTGCCTGAAAAATCCCATGGACAGGGGAGCCTGGCGGGCTGCAGTCCATTGCGTCACAAAGAGTTGGACACGACTGAGCAACTAGGCCCAAGCAATAGATTTTGAACCTACTGGATTTGAGGGGTAGTCAGGAGACTGGTTACAGCTCTGCCATTTGGGGAGGCCGTCTTAAAAACTTTGTGGATGGGAAAGACAGACGTTAGGGTAATGTGATTCCTCATGGATACAGGTTGCCCTCAGATGGGACTTGCAGGACCTGAGAATGAAGACTTATCATGGAAGGGAACTTGCCTTGGCCCGTGAGATCCTCTCAACCTTCCTTTTCCGAACATGTTCTCACTTCACCTTTGAATGGAGGCCTTTGTCATTCCGCATGGTGTACAGTGGTAATAATACCCTTTAGGTTTCACTCACATTTGAAATAAAGATAATTGGCTTTTAACTTTAAAAATTCCTGTTAACTTGTTACATCAAGTGGTGTTGCCAGAGTAGAAATAGGAGAAAACCCCCTCGTCACCCTCCCCTAGCCCGGATGTGCTTTGAATCACCTAGCTTTGTGTTTCATGTCAACAGAAGAAGGCTCAAGTGAAGAGGAAGAGGCAGAGAAGAGTTGTCTTAATGGCAAAATAGTTTCTGGCCGAGGGAAGTGCATTGTTTGGTGAAAACAGGTATAATTTTTAGATCCAAAGAGAGAAGATTTTACAAATAACCAATACTCCCTGATCTGTAACTCACTACACTTAACTGTGGTAAACATTTGCCACCAGGAGGAAGGCGTAGAACAGCTAGAAAAGCCATTTCTGCTGGGCAGTGGTCCTCATTATGTTTTCTTTGAGTTAAGAATTTGTGTTTTTTCAGTCCTGGAGGAGGACACAGTGTTGTAGGAGGTTTTGAGCAATAGGCAAGACTCTGGTACTTTGTGGATTGTTATCGCCCTGCAAGACCCTTCGCAACTTCCTCTCGCCGCCCACAGCAGAATACGGAAGCCCTGCTGTATCAGGCCACTTCTGCAATTACAGCCACAGTTAACGGGGGATCCTTCTTTCGCACTACACCCTTGTGTGTCGAGGCTCTCTTTGCATTTGAAAATGTGTCTTTTGTGGTGGAACGGCCTACTGAGCCTTCATCTCCCCTCTCTCTTTGCTGTCCTGCAGTGTTGCAGTTAAAGCTCCAGCAGCGCCGGACTCGAGAGGAGCTGGTGAGCCAAGGGATCATGCCGCGTAAGTACCCCCTGCCTCTCAGCCCTTGATGGAGGTGCTTTGGGGATGCAGTGTGTGTACCCAGTATGCCATGGGAAGCACCTAACAGAAAACAGGGCCACCAGGTTCGTTTTTCGCTCCTTTCTTTGTCATGCTTTCCCAAGTTCAGGGCCTCTCACTTGGCCATAGTTAAGAGAGCTGTGCTCATTGATCAAGTTCAGAGAAACAGCGTTCGGTTTAAGGGTGCCATTGAATCAACCTTAGCTTGTGAACTGCACCTTTAAAAGGGTTTCTCCGCCCTGTGCCACTTCCCTTTGTAGGAGGAACAGATCGTGAGCTGGGGTTCTGTGAGGAAGAGCTGTCCCCGCATGTGTTTTGCCTGAATGTTGGGGTGCTTGGGAAGGAATGGCCCTTTCTCACCTAGTATTCCAAGTCAGCCCTAGTTTTGTTTAGAGTGAGAGCCTCAGATACCCTAGCCTGGTGTAACTGGAGTCATTGATGGGGTATCGCAGGGTGGGGCTCAGTGCAGAACCGCATCACTCGGGAGAAATAAAACCCATCCTGTAATCTATTCAAAGTAAGAAAATTTGCCTTTAATACCAGCAACCTTATGAAACAAGCGGAAGCTGACACCAGCAGGGTTTTGCTCTTTTGACATTTCTTTTTGAGATATCTGTGGAGAGCTTAGGCTCTCCCTCTTCGTTCTTTTATCTTCGTGTGTTCCTGCTACTTAGGCACAGCCGAATGAAATAAAAATTTATATATTGTTCACTACTTCCAGCTTCACAGTGGAAGGACTGATGTTTTAATTTTTAGACCTTAACTCAGTGCCTGCTAACTTGTTGCTGCTGTATCTTGCTAGTTCTCACTCATTCATTCACAGTATTTGGCTAACTGGTATGTGCCTGTTGATGCAGCAAGATAAGCCCAGCTCCTGCTCTCAGGAGTTTTGTGCTTACTAAGTAGACTGATAACATAACAAGCAGGGAGACAAATAAACTAACACCGTTGCTTCAGAGCATGGTAAATGCTCTGAAGTACATGTAACCGGTTGGCATATTAAAGGATAATAGGGCTGAGAGGGGATTACTCTGAAGAAGTTGGTCAAGAAAGGCCTCCTCGAGAAGGAAAGATCTGAGCTGAGATCTGAAGGAGTAGATGGGGTCCGTCATTCAGAAGCAGGAAGAGGGGAAAGCAAGTCTGAGGGCCCAGCGCAGTTAAGAGCCTGGCATGTCTGCACCCACCAGGGAAGCCATGGCTGCTGGGCCTGGCAAGCGAGGGTGGAGTGAGGGCCAGTGAGGACCGGCAGGGTGGGCGGGGCCAGGCCTAGAGCCCTCTCAGCCGCACGCAGGAGGCACATTCTGCTCTAACTGCACTGGGAAGCCATCGCAGACTTTCAAGCAAGTGAAGACAGGATCTGATTTTGCTCGTGGTGATGTCAGATCCATTTCTAAGAGCTGGAACTTCATAGCAAGTATAAAGATCCCGAGGTCTCTTTCTGTCCTACGCGTCAGCCAGGAGATTCAAGTCTCAAGTTTATCTTTTTAAAAATTGCAGTTAACTGCCAAACCATTTGCTCATGTGCTGTCTCCTCTGACCTTGCAGTGAAGTGCTCTTCTCCTTAAAGTGTGGGTCTGTTAGTGTGCTCAGGTAGAGTGGTGGTGTGCTTTTATAAAACACTCTAAATCTGCCAGCCTACAAATCTTGTACAGGAACAAGTCACCCCGTATCAATCTCATTGTCCCTTTCGCCGAGGACATCCTGTGTTCAGGATCTGCTTTTTGCCTGTGATAATCCTAGGTGCTCTAGAGATTAAAGGAATATTCAGCACGGGACCTGCCCTTAAGACACTACCAGTTTATCTGGGTGGCAGGATTTGCCCATACACAACACAGAGAGAGCAGCTCAGTGCTGGTCTGTGGGTGCTGACTGATTCAGTACTAGTTGAGAGAACACAGTGCTGCCTCTCAGAATTTGTAGTATGTTCAGGATCTGGAAACCATTCAGAGGATGAGGGCCTACATTCTTTTTGCAGCCTTTCATTTGATGCCAGGGGCTGCTGGAGATAACTGCTTAGTAGGATTTATTGTGTCGCATTTCTTGCAATATTCTGTGCTGTTCAGACACACGATGCTTGAGTATTGCACTTAGCTGCTTAGATGTTTGTCTCTCCAGTTAGACTGTGAGCTCCTTGAGGAGGTATCTTATTTATATTTCTGCCCCCAGTACCCGGCACTGAATGAATGAATGAAGACAGCCAGTTGTAAAATGGTGTGTGTATGAGAGAGAGAGAATGACAGACAGACAGAAACAGATACTGCTTAACTGCAAACTTGTTGGAATTCTGGGCCTGGAATTTGGAACAACACTCCTGTTCTCCTAGGAGCTCAGATTCTAAAATATTCTCAGTATCTAATTGTGTACCTTGGGTGGTTCTCTGCATCTGTGAAGTGAGACTAACTGCCCTTCCTGTAGGGATAGAGGCGCCCTGCTTCTGTGAGAATATTGCATTTTCCCTTATAACACAAGCCACCTTCAGCGATGGGCACAGCTTGTTTTTCAGCTTTTCCGGTGAAGAAAGTAGGTAGCAAACTCTCAGATTGTGAGAGAGGGAGTTTTGAGGCCTGGGAAGAGCTCCAGGTGTGAAGTACCCTGCTCCTCAGTGTACCAGGTGATGTGCAGACGGGGCCCAGAGTTCCCAAAGGTAAGGCTCCTTTTTCCCAGCCCCTCACCCTCTGCGTAACCCCACTTGCTCACCACAGCCCCTCACCACCACTGAAACTCCTGTTATAATCTGGGACATTCTCTGCCTCCCTGACACCCCCGCCAATTCCATGGTCATCCTTCACTCACGTCTTTCAAAAGAAAATATGAGTAGTGCTGGGGGCAAATTGTAACTGATCAGCAACTTGTTGGTTATTGAAGACTGGGCAATCTGGAAAGATAGCATCTGGTTTGAAGTGCCCGTTTCACTTCCGTCTCGCTGGCCTGAGGAGTTTCTGAAAAGTGCCTTTATGTTTAAGTTAGCTGTACAACTTAGGAAAGTCATTAAGACCCTCAAACCAGGGGAAAGGAGCAGTGTGGTCATGGTTGTATTCTGCCTCATCCATTTCTGTTTATGTCTTTAATCCAGATCATCTCGTCCTGATCTTTCTGTAGCTCTGGGAAGAAGAACTCGCCACCTTGTTTCACAGAGCATTCCCGCAGCTCCCACAGGGGTCTCTGGCTTTCAGTCCAGACATCATGTCTGCAGGGCACGATGCTTTCAGTGGCTGCCCTGCCTTAAGGGTTGTTTGTAGTTTTGTGTATTGTTCAAAGCTGGGCAGTGGCCTTCCCATAGAATTCAGGGAATTTAAGGACTTCCCTGGTGGCTCAGATGGTAAAGCATCTGTCTAGAGTGTGGGAGACCCGGGTTCGAGCCCTGAGTTGGGAAGATCCCCTGGAGAAGGAAATGGCAACCCACTCCAGTACTATTGCATGGAAAATCCCATGGACAGAGGAGCCTGGTAGGCTACAGTTTATGGGGTCACAGAGAGTCAAACACGACTGAGTGACTTCACTAAGAGTCTCTTAATTCCTATACACCTCTTTCTACTGCTTGATATGCTCTGCTTATGGAATCTGAACTATGGGCTCTAGAAGTTGGTAGTTTCTAATGTGTTTTTAAATAGGATTGATTTCCCAGAATCCCTCATTCTCATCATGTAAACCTGTGTCTCAAATTTAACACTACTTAAACCGTACCAAGTGCAGAGTGCCAGATAGCAAAGAATTACATATTCCAGGTCCTGTGCTTTCTTTCCTGATATCTGAAGCTCTGCATATCTTGAGGGAAGAGGGGAGATGGCACAGATAGGAAGCTGGTGTTCAAGTCCAGAAGAGGTGGGTCCTGTGTGGTTCACTTTGTTTCCAAACAGAGCTTTTCCCACAGCCTTTCTCTCTGACATTTAAAGTTGTACAAGCCAGAAAGTTAAGGTGAAAATTAAGAAAAATATTCTGGCAGTCAGGGCTGCTGCAGAGGGAATAACCTTTTAAAGGAAAACATGGAAGTTCTCCTGACCCAAACAAATGACAGATAAATCTCCTTTAATCTTCCTAGATATGAGAGAAGAGCCTCATTTGTCTGTTCCCTCTCAGCCTCTTGTTATTCTCCCGTGAGCCCTTGAGGAAAAGCAGAGATCACATTTTCTAATGCCTCAGTTACTCCTTACCAGTTCATTATTGCCCCATATCATATAGTAGGAAAACCTCGGGACCTTGGCAAACCCATGAGGAAATCATCTGTTTGTCCAATAGGTTAGGGACTTCCCTCTGTATTTCTTGGGTGAGTTTTATTTTGTTTTGTTTTCATTTTAAATGGTATTTCTGTGCACCTAGCCACGGTGCCTGGTGATGCTTTCTTCTGAATTGTTGGGAGAATACGTGCACAGCGTGAAGGCATCACAGCTCGGGGCAGCCAGGGTCAGTCCAGAGGCCTCTCAACCGGCCTCAGCCCTGAGAGGCACTCAGACTTGTTGCTGGGTGAGAAAGTGAACCAGTGGGCAGCGAGTTTGATTGGTTTGTGGATCTGCTAGTAGGCCCCATGTTCTCACATTGAAACTGGAAAAAACGGTCTCGTGTGATGGAGTTCCTGCAGCTCTGTTTTTAATAACCCCTACCACGTCTTGACTCCTGACCCTTCAGTTCTGCAGTTCGACCCCTTTGTCAAGCCTCAGCTGTTGGCATTGGCCAAGAGCTGCAGAGACCCAGGTGCTTAAGCTGGCCTTTTACTGGGTTCCACGTCAGCTGAAAATCTCCTGTTCATCTGACTGTAGCAGTCTCTGTACCAGGAAGAAATTTCTTCTAAACTCTGACAAAAGATTGTTTAATGGCTGAAAGTGTCAGAATTAATTATTATGATCTCTTTTCCTCTGCAGCTGAAATTCTTCTTAATAATAACAATTTTGTTATTTGTAATTTGGGAATTATTCCTTATATTATTCCTATATTATGTCCTTATACCTTCATTAAAGGTATATAAACTTTGTTTCAAGATTCTCTTTCCTGAGTACATAGAGGTAAAATCCATGAAGCTCTTTTAAAAATAACTCTAGGTGTTTGTAACCCCTGAGAAGATAAACCTACCTCCAGCCTCAAAATTTCTTGTAATAAGAAAGGAGCTGTCAGTCCATCTTTATTAAATACTGAGATCCGTGGCATCTTTTCCCCAAGTTTCCATGAATTCTAAAGAACCAGCCCCCCCACACACCAGCCCTGTCCAGTAGCACTTTCAGTTTTGGTAGAAATAATCTTGACACTAGCCGCTACCCACAGGTACTCTTGAGCACTTAAATGTGGCTAGCTTGAGTGAAGAACTGAATTTTTTAATTTAATTTTAATCAATTTAAATAGTCACATATGGGTGGTAGCTGTAGTATTAGACGATGGGATTTTAGGCTTTATTTGGCCACTTAGAAACAAGGTGACTTTGGACAACTCATTTCACTTTTCTGAATTCAAATTCTACTTTTATGAAATTCTTATCTAACATGGAAAAAACCTTAAATGTCCATCAACAGATATATGAGTAAAGCAAATATTCTGCGCGTGCGCACACTGGAATACTACTCAGCCACAAAAAAGAGGGAAGTGATGCCATTTGTAGCAACATTAATGAACCCAGAGATTATCATACTGAGTAAAATAAGTTGGAAAGAGAAAGGCAGACACCACATGAGGTCCCTTTCTGTGGAATCTGCAGTATGACACAAGTGAAACAGACAGGCTCACAGATGCAGACAACGGCCTTGTGGTTGCCAGGGAGGGGGAGGCCAGGGACAGACGCGGGGAGTCTGGGATTGGCAGATGCAAGCTGTGATATACATGTGCAGCTGATTCACTTTGCTCCACACCAGACAACACAACATTGTCAATCAACTGTACCTCAATAAAATAAGTGAAAACAGTAAAAGTTTTCTCTGCCCACAGTTTATTTTGGAGATAACTGAGATGATGGCGCTGTTCCTACTTTTGAGACGCGGGCAGTATTATTTGCAGTGAGTGGAGCATTTGCTCGGATCTGCCGTTTGGGTATCTGAAAGTAGCTTTTAATATATATAGCTCATTAACTTCTGTGAAAAACCAGTGTTTGGACACGGGAACTGTCTTTCAGTAAATAAAATTCTCCTTAATTTCACTTTCCTCTCTACTCTTGGATTAAAAACAGTTGCTGAGGGACTTCCCTAGAGGAAGACTCTGCACTTCCACTGTAGGGGCGCGAGTTTGATCCCTGTTTGGGGAACTAAGATCCCATGTGCCTGAGGCACAGCCAATAAAATAAAAGCAATTTGCTGAGAATTGTTGAGAGTCAACCACTAGCCAAACATAGTACTCTGTAAAGATTGTTCCCCTTTTAGTTGTATATTAACAGGACTACTCTTTTTATTAGCCTGCCCTCTTCATGGTAACTTTTTAAAAATCTCTCTTAAAACAAGTAAGTGGATAGGTTGGAAATAATGTATATATTTTTAATTTCTGGGCAGCTTGCCAAGAGACTGAAATGCTCACCAGCGGGGACCCAGTGGTGATTCCAGTGCAGATTAGGGTCTAGTTTGAGGACAAATTGCTCCCTTTAAAAGCTTATAAAGATGGAAGATGACAAAATTGTAGGCTGAAAGGAAATGTTTGTTTTGATTTGAAGTGAAGTATTAGTGTGTGTGAGACATTCTTTCTGAGACAATCTTGTGTAGTTGATGTGTTTGGGTGAGAGTGGGTTCTCCCATGGGCCTTGGCCCTTCCCTGTGTGCTCCAGTCCACTTGCGAGTCATAGAAGCTCTGTGTGGTCGTCTCTGAATAGCTGTCCCTGTGAGCCAGAAAAGTCTGGACAGGATTGACCTGCACCCCTTTCCGGCAAGAGCTCAGAAAAGACTTCCTCCAAAACCTGCAGGTTGCCCCCGACTCCAGCCCAGGCGGGGACCCCGGGCCTGTGCTTCTCACAGGGGCTCACTTTCACAGCCGTTAGTGTGGTCCCTTCAGCTCCTTCAGATACATAGATGTCTTTGTGTGAAAGAGCTAGTTTATTTCTGCCTTTTCTTTTTAATTGAGATATGGCTGGTATACATGATACTTGTTTCAGATGTACAACATAACTTTTTTTTTTTTTTAAGCAGAGAACTCTGCCTATCTGAGATGCTGTATCCTCAGCTCAGGAGTGAGACCATTTAACTCCAGCTGGATTCCAGGTTTAAAGGACATTTGAGAAACGCCACAGTCAGGCGTGTGTTCCAGGATCAGGGCTAACCTGATCCCTGGATTTGAAGCTGAGGGAAGACTGTGTTACCATATGGCCTCAGGAATCTTCTCTTTCATCTCAGGAGAAGACCAGCTGGGCATGTCGCTCCCTGGCATTTGATGTTGCCTTTCTGAGAGGTCCTGGAGAAGGAAATGGCAGCCTACTCCAGTATTCTTGCCTGGGAAAATCCCATGGACGGCGGAGCCTGGTAGGCTACCGTCCATGGGGTCGCAAAGAGTCGGACACAACTGAGTGACTTCACTTTCTGAGAGGTAGCAGACTTCTCATCTCTCTTCCTGCTGCTGTAGGTCACCAGCAGTGTGTGTTCCTACGTCAGGGGTCAGTGACTAGCACGGAACTGCCTCCTTGTCCAGTTGCTATCAAATCCTAAAATAACTCTAGAATGAGTTGTGTGTTCTATGCATTTTCATTGTTGAATCTGAGGAGGAATCCAACAGGGAGCTCTCTTGGACAGACCATCAGAAGTAGTCTTCCTGATACAGGTTCTTGATACAGTTTAATACCTAAAATGTATAATAGGTATTCACTTTCATTTAATAGTTCTGGAAGTTATCTGAGATACTTTTAAAGATAGTATCTGAGATATTTGGCCACATCTTTTCAAGATAGTGAAGGAGTTTATTAAGTCAGTTGTTGAAGCTACATACTAACTTTGCTTAAACAATAAAATCCTAAAGAATTATGCATTCAGGGGAGCCCTGATGGATATCTGATGATGGTGGTGATTTAAAATCCTTCAGCCTAATGAGAGGTTATTTGCAGAGGAACGGAGGTGATTCAGAGCTTGTATCTAACAGGTGACCTAGACATTTTGGTTATAGGGCTTCAAAAAGGTATGTACGTGTGTGACTATGTATTGGAATAACGGACTGATCTGGAGCACTAGGGGTGTGGTGTGAAAGCTGGATATAAACAGGGCTGGCATGTAGGCCAAAGACAGACTTGGAAGGCCAAGTTCAAAATATTTGACCCCTCACATTTTAAGCTTTTGAAACTCGCTGTGCCTGCTGGTGTTCACGCCATGCAGAATTGCACGATGACTTTTGCCTCCCAGCCTCGCTCGAGTCTTTTGGCCCACCAGTGGGGTCAAGGTTGAAGACCCGGGAGCAGCTTGCACTTCTGACAAGGAAAAGCTGAGCATCCTTGAGCCTCCATTTTTAGTCTTCCTTCTGGGCAGTTGGCTCCCCTGCTGGTTTGGGTGAGGGTGACAGCCCACGTGTCGAAACGGGGGTGGTTGGCCAGCCTGCTACCAAAACAGGATGTCGTGGAGCATGTTTTCTGCCTGTTGGTGTGGATCCTTGCTTGCCCTGGAGTGCCTGGTCTTTCCCCACAGCCCATCACCAAAGCTTTTTCTTTGACTCTCCTGCACTTAGTTCTGGTTTTCATTGTTGTGGCTGGTCCCTGGACTGTCGACACAGCTCTTTGGTTAATATCATTATTGCTGGTTATTTTCGTAGGCATTTTGGCATGACAGATAAAAACAGAAAGACAAAAATGGAAGTCAGCCCCAGTTAGCTGTCAGCATTTGACTCTACACCCACACGTTCTCTTCAGAAGTAGAATGGCACACACACAAAAAATAATAAGTTTAAAACAGTAACAATGCCAGAAGCTTATTAAGCAGAGCTTCCAGCAGGTGGTGGAGCAGTTTCACTTTAATGCTGAGAATCACTGCTGCAGGGGTTTGTATAGTTGCCATTTTGTGGATGAGGATACTGAAGCGCAGAGGAATCAGAGGCCTTGCCTAAGGTCACAGCACCAGTGGAAGACAGAGGTGGGTCCAGTCCGGGTCTTCTGGCTCTAGACCCCCAGGCTGATTCCTGAAGGTCACAGTCTAATGATTCTTACTGATAGTGGAATTTCATGATGATGGCCTGATGTACACTCACCAAAATGTCAACTTTGTAAATATTAAAAATTGAAAATAGTGTCAGATCAGGAACCAGGGTTGGTGAGGAAAGTGGAAGTTAGTGGGGGAGGGTGTATGTGAGAGTCACTCCATCATTCTTAAACCATCTACTGCTTTCAAGTTGCTGCTCCTGTGTGCTGGCTTGGAGGCCATGGGGATCTCTTCTCTGTCTCAACAACTCTTAGTTAAATCAGAGGTTCTGGATTTTTTTTTTTTTTTTTTTTTGGTGCCAATGATGCTCCTTGGGAAATCTTGCATGTCTTCTCACTAGACGGTTTCCCAGGCAAGTAACCCAGAACTCAGCACACAATTTCCAGGGATTCATAGATGGTCTAAAGTAGTGCAGTGTGCCTCGGGTTAAGAGCCCCTGCTCTGCCTGGATGTGGAGTCCCAGGGAAGACTGTTGCCCTAATGGCGTTGGGAAGCCTCACCCCAGTGACACAGCAGCCTCCGAGCTCCCCACCCGCTCGCCCTAGAGCAAGGGCTGCGCTTCTGGAGCTGCCTTCCGTGGAGCGGGACTGCCAGGCCAGACCCAGCGGCGGGCGTGTAGAGTCCATCCTGGCCGAAGCAGGCCCTCGTCAGGCTGTGAGGAAAACGGCAGACAGCCCCCGATGCGTTGACTCTCAGAAATGCGTACTGTGCAGCTTGAAACGCTGACCCTGAAAGGGGCTCAGGAGATTCAACTCCACCAGTCTGTGGGTACCTGTACCGCCAGCAGAGATGCAGTTCTGAGTTAGCTGTTCAGAAAAGTTGTCCAGACCTGACTCGGCATACTGTTTAGTCACGGAGCCCCCGGTGGTGGGGAATGAGCAGGTAAACGTTTTCTCTCATCTGCAGGGCCACCTCTCCCCTGCCTTCTGGACTAGGGAGACAGGCCTAGGGCTTTTCACATTTTACCGGCATCAGCCTCCTCGAAGAGCTTTTACTAAAGATTAAAATTCTTGAAGCTCAGAAATCTGCGTTAGATTCTTACCCTCCAAGACTTCTGGAACCCCCTTGGGGAAACACTGGACAAGGGTCGCGGGCCTTACTTCCCTTGACAGCACAGAATGCTGCTGTTCACCTCTCCGCAGGAGTCCTGGCATTGAGGGTAGCCCCGTCCACCTGAGTCAGGAGTGAGCGATAAATCTCCCAAGACAGCTGAGGTGGTTGCAGGGTGGCTGAGCGCAGGCAGCTGCTGCCCCTCATCTCTGGCACTGGGAGAAGCCCGCCTCGCTGCTGCCCGAGTGTTCTGGCACCGCAGCCGGGGTGAGGTGGGCAGAGTTCCTACACTGCCCAGACCCATGTGACAGACTCCCGTGCCGGGGCCGTGGCACATGGAGGGAACCTGATTATATAGTGACTCCCTCCGCTCTGTTGAGCCCTCTGAGAGAGGGCTGATGGGGAAAGGGCTGGGAAACAGTGTGCCCCTTGACATTTCCCGAGTCGCGTCTGAAGTCCTCCTTTCTGTCCCATTGCCATCGAGCGAATGACAAGGTGGCTTTTGTCTCCAGAGGAAGAGCCAGGACAGGAAAGCAAAATGTAGAAGAGCAGATTAAAATCTCTCTTGGTGGTTACTTTTGGTAACTTAAAAAAAAAAACCTCAATCAGAGAAGTCTCTCTCCTCTGACCCACTCCCACCCTCCTCCTACCTGGCTTATGTGGAAATTGACACACATGAAAAGATCCGGATTTGGACATCAGGAGAACTAGAGCCTGGTCTTCGTTCTGCAGCCGATTAGGATGTGACCCCATGCAAGTCATTCTCCTTTATAAAGTGTGGAAACAGCAGGTACTCAGGAGCTCACATCAGGTCATTTCCATCCTGAAAACCTCAGGAAAACACACAAAAACTGTTCGCAGCAGATCTTTGTATTTACCTTGCCCCCGGGAGCCACTTTATCCATGGCAAGGTTGACGGGCACAATCCTGCTTTATTTCTTCTGTTTCATTTTGTCTAGTACCCCTGGAGAAGAGGGCAAAGTCCTGAGTTCTCCAAGGCCCCGTGCAGCTCCCCTCTTCTTGCATCTCCTCCCGCTCTTCCCAGGTCACTCTGCTTTGCCAGCCTGGCCACTTGGTGGGTTCTGCCCCAGGCCACTCTGCTTGCTGCCCTCCTGCCTGCAGGCTCATTCCCCTCCTTGGTCTCAGCCCTGGCGTCACAGCAGCATCACACCAGGAAGTCTTCCCCTGACCAGTGTATAAAATCCTGCCCCATCACTCTCTGTCACCCATACCCAGCTCTCTATTCCTCAGAGCCTGTATTGCTTCCTCCTGTGGTAGGTGTTTATATGTCTGACACATCGTTCTTCACTGGAGTGTAAGCTCCATGAGAACATGGACATCCCAGCGCCAGCTGACACACGGGCTCTCAGTTAATGTGCGTTGGGAGCGTTAGCACGTTGTGACATCTGTGTTGTGATGTCCAGACAACCCCTCTGGACTCCACGTCCTCCTCCCTTCCTCCTCCGTATGTGGGAGTGGGTTTCTGCCGCTGCACCTCACTGGCATCGCTCTGAGACTGCTGGCCATATCCCTTGGCTGGGCTCCCTTTATCACGTCTGCTTAAATTCCAAGATTCTCTTCAAATTCATCCTGGGAAGTATTTTCTTCTGTCTCTCCATGACATATATCACATCATCCCTAGGTGATGCCGTATGCATGCACACACATGTACACACGCTTGCACACACACACACAAAAACCACTTGCACATCTCTTGAGAGGATGTCTCACAATCAGCTCACATCCAAGCACAGTCTCTTACGTAATGCCCCAGGCTCATGCCTCCTGTGTATCCTTTCTCTGGGAGTATTGATGGCATGACCATGTACTTGGTCACCCCATATTTTTCTTCTGAGAAATGGCCTCTTGATCTCTACTAGAGTGATCGTGTAAAAATGCAATTCTCACTCTTTTGCAATTCTCAACTTAATAACTGATTCCAGGTAGGTATTGTCAATAGATGCTGAAACCATGAAGTGCTTAGGGAACAGGATTTTCACTAGGCCTCCAAGTGTTACCCCACAGATTGTGTATTAATTACAGAGGGGGAATGCTGCCTTCAGAATGAAGAGAGCTGGGGTCACCTTTCACACTCAGCTCTGCCATCAGCTGGGCCGCGCGCGGCCCTGCGTGTGCCACTGATGCTGAAAAGTGCACGCAGCTCTGTGCTCTTCTGGCCAAAGACATTTAACCTAAATCTAATCATGGGGAAGCAGCCAAAGTCAGATTATATGGCATTCTTTCCACAAGACAAGCTGGTTTAGACACACTTAAGTCAGCATCAGGAAAAGTGAAAAAGGCAAGATTAGTGTTTCAGATTGAGCCTGAGTAGTAAACAGTTAAATGTAGTGCATGATTCTTGATTACATCTTAGATCAAGGGGAGAAATCCAGACAGCTGTAGAAGACATTTGAGGGGCAGTTGAAATTCAAACACAGACTGTACTTTAGACTATATGATTGAATAATGTTCATTTTCTGAGGTGTGCTAAAAATATTTTAGTTACAGAAGAGAATGTCTTTATTCTTAAATGCATATGTAGAATTTAGGGATAAAATATTATGATTGGTGGTCATCACTCTGTATCTACAGGTGGTGGATTCAGCCAACCACAGATTGAAAATATTTGGGTTAAAAATCCCAGAAAGTTCCAAAAACTTGAATTGGCCACACGCTGGAAACTATTTGCATAGCAGTCGTTTTGTATTAGGGGTCGTAAGTAGAGATGATTTAAAGTGCATGGGAGAATGTGCATAGCTTACGTGCATTTTGTGTAAGGAGCTTGCTCGCCGTGGGCTTTGGTGTCCATGGGGGATCCCAGAGCCAATCACCTGCAGATGCCGAGGGATGACTGATCTGCAGCTCACTCTCAAGTGATTTCATCAACAAACCAACAAAACCGTGTGTGTGTGCACGTGTGTGCACAGGAGAGAGAACGCAAATATGGCTGACAGGTGCCCGGCGAGTCTAGGTCAGAGTTGTAAGGTTGGTTATCACTTGCCCTTTCAGTGATCTGTGAGTTTGGAAAGCTGAGAATGAAAAGGGGCTAGTGCAGGGAAGAGCAGACATGCGCAGTGCCGTGAACACACAGCCAGTTGCTAGGGTGCTTCTCCTCACTTCATTTTTTTTCCACTTAATTTTTGACACAAAACGTCAAGTTAGAAATAACTCCACACCCCTCCATGTACTTGGTCTTGCCCCTCGCCTGGCTGCTGGGATGGTTGGTGGGATGGCCTCTGATGAGGGAGAGAGCTGCTCTCATTCCGATTGTGTCCTCTGTCTGTTTTCACAGTTCCGCCTGTGTTTTTAGCTTCCAGAAGTTTAGTTATGTTGTATCCTGGCATGTATTTCTTTGACTTTAACTCGTTTGGGATTTACTCCAGCTTCTTGAATCTGTAGGCTTATGTCTCTTGCCAAATTTGGGAAGTTTTCAGCCATTTATTTAAGTACCTTTCCTATCCATCTTTTCCCTCCCCTTCCAAAGCTTGGATGACACAATGTTAGACATTTTTGTGGGTTGGAGGTGAGCTTGTAATGATGGAAGCCCTGACTGACCAGCCTTCCCCTGACAGGCCCCTCAGCGGGGAGGGGTCTCCTTACTGCTGGCGGGGATATGGCTCCCCACATGGTCTGCACTTACTCCTTGGGTTGGGGGCAGCTTCCTCCTCGGCCTCCTTCGATGCCCCCTGGCAGGAGGACTGGGGCGCTTCATCACAGCCGTGGAGGGGTGGAGGTGTAGACTCCCGCTTGGCCTTTCCTGACAGGCGTGGGGCTTTCACAGTGGGGTCTGGCCGGAGTAGAATGATTATTGTCTAAGCTCTCTCTTGCTGGGATGCCCTTTTCCTGGTCCTGTAGCTAGCGAGGGTAGGTTTTGCTGGGTCTTTTTGCCTGCTTCCATCAGCATCTCTAGGTTGCTGGCTTCGTCAGCTCCAAGTCTGGGCTGTATGAGGCAAAAAGGAAACTCGAGGGACCCGCCACTGTGTCCTGCTTCGGGTTCCAAAGTCCTTGGCTAGTCTGTCACCTTCTCTCCACCTTTCAGAACCTATCATATAAGGTCTGAGTGTTCATTTGTACTCAGTGGGAGGGGTACAGGAAAGTATGTCTTCTCGGCTCCCCTGATGTAGGCCCTGCGACGGCTCATTAGAGCTCTGCAGGGGCTGGGCCCTCCCCCGCCCCCCAAGCCTTGTGATCGCCACATGAACGCCCCCGACCCGCCGCATCAGACCACTTGTAGTCCCGTGAAGTTCTGTGCTCTCGGGTGACCGACCCACTCCCTTCCGTGTCTGTCTGTGGTATATCTATTCCCTTCATTTGAGTTTTCTCTGTAAATCTACCTGGACAGTTCAAACACTTCTTTCCTCAGGCAGGATTTTGCCTCTTCTGCCTTACGTAGTTGTTTCGGTTACCTCTGCACCTATACTTCTCTCTTATGCTGTCATTATTTGTCTTTTTCTGACCAGACCGTGAGCTGCCATAGAGGGCTGGGACTCCATCCTGTCCATCCTTGTCCTCAGTAACTAGCGCAGTAGCAGCTTAAGGATTCTTTATTAGATGGATGGATCGGGCTCTCGTTTCCCACCTGAGTTGTTAAATACGTTTGTTCCCTATTCCCTCACCCCCGCCGCACACACCAGCCCCCACTGATGCCCTGTGCACAGGCCTGGTGCTTCTGCCGTGGGCAGAGAGCCCCCAGGCTTGCCTGGCCCGTTGCAGTCTGTTGACCTCTCTGAGGTGTCCTGGGTTCGCAGCCTTTGAGTTCCTCTGCGTACAGAATGGGTGGTGAGCTTTAATTCTAGCATGGTATCTTCCTGAGAATGGGAACGATTGTGTTTGTGTTTGTATTTATTATGTCAGCACCTAATAAAGTGACATTCAGACCCAGGCGCCTGATATATTCCTTAATGACAGTGATGAGGAAATGAGTCTTGGTCGTTCGTTGCTGTCGTTCTTGCTGAAAAGCATTTCCAGCAGTGCCCGTGGCTTGCAGGAGGTGTTGCACTGTCTGCGTCTGGGGCTGGTGTTGGGAGAGAGCTGCGCTTCCCTGCTGGGTAGGGCCTGAAGGCTCCTCACGCTCACACTTCTGTGCACTCAGCCCGTGCTCCTGAGAACTGCTCCCAGCACAGCATCCAGCTACCCCTGGGAAGCAGAAATCTCCTTTCCCTTGAGAAAGGAAATTGAAACAGTTTCTTCTCTTTTTATGTCACAAATGACTTCAGTTAAGGCAGCAGATCTGTTCAGGGAGAAGGAAGATGGGCGCTGAAGAGGAGGAACAGGGTATGTGGTTGGTGCTTAGAGCCAGCCGGGTCTGAAACTGGGATCAGAAGCACCGCACCGCACCGCTTAGCCACTTGCGCGCGTTTGATTTCCTTGCTGCTGTTTCCTTTCAGTGCGTGTTTGCCCTCCTCCCTGTGTTCACACAAAGCCATGCAAGCGTCCCAGGAAACCAGTTTCGAGAAGATGGGAATGCGGAATCCTGCTTCAGTGCCCGATGACACCAAACATGTATATTCTTATAGACAGCCATGCGCAGTTCTTGGGCTTGCGTTGCTTTGGGGGCCGGGCACGTCTGTCTCAGAGACTGCCTTCTCGGAGTTTCTGGGAAAAGTTCCAAGTGAGCAGTGCCTGGGCTCCTTGGGCAAAACCATTAAGGCAGTGTGGCACGGGACGACACAAGTCTAAGGTGAATACCGCCCTCGGACTCAGACACACACTTATGGGTTAACTTTTGAGTCTTTGGGGATTTTCCACAACTCATAGAGGCCTGAACTTCCTAATGTATTTTCTGTGTTGCTGGGCTTCCTTGTGTCTCGTTCCCATACTGGACAAGTGTGTGGTGATCATGGCTTGGCACTGCCACCTGCTTCCATATCAAGAAAGCCCAGCGCTTAGCATTATCACCCCTACCCCTCACTAGGCGACCCTCCATAGCCACGGCTTCTAGCAAAGCTGGCCAGACATGTTCAGGGGTGGCCTCTCCACCACATACCCCAGTCTTCTGAGAGCACTGGCTACCCAGCTCCAGGCGTCCCCAAACGGCCTCAGAAGCGCCTTGTAGGCATCCCAACGAGAAGGCCATCGCCCCTCCTCCTCTGCCTTCCTGGAATTGGCTCTCGAATTTGCTGAACTTGCTCTCAGGGAGCAGAATTAGACATGAGGAGCGCAGAGTGGGCTCTCCAGGGGCTGACAGAGTCCTCCTCACCTGTCACCTGGGTTGGGGTCCACTACCCAGTGAGAGGCCTCATGGGTCTCTGCAGTGTTAGTTTCCCCGTGGGTAGATTGGAAGAGTGGCACCTACCTCGTGGTTTTTAAGGTTCAATGAGATTATAATGTCATAAAGTGAAGCTGTCTTTGGGGATCAGTGATCTTGTGTTGAATTTTCTGAGGGAGGCTTCATTTCTGGTTCTTCTGCTCAGGCTCTGAGGAACTGAGAAATTGCCTGGCCTCTCGTTGCCCTCCTGGCTCGCCTCCTGGTGTCGGTGGGGGGCTGACCTTCAGCCTCGCGTGGGCTCGCCTTTCTGGCCTGGCTCTGTGGCCCGCAGTCCCTGCGCCCTCCTCTGAGCCTCCCTCCCAGAGGTTTGTGCTCGGCATGGTGGTCAAGCCGGCCTTGCCACACCGCCTGCCCTCTGCCCTCTCAGCCTCCTTGCCTCCACATCCAGTGGGGCCATCCTTCTCCACCTCCTGAAGAATTAAGGAACCAGCGCAGAGGAGAGAAAGAGCGCAGACCAGAGACTGAGAGAGGATGCGGTTGAGCACCTCACTCTGCCACTCGCTGCCTTTCCCCCCGTTTCTGAGCCTGCCCGCGGCTGTCAAGCAGCACGCACACCACGCGGAGTCACTGGGAACATTCGACTGGACAGCACTTCAGGGTGTCCAGAACGATGCCTGCCACAGCACCTCGCTAGCACAGACACGGAGCCATGCAGGAAGTCAGCGGCACCTGGTGCGCGTCCCCACTCCCCCCACCGCACACGTGGCGGGCCTGAGGGTGACACAGGCCTTTCCCGTTGGGAAAGTCTGCGCAGTGTGAGCTGGCGCTCCAGAGGCTGGGTGTGTGCCTGCCCGTGGGCAGCAGAGAAGGCTCTGGCGCGGCCGGCACCGAGACTGGTGCAGAAACTCGCTAGCCCTGTGGGGCTCTAACCCAGGGCCCAGCCGGATCACCACGCAGGATGCCAGCAGCGCCCTGCCCATGGCGGTGAGGCGCGCCCGGCCCCAGAGCGCTGTCACTCGACACGGGGATGCAGAAGACGACGAGACCCAGAGAGCAGGCGATCCCCCCCGTCACGCCAGCAGCGACAGGAACACAGATGTCCTCGTTTTCTGTTGGGGACCCCTGCGAGGTTTCGAACCCAGATGAGAGCTTAATCCTGGCTGCTCAAGGGGAAGTTCAGAGCTCACAGAGTCCTCCAGGGCGCAACTATGTGTCCATTCCATGTGGAATAGCCAGCAGATCACCGAACGAGCCACGCGCTGGGTGCCCTCGGCAGTGCTGGGGTTACCGTCAGAGAGGAAAGGAGGACACCGTGCCCTAGGGAGCTGGCTGGCAGTAAATTAGAAAGATACTGCTGCAACTCTCCTGAGTGCCAGACGGCGATGAGCTGTGGAGAAGGTGGCAGAAGGGCAGCCGGGGGCGGGCCGGCGGACACTGAGTTTCCCTCTGCTTCTTGGTCCTTACCGTCCTCCGCAAGAGCACGGCTGTCTGTCACCCCGTGCCCAGAAGGGCTCTCGGAGGCTGATGCTGGACTTGGCCAGCTGTACTCAGCAGAAGTAGATGCAAGCTGGCCTGGTGGCCCGCAGAGATGCCCAGACTTCCAGACCAGAGCTGGGCGGGCTCTGGGAGCTTGGTGAGGGAGCCTGTGTGCTGGTTTTCCTTAGGGATCATTTGTTATACATCTAGAGCTCCCCCTGCTGTTTAAGAGGTGGGGTACTCTCAGCTGACCTTTCAAAAATGATGGTTTCTTTTTTATCTTAAGATTTTAAAACTTAAAAACAAAAAACGACTGCAGGGACGTTTGGCACTTCCTTCTGATTCGGCTGCAGTTGCGGCCCAGTCCCGGGCTGGGGGATAGGGGGCAGGGGTGGGGTGTGGCGGGACAGGCCCCCCAGCAGGATGGGGTCAGGTCTGTGCTCTGGCTACTTGTAGCATCTCCTCACCCGGCTCCCCAACCGCAGCCGGCAGCCCCTCCACACTGTCTCACAGCTGCTCTGAAACCGTGGGGCGGCAGAACTGAAACTGACCCCCGTCTGGTGAATTTCTTGAAGTGAGCCAGGCCAGCCGTTCCCCTGTTCAAGCTCAGGGTATCCCCACTCATCATTTGCTGAACTGGCTTCGCAGCGCTGCATTTGTAAGAGGGCCCGACTCTGGTCTCCCTGCCCCTGGCATGCTTTGCCGAGGGTGAGCTGTGGCCCATGGGGCGGTTGCCCCAGAATAGAGCCGGGTCCCTGACGGGGCTCCAGGGGACCCTTCTGGTCAGCCGCTGGTTGTGTGTACCGCAGTCAGCCACACGAGCCCGGTGAAGGGCTTAGTCCTTCAAGATGAAATGCAAGTTAGTTTTAGCAGCACTGTTAACATCAGCTGAACCGAAGAAGGAAACAGCACCAAGTAGATGTGCGTCCTTTTGGTTGAGCTGCCTCAGTCACACTGTTCAATCTTGTGGTGATCCCTGATGAGGCTGAAGGAGGACAGTGGGGCGCCTGGCCTGCAGGCGTACTCTGTGTCCCCGTCTTCCAGGGCTGGCGGCGCCGTGAGGGTTGTATTAGGGCTGTGTTCCGTGGGTGCTCCTTAGCAGTGGCCGTTCCCCGTGAGAATGGAATCTCCAGGACTGTAGTGATGGGGCAGCTGAGCCATAAAGATGCGTGCTTACTCAGGTGCTTTCTCCTTCCCGTCAGCCGACGTGAACAGTGCTGCTGAGGTGAGCTTGAATCACGATGCCTCTCCACTGTGAACTATCAGTAGGCATGATGCTTCACTCTGATGTAATTATTGTACGGTTCTTCTCCCAACAGCTTTGAAAAGTCCAGCTGCATTTCATGAGCAGAGAAGGAGCTTGGAGCGGGCCAGGGTAAGGCATCTTTCTTCCAGGGACCCCCACCATGAGCCCTGTCGGAGCCCGTCGTGCTGCCGCCATCTTCCCTCCAGTCTGGCGTGGTCCCCAGGGTCCTCCCGGGCCTCACAGTTCCAAACAGAAAGCTCTGCCTTTCCGCTTCATCCCACCCCAGCGTCTGCCAGCCTGAAGGTTTGGACCGTGACCAGAAGGAGTGTCCTCCTCTGGGACATTCAAGGGTGTGTCATGGGTGCCAGCCTCCTCTGGGTTTGGAGCCCGCTGGTATTGGCCTTTGGTAGCTGTTAGGACAGGAACACCGGCCACAGGAAGGCTTGCTGAGTGGCGGTCCCTCCGTGCCTGGCCGCACTGCTCACGTGACTCCAGGTGAGCCTGGAGACCTCCCTGTTCCCTGAGCAGCCAGGGTCCACTGGAGGCCGTGGAAGCGGAAGCTGGGCCCCTGGGCGCCGGCTCACGCTGCCGCACCTGGCTTGCTGCTCTGTCCCCCCTTGGTTTCCAGCTCCCCAGGGGCCTCTGGGGGTGGTCTGCTGCCTGGCGTGGGTGGAGAGGGGGAAGTGGCCAGAGCGTGCTTCCCCTCTCGGCCCGGCACTTTTTCTTTTATGTAAAAGACAGGGGAGGAGAGCCTTCTCAGATGGAGGCGTGCAGGCCGCCCGGGACCCACGGCCCTGTCAGAGACTCTCAATTGTTTACCTCCAGGGCTCACCTTACGGTCTTCTGTTTGTATCTTATTTTTAACCAATTTCTAAGGGAAATGATGATGAATTCTTAGAGTGAGCAGGAAGAATGAGGTCCCAGGTGCTGGGAATGAAAGGAGTGGCTGGCTGCACTGTTGCACCAGCCAGAGATTGAGGGGGTACGAGGAATGGTCTTGCCCGTGCCTCCTACCCAGTCTTAAGACTTGGTGCTACTTCCTGGCCTGCTTCTCCAAGGCAAGGAGCAAATGTGACCTATGAGAAAAGGTGCAGTTCTATCCTTTTCGTGTTTAGGGTCACTGCAGCTCTTACGAGGGGAAGGCGATGGCACCCCACTCCAGCACTCTTGCCTGGAAAATCGCATGGACACAGGAGCCTGGTGGGCTGCAGTCCATGGAGTCGCTAAGTGTCAGACACGACTGAGCGACTTCACTTTCACTTTTCACTTTCATGCATTGGAGAAGGAAATGGCGACCCACTCCAGTGTTCTTGCCTGGAGAATCCCAGGGGTGGAGGAGCCTGGTGGGCTGCTGTCTATGGGGTCGCACATGACTGAAGCGACTTAGCAGCAGCAGCAGCTCTTATGAATAGGTGTCTATCTTCACCTTAATAGATGCAGCTAAGAGAGGTTAGCTAAATGTCCAGCTAGTCAGTGTTGAGCCAGGGTCAAACCTTGGTCTGTGGACTCCAGGTGTTTCTTCCTCAGCACATGGGCCTCCTCCCCTGCTGTCTGTAAAGACCGGCTCTGGCCAGAACCTGCCCTGCCTTCTTCTCCAGCAGCCAGGGCAGCACTTCTGCCTACCACACGTGGGTGACAGTCCCTGAGCCCACGCCGCCACAAGCCACTCTCCTAGGAGCTCAGCACCACAGGGCTGGGGCCATGGCCAGGCCAGGGAGCAAGTCTGGACCTTGCTGCAGGCATGACGTCTGCTCTAACACTTTATCCTCCACCCTGTTCTACTCTGCCTGCCTCTGTTCTGTCCTCTCCTAACGTGCTGGGTAGGAGAGGTGATGGTCTGGGCCAATGGTTTGAAAAATTCTGGTGCAAAGCTTAAGAACACAGGCTCTAGAGTGAGACAGATCCAAGGTCACATACACATTATACCAGGAGCGCTGGGCAGTGGGCTGGCTCTAGGACTGTCCGGGCAGTGGTTTAATTTGCCTGGAGGCTCATAAGTGCAGAAATGAGGACATTAGACTTTAAGGAACTAGAACTATGACACCACATATCAAAATTAGTTCAGAGTGAACAGAAAATGCTTGTGGTGTCAGGCAGTGCCAGAGATTTTGAAATAAGATGCAAAGTTACATTCAGCATGATTAGAGCTCTGCAAAATTAAACCTATCTTCTGCATGGAAGAATGACTGTAAACAAATATCCCTAAGTACTAACAGTGGATAATTACATGTTTTTTAAATTGTTGTCTTTCTAATTTTTAAATTTTCTTTAATGAACTCATATTACTTTTATGATAATAAAAGTGATAGATTAGAACATATATTAGTAGTTCAGCCTCAGAGAGACAGATGGTCCTCACAGGTGGATGAAGCCCTCAACAGGTGCCTTGAAAGTGGACACGCCCCGCCAGGCCTCGGGACCCAGCAGTGTCCAGGCTGAGCTCCTGGGGCGGCCGAGGTCACCTACTGAAGCCATGGCTGCCTTTTGGTCTTGTCCAGGCCTTAAGCTTGTGACCTGCGTCTGAGAGCTGCTTGGTGTTTTTTTTCCGCAGACAGAGGACTACCTGAAACGGAAGATCCGTTCCCGGCCAGAGAGATCGGAGCTGGTCAGGATGCACATTTTGGAAGGTGTGTTAGACTGGAAATGCTTCTTCATGCAAACCCTCTTGCTCACTGTTTGCACCCTGCACCACCCACGTTTCTCCTTCACTCTTTCTCATTGCCCCCATTCCTCACAAAAACGGGGTATGCAGTCCTCTCCCCCAGATCTGTCTCCAGCATGGATTTACTTCCATTCATTCCTATATTTACCCGGTGTTTACTCCAGCGCCTGTGAAGTACAAGCGAGGTCATCCCAGACAAACTCTGCCTGCTCCCGCCCACACACTGCTTTCCTCATTCTACGGAAAGAAAGGTCTGGGCTTGAGTTGATCCATTTTTTGTTCGGTTTGGAACCCACTTTGGACTTGGAAGAAGACTTTCCTAGTCTGAACCCTGCACGTGACAGGAAGCCACCGAGGCCCAGAGCGGGGAGGCAGATTGTCCCCCGCAACAAGCCCTGTCGTCTGGGCTTGCTGTGCCTAGTGACCGCGGTTGGGTGTGACCACACACTGTCCTCAGTGGGGCCCCACACACTGTCCTCAGTGGGGCCCCACCCTCTGTCCTCGTGAAACTTCACACCGGGTCCCCCACTCTGCCTGGTTCTGCTGGTCTCTGCTCCTTCCTTGGCAGGAAGGGGGAGGTGCCCTGGGGTTCCAGGGCAGAGCCTGCTCACCCCTGTATCCTCCACCCTCTCCCACATGCAGAGACCTCGGCTGAGCCCTCCCTCCAGGCCAAGCAGCTGAAGCTGAAGAGAGCCAGGCTGGCAGATGACCTCAACGAGAAGATCGCGCAGAGGCCTGGCCCCATGGAGCTGGTGGAGAAGAATATCCTGCCTGTGGAGTCCAGCCTGAAGGAGGCCATCACTGGTGAGGAGCCAGGCCGCCCTGCGTGGACCCGCTGGCCGACGCATGGGGAGGGCCACCCGGGCTGCTTGCTCCCTGACTTCCTGCTTAGCCTGGGGCGGCGGAGCCGAGGCGTGGAGAACCAGAGCCTGACAAACGGGTCGTGTGAGCCTGGGTCAGCGCCCATGGCCCCACGGATCAGCGCCGTGCCGGAACAGCTAAGCCAGTAACCGAGGCCTCCGTCCGCTCCCCATCTCTGAACCCAGGGGTCGCCCTCTTGCCCAGAGAAGGTGGGTAGGTGTCAGGGTTGGTGTGCACAAGCACATGGAGACACCGAAAACTAGAAACCGTGCCTGCTGCTCCTTTTCATTCGTGACGGCCCCTCTTGGAGCCTGACCCTTTGCCCAGATAGTTGGCTTACAAAGGCCGACAGACCCGAGCGGGGCGCTAGGTGCACAGACCCCCGGCCCCACGAGGCGGACCACGCCCCTGGTCCTTATGGAGCTCAAGCCCAGGTACAGACCCAGTGGATCAAGGGCCACCCGGCCCGGCCCTGACAGTGGGGGCTGGCGTCAGGGGAGGTGAGGCCAAGGTGGGGGTGCAGGCCGAGCAGGAGTTGAAGCGTCTGCGGGGGAGGAGGAGCACCTGCCCGTCGACCTGGCAGGGCGGTGTCAGAAAGGGGCAGAGCCGCCACAGGGCCCTGTGCAGGGTCAGGCATGCACTCCTGGTCCCCTCACCACGGTGAGGCTGGGACACATGTGCTTCTGTAGCTGCTGTGGGCCTGAGATCTGCCCTGGGAGGCAGCTGGAGTGCTCCCACCGTGTGAGCTGGGTCTCTGGGCAGAGTAGGCACAGGAGGGCACGGGTTGGCTCAAGGCTGGGTGGGGCCTGGGGCCCGGGTCAGCAGAGGCGGGCCTGGGCCTCACCTGCACCAGTGCAGAGGTTGGTTGAGCTGGGGGTCTCAGTGCCCTCTCCCTGAGTCCCCCACTTCACCCAGTTGCTCGTCTCGCCTTGTGTCAGTGTGCCGTCACTCAGTCGTGTCCAGCTCTCTGCAACCCCATGGACAGCAGCACGCCAGGCCTCCCCGTCCATCACCAACTCCCGGAGTCCACCCAAACCCATGTCCATTGAGTCAGTGATGCCACCCAGCCATCTCATGTCAGTGTGCTCCCACCCAAATCTTCAGCACATTCTACAACAGTCCCTAGTTATGGCCAGTGGTTGGGCCAAGGTCAGTCTGGACTCTCCCGCCATCCCAGATCTGATAAATATTTGCTAGGAGTCGGCCGGGCGCCAGGCCTGTGTGAGCCTGGCCATCACAGACACAGAGCACACTGCTGCCGCCCTGCGCGGGCTCGGCCTGGCGGGAGAAGGCTGTGGTGTGCACCCGTGCTTCTGCGTCTCGCTCCCGGGCACAGGTGGCGCCGCCTGCCGAGAGAGGCCCGGGCCCTGTGACTTGGGAACCGAGTCACCTGCCTTCTGGGAGCTCACAGGCTCCCCCGGTGCAGTCCTAGCCGCATGGGGAGGCTCAGGAAAGGGCTGTGCCGTTGGCAGTGACATTCACAATAGAGCAGCTGGCCCTGCTGTCGTGGGCAGCGCAGGACAGTGGGCATGTGGCCAGGCAGCCGGGCGGGAGGCTGCACAGCTGACGTGCATGCTTGGGGTCAGCCTGGAGGTTGAGTCCATGCACCGAGTAGAGCAGGCACTGAGGGCCATTCCAGGCGGAGGGGCAGGATGGGCAGTGGCCTGGCGGCCTGGAAGCCGTTGCGTTTGGCTGCGAGATCATCACTGGTGGCTGGAGAGAAAGGGGTGTTCTCCAGCAGTGGTCATGAGGTGGAGGGATGGGCAGAGGGCAGATGTTGTCCATTGTTCAAGAGGAGTGGGTAGGGTGGTCAGGAAGGATATTTGGAGTGAGAAGTGGGCAGGGTTAGGGCTGAGAGGACGCGTCATGGGCAGGTGCAGAGGTGGGAGGGTGGGAGGAGGAGGCAGAGGTTGAGGAGCTTGCTGAGGGTGGGGGCCCGGGAGGGGCCTTGCAGATGGTCCCTGTCACCGCAGACTCCTGACCGCTCAGCCGCTTAACGCTCACACATCCACTTCCAGTTGACCTGGAAGCGTTGTGTAAAAGCCCCAGAAGTCTTCCCCGAGCCTGGCCCCCTCAGCATCCAGGCTTCCGTCTAGCAAAGCACTGGCTGTGCCCCACAGCCTGGACCGTGAACTCCCGCAGGGCAGGACCCTGCAGTGACCCCTGGACTGAATTGGGGTGGACCTGAGGCTCCTCCATCCACTCCCTGGTCCTGCTGGTCCCCTCTCTGGGAGTGAGAGGCCAGGGGAGGAACCTGGGCCTCGAGGGGCTGGCAGGAAGCACACGGTGGTCAGAGGCTGTGCCCCCTCGGGGGGCCCAGGGAGGGTCAGCCTGGCGGGTTGCGGGGGGAGTGTAAGCTCAGGGGCATCCTGCCCAGGTTCCTGTGGCCTCGGGTCACGGCCCTGGATGGGGATTGCTCCAGGTTGTTCCTCTTCCTTGTCTGTGGTGTGGCCCCCCGCTCACCCCTGCGCCTGTTTCCTCTGTGTAGACGGCTTCTCGTGCCACGCTTCTCTTCTGACTGTGATGGCCGCGGGGTTGTGACAGGAGTCGTGGAACACCCTGCTCGCCCCATCCCCTTCTTCCCCTCCCTCTGCGTCTGGGATTCCCACGCTGGGCCCCCCAGCCCAGGCACACAGGCCCTCCAGGCCCTGTGCCCTCATAGTGGGGAGGGCGGGTGGTGGCCTCGCGGCCCCTGGGCCCTGGGGCTTTGAAAGCCACTGGCCCTGCTTCACCTGGGCGGGCAGGCGGCCCTCCTCCCCCTCCTCTGCCCTGCCCTGCCCTCTACCTGCACAACCACCGGACGCTAAAGAGTGGTCTGTTCCTGGTCTTCGGGGAGTCAGGCAGCCCAGGGGAGGAGCTGCACCCCCAATAAGCTGTTCCCCAGACTCCTTCAGCCCTCCTCACAAGGTCCCCAGGGTGGAAATACAGTGCCTGCAGCAGCCGGGGAAATGAGGTGGAGGCGGTGACAGGCTTGGGAGGGCGGACAGACGTCCACCATGGAGACTGAACGCGGCTGCGTCTTGTCCTAGAGGGCAGAGGATGGGCAGAGACAGGAGGGCTACAAGGAGCAGCCCCCAGGCTGGTGGGGGCGAGGGGGCCTAGTGGGCCAGCGGTCAGGCCTCTGCTGCCGAGGCAGCGCCGTGAGGGCTGGTAGGACCAACTCTCCTGGCCTTCGCCCGGGGCCGTGAGGATGTGCTTTCCTCCAGCTCGTTTGGGTGCAAGAGGCAGGGCAGCTGCCAGCTGCCTCCCTCCTGCTGCCTGCGGGCGAGAGGACAGCCTCTGGCTGGGGAGCAGGGACCTCGGCCGAAAGAGTCTCACCCAGGCCTTGGCTTCCAGTGGGCCAGGTGAACTACCCGAAAGTAGCAGACAGTTCGTCCTTCGACGAGGACAGCAGCGACGCCTTATCCCCTGAGCAGCCTGCCAGCCATGAGTCCCAGGGCTCGGTGCCGTCGCCCCTGGAAGCCCGAGTCAGCGAGCCGCCACCCAGTGCCACCTCTGTGTCCTCTGCTCAGGTGAGCTTCCTCCTCCGCTCTCCAGGGGCCCAGACCTGCTGGAGCTGCCCTGGCGAGGTCCCTCCCTGGGCCCAGGTGGGGCGGAGAAGCCGGGAGGTGCTGCCCCGCTAGCTCGGGTTGGGGGGTGTTGGCAGCAGGCCCTTGGAGTTAAATTCGGAGGCCTCTCCGCTGCCCCGTGTCCCCTCGTGCAGAACAGCCACCTTTCCTGAGTGTGTGCAGGTCCGTGACGCTTTCTCTACCCTCTGCTCCCCTTTTCTAGTCCCCCCTCCCACCGCCACCCTGGAGGCTGCTCTTCTCAGCCTTCCTTCCTCTGCCCTCAACATCAGAGGGGGTGATGGCCGCCCACGTCCGGGCGGGCCAGGCAGGGTTGCAGCACCAGCTGGAGCCTGGAGGTGGTGCAGCTTCTGGGGTGTCCTCACGTCCTCACCTCTCTCCCAGGTCGTGTCTCAGCTCCCTGTGGGCCCAGAGTCCGGAGAAACGCTCTTCCTGGCAGAGCAGCCTCCTCTGCCTCCCAGCCTCACCAACGGAACCGCGGTCCCCACCGCCAAGCCCCTCCCCACCCTCATCAAGGTACAGACAGACCCCCTGCCCCCTGCCCCCTGCCCCTGATGCCTCGCTGACTCCAGTGCGGGGACAGTGTCGGCAGTGGGGGTGCTCACCCTCTCCTCCTGGTCAGGGCCCAGCAGAGGCCACCACGGGGCCACAGGTGACCTGCCCACTCCCTCTGCGGATGCTGGCCGCGGTCACAGCCCCGGTGTACTGAGCGCAGGGCAGGCTGTCACTCCTTCCCGCCCCACGCACAGCCTCATGAGACCTTAAGGGGATTGAGTAGTGAGGTGGTGGGCCCGTGGTCACTGGCCAGCTGTGCTGGGAGTTCGTCTTCATTCTCTTTCTCCAAGTCCTGACATGAAATACCTGAAGGGGCCCCAGTTAGCCTCAGCCCACGGGACACCCACGGGCATCTTTGCACAGGGACTCAGTGCTGGACCGTGAGGTTGAGTTCAGCAGCATGAGCCAGCGTCTGGGCCTCCCCCGCCCAGCCGAGCCTCCTCCTCGGCCTCTGGGGCCTTGGCCCTGCCTGCCCCTCCAGCCTGTGCTTCGCGCCTCTGCTGGGCAGGGCCCTTCCTTCCAGCCCCACTTGCTTCTGCGCTTGGCTGCTTTCTGCAGTCTTCTCCGCGTAGGCCCTGGCCTGGAGCCTCAGGCTGCCTACGTTCCTCCCACTGCTCACAGCCCTGGCCCAGCCCTCTCTGTGTCTCCAGGTGCTCCTGGTCCTCTAGGCTGGCGCCCGCCCCGGGCCTGCTCCTCCTGGCCCCGTGGCTCCTGGCCGCTCCCTGGGCAGCCAGCGCACCTTCCTTGTCTCTGTGATCTGTTCCCGACTGGCCCAGACGTCTGAGGTTTTCCCCCAGATTTCCTCCCCCAGACCTGCTGCTCGTCACAGGTCGGGTGCCTGCCTCTGCCCATCTCCCCTCTGTGAGAACCGTGTGTGTGTCTTTATCTAACTTCCTCTTTTCTGGAAGCGCCTCAGCCTCTGGCCCCGCAGCCCCCTGTGAACCCTCCTCCAGAGGAGCCCCAGCTGCCTCTGACCGCTTGGGTCGCTCTCCTCTCCGGTGGCTTCCCTGGGCTCCCTGTCTCCCTCCCTTTCAGTGAGATGCTCCTGCCCGTTCTCGGCCTCTTTCTCACACCCTCAGCCTTGCTGGGGCCTCTCTGTGGGCCCCTGTCTGTCCTCTCGGGTGTGCTCTGGCCCCAGCGGCCCCTCGCTTTCTCCCCCTCTCTCCACACCCGGGCCCGCTGACCCTCTTCCCCACTGCCATGGGGGGGCCGCCGTCAAAGTTCAGCACCCTGAACCGGGGAAACTGCTCGGCTGCCGCAGCCCAGCTGCCCCTTCTTTCCCTAGGTGATCACCTGTTTGCTCATCCTGTCAGTCCCCACGGCCCCTAACCAGACCCCCGCTGACCCCGCACGGAGTCTCCACCCCTTCCCTCTGCTGGTCTGTGCGCAGATGCTGCGAGGCCCCCTCGGTCCTGCCCGGCCCGTTCCCTGCTCACGCGCCCCACTCAGCTCTACCCGCCCTCACCCCAGAGGATCCTCAAGGCCCAGCAGGAGGCTGCCCTGTGTACCGGCTGTGGGTGCACACAGGAGCTTTTGGAGTCTTGGGCTTGGATCTCGGTTCCTTCTTGGGCGAGATCACAGCCACTGTGTGACCTCAAGCCACTGACTGCCCTGAGCCGCTTCATCTTCCAGTAGACACACTGGCTCCTGGCAAGGCCGGGTTCTCACCAGTCTGCACCCCGTGTGGAATGGATGTGCGAGCTCCCAGGGGCACTCTTTCACCCTGTGTCCTGTTCCCGCTGTGCTCGGGGTCATGGGGAGGCTACCTGTGCATTTGGGCTGGAAGCTCTGAAGAGCAGGGTGGGTCACAGCACCGACCCCCCATCAGTCCTCGCCCCCTCCTGGGCGCACTCCTGGGCACCAAGGAGGCCTCTTCTTTGGGGGAGGTGCTCTCCGGCGGGGTAGGGTGGGTGCACAGCCCTCTCAGGAGACGCCCAGGCCCCTGACGGTGCCCTCTGTCTCACGCCCCCAGCAAAGCCAACCCAAGTCTGCCGGTGAGAAGCCGCAGCGCAGCAAGAAGGCCAAGGAGCTGAAGCCAAAGGTGAAGAAGCTCAAGTACCACCAGTACATCCCTCCGGACCAAAAGCAGGACAAGGGGGCTCCTCCCATGGACTCCTCCTATGCCAGGATCCTGCAGCAGCAGCAGCTCTTCCTGCAGCTGCAGATCCTCAACCAGCAGCAGCAGCAGCAGCAGCAGCAGCACTACAACTACCAGACCATCCTGCCCGCACCGCCCAAGTAGGTCCACCCGCCCGCCCGCAGGCCCCGCCCACCCACAGGCCCCGCCCACCCACAGGCCCAGGCCCCGCCTGCCCGCAGGCCCCGCCTGCCCAAGGCCCCGCCTGCCCACAGGCCCCGCCTGCCCAAGTAGGTCCACCCGCCTGCCCACAGGCCCCGCCTGCCCAAGTAGGTCCACCCGCCTGCCCACAGGCCCCGCTCGCCCACAGGCCCTGCCCAAGTAGGTCCACCCCGCCTGCCCACAGGCCCCGCCTGCCCACGTAGGTGCCACCCCTCCTGCCCACAGGCCCCGCCCATGGGCCCCGCCTGCCCACAGGCTCCTCCCAAGTAGGTGCCCCTCCGCCCGCCCACAGGCCTGGTGACCGGTGATGTGTAGGTGACCCTGGACTGGCAGGGACCCTTGGGTCCCAGTCCCATCAGAGCAGTCCAGGAGCAGGGCCCTTCCCTGAACCCCTCTCCAGCCGGCCCAGCAGAGGCCGAGGGCGACGCCTGGCACAGGCTCATTCCTGTGCTTTCTTCCTCTCAGGCCGGCAGGGGAGGCAGGGGGCAGCGCTGGGGCCCCCCGTCACGCAGCCTTTCCACTACCAGCAGCGGCTCCGGCTCAGGCGCCCCTGGGCCCAGTGGGCTGGTCCGACAGAACAGCACCTCCCTGATGGGCAAGCCGGGGCCCTGCCCGCCAACCTGGATGACATGAAGGTAGGTGGTTGCCCCCTGGTGGCCTTGGCCACTGCCCGCCTGGCCTCTCTCGCGGGGGCCGTCAGGCGCTTGGCGTCAGGCAGGGAGGGTGGCCGGCTGGGGACTACGGCCAAGGAGGGCAGAGCGGGGCTCCGGACTCTGGATTCTGCAGCGGAGGCACCTGGAGCCCGCCTGGAGGCTTGCCTGGCTCTGCTCGTCATCGTCCTTGTCATTAAAGACATCAGCTGTTCGTCCCGGGCCGTGGGCTCACCGAGCACTTGTGTGCCTCTGATTTCCCAGCCTCCAGTGCAGTGTGAGGAACAGGGGTGTCACCCTGGCTTCAGGGTGAGCAGGCCGAGGCCTGCGGGAGGGGGTAGACAGGCTTGCCCAAGGTCACAGGCCCAGGTGGTGGTCAAGCCGGGGCTCAGGTCAGGGCTCCGCTGCGGCACTGCCCTTTCCTCATGGCTCCTGACGTCTCGCTGAAGCTGCTTTTTTGAGTGCTGCGTCTGCCTAGGAGAGAGTGGCCGCACTTGGGGCACAGACCCCACTGTGTCCTGGGCCTTGGGGGTGGGAGATGCCCAGGCCTGGCCTGCACGCTCTGCCCTAGTCAGAAGGGGGATGGATCACATTGTCCTTCAAGAGTTTGTGCCCTGGACCAGCCTGCTCCCTCCTAGTCATGACCCAGGTCCCAGCAAGACACAGCCCTTGGGCGGGGAGCTGAACACGGGCCTCAGTGTCCTCGAGACCTGGCCCTCACTCCTAGCTCTGCCCACCATGACATCACCAGTATGACCTCCAAGGAGTCATTTCACTATCCTGAGCTCAAGTTTCTCATCTGTAAGATGCAGTGAGTTCACGCGAGTGTTGGTTGAGCACAGGCTGGGGCTGGAGACAACTGAGGACATGTCCTGCCCAGTCAAGGGCTGAGGACAGGAAGGAGGGGCGGCAGAAGCAGGCCTCTCCCCTCCAGGGTGTGGGAGGGCCGGGGCTTGATGTGTCTGAAGTGGCTGGTGGGGCCCAGACAGACGAGGCCCACTGGATGGAAGTTGGTCTTGCTCTCCCGCCCCCAGTGGCCCTGACTCCTGTGCCTTCGCAGGTGGCAGAGCTGAAGCAGGAGCTGAAGTTGCGGTCACTTCCCCGTCTCGGGCACCAAGACAGACCTGATTGAACGCCTGCGTGCCTACCAGGAGCAGGTCACCCCTGCCAGCCCCGGGCTCCCAAGGCCCCCGCCACTTCCCTCCTGCCCAAGGCGGGCGATGTGGTGGTCGCCTTCCCCACCGCCCGGCTCAGCACGGGGCCCGCCCTGGTGGCAGCGGGCCTGGCCCCGGCCGAGGTGGTGGTGGCCACAGTGACCAGCAACGGTGTGGTGAAGTTCGGCAGCACGGGCTCCACGCCCCCTGTGTCTCCCACCCCCCTCAGAGCGGTCGCTGCTCAGCACAGGCGATGAGAACTCCACGCCCGGGGGACAGCTTTGGCGAGATGGTGACGTCCCCGGTGACCCAGCTCACGCTGCAGGCCTCACCGCTGCAGGTCCTTGTGAAGGAGGAGGGCCCCCGCCCTGGGGCCTGCTGCCGGAGCCCGGGGGCACGGGCCGAGCTGGAGGGCCGGGACAAGGACCAGATGCTGCAGGAGAAGGACAAGCAGATCGAGGAGCTGACGCGCATGCTCCGGCAGAAGCAGCAGCTGGTGGAGTGGCTCAGGCTGCAGCTGGAGCAGGAGAAGCGGGCCCAGCAGCCGGCCCCGGGCCCCGCCCCGCCCGCCCCGGGCCCCGCCCCCCGCCCCGCCCGCCCCGGGCCCCGCGGTGAAGCAGGAGAGCACACTGGCGAGCTGCCAGCTCAGCAGGCGGCCCCCGGGCCCCGGAGATCCCCTTCAGCCCCAGCCTCGCGGCCCACGCAGACGCCCGCGCCCTGGTGTCCCCGGCCGTGGTGGTGAAGCAGGAGGCCGTGGGGCCCGAGCCTGAGCCGGCCCCGGCCCTGGTCACTCTGGGCCCCGCGGTGAAGCAGGAGAACAGCTTCACCAGCTGCCAGCTGAGCCGGCGGCCCCCGGTCCCTGAGCTCCCCTTCAGCCCCCAGCCTCTCGGCCCCCGCCGCCCCGCACGCAGACGCGTGTGTGCCTTGCGCCCCGGTCGTGGTGGTGAAGCAGGAAGCCGTGCCGCCCGAGCCTGATCCGGCTCCGGCCCCGCAGCTGCTGCTGGGCCCACAGGGCCCCAGCCTCGTCAAGGGGGTCACACCCCCCCCCCTCCTCACTGACTCCGCAGGGACCCATCTTGTCCTCACCGTGACCAAGAAGAACACAGACAGCCCTGGCCTGGCAAGCGGGAGCCCCCAGCAGGTACCTGGGGCAGGGGGTGCAGGACCCGCGAGAGGGCGAGAGGGTGTTCAGTGACAGCGCCCCGTTCACGGGCGCCCCCGGGGGTGCAGGTTGCGCTCATGTCCTTGGACCGTCCCCTTTAACCCTCCCAAACGAGAGCTGCCCACCCGAGGTCACCCACGCGGGGCCGAGACTGCGTGGGAGTTGGGGGAGGTTGGGGCCCCTGTGTGAGGACCCCCCCCAGGCTTGCAGGTGGAGCTGTGAGGGCCTGCCCCTGGCCGTGGCCCTTAGTGTCAGAGCTTGTTTGTGGCCCCACCAGGCGGGCCCCTCCTGCCCCTGCTGCAGGGTGGGGGTGCGCCCGGGAGGGGGGGGGCCTGACAGGAGCCCCGCCCCTCTTCCCCTCAGAGAGGCCAGCTGTCCGCCAGCAAGGCGACGCTGGCATCTGGCTCCCTGCTGCTGCCGCCCTCACAGCCCAGACCCTCCGCTCAGCCTGGGCCAAAGGTAAGCCTGCTTAGGCTTTGTGTGGCTTCCAGCCCTGCAGGGCTTGGTGGGTGGGGGTGGTGACAGAACTTGGGGACTCCAGAAGGGCCCTGGGCCCTGAGCAGAAGCTCCGGGGAGGGGAGGGACGGTCAGCTTGGAGCCCCTGCCTGTGCCCTGGGACCCCAGGGAGCCACTCGTCCTCGGCAGGGTCAGAGGTCAGGGCCGCCCCCATCCTGTATGGCTTCTTCCCCGGGGGTGTCCACGAAGCTCCCCGAGAGCGCATGCAGCTGCACTGCCCGCTGGCCTGGGTGGAGGTGGATGCTCCCCGCCTTGCCTGCCTGGCGCGGGCCCCGGGCTGCCACCCTCAGCCAACCTTGGTTCTCTGTCTTCCTTCAGCCCCTGTCCCAGCCTGAGTCTCCAGCTCCTGGCCCCCGAGCCGCATGGACCTGGAGCCCCCACCCCAGCCCTTGTTTGGGACCCCTGCTTCTCAGCCGAAGAAGGAGCTGCCTGGCTATGAGGAAGCCATGAGCCAGCAGCCCAGGCCACAGGTAAAGAGGGTGGCCGGGGGCCCACGGGTTGGGTGGTCACAGTCATCCGGATCTCATGGGAGGGGGCCTCCAAGAGGCCTTGGAGAGGGGTTGTCGGGGCAGGAGAGAGGGTGGGCTGTGGGAGCCTGGGCGCAGCCCGCCCGGGGCCTGACTGCTGGCTCAGGGCCAGGAGGGTCTGCTCTGAGCCAGGCTGGGGCCTCCTGTTGTAGGTCTTCATCTTTTTCTGGTCTTTGGCCCCCAGGAGAATGGTTCCTCGAGCCAGCAGATGGATGACCTGTTTGACATTCTGATTCAGAGTGGAGGTAAAGCTCAGGCCCTGCGCTGCCTCCCCACCCACCTGCCTGCCCCGGTGTCTCCAGCCTGGGCTTGGGTGATTGGGTTTGGTTTGGTTCTTGACACAATGCCTGGCGGGCCTGGTAAGTACTTAGGAGGCAGCAGCGTTTGAGGCGTGTCCCAGAAGCTGGGCAGGGCCCCATGGGGGGAGCATTTTCAGCACACGTTTGTCTTATCCTGAGCCGCTACACCACGTGCCTGGTACTGTGCCCGCAGCCCAGGGTGAGGCAGGGAGAGAGACGCCCACCTCTGCGGCAGGGCTTGCAGCCTATTGTGGGGAGATGATGGAGGAATAAACTGTCCTTCGTCGAGAGCGTCAAAAAAGCAGGGGAGGCGAGGGTCCCAGGTGGGAGGGGTGGTCAGGGTCAGGGTTGCTGGGTGCTGTTTAGTGCTGCAGGGCGGACTGGAGCGGCTGTGGGTGGTCCAGAGGCCTGGGGGCACCAGGCTGAGGCATGGGGACCCTGGGCGACGCTGGGAGCCATAGCACAGCTTCTCGTGAAGGGTGGCTCCTTTGGAAGGGCAGTCGGGAGGCTGGTGATCCAGGAGAGCGGGGTATGAGGGGGGCCACAGGAGAGCCGAGCCCAGGAATGTCTGCAGAGCGCCAGTTCGGTTTCCTGTGGCTCAGTTAGGTGTGTGGCCAGGGGACACAGTGGCCGGAGGTGCAGTGTTAGCAGCATTAATGAAAAAAACAAGTCTTCCCCTAAGAACTGACAGGCTCCCCCTTGGCCGTAAGCAGGTCTAGGGCCCTTCGATTTTGGAGAGCTACTCTTGCCAGAGAGGTTATCTGGGTCTGTAATGCCATCAGGGAGTCTGTCACCTTGTCCAGGTCTCGACTGAGGTCTGCGGAGAGCTTATAGTAAAAGCATGACTGGGCAGGTGGAGCATAACAGTCTTGGTGGACATAAGTGTAGGCTGTGAACCCAGTTCCCCAGCAGCTTTGTGCTGTGCAGCCCTGGGGGCAGGGTGCAGGTTGTCCAGCTCATATTATCATGGCCAGGAGGAATAGTGGCAAGAACATGTTTAGCTATAATACTAGAAGGAGAATGATAAAAGAGAAATTCTGTAAAAAAGAGGAAGGTCCCCTGTAAATGTAGATCAAAATTGCCTGAAAGAGTCACAGTCTGTGATCAGAATGGCTAGCCAAAGGTCCTGTAGTAGGGCCAAGATAAGGTCTTCAAGGCAGGCTAGGGTGAGAGACACATGGCCAGGTCAGGGTGCCCCAAGGGAATAGCACCCCAGGAGTAGGGAACAGATGGCAAGGTAAGCAAGGGCCAGTGAAAGTCGGAGTGTGAGTGGCCAGTCCTGAGGAGCCGTGATAGCCAGTCCAGTGGCAAAGAGTAAGGTCAAAGCAACAGCCACAGCTGATGATGCCAGACAAGCATTGGATGGGATGTGTTAGTCATTGGTGGGAGTCAAGGGTGTCTTAGTAATGGTGATCTTGATAGGTCTGGAGATTTTAGAGGTGTAAGTCTCCAGGGGCTTGGGAGGAGGCAGGCCGTGTAGTGGAGCCCGCCTAAGCCATGTGATGTGGCACCAGGACTCGTGTCCCCACAGTTTGGCTGCTGTAGGGGGTGGTGAGGCCCACTGTGAAAGGCCCTGTCCACCGGGGCTGAAGGGGTCGAGGGTCAGCGTTTTTAGGAGGACCTGACCTCCTGGTGCCAAAGCGGGGGCGGGATCTCCCTGGTTATGGTCTCCAACTGGTTGAGGGAGGACACGGTCAGCGTGTTCTCTGAGTAGGGACCTTAGGAGGGTGAAGTAGGGCAAGTAAGTCCCCAGAGGAGGGGTTGGGGGATCTGGAAGGTTGGTCAGTAGATATGGCCTACCGTACAGCAGTTCAAAAGGTGTCAAACCCATCTTGGCATGAGGAGTTGTCTGTATGCGGGTCAGGGCTGTTGACAGGAGATCGACCCAGGAGAGATGGAGTTTTGCTGTTAACCTGGTCAGATGAGTCTTGAGGATGCCGTTGGCCCATTCCACCTTGCCTGATGACAGGCCTGAGTGGGCTGTGAGATAGCCTCCAGAAGCTTGGTAATTAGGGGGCATTAGAGATGGGTGATCCCTTGGTGGTGAGGAATCCTCTCTCTCCAAATAGCTGAATGTGAATGTGCAATCAAAAGGCACATTTGGAGTCAGTGTAGATGTTAACCCGTTTTCCCGTTGCCAGGTGTAAGGCTCTAGTGAGCGCTGTTAGTTCTGCCTTTTGGGAGGTGGTTCCCTCTGGCAGCGGGCGAGCCTCGAGGATGTCATCAGTTGTCACAATTGCATATGCAGTGGCCCGGCGACCGGTAGGGTCTCGTTTTGAATTGCCATCTACGAATAGCGTGAGGTCTGGGCTTTGCAGTGGAGTAGCAAAAAGGTTTGGGGGCGGTTGGGTGAGAATGTCTAGGACCTCTATGCATGATGAGTGAGGTTCTGTGTTCTTCCCTGAAGGATAGGTTGGAAGCGAAGGGAGAGAAGATATGGGGTTTAGTTGGGAGCTGCGGCCCAAAGTAACCTGGGGGTTATCCAGAAAGACTAGGTGGAATTGTTGGAGCCGAGAGTCACTAAGGTCTGACAGAAATTTGGAAGCCAAGAGGTCAGCCAGGCGGTGTGGTGAGACTATAGTTAGGGGTCAACCTAGAATTAGCTTTTTGCATCTGCGTATAGTGAAGCTGCTGCTGCCAGGGCACATAGGCAGGGGAACCATCCCCCGGGCGGTGGGGTCTAACTGTTTGGAGATAAATGCCACTGGCAGCGTTTCAGAGCCCACAGGCTGTATGAGGGCTCCAAAGGCTATGCCCCCTTTTTCATCAGTATACAGGTGATAGGGGAGATTGGGATTGGGCAGGAAGAGTGGGGAAGAGGACAGCAAAGTTGAGCGGGAGGTTGTAGGAAGCCTTTTGACCTCTGTTTCTGAAGAGAGTGGTCCAGTGGGGGTGTCTTTTGCGGCTGTGTAGAGGGGTTTAGCCAGTGAAGCATAGTTGGGGACCCAGTGCTGGAAGAATCCTGTTAACCCCAAAAGGATGAGATTTGTTCCCCAGTGGAAGGGGGCAGAGGTCTCGGAGAAGGCTGAGTCTGTCAGTAGTTAGACTCTTGGTTGTTGGGGTAATCTTTAGACCTAGGTAAGTCACAGAGGTCTGGGTGAGTTGGGCCTTTTGTTGAGATGCTCGGTATCCTTTAGAGCTAAGGAAGTTAAGAAGAATAGTGGTATGTGTTTGAGAGAGAGCTTGTGAGGGGCTGCAGAGCAGAAGGTCATCCACATACTGTAAGAGGACACTAGGGGCCAGAGGGCATGTAGCCAGATCCCGGGCCAGAGCCTGGCCAAAAAAAATGGGGGCTGTCTCTAAACCCTTGGGGGAGGACTGTCCATGTTAGCTGGGAGGATTGTCAGGTTTCTGAGTCGGTCATGTGAAAGCAAAGAGGAACTGGCAGTCTGAGTGTAAGGGAATAGTGAAAAGGCATCTTTGAGGTCTGTGACAGTAAAGTGAGTCATATTGCTAGGGATGTCAGAAAGTAAGGTATAAGGATTGGGGACAAGTGGATGAGCAGGGATTATGGCCTCGTTTATCAGTCGAAGGTCCTGGACAAGTCGGTAGCCACCAGCAGCTTTCCGTACCAGGAGAATGGGGATATTGCAGGGCAAGGCCGTGGGGACCAGGAGGCCCTGGCCTAAGAGACAGTCTATGATTGGCTTAAGACCACGTAGGTGAGTCTGAGAGATGGGGAATTGAGGGCAGCTTGGGAAGTGAGAAGGATCACGTAGTTTAATTGGGATGGGGGTGTGATAGGTTGCTACCAGAGGGATTTCAGTGTCCCAGATGGTAGGGTCGACAATTGGAGCCTCAGGGGAGCAGAGGCAAGGTGAGAGATTGGGAAAGTGGAAGAGGTAGGTGAATGGTGGCCCTAAGCTTAGCTAAAATGTCCCGCCCCAGCAGGGGAGTGGGGCATGAAGGGATTATCAGAAAAGAGTGTGAACAGGAAGTGGCCAAGCTGACAGGGCTGTGGCCCAGTCTGCAAGGGTTGTGAGGATGTGCCATCTGTACCCATCACCGAGACCTGGGAAGGATGCAAGGTGCCCCCGAAGGAGGGAGGAGCCGAGTAAGCAGCCCCCGTATCCATCAAGAAATTGACAGACTTACCCGCCACTTGAAGCATTACCCTGGGCTCAGCTTGGGTCATGGGGGTCCCCGAGTCTGTGCGCCATCAATCTTCACCAAAGGAGAGAAGTTCCAAGGCAGGGTGTGGGGAGGAAATGTCCTTTTGGGAGCCCAGACCTTGGCCCGGTAAGGCCAGGGCCTGAGTCGCCTGGGGACAATCACTCGCCCAATGTCCCGGCTGTTTGTAACGAGGGCAGGGTTTTGTCTGGGGCCAGGGGTTTGGGCATTGGCGGGCCCAGTGGCACTCATGACCGCATTTGAAGCAGGCTCCTGGCGGTGGCTCTGTCCCGTGGCCGGCTGCAGGGCTGCTACCAGTGCCTGGGTGTCTCTCAAGGAGGTTAGCCTGGAGTTCGGCTTTCTGTTTAAGCCTTGCCTTGCGGCTGGCTTCGGTGGCTTCTTCCTGGGCATTGTAAACCTTAAAGGCCATTTTTACCAGGTCTTGGAGGGGGTCCGAGGCCCATCCTCAGCCTTGGAGAGCTTTTTTTCTGATGTCTGAAGCTGACTGGGATGTAAAACGGTTGGCTAGGATAGTAACCCCCGCCAGAGAATCTGGGGCAATCCGGGTATAGGTGGTGAGAGCCTCTTGTCAGCCTGTTAAGAAAGGCTGCTGGCTTTTTATCGGGGCCCTGGGTCATTTTTATCTAGTTTAATAAGTAGGTTTACTACCTTAAGGGAGGTGGTCTCTGTTTCCTCTAATAGGCATTCTATCATGTATTGAATATTGGCCTTTCCTCTTTGTCCCTCTTGATAGTCCCAGTATGGGTCTACGTCTGGAATAGCAGCCACTCCAGGTGGCCGAGCAGGGTCAGCTGGGTTGGCTAGATGCCTCCGGTCTGCTATCTCCCTTGCTGCGGCCCAAATGGCGTTACTTTTTCTGGGGTAGTAGTGGACCCCAGGATGACAAATATGTCTTGCCAGGTGAGGGCGTAAGATGGAGATAGCTGGGTGAAGTTTTTGATGTAGTGGGAAGGGTTGGCCAAATAGGAGCCTAGCCGTTGTTAAATATGGGCAAGATGTTGGAGTAAAAGGGCACGTGGACATGGGTGAGACCCTCTGGGCCGGCCACCTGGTGGAGAGGAAGCAGGGGAGCTGGCGGAAGATTGGGAGTGGTCTGGGATCTTGTGTGTGAGCTGACTGGTGAGTCAGAAAGGGGGGCATGGAGGAAGGGGTGGATATTGAGGTGGAGCCATGGGAGTGGCGAGGGGCATAGTCACTGAAGAGCTGGGCTGTGAGAACAGCTTAAGGGGGAGACGATAAGGGGGAGGAAGGGGTGGATGGAGAGACGGAGAGACGGAACCAAGGACGGAGCCAAGGGAGCGGTGGGAGGCATAGCTACAGGAGTTGGATATGGAGGGAGTGGGTGAGGGGCGATAGAGGGGAGGTTGGTGGGGGGTGTTGGTGAGGTAAGGCATGAAGGAAGGGATGGACATAGAGATGGCCTTGTTACAGGAGAGCTAGGCTGTGAGGACGATGGGGGGAGGGGAAGACGTGGAGGGGAGGGAGTGAGGGCGACAGAGGGGAGGTTGGTAAAGTAGCAGGGGCTGGAGTGTAGGGTCGGGGGGCCACTAGGTCTGCTGGAGGCACTGTAAGGGCAGAAGTTTCTGCCTCAGGTGTCTCTGGCTGAGCCGCTGACGGCCTCTCTGGTGATGTAGGGCTAGAGAGAGCCATGGTTAGGAGAATTTCAGAAGGGGAACAGCGAGTGCATAGGTTGGGACAGAAGCGCAACAGCCAGAAGGTAGGTAGGGTACCTTAGACCATTTTCCCGTGATTATCTAAGTCACGGAGGATGTCAAAATCGAAAGTTCCGGTTGGTGGCCACTGTGAGCCGTTATCTAAAGAATACTGGGGCCATGCCTCAGAACAAAGGTAGGTTAAGCCTTTGGAACGAATTTCTCCGGAGATATGTAGAGTTCTGAGGTTGGCAAGTAAACATTTTAGCGGTGTAGACCAGGGCCAGGCGGGGCTTGGAGGACGGGGCTGGCCCAATCCGGTCAGGCGTCCCGAACGGGCAGTCAACCCAGCGAGGAGAAGGCCACTCAGACAAGATGGAAGTCTGCAAACTGACAGGCGGAGAGGAAGCAAGCCTGGCTTGCGGAGGAGGGGTCTGGCCACGGCCGTGATTTTATCGGAACCAGAACACCCTAAGTATAATCGCCATGGAAGCAAAAACCCCCAGAGCCCGACCGATGGAACTTACCCCGTATCCTGCCAGACAGTTGAATGGTCCCGGAGGGGGTGGGGGGCCAGACCCGAGGGCCCGCAAATCCCGCTCATCGCGGGATGGGCCCTCGCCTCGAGTCCCACGTTGGGCGCCAAATGTTAGGTAAAAGACGACCAGGACACCAAAAAAAAAAAAATATCTAACAGGCTTTAATGACGAAGCGCTCCCAGGCGGGGTTCCCAGACCCAAAGGAGGCAGGTCCAGGAAGTCCGCTAGAAACTTGTTTATATATACACGCTGCGGGGGATGGCCAGGTTAACGTTTGGGGTTTGGATAGGTTTCCGGTTCGTGGCTGCGCGGGCTGATAGGTCTTTCTGTGCGGCTGGGGGGGGCGGCTTTAGCAAAGAAGTGTGCTGTCATTGTTCCCCTGGGATCCGGGAGTTTCATTAGGGACCTTCTCGATGGCGGGAGGGAGAGGAGTGGCGGCCCATCATGGCCCCTGGGGTCCGACCTTACAGTGGTGGCCGCCGGTGACCACCGCCCAGACAGTGGGTCGGCGGCCAGAGCCTGCGTCAAGCCAGCTGAAGAAGCTGGGGCTGTGGGAGACAGCAGGTCTAGACTGCTCTCTGCAGGGGATTCCCTCGCAAAGAGGTGGGTGTGGAAAGGCGTGTTTGCCTGCTGGTGGGACGAGCTGGTGCTCTGGAGGTGAAGGGAGACCCCCAGGGGCGTGTATGCATGGGCAGAGAAATAGGCAGCTTCTCTCCTGAAGGAAGAGCAAGAGCTCATGAGCTTGGGACACTTTAAAGTGGTGGATTCAAACCTCAATTACAAAAAAATCGAGGTCACTGGTTTTGATCTTGGGAGACTCCCGGATTGCAGGGTCTGCAGTGGGGTCTGGGGGTGTGTTTCTAATAAAAGCGGGTGGCTCTGAGGCTCCGGGAGGGCAGGGCTGCCGGAAGAGGGGCTGTGGGAAGCCGAGAGAAGAGACAGCAGAGGACGAAGCTAGGGCTGTTTGCCCCCGGAGGGCGTCAGCAGGTGGCAGGGTGCAGGCAAGCTGAGGGAAAGGGAGGTGGGGAGCGGGGCTGGGCGTCTGGTGCTCAGCTGGGACGGGATCTGGAGGGCCAAGGAGCAAGCCTGGTTTCTGCATTAATTTTTTTTTATTGTGATAAAATATATGGAACATGGTTTTCTATCATACTCATCTTTGAAAGGTGCAAACTCAGCAGCATGAAGTTCATTTACATGGCTGTGCAGCCATCACTGCTCCCTGTGTCTAGGATTCTTGCATCATCTCGTGCTGACTGTCACTTTCACATTAACTCCCTGTTCCCCCCTTTCTGCTTCCTGTCTGGAACTGACTGTTCTCAACGTGTGTGAGTACAGTCATACACTTTCTCCTTGTTTCTGGCTGGCCTCACTTAGCATAATATCCTCAAGGTTCTTCATGTAGCTTTTACCAGAATTTCTTTTGGGCTGAATAGTGTTCTACTGTGTCAGTACCAATGTGTTTATGCCTTCATCCACTGGCCATGTGGGTCATTCCTTACCCCTTCACCCGCTTCGGCTGTTTCTGCCTTTTGGCCGTTGAGAGCACTGGTGTCCGAGCCCGTGACCCGTTCTTTGGGGTGCGCGTGTAGAGGTGGAGCTGCTGGGTCAGTCATTCTGTGTGTTTCACGTTTTGAGCTGCAGGACTGTTTTCCACACAGCTGCACTATTTTCATTCACACCAGCCACTCACAAGGGGGCCCAGTTGGTCCACATCCTCACCAACACTCATTTTCAAATCTTTGTCTTCCCCTGATGATTGCTAGTGTTGAGCATCTTTGCATGTGCTTAGAGGCTACCTGTGCATATTCTTCTGGAGAAATGTCTTGAGTTCTTGGTCCATTTTCCAGTTGGGTTTTGTTGAGTTCTTGGAGTTATTCTGGATATCAATCACTTACCCAGATACACGGTTTGCAAATATTTTCTCCCATTCCATGGCTTGTTTTTTCACTTATTTTAATTTTTGAAGTATAGTTACTGTATGGTCTTTTCATTTTCGATAGTGATCTTTGATGCACAAAGTTTTAAATTTTTATGATGGCCAGTTTATTTTTCTTTGCCTATGCTTTTGGTGTTGAGGGCTTCCCTGGTGGCTCAGATGGTAAAGCGTCTGTCTACAATGCGGGAGACCCTGGTTCGATCCCTGGGTCGGGAAGATCCCCTGGAGAAGGAAATGGCACCCCACTCCAGTACTCTTGCCTGGAAAATCCCATGGACAGAGGAGCCTGGTGGGCTACAGTCCATGGGGTCACAAAGAGTCCGACACACCTGAGAGACTTCACTTTCACTTGGTGTTACAACCAAGAAATCACTACTGACTTCAGTGTCACAAAGATGTTCCCTTTTCTTTTCTTTTATAGTTTTGGCTCCTGAATCTAGATCTTTGGCCCATTTTGAGTTAATATTTGTACGTGCTGTAAGGGGAAGCTCCAATTGCAGGTCACACTCAGGCTGGCTTGACGCCCCTTTGCTTTCTCGATTGGCAGAGATCTCAGCGGATTTCAAGGAGCCAGGAAAGAGAAGGCCCCCTACAGCAGCCTGCGGCTCGCCCCTGGCCGCCCAGCCCTCACCCGCGGCCGAGCTCCCTCAGGCTGCCCCACCGCCATCGGGCTCGCCGGCCCTGCCTGGGCGCCTGGAGGACTTCCTGGAGAGCAGCACAGGGCTGCCGCTGCTGACTGGCGGACACGAGGGGCCGGAGCCCCTCTCCCTCATCGACGACCTCCACAGCCAGATGCTGAGCAGCTCCGCCATCCTGGACCACCCCCCATCCCCCATGGACACCTCGGAATTGCACTTTGCGCCTGAGCCCAGCGGTGTGGGCCTAGACTTGGCCGACGGGCACCTGGACAGCATGGACTGGCTGGAGCTGTCGTCGGGCGGGCCGGTGCTCAGCCTGGCCCCGCTCAGCACCACGGCCCCCAGCCTCTTCTCCACGGACTTCCTCGATGGCCACGACTTGCAGCTGCACTGGGACTCCTGCTTGTAGCTCCCGGGGGTGGGAGGGCTAGAGGCCCTGGGAACTCTGGGGCGCCCGGCACTTTCCAGCCCCGTCCCGCCCCTGCGTGAGGCCGGAAGTCCTGACAATCACAGGCCCTGCGCGATCCAGGGAGGCAGCGCCGGGCCCCGCCCGGGCTCGCGGAGGCCTGCATGGGCCGGGCTTCTATGTGACCTCCTTCTGTGAGGTCGGGGTGCACTGCCGGCTGCGATCTGCTCAGGAGGCGAGGCCTGGGGGCGGAGGCAGAGCCCGGGCCCTCGTGTCCTCTCTTGCCCCGAGGGGGCACGGGCTGGGCCTCTACCTCACCATGCTCGCGGGCGCCAACACCAGCGTCCCAGGCCTCCCGGGGAGGGGGCTCCCCGCCTCCTAGTGTCTTGCTGTAGCACAGCCATGTATGGTTGGTGGCAGTTTCTGTACAGGTGTACATACCTCTGTTATATATCGCCATACGTATACACATATCTCTGCGGGGGTGGATGCGGCCACCCCCGCCTTCTGCACACAGAAGGGCCTGGAGACCACCGCTCTCAGGGCCGGGCGCGGCTTACCGCAGTCCTGCCCATCACTCGTGTTTGACGTGTAGCCACCTCACCACAGCCTGAGCTCCACCCTCCTGCTTCCTGCTCCTTACCAGTGCCACGAGGGCGGGGTGCTTCCTGCCCACATTCCGTCTGCTGCCTCACTGCAGCCACCACGGCCAGGGCCAGCAGGGGAGCCCGAGGCGGCCCTCAGGCTCTGGCCGCTGCCTGCCGCCCGTCACAGTCATCCACAGGGGACGAGGGGTGGAGTCACCAAAACCGGAGGTGGGACAGCTGTGTGAACTTTTAAAATAAAAACAAAAACACCTCTTGCTGGTCCATCTCATTCAATCCACGTTAGACAAGACGTGGGTGGTAGGGCTGGGTCCCAGGTGTCCACGCCCTGACCCTGATGCCACTTCCCAGCCCTGGCTGGATGGGAGGCGGGAAGGTGCTTTCTCAGAGACAAGAGTTTATTTATAAATCACGGATGCCCAGGAGCCTTCAGCCACCCCCACCCTCTTCCTGAGCAAAATCTGACAGCCCAAAGCTGGCGCTCCACCTCCTCCCAAGGTTTTTGGTTGGCTCCGTGGAGCTGGGCCCAGGAGCCTCTGTAAAGATGCTGGCAGGACAGGGCCCTCCCCCACCCCTGGGGGACCTGGCAAGCTGGGCACTCCCACCTGTTCCTGCCACCTTCTGCCCTCCTCTGCCACTCTGACCCCCCACCACGGTCCCAGTCAGAACTCAAGCATGTCCTCCCCTCGACCCTGCAGCTTGGGGCTGGTCAGGGCCGGCTGTTCTCTCCTTGCTTTGGGGGGGTGGGCCTGGAGGAGCGTGTCACCCGTCGATGTCCCAGCTGAAGAGGTGGTGCTTCACCAGCATGTCCTGGACGCCCTCCTTCAAGGGCTTCTTCTCCTCCTGCACGAGACAGCCCTCCTGTCACAGCTGCTGGGCACATGGCAAGGAAGCCAGGTGGCAGGGCCGGGGTGGTCCTCACAGGCAGCGCCAGCACTCAGGGGCCCCTGAGGCCTCGGCCACCCAGAAACGCTTGGGGAGGCAGCCCCCGGCACCGATACCAGCCTGCCCCAAGCGCCACAGTCCCCTGGGAGGCAGGCCCTACCACCCACCTCTCTTTTTGCAGGAAGCTCCCAGTCCTGGGAGAGGCTGAACGCGAGCAGCAGAGGACCCTGGAAGGCGAAGGGGGTCTGTCAGATGCTGGCAGGGCTCAGCCACCCCCCAGCTGGGCCTGCAGGAGCCCAGGGTCTCCTCACCGCAGCTCGCACTTGATCTGGACCCAGCCAGGGCTGCGCAGGAAGGACCAGGGCTGGTACCACTTCTCCACGGTGGGCAGGCTGGAGCAGAGCACCTCCAGCCACAGGTGCAGCACCTGCTCGCTGGGGGCAGGGAGGGTGCCCGCTCAGAGGCCCGCACCCCCCCCCCTCACCACCCCTCGTGCATCGGAGGCGCCACCACCACCTCCCTCAGCCCCGCTGGTCGCTCAGCCTGCTCTCTGGCCAGCAGCCCCACGCGTGCTCTGAGCTCATCTCTGGGGCCCCTGCCCCACGTCAGCACAGCCTGGACGCTGCCCCTCTGCCTGGTGGCAAGTCCAGAAACCCCACGCTCAGCCTGGCCCACCCGAGGCTGGCGTCCATCAGCCTGCAGCCAGGTCCCCGGTGAGCCCTGACTGCTCACCTCATGGGAACCAGTGCTTCACAGGCCCCAGTGCCCCTCCCTGCCAAGCGGTGGCCAGTCTCACGCTGGAGGACGACCTTCGGGAGCCACCCTGGCTGCCGCCCACCTCCATCTGCCCAGCTTAGCCCCACCCCTATGGGGACACGCACACACACACACCCCACTCATGGGGGTGCACACACTCACTTGAGCCCCACGCAGATGAGGGAGCGGAGCTTCACGTCCATTTGTGCGTGTGCGGCGTCGTGGGTCACGTTAACGGACTGCACAGCCTGGGGGCACAACGGTCACTCAGGTGTCCCCAGCTGTCCACCCTAGAGGCCAGTCCACCCACGGCCCCCTTACCCGGTACAGCAGCTCCTCTGGGGTCAGGACTTTGCCATCTTCATCCAACCTGAGGGAGGACCAGAGCTGCCTGCACTGCCCTAGTGGGCTCGGGCCACGCCCGCCCACCCGGCCACCCCCCCTACCCCCATCCCCAAGCTGCCAGGAGGGCGACCTGCAGGAGGATGCCAGCGCCAGGTTACCTGTACGTCTTGCACAGCACCAGGCGTGAGTACACAGAGTCGAAATCTCTCTCGACCTCCCGGCCCGCTGCCTGGGGGTCACGGTCAGTGTCAGGGACCCGAAGGTAGATACCAGGTCAGAGCCACAGAGTCCAGCTGAGCAGGTCACCTCCCCACCAGCTCCACGGGGTCTGGACACTCACCTCCTCGATGAACAGCCAGGGGTGGCAGGCACCCCCAAGCAGAGAAGGCTTCTTCAGTCCGTGTTCAAACAGGGCCTTGAGGGCTGGGCAGAGGGTCCCTCGCACGAGGTCTGTGACCCCCTCTGTCACAGCATCGTCCCCGCGATGGAGTACTGAGTGGGGAGGATGGGGTCTGAGGGCCCCAGCCAGGCCCTTCCCGTCCTCATAAGCGCTGGACACAGCCCGGGGCCCAGGAGGGCGCCAGCCTTGGGGGTAGAAGGGTTGCAGCCCCGGGGGACAGGACCACCTCACGTGCATGCTCACCTCCTTGCTCCGCTCATCCAGGATTTCCACGAACTTGGCTGGAAACCAGCCTGGGGAAGAAGCAGATGCTGTGAGGCGCACGGCTCTGCATCCTGAGCTCTCCCACCCCGAAGGGGGCTGAGGACACAGGGCGACAGAGACATGGAGCAAACCCAGCGCCGCCGCAGCCTCACGGCCTGGCCCACCCTCCCGCTGGCCTGGCACGACACAGACCAGACAGAGGCCTCACCTCTCAGGCCATTCAGCTCGCCCACCCAGCAGTGCTCGTCCTTCTGAGAGACGATCTGCCAAGCAAAGCGTGGGAAGCTCAGCTCCGGCTGCCTGGCTTTGTCCTGGGTCAGAGCTCTGGCCAGGCGAGGGCTTGGCCACCCCACCCACTGCCAAGGGAAGGCGCCCGCTCCCCACACACCGTGATGATGTCGTTCTTGCGGAAGCCCAGCTCATCGTCGTCATGGCGCTCGAAGTCCAGCAGGGCCTTGGCCCGGCGCGGGTGGCCATGTGAGCAGGCCACGTAGTTCTCGTGGTCCCGCTGGTGGCTCTCCATGCTGTAGTCCGGGGTCAGCTCCTGCCAGGGCGGCAGAAAGGCCACTGCTCAGGCCAGGGAAGTGGGGCCCTGGTCAAGCCCTGCACCCAGGGCTGGGCCCCGAGACTCACCACATTGCAGTTCTTGGGGTCTGTGCACTGGAAGTGGCGGGCCACACGCAGAATAGCTTCCCGAAGGTCGGCCACCAGCTCCGTCTGCTTGATGTTCTTGGCCTTCATCGCCTCCAGGTCGTCCTCCCCTGCGAGGCCCAGAGATAATGGCAGCTGTGGCCGCACCTCGTCCCGACTCCAAGGAAGTGCAGAGTCCACATGGGGTGTGAGTCTGATCGCCCCCAATGCCCCACTTTCAGAGCCCTAGCCCAGCGCCCGGCCACCTGCACAGAGCTCTCACCGAAGAGCAGCGATGTGAGGCCGGGACTTCCTCCGCTGAGTCCTGCGGCGGACCACCTGTGGGCACGAAGTCAGGTAAGCAGGGCCGGGCACCCAGCACCCAGACCACCTGTGGGCACGAAGTCAGGTCAGCAGAGCTTGGCACCCAGCACCCAGATGGCGCTCGCACAGGGCAGCGAGCAGAGCCCTCTCGCACGCGGCCCGGCCGGCACCTCACTCATGCTGCGTTCTCTAATGTGGCCTCTGACGCCAGCTCTGAGGGTCAAATCAAACCTGGGTCTATCCTATGCCCAAACACGGTAGCTCTTGGCAGTGACGTGCCAAGGCCAAAGCGGTGGTCCAGCCAGGCTGGGCTCTGGGAGCTGAGGAGCGGAGGTGAGCAAGGCCTCCCTCCCTCCCACACCCACCTGAGAGGCTGGCAGTGGTGGTGGTGCCCAGGAGCTGGCCCTGGTCAGCCAGGAGGTAGGCCAGGTGCTTGCGGCGCTGGGCCTCCACGGCCACGGCGGTGAGCGAGCCCGCCAGCCGCATGGCCTCCGCCAGCAGCAGGTCCGCGTCCTCCAGCTGCGACGGGATGTCTGACAGCGTGTTGAAGATGGAGGCAGAGTTCTCCGACTGGATCAGCTCATCCTCCTGGGCCGGGCGAAGGGGCGGGCGTCACTGCCTGGCAGGCCCAAGCCACCAGGGTGACTTCCCTGCACGGTCAAGCTGAGCACAAGGAGGCCTTGCCCCTGAGAGACGCCCCCGCCCCCGCGATGGGCCGGTGCTCAGGCCGCAGGAGGCCGCCACCCAGGCCTTCACCTTGAGGCGCAGCATGCCCAGCGTGGCCTGGAACAGCACCAGGGAGCCCTCGTAGAAAAACAGGTCCCAGAGGCGCAGCAGCAGGCGGATGTGCACCACGCTGGCGAAGGCCGTGAGGAACCAGTGCAGTGTGATGAGCGACAGTTCTGCGGACACACGGTGGGGCCAGGGGCTGTGGGCTGCCAGGGCGGGGCGTCCCCGAGGCCCGCGTGGAGGAGGCGGGACCACAGGGCGGGGCATCCCCCAAGCCCACGTGGAGAAGGAGGGGCCGCAGAGCGCAAGAGAGCAGCGCAGGTGGGCAAGCCCCCTTCTTCCTCCTGAGCCTCCAGGTACCGTCCTCGGCCACTTCCCGAGGTCTCAGACCCGCGGCACCTAAGCCCGAGCTGGGACCCCAGGACCCAGAGCAGAGGCAGGTCGGGCCCTCACCAATGTCATGCTCCTGCAGCAGCCTGTCCAGGCGAGGCAGGTACTGAACAATGAGGTGCCGCAGGACACGCTGGTCCGTCTGCACACCCAGCAGGGTGGTGCTGAAGTAGGAGGCGGGGAGCAGGTCCTCGATGATGGCGCACATCATCCAGAAGGCGTCGTCCTCCTCCAGGAAGAGCAGGAGGCAGGCAGCCACCTGGCAGGGCAGGGGGACGAGGGGCATCTACCCAGGTCTCCACACACTGTCGGGGGGACCCATCAGAGTAAGGTGGCCTCTGTGGGGTCAGGCCACAGACCATGTGCCCGCCTCAGGCACCTGGCGGCCCCTCTCCCCTCCCTCTGGACGACCCCGCACTCTCCTCCCCCACCTCCCATCCCGATGGTGAGATGGGTCGCCCCGGACTGTGCTCACCATGCCTGTGCCCTGGCAGTAGCCGATCTCCGGGTAGAGCCAGGCCAGCGCTCGGAGCACCCTGCGTAGGGCGGGGCACCCCGATGCCGCTCACGTGGGCGAAGCAGGCGTTGCTGGGCATGGTGCGGAGCAGGTCCTTCTCGATCTGCCGGCAGCCCGCCCACAACAAGAGCCCGTGAGGCGCAGCTGCAGCGGCATAGCCTCCGCACCCCCGACACTGAGACCCCCGGGAGGCGGCCAGGGACCCTGTGTGGGGCAAACCTCAGGTTGGCTTCTCTCCCAGTAAGGGAGGTGGGGGTCCTCAGGCTCTGGGTCAAAGTAAACTCTCCTCCCCTGGGGGTCAGAGCCCAGCTGGTGTGCAGCTGAGGCCACGTGGTTCACCAGGACCTTCTCAACAAAACTATAGAAGTCTGGGGCTTGAGCCAGAGCTATGGAATGAGAATCTCTGGAAAGAAGCCTGGAAACCTGCATTTAAAGTTTCCAGGGGACCCTAATATGCACAGGGTATGAATTTTCTGACTATCCCCCAACCCTTAGAGGAACCAAGGGAGAAGCTGGCTCCAGGCACAGGTGTAGGGGTGAAAGGACTATCCAAGGCTGCCTCCTGGCCACCGAGCTCTCCTGGGCCACCCCTGAGGGGCCTCCCCCGACTCCTTGCCCCCCACTACAGGGCCTCACCTGCTTGGCAGCAATGGTCTCATCGTTGGAGCTGTTCTTCACGATCTCTCGGTAGGACAGCTCGGAGTTCCTCTTCTTCTGCAGGGCCCCAGACAGCCGCATCCACAGCTGAGGAGGGGCAGGGCACAGCACTCAGTCCCCGTGGGGGCCCAGTCCCCATGGCCTCCGTGGGCCCCTGCCTCACCTGTGGCCTCATGCTGTGGGGGACCCCGGCCAGCACTAGGGATCGGAGCTTCTCCGAGCGGGGCAGTGAGATGGCAATCTTGTCCCAGGTGAGGTCCCCCACGTCGTGGTTGTGGGTGAACTCCAGGTGGGCCTGCCAGCGCAGCCTCTGGGGGGTCCTCCAGCAGCTGGCCAGAATAGTGGGTGCCATCTGCATCTGTGGAGAGGGGGAACAGCAACCCCACTGTCTGTGCTCCGAGAGTAGAGGGCCAGGCTCAGGGTCCACTGCCCAGATCTGACTGCTGAAACCCAAGGCCCCCTTTCTAGACACTTCCTGGCACCCTGAACAGCAAATCTTCGCTCTTCACTATCTCTCCCAAACCAGACCCATGAGCCCGCCATCCCTGCTCCCTAGGTGTTCACCCTTCTACCCTGAAAATCCTGTTGGCCTCGTCTTTGTCGAGGATCAATAAACAAACATCTAAACACTGTCCCCGTCAGGATACAGAATACTTCCATCATACTAGAAAGTTCCCTGTGTTCCTCTCAGGCACAGCTTTTAACTCACAAATACCTGCCTAAGAACCAGACAACAAGGAAGACTCGTCAGAACTGGAAATGTGCGTGTCCTGCAGACGGCTGGTCTGTCAGTTATCTGGATGGTGGCAGGCCGCCCTGGGTCCTGGCAGACGGCCTCCCAAGCGCCCATGTGGCGACCGACAGCAGCAAGCAGTGGGGATGGCCTGGGGTTTGCTTACAGAAGACTGGTCGCAGATACACGATGACCAGCCCATTATTATGGGACAGTACACAGTCACAGAAAATATTATTTTAAAGAATATCTTAACTGACAGACAAAATGCTCATGGAATAAGGTGAAGAGATATAAGAACAATATAAAAACCTGTATATGATGCCATCTTAGTTATGAAAGGTACAAACGGATACTCACAAAGCCAGGGAAAAAAAACACACTGAAATGTCAGCAGTTATCTGTAGGTTGTAGGATTATGGATTAATTTGTTTTAATCTTTACATTTTGATGTATTTTAAAAATTCTTTATAACAAACATTACTGCTTTTATTATCATATTACGATCAATAAAATTAATCTTAGAAACAAAAACAGGGAATTCCTGGTGGTCCAGTGGCTAGGACTTAGCACTTTTCTTTGCCAAGGGCCCAGATTCAATCCCTGGTTGGGGAAACTAAAATTCCACAAGCTGTGCAGAGTGGCAAAGAAAAGAAAAAGGGAACCTCGCCCTCTCCAAAACCAAAGATATCGTGGAGGACTCCATATACTTGTAATAGCATCAGCATCAGATGTGGCTTTATCCATGATTCTAGAACATCAGGGTGAAATATCCAGAGCCCGAGACCACCGCAGTGTCATGGGTTACAGAGCTAGTGCTCCCCAACAAGGACAGGGGCAGGTTCCCCCGAGGGGCTCAGTCTCACCTTCCTTGTCCACGCGGAACCCGAACTCATCGTAGCGGATCTCTGGCTGCTCCACGGCCGCCTCCTCCTGGAGCCGGGGGTGGGAAGGTTGGCACTACTGCACTACTCCCAGCCTTCCCTGAAGCCTCCTGGGGTCCTCTCTCAGCTACGGCGGTCACGACCCTCTCAAATTCTCCCCACATTTCCCTTGTTTTCCTCAGAGGTCAAAGATAATAAGGTCAAGGCAAGAAACACATTTTATGTGTTTTCGTGTCCCCCATAATACCGAGAGCAGAGGTCATACTTTTTCTCCAACCTAATGCTTGATTCACAGAGGATGTGGAGCTAAGAAGCTGTCTCTGGGACCCCATGTGAGTACAGGGGAGTGGCTCCCTCCCAGGACGCCTGCAGCACGCGGTGGCCCCCGGGCGCCCAGTGCGGGGCAGAGCTGCTGAGCCTGCTGTACCTGCGCATACTTGGCCAGGATCTCCTGGGGCCACATACTCGGAGTCAAGGCTGAGAAGGGGCCATTGGCAGAAGGTACATGACTTCCTAAAAGCAGGGAAGACCAGCAATAGGAGATAAACATAACGCAGAGTATTCAAGGGGGAAATTCAAGTTGAGACACCCCCCACCCCCACACGCCACTGTTAAAGGACTGGACCATCCAGAGTGGGATGTACGGGGGAGGGGAGAAAGCTAGCACCGTGCAACTTTGGAGGCAGTTACAGGAGACCAGAGGTGTGCTCCAGACTGAACCACCCTCCTCCCCGGCTCTCCTTCCACCTGCATATGAGGACTGTTGGGAGAGGGGGACAGGGACTCGGGAAACAGGAGACAGCGGCAGTAACCCTCCCCGAGGCCTGTCAGAAGACTTCCTCCTTCCTCCACCTCTGACCTGGATGGTCCACGTGACCCTCGAAGGTCCATGGGAAACAGGCCTGCTTCCCTCCCACCAGGAAGGTCCTCTTGGGTAAGACTCCCTTCCCCTGGAGGGCCTGTCACCCCACTTCCAAGCCAGGCCCCTGCCTCCCACCTGACATTGTGCGGAGAGGACAGGAGAATCTTCTGCAGATCAGACTGGGGTTTCCCTAGCCTAGTGTCTCAGAGCTGGGAGGCTCCTCAAATGTCATCTGGTCCAGAAACATCTGCTCGGACAGGAGTGCAAAGCGGAAAGTCATCTACCACAGCCCCCTCCGCAGGGGAGTCGCTTTCTATAGGTAGACTGCTATGCTGGTCCAGGGGCGGTGGCAAGGGAAATTGAAAGAAAAGTCTCACTTGAAAGAAAAAGCCTACTGTTCTCAACATTTTGTCCAAGAGGAAGACACTGTGAAGAAGCTATAAAACTGCTGTTCTTGACAGCTCTGTGGGCCAAGAGGAGAGCCTGCTCAGTCCCCGCACTCCTATGGCTGGAGAGGACCACACAGACTTCCTGATGCTCTACGCTCAAGCAAACGTCCCCCAAACAGAAAACAAAAACCAGACATCACCGAAAGTTCCGTGAATAGGTTCCTCCGGGCCAGAATTTTTGAGGAATCACTTAGAACACTTCTGAGTCAGTACCTCCACTCACCTGACTCTGGCGTTTCCACTTCATCCACCACATTTTTCAGCACTCACAGCTGGAAAACTATGAAGCTGCAATCTAACTAAATTTCCTGTTATTGTTTAAACCCTTGCCTCTCTCTTTTGTCCTCTTAAAAAGTGACTCAACAATAAAAGACAAATAGCCCAATTTTAAAAAACGGGCTTAAGATCTGAACAGACATTTCTCCAAAGAACAGATGTTAAGTAGCCAGCGAGCAGGTACAAAGATGTTTGGCATCATTAGTCACCAGGAAAATGCACATCAGAACCACAGTGAGAGACCATGTCACAGCCACGAGGATGGCTATAATCAAAAAGGCAATGATTAGTGTTGGTGAGGATGTGGCGCAACTGGAAGCCTCCTCTGCTGCTGGTGGGAACATCAGATGGCACAGCTGCTGTGGAAAGCACTCTGACGCTCCTCAAAAGGTGAGATATAGGGTTACCATGTGACCCCAGAATTCCACTCCTAGTTATTTATCCACAAAAGTTAAAACAGGGATCTATAAAGAAAACTACATGGAGGTTCACAGCAGAATTGCGCATTCTGGCCCAAATGCAGTAACAGCCCGTGTGTCCAAGAACCGGTGCAGGGGTATATGGAAGGCATAGCATATCCACACAGGAATATCCGTCAGCCGTAAAAGGGATGAAGTGCTAATAATGCTACACCATAGGTGAATCTTAAAAACAGTATGCTCAGTTAAAGAAGCCAGTCACAAGAGGATGACTAGTGGTATGATTCTATTTAAAAGAAATATCCAGCAGAAGCAAATCTCCAGTTACAGAAAGTCGATTGGTGACTGCCAGGGGCTGGAGGAGGGGAGAAGGCAGAAGGCAGGGGAAGGATGCGTGGGGGTATCTATCTGGAGGTGAAAACTGGTCTGGAACTGGAGAGTGGTGATTAGCCACACAACAGCATGAAATGTTCAAACTACTGAATTATCCACTTTAAAAGTAGTGAACTTTGTAGCATGTGATTTATATCTCAATTTTAAAACAATAAATAATCAACGGAGGCATCAGCGCTCAGGGCTTCCTCTCACTTTCTAACCTGCTCCTTTTAGAAAGAACCTATTATCACCTACTTGAGCCTCAACAGAAATGCAGTTTCTCAGCCTTTTCTGAATGAAGCCTTTTACTTCTAACCATGAAATGAAAGGAAGGTAACATAAACAGAAGATAATCATGGAGATGTGGTTGAAATCTTTTAGGACAAGTTGCTGTCTAGGTTTTGGAACCATATCCACCTAGTCCTAAACATCCTTCTGCCATTTTTCAGGTGACAGGAGCTCGAAGGTGACAGCTCTTGGCTTTATCTCCTCCCTGCTGTCTGCACAGAGTTCTGGGTAAACTCGAAGGGTCAGGTGAGTGAGCAAGAAACAAAAAGGAAAGTCAAAGAACCATCAAGGGCACCCAGAGAAAACATCAGCCTATGGACCCTTTACTCCAGCATATATTGAAAACTAGGCACATGAAAAAAAAATCTTAGCTCTCTTTAAAGACACACTTGCAAATCTGGGGCCAAAACTAATCAATTTGTCCCAAGGGCAGTTCAGCTGGGTCACCAGCCCCTCCTCCTGCCCAGACACAACCTAACTGGGCCATGTATGAGCTAAATGCTCATCATGATGGCCCACCTGGGAGGCAGCCCACCTGCTTCCAGACAAATCCTGCTGAGAAACAGATGGCAGAACCTACTTCCCTAATGGGCCAGCCATCCTAGACCTGTCTGTCTGCTTTGCGAGAGGAAGACGTAATGTCTTCCTTCAGTGTGACAGGTATGTGGGGCCTGGTTTGAATCAGAATTCTGTGATGGATGAAGCAAGTATTTTCACATTAAAGCTAGAAGTTCTTAAAATCATGTCAGCATTCATCTTCACAGCATATTTTGATGCAGATTATCTCCAGTCCACACATGAGCAACAAGCCGAGAGGAGACCCACGTACAGTCTCCCAAACGGTCCCTGATAACTGTGTCCCCAGCACGGCACCCGCTGAGAGGCTGGCGGTTGGCCACCAGCTCAGCAGTGCTGGGGAAGAACCCCTGAGCTCCGCCATGCCGCTGTGGCCCGGAGCCCTGGGCGAGCACACTGCTGGGGCATCAGCCTTAGGAGGGCGCGGCTTTCCAGCTCATCCTCTGCCACCTTTGTGCAGGGCCAGACGGTGCTGCGGTTCAAGTGAAGACCTCTCTGGTCAGACAGATGTGGATTCACACCCCAGCTCTGTGGCTCCCCGCTTATAACCTTGGGCACATTCACATCACTTATTCGAATCTCAGTTTTCTTCTCCACAGATTGGATAGAATAACAGTACTTACGTCCTAAAATGGTTATGAGGATGGCGTGAGAAGACAAAGGGCCCTAATGCCCTGACACACAGTGAATGCTCAGGAAGCATCAGGCGATAAGCAGGAGTCCTCCTAACTTCCGGAAGGTTACTGTTAATTACTGGACCCTCTACACTGAAGTTACTCAAGGCCATATGACAACTGCTGAAAACCATCCATTAGTTCAGTTCAGTCACTCAGTCGTGTCCGACTCTTTGCGACTCCATGAAATCACAGCAAGCCAGGCTTCCCTGTTCATTACCATCTCTCGGAGATCACTCAGACTCACGTCCATTGAGTCCGTGATGCCATCCAGCCATCTCATCCTCAGTCGTCCCTCTCTCCTCCTGCCCCCAATCCCTCCCAGCATCAGAGTCTTTTCCATTGAGTCAACTCTTCACATGAGGTGGCCAGAGTACTGGAGTTTCAGCTTTAGCATCATTCCTTCCAAAGAAATCCCGGGCTGATCTCCTTCAGAATGGACTGGTTGGATCTCCTTGCAGTCCAAGGGATTCTCAAGAGTCTTCTCCAACACCACAGTTCAAAAGCGTCAATTCTTCAGCACTCAGCTTTCTTCACAGTCCAACTCTCACATCCATACATGACCATAGGAAAACCATAGCCTTGACTAGACGGACTTTAGTCGGCAAGGTAATGTCTCTGCTTTTGAATATACTATCTAGGTTGGTCATAACTTTTCTTCCAAGGACTAAGCATCTTTTAATTTCATGACTGCAGTCACCATCTGCAGTGATTTTGGAGCCCCCCAAAATAAAGTCTGACACTGTTTCCACTGTTTCCCCATCTATTTCCCATAAAGTGATGGGACCAGATGCCATGATCTTCGTTTTCTGAATGTTGAGCTTTAAGTCAACTTTTTCGCTCTCCTCTTTCACCTTCATCAAGAGACCCTTTAGCTCCTCTTCACTTTCTGCCATAACGGTGGGTGGTGTCATCTGCATATCTGAGGTTATTGATATTTCTCCTGGCAATCTTGATTCCAGCTTGTGTTTCTTCCAGTCCAGTGTTTCTCATGATGTACTCTGCATAGAAGTTAAATAAGCAGGGTGACAATATACAGCCTTGACGTACTCCTTTTCCTATTTGGAACCAGTCTGTTGTTCCATGTCCAGTTCTAACTGTTGCTTCCCTGACCTGCATACAGATTTCTCAAGAGGCAGGTCAGGTGGTCTGGTATTCCCATCTCTTTAGAATTTTCCACAGTTTATTGTGGTCCACACAGTCAAAGGCTTTGGAATAGTCAATAAAGCAGAAATAGATGTTTTTCTGGAACTCTCTTGCTTTTTCCATGACCCAGCGGATGTTGGCAATTTGATCTCTGGTTCCTCTGCCTATTCTAAAACCAGCTTGAACATCAGGGAATTCATGGTTCACGTATTGCTGAAGCCTGGCTTGGAGAATTTTGAGCATTACTTTACTAGCATGTGAGATGAGTGCAATTGTACGGTAGTTTGAGCATTCTTTGGCATTGCCTTTCTTTGGAACTGGAATGAAACTGACCTTTTCCAGTCCTGTGGCCACTGCTGAGTTTTCCAAATTTGCTGGCATATTGAGTGCAGCACCTTCACAGCATCATCTTTCAGGATTTGAAACAGCTCAACTGAAATTCTGTCACTTCCACTAGCTTTGTTCGTAGTGATGATTTCTAAGGCCCACTTGACTTCACATTCCAAGATGTCTGGCTCTAGATTAGTAATCACATCATCATGATTATCTGGGTCATGAAGATCTTTTTGTACAGTTCTTCCATGTAATCTTGCCACCTCTTCTTAATACCTTCTGCTTCTGTTAGGTCCAGACCATTTCTGTCCTTTATCAAGCCCATCTTTGCATGAAATGTTCCCTTGGTATCTCTAATTTTCTTGAAGAGATCTCTAGTCTTTCCCATTCTGTTGTTTTCCTCTATTTCCTTGCACTGATCGCTGAAGAAGGCTTTCTTATCTCTTCTTGCTATTCTTTGGAACTCTGCATTCAGATGCTTATATCTTTCCTTTTCTCCTTTGCGTTTCGCCTCTCCTTTTCACAGCTATTTGTAAGGCCTCCCCAGACAGCCATTTTGCTTTTTGCATTTCTTTTCCATGGGGATTATAGCCTCAAAAAACAACAACTTCCTATGGTTCAGTGTAACACATGCCAGTTGAGATCTTCAGAAACACTTCTCGTCACCCAGCACCTCAGAGATAGGGACCTGGCTGTTTCCTCCAGAAGGGTGGAGGACGTGCGGAGGAAGCAGGTGCTGTCTATGGAGGCCGCAGAGGGCTGGGAAGGCAGTTCTCAGCATGCAACTACCTTTCCCGACGTTGGCTTGCCCCTTGTTCATTCAGTCACTCAGCAGTTACTGAGCGCTGACATGAGCCATGCATGGCTATCAGGACTGAGATGCAAAAATGAAAAACGCAAGTCCCCACAATTACATCCCAACAGAGACTCAGATAGTGAACACAGAAACAGCTGTCAGATGGTGCTAGCAACAGTCCTCTGAGGGAAAAAGCACAGAAGTGTTAGGAGAAAGAGGCCATGTAGCTAACGTGATCAGGAAAAGTTCTCTGAGGATTAGGTGACATCCAAGCAAAGACCCAAACAAAAGGAAGTGGGAGCCAAGTCCTGTGGCTCCTGAGGCAGGAGAATCCAGGCGGCAGGAGCAGCAGTGGGGTATGTGGCAGGCGGAAGCAGCTGCAGGGGGCAGCCGGCTCAGGAGGGCCTTACAGAGCAACAGAGAGCCGGGTCTCATCCTCCTACAGGTTCTAAGCAGCGGTGAGCCCCAATCTGACTCAGGATTTAGAAGTTCTCTCTGGCTGCTGTGCAGAGAAGACTGCAGGGCAGGGGGTGGTGACGTGGTAGGAATGATGTTGGCTTTGCTATTGTGGGAACAGTGAGAACAGGCCAGACTCGATACATTTTAAAGACTCTCCGCAAATTATATATATAGGCCATTTCTCTCACTAACTGCCCCCAATCCCTGAGTTCCCAACAGGAGCTGGAAGTGATATCACTAATCTGGGCAGGCAGGTTTTTCCAGCTTCCGGTTGCTATGGGAACCTTCCTGAAAGCAGCTGTTGTCACAGGGGTACTAAGAGGCAGAAACTTGGATAACAAAGAATATACTGGAAGCAGATTAAAACATGTAAATGCACTTCTTAAAATTACCTTTTGATCCAATAATATTCTCCTGGAAACTTATCTTAAGGAAATAATTCAATAGAAGCAAAAAGTATGTGCATGAAAAGGTCTACTTCAGCATCATCTATACAACGAAAACATGAGAACAATTTATACATCAAATATTGTGGGACTTAGTAAGATCTGGCTATACTGACACTGTAAAATGTGATATAATCATTTCATATTCCAGTTATGGACTTCTGCTTCTGGTTTAGATGGAGCTATAAGGAATTGGATTTATTTTCCCAACTCGAACAGCTAAAAAGCTAGAAAGATAGGCGAAACTATGGCTTCCAAACACTGGACGACAGGCTGCACAGGACAGTGAAGCCGGGAGAAACAGACAATTTAGCTGAGCCCTATGACCACATGGAGAGAGTCTGCAGTCAGGACTGGGCACCCAGGAGGGCTGAGGAGCTGCTGAGCTAAAAGCCACCAAAGCAGCCTGGATATGTAGAGCAGAGACCTGCAGAGAACTCCAGAAATCTGCAGAAAGCACCCTCAAATCTTCATGGGGGTGTGGGGTGTGTGGGGTTGTGTGGGTGTGTGTGTAAGCTACCCAAGGTTGGGAAGAGAGCCACCTGCAAGGAATGTGAGGAATAATACCTGAAGCTCACTCTACTGAGTCATCATGATTATATTTTCCTTTTCAGAAATTGTGGAAGGAAATTCACTTAAATTTTAAGAACTTTTCATCTATGTTCATGAAGAAGGTTTGATTGTAGGTTTCTTTCCTAGTAACACCTTTCTTGGGTTTGCTATCAGCATGGTATCTGCTTTACAGAATGACTGGGACTTAGTCCCTCTTCTTCCATTTTAAGGAAAAGATTGTGTAGAAACTGGCATTATCTCTTCCTCAAATGTTGAAATAAAATCGGTGCCTGGAGTTTCCTTCATGAAGATTTTCAACTACAATTTTTTAACAGAGATAAGGCTATTCTGATTATCTATTTCTCTTGAGTGAGCTTTGATGGTTTGTGTACTTTCAAGGAATTTGACTATTATCCAAGTTGTTGAATTTATTGGTAAATTGAGTCCAAAGTATGCAGAAGAAAAAAACAATAAAGATAACCACAAAAATCAATACAATAGAAAACCAAAAAGAGAGAGAAAAATCAATGAAACCAAAATCTGTTCCTCTGAAATCAATAAAATCAAAATGATCAGACTGAACAGGAAGACAAGACACAGATTACCAGTATTACCAGGAATGGAAGAAGATACACTACTATAGGCCCTGTAGGTATTAAGAGGATAATAAGAGAATATTCTGAACAACTTCTGCCATTAAGGTCTACAATACATAAAATTAATACCATCATGACCAAGTAGAGTTTATCTTGGGAATGCAAGATAAGTTGTTTGATATTTAAAAATCAATGTAATTCAGTATATCAACAGACTGAAGAAGAAAAACTATATGATTATCTCAATAGATGCAGAAGAAACATTTGACAGAAATCAACATCCATTCATGATAAAAACTCTCAGCGATCTAGAAAGAGAGGAAACTTTCTTATCCTAATAAAAGGCATCTACAAAAATTCTACAGCTACTATCATACTTAAGATAAATGCCTGAATGCTGTCCCAAGACTACGAACAAGGAAAAGATTCAACATAATTCCAATCAAAATCCCAGTAGAACATTTTGCTAAAACAGACAAACTGATTGTAAAAGCTAAATGGATAGGCAAAAGAATAAAAATACTCAAAATATCAATAATTTAGAAAAGCAGAAAGTTGGAGAATTCACACTACCTGATTTCAATACTTACTATAAAACTATTGGGTTGACCAGAAAGTTCATTCAAATTTGTCCATAATACATTATGGAAAAACTTGAATGAACTTTTGGCCAACCCAACACTTGCAGTACTGGGTGACACTGGCAAAAGGAAGGACACACAGATCAATGGAATGAAGAGGCGACCCAGCAGCAGACCCATCCATGGGGTCAGCTAGAGTTATGAATTGATTTGTGTCCCCCATAAAAGGCATGTTGAAGTTCCATTCCTCGGTACCTCAGAATATGACCTTATTTGGAGAATGGGTCTTTGGTGATTTAACCAACTTAAGACGCCCTCATTAAGGTGAGCCCTAATCCATTATATCTGATGTCTTTTAAAAGGGGGAATTTGGACACAGATATAAGAGAGAGATGATATAAAGAGATGGAAGAACACCATGTGGAGCCCAGGCTGGGATTATGGTGTAATAAGCCAAAGAACGCCTGGGGTTACTAGAAGTTGGAAGAAACAAGGAAGGATCCTCCCCTACAGGTTTCAGAGTGAGCATGGCCTTGCTGACACCTTGATTTCAGATTCCTGACCTCCAAAACTGAGAGACAATATTACTGTTGTTCTAAGTCACTCGGTTTGTGATACTTTATTATGGCAGCCCTAGGAAAGTAATTAATTTTCAACAAAAATACAAATGAAATTCAGTGGAGAAAGGACAGTCTTGTCAACAAATGGGCCTAAAAAATCACTATAAAACTTCTAAAAGAATGGACTTCCCTAAGTAGTCCAGTGGTTGAGACTCTGCCTGCCAATGCAAGAGACACGGGTTCAGCCCCTGGTCGGAGATGACCCCACATGTCACGGAGCAATTAATCCTGTGTGCCACAGCTGTTGAAGCCTGTGCACCCAGAGCCCACGGTCTGCAACAAGAGACGCCTGTGTGATGCAGCTACAGAAAGTCCACACACAGCTACGAAGACCCAGTACAGCCAAAAAAAAAAAAAACTTCTAGAAGAAAACAGGAGAAAATGTTTGTGACCTTGGTTACACAAAGATTTCTTAGCTATTACACTAAAAGCATGATATAGAAAAGAAAACATTTGATTAAATTAGATTATCAGAAGCCACAGATGGTAGAAAATATCTTCACATCACACATTTGATAAAGAACATGCAACCAGAGTATAAGGAATTCTCAAAACTCAGTAAGTTAGAAACAAACAATCCAATTTAAAAAGAAAATGGGCAAAGATTTGAACAGGAGCATTACCAAAGATACAAAGATGATAAACATCCAAAAAGATACACAACACCCCTGAGTCATTAAGGAAGGCAAATTAAAACCACAATGAGATTATTACCCACACACACACATAGCTAATTAAATTAGATATTTAATTTAGCTAATTAAATAGCTAAATTAAACTACCACTACTGCCTGACAATATCAAGCGCTGATGAGGATTCAGAGCAACTAGAATTCTCACTTATTGCTGGTGGGAATGCAAAATGGTACCACAATTTTGGAAGAGCGTTTGGCAGATTCTTATAAAGTTAGACATATACTTAACCATATAACCCAACATACCCATTCCTAGGTATGTTTATCTAAGGGAAATGAAACTTGTTTATACAAAAACCTGTGTGAAAAGGTTTGTGGCAGCTGCGACTGCCAGAACCTGAAAACGCAAATATCCTTTAACTGGTGAATGGATGGATAAAGAATTGTGGTACATCTATGTAAATAAAAAACTACTGAACACTCAACACAGATGAATTTTCTTTTTTTTTAATTTTTACAGTAGGCCCTTGATTACCTAGTTTAAATATAGCAGTGTGTACCCATTAACCCCAAACTCCCACTCTATCCCTATCCTCCAGTCTCCCTCATTCTCTAAATCTGCAAGTCTGCTTGTTTTGTAAATAAGTTCATTTGTATCTTTTTTTAAAGATTCTGCTCATAAGCAATATCATGTAGTTGTCTTTCTCCATCTGACCTACTTCACTTAGTATTATAATCTCCAGGTCAAACCCAGGTTGCTGCAAATGGCATCATTTCATTCTTGTTTACGGCTGAGGAGTATTCCATTGTGTATATAAACCATAGCTTTATCCATTCATCTTTCAGTGGACATTTAGGTTGCTTCTGTGTCTTGGCTACTGTAAATAGTGCTGCTATGAACACTGGGGTGCTCGTACCTTTTCAAATTAAGGTTTTCCCCCAGGTATATGCCTCAAGAGTGGGATTGCTGGATCATGAAGTAATATATTTAGTTTTTAAGGAACCTCAATACTGTTTTTGCATAGAGGCTGCACCAATTTACATTCCCACCAACAGTGCAGGAGGTTTCCCTTTTCACCACACCCTCTCCAGGATTTATCACTTGCAGCCTTTTTAAAGATGGCCATTATGACAGGTCATATCTTTTTTCCTTCTCATTGTATTCATGGGATTCTCAAGGCAAGAATACTGAAGTGGTGTGCCATTCCCTTTTCCAGTGGACCATGTTTTGTCAGGCTCTGATTAGAAGGGACAGATCCTTCAGCCACTCCAGGGAGCCAGACGACACGTCTGGTGCCCCGGGTGCCCCACTGCTGGTTCTCGTTGAGGATGCAACCTTCACCAGGTGTTGGCCAACATGCCGCCTGGGTTTTCCAGTGGTTGTGTACAGAGGTGAGAGCTGGGCTATAAAGAAGGCTGAGCACTGAAGAATCGATGCTTTTGAACTGTGGTGTTGGAGAAGATTCTTGAGAGTCCCTTGGACTGCAAGGAGATCCAACCAGTCCATCCTAAGGGAGATCAGTCCTAAATATTCACTGGAAGGACTGATGCTGAAACTGAAGCTTCAATACTTTGGCCACCTGATGCAAAGAGCTGACTCTTTGGAAAAGACCCTGATGCTGGGAAGATTGAGGGCAGGAGAAGGGGATGACAGAGGATGAGATGGTTGGACAGCACCACTGAGTCGATGGACAGGAGTTTGAACAAACTCCGGGAGTTGGTGAAGGATAGGGAAGCCTGGCATGCTGTAGTCCATGGGGTCGCAAAGAATCGGACATGACTGAGCGACTGAACAGCTTCACTGGAAGCAGAAACATATTTTTGAAAAAATTAAGCTCTTTTCAGTCACATCTTTGTGAATATTTTCTCCCATTCTGTAGGTTGTCTTTTCATTTTATTTAGGGTGTTCTTTGCCGTGCAAAAACTTGTAAGTTTCATTAGGTTCCATTTGTTCATTTTTACTTTTATTTCTTTTGCCTAGGGAGCTAATAAAACACTGGTACAATTTATTAGAGAGCTTTAATTTTTAACAGTGAGGGTGGAAGTCTAACTGTAGTGAGTTGAACTAGGAACAGAAGAAAAATGGAGTAGATCATGAAGATGTGATTTCAGCCATTTAAAATGTATTTAATACATACACGTTGAAGGTAATATAAAAAGAATATGCCTGGGTTAAGTTGTAGGAATATGGGACTTACTCATTTTGATTTTAAATGTTCTCTTTTTGAAAAAGTACAGAGGTATTGTGTTTAAAAATAAGTATACCACATCAAAACATTTGTACACAATGTTTGTACACAAACATTTGTACATTTGAACATTTGTACACAAGTGTTCACAGCAGCATTATTTATAATAGTCCAGAAGTGGAAACAATTCAAATGCCCATCAAATGATGAATGGACGAACAAAATGTGGTATATACCAATACACTGGACTCAAGCACTGACATGTGCCAATGTGGAGGGAGCTCGCCAGGCTCCACTGTCCCTGGGATTTTCCAGAGAAGAACACTGGAGTGGGCCACGTCCTCCTCCAGGCACGCTTTCTGATTCAGGGATTGAATGTGCGTCTCCTGTGAGCCATCTGGGAAGCCCTGGTATATCCATACATTGGAATATACCATTCTTCCTAAAAACGAATCACGTATTGACACATGTTTCAACATGGTTGAACCTTGAAAACATGCTCAGTGAAAGCAGTCAGTCACAAAAGACCACACAACATGTAATTCTATTTATATAAATTGCTCAGAAGAGGCAAATCCAGAGAGACAGAAGGTCGATTAGTGGCTGCCAGGGGCAGCAGGGGGGGAAACAGGAATTACTGCTAGTGGACATGCAGTTTCTTTGGGGGTGATAAAGTATTCTGGAATTAGACAGTAATGGTTATACAAAAGTGAATACACTGAAAACCTCTGAATTGTATACTTTAAAGGGTAACTTTTATGGTACATGAATTATATCTCAATTTTAAAAGACTACAGTTTAAGTACAGAACACTGAGGAATAAGAACGTGTTCTCCTTGTGTTTTCTGAGGTCCGCAAATGAAGCCTGAACTTACACCAGCTATGCAGTTTCTTGCCTTCCTCCTCCTCCTCCCCTGTCAATATTACTTATCACCTGAAGTACCCATCTTCAATGTTCATACAAACCAAAGAAGCAAACGTGAAAAAGGTGCAAACTATTAGACATAGTTTATCTGTAACCGTGTAAAGAACCCCTTTCTTTCTCATTTATGACTAACACTTCACTAAAACTGCTCAGCATGAATCTCACTTCTTAGCAGCAGCTGTGAAGTCAGGAACTCCCTGAGCTGCTAAAAGGTAAAGTCCGTCATTTTTCAAGTTACTGTAACAAGACCTTCCTCAACAGTCTAAGTAATCAGTGGAAAAAGAACTGACAACACTTAGAAACCAGATTTTCAAGCTTTTTTTTTTTTTTAAGGCTAAACAAAATCCCCAGGTATCTGTGAGGCTGTAGTAGCTTTCCACTACAGAGATGTGAAATATTTTCCCTAAAGCAAAAGATACTAAAAGCAGTTTAAAGGAAGAGCAGTTTAAACCAAGAGACCAGAAAAGTCCATCAATTTGCAAGACAGGCTCTAAGGGGGAAGAATGCTGTTTCTGAATCTACTTGTACAGAAATGGAGCCTGTCCCCTGAGTTTTCTCTGCAGCCCGGACGTTTACTTGGCCTCCTGCCACACATGAGCTAGGGTCAGTGAGACACGGGCTGTGAGAGCCAGCAGCTCAGGTGTGCTTCTTCCCAACGCTTCTGGGCACTTTGCTCTTTTCCACTGAGAACACGAAGGACAGACTTAAGTGGCAGTGGGACAAATGTAAGCTACAGGTCAGAAGACAATCTCGGCAGCAAAAACACAGTCACTGGTTTATATTCTGGGAAGGGAAGTTTGGGACTCTCCTCTGAGCTTTGTAATTATATTAACACAATGACATTAACAGAAATTAAATTTTAAAAATTCTGCCACAACTTTGCCAGTTCAATAAGTTACATTTTCTTCCTTCCTCTCCTCACTTTTGTTTTTTTTTCTACACACATACACAGTTCTTTTATTTTAGATTTTGAAATATTTTTCTCTACTGAACATTAAATTATCATTTCCCCAGTAATTATGTAGTCTTTGTTCTGTAATTTACTGATGTAGTCATCTTTTGATACAATATTCAGGCACCCAACAGCAATTTTTGTACTAAGAACAGTGTTGTGAGGAACTTGACCTTCGAAGACTTTTTTAAATGAAGTTAATGCATCTGTTATTCTCCAATTAAAAATAAAAATAAAATAATAAAATGTATGTGTTGTGCTTAGTCCCTCAGTCCTGTCTGACTCTGTGATCCCATGGACTGTAGCCCTCCAAGCTTCTCTGTCCATGGGGATTCTCAAGGCAAGAAAATTGGAGTGGGTTGCCATGCCCTAAAAATGTGTCTTTTCTACTTTATAGCATCAGTTTTGTAAAACAGAAATAAGGACTAGATTAAGAATTATTGGCTAGAGTTAATATGATGCCACTTGAAGCAAGGTAATTAACCTAATGACCCCTAAAGTGAACCTTAAATTTTATAATATTATAATAATAGCACAGTGGAAAATTACTATTTTAATAGTTGGCTCCAGAATGCTTCCCAGAGACAAGGTTTACCTCTGTTTGGGAAAATATTCTGATAAGCTCCTTAAAGGTGGAAGGTAAACCCTGCAGATGCAGATTACAAAGGAGAGATCTATTAATTGCCTAGCAAAGGAAATTAATGGAAATTTGGAGGTAGGGGAGAAGAGAAAATAGGGGTTACGGAGGGGAAGGGACAGAGTCTAGGAATGGGTAGGAGCTGCATCCTTCAGGACAGAGCAACCCACAAGACAGTATCATGCTGCATGTCTGGAAGCAGTGAGGCTTGGGGGTGGACCAAATGCCTCTTAAAAAAGGGCAATCCAAAATCCAATATAAGTTACAGTCTTAATTGCAAGGTATTGTCCCTTTGTCTTCCATACCTTCAGTAAAGCCTGTTCTACTCATAAGATCCTTAACTGTGGGGGAAATCAAAGAAAGGTATGGAACAATAATGAAAACCTGGTGAAGGGTGCTGGCTTTCTCACATAACAAGGGATACAGGACTTAGGTCCATTTTATTGACACTTCAAGATAAGTGATTTAGACTGATATATAATGCAAGTTTTATTAGCTTATTTCTTTGGCATATAAAGTAACTACTTTTATATAACTTTTATTTCTGTAAAACGCAAGCGACACTTCAGCAATACTACAGAGCTTAGTTCCTGACTCTACAGTATTGTTCCCTCACCTTAAATGAGCGCCATCAGTGGTTCTCAAACTGCAGAGTATACTGGGATCACCTAGAGGGCTTCTTGCAGTGTGGGAGACCCAGGTTCAATCCCTGGGTTAGGAAGATCCCCTGGAGGAGGGCATGGCAACTCATTCCAGTATTCTTGCCTGGAGAATTCCATGGACAGAAGAGCCTGGTGGGCTACAGTCCACGGGGTCACAAAGAGTTGGACATGACTGACTATCACTTCAGAAGGCTTCTTACGACCCAGGTCGCTGAGACCAACTTCCAGAATTTTGATTCTGCAGATCTGGGTAGGGCTTGAGAAGCTGCTGGGTGATACTGATGCTGCTGGTCCAGGAAATACACTGTGAGAATCACTGAAGTCCACCTGTTACAGTTTTCTTCAATTTTATTTCAGATGTGCCTCCACTGATGCCTTCCCTTCCACCTTCCACGCCCGTTCCTTCTTTCTCAGACAGAATTAATCACTGTATATACTACTATTGCTGTTGTTTCAGTCGCTAAGTCGAGTTGGACTCTTTTGCGATCCCATGGACTGTGTAGCCCAGTAGGCTCCTCTGTCCGCGGGATTTCACGGGCAAGAATACTGGAGTGGGTTCCCATTTCCTTCTCCAGGGGATCTTCCTCACAGGGATCAAGCCTGAGTCTCCTACACTGGCAGGCAGATTCTTCACCACTGAGCCACCTGGGAAGCCCACAGCCTACTGCTTATTTCATACTGCAGGTGTATTGTGATTTCTGGATGTACTACCTATCTGATGTAGGACAGAGCCCAGCACCTGACCTGTGGCAGGGAGTGGACTGTTTGATGAATGGAGGAGACACTAAACTCCTGGAAAATTCCCCACAAACAACAAGTTCCTTTTTAAGTTCTTGAGCTTGGCCCTTTCTGCTCCTGCTGCTTGTAATGCCTCCACTTCACCTGATTTCATTACTCAAGGCTCTGCTCAGGCATTTCCTCCTGCAGGAAGCTTCCACCACCCACCTTGCTTCTGGTCTGTGTCAGATGCCCCTATTTTTTCTCTAATATAACCTATCTATATCATATTTATCTTAATAATAGCCACCATTCACTGCAGGCTTTCTAATCCAATAAGCAAGGTTGGATTAAAACCTTTAGAGGCTCTTTGGTCCAGCAATTCCCACTTCTGGGAATTTATCCTATACTTAAGAAACGGGACTCATACAAGGTAACTCCCTATAGCACGGTTTGTGGCAACAAAACTTTAGGTGGTAAAATATTAGAAAATCTAAATTTCCATCAGCAGGGGATCAGTTAAATAAACAAGTACATCTATATAATGAAATAGCGTGCAGCTATGAAAAAGGATGGGTTAGCTATCTGTGCAATGATAGGGAATGATCTCTGATATACACTGCAAAATGAATAAATCAAGCAGAAAAACAGGAATGGTAAATAGTTGTGCAGAAAAAGGGAGGAAATTTTCACATAAACACAAGGCTGTATGTGAGAGGAACTAAGTAGCAGATTTTTTTTACTTAGTAACCTTTTGTACTTTTGAATTCTGAACCATTTTAATGTGTTACCTATTTAAACAAATAGGGCTTAACATAAAAAAGACCTTCATATAGCCATAGAATAAAAAGACGGGGGTGCTCCCTATTTAATTCAACATAGAAAGTAAGTATGAGGAAGTTCAACAATACTCACAATCTTTTCCAAGATGACTTTTGCTATATTAAATGAAATGCCCAGTGTCACGTTCTTTCCATCTTCTCTGTTTGCCTCTGCTTTATTAGTGCTCAGCACAGGCCTGGCGTACTAAAGGGTCACCCCAGCACTGCTGCTGGGCATTAGATCCACAAAGACATTTCAGTTCTTCCCACACGTGATCTCTTAGAAGCAGTAGCATGCCTTGCAGTAACCTCTTCCTTCTTCCTGAAGCACTCGCTTTCCAGGGTCAGTGTCATAACCTCAGGGCTTCCTCTGGTCCTTCCAGCTCTCCTTCTTAAGTCTCCTTTCCCAGTTTCACCTCCTCTGCTGCTTCTTAAGGTGCCTTAATGGTCAGTCCTAAACCCTCCCTGGTTCCCTGCACCCTGGTTTACTCTTGGCTCCATTTAACATCTACAGACAGATGACGCCAATTTCTATCCCCAGGACATCTTCTCTCTGAACTTCAGGCTGGCATGTCCAGCTGTCCACTGGGTCGCTCCTCCACATCCTTCAAATTTACTACACACCAGAACTAAGTTGTCAGCCCCCTTGGAAACCCTGCCTCAGGAAGCTGGCATCACTGCATAGCCACCACTCCTTTCTCCAGCTGGACCTGGGCATTGAGGTCCATGGAGTCCCAGTCTCCCCACCTCCACCCTCCACTTCTGAGGCCTTTCCTGATGTTTTCTGAAGCTTCCTTTTCCTCTTCAACCTGCTGCTGCTTTTCAGTTGGGGCTGTGGTCATTCTTCCCCGTCACAGTTACTGTAAGACTTCCATAGGATCTCTCTCTCTCGTCTTGCTCCCCGCCCTCCACACCCCATCTACTCTCTACCTTGCACAGAAATCCTTTTAAATGCAACAATTTCCTTCTCCCCTTTAAAACTCTTTCTTCCCTCAAATTTTTGGGGAAAAGCCCACATTTGTTAACTTGGCTTATGAGACTGCATGGCCTAGTAGTCCCCGCTGACCATTCCAGCCTCATCTCGCAGCCCTTGACACTCGTGTGATGCCCTGGCCATAGCATCCTTCTTTCAGACCTCAGAATCCACCACTTTCTCCTAGGGCAGGCTGCTAAATGAAGCAAGTACCAAAATACGGAAAGAAAGCTGGAAGACTTGAGCCCCACTGAACATCATGATAAAGTGGCTAGTGGCACTAATCTAGAACTGGCTCCCCACTTCTAGTCACCCCAATCATGCTTGTTGAAAACACGTTTATTATTCACACTATTCTTCATCTGCCTAGTGAATAAACACATCCAAAATTCTCAGCTGCCTCCTCCCAAACTAGCATTAGCAAAAGAGCAAAACGACCTAGGAACCAACCCCATTCTGCGCTCCACTCCCACAGGCTTAGAGCTGGGCTGCTTCCTCATCCTGAGTCAATATTTTCTTTGTGACCACAGTTAGTGTTCCTTTAGGCAAGATTTAGGCCTGACTGCGCAAGGTAGAGATCAGACTGAAACAGAAGAGGGAAGCAGGGTCCTCCCTCCAGAACTCCGCAAGGCTAGGCACACCCTCCCTTTCCTGCACAGCGGCACCAGGTACCGAGGCTTTCCTGTGCTGACTCCACACCAGGCCCATTCTCGCCAGGTCCTCCTGTAAACTTCCCTGGGTACCTCCCAGGATCATTCCCCTAAGATTTACAGCCTGGAAGCACTTGGACTGTGGCAAGGAAAACAGAAGCAAGGTAGTGCATGGATCTTGTCAGTCCTGCCACCAGGGCTGGCTGGGGAGCAACACCCGCCTTAGAAGTAAAATGAAGTGAACTAACGGGTAGCTAACCTTAACTCAACATTCAGGTAGCTCTAGAAAAATGTAGACAAGAGTTTTTGAGAAAAATACAGCTCCTTGAGGGCTGATTGGCAAAAAAAAAAAAAAAGAGGGGGACACAAAAAATATATAAAGCTTTATATTAACATAGAAGCTTAGGGCACTTAAAAGGAACAAATCATAAATATAGGTAATGAAATCTCTATTCCTCATATAATCAAACCACAGAATTCAAAAAACTAAGTCACTTATTTGGCCATACCACCTATATCATTACTGGGAATTTTTCATTTGCAGAGATGAAAACACCTCCCTACTAACTTTAAAGTATGGTAATCCAGTCCTATGTACTTTGTGGCAGTCAGCAGATGGAGGTCATTAGAGGGTAGAGAGAATGAAAGAAAGAAAGAAAAATAACATTTGTTAAGCATTTACCCAAACTTGCTAAGCACTTTTCATTTTAAACTTGAGGAAACCGGGGCTCAGAGAGGTTAAGCATCTTGCATCAGTCATCAGTGAGTCAGAATGACTCCTAAGCGGCTCCCTCTCTGCCACACTGACTAGCACAGCTGAGTCATCAATTCTGCAGCACGGTGTTCTGGGAAGACCTTGAAGCCACTTGTGTGTAAGAACATGCACCTTGACTTGGGCATAGAGCCCAGAGGGAGCCAAGTGGGGTCAAAACATGACATTTGCTGAACTGTACTAAGAAACATAAATTTCTTTTTCAAAGCTTTTTTTTTTTCAGGTTGCACCATGCGGCCCGTGGGATCTAGTTCTCCGACCAGGAATCGAATCCACAGCCCCTACAGTGGAAGCATGGAGTCTTAATCAGTGAACCACAGGGGAGCCCTGAGAAACAGAAATTTTTGTGAAAATTCCAAATTCAATACAAATTAGGAGAGAATCCCCATACTACAATCTGCACCTACATTTAGAGATCATTAGCTTCTTTAGTACCGGGTGTGGGACAAACACTTAAAAGAGTCAGGGATGATGGAGTTAGAAGAATCCTTTGTGTTCATCTCCCTCTTTTTTCAAAAGAAAGAAACTGCAGCCAAAGAGGTCAGAAGACTAATTTAAAGCCATACAGTAGTGACGCAGCTGGACCAGAAGCCAAGACTTCTATTTCCACTAACCCACCTCAAACAGAACCAAAAGCTTGGGAATAAGTTGGGAACAGGCAAAATGGACTGCACTCAGATCAGCAGCAGTATCACAGGAAATTCCGGGGAAGACGTCAGAGGAAGCCGCCATCCTGCTGTTGTAAAACATCAGAGTTAGGCAGACCATACCTGTCCTGCCTTCAATGGCCTGCCTTCCATGAAATAATCTGCAATGTTTAGGGCAGCTCTTTATCCTTAATACTGCCGATTTCAACAACCAGGTCCATATACTAACTCCTACATCATAGGAAATGACACGACCGTGTTGAGCTGACGCTGGCACTGAAACCGACACTGACAAGCTGGCCTTGTCCAGCTCCACATAAGGCCTCCTCAGGCTCTGCCCACGCTCCTCTTGTCATGACCAGGAAACAAGCTACATGTGTTACTTATCTTCGCTATTGCTCAGCAACTTCGTTCCTCTCTAGCTGACCTGGCGGATGCTTCCTCAGTGCTTTCAAGCCTTTCCCATGTTTCTCCAGGTCCACCACCGCTCCCTGCTGCCAGTGTTCCCAGTTGATGGCCTGGTTGCCAGCCTTCACAGAGCTGTGGTCACTAGGCTTCCTCAGCTGGGCGTCCTCCTTCGCCCAATCAACACTGCTCCGTCTTTTCATCTTTTCCTCTTTCACTCGTCCTCTCCTCTTGGGGGAAGAAGTAGCCTCCCTCTCTTCCCGGGTTGACTCCTCCACCCACAAGACCTTTCAGTCCACCTCCTTGACAGCATCTTTGATCTCTCCCTCCTCTCCGCTGGCTTCACGTCTGGTGCACACAGTACTCAGATCTCCTGCATCCTCAAGCAGAACAAACCACAGCAAAGCCGCTCTCCCTGGGACCACTCAAGTCTCCGACTTCCCTGTCTCTTTCTCCCTGCCTCACTGCCACAGTTTCAAAAGCAGAATAGAATTCTGCTCCCATGCCTCACCAGGCAGCTCATACTTGAAGCTTCTCCTCTTACCGCCTAGACTTTCTAAGGTTTCCAGTGGTTTCCTTGTCACCATATGGAATCCTCTTCCTTTGGCCTCATTTCCTTAAACTCCCTGCAGCATTTGAATCTGCTGACCTACATGGGTTCCTTGAAGCTGCTCTCCTAGGACTGACTACACAGGTTCTTCTTCTCTACTTGCTTCTAGGCAGGCTCCTCTTCTTCCTCCAGACTCCCCCAAAACATTCCCCAAATCGGTCTTCTCTTTTTTAATCTACTCCCAATGGATTACTACTGGGGAATCCATTTCTGTCCCTATTGGGGATTCAGCTCTCACTACAATACAGATAAACTATAAATCTCTATCTGTAGTCATGACGACAGTCCTGCTATCTCCAACTTCCTGCTGTTGGATGACGTCAGCTGACTTATCCCATAACACATCAAATCTGTATTTCTCACACAAATCTAGTTTTATTCCATCCCAGATGATTCTTTTGATTTTCTCTAGTTCTTCTTTAGGACACTCATATTCTAACTTCAGGGTAATTTCTGGCTCCTATGTTTCTTTTGTTTCCAATACTGACTGAGTTGCAAAGTCTATTGATTTTACCTTTAAAATATTTCTAGGCATCTCTTTCCACTGCCATGACCCAGACCTGGCCACTTTTCAGAGTCACTGTAAAAGTCTCTTAACAGGTTTCTGCGCCTCCAGACTCTCCATCCACCCATTCATGTTAAACAAACACTGGACTAATAATATTTCCTGAAGCACAGCCCCAATTATCTGGTTCTCTCATCTTCTTCAGTGTTCCCCAATCTACCTGTTGGCTCAGCTCTTGTTTTCCCTTCACATACCCTCCCTGCTGGTATCCATGCTGCTTTCTCGCTTAGAAAGCCATCTCCCATTTCCAAATGTCCACAGTCTACCAGTCTTACAGTGCTCAGCTTAAATGACACTCCTGTGAAACTTTCCTAGTCCTTTCTCTCAGTATTTATGTTCTGTGTTGAGGAACTATTCATTCATTTAACATACATTTACTGAGTGCCAACTATGTGCCAGGCAGTGTTCTGAGTGATGAGCAATGATCAAAACAGATAAAAGTCTCTTTTTCCAGGGTCTGGCATTCTAGAGGGCAAATAGGTGATTAAAAAAATAAGAACCCACTGGACTTCCCTGGTGATACAATGGTTGAGAATTTGCCTGCCAATGCAAGGGACACGGGTTCAATCCCTGGCCCAAGAAGATTCTACAAGCCTCGGAGCAACTGAGCCCATGCGGTGCAATGAAGCCCCCTGCACCCTAGAGCCTGTGTTCCCCAACAAGAGAAGCCACAGCCATGAGAAGCCCGCATACCACAACGAAGACAGTTCCCACTCACTTCAACTAGAGAAAGCCTGCACAGCAACCAAGACCCAATGCAATCAAGAATAAATAATTAAAAAAAAAAAGAAACCACATTGAATGCCAGGTGATGAGTAGCACTACAGAGTAAAATGAATCAGGAAAAGGACCAGGCAATTTCAAGAAGTTGCTATTTTAAAGCAGGTGTTCAGGGAAGGCTCAATGAGAAGGTGACGTGAAGAAGGTAAGGTGCTGGGTGAAGCAGGGGTGTGGGGCAGAGACAATAGGAAACCAGGCTGGCACTGTGGGGAAAGGCAAGAACAGTCTGTTCTAGAACAATCTCTAGGGCCCAGAGTCTGGAGACTTAGATTTCAATCACAGAATCATTATCTCAGAGTTGAGGAGAACTTTACAGATCATTTAGTACAACTACCCATTAGATTATTAAACACCTTTATTACATCTCTCAGGTATCCATTTGTCACCGCTTCCTCACTTTAAGTGGGCATAATACTAATATATAGGATGGTTGTGAAGGTTGAGTTAATATATATAAAATTCTTAGAACTATGCCAAGTCTATGGTAAATACTCAATAAACACTAGCTATTATTGAGTGGTGACAGTAGGAGTTGCTGCTGCTGCTAAGTTGCTTCAGTCGTGTCCAACTCTGTGCGACCCCAGAGACAGCAGCCCACCAGGCTCCACCACTCCTGGGATTCTCCAGGCAAGAACACTGGAGTGGGTTGCCATTTCCTTCTCCAATGCATGAAAGTAAAAAGTGAAAGTGAAGTCGCTCAGTCATGCCCGACTCTTAGCGACCCCATGGACTGCAGCCTACCAGGCTCCTCCGTCCATGGGATTTTCCAGGCAAGAGTGCTAGAGTGGGGTGCCATTGCCTTCTCCGGACAGTAGGAGTAATTACCCTAATTTTAGAGATGAGCAAAATGAGGCATTGGGAAGTTATATTACTTGAGTTAAGTTTTCAAAGTTTAAAGTGGTAGAGCCAGAATTTGAACTTTATTGTAGGTGCTAATTAATTACTACATCCTACTGACTTCAAAAGTGGAACAAAAGGTGGTATTTGGACTTTAACCCTATAACCTCAAGTCACACAAATTAAGGATATTTACAAATGAAACTCAAACATAAGAAGAGGGAAATCATCTGTTGCTTCATGTCTTCAGAATATTAGCTGGGAGGCTAACTAGATGTCGAGAAAGGCCAGAACAGTTGTATGATTTTATTAAGGGGAAAAAAATCTATTAGCCCTAATTGGAAATCAAGCCTTGCCCAAGAATAAGCCTGCTGATAACTGGGTTGGTGCTTTCAATCTCATTTCTCACGTTACTCTTACTGGTAAAGGTATGTAATGATTCCAAAGAAATTAACTTCCCAAAACAATTTGCAACATTAGCAGAAAAAGAAAAAAACCCACGTCACAATTAGAAAAAGCAGAGATGTGTTTATAACTAGAAGAGAGGCATAATATTAGAAGTGAAAACACAGTTATCAGCTAACTGTACCTTCGGAAAAGAAGTGAATGTCTCTCTTCTAAATTGTGAGCATAAATTACAAGCCTAAATGTTCAGAAAGGGGAGGTGATTATATGTGTACTATTTCAAACAATGGTGTCTTTAAAAATCAGTTCTTAAACCACACTGATGGCTGCTCACTACTTCAGTCTCACTGTGCTGCTGGGAGTATGAACAACTCCCACATGCTGAACAACATCCTATGAGGTATTCACACCACAAACATCTAGTGACCACTGTTCCAGAAGAGAGGAGTGAGGTGGTGAAAAACACAAAGCCCTGCCTTCACAGAGCTGACACTGGATGCAGGTATAAGGAAGAAATTAAGGCTCAGCTGCCAGGCCTGTCAGACTCTAAAGCCTACACCATATGTTTCAACTGTATCATTTCACACTGGCGAGATACACCTTCTCCTAAAAATCCACACCTGACCGTGCAGTCCTGACACCACTGTCTGCAACAACTTAGGCTTTCTCTCTGCTGGCAGTCCAGCGTCACCTTCTTACTGAACTGTTCCTCCCCCACTCCCAAAAGCAAAGACTGCTTGGTCAAGGGTTAACATATACTGACACGTACGAAATTCTTTTTCTCCCTCATTAGCTCAGCTCTCTCAGGACAAGAACCATATCTCAGCCTCTTTTTAAGCCTAGAAGATGGTACATATAGTAGGTATTCAATCAAGGGCCGAGTGAGAACAATTTCAATAGTGTCAACGGTGAAGGCCAGCCTGCAAGAAACTAAGGACTAAAGGGAAGAGAAGGACAGAGAGATTTTTTTTTAAGAACAAATCTAGAAAGGAAACAGATGGAGAAAGGCAGCACTGTGAAGAAGTAACATGGCCACAGTAAAGGTGGCTTATTTTGTTTTTTAAGAATGAGAAAGATTTGAATGTATGTGTTGGTAGGGTAGTACAACGCAGTACAAAGAGCAGAAGTGTCAGCCTTAGAGACCTGGATTTGCATTCTGGCCCTGTCACTACATCTGTAGACCACTTAACCTCTGTATTTACACACATACAAAATGACAGTGATAACACCTGCACCTCACTGTGACGGTTACAGCACTAAGCAAACAGAAGACATTCAATAAGTGGTACTAGTCACTATGACCCTATGTGGAAGCCCGGACTCTGGTGCTCTAAACCTCCCACGCAGTCTGTGCTTTCCCCCAGATTTCCCGTCTCAATCTACATGTAATATGCGAAGGCAAAGGAACAGGGTCCTTATTCCTCTTGTGTGTGCCACCCTCCGTGCTATTCCACTTCCTTGTGATGGACTGCATGAGCTCCTGAATGGCTGCTGTGGAGAATTAGTGATGTCACCAGCTAAGGAAGAGAGACAAACTGGAGAATAAGCAGATGACACTGGCTTTAAATTAGCAAATGTACCAGATTTTGAGCTCCTGCCAAAATATTGAGAACTGAGAAACCAAACACACAAACACACAGAACATTGTTTAAGTTTCAAAAATATCAAGGTGTCCCCAGCATCCACTCTGGGCACAGAGAGAAGGCAGTATGATAAAACATGATCCCTGAGGTCCTTTCTCAGTATTTTACTCTGATGTCAGATTCATTATAAGTTCCCCAAATCACAAGATTAGTATTTAAATAATTTTTGTTCACAGTCATTTATTTTGTCGTGCTATGCAGTTTGTGGGATTTTAGTTCCTTCACCAGGGATTGAACCTGGCCCTCAGCAGTGAGAGAGTGGAGTCCTGACCACTGGACTGCCAGAGAAATCCCTACAGCCATTTTAAGTTAATGCTCATGGATTGTGTTCACCTGTTACCTATATCTGGTCAAGAGAAACACCCCACCTCAGCCCTCTCTCCCAGATCTCACATCCCCTTGCTTAACAAGGTATATGGAAGTGGATGAAAGCCCAGGTTAATGTAATAAGTAATGATGAAAAGGCTACAGGCACCTGGGATTATCAAAATACAGGAAAGATGTCTTTTATTACAATCAATTACCAGCTAATCAAGGACTACAGAAATAAACATGTAAAAAAAAGAAGATATAATTATCACTTGGCGTTCAAAGACAACTGGAAGATGGAAAAGAGATGAGGAGGAAAAGCAGCAAGAAATACATGTGTTATCTACAAGCTTAATCACAAAAGCTACAAGTAACCAAGCCGAGGCTGAAAATTCAGTTTTTGTGAAACAGGGTCTGATTAGGAACCTGAATTTACCACGGAAGAATAAGAAAGAAGGGTAAAGAATATTCCAGACAGCTCTAAACATCTCACTAGAAAGCAAAACAACAACAAAAAGGCCAGAAACCCACCACAAATCGCATAGGCAGCACGAGACTGGAAAACAAGGCAACAGTCATTCGTCACGGAAAAGAAACTTCAAATCATCCTTTCCCCCATACAAAAAGCATCTTAACCCATTATTCCATGAGAATAATTTTCAAAATTCCAACCCTAACCACACAGGCTGACCCCGGATAATACGCGCCTCAGTTTCTCCAGTGTTAGAAAACGCATAATAAATACAGTGAGTTCTGAGTCTGACCAGAATCTAAGCCTGTGTTCTGACCCCAGACCTGAATCTTCAACGTCAAGTTACAAGTCACACCTGAGGAAGACTCTGCTGCGGTAAATGTATCCGAGGCTGCCGTTCCTTCAAAGAAAGGGCCCCGGCGTGAGGTGCGGTTTCTGTAAATTGCTCCCAGCGGCGGGAGGGCAAGTATTCGGCCTCGAGCTCCCAGAGCACTTCAGCTGGGACGCCGGGGACCCCCACCTCTCGCCGGGCCGGCTGAGGTCGGGGGTGGGGGTGGGGGTTCCCGACCCGCGAGGCCACCCCCGCCCCGAGCACCGCCCCTCGCCTCGCAGGCCCCGCACCCGACCTCAGCAAGCCCGCGACTGGAGACAGCCGGCCTAGACCCCCACCCTGTGCGCCTGACGAGCGTGGGCCCGGCCGGCCCGCGGCAGCGCCTCCCGGCTTCTCTGCCCGTCAGTCTGCCAGTCCGTGCGGCAGTCGGTCTCTCCATAGCCCCCGCGTCTCCACCGGGGGTGCATGTGTGAGCTCTGGGCCCCGCAGACCCAGCGGGTCGCCACAAGCCTCTCGCTCGGCACCCACCTGCCCCGCGGGGGACGTCCAGCTGTCCCGCCGTCGCCTCCACGGTGCCAACCCTACACTGGCTCGCGCGGCTCGGCCCCTGTCAGCGCTTGGCTGCGCCACCACGCATGCGCGCGGGGCCGAGCGGATGGTCGCGGGGCGTTCTGGGGGCTGTAGTCTTTGGGTCAACTGGGCGGGAGCGGCGGCGGGGTCTGCGAGCCTCTGGCCCCGCCACTCCAAGCTCTTTTCGAAGCCGACCCTGCGTCTTCTAGCGGGCGGTAGGGGTGGGAGGTGTGTTTTGGAGGGGTGGGAAGCCCAGTTTTGGCTTGGCGAGGCACACTTGGCCTCCCGTCTGCATTGCAGCCCGAGGAGTTAGGGGAATATTGGGGGAGGGGGGATCTATAGTCAGGCTGTGGGAAGGAGCGGCTTACTTGTTATTCATTTTCTAAATATTTAAGCGCCCTCTTTATGGGTGTACAAACACCCTGCTTATTTAACTTATATGCAGAGTACATCATGAGAAACGCTTGGTTGGAGGAAACACAAGCTGGAATCAAGATTGCTGGGAGAAATATCAATAACCTCAGATATGCAGATGACACCACCCTTATGGCAGAAAGTGAAGAGGAACTCAAAAGCCTTTTGATGAAAGTGAAAGAGAGTGAAAAAGTTGGCTTAAAGCTCAGCATTCAGAAAACGAAGATCATGGCATCCAGTCCCATCACTTCATGGCAAATAGATGAGGAAACAGTGGAAACAGTGTGAGACTACTTTTTGGGCTCCAAAATCACTGCAGATGGTGACTGCAGCCATGAAATTAAAAGACACTTACTCCTTGGAAGGAAAGTTATGACCAACCTAGATAGCATATTCAAAAGCGGAGACATTACTTTGCCAACAAAGGTCCGTCTACTCAAGGCTGTGGTTTTTCCATTGGTCATGTATGGATTTGAGAGTTGGACTGTAAAGAAAGCTGAGCACCGAAGAATTGATGCTTTTGAACTGTGGTGTTGGAGAAGACTCTTGAGAATCCCGGACTGCAAGGAGATCCAACCAGTCCATCCTAAAGATCAGTCCTGGTTGTTCATTGGAAGAACAGATGTTGAAGCTGAAACTCCAATACTTTGGCCACCTGATGTGAAGAGCTGACTCATTTGAAAAGACCCTGAGAAGGGGACACCAGAGGAGGAGACAGCTAGATGGCATCACCAACTCAATGGACACAGGTTTGGGTGGACTCCGGGAGTTGGTGATGGACAGGGAGGCCTGGTGTGCTGCAGTTCATGCGGTCGCAGAGTTGTACACGACTGAGCGACTGAACTGAAACCAGTCCTAGACCAGTGTGACCCACTCTTAACATAATTCACAAGTCTTGGAAGGAGCCACAAATTGTAACAAATTGGTTGAGGTCTTTTGGGCATAATACAGTGAGGGTGCAGATGAACCACGCTCACTTTTGGCTAACCCATAAAATGAGAATGTGAATCTATGGTTGTTGTGAGAACTACTTGCTATTTGAGAAAATGTTAAAGTACAGTATGACTGAACAGTCCATGAAGGTAGCCAGGCCCATCTCCATTTGATATCTAGGTCCCAGTTGACATCAGGCTCATTAAAAAAAAAAATAATGCACTTCCCATGTTTTAGAAAGGTCACCAAAAGCTACAACAGAATTACAGGAATATTTTTCTAGAAACTTCACCCTACTCGGAAGAGAGACTACAGTTTAGCTTGAGAGCTGATTATTAATCTAGGCTCAAATTCCTAAGGGTATTTCAAGGTGGGAATGATGCAGTGAATTAATGGGAACCACACATGAAGTCTACAAAACACAAGGCATTCTCAGTCATGATGTCATAGTATTATGCTCACTTTACAAAGCACTTTCATGTTATTCACAGCACTCCTGTGGTAAAAGTGGGGCAAATTTTATGCTTACAGTTTTACAGAGAACTTGGCCAAAATCATGAGAAGTGATAAGTGGCTGAAGAACTGCAGAAACAGAGGGTCAACTTTAAAGTTATATGTGGATTTTCAACCACACAGAGGTCAGTGCCCCATGTGGTTCAAGGGTCAACTGTCCTTGGCCCTGGCGCTGTCCTTGTTACAGCTTTATGAAGCCCTGTCTGAGGGGTAACACTTTCCCATGGTTTTAAACTTCTCAGTGCCCTAGAGCCATTTCAATGAAAGGCTACATCATTTGTGGATGGAAACGACTTTTGAAGCATTCATGGCTCCAGGCTCCCTCTCAACCTCATCTGTATCTCCTTTGATAGGAACTTATTATTTCCTAGGAAACTCCCATGGGGAAAGTCCTGTCCTTACAAGAGGGGTCTGCAGTAGCTTCCAAGTACTCCTCTGAGCCCCTCCTGCCACACCAGCTTGCTCTAGGAGTCATTCACCTGGCCACAACTTCTGGCCCACTATGGAGGAGGAAGGCCAACTACCACCACAATATGAAAACTTTCAGTACAAAATAAGGCATTAGAATCTGAAAGGGCAGCTCTAATTGACTTTTCTAAGGCCAGAGGACCTTGTTACACAAGAAGATATGGAAGGCCTCCTGTTTCGTGCCACCAAAGTTCTCATTTGACCTTTTGTCCAATAGTCACCAACACATCACCTCATCTTCTGAAGTGCTCATGTTGAAACTGGGGCCAGAAATCCAGCTCAGTTCTTTCTTGAGTTTGTACATTTCATGATTGTATTTACCACCAGGGCAAATTACCACCCATACTTACCATTTAAACCACCCCCGACCCCCCGCAAGCCTCTCCAAAAATTTGGCCTCTAAGAATCTTTCTGTACAGTACACAGCACTTAATGAGGTAAGCATAGGGTCACACCAGATCCAGAACTGAAAGTCCAAATTTTGCTTTTACTTCTAGTTATGGTGGTGCTAGTGGTTAAGAACCCACCTGCCAAAGCAGGAGACGTAAGAGGTTAGGGTTTGATCCCTGGGTAAGGAAGATCCCTTGGAGGAGGAAATGGTAACCCACTCCAGTATTCATGCCTGGAGAATTTTATGGACAGAGGAGCCTGGTGGGCTATAGTCCATGGTGTCACAAAGAGTCGGACACAACTGAAGTGACAGCACACACACACATTCAGAAATAGCTAAATTTTGTGTCTTTATCTCTAATAATAATACCAGTATTTTTCATCTTTTTCCTTCTGGTTGCACCATGTGACCTGTGGGATCTTAGTTCCCCAACCAGGGATTGAACCTGGACCCTTAGCAGTGAGAGTGCAGAATCCTAACATATGGACCACTAGGGAATTATGAATTTCATTATTTTTGAAATGTATCATGACTAAATATAATTTCTGCTCCAGATAGAGTCCTGGAAAAGGAAAAGGTTATTAGATAAAAATTAAGGACTTTATATATCAAAATTGGTTAATAACTGTGAAACAGTACATATGATATTAATAATAAGGGAAACCAATCAGTATATATGGAAACTTTCTCTATTTTATATGAAGTTTTCCTGTAAATCTAAAACTTTTCTAAAATTTAAATAAAAATTGCATTCAAAAAAAAAAATGCACAGAAGCAAAAAGACAATATAAAGCACCTAGGAATAAGTCTGATTAAGGAGGTAAAAGACCTGTTCTTGTAAAACTATGACGCTGCTAAAAGAAATGGAGGATGAAACAAACAGATGGAACGATATACCATGTTCATGGATTGGAAGAATATTGTTAAAATGACCATACTTACCCAAGGGAATTTAGATTCAATGCAATCCCTATCAAAATATCAGTGACATTTTCCACAGAACTAGAACAATTTGCATGGAAACACAAAACATCCCAAATAGCCAAAACAATCCTAGGAAAGAACTAAACTGGAGTTATACTGCCTAATTTCAAACGATACTGCACAGCTACAGTCATCAAGACAGTATAGTACTGACACAAAACCAGAGCCATAGGCCAATGGACAGAACACAGAGCCCGGATACTGTCCACGCATATGGACAATTAGTCTACAACAAAGGAGGCAAGAATACAAATGGGGAAAAGACAGCCTCTTCAATAGTGTTATGAAAACTGGATAGCTACATGCAAAAGAATTTGCACTGTTATGGGGAACATAAATTGGGGCAGTCACTATAGGAAACAGTATGGAGTTTCCTCAAAAAATTAAAAATAGAACTACCATATGATCTAGCAATTCCACCCCTAATTAGAAAAGATATATGCACCCCCATGCTCATCGCAGTATTATGTATAGTAGCCAAAATATGGAAGCAACCCAAGAGCCATAGGTGGGTAATGATAATGTGGTAAAGACACAATGGGATATTACTCAGAATGAAATCTTGCCGTTTGCAACAACATGGATGGATTTGGAGATTACTATACTAAGTGAAGTAAGTCAGCAGACAAATATTGTAGGGTTTCACTTATATCTGGAATCTAAAAACAAAAGAACATAATAGAAACAGAGTCACAGAGAATAATCAGGTGGCTGCCAGGAGGGAGGGGTAAGAATAGAGAAGTTAAGAGGTACAAACTTCCAGCTGCAAAATAAGTGAGTCATGGGTATGAAATGTACAGTGTGAGGAATATAGTTAATAAATGTGTAATATCTTTTATGGTGATAAATCGTAACTAGACATTGTGGTGATCACTTTGAAATGCATAAAAATACTACATCAATGTTATCAACAGGAATTAACATAGTGTTGTAGGGCAATTATATTTCAAAAACAAACTCATAGGAAAAACATCAGACTTTGGTTACCAGATGTAAGCAGTGGGAGCAAGAACTGGTGGAAGGCAGTCAAAAGGCACCAACGTCTTTGGACTTCCCTGGTGGTCCAGCGGTCAAGACTGCACTTCCGCCGCATGGAGCACAGGCCCAACCCCTGGTCTGGGGAAGTTCTACATGCTAACCAGTTCGCCCCTGCCCCCCAAAATGTATAAATTTCCACTTATAAAGAAGACCGAGGGGTATATTGGAGAAGGAAATGGCAACCCACTCCAGTGTTCTTGCCTGGAGAATCTCAGGGATGGGGGAGCCTAGTGGGCTGACATCTATGGGGTCGCACAGTTGGACACGACTGAAATGACTTAGCAGCAGCAGCAGGGGTATATTATACATGATAAATATAATTAACACTGTTTATGTGTGCACTTAGTCGTGTCTGACTCTTTGTAACCCCACAGACTGTGGCCCAGCAGGCTCCTCGGTCCATGGGATTTCCCAGGCAAGGATATTGGAGTGGGTTGCCATTTCCTTCTATAGGGATCTTTCTGACCTAGGAATCAAAAATGAGTTTACTTCGTCTCCTGCAGTAGCAGGTTAATTCTTTACCACTGCACCACCTAGGAGGCCATAATTAGCACTGCTGTATGTTACATGTGAAAGTTGTTAGGAGAGTAAATCCCAAGTGCTCTCATTAGAAAAATATTTTAAATTAAAAAAATTTATGTTTACTAAGGTTATTTTGAGGTCATTATGCTGTACACCTTAAAATTATACAGAGCTGTATGTCAATTATACCTCAATGAAACTGGAAGAAAATCTCCTTAAACTCATTATCCAATAAACCACACTATTTCTTTATGTAGCTTCCTAGTCTTTTTAAAAACTTTTTACTATTCATTCTTGATGTTGACACGTCCTCCATTCTCTGGTTGGTTCAAGTTTCAGATGCACTCACCCCTGGTAGGCAGACCAAACCAACAGCAGGATTGTCTCAGCCTGTTCCCCAACTAACCACCAAGAGGAAGGTTGGCAAGCTCTCCTGGGCTTGGAAAGGAAAATGACATTCTCAGAGTACTTTCTGCACGTCAGACCCTGGGTTTACATCTCTATTCTGGAGGCACCTAACCTCTGTGCTTCCACTGCAGGACACCAGGCTCTCCTGGCTATCATGATTTACCATCAGCCAGGGAAAGAGAAGGAAATGGCAACCCACTCCAGTATTCTTGCCTGGAGAATCCCATGGACGAAGGAGCTTGGTGGGCTACAGACCACGGGTCGCAGAGTCGGACACGACTGAGCAACTTCACTTTCACTTCAGGGAAAGAGGGTGGTGACTGCCCAGGTGTCTGACTGCATGGCTTGATAGCCTGCCCAGACCCTAGTTTCTGGTGGTTCAGATCCTGGGGTTTCTTGCATCACTGGTTAACTGAATTCAATCTAATCTTCAAGATGCCATGTTCTCTCCTCAGCCAACCTGCCACCCACCCAAATGTCTTTAATAAAAATGTTAAAATAAGAAATTGCACTTAAGAATACATCACAAGTATATAAAAATAAAACCAAAAGAGAATGAAAAAAGGAAATCCACCCACTCCAACAACACAGAAAGGAAAACCAGCCAAACCACAGATTACTAGCAATCAGAATTGTCAGAACAAGACTGGCATTCTATTTCCTTATTTGCTATGAGGAAATTTAACTAAAACCCATGGTGTCCAATATCCGCCCCCCCTCCCGTGTGTGGTATGTACTAGAAGCTCTCAGATTACAGATGCTCTGATAGTACCTGCTTCCTCTCTGGCAGCCCGTATTGGAGAAGGAAGTAGATGGTGTGTCTGAACAGCACTCTGTGATTAATCACTTGGGTCACAGACCTAGTAGCTTCAAACATCCCTCCCAGACTCTCACAGGAGAGGACTAACAGAGAAATCAAATTATTCTGGAAGAACTGAAACGCCACATGGCTCCAGGTGGTCCATGCCTGCCAGTCACCCTGAACTGTACTTGAGATTTGACTTTAAGGATCACGTCTTGCTCTTCTTCCCAACAGGTCGAGCTCTTCACCTTGGGCTGCCTTTGATTTGATACACTTGGGGAGGATTTAGCCGCTCCACCCTCCACAACACCCCCACTCCTGATTGCTAGGTGATCTGAGAGGGAAGAGCGGGGAGAAGTACTAACTCAAAGCAGTACCGAAGTCTGGGCCCAAACCTACTTTAGACTCTCAACCACAGATATGGACAGGTCTCAACTGGGTCTCTCTTCCTCATGACAATATTTGAAGCAATGGCAAGTTTTCTCTTACAAGGTCTGAGCCTTAACACTGCTTCACGAACACTCGTATGTTCCTTGGAGGCTGGATCTCGTGTTTATTTCTGTTCCTCAGATGGGGTGTCTGAAACTGAACACAATGCCATGAGCCTGGAACATGGAGACTAATGGCTTCGCCCGACACCACTACCATCAACACACCCTAAAACTCTGATCTCACTGGCAACCACTTCTGGTTCATACTGAGTTGAAGGTTAACTTACTTACATTTACCTTAATTTTTTCCTTCTTCATTTTGGCCACAGCATATTAATCTATTTTCTTTGGATGACATCTTAATTATCTTACCAAATAAATGCCTTGGTTAACTGTCCTAGTTTTGTGTCATCTGCAAACCTGAGAAATAAGCTTTCTTCCTTTTCATCTCTGCTGGAAAAATATGCAGAATGAGGCAGGGCCCAGGACAGATGCCTATGACATAACAGTAGTGCTTTCCTTCCAGGGGGTAATTGTCCACTCTCTCTCACCTCTGACAGTAGCTGGTTCAGTCAGCTGTCAGGATCAGAGACTGTCAAATGCCTCGATGAGATCAATACATCCAGAAGCTGGGCACAACTTCAGCTCAGTCAGCCTGAAGATCACATCAGTTTCTTTGACAATTTATCGCAGCTCTAAATTTCATTACTTATTCTCATCAAATACAACTGAAATTAGGTAGGTGGCCATAATGAATCTCTGATTCCAGATTATTTTGCAAGGCCCAGATAAAATTCACTTTCAGAAGAGAGGACCAAGAATTTGTTCACCATCTTGCAATCAAGTGAACATGTAAAAAGGATTAGACTAGCTGGAAAATGTGCCTTGAAAGAGGAGAGTGCAAACTATGAGCTACATTTATTATGCAAACTTGTGTTGCTGTGAAAAGAGTCCAACTACAATGCAGTTTATTTATGCATTGCTAATGTGAGAAATGTGAAAGCACCATGGAAAGAAAAAAAGTGCTGTATTAATTTATGGTAACAGTTCCTGAAATAAAATATGGCACTAGTTTTTATGACTCGGAAATAAAAGTTAACAGAGCCAACAATGGTTTTTGTTTAATAATTCTCTTCCGACTCTACAGACACAATTCTGCCTTCACCTTCATCACACTTTCATATGGTTTTAACAGGGGACACACCTCCTCTTCTAAGAATCTCTGTACCTGTCAAACAGGAAAGCAAATGCAAGACAGAAGAAAACGTTAAAATTTGAGAAATCTGAGAATCCTTTTTTAAATGTCATTTCAAAACACAGAGACTTACTTGGACAAACTTTTATGCCACCACTGAGCTTCTATTTTTCTCAACTCCCTACAGAAATCTCTCCCTAAACACAGGCAGCTTGTCCCAGCAGGCTGCTGCCCACCCCGCCCAAACCAGCCAGCTGTACCCTTTCAGTTGGTCTCACCATTCTCCACCCATTACCAAAGCTAAAATCATCATGCTCCTTCCTTCCTCCTCCTTCAACCAGCTTCCAAGTGACTAACTTACCTTAACAGCCCTCGGACCTGTGCCCTGTGTGCATCTATCTACCCCAGCCTCGGCTCAAAGCCCTCGTCACCAGCTGCTCACCTGCTGCAGCAGCCTCCTTATTGGTCTTCTCACCTCCAGTTTAAGTCCTTCAAATCCAGCACATCAGAGTGTCTCAGATATAAATGATAGGTTCCCATCTGTCTTCTACATTAATCCTAGCTACTTTGGGGGCACCTGACAATCTGGCAACTCTCTCCCATGTTGGATATCCATGCATCTGTCGTCTCTTCACATCCTGGTGTTCCCTACAAGTAACTCCTACTTGTCCTTAAGATTCAGCTCAGATATCATGTCTTCTGAGAAGTCTTTTCCAACTTCTACTACCCTGCTGCTGCCAAGTCGCTTCAGTCGTGTCTGACTCTGTGCAACCCACAGACGGCAGCCCACCAGGCTCCCCGTCCCTGGGATTCTCCAGGCAAGAACACTAGAGTGGGTTGCCATTTCCTTCTCCAATGGATTGTCTCTTTTGTGATCCTAAAAAGGTATGCTTCCCTCAATTCTTGCATGAACTTGGTATCACACTGACCTATTTACAAGCCTTTACCATTAAGTTTTGAGTTTCCTGAAGATAAGGATTATCTATTCATCTTTAAAGCACCAGAATTAAACACAGCACCCAAACACAATCTGAGCACCTAGTCTGCACTCAATAAATATTTTTGAATTAGCCCTTGTGATCTTCAAAAGGCCATGAGGAAAAGTGACAAATGTTTACTGAATACTTACTATGCACCAAGCCTTTCAGTCTGTCCCTTCGGCCAGTAAAAGCAAGAGGTCAAGACTGAACCTGGAGCTGCTACTGTGCTGTGCTTAGTTGCTCAACTGTGTCCAACTCTTTGTGACCCTATGGACTGTAGCCTGGCAGGCTCCTCTGTCCATGGGGATTTTCCAGGCAAGAATATTGGAGTGGGTTTGTATGCCCTCCTCCAGGGGATCTTACCAACCCAGGGATGGAACCCAGGTCTCCCACATTTCAAGTGGATTTTTTTACTGTCTGAGCCACCAGGGAAGCCCAAGAATACTGGAATGGGTAGCCTCTCCCTTCTCCAGGGGAACTTCCTGACCCAGGAATCCAACTGGGGTCTCCTGCATTGCAGGTGAATTCTTTACCAACTGAGTTACCCAGGAAGCCTGCACCCGGAGCTACCTGACAGTAAAACCCAATCTTTGTCCATTACACCACAGGCTCCAGACCAAAGCAGAATCCAGAAAAATCCTCAGGAAGAAATGAACTTAAGGCATTCTCAAAATAACCAAATTTTTAAGTTTTAGATTGCCCTGTGGCTCAGCTGGTAAAGAATTGCCTGCGATGCAGGAGACCTGGGTTCAATCCCTGGGTTGGGAAGATCCCCTGGAGAAGGGAAAGGCTACCCCCTCCAGTATTTTGGCCTGGAGAACTCCATGGACTGTTTCGTCCATGGAGTTGCAAAGAATCGGACATAAATGAGTGACTTTCACTTAAAGTTTTAGGTAGCAACCTGCCCTGAATTCTAACTAGCCCCATTCTCATCATACCTCCTATGAAGCAGAAACACAGATTGTACTCCAGGCTCTGCAGCCCAGCAGTGTAAACAGAGCGTGTTTGGGGGAGGACTGCAGCCCCATGGAAACGTTCTGATGCTTACCTGCTGGGATGCACGGCCGGTGAAAGAAGAAGGATCCAGCAAATGGTCCAACTGGGAGTGGATTGGACTGAAGTAGGCATCAGCCTGGATGCGTTCGATGAGGTCATTGTCACCTCCTTCCTGCTTGACCACGGCAGCTGCCTGCTGCGAGAGCACTCTGATTTTCTCATGGCAATCCTGGGAAGACAGGAGGCACTGGGGTCTCACTAATAGCAGGCATTTGAACATCGACACTGTTTACGGCTGGTGCTACAAAGGCCTCTTCTAAAGCTTCATGAACCATCTGCTCTTATGTCCTGCCCAGTTCCTGGCATTTCCCATGGAAACTAAGACCTAATTTCTTCACTGAAAGCAGACTTTTTCTACAAGTGATTGAGCAAGTCACTTTTTAATTAACTGATTTCACCACCATCACCCTCCAAAGATAAGCTTGTTCTATGACAGTCTGTTGTCGCTGTTCTGCACCAATACCATGACTGAATGGAAGGACAGAAACACCTTCGTCCACCTTCTTCAGGGAGGAGAGCAGGACCAAAGGTGCAGTACTTTCGATTTACGCAGAAGCACAAGGGGCTACACACCTGGCGGTTACCCCCGGCTTTCACCATGGCCATAATGATGTTCTCTGTGGCCATGAAAGGCAGCTCCTGCCGAATGTGCCGCTCAATTACCTAGAAGAGTGAAGTGCCAAGAAGGATGCCTCAGGTTACAAAGTCACATGCACAGTAAGACATAAACTACGACCAAAATCATGCACAGTGGGGACGTGTTCTCCCATGTCCACGAAGAAAGAGGGTAGAAGTATTTGTCTTATTCTATACTGTATTTTTAAGTCTTCTCATACTCCAGAGTATTATTTTGACTTTAAAAGGGATACTGACTTCATCAGAAAAATTCCTCAAACCTCAAGTTTGCTCCAATTCGGGGCCTGACTTCAGGAGCTGAGTACAGAATGGAAACAAACCCATCCGCCTCAGGTACCTACAAAAGGGCCAGTGGAACAGTCTACCCCGCCAGCCACAGCAGAGCTGATGACTCAGGCTGGCAGACAGTTTTCAGCCAATTCAAAGTACTGCTTCCTCCCTGGTCTATAAACCGGTCTGCGAATTCCACAGACTTGTTCCCGAGAGCTCGTGTCACCATGTGGACTCGCTCTGGCTGGGAAACGCTCCTCCAACACGCTCACTCCATAGCACAAGGTTCCACTCCCTGCCACACTCCAACCCCTCCTGAATACTGTGCTTTTCAGCGAGGCCTCTTACTTTGGGGTATACCACCAATCCTTCAGAAATGTTCTGCAACGTATTCAGTACAGTATCTGCAGTGAGAAACGCCTCCGCCAAACAGATACGTCTAGAAAAACAAACAGCCAATTCAGTTATCGCTTAAAACAAATAACAATTTCCGTGAAATGCAGGGTGTGTCTCAAGTAGCTGCCCTACTGACGTCTCATGCCAGATGTGCCTCTTGGACAATTCCCTTCAACAGCCTCAATATCCTGATGACCCTTGAATCTACCACCTCTTGCCCAGACCACCTGCCTAGGCGCCAGGCCATTCACGTATTCAGAAAGTTCCACCCGGCTCACTGGTAGGCTCCGCAAGCCCAGGACTAGATGCACACGCTTCTCCACTGCCTCCGGCTCTGCTTCTCACCCTACTCTTCCTCTCCTGTAGCTCCTGCCTCAGGAGAGGGCACCAGCACCCCATCACCATCTAAACCCCCACTCCAGTCAACTGCCCAGGCCAGTTCCCGTGACATCAATTTTGATCCACATCCTCTCCAGTCACACTGGCGCCATGCCAGTGTGGGTGTGGGTTTTAAAGCAGCCTCCTAACCTGTTCTGACCAGCATCCTGTCTTATAACTGATTCTCCAAACTGTTGCAGGGTGTTTTAGTGGGCACAGCTGACTAGGTCACAGTTTGCTAAAATACAGCCAATGGCTGACTTCTGAATGAGTTCACACGTTTTATTTCCATAAATCCTAGATTATGAAAACAATCCAGAGAGTTGGCTTTAACTACTGATCATTTCCTCTCAAGAAATTCCAGCAAAATACAAGCAAATGAGAGTGAATCTGCTTTCAAATAAGTATATACATAAAGTAGAAAGTCACGTGCATGCTGGTACCTTATTAGTAACTACTAATTACTCCTGACCCATCTTGGACCTAATCAAGAGGTCACTATGCCAAGATACCACAGCTGACACCACCTGCCATCAGAAAAACATCTACCCTCATTTTCAGGGCCCAGAAGGCCCTTCATAAACTGGCTACTTTCCACGAGCATTCCCACCTCATTTCTTGCCACGGACTTCATTCTCCAGGGCTACTTGACTACCAGAAACTAACTCTCCAAACCGTTCTTTCTCCTGCCTTTGTGCTTTATACATGCTTCCAATTTTGTCTCACATGATAAATGCCTAGATTTCTTCAGTCTACAGCACTGCCTCCTTGTGAAGCTTCCCTTGACTCCTCCCAACCCCCACCTTTGCCCCCGCAAGGATACCCTGTACATATTCTAACACGCATCACACTGTACCGTGTACCCTGTTAAGACTCCAGGCTCCTACAGACAAGGAGGGAATACAGGGATGCTCTGTAGTCCTGTTGCTCCCGGCCCTCTGTGCCCTCTGACAACTTGCTGTGTGTGCTGCCCCTTTCACTGACCGGTTGGCACTGTCATCGAGTGTGCGTTCAAACCACTGCACAGATGCCGTCTGCAGGGGGTCCAAGATGAGGGTCATCAGGTGCCGGGCCAGGCTGCAGCACCGCTCTGAGCGCATAGGGTTCCGCTTGTATGGCATTGCACTTGAGCCTGCCCGTGTAAAGGACAAGAAGCAAAGGCAGGAAGACCTCAGGGTACAGTGTGGGACCGAGCAGGCTGCTGGCTGAACTGCTCACATGCGCCCACAAACCCGTCGTATCTCGCGGTGTTCCCAGGTCTCCACACGACACTCACCGATCTGCTGTTTTTCAAAGGGCTCCTCCATCTCCTTGAGGTTTGCCAGGAGTCGTATGTCCGTACAAATCTGAGGGAAGTGGGGGCACAAGTGTCACCCACATTATCAGTACTCGGGGGGCCAGGCAGGGGCTAAACTGATGGAGGAAGTGAGCTCTTTGGGTGCTGCCACCGAGCTGACTGTCAGCACGGGAATGTTCTAGCGAAACACCACTAAAGACAGCACGGGCAGACCACAGCAAGATGAACTTAAGGAGGAAGCTGGAACCAATCCTTTTTCATACACTTTCACTTAAGAGGCTCCCCTGACAGACCCAAATTACTAACAGCGCTATCTGACATCTCTTGAGAGCATGATGAAGCTGGAGCCTGAGGCTGGGGGGTCAGTCTGTGGTGCTGACTACCCACCGCTGCCTCCACTTACCTTGTGTACCGATGCCCCCAAGCTAGACAGCACAGAGAGCACCTCAATATCTACTTTTCGTGTGTAGGTCTGCCCTGTGATGATAAAAGCCCTAGAAATAAACAGAAAAGAGCTTTAAGTGAAAATATTTCAAAATATTACTGTGTCAGACAAGTTAGCCAACACAGACCCTAAGCAAAGGCTTGGTCTCACTGAAGTATTAAGTTGCACTCAGTCCAGTAATGCACTGATTAGTGGCTCCAGGAAGAAACTGCACTTCCCCACCCCACTTTTACTCAACCCAGACGGCCACCCTGACCCAAGGAGGAAACAGTCCAGCAAGCCTCTGTTCTGCTGCAGCCCAGTGAAGTGCCTGAAACAAGGAGCCAACGTGGGGGTCGGGGGGTGAAGGGTGAGGGACGACTTCCCTCGTGGTCCACTGGCTAAGACTCTGTGCTCCCAATCCAGGGGGCCAGGTTTGATCCCTGATCAGGGAACCAGATCCCACATACCACAATTAAGAGTTCACATGACTCAAGTAAGACCCATCACAGCCAAATAAAGAAAGAAATATTTTACATAAAAACAACAACAAAAACAAGGAACCAGAGGGGAGCCTGGGGGACCCTGAAGCAAAAGACAGACTGAGACCAACCTGTCAGAGGCCTTTAATAAAAACAAAACCAAAACAACACAGGTAAGGCTATTCTCCTGAACTCACAACTAAACAGCTCCTTTTTTCTGAAAAATTATAAGGAATAGAATCCAGGAAACAAAACCACACCAGAGATGGAAGGAAATGGGTGGAAAGACACAGAAAAGAAAAACAAAACAAAACAAAAAACGAACAGCTAAGGCCAAGTCTGGAGGGATATTGCCTTTTATTACCTAACAGGGAGGCAGACACTTTCCCCACTCACCTACCTCTTGAATCCTGCCTTTTCTGTCACCATCTTGTCAAGCTGTTCTACCTTGGGAAGAAAAGACATCCCCATAGAAATCCAGGCATGTCTAGTATAAAAACATCTTGACACGTCATCCTGCTCAGGTTTATGCCTTTAGTACCTTTCCAGTTGAGACTGTACCCACCCCAAGATCCATCGCTCCCACCATCCTGGGGGTCAGCTTTGTTTCTGGCGCTCCCACAGTTGGGTCTGTCTCACCCAGGTCACTGTCTAAGCACACCTTTTGGTCATCTCTCCTCGAAGAGATGCAGGAAGCTGGCCTGGGTGCCAGTGGTACCCTTCACGCCTCGGAAGCGCAGCTCATCCCGGACACGCTTCAGGTTCTGGAGATCCATGCACAGATCTTGAATCCAGAGACAGCAACGTTTCCCAACTGTGGTCAGCTGAGCAGGCCTGAACACAACCCAAGGAGAACACACAGAAGTCTCAAACCAATGACTTGTTTCATAAAACCTTCGTTGCCTCTTCTAATAATCACTGTTACCCCTGGGAAGGGAAAGAACTAAAGTGAAGACATACAAGAGCTAAAAAGCTTAAGCAAATACTAGTTAAGCAGATTCAATGTCACTTATAAATATTCAAAGGTTATAAAACTAAAGGGCCACTAGCATAGCTCTTGCTTCACCATCAAGAGGCACTATAAGGGCAGAGACAATGTCTGCTTTGTTTGTCCCTAGATCTTGGCAAGAAATACGCACATAACAAACACTTGCCAAGCATCTAATGTGTTGCTGGTACTGGAAATACAACAAAGAACAGAACAGACCAAGTCCCTGTCCAGTGGAGCTCATACTGTAGTGTAAAAAAGTAAACAAACAAGATAACTGCTCATTTAAAAACGCTATCAAAAAGTAAAACAAGGACACTGGAGACTGTGGCTCTAGACCGGCAGGGAAGAAAGGACTTTGGAAAGAGTCGAGACCCAATGAAGACCTAGCTGAGCCGCAGAGAACAACCTGGAAACACGCACAACCAGATGACTCTAACTGAACAGCTAATGGCTCTGTCTTCAGGCTAAATCAAAGCCAGCCAACAGCAGGTCTGTTTATAGCATAAAACGTGATTATGAATAAACTATAGTAAAGCCAGAATTCTAAAAGATTACCTAGCCTTCTCTATTAGGCAAATGATGCTGACAACTGGCAACAGGAAGGTACCCCACTAAGAATGTCCAAAGCAGACACATAATCCCAAATTAATCTTTAGGTAGTTTTCCTTAAATAGATTATTGGTATAATAAAGAAAAAAATTTGCATGGACCTATTCACAGCAGCCTTACACATAACAGCAACAGAGTGGAAACAATCCAAATGTCCAGCACCTGGTGAACAGATAAAAGGTTGCGTATCCATATACTGGTATGTTATTTGGCTGTAAAAGACATTAAGTAATGACACATGCTACAACATGGATGAACACTGAAAATGCTATGTTAAGTGAAATGAAGCCAGTCACAAGGAGATGGGTACTACATGATTCTACTTGATTGAAGTGTTCAAGAGACAAATCCACAAACAGAAAACAGATTTGTGGTTGCCAGGAGGGAGGGAATGGGGAGATGGGAGGGACTGCTAGAAGGGTACAGGTCTTTTGAGGGGGCGGTGATGGAAATATTCTGAAATTACACACTGATAATGACTGCATAAAGTCTCTAAATATACAAAAAATGGGTGAATTTTATGGTATATCAGCTGTATCTCAATAAAGCTGTTTCTTTTTAATTGCAGGTACTGATCCAGTCTGAGTCGAGATCTATGCATCAATACCATTTTCTGAATTCCTAACACTTGCTAACTGTGGCAGCAGACACCTCTCATTCCACCATCCCCAAAGGAATACTGGAATGGCTGTATTCCCTGAACACTCTCTAGCAGATGCCGAAAAAGGGTCCCAACACAGGTGATGCCAGGTGTGGAGGGAGAAAGCAGAGGGCAGTCTTTGTGCTCAGCCACACACATGGAGCAACAACCCCCTCACATGAACATATCCTTCTGGTTTCTGCAACCAATAATGTAGGCTCTAGTTTTAAGGAAGGTTAAATTAAACTCAATAGGCTTTCCTAAGTTACAGGAGATGATATTCTTCTTGCCATAGCAATACCTACCCCATCAAAACATAAGCAGATGCCAATACACCACGACTCAAATATCATCACTTGAAACCTGCCACTAGCAATCCAAAAATGACATCATCAGCTTTAAAAAGGGTTTTACTTGGTAATCATAAAAATGCTTGCACATTGAAAAAAAAAAAGCCAAAGTAATCAGTATTTACATCTTGGTGCACCTTCCAATCTTTGTACAGTTTATATGCTGTCTTTTCCCCACAATGACCTAAGTGCATTCCCAAGTCTTATTAATCTAACAAGCATCATTTTCCTGGCTGTGTGTTATTTTTAACCTATGTATATATTACAGTCTTATTTAATTATTCTCTTATTCTTGGACATTTATAGATTGTTTCCAAGGCTACCATCATAAATAAGATTATAACAATGATCTTTGTACATACAGCTTTTTCCATAATTTGGATTACTTGCATTAAATACTCAAGAATGGAATCACTGAATCAAGAACACTTTCTTGAGAGGCAGAGTGGAAACAGATCTAGGAAGGGAGCAATCAAGAGTGCCCCCTTCCTGGGGCACAAGGCTGGGAGAGCCCCTCTCCTTCCCACTCACACCACAGGAAGGTACCCACCTAAACTCTGGTCCTTCATAGTTACCCAACTAGCTGTTTGTTATCCTGACCTGGAGAACCACCTGGGTTGATTCTACCAACCAGCACTGATTCCTGGAGTGGGAAAGGAAGGATCAGGCCCTGTGACCTAACCTCCTCCCTATCACCAAAAGATCTCCCTGTAGGCAAAGGGGATACCAGAAGTGTTAGAGTATTAATAGCAACAACAAAAAGATAATACTTTCTGAATAGTTTTCAGTGAAACAAACCATTAGATTTACTCTCTCAGCAGTACAGCTTTTAAGGTAGGTATAAGGTTCATTCCTCATAGGCATCCCAAGTGCTTATATTTTGAGTTTTCTTAACCTCAAGGTTACCATGGAGAAGGGAGAATTGAAAGAATAAATGGAAGCTGGATGCCTGTAAATAAGCCCAATTCCCAAGAGGTAACCCTCTCACTTACTGGAAATGTGTGAAACCTAAGGTGGGGAGATCGGCTCGCTCCTTGGCAAAGTCGGCAAGCCGAGAGATCACCCTGGCAAGCTGCAAGGAAGACGGTGTGGGAGAAAGAGAGTGAATTCATGCTGAGCACTGCATAAACAGGAACTAAACTTGGAGACAAATTCATCTACAATTACACTTCCAGCTCACAGAAGGCAGAGGCCACATTTTTTCATCTCTGTATCTTAAAGTACCAAACAACGTTCAAAAATTGAGCTGACTACCTAAAATGCAACAAATTATTTCTGCATAGTTTTAACAACACTGGCATGCTCATGAAGAAAAACAGACAAAATCATAATCTGGCCCACACATTCCAGCAACATGCTGCTGGTTACACTTCCCTCACTTAAAAGGCTATGCTTTAAAAGCACTAACTCATACAGTGTTTTAACTCAAGAAGAGACAATTAGTTCTAGAGATCAGATCTAGGATCATACACAGTAACTTATTTAGATCTATACTGTGCTGATTTATTCAAGGTGGTACCCATCTCCTGTCACAGGGAACCTTAGGACTGGCAGGAAATTTGTCAACTTCTTACCTTTGGCAAAAGCAGGTCAAATGCATTTCTGAGAATAATCAGGTCCTGCAAGGAAAAATGCAGTGGTCTTACATTAATCAGCTTTGCCCAAACGTTATGACCTAACACTTTACGGCCGTCACACCTGGGTTTCTTAGCTAGTTGCCTATCTTACTTTCAGCAATACACTGTGCAAGTCAGAAGCTGCTAACAGAACTCTTCTGATTACTGCCTTAAAAGCCTACCAACTGAGACAGCAGTACTGCTAGGATCTATAAGCACAAAGGCTTTATACTTATAAAGCCCTATTTATGGGGTATCTAACTTAACTGGAAAATGGTAAGGGGCAGCCCTGTCATGAATGACAAAGATGTCCAGGTCAACAGGGTTTCTATCTTCCCGGACAATAGCATTTGAGTTTCTGAGAAGACTCCACAGGGCACATTCCATTAGTCTCTGCTCCCTTTTCTTTCCATGTCTGTCATTGCTAACAACAAAAAAGGCATGAACTAAAGGATCTAGGTTTAGGAAATTTAATGCTGTCCTTGGGGGAGTGAGATGATATAAGTGTTGCAAGCAACTCTAACACATGCTTGAGACAGTAACTGTTGAGCACAACTACACGCTGGATACTTTTAGAAAGGATACTCCAAGTTAGAGGACTGCTCTTCTCCCATTATCTGACTAATTATACACAGATACCTTTAATTATGTACCACTTTAGACTAAAAAAAAGTTGTGTGGGGGCAACTTAAAAACTGCTGGCTTCTTTCTGGATTGGAAGTGTGTCTGGATTCTAACTTCTAGCCCCTGGGTGCACTGTGACTAGGGCAGGGGTTTGCAGTCATTGTACCCAGGTCTGTATCCTTTCCAGGTTGGGCAAGCTCTTCAACCTCTTTACGTTTCCTCATCTGTGGAGGTGGGGATTATAAAGCCAGAGCCAAAGACTTTATATTCTGAATCCATTTACATAAAATTTCAAGAAAAGACACAACTATAGACACAAAAGCAGGTCTCAGCAGTTGTTTGGGACTGGAAGCAGGAGTGGGGACTGATGGCAAACAAGCAAGACAGACCGTCTTGGGATGAGGGGTGTGTTCTAAAATTAGCGTGTGGTGAGGCTGAATGTTGCATAAATTAATTAAAGCTCACTGAACTATCTATCTAAAATGGGTGAATTTATGGTATTAAATTATACCTTAATAAAGTTACTAAAAGGAGACAACAGCATCTATTATGCCTGTTGTGATGAAAAAATGAATACATATGAAGTGCTCACCTATTAAACTCTTAGGAAAATGCCTGCTTGTTACTTTATCATGTTTGACTATGAGACACTTTTGCTAATTAAAGGATTTAAGAATTATAATGCAATTTTTTTTTTTTTTTTTTCCAGAAATCACAGCAGAGTTATAAAGGACTTTGGAAAGAAAATCCCTTTGGAAAAGTACTTTGGCCACTAAAATGCTAAGCTCTCAAGCTATGTCCAGCATATTGATGTAAATAGGCAGTATCTGTACATCATTTTATGGAGGTCATTGGGGCTTACAGTTTAGACTGGAAGGATACCAAAAGCTGAAACTTCCTGAGCACTGAGGTCCTAAGACCTATGGAGTCACTTCCTAAAATGGACAAAATCAATTAAAATGTATCAATGCATTATAAAACCTGAGTTCTAGTAGACACAGAACAGCATGGGCTCCTACTGTATTGTCTCCCACATAGCAGGAGGTGGCGCCAAGATGGATAATGCCAGCAGCTTTGGGGCAGCAGTGGGCAAACGTGTGCACGTGGGCCATCACATCATGTCGTAACTGCTTCTCCTCTTCAGCTGCCATCTTGAAGTCGATGTTGTCCAGGTTAGATTTCATCTCCTGGATTTGTTCCTCTGTTATAGGCAAACCCAGTGTCTGCAGAACAGGCAAAATAAAATGAAATACTTATGTCACATTATTTGAACGGAATGACAGTAAAAAACAACACTGATTCATGTTAGTGTTTATGCCCTACCTTCCAATTCTTAAACTAAAAGGACATGGGGAAGAAGAGACATCTTTTTAAAAATTTTGGCTGCGCTGGGCCTTTGTTGTGGCATGTGGGCTCTTTTTGAGGGCACGGGCTCAGTAGTTGCAGTGCTCAAGCTTAGTTGCCCTGCTGCCTGTGGGATCTCACCTCCCTGACCAGGGATCGAACCTGCATCTCCTGCATTGGAAGGTGGATTCTTACCCACTGGAACACCATGGAAGTCCCCAGGAAGCTTTCTAAATGAATCATGGCAAGTTATATTCTAAGTAAACTCCAATATACACAACAATGTAGTCCTGATTTCTATTCCTTCTGCCCCAACATCTCTGCTCACTCCCTCACAGGTTCTGGTCTCTGGGCTCAAATGCCATCTCCTCAGAGAGGCTTTCCTGACATCAATATGAAACACCCTTCTTTGGTGTCACTCGCTATCCCTTTAACCTGGTTTTATTTAGAGCACTTACTGCCATACGATATATTTACATATCTTTTAGCCTGTCTCTCTTCTCTAGAATGTATAGACTCCCTGAAAGGAGAGCTTTATGGTATTTATTGCTTAGGCTCTTTAGTGCTTGGCTCTTAAGTGCCCAGGGTGTGGGATCCTGGCTACAGCTTTATATCTGATCTAGATGGATTTAGTCAGAGAAACCGAAATTAGCAACGCTGTCAGTAGCTCTGCCAACAAATTATGCGCAGCGAATTCAGTGTAACTGAAAGCAATTCCAGGAGATATTAATGAGAAAATAAACACATCAACACCTTACATTCATCCATCACTGAATAAAATCAGGCTGACAAAAAACAGCTGGCAGTCCAGAACCCTGGAGCCAAGTGCTAAATATGTACACTGGTGAATTTTACCCAAACCTCACTTCAAAGTCCCAAGGCCTGGTCCTGAGAAGGAGCTCCCATCTTAAGACCTATCTAGTCAGATGTGGCTATTTACATTTAAACTAGTAAAAATTCAATTCCTCAGTCACACTACATCTGGCCAAGCTGCCTTGTATCTTTGAGCGAAGACATCATAGGGCTCCTCCCAAAACAGAACAGCAGGGGGCAGTGTGGTCAAACTGCTTCCTCCCCAAGCAACGCATCCTCTCAAAATCCAAGGCGGACGAATTTTCTACGCTTGCCCTAGTCTCTCATTCCTCAAGTTTTTTTTTTTTAAACTATTAAATTATTATCTACTTCATGCTGTTCATTTTGACACCCTAGCTAATAGATAATACAGATCCAGGAGATATCAAAATTGGACGCATTTCAGGCGACCCCGTAGGTAACAAACCACAACACACTTCATGTCCTGATCTACTATTGTTATCCAAGCTCTGTGTTTATGAAATCTGTGCCTTCATTTTATCCTCTGTAAAACAGGAATCACATGCTTATAAAGAATTGTTTGGAGAATTAGTGAATTAATTTTTAAGGTCTTCAAACTGCTGAGCACACAAAGCAGGCACTGTAGAAATGTCTGCTAGCATTAAAAAATTTTTTTTTATTGTAGTTGATTTAAAAGAATGTGTTAGTTTCAGGTGAAAAGCAAAATCAATCAGTTATCATATATCCATCCACTCTTTTAGCTTCTTTTCCTGTATAAGCCATTACAGAGTACTGTGTCTGCGAGTGTCATGTACTACTTTTATTTCTTGAGCAAGGTGATAGGAAGGGGGTAAAATTCAGGAGGAAAGTTTCCTGTTCGCGGACCCTATACCTTGGTCCTAGGTAGGTACTCAGACTGTTTCTGAGGTTACTAAATGTCATTTCGGAGAGGACTGCCATCTTACTTGTGTGGCATTTTCCTCGGAAACTTTATAGCTCTCTGGATCACTCTCATGCTTCCTTCAGCGCTTCTGTGAAGATCCTTCTGGGTCTATTCCTGAAACCGCTCGGCAGAATACCTCTACATGAAGCTCTCAGAACCCATAACTCGCATCTAATAACCCCCTACCCTGATTCTCTCTTCCCAGAGACAAAAAAAAAGCAGTCTACTGAAGAGGAGACAATGGCCCAGGAAATGTGTATTTTGCAGTGACAGGTCTCTGACTACACAGAGGCATGTGGAGGGCGAGGTGGCTGGGCGTTCAGTTAGGCTTTGCATGGTCACGGGTTCACACCCGGGTTCCTTTATTTATAGGAGAGTGCTAACTCGCTTCAGTCATTTCCGACTCTTGGCGACTCCATGGACTGTATAGCCCGCCAGGCTCTATCTCCGTCGGATTCTCTAGGCAATACTGGAGTGGGTTGTCATAATGGTTAGAAGCAAATATCTCACTGACACATCATCGGGGCTTGGTCTTCTCTCCTATAACGTGGGAAACCGCCCCCTAGTTTGCAAAGTCTTTCTGGGTTAACCGGGTAAAGACGTACAGAAGCGAGCACAACCGCACGGAAGGAGCACTCGGCGATACACTCCTACAGGAACCGCCAAGACTTACTCCCGGAAACGGTAACTGCACTTCTCGCCGCCCACCGTCCATCTCCAACCCTCCACCATTAAAACATGTGAGGTAACAGGTGGCGACTGCTGGGCCTCCTGCCCTGGCCTTCCTGGGGCCGTTCCTCCCGGAAAGGGAACACCTGGCCGAAAATAGCGGGGCAGCTGCCTGGGGAGGCTCAGCCCGCGCTGGAAGTCCCAGCCTGGCACGTGCAGGGCGGGGCCCGCCTCCAGGTGCGTTACCTGCTCGGCTTCCGCCAGCCACAGCCAGAGCTGCCGCCAGGTCCGGAATTTGTACTTGTCGCTAAACAGGAAGCACATCTCCGGGCTGGCATAACGGGAAGCAAGCGGCGAGCGATAACTATCGTACCCACAGGCCGCCTCCCGCCCGCCACAGTCGCCCCCGCGGCCATCCCGGACTCTGGACCCCGCCGGAGCTGACCGGGTCAGCGAGGGCGGAAGCGGAAGTCTGAGGGCGGGACTTCCTCTCCTTGGTCCCACCCCTGGGGTTTCCGGGAGACCCGAGCTCCCGGTGGCTCAGATGGTAAAGTGTCTGCCTGCAGTGGGGCAGACCCGGGTTCAGACCCTGGGTTGGGAAGACCCCTGGAGAAAGGGATCTTCCACTCCAGTACCCTTGCCTGGAAAATTCCATGGACTGAGGCGCCTGGTAGACTACAGTCCATGGGGTCACAAAGAGTCAGACACGACTGAGTGACTTCACTTTTCGAGCCTTCAGGGCTGCTGGGTTTAGGCTCTTCGCTGCTGAAGGTTAAAGCGTTTTTCTTCGTTTTACAAGAAACGTGATCAGTGCTTCACAAGTTACCTCTGTAGCTCTGCAGTTCAGTTTTCTCATCCGAAAAAGGTACATTAAGACCCGCCTTTAGGATTGCTCTGAGGACATCAAGTTGATGTCCAAGACATTTGGAAAGCACTGGGGGGTTTTTGCTATTATTTTTGTCTCCTCCCCTCCCCCACTCCTACCGCCCTCCACACGGCTCTGAGACAAGTACAAGACAAGGGAAATCGGCATTGAGTTCCCCGCCCTGGGACACTTCTTTCTCACTACATCTTACTCAAGGTCCAGGTCAGAAAATGTCACCCAATAAACCCACTCTTCCCTCTGGTTGGCCGCTAATAATAAAGCCACTAATTATGGTGCTCTCACCGGTGGCTCAGACGGTGAAGAATCTGCTTGCGATGCAGGAGACCTGGGTTCGATCCCTTGGTGGGGAAGCTCCCCTGAAGAAGGGAATGGCTACCCCATTCCAGTATTCTTGCCTGGAGAATTCCATGGACAGACAGAGGGAGCCTGGTGGGCTACAGTCCATGGGGTCGCAAAGATTCCGAGGGTACTGAAGGACTAACGCTTCACTTTCACTAACTAGGTATCAGGCACTGTCCTGAGTGCTTTACACAAGTAATCTCATTAAATCCATGTGACGGTCCTGAATTGTTCAGGTATTGTTAAATAATATAATACACTAATCTCCAGTGTGGCGTAAGTGCTCAATAAATGCCTGCCATTATTCTGGTCCCCATTTTTCAGGTGACAAAGTGAAGGCATGGGGAGACTGACCATCTTGAGATAGCTCATGTGTGGATAGGAGGGCACGAGGTAGGAGTCAGGGCCAGAGCTAGGAGTTAAGTGTAGGGGACAGGCTCCAGGCTCTCAGTTCTTACCAGATTCAAATGTATTCTTCCGCTTGTGCTACAGTAGCAGCTACTATATTGCTTTGAAATTACCTTTTTTGAATATCTCACTATAAGGGGGCGTCCATTTTGAATTCTCAGCTTGTTGGTTGAGGTGGCCCCTTTCCTAGTAACTGTAAGACTTAAGGGCTATTAAAAGTTCCGATTAAATTTCAAGATTTGTAAGATCTCATCTTTGACAATGACTTCTTGTCACTTTTCCATTTCTGCTTTTTTTCATGATTTACTCAAAAACGAATGGACCACCCCTGTAGTGTTCTCCCTTCCCACCTCAGATTTCATCTAGTCCTCTCTCGCAACTCTCCCCAGAGTTCAGTGCTGCAGGTCTTTTCCATTGATGGCAAACTTGGTGCGGGCGGGGACCATGCCTGCCTTGGTCCCCGGTTTCCCTGGCGTGGATCCAGCACAGGACCTTACATAGCACAGGTGCTCAGTGAGTGTTTCCTGGGTGAATGAATGCTGTCCAGAGGCGCCTAGCCCACAAAGGGAAAACAAGGCCCGCAGTTACCAAGATACAAGTTAGATCCTGACATCGCCCTTCCTCTTCCCCCAGTCTGTGTTCCTTCAGTTTCTTCATGGCGTAGACCCTTCATGTCTCCACCTGGGCTTCAGAATGCCAGAGTGGACCGCAAGAGCACCCGGGAAGCCCATCAGTTACCTGGGCCTATCACCCACATCTTCACCTGCCTCCCCTCTGGAGCTGCGGAGGACTGGTTTTGGGGGGGTGAGGACAGTTCTGGAAAGATGAAGACTACTCCCTGCAACTGCCCACTCTTTGCGGAGTGCATCAGGGCTGTCGCTGCTGGTCTCTGCTAAGTTTATTGCCCTCGCCTTCCACAGTGCCTCCTGCCAGCCTCAGTCTCCTCGGTCGTCCAGCCTCACCAGTTCTGCTTCACCCTGCTGTTGCCTCCTCCTAGAAGAGTTTCTGTTTCTAGCCTCTGTCTTCATTCAGGAAAGGATCATGCTCTTTCGGCTATTTTATCTTGAATCTCTCTAGTTGTGCCTCCCTTTTGTGTGTGTGTGTGTGTGAAATGCACAGATTTCTTCCACTACAGGATCATCTTCACTTGCTCTTTTATGAAAATCTCTCTTACTGGCTGCCTCTTCACCCACGGTTCCAGAACTGCCTAGTTACTAGCTCTGTGACTTGGGTGATAATCTTTGGCACTTGGGTCTTCTTACCTGTAAAATATGCTCATGATCCCCAGGTGGACAGTGAGGAGCAAAGACAGGTGATACAGATGCTGACTTCGTACCTGGCTCAGTGTCTGGGACTCCTGTATTCAACACATTTATTGTCCTCCCTGCTTGACTCCTTAGTACTGATGCAGCTTCTGCTCTCTCATATCCTCTCAACTACCTTCACTGATCATCAGTCTCTCCATTAATAAAAAAATCAAAAGGCCTTTTGCCATAATATTTGCCTATTTGGATAGAATATCACTAATAAAGTCGATGTGGGGATGGGGTGGACATGCATGGAACAGGGTAGGCCACGCAAAAACTGGGAACAAGCTTCCCGATGTACATCTTTAAATCATTTTGATTTCTGAGTCAAACAGTTTTCCATTTTCCTGTATTAAGTCATCCCCTGTGGCTGATTGAAATATTTAACCTTTTAGACAACCCCTCCCTCCTGTTTTGAAAACTAAACTGTACTGATTCCTCTCTTTCTGACAGCTCTTTCTCTGATGATCCAACCTTCTCTCACTTCTGAAAAAGGAAGCGGTGGGAATTTCCTCAAGATTTCACCCATATTTCCTCCTCTTGGGAACTGTTCACACGTCTGCAAGTCTTACCTTCTGAGCCCACAGGTTTCTTCATAGTTTTGGTTCTTAATCTTCAAAGGACACCTAGACACTTGGAGCTGGTTTGTCACTATATCTAATGCAGCATCTCTAAACCTCGGACTTTTACATCTACCCTTTTGTTTTTATTTCAGGCTTTTAAAATACTTAGTTTCTTAAGTTCTGTTACTCTTGAGGATTGTTCATTGCAGTGGTGCCTAGTGTGCGCCGAGCATTCTACTAGGCACTGGGATACAGTGGCCAGCTGAGGAGGCTTGAGTGGAGAGGACAAGAGCGGAAAGAGGGACGGAGATACCTTTGGAGTAGATGGAAGGCAAACGTGGGAACCCTGTAGGAAAGAAGGATATCTGGGATTTTCTTCTCAGCAATGGAAAACCACTAAAAGGTTTTAGGCTGGAGAATGACTTCATCAGAGTTATGTGTTGAAAACATCATCTCCGCTGTTATGTGTAGAATGGCCTGGGGGCAGGGGCCTGGAGTGAACGCCATGTGAGGAGCAGGCTGAGCTGAGGCAGTGGGCCAGGTGAGACCTAGGTGTCGGTGACCTAGCTTGGGCACGGGACGTGACCAGCAGAGGAAATAGAGGAGGGAGAGATGGGTCAGTTATGGGCAGTGAGGAAGGGGGTGGGCTCAGTGATGCTCCTAGGTTTCCAGGTTTTGTCGCTGAAAGGATAGTAGTGCCATTCATCCCGAGGTGGGAGAAGGGCCAAGCAGGCAGGCTGGACTTTTCTTTTGGGCTTACCAAGTTTGCAAAGCCATTAATATACCCAGGTGTCTCAAAATGACGAGTAGACAATTATATATACACAAGTCTGGGCCCCAATGGTAAGGGTTGGAAATATAAATTTAGAAGTCTTTAGCACACAGATGGTAACTAAAGCCATCAAGGTTTTAGATGCTCAAGCTGGAGAACAACACAGCAAAGAACTCTGCCCTTTTTTGTTTTTGGGTGCTTACATTCCAGTGAAGGAGGTGCGTAATAAAGTCTAAGCAAGATCATTTAGAAACTGCTTAAATTTTGTGAAGAAAACAGCATCGAGTAGCTTAGACTAGGGATGGGGGTGACAGCTGATCATGTGAATAGAGAATGGAGAATACAGAGTTAAAAGTAGCCAAGGAGGCAGCCTGGATGGAAGTGAATGGGTATGTATGTATGGCGAAGTCCTTTTGCTGTTCACCTGGAACTGTCACAACATTGTTAATCAGCTATACTTCAATATAAAAGTTTTTTTTTAAAATGGTTAAAAAAGAAAAACCCAAGGTAGGGATGAGGAGAGGAAAGGATCTCAAGCACTGGTGGAACAACACTTGACGGGGAGCACCTCTCTGAGTAGAGTTTGGAAGCAGGAATTTGTGAGAAATTCTTCCGATACCTCTGATCTTCTCCACACATCAAGTGGACACAGGTCAGGGTCTCATTGCTGGTTGGCTACGGTAGGTTGACAGGAGTCCTTGTTTGCTCTGCAGTGATTCCCCCCCCACCCCCCAAGAGATTTTGGTTGCTGGTAGAAAACAGAAAATAGGGTTTTTCCAAAGTAGGAATTTTATTAGTAAAATACAGGCTATTATATTAGTAATACAGGCTATTATATTATTAGTAAAATACAGGTTATTATATTTAAACTGGTTTAAAAGGATGTGGGAAAAGGGCTGATGGACTTGAAGGAAGTAAACAGGCCAGCATCCTAGAATGGCTGATGAGGCCAAACAAAGCCAAAGAGCAGGCCGGACCAGTTGGGAAGACAGGTCATGGTCAAAGATGCTGAAATTAGTGACTCAGGAGGGGAGCAATTTGGGGGTGAGTCCCTGGGGGCTTCCCAGGTGGCTCAGTGGTAAAGAATCCACCTGCCAATGCAGGAGACCTGGGTTCAGTCCGAGTCAGGAAGACCCCTTGAATGGAATGGCAACCCACTCCAGTGTTCTTGCTTGGGAAATGCCATGGACAGAGAAGCCTGGGGGCTACAGTCCATGGGTTCATCAAGAGTTGGACACAACTCACTGAGTAAACAACAAGGGGAGCGTGTGGCCAGAGTGACAGGGGAGTGCAGAAACCTGGCCATTAGGATGGATTTCCCAAGGGGATGCTAAAGTCACCTAAGGTGACAGCAGAGCCCAGAGCAGTGAGGAGGGCCGAGTTAGAGGCTAAAGTCTTGCCAGCCATCTTCAATTCTACAACCCGCCCCTGACATTTAGCAATTTATGCATTTTAAAAATAACCAAAATTTAAAGTTAGTGATAAAAGTCTTCATAGGTTTTGCAATGACCACCTCAATTCCACAAAAACAATACTTCCTTGGCATAGGCAGGCCCACAAGGTGTTTCTGACATCTAGTTCACCTCTCCTCCCCTCACATTTCAAATATCAGTAGCCTCAGATATGCAGATGATACCACCCTTATGGCAGAAAGTGAAGAGGAACTCAAAAGCCTCTTGATGAAAGTGAAAGGAGAGTGAAAAAGTTGTCTTAAAGCTCAACATTCAGAAAACGAAGATCATGGTATCCGGTCCCATCACTTCATGGGAAATAGATGGGGAAACAGTGGAAACAGTGTCAGACTTTATTTTGGGGGCTCCAAAATCACTGCAGATGGTGACTGCAGAGAAGACGCTTACTCCTTGGAAGAAAAGTTATGACCAACCTAGATAGCATATTCAAAAGCAGAGACATTACTTTGCCGACTAAGGTCCGTCTAGTCAAGGCTGTGGTTTTTCCAGTGATTCATGTATGGATGTGAGAGTTGGACTGTGAAGAAGGCTGAGCGCTGAAGAATTGATGCTTTTGAACTGTGGTGTTGGAGAAGACTCTTGAGAGTCCCCTGGACTCCAAGGAGATCCAACCAGTCCATTCTGAAGGAGATCAGCCCTGGGATTTCTTTGGAAGGAATGATGCTAAAGCTGAAACTCCAGTACTTTGGCCACCTCATGTGAAGAGCTGACTCATTGGAAAAGACTCTGATGCTGGGAGGGATTGGAGGTAAGAGGAGAAGGGGATGCCAGAGGATGAGATGGCTGGATGGCATCACGGACTCGATGGACGTGAGTCTGAGTGAACTCCGGGAGTTGGTGATGGACAGGGAGGCCTGGTGTGCTGTGATTCATGGGGTCGCAAAGAGTCGGACACAACTGAGCAACTGAACTGAACTGAACATATTGTATGATAAGAATTGGATGCTATATGACCTACCCCTTTGTACAGCAGACTCGCCTAAGACCGACCACCTTTTCAGAATTCCAGGTGTTTGGAAGACGAGGCATTTTGGCGTGGTAATTTTGGAATCCAGCCTTGGTTCCTTAGTATGGTGACTGAGACAGGTTTCGATTAAATGATGAAGTCACGTGGTGTCCTCAGGGCAGTGTCCAGCTAATAGGAAGCAATCAGTCAGTGCTACCTAGTTTGAGCTGATTGAATTCTGCTGAGTTGCCGTTTCCTCATGAAACAGGCTTTGCTATAGTACTATCTATTTCACTCAGCATTCTGAGAAGTCAATCAGACACACCACCACCTGGGAATGAGACAGTGTATTCATTTCCTTCCATTCTTCCCCTTTGCTGTTCTAGCGGTATTGCATGATCACAGGTCTAACAAGTCTCCAGCAGCGAACAATAAGAGACTGTTCAGATGGGAACAAGCTGGCCTTTAGGTAAGGCTCTCCCATCCCTCAGTGGTGAGCGCAGCAAACAGGGTGAAGGCACAGGCAAGGTGGCTTCCTGTTCAGAGGTGGCACGCGGCTACCTTCCCAGGCTGTGGCAGAGCCCCAAGCACCCCTTGTCCCTCCTTCAGCTCCCCTCAAGTGTCTTCCCTCCCAAAGACACATGGGGCGAAAATGAGGTGACAAAAAGGCAGCAGAACCCGAATTTCTCTCAGACTGTCTAAACCCAGCAGCACAGCAGGTGGCAAGGAGCCTGAGCCCACCACTGACTGGTCAACCTGAGAACCCCAGTGATACAAACCACAACAAGGCGAGACAGACCAAGTGGAGGTCCTGTTCAGATGCTGAATGTCAATCAGCTTTTATGTGTGGACCAGGGTGATGGAGAAGAGTGGTAAAAAATATAAATATTCAACAAATAAGCAAATTAAATGGGCAGAAGAAAACAGGAAACCACAATAAATGCTTAGCAGCCAAACACATTTATTAGTCTTTTCTTTTTTTTTTTTTTTTCCAGGAACCCAAAAATATTTTGTAGTTATAATGTAAGCAACTGAGTTGCACATAATACAATCATATCTTTCCAAAATAAAATAAAATAAAAAACTAAACAAGAACAAAAATAAGCTGTTTAAAAGCCCAAAAAAAAAAAACCCTTCAGAAAACTCTTATATATGCATTACATCATCTCTCAGTTTTAATGAAATGACGACGACTTAATTCCTTATTACTCAACCTGTCACAATCCAATAAAAGACCACCCTTTAGTTTTTTTGTTTTTGACTTTTTTTTGAAATCCAGCATGAGAAATACAGTACCTGCTATGGCAAAAAATACACATAAAATGCAACTTTTCAGCTTATTTGTACATTAGTAGAGTTTAACATTTTATTGTTTTTAAGTGAACCAGTGATTTTAAGTACCACTATACTAAAAAGTAAAATAAAATAAAGAAAAGGGGGGCCCAGCCTGCCATGCAAGTGCACCTCTAAAGTGCCTAGTTTCTGTGTCCATGTAAAACCAGTCATATGAGGAGCAATTTCAACAGATGGGAGTCTGATTAAACCTCTGTATTTAAGGGAAAAAAAAAAAAAAAGACAATGCCATATCCTCCCTTTTCTCCCCTCAAACTTCCTTAAACCCCATCATCCACTTTCTCTATCGCCCACCAGAAGAGAGAAAAGAAAGCCATCAAAATAATATTGTAAAAGCTATTTCAAGTATAAGAAAAAAAACAAAACACTTCTAGGTAACTTGCAGAGAGCATCAAAATTGTGCAGCCATTTAGTCACGTTTACAGGTTTTGTTTCTGTGGACAGTGTTTCAGATGAAAGGGTTTTTGCTGTACCTTCCTGTTACCTGTTTGTGTGCAAAGTTGGAAAGCTGCCTTTTAAAGATCCAGCCTCTTTCTGATGCCCTCTTCTGCACTGTCTGTGAGAGGGGGCAAGGGGAGACGAGGGGAGGAGGGGGCACTGAGGGGCAGCGCCACCCGTGCCACCAGGTGGTGCTTCCCCACGTCTCCTCTGCCCCCACCCCAGGCCCTCACTTCTCTGGTTCACAATCAGTGACCTAACTCTCACTGCAGAGATTCCCATTCTTCAGTTTCCTGATTTGGTAGGATGTATTTTACTATGTAAACATAGCCCCCTAGGATTATGGAACCCAAAAGCAGCATATATCTCTCCATCCACATGGAGAAAGATAAAATAGTCCAGAAACCTCTCCTCAGGTTGCTTCTGTCTGGTTTTAGCTACTTGAAACAGGGAGGGCGTGGGGTGGGCAAAGTCGTAAGCAAATGATGGGAGACTTAGGAGTGGGCACAGTTGAGCTGTTGCATCTTTTTTCCTCCCAGAAAGTTTTTTTTTTTTTTTTTAAACCTGTTAAAAATGTTCCTGCACCCTAAAGTCATACTGAGGTTAAGGCCAAGGGTGCAGAATCTTGTGCACGTGTCTCTGTGAGCACATTCACGGTGCATGCACCATTTTTGATATCTTCTGTGAGATCACTGGACACACTTTGGTCACTGGTGTGTGTGCAAAGGGTGGTGGGGGATGTGTCCCAGGATAGAAGTGCAGAGATCAGCAGAGCCCTTCAGAAGTGCCCCTTTGGGACATAAGGGCAGGAAAACCTCAGGAGGGACCAGAAGAAATGGATAGAAAAAGGGCCATCACACAGAGAAAGAAAATCTGCAAGTTGACAGCGCCCAAATCAGAAGGTGGGTGGTGAATATGTGTGCATTTATTATCAAGTTTCTTCCCCTCAAAGGAAGTCGTCACTAGACAGATTAGGGAGCCCAACCTACAACGGGCTTCTTGACAGATACAGGGTTTATGTTTAGATGGGGGAGCTAGGGAGGCTGTGAAGAAGCTATCTCTAACGATCTATTCTGATCCTGCCTCGTGAGCAGCCAAATCTAGGAGCGCAGTAGCTGACAGATCCTTAAAAGCAGCACTTGTTTAAACTTGTTTCCCTCCACCTAATGTCAGCTTCAAGCTTCGTGGAAAGAGAACAATCTGAGGGTGCGAGCGCCTTTCAGGAAGGCTGTCCGCATGTCTCAGAGTAGTTTCCTTCCAAGTAAGAAATCAACTCATTTCCAGAGCATCAGTGACAAGGCTATGAATTCTACAGCACAAAATTGAAATGCCAGGGACTGATTCTCTTTATGATCTACAGTTACTCAGAGTGTGTGTGTGTGTGATTCTCTTTATGATCTACAGTTACTCAGGGGTGTGTGTGTGTGTGTGTGTGTGTGTGTGTGTGTGTGTGTGTGTGTGTGTGTGTGTGTGTGTGTGTGTGTGTGTGTGTGTGTGTGTGTGTGTGTGTGTGTGTGTGTGTGTGTGTGTGTGTGTGTGTGTGTGTGTGTGTGTGTGTGTGTGTGTGTGTGTGTGTGTGTTTGAACCAAGGAAGGTTGAGAGATCAAGGTCTCAGGGAGAAAACGTTCTGGAGTCCCTGGAGGCGACAGATCTTCCAGAAGAGAGCAATCCAGACACTCCCCATCCTGGACCCAGAGCTGAAATAGATGGCCTCTATTTCAAACAAGGTTTAAACACTGGTCTGCCGTCACTGTGTGTGGAAGGTGATAGACAGAATGCCATCCTACAAACTCAAGTCCACTCCCCTGACCTGTTCTGCTCTTCTTAAACGTGAAAGAAAAAGAGCTGAAACTTCCTATGGCTTTAAAAAATGTGGAAAATATCATATTTTAGGGTTATTTTCACAGCAAAGAAAACATTGCAAAAGTTATGCTGCTATTTACAAGTTTGTATTTTTCCAAGGATAACCCACTGATGGCCAGAAAAGGGAGTTAAAAGGTCTATGCTGCAGGGGAAGTGGACCTGGAGGTATTGTTTTGTGTTAGCTAAAACTCAGAATTCTGCTTTTTGTGTGTGTGTGTGTGTGTTTTTGTCTAAAGGCAATCTAATAGTTTGGAACCCTGATAAGACCGTGCCTGTGCAGGCTCGCAGGGGCACGAGGAGACTGGTCAAGTCTGTTACTTGTTACAGTACTGTGAATGTCGACAGCAAAAGCTGCATGGAAACACTGTTTCTTGCTTTATTAGGACACTGTGTGTTGCCAAAAATGCCTAGACCAGAGCAATGCAGAGGCCATGACTCACTGCAGGCAAGATCAACGGAGGAGGGATGCTGTCAGGACAAATAGGAGGCTGCAGGCTTTCAAACACCTCCCTGCTCACCAGCTACACACAGCATAATAACTGCAGGGTGGCAGAGATGTCAATATGGTGAAGCGGGAGGGGCTGGGAAAAAGAAGCCCCATTGGCCTGTCAAGCAACTGTCCTCTTCTCCAGAGAGTTTCCTTACAATTAAATTCACTTAAAAACATCAAAGAAGAAAAATTAAAACGGAGCGAGGAGGTGGTTTCTGAAATCGACATAAAGAATAAGGTCAGCATGAGTGAGGCATGGTTTCCTGAGCTTGCAAGGGTTCTGAATTCAGCAAAGGGTGAGAACTTTTTTCCAGAGAAAAGAGCAGTGGGGCAGGGTGGGGGGCCTTCAGGGGTCTCATGCTGCACCAGGCTAACTAACACTGCACAGCTAGGGTGGAGATCCTGGGCCACGCTGGTTTGTAGGAATGGCGCCCCTCAACCCCCAACCCCAGGAAGCGCTGGGCCGAGGCTCACAGGGCCCGGTATACCTCACTGTGCGGACCTTACGGCTTGGCTTCTCGCTCTCACTCCCCTTCCCTGCCAGCATAGGGGTCACACCATGGACACAGAAACCGTAGAACAAGGATGCAAAGCTATGTCCGTCCCCTTTCTGCCCTCTCCCCCACCCCACGCCCCCTCTGCAGAATGCATAGTTACAATTCACGTTACAAAATAAAGAAGCAATGATGACCACATACGGGACCCCTTTCTTTTTTTTTGAAAAGAAAAAAAAAATCCAACAACCTCTTCTTAATTCAGTATCAAAATTCACATTTGCATAATAATACATTTCAAGGCCATGAGAGAGGACGGAGCTAGTGCAGAAGCATCGCCCCGGGTCTTCCTGAATGAAGCTGGAGGAATCTTGCGAGGGATTGCTTTCCCCTTTGGGGAGTTCTGAGGAATTATGGAAATGGCCCTTAGCATTCACTTGTTATCTCTTTAAGAGGGAGTGGGGAGAAGAGGCAGAATTGTTTAAAACAAACATGAAACAAAGGAGGAGACACTGTGGATTTCTAACGTTGAACTACAATGGTTCTGAAGAAATAAAACATGGTTTCTGATTTTTCACTTTTCTTTCTCAAACACGTCCAACTCATCCTTTCAAAAGCCTTTCCCTTGTGTGTAATATACCCTGTTCGCACAAACAGCAACATTATGTGACTTCCATTTGGGAAAAGAATTGCCTTCTCAGGACACAGACTCAAAGGGTGGCCACGCGCTGCCTGCACTGTGCGCGGCAGGAGTGAGAAAATGCCTGCTCGACGTGCACAGATGTGCCACAAATCCGTGTTACCAGACTGCAATTCTCCAGTGCTTACAGGAAAACAAAAACTAAGACAGCCACAGCCATGCACGCACATATACACGGAGACTAGGCAATGCTGAGAGAGACATTCAACTTGCACTCCTGGACTAACCCGGTGTCCGTCATCTGTGCACCATCACCTCCTCGTTCCCTGTCCCAAGTCCCCGAACTTTTTCCCCATGACTCTGCAGTGTGCAACACTGATGCTACTGAAAACCCATGGCCGCCATGGCGGTGGCCCAGAATGCTGACTTTCCTACAGACTAAGGGGACCGTCTGTTTTATCCCAATGGGTAGGTTCTTCCTAAAACAGACGGTCTCTGAACTCACAAAGGCACATTCAGAAATCCTACACTTAGGAAATTAACTCCTTGGACAAAATTTTAAAAGGAGGTGGTGTTTTAAACACATTATCTTTTAACTCAGCCCAAGATTTCTGGCGAGATGTGCCATGCTGAATGCATCACTTGGTGAAAACTCTACTACCTTTAAAAGGTATGTGATTTCTTTAAGGGTTCCAAAGGTTTTTTTTGCTCTGTTTTATATAAATACCCTATCCACCTTTTGCATTTTTGGTGGACACACCCAAGATACACTCTCTTCCTCTCCTTAAAGCTCAGCTGTCAGGCTGGTCCTGCAGCGTGGTGGCAGCTTGCCTCCCATCACCTCCCAGGAGCCAGCTGCCGCCGCCCACCCAGGATTGTGCATGCCTTTCAGGAGCCCAAGGAGAAGGCCCTCCAGATGCAGTAAGAGGCCCAGGGAAGTGGGGGACTGAAAGGGAAGGCAGGCACTCGGCTCCACAATCACACTAGAAGCCACTCCACAGTTAACTCTTTAGCTGCTCACCAGCAGCAGTGAAGGAATTCTACTTTTTGAGGGGGGAAAAAAAGACACAATCCCAGCTTGTTAATATTGGCTCAAAAGGGATCGATTCCAATTGGGAATTTACTTTCCAAGCAATGATTTATAGTTTGAAAATGAAACGGAGGCACAAAGTACTTTAGGGAAACACTATTTCCTTTCAATTTAAAACAGAACACTTGCCTCTTTTTGACCTTTCTCCTTCTGTGAACAAGTCAAGCATTTGTTACAAAGAAGAAACAACAGCTGAATTTTGCAGAGACTTTTGCTCAGGGCAGTACCATTTTTCCTGGCATGCAGAGTTGTTAAAAACAAATTCAGATGCCCAGCTAGCTGAAGAGGAAACTATTTAAACTCTGTGAGGCAAACACTGGCAATTTCTATCGCTTTTGCTATTTTGGTGGTGGCTGGAGGTTATTACAAGAGATTGCCAGTTTAAAAACCACTCAAAGGATCAAATACTTGGGAATGACTCCAGATCTAGACCAAGTGACCGTATATATGAGGATGGCATGGAGACCCAGTTGGTGGGGAGTACAGCTGTTTCCTGACTGGTGTTCCCTTTACCATCCTGTGGGTGTCCAAGGCCTCTTCCTCTGCTGGAGCAGGCAGGGTCATTGTTCAATTTTAATTATGTTATTACTATGTTCAGAGATTCTTGAAGTTGATAATTATTCCAAATAAAGAATGTGTTGTCAGTACCTCCTTTGTCAAATTTCAGGTCAAGAAAACAATGCTATCATCAACAAACAGGGACCATCTCTGAAAATACACACACCTTTGGCACTGGCCATAAGCCTACAGGCCTTATTACAGGGTGTGTACTAACTCTGGAAATAAGAGGTAATATTCTAGGTTTTGTAACAGACTGATGATGACCTTGATGACAGCTTATACACTTGCTTGCTTCTAGACTGTGTGGATACCCTGTACTTGTGGATAAGAAAGCAGAGAGTCTGTGGCACAGTCTGCAGCCCAGGGGTAGGGCAGCCCGTTTTCTGATTAACTGCTGAGCTCTAGAGATTGACAGTTCATTTATACACATGGGCGAGGCTATTTACATCTGCTCTATCGCACATAACCTTATTTGTACACTCAGGGTGGGGGGGCCGGAAACCACGATTTCTCTTTGTAGTAACACTAACAACTGTAGTTAATGCATATACATGAAGTATGGCAAAACACTGGAAGAAAGGTTTTTTTTTGAACCAGCTTAAAATGGATCTCTACTCCTAAGGATGTAATAGAGAAGTAAAAGCAAAGAAAAAAACCCAAACTCAGAACAATAACCTAGAGTGTTGCATGCTGCATTCAAACTCTGAGGATGGGGGTGAAGGGGACCTTTTCTGCATAAAGACTCAATTGTTCCCGAATCTGAGAGATGACTATTATAGCCAAATCTGCTGAAAACATCATGTTTACATGGCAGAAAAAGGCTAGGCCTAAACGTTCTGCTCAGCACATAGACATCTTCATTCTGTTTAAGAGTCAAGATGGCAGAAGAGAGAAAAAAATAGAATGAAAAAGTACACAGCATCAGAGGTCAATATGGAATCTGGCTGTTAACTTTACAAAACTGCCCCCTCCCCCCCACAAAAGTGGTGAAAGTGAATACTTGTAATTAGTTAATAGCCTGTGGAATTTTAGCTTCTGCTAGCTATATTAACAACAGCTCTCTTCCAAATTCTTAGAGATTTCTCTTTTTTTCTTTCAGCATATCCTTACACACAACATTCAACCCGTAGGAACTTGGAAGAACCCACTGCTAACTTATGCTACATTCACGTCAGAAGAGGTGGGAAAGTTCTTAGAAAAGGAGTCATAGCAATCACAAATCAAGCTGCTAAAACAGACTGAATGGCAACTGAGGCGTAATGTTGACTGACTGGGGTTACTGATGAAAGACTGTGCTTTGGAACTTTAACTTGCAGCGCTAACATCTGTGAATGCTGTAAATGAGGAAGATCAAGGGCTGGGGACTGGGGAATCTGAGATGCCACATGCACCATCCATTTTGTCACAGTGTCTCCGAGATCTGTACTTTTTTTTTTCCTTAAACACCTAAAATTAGGTCATGGCACTGGATCTGAATTGCCAGGGGAGGTCCCCAGTTTGATGGAAGACTTCCCTTCCCCTTCTAATGCTTTCTTCCTTTTGGCCACTCATGTGGTCAACAGAAACCAAGTTCATGATATTTGAGAGCTGGACACCTCTGGCCACTAAGTAATCAAGTGTCTTAAAAAATGACAGGAACCTGGTAAAAACTGGAAAGCTCAAATGTACACGATCAAAATGTTCATAAAGTAAATCTGTGTAATGCGAGGTGACCAGCAAGCCCCTGAACCCATGCCAGAATGTGGTGGAAGAAAAGATGCTTCCATCGCATTTCTAAGTGTCCTGAAGCCATCTGAGCTCCCAGCAGAGATGGCTCTTGCCAAGGAATATGGTGGAAAGAAAAGTTTTTCTCTTCCTTTGTATCCTCACAATGTATCCTGTTCTTAGGTCACTGCCAACCAGTAAAGCAAAGCTTCCAGCAACGGGATAAGGAAAGTGGGGCTTGGCGGGAAAGGGAAGAGACAAAGGACTGGAGCAGAAAAATAGGAACCCCTTCCTACTGGCCTGACAAAGAGACGTTCCAAGTCACTGCAGCTGTCACTCGAGAAGCTGATGCACAGCGCCAGGAAGGCTCTTGGCATCCCACATAATCGAGATGTAAAAGCGTACTTTTCATTTCCTTGATTCTGTTTAATGACTTTGCATTTAGCCCACTGCCTCTGGGGCCTGTCCAGAACCACTCCGATTTCTGTAATGGGTGGGCATCTCACCGTCTGGAGGGACGAGACCACAATCACATACACACTCGTTCCCCCTGCTCAGGATGTCTGAGTGTATGTACGAAGGCACTAAAGCGGTTTTAGAGAAATTGCAGGCAGCAACCCCACCCACTCCCTTTACCTGTCAAGCTGGAGTTTCTTTCCCCAAGGGGAAGCTTAGATGTTTAAAAGCAGCTGTGGTCATGCTTGGGAATTCTAACCCCTGGCCCCAGGAGGGAATACAAAAGGAGAATTCAACATCACCAAAAACTGACAGGAAATACTCCACATCTCTGGCTTGAGGGATGGGGATAATTAAGCAGCAGATCTTCAAAACAGCAATTAAAATGAGCATAACAGTAGCTGGGAGCTAAAAAAGTAAAATCACTTGTTCCTTATTAGATTCTTCTACTATTTTCTCCTCCTCCCATAGCAAACGGAGGTAAGACACACATTCTTCATTAATAGAACAGTCCATAGATATTTTTCTTCTAGTAATGCCTACATTTAAAATTTGTTCCAAAAATTATTAATCTATATTTCCTAACTCTTTACATAGATTCTCAGCAATCCAACCGTAATATTTTACAGATTAGAGCTACTATTTTTTTTTAAGCTGTTGTTTCTTTCTTCCTTTCTTTTGTTGCTGGAGTTGGGGAGACAGGGAGAAATGTTCCTTTGAATAAAAAAAAAAATTCCTCAGGGAGATTTTAGCTCAGTCTTAAATGGAAAGAAATAAAGTGATGGCAGTCCCATTTATATACACCAAACACTCTCCCATTAAATTATACATAATTTGAAATGAATCCATGATAGAGCTCTTATAAAGTTTAATCTTTCTCCCATATTTTTAAGATAGTCAATTTACTTGTTGCTGCTAAATTGATAATTTTTAAAAATATTTCTTTCTATGTGTTTTAAAATGTGTGATCCCCAGTATGACAATAACTTTTGGAATCTTTACTTTTTACATTTTTTTAAGTAAAAATTGTTTAAACTTTCTGAAGTTTCAGGAACTTGTAAAAGTTTATTAACAGGAAAGAAACGGCCGTCTATCTAGGATAAGATACGGTTAAATAAACCATCTTCCAAAAACTGGCTTCCTACCCTAGAATTCCTGAGAATGCTTGCAAATTTTAAAGCAGGAAAATAAATGTTAAAAACAAAAAACACTGTTAAATGCTCCCAGAGTTAGTCTTCATCTAAAATATATATTTATATGTATATATATACGCACTTTTTGGTCTTTTTTAAGTTTTTAGTTTTTTTCCCTTTAAGCTTATGATGGAAGAACATTTTAGCTTCTCATGTTTATTTATTTTTTTACATATTTCAAATCCCTCATTATGTCTTGTAAACAAGAGGGGCTCTAGCACCCGGCTTTCACCGTAGTATCATAAGGAACTCAACTAACCCATAGTGCAGGTCAAGGAACCAACAGGCAGGAAGAGAGGAGGGTGGGGTAGGACACGGCAGGGGACCAAGAGCGGCAGTGGACAGTCACCACAGGCTCGTGGGAGCCTCTGGACACACACTTGGCCCAGGGACATTCAGAGTTAGCCTTCTGTGGGTATCTGAACACAGCTGCTCTTCAGTTGGAGGTCACCACGCATGGCAGGGTTTTGCCCTCCCCCACGAAGAGAGCGGTCGGTGGGGGCTGGAAGGAGACGTTTTGTGCGTGGGCAGAAGTGGAAGGGGTGTGGTGGCGATGGAACCAGAGGGCACAGTTAGTTTTCTACAAGGCATCCAATGTGACCAAACCAACGCTGGGAACTCAAGTCTGACCACCTACCCACGAAGGGCTCAGAAAGACTTGAGTGAGCCAGTGCTCACTTGAGTTACAGGTGTCAATCTCTTTTGAGGCTAGGTTTATCAACAGAGTAAGCCGAGAGGACTACAGAATTCCCATTCTTTGTCTCACAAAACCACTTAAATGCAAATAATTAGCTTTTGCCTTTTCCTATACACACACACCCACCCACCCACCCTCCCACCCACAGACACAAGCTATAAGTCAAATACATTATTAGGCATTGTTGTATCCTTCACTAAAGATGCTAAAGAAAGAAAAACTCCCTTGTCCTCACTAGCAGCAAGTTATGGAGGACAGTAGAGGTCTGCTCCCACCAAGGGTTGGAATGGGCAGGTATTTGCTGGTACAGAATGTCGGCACTTTATGTTAAACAGTATAATGCAGACTGGGGTGTCCACACACGTGCTGGCACATCACCGGCACACGACCCCCCCCACCCCCCCGCCAGCCATCTGCTTTGTATAAAGGGGTACCTACCCCTTCAGGTCTGCTCTAACTCTTCACAAAAAGCAGTTTGATACATTTTGATTCCAACATAAGTACATACATGTTGGTGATAACTGTGGATTAAAAGTTGCCCCCTATTCGGCCCAGAGTACTACTACATTGATGCTTAAAAAAAAAAGTCTTTAAATACCGAAATAAAAAAGCAACATTACAAGGAAAGAAAAAAAAAGAGGTCAAAACCAAAAAAAGGTGCAATACTTAAAAAGTCTTTGCTAAGTTATACCTGCCTAAGCAAAACCACATACACAGGAAATACACAACACAGAGAAACAAAAGGAAACGCTTGAAGTACACACTGGTTTAAGAACATTCGTTAAGTAAACGTTTCTGTCAGTGATGGCCCGGTGCTGTAACACGCCGCGGCCTGGCACAGGTAACGCTCAGCAAGAAGGGAGCAGAGAGGAGGAGCTGCAGATGCTTGCAGGAGGCTGCTCACAACCTTTTTGTTTGTTTGTTTTCATAAAATAATAGAGAACCAAGAGAAATTTTAAATTCAGCATTACCTGACTTTCTGACCAATTTCTCATTCTTGATTACACAAGAAAGGGGAAATAAGTTGGGTTTTTTTGCATTTGAGACATCACAGCACTAAAAACTGTCTTATCGTCTGTTCCCATTCAGACTAACAAAAAGGCCAGCATGAAATTGAATGGATATTCAGATGTGCCCAGTGGCCACTTACTTCCCAAAACAGAAATAAACACACAGTTGCTCCAAGAGGTACCTCCTGTTCTCCTGGCTTTGGGGACTTGGCAATGCTCCACTCTACTGCTAGGTCAAAAGAAAAGCTATGGAAAACTCACTCGGGCTACTTCGCAGATGTAAAGGAACTCCCTGCTTTCGTCATTAAAAAAGCACTCTGTTCATCTCAATACAGCCCAACGGGGGTGGCTTCAGCAGCAGCGGATCCCCGAGGTGCTCGTGCTCCTGTGTTCTCATAGTTAAAAAACAAAATAAAATAAAAATAAAAAGCAGATGGCCGGCCAGCCAGCCTGCGGACTTTCAGCAATGCAGCTTTCTGAGAACTCGGGGGTGGGGAGGAAGAGGAGGACACAGGCACACAACACACACACAGAGACCGAGAGAAAGATGCACGCGAATGCACATGAACACACGTGCACACACACACCAGAACGAGCATGCCTGGGCAGTTACATGTGCCAGAACACACTGGTATTTATCAACCAGCCAATCACAAAGTTTTTCCTTTTTTTTTTTTTTAGGTTTTTTATGTTTTTGTTTTTAAAGTGAGGCTCCGTCAAGTCTTCCCTCCCCCACCCCAACAATGCTTTTGAATTCCCCTCCCTCCCAAACATGGTAGACCTAAGGACGGAAACACACCCAGTGCAAACAAAGTTAAAAAGCTATTTTTTTTCAGTATATATGTTTCTTAGCAACAACTTCCATATAACATGAAAAAAGTGAAAAACTAGAAACTAATTTTTTTAATTTTTTTGTGTGTTTAAATTTAAATGGTATGTGTACTTGCTTCACATTGTCTTTCTAGGTTGGCGTTCATGATTCAAGTATTTCAAGAGTGATATGTTCTCTTTTTGGATTCATATTCCAAACGAAAAACTGAAGTTAGAAGGGAGGCAACTATGTGCTCAGACAGTCTGTCAATGACCCACCTTTTTTTTTTTTCTCTCTCCGTTTTCTTTTTTCCTTTTAAAAATGTATTTATTGCAAGTTGAAAAAAAAACGAAAAGGTCAAGTTAGTGCTGCTGCTGTTCCAAAAAAGGTCACGAGGTCAGAGTTGAAAGTTCTAAGTTCAGATTGAATCCGACCCTCCTCCCAGAAGGTCACCAGGTAGTAAAGGAGCAGGGCTGCCCATCCTGTGAGGGTCTTCCACGGTCGGGACTCCCCACAGGCTAGAAGAGTAGTTGGGGGGCCCCACAATGAAGCGCCGGCAAGATCAGCCCCGCTGCTGCCACCAGCACTGCTGCTCCACTGCCCGAGCCCTGTGGACCCACCGAAAAGATTCAGAGCAGGTCCGACGGGATCTGACTGCGTCTGGCCGGTCTCCAGGGACTGCCAGCCTGCGGCAGGCGCACTCGGGGTTGCCGCAGGTGTAGGGGGGCTGAGCTTGTGCCAGAAAGCGGCTGACTTCGTCATCGGTGGCAAACTCAGCCAGGATGGTAGTGTTTCCCAACACACACCTGGAAAAAAAGGGAGGGAGAAAGCTATGCATCTTAGGAAGGTCTTGAAGCAGGCATGGAAGGAGCGCGTCTGTCACTGGCAGCTTCCACATCCCCAGGATTGGAGCATGTCTTTTAACCAGACCACCAGGTGACTGAGAAGTTCTGATTTAGAGCAATCAAGTATCACTCAATCTCAAGATACCCAAAGACTACTGGACGACATGATGTAGCAACATCCCTTGGGATACAGAATCTGCTTGTCAAGTGAAATATTGGGCCTCTTTTTTCCCTTGGAGGTAAAAGATCACAGCCCAAAGCATCAAGGTGACCTAGCTCCAGAAATCGGAAGCGCTGCTTCATCTCAGGGCGGGCTCATCGTCTAAGCCTCCCCATAGCTTGCTTGTTCTGCCTGTACCTTTCTATCGTGGCACTTGCGGCCATGGGGGTCAGCTCCTCCCTGTTCACCGCCTTGATGGTGGTGGGAAGGAGGATGGTCAGAGTCTGATCCAGCCTCACCTACTGTAGGCAGAACTAAGACCATAATATTTCATCACCACCCACGAAGAGGCCAAAGCAAGCAGTGAGATTCTATTATGAAAAATGACAGCACTTACAGTGTCTCATTTCTAAATAGTGGCTTTGTTTTATGGTATTATAATGTACAAATCCGTTACTTTTGGAATTGATTCTCGGGTACACATATGACACCCGTGCTTACGTAGGCAGATGAGATCAGCCACCTCAGTATGCAGGCAAACTGGTCACGTGACACTGCCGCCTGTGTGCACGTTCTGTGCATCAAGCACGTGCCTGGGTACTCACGTGAGCCTCCTCATGCGTGTCTGTCTCAGGGAAGGCAGGATGGGTACTCACATGTGCAGTGCAGTTTGGGCCTTGGCCGCCTCCTGTTTGGTGCTGTATCGGATCAGGGCAGTGCCCTGGGTTAGGTTCAGATGGAATGTCAGCAGTGGGCCATGCTGCATGCAGATGGTTCTCAAGGTTGACCCATCAATCTAAAGAGTAATGACAGTCATCAGATAAAAACTGGAGTGGGGTGGGAAAGGAAGTTAGGGGACCTTTCTTGCATTTGAGAGTGAGGAGAGGTTCCGGTTCGTAACTAACAGCCTCAGTACTAAATCAGGTTTGGAGAGATGACTAAAGAACTGAAGACAGGGGAGTTGCACTGGACTCTCCTGAGTATACTGAGCTGAATACAGGGTCTTCAAAGCAAATGTCAAGACAGTCAAAGCACTGGGTTCAGATCTCCTGTGCCCATTTTGCAGATATAAAAAATGTTTGTATAAATACAGCTCAAAACAAAAAGCATACAATTCAACCTGTAGTCTATTTTCCTTAAGAGGTAAATGAGTGAACCTGTGTTGTTTGGTAGAGCCTTAACACACAGAAATAAAATGGTTAACCAAATAAGAATTTAAGAAAACATGCAAGGTTCTGAGCAACATTAATATAGTTTCTTCCTCCAATCTCACAAAAAGCTGAAGAGAAAGACACGAACAAGGAAGGCACTGCTAGCCATCTGATGACACAGAATGTTGATGGATGCCCTCACTCAGACAACGCTGATGTCCTCCTCCTCCTACTCTGGCCATCCCAAGGACAGACTCCACTTCTGCCTACTTCTCTGTGCTCTCTGCTGCCAGCGGCCAAGGTGACCGAAGGTTATAGGCACTCACCCTATCAGACTCTCAGCATGAGGATGCACAGCGATTTGGGACAACTGCCCTTCCTCATCTATGCCATTAGAGAACAAAACTGTTGATTCACTCTGGTCAATGCATTTGTATTCAGATCTTCACTAGGTTTACTGGAGATGCTCAGTCCAACCTTTTGGTTCATTTTGAGGGATGGGAAACAAATCACTACTAAAACAGCCTTAAAAAGTTGTGTTCCTGGCAGCAGTGGTGGAAATATTCTGTGGTTTTACTAATGGAAATCCTGTAGGATGAAAACTGCCAGTCTCACCATAATTCTTAGTAGAAAATGACTGAAGAAAAGCTCTCAGCATTTATGAATGACAAGTGACTATATCAGCATGTCAGTGTGTGTCACAAGTCATTTCTCAAGATAGATGTCCTCTCAATAAACTGTAGGTGATGACAAGTAAATTTATCCTGGTCCCCAAAGATCTGACCCTGTAACTTTCTTTTAAGCTATGGTTGAGATTAATGTGTTATTAGATCTTTTGATTTTTAAAATGACTCAATTCTAATACAAACTCAGTCAAACTTTATATTCATTTATATACAAATATAAGTAACATTCTTCTTTTTAAATTTTATTTTTAATTTAAAAATTTAATTTTAATTAATCAATTGGTCTAGTTGATTTACAGTATATTAGTTTTAAGTGTATAACAGTGATTCACAATTTTTATAGATCACCCTTCACTTAAAAATATTGGCTATATTCCCTGTGTTGTACAATATATCCCTTCAGCTTATTTCTTTTATACATAGTAGTCTGTACTTTTACTATTTTTCATATAATAATACAGGCTCCTTTCAACACTGCCTCTCTCATCCTAACTATATTATACCCACCACACTGTGACGACTTAGAAATAATGAGGCATATATAGTTCTGAGGATGGTTATATAAAATGTTCATACTTCAGTCAACTCTTAGCTAAATAAATAACCCAGGAACTTCAGCTGAGCTGATTAGATATGGAAATTAATCCAGACAGTTTCTCACGTTAACTGTATTTGGAAAACTGTCTATCTCAATGTGAATTTTAAAATACGAGCCCTCGACTTACCCCTCACAAATAGGTTCACTGGGCAAATACAGAGGAGAATCTGTATTTCCCCACAGAGGATCATAATGCATGTTAGCATATTAAAGGGTCTAAGAAGCCTTACAGTGAAGGTATCTGCTTCATTTTGTCTAATCAAGTATATATTTCAAACATATTAGACCAGAGACCTATTATTATCCCATGGGAACAGTCTGGAAAATGCTGGCTTAGTAAGGTGTGAGTGAATCCATTTATGAATTAAATGTCAGACAATTCACTCAATGTGTCAAGGGGAGGGAGGTCTAATTGACGTCTTTTTAACAAGGTGCTGTTAAAAGGTTGTGCTGGCAAGTCCAAATGAAGACCATGGGCTGTTTCCAGGGGTTCATTTCACTGAGTACTCAACACCTGTTGCTAGAAACATGCCAGTGATCAGGCAACTCAAGTGAGAGGGAGGGTGAGCTGGTACAGATGAAGCCCCACCACTGTAACAGCAACCCAGAGAGCACACCCTGGTGAGAGAGAATCAGTAATGCCATCGACACAGACGAGGACAGTGGGTGGAAAAGCAAGAGCACACGTGTGGTATTTCAGTCATGAAATCCACACACTCCTACACGGAGCTTTATGGCGAATCGTGTATGAATGAAGCACAGAAATGGTTGACAGGAAGCCTGAAGTCCTGTTGAATGAGCAATACAAGAACAGGTAACTTTTTTGCTTGGTTCCAGATTCTGACAGGCAGATCCACAAAGCAAGTTATCTCTGCTAAACAGAACTCATCAGATAATACCACCCTGCACTCACTATTTATAAACTACCTGTGTTAACATCACCATGGAGGCAGGCATGAAGCTGAGTGGCCAATACCGTCTCCTCCCCACCTCGGCTCAGAAGTGGGCTTTGGGCATTGGTTGCGGAGACTCACCAGGAAGTAAATGAACTCTCCCATCTGCTAAACCTCCACATCTCTGAGTGTCTCTCCCTTAATACAATTAAGTCCCAGCCAGAAAAATCCCAAGAAAGCATGATTACCTGTGGAGTGAGATTGTGAAGAACCAGCCAGTAACTAGGACGAACTGAACCACCATCACTCCAGGTAGAGGCTGGAAGCAACCAGAAAGAAGGATTAGGAAGGACGAACAAAAAAAATTAAGACGGCCACACATGAGAAACATTTTCATAGAGCCTACACACGTTTCTTCCCTCCTTTTACAAATCATCTTCTAGAACTTCCCTGGTGGTTCAGTGGTTAAGAATCCACCCTCACTGACTCGATGGACGTGAGTCTGAGTGAACTCCGGGAGTTGGTGATGGACAGGGAGGCCTGGCGTGCTGCGCTTCATGGGGCCGCAGAGAGTTGGACACGACTGAGCGACTGAACTGAACTGAACTGATGGGAACTAAGACACCACATGCCCTGGGGAAACTATGCCCTTGTGCTACAACTAGAAAAGCCCACATGTCCAACTACTGAGCCCATACACCACAAGGAAAGATCCCGAATGACGCGACTAAGACCTGATGCAGACAAATAACTAAATATATTAAAAAAAAAAAAAAAATCTCCTGCTTCACTCTGACCTTCTTTATCCTGTCACTCAACAGCCAGTTCTCTTCTCCTAGACTGTGATCCTACACACTCTTATGCCTTATTTGCAAGACAATATTTTGCTCCCAAGGTTCTCATCTTTACTCCTTCAAGACCTTGGGAGTTCTCAGGTCCCTGTGCCTTTATCGGCTAACTTCAATTTTCCACTCAAGAGATACTTTTTCCTCTACCCAACCATGTCTTCAACTGTGTGTGAACATGAGTCCCTTGTCCTCACCAGAGGCGAGCCGTGAGTCCTGTGTCCCCCACCCCCTGACTGAGCGGGGTGCTGTGCTGCTCCAGGAGATGATGGTTTGGGGTTGGTCAGACCGGGAGGTGGGCGGGGCAGCGGTGTAGTGTTCCTTGAGGAAATATGGTTTTTCCACATCTTGTTGGAGAGATGAGTGGGGTTGTGTCCTATGGGATCTGGGGACCATGTTGATTTATAATCAGGAAACTTTGCTGTAAGAAGAGAAAAGGAAGGAGGAAATAAGGTTAGATACATTAGTTTTGCCAATAAACACATGTATATTTTACATATACACACAGATAAATACAGTTTTACAGTCTAAATAAGTAGATGTTTGAAGAGTAACAAAATAACATTGTTCTCTGAGCTTATCTAACATAAATTTTCAGTGACTATTACTCTGAATTGACATATTAACACATGAGCTAGAGTTAACTCTCAGACACTCAGTCTTGTCCAACTCTTTGCGACCCCATGGACTGCAAGGCTCCTCTGTCCATGGGACTTTCCTGGCAAACATACTGGAATGGGTTGCTATTTCCTCCTCCAGGGGGAATCTTCCTGATCCAGGGATTGAATCTGGGTCTCCTGCATTGCAGGTGGACTCCTTACTGTCTGAGCTACCAGGGAAGCCCAAAGAGTTAATAAGATAACTAACTGCTGCTGCTAAGTCGCTTCAGTCGTGTCCGACTCTGTGCGACCCCATAGACGGCAGCCCGCCAGGCTCCCCCGTCCCTGGGATTCTCCAAGCAAGAACACTGGAGTGGGTTGCCCCTTTCCTTCTGCAACGCATGAAAGTGAAAAGTGAAAGTGAAGTCGCTCAGTTGTGTCCAACTCTTTGTGACCCCATAGACTACAGACTACCAGGCTCCTCTGCCCATGGGATTTTCCAGGCAAGAGTACTAGAGTGGGCTGCCGTTGCCTTCTCCGAACTCTCTACTGCTTCTTAATTAAATACAATCTGAAAAGGAAGATAAATTCAAGGAAATCACCCTTAAAGCCATTAGTCTTATAGATATCAAAGAATGTGAACCTTGGCAGAACTAAAGTATTTATCCTACAAATACTTACTGATTGAATGGAAACTACATTAAAAATTATACTTTCCTTGATCCAGAATAGTAGATAGCAACATTCAAATGGATTTTAAAATTACAATCAACAAATATTCACTAAGCGCTTAACTTCACTAAATCAGTGCTATGGGTAATATAAACAGTTATTCTCAAGAACTTCAAGTTCAGATGGGAAGATGGAACAGATGAACACAGAGTTGTAACCCCAGGGAACATCATATTTGCTCAATACGTGGAGGAGAAAGACAATGCTGGGCTGTCAGCAAAGACTGTGCCAAGCAAAGTCTTAAAGGATTGATATAAATGGATGGGCTCAGCGAAACAGGAAAATACAAACCAAGGTTCAACTTGAACTCTCTCTGGACCAAATACATTTCCCTGAAATTGTGGCCAAACAATTTCCGGGGCAGAGAGGTACGGGGAGGCCATATAGGACAACTGGGGCTGACCTAAGTTTTAGATACTGTCAGTTTTGCAGCAGATTTAGTAGGTAGTGTTCAAATGAGGGTCAGAACCTGGGTGACAGCACAAAGAATGGAAGAGAAGAAATGGATGTGAGAGAGAAGAAAGCACTTGGGAGGCGTTATCAGTGCCTGAATCCTGTGAGTGGGGGAGACAGGAAAGAGTAGGAAGAGGCTAAAGAGAAGAGATGCTGCGACTAGGTGATGCACAATAGTGCCTCTAAGCAATGAGAGTTCAGTTACCAAAGAAAGACAATTTGGGGGTGGGGAGGAGGCATATGTTCAGTTTTAAACAAGTCCAGGTGATCATCTGCTTGTCAAAAGGGCTGTGTGCAATTACAGGAATAACAGAGGTGAAAATGAAGTTTTACATGTAAAGGCGAAGTCCTAGGTCTTCAGCCCTACATTGGTATCTCTTAAAAATCAGACACAGGGGGCTTCCCTGGCAGTCCAGTGGTTAAGACACTGAGCTTTCGCCACAGGGAGCATGGGTTAAATCCTTAGCCAGGGAACTAAGATCCCACAAGCCACATGGTGCAGTCAAAAGAAAAATGCAAAAACAAAAACTATGAACTCTGGGTGAATGAAGTGCCACTGTAGGTTCATCAACTGTGACAAATGTACCACTCTGGCTGAAGTCCTATGAAAGAATGATGGAGGGTGGTGTGCAGAAACATGGAACGTGGAGCTGGCTCCTTTACACACTCACTCAGACCTGCAATAGACTCTATCAGCTCTGTGAGTCTCAGTTTCTTCATCTACAAAATGGGATAACAGCAAGAACTTCCCCACAGATTTTGGTGAAGGTAAGATAAGAATTTATGCTGAAAGCTTAGCATGCTGCATGGTCTGCAGGAGCATTCGATAAATGAGGTTACTGTACTGTCAGCACGACGCAGAAGTGGAAACAAAAAGAAGGCAATCTGTAAGGTCATTAACCTGCAGTGTCTTGGTAGGCAGCTGAGAATTTGTTTTACTTGCATTTACTTGGACAAAGAGCAGAAGCCTTAATGACTTTAATGGCTTAAGGTCCAACTTTTGCAAGACCAATGTGCCAATTACTAATGACTGGTTTACCAATCTGTAAGGCATTGTGCTAAGTAAGTGACTTCAAAGGCTTTTTATATCCATTAAGTTTCCCATTCCCAACTATCTTTAAAAACAAAACACACACACAAGGAACTCAGCAAATGTTGGAGAATTAACCAAGGTCCTCTTTTTTTCCCCCTTGGCCATCTGCCCTTAGCCTTTGTCTCTAAGTGGAAGAATTTTTAGAGAAAAGCAAGCTCTAATTGGCTGCCTTAGAAATAACAAGTTGAACTTAACTGGCTCTTCCCATGGCCCCTGATTTTCTTGGCAGACTGGTTAAAAGAAAAGCACTTGTGTCATCAGGATATAACCTCTGTCCTCACAACACCCACAGCTCCTTGCAATGATGTCACCATCTGCCTTGGTCCTAAATGGTATCTGTCTCATCCTGCCTCTGTGAGCCTGCAAGTTCCCCAGGGATGCAGCCTGTATGAGAGATGTCTCTCCATCCACACTGACCTGTGTTGTTCAGCTGCTATAATTTATTCCTTAAGAAATAAACACCAATTTTCTTTGTATAACGCAACCTGATAGGAAAGTGCTAGCCAGAGGGGAAGAAATGGGTCACACGCCTACCTGAAGTGCTATGAACGTTGGTAAAGGAGTTGTCAGAGGCACTGTAGGGCCAGGCACCAGGTGAAGGCAGCGAGGTGTTGAGGGAAGAATTAGACCCTTTAGATGACAAATGAAGAACGAGATGAAAAAACTGCAGATAAGTATCAATGGAACTAGTCAAATCTTGAAGTATTTTATTTGACCTTTAATAAAAGGAAGGACAATCTAAAAAATAAACGTGAAAAACAAAGCTACCTAGTCCTGCATTTCCTGGTGTAATTACTAGATACCAGAGAATGTAAATGAAGCCAGAGACTGCCAAACAGGAAAATACTGGGTGCTGGATAAACACAAGGGGTTTCACTTATTTACCTGTGGTGTTATCCCGCAGAAGTTGGTGGTCAGTATCTACAATGGGAGATGTGGCTGTACCCCCAGCACACTTCCTGGAGTGACATAGGGGTCAGATTCAGGGTCAATGTTTTGGATACCTTTCCATGGCACTCCTGGTTGGAATTCTGAGACAAGGAGAACAAATATTAGATTGAGGTAGGAAGTTGTTTAAAATATGGTCAAGTAATTTTTGATACAACAAATCGGTCTAAGAAAAGTCTAAATTCTGAAGCTATTTTAGCTCAGATTTTCATCATTTAAAAAAAAAAGTCAGCCTGAACACATGCTTTGCCAGCAGCTCTCGTGTGCTGCCACCACACACTCACCTACTTCCTCTCTGTGCCTGTGAACAGTGAGGGTCTGGGGGCAGACCCTGCTCCTGCACTCCTGGCTCCAGGCCAATTCAGGCCTGAGGGCAGGGAGGCAGGTCTGAGTAGTGTGGTGCTCAGGACAACTGTGGGACATCAAGGCGAAAACTGGGAGAGTATCTGAGCTGGAGAAGAGATACTTCTGCTTTATCTCACTGGGAAACTGGCTCAGATGCACAAAAGAAAACACAGATGATCGCTACTCCTGGAATGACCAGGGAAAACCAACAGGAATCATTTGGCTTATCATCAGAAGGCCTAGAATGTATGTGTTTACAATTTCTTTATATCATATTTAAAGCTTTATATCATAATTTATATATCATATATATCTTTATATTTAAATATATGACAGAATAAACTTTTATGTTCCCAATCATGAGGAGGAAGAATGGTATGTAGTATATATGAATAATATGCATTAATAGAGACTATATGTATTCATAGCACAAATAATAAATACTATATAGAAAAAGGTTTAGGACACAGACTAAAACCCATTTTTATTTTGGGTTTAGTAAAAATTTCAAACTTTTCTACAATGAAAATAGATTACACATATCAGAATAAAAGAGGAAAAACAGCAAATACTCTCACTGCTCTACGAGTCTACATCCCTAGAACCTGGTAATAAATACTTGGTGAATGAAAAACGAATCAATTCACTGGACATTTCAGAAGAAGTCAGGTTACAGGGCATCCTTCGTACAGATGAATGCCAAGTCCTGGCTCCAAAATCCCCCTTCTTTCATCCTCAGACTGCACTCCTCTAACTTCCTTTGACCCGTCTGTGCCCATGCTGTATTTACCACTCAGTAACTTGTTTTGCAGGTGATCAGCATCCACCCTATCTTCCTAACTGAACTCTACAGAGTGAAGACCACCTCCCCTACTCCATGAAAATCTGCTATCTTTCCAAAGAAAAGCAGAAAAAATTAACTAGATGAAAAAAATCAATGTGAGTGGCAAAAAGCAATCTGTTCAGAACCTGAAATTAACATTTACAAAACAAATGATACCCCAAAAACAAAACCACCATTTTTTGGACGGTAGTACCTGGAGGCCAACTGGCATTGCTAGATTTACTTCCGATTTTATTTGTTGGTGGAGATTTGGCAGGTAACCAGCTATCACCAGCAGGACCCGTATGGCCACCCAGTGTGTCACCTGGGATGATGTCAAACTGGTTGTATGGTGACCCTCCTCGGGTCTTACCAGGGGCCACGATAGCGACTGAGAAAAAAGAGAGGTGATGAGTTCACAGCAGAAAGGACTCCTATAAACAGAACTTGCTGAGCTTTCATTCAGAGGAACTCACAGCCTCCAGGATCTGGTCCTGGAATGAGGTTTCACACCTGAGAGGCAGTGCATAATTAGGAAGTAGGATGACCATGACAAGTCATCTCACCTCTCCAGCTTCTTAGTGTGCACTTCTGCACACAGCACTGTTCTCATTTCTGAATGCCCCTTTCAGTTTAAAACTCCATGGTCTTATGAAATAAACTTGAGAAACTTTCATAAGCTATGAATCATACCATCATCCCCACCGTCTTTACACTAATGACTTAAGAATGAGGAATGGGAAAAATACTAAACAATCTCCAGCACATAAAAGAGTTTTTAACTACATTTCTACTGACACCAACCCACTCAAGTCCTTAAGTGCTGATCAGGCCTAGCTTAGTGGAAGCAGCAGAGTAAACAGAGGGAGCTTGCTGGAGAGAAAAGCATCTGCAATTGCTTTAAATTCCAGAGCAGTGAGCCAGCGTTCCTGCCGACGGTCTCTGCCAGCACAAGACCAGCTGTGAACTCTGTAGCGCTGAGCTCCTGGGCCCCACACATGAAGAACAGCAAATCCTTTGTAAAACTGCTCTCCTCAGAGCGTTTCAGGGGTTTTGTTGGTGTACCCCCTATGCATCTTATGTGCTGGGAGGCAAGAAAAATAATTAAAAGCTTAACAATTCCCTTAAACTAATAAAAAAAAATGAGTTTTAAATGAAAACTGTGGCCTCTGTGAGATAACATTCTACTTATTTCTCGAATGAATTTTACATGCCATATTGTGTTGCCTGATGTACTCTAAGGATGCAGCTTATGAACAGATAAAATTACTTCCAGGGTAAGGTATTAAAAGGTTCAGTGGTTAAGACTCTGTGCTTCCACTGCAGGGGGCATGAGTTCAATCCCTGGTTGGGCAACTGAGATCCTGAATTCTACATGGCATGGCCAAAAAAAAAACACACACACACACACACACCAAACCCAAAAACTTTTTCTGTGTTTGCTATTGATTAAAGTAATCTGCCTGGTTTGGCCTAGCACAAGTATTCTGAAAACCATCTCCATGCTCCACTAAGAACTCATCTGCTTTTCTGGAGCCACTGGTAGGAATCTGACTCAAAGGCACATTACAGTGAAGAAGCAGAAAACGAAAAGCTCAGTTACCTTGGGGATTGGCTCAGGAAATGGGGAAAACGTGACCTGTAAGCTCTCAAATGGCAAGCGAGTATTTTATCTTCAAGACCACTTCTCACGTGCATTTATAATCACACACCTATCATGTCTTTGGGGATAAGGGTCCTGATGAATCATAAGCCTAAGGAAGCAGCCAGAGGGCCCAACGCTAGAGATGCAGAGCTTGGATTATTCAGTTCAGAAACAGACTGGACATTTCAATAAACCATTCCTGATTCTGTAATATGAAATCAAATGACGATACTTAGGGATAGCAGGCAGACAGCTCCACGGGGCCACTTCACCAGCCTCCAGAAGTGCACGTGGAAGAGCAGGTTTAGAAAAGAACCCTGAAAGGCTCCAGGCTCATGGGGCTAAGGCTCCAGGAAGCTGCTGCAGGAGCCACTCCGACACCTATTTACACTTGCTTCTCATGGATACAGACGAGTCCAAGTAAATTACTGACAAGTAAAACAAACACTGACGCAAAGGCTGCAGGAAGGCCCCAAGACCTTTTATCTGTTTCACAGGGAAATGGAGATGCTCTTACACAGAATTAAGAGAGATGAAGGGCTGACCTACTTTCACGACCAAAGCCTGCAAGACCTTCAACTGCTGTCTTGCATACACTGCAATTCATAAAGAACAAGAAAGGTTGGTGCAAAGTCCAAACCTCATGTGCTGATCAATTAGTCATCTTCAGAGATCAAAGAGTTGAAACAGTCAACATGATACATAGTTACTGTGATCTCTCTTGCAGCTCTGAAAACAGATTCTGTTCTCTCAAGCAATTTATTACAGTATTACCCTAAGGGGAGCTCAAGTTCACTGCTACTGTTCTTGATCCCACCACAGGTGGGAAGTTTTGCTTCCCTTAAGTACAACTAGCACTTTAAGTTTCTTACAGTTTGAAATACACATAACCCCAATCTTGCTCTTATAGGTGATCATGGTAGGGGTGGGGGTGGGGGATGGAATCAAGACTGTTTAAGAAAAAGCTGAAGATCTGTGCTTCAGAACAAGCGTATAGGACCCTGTGTCAAGGCCTCTGAGGATCAAAAGAGCTTCAGGTCACGAGGCTCTGTGTGTCTTACCATTTTTGTGCATATTGGCTTCCTGTGTGGCTACGGAGGGCACCTCCATCATGGAGGTCCACTGTTTAAAGCGAGACTCTGTTCCAGCCTCCTTCCCACCAACCATGCCGTAGTCCATGCCGCCGGAGCTGAAGCCTGAGATGGAGAAGCACATTTTAGGTCTTTTTTTTTTTTTATCGGTTTCTAGTATCAATAACCAAGAGATCTGAGGCAGAACCCATAAATGGCTTCATTTGTCACTAAAAGACCAAGTTTTCTTCACTCAGAAACAGGTGTTTTGATTCAAAACGTTGGTCTGAGCTCCTGCCTGCTACAAAAGGGATGACTCTGTTCAGGTATGAAAACACGTATGATGTCATCTAATGAACATCTCAGGGCACATGTGCACTCAACGTTATCTATTTAGCTCAGGTTTGTGTCAAACGGAGTGTGGGACCAGCAGTTCCCCAGCTGAAATAGATGTCCACAGTACCAACCAACATGGTGCAACAGCAGCCCTAAAGTTGTGGTAAGGTCTCTATGGGAGGAAAGGCTTTGCAGAAGGACAGCTGATCTAGGGCCTAGGGCAGGAGGGTGAGTAAGTCAAGAAAACCAAGTGCAAAGCTCTAACTGGTGACAATCATGGGTGCTTAGGGAATGCCGAGGAGCCCAGTGTAACTCCAACGCCTGGCTGACTATGGATGCAGTGAGATGAGGAGAGATGAAGAGCCGTAGCTTGTAGGGTCCTACATATGTTAGGCCGAGAAGTCTAGAACTTTTTGCCCCCCAAAGATATGAGATAAAAAGAATTTTTTTAGCAAGTTAAGTTTATATTTTACAAAGAAAATTGACAGTCTGAGAACGGGAGAGACTATGGGAGATCAATTTGAAAGAAGTTTTTATACAATGATGAAGACCCCATAGCTTGAACAAGCAACTGGTGAGAGATTCAGAGTGTGCCCTCAAGTGTTAGGCTATTAGCAAGGGCTCTGGCAGTTAAGATTTTCCCACTGCAGAGGGCTGGACAGGTTAAAACCACACAGGAGAGGCTTGTTGATGGAGCCTCACAAGGTGCACCCCGTCGGTTTTAGGTTAGAATATGTTACTTTTCAAACTAATGCTCAAAAAAGTAAAATAAAGGACTAAAATAAATAGCTGAAATTGAGAGGGGAAGAATGATTAATAAAAAACAGAAAAGTGGGGGACTTCCCTGGTGGTCCATTGGGAACGTGGAGTTCTCCACATTCCCAATGCAGGGGGCCTAGGTTTGGTCCCCTGTCAGGGAACCAGATCCCACACACTGTAGCTAAAAGATTCCATATGCTACAACTAAAACCTGGCATAGCCAAATAAATAAGTAAATACATTTAAAAAGAAACAGAAAAAGGAGAACGAGCCACAGTCAGTGTAGCAATAACAGGCAAGCACGGGTACCCAAGAAGATCAGCAGGGCTCCCACCATGCCTCAGCATAGGTGTCCTGTGGAAGTTCCCTCTCCCCTTATTGGACGTGTGGCTCCAAACAGCCCAGACACCATACCGCACCCACTTTAACTCTCCTACCATCTGAGGCTGTCTTGTTGGAACCCTGGGTAAAGTAGGCATCTTTCTCATTAGAAACTTGGAGATCTGATGCCACCCAGACGTGGTAGCACCACAATTAATCAATAAAGTTTGGCAAAGGAAAAGGAATTAAAGATAAAGAAGGCAAAAAGGAGATAAAAGTGCCTTGAAAGATTCAATCTACAAACTCAAAACTATGAGAGGAAAATAAATGCAAGGTTTTATGTAACTCGGTGTCTTTCTTTGATGTCATAGAGTGACTGGCCTCACGTGAGGATGGAATGTGCTTAACAAATCTGGATGAAGGGAATTCTGGGCTCTAGAGGCTATTGTAGATGGCACTCCACTCATGACCTTTGTGTGGCTCATGAGCTATCACACCTCCAGATCCAAGAAAATACAGACTTGACCTTGCTATTTCATCAATGGACTTCCCTGGTGGCTCAGATAGTAAAGAATCTGCCCGTAATGTAGGAGACCTGGGTTCAATTCGTGGGTTGGGAAGATCCCCTGGAGGAGGGCATGGCAACCCACTGAAGTATTCTTGCCTGGAGATCCTCATGGACAGAGGAGCCTGGTGGGCTACAGTCCATGGGGTCAAAAGAGTCAGACATGACTGAGCAACTAAGCACATACTTTCTCAGTTCATCAAGTGGCCTCCATGTAATTCTCCAGCTCCCTGACACAGAACTTCTAATCAAACAAGCCATTTCATTCAGTCCAATAAGTATTTATGGAGAGCCTAATTTGTGCCAGGCTCTGTGTCAGGAGCTGAGGTACAATCAGAGATAAGACATGCCCCTGGCTTTCCCAGGGCCTCATTTCACCAGGACATGCCTTTTATTTACTTCATCACTGCTACATATATAAGCCCTTGACCACCTTATCTGTCCTTGCCAGAATGACTTTCTTGGCCACACACTCTAATTTGTTGTCTATTCATCACTACCACTTGGCTCAGGGCTTGGCTTAACCTCCCTGAGGAGACTCTCAAATTAACTTGTCCTTAATTTATCACTCCTGTACTCTCTTTGTCTACAGTTCTATATTTTCCACTACTTTTTTTTGTCGTAGATAAAAAAACAAATTCCTGGTTTCATAATCATTATAATAAGCACTAAGTTATAAAAGAAATCATCCACAGTCGCCTCTTTAACACAACTGTTCTAATCCATATCCACATGCATGTGCGTTACACATCATAACCCCAGGAGGATACAGTTATTCTTCTGCTATTTTAATATTATCTCTATTATTCATATCTCTACTTTTCACTGGGTATATCACACACAGAAATATTACATATTTTTATAAAGTTTATTAAAAAGTAAAATTTTATTGGAAGTGCATTTTCTAATAAGATGAATGATTTTGTATCTAGGTTATTCAGATATTAGTGACTATGACTTGATCTAGTTCACAATATTCTATTCTTATTTTTAAAATTTTTATAGACTTTATAAAGCACTACAAAACTTCACACAAATAAGTAGATGAGAAAAGTAGGAGCCTTGTAATCACATCAGTTATTTCTTTACATTACTTTTTGGATATATTTCCTTCTCCCAGCTCAATAAGATATCTAAAAATTATGTTTTAGTAATAAATACTAAAATAATAATACTAAATCATCATAATAAATACTAAAACATAATTTGTAGTTAAGTCATTATCACTTGACAATTCAATTAGGTATATTTTCCATTTTGTTAAAAGCAGAAAATTAGAAACTATTTTACAAAAACAATCAGCTAAGGGTTAATTAACAGTCATGAAAGTCATTCAACTCTTTAATTCTGAGAAAATATATCAATAGAGGCTTTATCAAAATGTAGTTAGAAAAAAAATACTATGAAATTTTTAATTATTCTTGCTAGTCTTTAGCCTACAGGTTATCTTTTTCTTTCTTACTCTGCTATACTAGGCACTATTTATATTCATAATGTATACATTTTATTACATCTTTTCGAAAAACTTTAATCTGTATAAATGCTTTACCTATATTTTCATCAAAACCTTACAGCTATAGGTTTAGTTTATTCAAAATAGGCAGCCAAATCAGATTTGTTTTCAGTCTCAGTTTTCAATTCCAATAAATTGGTAATATGAATTAAAGAAAACTGTACCTGAAATAAACTGCAAAATTCATTCATATCACAATTGATATAGACCTAATAAAGCTAATGTATCCATTGTTTATTATCAGATGAAAATGTTAATAAGTCAGTATGTTCTTTTTCCTTAATTTGGATAATGCATAACTAAAATTTTAAGTTACTTATGAAATAGGAATATGATATTAAAAAACCACGAAATGTATCCAGTAAATATGCATATGTATAAATACTGAATTCTGATCCTTTAGTCATTAGGAATAGTTAAGTAAAATAATCACTGCTGCTAAGTCGCTTCAGTCGTGTCCAACTCTGTGCGACCCCATAGACAGCAGCCTACCAGGCTCCCCTGTCCCTGGGATTCTCCAGGCAAGAACACTGGAGTGGGTTGCCATTTCTTTCTCCAAAGCATGAAAGTGAAAAGTGAAAGTGACTATAGCTGGACCTAAAGCTATCTACATCAGGGGCCATCATACTAGGGCCTGTCAGCCAAATCCAGTTCTCTATCTGTTTATATAAACAAAACTTTATAGGAACACAGTGAAACTCATGTATTTTCTATTGTCTGTAGTTGCTTTTGAGCTATCATGGCAGAGCTGAGTAGTTGCGATGGAGACTACATGGTCCTCATGAGTGAGTGCATGCACGTTCAGTCGAACCCAACTCTTTGCAACCCCATGGACTGTAGCCCTCCAGGCTCCTCTGTCCCTGGAATTCTCCAGGCAAGAATATTGGAGTGGGTTGCCATTTCCTCCTCCAGGGGAGTCTTCCCAACCCAGGGATCGAACCCATGTTGTGTCTCCTGTGCCTCCTGTATTGCAAGTGGATTCTTCACCACTGAGCCACCAAGGGTGTAAGATATTTGCTCTCCAACAGTTTACTGAAAAACTTTGCTGACCTCTGATCTATATGACTGAGGTCAAAATGTGGGAATGCTCAGAAGTTGTAAGGGAGGAAGGAGTCCTACTGGGAAATAGGAGGCAGGAATGAACCCATTTTATGGCAACAATATGATTAATCTAATAAGACATCATGATAAAATTTTTCTATATATTCAATAAACAAGAGAAGTATACATACACTGCTAAAAATGAACAGATTTACAGCCAACACATAATTTTACTTTTTAATAGGAGGGTAGAAAATAGTAAAGATGTTATAAAGACTGTCAGTGAAATAAATACATTATGATTCTAGCTTTTTAACAACTAACTGACTGGTACATACCTTGTTCTAAAGGAAATCCACAGGCTTTACCTATTCGCCATGAAAACATCTGTTTCAAAGAGTCAGTCTCACTAACCTATACTGCTCGGGCTGTTCCTAGGTGCTTTTTTTTTCCAGCTAAGACAAGCCCTCAGGATGAGCACTGAGAAGGTCTGAAAAGAACTGTGTTCTTGAAACTTGTGGAAAAGCCACTTGTGGCTTCCAGATGTTCTCTTCGCTTTATACGACTGGATTCCACTTCAAGAACTACAAATCCTTTGACAAAAGGCGATGAAGAGAAGCACTGCTGCCCCCCACGTCACTCACATACACTGTCTAAATTCAGAATAACTGAACACACACCAGCACGTGCAGGCTCTTACGTCAGGCTTCATCCCTAAGAGGACACATGATTCAGAAGGTGAGGACTGGAAACCCAGGGATAAGGACACCATTGATAGTCATCCTAGGAGGCTTCCTCTTTGTCTGGAGCTCCAGAGAACCATGCTCTGATAGGATACGGGATGGTGGAGCGTCTGACTTTCTTTTATGCCGAATAGAATTTAGAAGTCAGTTCTCATGCAAATCATTTTTAAGAAAAAGTACAGGGGCTACCCCGGTGGTCCAATGGGTTAAGAATCCACCTTACAATGTAAGGGACACTGGTTTGATCTCTGTTCCAGGAAGATCCCACATGACACAGAGCAACTAAGCCTGTGTGCCACAACTATTGAGTCTGCTCTAGAGCCCATGAGCCACAACTACTGAAGCCCTAGAGGCCTTGCTCTGCAACGAGAAGCCACTGCAATGAGAGGCCCACAGACTACGACAGAGAGTAGCCCCCGCTAGCTGCAATCAGAGAAAGCCCACGCAGCAGCAGTGAAGACCCACCACAGTCAAGAAATAAAACAAATAAATAAATGTGCAATTTTCTTTCTTTCTTTTTTTTTTTTTTTAAGAAAAAGTACAGGTGGTAGAACTTAAGGATCTAGAAATTAATTCCCTTAAAAGTATCCAGGATCAATAAGTTCCTGGCCTCCCCAGTGCACAGTGGACATCTCACCCCAGCACACACCTCACAGAGCACAGACAGCAAGGCCATTTGTCCAAGGTCATTTTGCCACTTGAGTACAGCTTTCAAGTCTCCCTTAACCCTTGTTTTTGAGATGGCAGAGAACAGTAAAGTCCTTACCAAAAGAAAATATAAATGTTGTCAATCTGAGAAGAGACCCGCTGTGACGGGTGGTACTTTTTAAACTTTTGCATTTTATTTTTAAATCACCGTTGCCTTGCTGGTTAGATTCTGCTTACAACATGTTCCTCAGTTCTTAAAGAGCTACGACTCGCCTGCCAACAAATTCCTGATGAATGTCAAAGGTATAACCTTACTTGTGCTAATTCTATTTAAATCAGATGAAATACTAACATCAGAAGAATTTTATTGGTCTGCCTGATAATTTTAATTCCTCATTTTTTTCAACGTAATTTTATCCATAGAGCTAAATGCCTCTCAACTTGTACATAATTTACTCGATTATAACGTCAGACAAGTGCAGTGATCACAGCAGGTACAAATGAGCTTTAAAAAGTTCCTGGTGGAAAGAGAGCTGATTGCCACTCACAAGTAATAAAAGACTTCTTTGGACCCAGAGAAGGTGGAAGCTTGTCTCTGCTGTCTGCTAATTGTATGATGAGCTTCAGGAAACATATCAGCAAATCAGGTATCTCACTTGCAAGAGAGGAATAAGAATATTTACTGACCCAGCATGGCTGCTGTGAAAATAGCGTAAATGGAGGTCTAACCCTTAGGCTGAGAATGTGACTGGCAGATTTTTCAACAGGCAGTTTGCATACTAACAGCTTACCAGAACCATATCCAGGTATTGGCCCTTTGGTTTGAAGGTCTGGGAGACCCACATTCAGAGCATTGGGTACCATGTTGTCCAGATGTGGCTTGGGCCCAACGGGATGAGATGGCGAATGCTTCATGCCGGGCTGCCTCTGCTGCTGCTGCTGTTGCTGCTGCTGCTGCTGCTGGAGGGCGCTCACCATCCGAGCCAGCTGGAGGTGAGGAGGCCCAAGGGAAAACAGACACATAATAAGCCAACATCAACAGACACAAGATAAGCCATCAGTTTCCGTCCTCAGAGGTTAAACAGAGATGTATTCCCACATAGAGCACTAGGGGGCCCTTCCAAGGCCATATACCTGCTGCTCCTGCTGCTGGCGAACGGCTTGAGAAAGCTTCCTCTGGTTTTGTAACAACTGCTGCTGTTGCTGCTGCTGCAGGAGAAGCTGACATGCCTACAAAGTAAGGGAGAAAGAGAGGACCCAGGTTTCCTAAGGTGGATTTACTAGGAAAACTGCAAGGGTTTGTGAGCCGAATCAGTGTCCATGAGGGAAGTACCACCAAGATTCTGGCCTACTGGTCAAACTGAGTGTGCTTGAGTTGAGCTGACATATCAACCCTTGAACACATGAAATGAAGCAAGTAATAATAATAATAATAATACCTTTTGGCTATAGGAGGAAAATCTGCTACTTACCAACTGAAACTGGGGAATCTGTGGAAGCTGGCTCAGCATGGCAATTTGTTGAGGAGATAACTGGGGCCCCACGTTGAAAAGACCTGGATTCAGGCCACTGTTGGGAAACTGCTTAAGCATTGAGGCAGAAACCTAGCCAAGAAAAGGAACTTTCAGAATTTATCAAAATAAAAAACAAATTGTGTGTTGTATGAAAAGAATCTCAATAAAGCTAAAGCAAGCACTGTTAACATTTTCCTTGAAAAATATTTATGAAAAACATTAAACAATTAGGAGAAAAATACCAAAGCATTAACAGTGGTTATCTTTTGAGTGGTGAAGGTTATAGGAGCTTTTTCATTCTCTTTTAGACATTCCAACTTTTCTACAATGAAAATTATGAACTTTAGTCAGGAAAATATCTGCAAGAAAAAAATGAATGACAACATAACTTTCGTCTTAGAGGTTATTATTGGAAATGTGCTATAAAAACATCCACTGAGGAGGGAGGTGGGAGTGGAGTTCATGATGGGGAACACAGGTACACCCATGGCTGATTCATGTGAATGTATGGCAAAATGCATCACAATATTGTAAAGTAATTAACTTCCAAATAAAAACAAACAAACAAAAACAAACCCCCAAAGCAGTCATTGAACCCAATCAATCAATCAGTGAGTGCCATGGAGAACAAACTTAGTCCCTTAATATCGATAGTATTCTGGTCAAAAATTTAGTCCTACAGGCAAACTGCATGGGCCTACCATTTCTAAGCAGTATGACTCAGAGCAAGGGACTTATTTAACTTTTCTGAGCTTCACTTTCCTTATCTGCAAAATCTGAGTAAGAATAAAATTAACTTCAGTGGCTGTTTGAGGATTTTATGAGTTAGTTCATGACAAATGCTTAGAAATGCACTCCATACATGTTCCTATTATTCCACAGTGGTTCTTCAGATGTCCACAAACAATGATTACACCTACCCCTTCATCTCATCTCCAGGCTAACTGGGGTCAGTTTTCCCACCTGTGTATCATTCAATTTCTCAACCCATTCATTTCTCATTTACAGAGAAGCCATTTTCTGACGTTTTCTAATACTGGGTAGACCTCGCCATCACTAACTCACTTTTTAAAAGCCATGCTCTCAACAGTTCCTAAGATCTCAGCTTCTCTGATCGTATCTGATCATCTCTCAATTCAGAGTCCATTAAAATCTACAATATTAAAATATGTTTTACTCTCCCATGCAATTTTTAAGCAGCTGGGTTTATAAACTATTAATTTTTGTCTGAGCCTTAGGACCTTACATTTACCTTTATATGCCTGGCACACAGTAGATGCTTGATAAAACCTACAAGATGAATGAACCTCTCTTATATTTTAACTTAATAATGGTCACTTCACCAAGTTATTTTCTACCTGTTATTTCACTTGTCAGTTTATGTTTCCCATCTGGTCATTGATGGGAACACTGAACAGAGCTGAGGATAATCTAGTAGCATGCTACTAAAAACGTCCTTCCAATCTAAAACCGATCAGTCCAGGAACAGTCAATCATTTCTAATCAACACAACTGTTTTAGCACTTAGCCTGTATTTTTTCATCTTATCTAAAACAAAGAGATAGCTTGTCAAGTAACTTGTCAAAATAGAGACACAACAACTTTATCATTCCTATAATCCAACATTTTTTGACCAATCAGTGAAAAAAGCGGGTTATGTTCAAACATGTTAGCAAACTATGATTCTTGATTTCTAGTATATGTGCTCAGAAATCACATTCTTTTGATCTTGTCTAGAATCTCGCTTAGAATCAGCACCAAGTTCATCAGTTCTTCAAGCCACTTTCCTTGTTCTTTCAAAAAAAAAAAAAAAAAAAAAAGAAAAGAAAAGAAAAAAAGAAATTGCTCCATTCTTCTTCCTTCCTGGCACAGGAGGAAAAGTTCTTTCCCATTTCTGATCTGAAGCTCCAAACAGAGGGGTAGCCACCTTTATCTATCACAGCACTCTGGAGCCTCTTTCCCTTAATTCTTGGCAGCAAGCCCTTAGAGAGGACTGCCCTATTTCAGTTACTAAGGGGTACGTATGGAATTCAGTATTAGGAAGCTCGCATTCTCTAGTATCAGCTTTCTCAGCACAGGGAACATTCAGGCCCCCGGAGGCCTTCCCTCTCTTTGTCTTAAAAATTCAGAATTTGGGCAGAAAAGAGGGAGGTGTCATTATTTAAACCCTCCTCCTTGAAGACCCCCAGCATTCTTCAAAGATCACAGGGTTCTGCGATTCTTTTCACAAATTCTTTCTGCCTTGAAGGATTTAATTAATCTTAACCATTATTCTTAACAGAAAAGACATAAGCAGTAAAATTTTTATTCCCACTCAGTCAGCCTTATACAAAGAGTCCAAAGCAATGATTCCTTTCCCAGTCACCACACTGCACCAAACCGAGCTCTGAGACACTTTCGACCTGCCTACTTTTTTGTAAGCCTCAGTTTATTTTGTGTTTTAACCCCCAGCATGACATTCACACACATTCACTTTTGCTTGCACATCCTTACTTTCTTTTAAAAATGCCCCTATAAAAACTGAGTCATCAGAAGACCCATGGGGTGTTCCCATCTTATCTTTCTTTAGCATCACAGTCAGATCCAAATTCTTCTGGTTCCTAATACTTTTGAGTCACTGGTCTCTGCTACATTCTCAAGAATACCTGCGTATCTTTTCTTTGACACTTTCCAGTCTAAAAACATCCAAGTTCAAACTTTCTATACTTGACTCACCAACTTGTTTTCCTTCCAAGAACTCGGCACTTTCACTTAAAACTATCAATTCTCTCATTTTGGAAAGTTTCTTGATTTAAAGTAATGGTTCTCCCAGATGCTTCCTTTCCATTCTCTATGAGATGCTGAGTGTTGTCAAAACCTTGACACTACTATATGTAAAAAAAGATAAACAACAAGGACCTACTGTATAGCATGAGAAACTATCTTCAATATTTTGTAATAATCTATAGTGGAAAAAAATCTGAGAAAAGGACAGATATGTAGATATAGAAAACAGAACCACTTTGCTATATATCTGAAACTAACACAACACTGTAAATAAACAATATTTCAATTAAAAAACGAGAAAAAAAACCACCTCAACCCTTTATTTGATTTTCTATTTAACAGTTAGACCCCTGGCAGACAGGAGCTCAAAGCAAGCATACCATGGCTGTGCACTCTGCCTTGGCACCAGCTTAACAGCCAGCATGAGGGATCCGCCACAACTCCCCTCAAATAATAATTCTTCTTCATCTCTCCTCTGAGTTCACCCAAATGGGCACTACTGCTGCTGCTGCGAAGTCGCTTCAGTCGTGTCTGACTGTGAGACCCGATGGACGGCAGCCCACTAGGGCTCCTCTGTCCCTGGGATTCTCCAGGCAAGAACATGGGAGTGGGTTGCCATTTCCTTCTCCAATGCATGAAAGTGTAAAGTGAAAGTGAAGTCGCTCAGTCATGCCCGACTCTTTGCAACGCCATGGACTGCAGCCTACCAGGCTCATCCGCCCATGGGATTTTTCCAGGCAAGAGTACTCGAGTGGGGTGCCATGGCAAATGGGCACTAGTGTGACTTAACTTACTGTCTCTTATACAGGCTCTAAGCTTACTGTATTAATAGGGTTTTTCCTTCTCTCAGGGGAAGGGGGAGGTCAGGGGCAGGTAAGGAGACTATGAGTGGAGATATAGCCTACACTACTATACCATGCTGGGAGGGATTGTGGGCGGGAGGAGAAGGGGACAACAGAGGATGAGATTGCTGGATGGCATCACTGACTCGATGGATGTGAGTCTGAGTGAACTCCAGGAGTTGGTGATGGACAGGGAGGCCTGGCATGCTGCGATTCATGGGGTCTCAAAGAGTTGGACACAACTGAGCGACTGAACTGAACTATACTGTATTCTAAACCAGAGTCTTAGACCACTATACCGCTATGACTCATGAAATCATATTTACTACCTTCAGTGTGAATCTTAAATTCATTTGGTTTAGCAAATATACTAGGCTGAATCATGTTCCCCTAAAATTCACATGCAACTGTGATCTGAGAATGTGGCCTTATTCAGAAGTAGAATCTTCGCAGACAAAATCAAGTTTCAGATGACGACATATTGGATTGCAAGAGGCCCTAACCCAGTGATTGGTGTCCTTAGAAGAGGAAAAGACATAGAGATGGAGAAGAGAAAGTCTAGAGACACACAGGGAAGAACGCCACATGAATGAGGCAGAGATGGGAGCAATGCATTTACAAGTCAAAACACCTAGCCCTGCCAGCAGCCACCAGCAGCCGAGGGCATGGAATAGACTCTCCTCTGGAGCCACCAGTTAGGAACCAACCAACTCTGATGACACCCTGACTTCAGATGCCTAGCCTCCTGAACTTAGGAGAGAATAAATGTGTGTTGTTTTAAGCCACCCAGTTTGTGGTCATTTGTTGAAGCAGTTTCTAGGAAAGTAATGAATACAGTAATTCTGCTGGTAGGCCTGTACCATCTGGTAAGTTAAGCAACTAGTCTTGTGTGGCTATTTGAACACTTGAAAAACATGGCTTACCTAAGTTGAGATGTGTTTTAGACTTTGTAACATTTTCTAAAACATTTGGCTGCACAGCATGACTTGTGGGATCCTAGTTCCCTGACCAGGGATCAAACTCAGGCCCTGGCAGTGAAACTACACAGTCCTAACCACTGGGCTGCCAGGGAATTCCCAAGATGTGTTTTAAGTATAAGATACATACCAGATTTCAAAGATGTGACTTTGAAAGTCTAAAGGCTTTTAAAAAAGAAGGTAAAAATTTTAATATAAAGTGTTGATTACAGGTTGAAATGCTAGTAATTTAGATATACTGGACTAAAGAATATATATTGTTAAATTAATGTTACCAGTTTCTTCTTATGGTCCATGGACTTCTCCAGGCCAGAACACTGGAGGGGTAGCCTTTCCCTTCTCTAGGGAATCGTCCCAACCCGGGGATCAAACCCAGGTCTCCCATATTGCAGGCGGATTCTTTACCAGCTGAGCCACAAGGGAAGCCCAAGAACATTGGAGTGGGACGCCTATCCCTTCTCAAGTGGATCTTCCTGACCCATGAATCGAACTTGGGTCTCCTGCATTGCAGGTTCTTTACCAACTGAGCTATGAGGGAAGCCCTCAGGCTAAAGAATATATGTTGTTAAATTAATCTTACCAGTTTCTTATCTTTTAAATGTAGCTACTAAAAGCTTTAAATTCCATTATGTGGCTCGTGTTACCTTTCCATTGGATATGCTGTCTGCATTGTTTCTAACTTCCTCTCCAAAGCTTTCCTCTATGATTCATGGGGAAATCTCCTTTGCTTATTTTGTTTCCCAACCTACTGGCTTCCAAAATAAAGAACCATTGTCTGAATTGTCATTTTTCCTCCCTTCTTTCAGTTTTAAAAGATCTACTGGATAAATTGGCTGGTCTCTTGATCACCATTTCTCTTCAGTCTTGAGAATAGCTGACATCCCTAACCAGGAGTCTACGATCCCCTCAGCCATCTTACTATTCCTACTACTCACAATTAGCTAAAGAAACCACCACTCAAAGTAAAACATGCCCATGACCCAGAAACACCCCAGAGAAACTCACCTGAGGAGACAAACAGAGGAATATTTGTAGCAGCAATGCTCAAAATAGCAAAAATCTGGAAACCACTCAATAGGTAAATGAATGATGGTATATTCATATAGTAGAGTGCAATATGAACCACAATTGCCCAAATCAAAATCTTAGAAGCAATAAGAAGTTAAAAAATCAGAGGTTATATTCTGTATGACTTTATTACATAAAGTTCAAAATAGGGAACATGAAACAATATAAAGACAGATACAAAAAGACTATAAAGAAAAGTAAAGAAATGCTAACGCAAAGTATTTTTATACTTTACTTTAAATGCCAGCATCTCATATGTTCTATATGTTGACAGTCATAAAGACTATCAAGGGACTTCCCCGGTGGCCCAGTGGTTAGGAATCCGCCTGCCAATGTGGGGGACACAGGTTTGATCCCTGGTCCAGGAAGGCTCCATATGCTGCAGGGCAACTACTGAGCCCATGTTCCACAGCTACTGAAACCTTGCACCCTAGAGCTTGTGCTCCACAAAGAAAGAAGCCACTGCAACAAGAAGCCTGCTACTCACCACAACTAGAGAGAGCCCACGCACGGCAACAAAGCAACGGAAGAATAAATAAATAAAAATTTATAAATAAATTTAAATTTATTAATGAGTTGTTTTAATAAATTAAAATAAAATTCATAAATAAATATAAAAAAACAACAAACAAATATTTAAAAAGTAAAAGATACATTGTTCATAATTTTTTTCTTTTCATTTGTAATTTTTAAGAAAAGACTATCAAGGTTGCTCTTTGAGGACTTCCTGTCTAGCCTTGTTCAGCTTCTCTCTTCAGAGTCACGGTACTGTCCTCCTCCAGTGAATATAAAAAGACTAGACAGATGCTTCACTGGGTTCCTGGGCAAGTGGCTATTAATACCTGGGTTGCAGAGTAATTAAAGTGCAGGTCTGCACATTTCCATAGCAGGGAATTAATTATTCTGGCTTAAAAGCCCTTCAATCTCCAGCTGGGTTGGAGAAAGTGAAGCTTGAGTTGGAGTCAATATGGCATTAAACAAAGAATTACAGGTGCAAAAAGATAGCAATTTAAAACCAAGATAAAAACCTCTAGAACAGGTTGCTTTCAGAACATTTGAGAAAGGGGAGGAATAAGACAAGGGAGAAAATCTATGGTCTGGAACACTTGTAAAAATCTCAAAGATGAGTTTCGATGTTTTCTTCCCACATCTACATTAATTATTGACTATCCCTAGAAATCGGTTAGAATGGATGTGAAATTTGATAATATTCATCAATTTTAAATGTTTGTACACTTTGACCCAGAATTTCATTCTGGGCAACTAAATTTAGAAATAATGTGGGCAAAGATTATGTATAAGAATTTTTCCATAGCATTAACTTACAACAGTGAAAAATTTAAAATAATTTAATACTCAATAACAGGGAAAGGCAAACCAAAGCAAGCTTACCTGAAAGAACATTTGCCTTCTTCATTAAGAATGATTGACCCAAAGATTGTCTTAGGGATGAGAAAATATTATGACCCAATGTTAACAAAAATAACAGGCTATCATGACCATGAATGCAACTATGTGAAAAGTGTGCCTGAATATGAACAAAGTCTGATCTAGGGGTTGTGTAAATATAACTCTTGTTATTGCTTCCAGTGGGATGGGAGGGTAGTTTCAGGAAGAATTTTTTCTGCACAATCCAAACTTTCAGTGTGGTTATTATATTCTCTTTACTTGAATTTTTTTTTAAACCTACCCAACTGTTTCGTCTTTTAAAATATGTAAATGTCAGGAAAAAACCTGGAAATTCCAGTTTAATAATTTGCCCTCCTTATCTAGATAGCATATTCAAAAGCAGAGACATCACTTCGCCGACTAAGGTCCATCTAGTCAAGGTTATGGTTTTTCCTGTGGTCATGTACGGATGTGAGAGTTGGACTGTGAAGAAGGCTGAGCACCGAAGAATTGATGCTTTTGAACTGTGGTGTTGGAGAAGACTCTTGAGAGTCCCTTGGACTGCAAGGAGATCTAACCAGTCCATTCTGAAGGAGATCAGCCCCGGGATTTCTTTGGAAGGAATGATGCTAAAACTGAAACTCCAGTACTTTGGCCACCTCATGCCAAGAGTTGACTCACTGGGAAAGACTCTGATGCTGGGAGGGATTGAGGGCAGGAGGAGAAAGGGACGACTGAGGATGAGATGGCTGAATGGCATCACGGACTCGATGGACGTGAGTCTGAGTGATCTCCGAGAGATGGTAATGAACAGGGAGGCCTGGCGTGCTGCAATTCATGGGGTTGCAAAGAGTCGGACACGACTGAGTGACTGAACTGAACTGAAACACGTTTTGCTAAATAAACACATTTCAAAAGTGTAAGAGAACACAAGTACTTTTCTTTTCCAAATAGAGCAGATCTGGTCATCAAGAGATTTGCAGCCCCCAAGTCTCTTAGACTAAGTTAACTGTGCTTGTCTAGCAATTCCACTTTCTAGATCATTCTGAAATGCATCTTCCCGTGACTTGACATAGGCTTACTGAACTCAAAATACACACTCTGCAGGATTTTTAGGATGCAGTAGTGAACAGAGCAGACACAGATCCTGCTATTCTGAAGCTTACTTCACTCCTGGGGTGGGGGTGGGAGGTGAGGGGTTAACAGTGGTCGTGTAATGTACACAGCCTGCAACAGCCTCCCTGATAAGGTGGGGCTGAGGCAGAGCTCTGAAGGAAATAGAGAAGGAGCCACGTGGCAATCTGGGAGAACAGCATTCTAGAAGCATGTACTGCACTGGGGCCAGTTGGCTGGAGAGGCCTGAACCAACAGGAGAGCAGGTGTGGGAGGCAGGGAGGTAACCAAGAGCCTCAAAGATCACAGTGAAGAGTTTGCTTTGTAATCTCTGAGAGAGGGAACCAGGAGAGCAGTGCCCTTAACTTTCTGTGCTGACAGAAATGTTCCACATCTGCACTGTCCGTACAGTAGTCGTTAAATCTATTAAAACTAAAAATTCAGTTCTTCCACTCCATGAGTTGCATTTCAAGCACTCACATGGCTAATGGCTACCCCTGGACAGTGCAGTTTTAGAGCGTTAGTCTGGGTGGAAAACGGACTTGAGGCAGCAAGTGGGGGATGAAGCAGGGTGGGACCAGTCAGGAGACTGTGCCATGGGAGGGAATGGCTGGACGCTGGATGACGTTTTGAAGGGAAGATTTGTTGCTGGACTGGTTGCGGGTGGTGAGGTCTCTGGCCAGAGCACCTGTAGGATGAGAGAGTGTCATGTTCCTGGAAGAAGAGGATGTCTTGAGGGGAGAGTGGGATGAAGCTGAAGTTCTGTTTCAGGCATGTTCACTTCAGATGCCTATAAGGCATCCTAGTGAAGATGGCAGAAGTCTGTGGAGTTGTGAAGACAGAACTAGGCTGAAGTCACAATTTTGGAACTGTCAGTATTCTAAAATCATTCCACTGGGTGAGATCACCTAGCAGTAGCTGTAGGTGGTGAGAAGAGGTTCAAATATTGAGACTGGGGTACTCTGATGTTTAAACATGGGGGAAGTGAGGAAGAACTTGTAAAGCAGACAGAGAAGAAAAGGCAGATCGAGAACTAATACAGAGAGTGACTGAAAGCCAAATGAAGTCTCAAAAAGGAGGAAGTGATCAACTGGGTGAAAAGCTGATACATGAGCAAAAAGCAACTGGGAAACAGACCACTGGAATCCACAACATGGAGATCACCGGTGACCTTCACAAGAAGGTTTTGATCCCCTCAGCCACAGTTGTACCTGGACTCCTGCACTAGCTTCGTGACTGAGCTCCTTTGCTTTAGTGATTCCGTCATTCACACATGTCTTCTGTACCACCGTACTATCTTGCCTAATACTTTATCATCTTTGGCAGGAGCAGCCAACCTCTAGTGAGCAGGTAAAAATCATCTGGAGGTAATGAGGTCCCAAGAAACAGTGTCTCAGTAGATGGAAGAAGACCCAGAAACTGTATTTTTAAACAGCAGCCAAAATAATGGTTACCAACCATGGTAACCAAAGGACAAAGTCCAAACTCCTTAGCAAGGCAAACAAAACTGTTCCAAATGTAGTCCCAAACTTTCTGACAAACTCCTTCCTGTTTCCCTCTAGGGAGCACACCTCTGCTTACACAAGCCCAAACTAATAACCATGCTTCCCCACACCGGCCATGTTCTTCCAGATGTTACTACCCCTACATAAACTTCTGTCTCCTGGAGGGCACCTTTTCTCCAGCCATGCCCAGGGAATTGACCCAGGCGTCATGCCACTAGCAGCGTGAGGCCCCACCTGGCTCCTCGACCCTGTTCAGCATTTCCATACAACATTAGCACATCATCTGCCAACTATGCCGCTACCATCGCCACCAACTCCAGGAGGCTGCCGTGGTAGAGAGAGCCTCTTCTTCATCTCGGCGCTGGCAACAGGCAGTTGACACTGGATCACCATGGATGACTGCTGGCCTGACACCCAGGCACGCTGGCAAGTGCTCTAAGAGTCAAAATGCTGCTGCTGTAAAGTGCTGGGAAAGTCAGGAGCAGCTCTGTCTACCGGGGACCTGAAGGATGGATGGAACTCAGAGAGGAAAGGGGAAGAAGAGGGACCTAAGTGGACTCCCAGACAGGACTGATGATGCAACAGGGGGCACAATCAACATTCCTTCTCTACTAAGACAGACAGAAATTCAATGTTACAAGCCAACATCTGAAATCTACAAATTATGGTTCCAAATAAATATTTTTAACTTCTTTCTCAAAAGATGTAGAAAAAAAAAAACACCCCAAACAGAACCTTATCCTTCACAATGTGTTGGCTGGATCTAGTAAGTACCTTACCCCCTTTTATACAATGGAATAGACCCAAAGCTCTAAATCTTGATTCACACACTAAATCCTTACTCCAGCTTCTCAGCTTTATTTTTCTCACAAAGGGGTATGAGGGGCAGTATGTGGTAGACTGGCACAATTCTCTTACCTATAAACCCCCAAACAACTCAATGACCATCTCTTGCTAATGGAAGGCCCTAAAGGGTTCCCATGGTACCCAAAGGATTCTGTCCTATGCAAAGTTGCTCTGTGAATGAGTTTCTGCCACCTCACCAGTTCTAAACCCCCAAGAGCACCCAGTCAGTATTTTAGTATGTATCTCCTCAAAAATTTTAAGAATAACCCAGAACCTGGTGCTTCCCTGAATCCTTGAGGGCACCCAACTATTGAGTATTGACGCATCAGAATTTAGAGAGTAGTTTTAATCATACACAATTTAAAAGATCAATATAGTATTAGAAAAACATACAGGTGATCTAAAAGGCATTATAATTGTAATGTTTTTCATGCAAAAACATCTACTTTGTACACATGATAAAACAACGACAAAAAACAAGATATGCCATCCTGTTCTTAAAACTTTTGATCTTTGGCATCTGGATTTTTCACTTTAGATGGGTAATTGTTATTCCTTTTATGCCCACAAACCCAGTCAGCTGACAACTGGTAACCACCTGGACTTTTACTTCTGAATTGTGGATCCATGAAGTTACTTACCTGGGGGGAAATGAACTGGGGAGGCACTTGCGCCCGGAGATTAGGAGAAGAGTTCAGTGGCTGCACAGGGGTGTGCACGCCTCTCGATTGTGCTGTGCTATTTCCAAACAAACCATGATTGCCACCCTGTGAACAGAAGAGCGACAGTGAGGCCTTTTGTTAACACGAGGAAATGCATAAACAGTTTAGGTCTCCTATCCCTCAGAAGCAGCATCCTGTGTTCCATGGAATCACAGAACGCTGGAACTGAAAAAGTTCCTGACCTTGGGATAGTATTCAAATACAATCATGGGCATACCATCACCACCCTGCAGCCTGATACAAACCAAAAGGGTCAAACTTAGTCAAATGTTAAAAAAAAGCACTAATTTGTTGTTACTGAAAGGTAAAGGCAGTGTAACATTTATACAACTACTTCTTTAAGATTGGGTTTACAGAATTTATTCTCAAACTATATAATCTGAGACCCATTTTGAAAGGCACTTGAGTAAAAATGCAGGACTGTGAATAATATCAGCTGTAAAACAATACCATGATATAACTTCTCTAAACTGGCTGATTTGATCACAAAATCAGTGTCACTCAACTGTGAGCCTGGCTCCCTGAGGACCCTACTCCCGATCTGAACACCCTTCCCTGTCTTGGGCTCTTCTTGGTCCCTTCTTTGGTAAAGGAGGAAATGTAAATCAATCTGAGAGTGAGATAAAAGAGGAAGAATGGGGGAAAAGTGAAAAATAATTTCAGGGACACACAAAGCATTACTCACCTGTAACTTCTTATTCAAATGTATGACTATCAGTCTTAGTCAAAAATTACAGCCATTCATTAGATGGACTATTATGTGGCTATTGAAATAATGGGACAGAAGTACATTAGTTTCCTAATCTCTAAAGCTAACAGTTAAAGAAAAACAAGAAGGGCTGTATAAAAAAATGTTTTAACTCTGCAAAAAACAAAAACAAAAAACACGCTTAGGTCCCTGATTTCTGAAGGATCAACTCGCTGAGGCACTTCTAAGACTGCTCCAATCAGAGAGCTATAGAAAGTGGGGCTACATACGATGGCCCTTGAAATCATATTCAGTAAGACCTGACGTTGCGTTGCTCCCGTATGATGCAGTTTTCTACACCATCTTCACTCGGCCTCTCCAAGTGCCAGCTCAGAGGTCATCCTCATCAAGGACATCTTCCCCCTGACCTTTTTCCTCATTTTACATTCAAGTTCATTCAGCCTACCTCTACATTTTCAAAACACTTGAAATCTCTTTGACAGGCTCCACCATCAAATCATATGATAGTTATCTTCCACCCTGTCTTTCCACCACCAGCTTCAAATTTCCCTCTTTGTACTCCCAGAAACTCAATCAAGCCCTGGTCTGTAGGATGAGCGCATTATTTGCAAACATCCACGACCCACCAATTTCACACACTTGAAAACGAACATCCCACCGAACACTGTTGGTGAAGACGGCTACACCACCGCTTATACCCAGTCTCCGGGCTCTGGGCTGAGGTTGCCACCACGATTCTTATCCCTGGAATTGTGGGGATTTAGGTAATTTTACATAAGAATTTTAAAATGGCAACATTAAGTTCTAGAGCACTAAAGATATTTTGATGGCTTAATGATTCAAAACAGATTAAGGGATTGCTTCAGGGAAATTAATGAACTTAAAAGCATTGAAAATAAAAATGACTGTGAACATAAAGTAGAAATGGCAATTAAAGTCTATGTATATCTCATAAAAGAAACCTGAAGATTCACCATGAATTTTTAATCTCCCAAAGGACTGTTTAAACATGAAAAGACCTTTAGTTCTAGAAGTTTCAATATCTGCACCTCTCCTGTCATACTAATCAAATCTGTTACTCTGAGGTGAAATGGTTCAGCTCTAACTTGTCTGAGACCCTAGCAGTCAGGAGCTTAGCTCCTATAATAAAAACAGGAAACACTTATTTTGCACAGACTATTCTGCTAAGATAGTTCTTACACTTTACTATCAAATAATGACCTAGTTAATAGATGTCAATTATTCATGGAGGGGAGGGTCTTTGGATGGTGGGGTTTCTGACAGCTAAACCCCAGACCTGTTTTCTAAGGCTCCCAACCTGCTTTGTAGGGGTCATTTTAAATCTCAACTTCTCTTTCTGGTAAGAGGTATTAGTTTTTTTTTAGTTTTTGTAAAATCAATCCCTCTTTCCTATTCCTAGTAGAAAGAGCCCATTCTACTCCCACCGAAGATTTTAGGTTTTCATGATCAAGTGTCTCGTAAGCCACACCAAGCACTCTGATGGATAATAACAAAGGTAAATCAACATAAGTTTATACAAAAAAATACCTTCTCTTTCTTTTGAAAAACAAAACCCTTTTTAGATCACTTTTATTCATTAGTAACTGTTAAATCTTCCTTTTTAGGGGGAGGGTGCCACATGGCTTGTGTGATCTCAGTTCCCTACCCAGGGACTGAACCCAGGTCTCGATCATGAAAGCCCAGAATTCTAACCACTAGGCAACCAGGAAACTCCCACCCACCTTCTGGCTCTTTTTAATGAATTTATTTCCAGTACCTCTTGAAAAGAAACAAAGTCTGGCAACATAAGACTCATGTTTCTGCACAAAGTGAAGCATTGGGACCATTTTTTAATATGGAACCTTGGCATCATAAGTTGGTCATCTTGACTCAGAAGTAGCTATTTTGCACAGTAATGTATAGAATGGTAATCATACAAATTCAATCTTTTTAAAACTCTATTTTTAGATTAGGAAAACTGACATCAAAAGCTTTATATATTTCTAAAACTTCACTGCTGTGTGTGAGACTTTTATGATGACCTGAACCTAATAATTATTGGTGATATTTGCTCCAACTTCAGTGTTTGACTTAGAAAGGTTTATATAAATTAAAAACAAGGTTATTAAGCTGATCGAAATCTTCTGTGATTTGAACATAACTCTTAAATTTCAAATTATGCAGTATATTGTGTACTTTTCATGGAAGTATGCAGTATATTGCATACTTTTCATGAAACTCTTCATGAAAACAGTATGAAAAAAAACCATAACTTTATTTGGACAGAACATGTATATAGCAACTTGGTTTACAATGGACTTTGTAGTAATCCACAGATAAAAAACTGAAGAGGAACGACCTTTTTAAGAGTCTACTGTACAGTGAGTTTTGTCACTTAAAGTTTATGTACTAAAAGTATTTGATAATCAGGTGGTCCTGGGAGTGTATCTATAATCACCATTCACCAAGAGTGTGAAGACTATATTTTCTATAACTCAACCCAAAGAGCCCCCTTCCCCACCAAAACTGACACAACTGCTCCTCTCTGTTTAGATAAGCAATACAGAGCCACCACGTCCTCTGTGGAAATGTTAAGAAAAAGAGTGAAATGTAAAGGAAGAAAACAAAAAATTACCTGTAGCTCCCAACCCAAAGTTAACCAATTTGAACACATGGACATAATATGATCCATTTTTTAAAATGTGCTAAGGCAACAATCAGCGTATGAAAGATCTACATGCAGTCTGAGGACTACGGAGTAAGAAGTGTTTTATATCAGCTTTTCATCTATATATGAAAGTCATTATGGGAAAACAGAATGGCTACAACTGATAATTAAATGTCTTTCCATGATATCCAGAGGTGAAGGCCAGAAGGGCAAGTAAGTAGTCGTGGAAATAAGGCTAGGAAAATACTGCTGGAGCCACTGTCACAAAAGAATTGTCCCCAGATTTCTGGTTTTCTCCACAAAAACTACAACAGAGCTACTGCAAGGTGACAGACAGAGGCTGGCTGCATCCGCTCAAGCCTGCAAAAGCAAAGCGGCATTACTACACCAGCCCTGACAGGTCTGTTTCTACTGCACGGCCCTTGGAGGACTGGCAGATCCAGCTCTAGGAAAGGTGCTACTCTAGCCTAAATCAAACACTGGGTAGCATGTGGTCGTCTTAAAGCTTCATTATGTGAGATATAAATTACCTTTGCCTGAGCAATTTTATACCTGAAGACATTGGATTTCTAAGCTGCCATAATTCTCAAATATTTAATCTTATTAGTTTTCATGCTATTTTTAAATTAGCAATTATATTAGATTGAAAAGACATCAAAGGTAGTACTTGCCATTCAATATAATGTTCAAAATGGCAAATACGTCACTAAATTAGATAGAAGTTACCTGTACAGCCTCTTTAACATTTTCCTAAGCAAGCAACTAACTTATGAAGTGTGAACTTATGACCAAAAATGGGAAGACAAAAGAAACAGATTTAAAATAAAATCCATGTTGAGAAACATGAAGAGAGATGGGTTCTATGGGCTGAAAGAGCTAAATAAAAAGCCTAGACTTAATATCATTCTGTGCATTCAGTAATCAACAAATTTCCCAAGACAGACAAATGATGCAATAAACTGCAGACCAGGGCCAAGGCGAGGCCACAGCCAAGCAGTTATAAATTTGAGAGGCCTCCTTACTTGTCTAGCAGCGAAGTTTTGGGGGTTGAGCCCTGTGCCGATTGCTCCAAGGCTGACGTTGGGTAGTGTGGAACCAGAGGGAGACAGCTTGTAGCTGGGAGAAGGGGAGAAAGGAGAGCAGGGAGCCTCATCCCCAAGGCACCCATCTTGATTGGAGAAAGGCAAAGTCAGCTGAAAAGTAGTAGCAGTTAGCCAATTGCAATGAGTGTTGGTTAGTGAAGCAACAGAATGCAAGAAGGGAAGAGACACCAGGAACAAACAAAGTTAGAGTGTATTAGCAGTAAACGACGATAGAATTTGGATCTCATCATCACCATCATACTTTGCCCAGCAGACACCATCTGTCATCCTCTCTGCTATAGATTCGTATCCTCTAAGTTAGTAACACATTCTGTCCATTGCACTATGATAAAAATTGCCAGACACTTTAGTTTCAGGGATCTAATATTGATGACTCTAACTATGTGGCTGCTGAAACAGAAGCCAAAGTCATCTTCTTGTGAATATGTTTGCTGTCTGGACCAGCATCAGTGGTGTCAAAAACGTGCCAAATCTACAAATTTTGGTTTTAACTGCCTTCTGAAGACCAAGAATATTGCAAGTTGGTATTCTGAAACAAGTAACGACCTCTTCCATTAGAAATGTTAAAAATCCCAACAGATAGGTATAAATGACTTGTTTAAAGCAGGTAGTTGAGAATTTGAACAGGATACCATCATAACTAAAAACAGATCATTAAGGAAAAGGAGAAAGAAGACAACAGAGTTTTTTTAGGAATAGCAAAGGAGAAAGTTTTGGGTCATCTTGACAAAGCTAAAAGGCAAGGCCTTAGAAGACCTAGAGTATTTGCACAAGATTCAAAATTTAATTTGTAATTGAACAGTAGCAGAAAAAAGAATTCAGGATAACTCTGTCTCTAGAATTTCTTTTATATGTTTTCAGTGTGCATTTCCTACACTAGAGTCAGACCACAGCCCCCTCAAACTTCATAAATTCCCCAAAACTTAGACCTTGTTCACAGTACTCGCATGCTGAAGACAGATGGTTCTAGCTGCTGCCTAATCACCTGTCAACATTAACTATTTTCATGTCACCATTCAAATGCAGGTGATGCTTGTTTTTCCCCCCCCATTCAGTTCAGTAATTCTATGCTTCCTTCTGGAATTAAATATCAAAAGACAAATGGGGACCAAAGTGGTTCTCATGAATTATTATCTTAAACCAAGGATTCAACTCACCTTCTCAAAATAAGGCCCACTATCTGTGGTTCCCATGTCTTTGGAATTAGGTGGACGGAACCCAGATCGATCCTTCCTCATGATATCATTAAAATCCCCGAGATTCATTGCTCGCTTGTCCACATCAAATTTTTTTATCTGGAAGGCTCCCTGAAAAGTAACACAGGAAGAATGAAAATGTTAATCCTCAATGTCTCCCTCATGACCAAGAGTGACCTGTCCTAACACCCTCTGTGGCGAGCAGGTATAGACCAGAAGAGTTCTTACTGTTCAGGCTGCTGATGGTCCTCCCTGAAACATACAGAAAGTGAAGTTGCTCAGTCGTGTCCAACTCTTTGCTACCCCATGGACTATAGCTTACCAAGCTTCTCTGTCCATGGGATTTTTAGGCAAGAGTACTGGAGTGGTTTGCCATTTCCTTCTCCAGGAGATCTTCCCGACCCAGGGATCGAACCCAGGTCTCCCACATTGTAGGCAGATGCTTTACCCTCTGAGCCACCAGGGAAGCCCATGGAAGCAAACACGAATGCTTTAAAAAACAAAACAAAACAATCTCTCTAAAACCCTCAACATATATCAGCTGTTTCTATGGAAGACTGAAAGTCTTAGGGCTAACCTAGTCAAAATCTAACTAAAAAGATACTTAAACTAGTTATTGACATGTCTGATGAATATATCTTGCTTTTATATTCAAATGTCCTCAGTGAGAGGATGTGTATCTTGTTGCTTTTTAGCATCTGCAAGCCAAATAGTTCCAGTTGTGAAATGTAATTATTAGGACTACAAACAGCAAAGAGGCATGGTTGTTGCCCTAAAATTTAGAACTCTTGAGTTGAACACGGGCGATGGTTGCTGGTACAATGTCATCTCCCAGATGCAATGACTCCTCCACTTTCTTCCATATGTCTATAAATTTGCTGTTGTACAGTGACATGAAACTCGTTTTTAAGTTATTCTGCTATTTAAGAGTATTACAGACCACAGGCTGTTTCTTTTATCTCCCAGGATTGTTTTCTTTTCTTCTAGATTTGATGCTTTCCTAAGTTCTTCCAGGTGAGCAACAGCATCACTGCGAAGAGCCCCCAGATGAAGGGCTGATGTTGCACCTGCTCCACCTGCAAAGGGCAGTTGGTCCCTAATATGACTCAATATGCCAGCAAATTTGGAAAACTCATCAGTGACCACAGGACTGGAAAAGGTCAGTTTTCATTCTAATCCCAAAGAAAGGCAATGCCAAAGAATGTTCAAACTATGGCACAATTGCACTGATCTCACACGCTAGCAAGGGCTTCCCTTATGGCTCAGCTGGTAAAGAAATTGCAATGTGGGAGACCTGAGTGCAATCCCTGGGTTGAGAAGATCCCCTGGTGAAGGGAAAGGGTACCCACTCCAGTATTCTAGCCTGGAGAATTCCATGGACTGTATAGTCCACAGGGTTGTAAAGAGTCAGACACAACTGAGTAACTTTCACTTTCACATGCTAGCAAAGTAATGCTCAAACTTCTTCAAGCCAGGCTTCAAAAATACATGAACTGTGAACTTCCAGATGTTCAAGCTGGATTCAGAAAAGGCAGAATTGTCAACATCCGCTGGATCATGGAAAAAGCAAGAGAGTTTCAGAAAAACATCTACTTCTGCTTTACTGACTACACCAAGCCTCTGACTGTGTGGATCACAACAGACTATGGAACATTCTTAAAGAGATGGGAATACCAGATGACCTGACCTGCCTCCTGAGAAATCTGTATGCAGGTCAAGAAGTACCAGTTAGAACTGGACATGGAACAGACTGATTCCAAATTGGAAAAGGATTATGTCATGGCTGTAGTGTCACCCTGCTTATTTAACTTATATGCAGAGTACATCATGAGAAATGCTGGGCTAGATGAAGCACAAGCTGGAATCAAGACTGCTGAGAGAAATATCAAAAACCTCATATATGCAGATGACACTACCTTTACAGCAGAAAGCGAAAAAGAACTAAAGAGCTTCTTGATGAAAGTGAAAGAGGAGAGTGAAAAAACTGGCTTAAAACTCAACATTCAGAAAACTAACATCATGGCATCCGGTCTCATCACTTCAAGACAAATAGATGGGTAAACAGTGGAAATAGTGGCTGACTTTACTTTTGGGGGCTCCAGAATCAGTGCAGATGGTGACTGCAGCCATGAAATTAAAAGACGCTTGCTCCTTGGAAGAAAAGTTATGATCAACCTAGACAGCATATTAAAAAGCAGAGACATTACTTTGCCAACAAAGGTCTGTCTAGTCAAACCTACGGATTTTTCAGTAGTCATGTATGGATGTGAGAGTTGGATTATAAAGAAAGCTGAGTGCCGAAGAACTGATGCTTTTGAATTGTGGTATTGGAGAAGACTCTTGAGAGTCCCTTGGACTGCAAGGAGATCCAACCAGTCCATCCTAAAGGAAATTAGTCCTGAATATTCATTGGAAGGACTGACGCTGAAGTGGAAACTCCAATACTTTGGCCACTTGATGTGAAGAACTGACTCAATGGAAAAGACTCTGATGCTGGTAAAGATTGAGGGCGGGAGAAGGGGAAGACAGAGGATGAGATGGTTGGATGGCATCACCGACTTGATGGACCTGAGTTTGAGTAAGCTCTGGGAGTTGGTGATGGACAGGGAGGCCTGGTGTGCTGTAGTGCATGGAGTTGCAAAGAGTCGGACATGACTGAGCTGAACTGACTGAATTGATGACATCTCGGTGCAGACAGGCCTGGCCACCTGAGAATGACTCTGGCAGGGTCACAGACAGCTTGTGTTTGGCCACAACATTTTGTTTTTTATTTTTAAATCTGGATTAGTTCTCAATATTTAAAACTAAAAGCATAGTAGAATTTCTGGCCTCTCTTGAGAACAGTGGAGGATCCAGCAAAGCTGAGCATACACTCGTCCATGGCTACAAGTGCCAAGAGCAAAGGCTGACTCCTTTATGTGGTATACAGGTTCTCCACGGTGAACCAGTGGCTTTCAAGTCTCAACTGTTCACACCTGGCACACACCGCTCATTTACACTTTTTGGTTCTTGTCATCCCTACCTAGTGTTGAGCACAGTACCTTCCACAGTGCAAGTTGGAATATGAGTCTAGGAACTACACCCATCCCAACTCAAAGCGAGCAGGGATCCCAACAAAGGATGACAAATAACAACATATTCCACTCGTTTAGTGGGAGGATACACACCTACAGACAAATCCATTTTGCTACTTGGGTTATCTTCAGTTTGACTCTGGAAAAAAAAAAAGAATAGTGAGGGAAGATTAAAGTCTGGAATTAAACACTTTAATCAGAGAAGAAACAGCATTATTCATGTGCGAACTACAGCTTACTCTTACTTTACATCTAGGACTATACTAAGTCCTTGGAAATGAATCTTCAACTGGAACAAAGACAGTAACATTTTTCCTAAGAGTAATTTTCATTGCTGCTAGGGCCTCTATGGAGAAGGCGATGGCACCCCCACTCCAGTACTCTTGCTTGGAAAATCCCATGGATGGAGGAGCCTGGTGGGCTGCAGTCCATGGGGTCTCTTAAGACTCGGCCACGACTGAGCGACGTCACCTTCACTTTTCACTTTCATGCACTGGAGAAGGAAATGTCAACCCACTCCAGTATTCTTGCCTGGAGAATCCCAGGGATGACAGAGCCTGGAGGGCTGCCGTCTATGGGGTCACACAGTCAGACACGACTGAAGCGACTTAGCAGCAGCAGCAGCAGTGCCTCTATTCCTAAATTCAGTTTTCACATCAGATTAGCTTCAGTAAATCTATGGACAGAGTGATAGCTAAACAGCTGCTTGGAGAATACACCCCTGTCCTCATGTTCCAGCCAGCTCAGGATCAAATTTCATGAGTGGCAGCCAAATGATGACAACTTCTTCTCGTGACTTGTCAAGTCATCAAATCTTGCAATGTGCAGCCAAGTCATCTGTCTTTTGGCAACCAGGGACACGGCGTCCCCATATTGCTCTCCAAAGACCAAAAAATTAGAAGTTCTACAAAAATTGTCTATATAATTAATCACAAATAGTTTCCCTAGTCATTCTGCTATGGCTAGCTTTTAATTTATAATATTAAAGTGGGTACAGTAGTCAGCAAAAGTCATATACATTTTAAGTCCTTGGCTCTTTCTTCCCTAACCTTCTAAGGAAAGAATACAAAGGCTACATGTTTAAAAGCTGTAACCTTTAAATACTGGAGTATTTCATTAAGAAAAAGAAACAGAGAAGAAACATTGCCTTGTCCAAATCAGGAACGTTGCATAACCAGTTTCTAAATCTGTAATTTTGTACTATATATGGCAGTGGTCTTAAAATTTGTACTAAATGTAAAAGTTGGGATATAGTACACCTATGAAAAAGAAAACTTACCAGCAATCCCATATTTGAAAACTGTTTGGCAAGAGGATTCATCCATGAATCACTGTTTCCTCCTTTGAGTGAGCACTACAGAAATGAAATATGTAACCTCAGAATCAAATAACTGATTTCAACTTCCTGAGTTGCAAAAGTACTGACTAAAAATGTAAAACTAAGAGTTTACCTTTTTCAACCATAACTATTTCTCTTTAACTATAGTTATTTTGATAGATCTGTTAGAATAAAATAGTAACAGGCCTTAGTTACATCAATGTTTTCATTCTTGTTCTATTCACTGCACTGAGTTATAAGTAACTAGAAAAATAAATGGTCAGCTAGGGCTTTCACCCTACAAAGGGTCAACATCAGACTTTCTAAAATATAATGCTTGCAAGCTGGTACTTTCCCTCTCAGTTCCTCCTTGTAACCCAAGCCGGTTTCTATTAGGAGTCAAGAAAAGTTTGATGCCAGTGCATGTTATTTGGAAAGGAGCCTATTTAAACTGGTCATTACTCTCTGTGTGGATAGGAGGAGGAGCTCATCCACGCAGCACTTCCATCTGCTTCTTTCAGAGTGTTAAGGACACGGGGTTCTGTGGAAAGTGGAAACAAGTCAGCAGAAGACACCATCACCAAGTTTACTGCAAAGGCAGGCAGGTGGGGGCTTTTGTTTGTTTCTTCAGGGGACAAACTAATTTCTCTGCTGAACAAGGAACCTATCATCAGCTCCACTTTTATTTCTATGGAGAAGGTGAGTGGAACTATGATGGGAACCTGGTAGGGGCTGGAAATGATGGGGCTTTGTGCACGTATGCATTCTCCAGGTAAAAATTCTGTGTTCTGATGCTACTGCCCATGTCAATTTTATTTTTGAAAGTGTTAAGGTACCTCTACAGGTTTAAAGGTCAAAAGCCCTCCCTGGAGGGAGGAGTGGTAGTTACTGTTTAATGGGTACAAAGTTTCAGCTGGCAAGATGAGAAGGGCTTTGTGGACAGATGTCAGTGATGACAGCAACACCATGTGAATGCACGTAATGCTGCTGAACTGTACACTTATAATTGGTTACGACAGTCGATTTTACGTCAGCTGTACTGGAATATACACATGCGCCCGTGTGCACACACACACACACACACACACAGACAGACAGAGTAAGAAGGGTCAGAATCATCAGTCATGGGACAGAAACAGTTAATTCCCAGTTAAACTCATTGAATCTTGGTGGTTCCCTGAGTGGGCTAGTACCTTTCACTTGGTTGCTTCCTCAGCAGTCTTCCTAGAATCCGGTCTCATTATTAATTTGTAATAATAAAAGGAAAGCCACAGTAGACTAGACAGTGCAAATGTACTAAAAATGTTAGAAAGTTCACGGAATAATTTCTTTTGTGAATGAAGTAAGAAAATAAAAGTCCTTTACAGGGGAAAACTGTAAATGACTGCTTAAACAAAATGTTTCTAACAGAAACAACCTGCATTTTCAGGCTATAAAACAAAGGAATTGTATTCAGAACAAAATCCCATAGGTGAAGGGGATGAAGAAGGTACAGCCCTTGGTCAACTGAAGACCTTCTAAAATGGTGTCCAGTACCTGAAAACCAGGAGTTTTAGTTATGAAGTGTTTCTGAGAGCAGCAAGGCTCCTGTGCTTAAATAACATACGTGGCTGCCCAACTTTTTCCCCCTTAATGTATTTGTAGAATGAGAGGCTGGAATGAAAAAGAGGGCTTCTACTGAGTCACTCAGGTTCTAGATTGAGAACCAAAGTCCTCATTAAACTATGAAAATCAAAAGAGAAACTAAGTTGCTCTACAATCCAGAAAATAAAAAGCATAGGACACACTGGTGCAGGATGAGATAAACCACCTAGACACCAACGCAGGTTAAGCACTGGCACCTCGCTCTGTTGAGAAGGGACTTGGGGCCTTGGAATTTCCCAAATCAGACAAAAATGAGTCATGGTGATTGTTGCTGGAGGAACTGTATTACTGTGGTTTCCTTCTACATATTCAGGGGGACCTACTTGAAGGACAGATCAGGCTTTCGAACATAAAAGCATAAAACATTTATAAAGGGTGTCCTGAAAGTTCCCAAAGAATTATTATGATATGGAAAATGAAGTAAGAAAATTGTTGTTTCTTTGAAAATTTCGTTTTATCCACAGAGAGAATTTTGTAGGTAAGAGACTTTAAGGTAAGGAAGATGAGGGGTAAAGAGGATGTAGTTAGGTGTTCTGAAGAAAGTATTTTCTCCATCACTGAGGACTGCAAGGACTTCAGTTATGTGGCTTCTTCCACTAAAACATTCTCAGTTCTGCCTTCTAAGAATGAATAAGCAAGTCAGACACCTCTAAGGTGGCCTACCTTCATTTGTTTCTTTCCTCCTTGTCCCCAGCTTGCTGAGTTGTGGGAGGAAGTGCTTCCCTGAGAGCCGGCAGTGTTCCAGACTCCTCCATCATCCTCCTCTTCCCAGCTGGGATGGCGAGTTCCTGCCACTGGCCCATCATTCTCCCCCAGCCATCTTGCATAGATTTGGAATCTTTAAGAAAAGAAAGAGCCAACTGTATGCAATGGCTATATATAACAAAACCCACAATGATCATTCCTTGTAAATGCAGCATTTTAGTGTATTTGTAATTGTATCTAGTATCTGTCTGTATGGCGAGGCAAATATTCTCCCAACTTTAGAGAGCCGAATGGAAACTCCAAAAGGGTCAAACACACACAGTAAGTTCATAAACCACAGATCAAGATTTCCTGACTTCTAGTTCAATGATTTTTCCCCTTATACAGTGTTGACAGAAATCCCCCAACTGAAAACAATCTATCACTACTTACAAGAAATTTCACACTTAAATTAAGAGAAATCTGTTACTCTTAATGAGAACGTTGTACTGCACTTCTTAGTTTTACCCTCCTGAAAGGAAATACGTGGTATACTTTGTAACGGATTTTACAAATATGAGGCAGGGTAAAAAACAACTGTCAGCCTTGTTTGGGGTGAAGAAAAGAACACGAAAGATGGACAGAAAAAAGAAAACTGTACTAGATTTTGAATATCAAAATTACAGTGAAAGAAGAGAAATTCAGAAATAGCCATGAAAATTTGAAAGTTACTAGATTTACACACTTGAAATGTACTGGAAACTAAAAGCTCCCAGGCAAAGACAATGTATAAGCAATGGCTTTAAAGATGGGCAGAGGAGGGACTTCCTTGGTGGTCCAGTGGCTAGACTCCATGCTTCCAATGGAGGGGGCTTAGGTTTGATTCCTGGGGAATTAAATCCCACATGCCACAAATAAGAGTTCACATTCTGTAACTAAGACCTGGTCCAGCTAAATAAATAAATAGTTAATAAATAAATAAAACACAGGAGGAGGAAATGTAGGGGAGAGAATGCGGAAGGGAGGACCAAGACAGGGAAACCAGTGCTCAACTGTGCAAGGAAGTAGGTCATCATCAGGCGCCACAGTCAATTCCACCAACATCTCCCCTTAAACAAAGATCTTGAATTTGGATTTTGGGATAAATCCTTAATCTCCTTCTGAAAATTTTGTATGGATACACTTTCTGGTAATGATAGAAGAAAGGAAATACATTATCCCACCTAGAAGCTCCGTGAAAAGGTATGAAAGCGTTATTCGCTCAATCCGTGTCTGACTCTTTGCGACCCCATGAACTTTTAACAGGCTGGGCTCCACTCTCCATGGGATTCTCCAGGCAAGATTATGGGAGTGGGTAGCCATTCCCTTCTCCAGGGGATCTTCCTGACCCAGGGACTGAACCTAGGTCTCCCACATTACAGGCAGATTCTTTGTCAGAATCTGAGAAGCCCAGTAGCTCCATCCACACCTTCAATTTACAAAATGACAAGACATTTATGAAGGGAATTATCTGATTCAGATGGCTTCACATGAAGAGTCTAGAGCCAGAAAAGTGGCTTTTCCAGGCCTTTCTGCTGTCAGGCTCTGGGACCAGGCCTATGATGCCATCCAGGCACCAATCAAGTATGCAGACAGCTAGGTAGTCAACTTCCTCAAACGACGGCATCATCTCCCAGCAACTCCCAAATGAACCTTGGGATGAACCCTCTATGGGGTTCACTAAGCACTCCCTTTGCAGGGGCTCTGTGACTGAACTTCAAGAGGCAGGGCCTGGGGGCTGTTCTCCCCGCTTCTGGATAACCAGGACCATTTCTCCTACACAGGAGGTTACCCACTATTACGTAAGCACAGGCTTTATACATCCTCTGATGAGCAACAGGAATTAAAGACCCAACATAAGTGACATATTGACCCTTTTAAAGAAGAAAGACATCCATGTAACCCTTCTTTGAGAGAAAGGAGCTGCACTTATAACAAATGATTTCTTGTAGAGAGATTAAAAAATAGAGAGCTTCAATACTGAAGTCATGGAGTCCACACCAGATTTAAGACATCTACAGTCTAGATAAGATCACAGGTTAAATTACCATGAGCATTGATTACTAGGCTGTGACTATCTAGCCCCTTCCCCTGACTATTACAAGTTCAAATTACCCAGAGGGAGGGGGAAAGGAAACTACAGATTTAGCTATAGATAGAGATGATCCCGGTGAGTAGAAGCCTTTTTAAAATCTGGAGAAAAGTGATTTCTGTGATGGAAGAAAGATGATCCCGAAGTTGGGAAAGACACATAAAAATCTTCAAAGTACTGCCAAAGGGCCTCCTTGCGCCAAGGGTCTGGTTTATGCCTTTCAACAGCGTTCTGGATCTATTCCAAGTTTACAGAATGGTATTTCCCATGAGATAGAACCAATTTTACAATGAAAGTCAAGACAAGATCAAATTCTTTATCAAGCTATTTCTATGAAGTGAAGGAGATTTGTCATTTTCAAAATGCAGTCAAGTTACACAGGCACAAGAGTGAGTTTCCAGACTACAGAGAGCTAAGATGATACTCCATCCTATGGTATGGTCAGAATCATAAATATCATAAAATAAGCTTGACAATGGAATTTATTTTTGTTCCAATTCAGAGAATTCAGTCTGACCACATTTTTTAATCAAAAGACAATCCCTTTATTCTGCAATATGGTAGAAAAGAGACGTTGGAATACTTCTTAAGAAAACTACAAAAAAGTGAAAACAGGCACTTGAAATTAAATTTTTCAACTGAGGATCATCCAATGGGACATTCTGCAGCATCCGTTTATAAAGTTTTGCAAATTACTGTGAGTATACATTGCCAGCTGGATCAAGTATAGCTTAGATTGTCAGTGATTATGAGGAAGTGTGACGTGCTTTGTTTAAAAAAATCAAATGAAGAAATCTTGGGTTCAAGAAACTTTAAATGTCCTACGTGGGTGGGACTATGAGAAGAGAGACAAAGGGGAAAGAAAGGAGCAGAAGGATGAAGTCACTGGGCAGCAGAGACCTTGTTCCATGTTAAATGCCAGGAATAATAATTATTTTTACCAACATGAGAGTAGAAATGCAAAATAGATATAGTGAGCAATATTTAACTTACTATGGGAGAAAAGGCACATCAAAATTTCAGTTCTGGCCAGACATTAAACTTAAGTTAAAACGAGGGATTTCCCTGGTGGTCCAGTGGCTAAGACTCCATGCTCCCAATACAGGGGGCTTTGGTTTGATCCCTGGTTGGGGAACTAAGATTCCACGTGCCACAAGAAGAGCATTCGTGCCGCAACTAAGACCCAGCATAGCTGAGTTTATTTTTTTTTTAATGAAATCAATAATACTAACTTGCGACCTTCAGTTCACTGTAAGCATTTTTACACATGCCAAGCCAAGTCTCCATCATTTGCTATTAACCATTTACTAAAGATCCAAGGTCCCGAACCTCACTGAACTAACTTAACAACAGCCCTCCCCCAAATATGTGACTCTCCAAATTAACAGAGACTCCCTCAAAAAGAGTGCCGTATACTTACTAGGTTTCATGGCATTTGGAGCATTGGAGGGTGCAGTCCCCCAGCCTGTTGTCGACGTTCCCGTGTCATCCATCTCGCCCCACCCAGGACTGCTTTCGTTTGGCTCACCCCAAGCTGAAGTACCATTATCTGGAGCAGATGGTGTGCTTTTGCTCCAGACTGTAAAGAAAGGAGATGCATCTCAAAGAATGATTTTTCAACACTGTAGTATCCAGTGGGGGTGAAGGGAGAAGGAACAGGACCTCCTGAATTCTATGGGTGGAAACAGAAATGTGGACACCACCTACATGGAGGACACCTGCAGGACACTTTAACTTTTGGTCCAGTAATTCCACTGCCAGGAGATTATACCATACAGGTACTTGTAAAAGTAGATGAAATTACATGTACAGTGCTCATGGCATCACTGTCAGAAAACATTTGGAAGCAACCTAAGTATCTATGAAAAAGGGACTAGTCAGACCAATCATGAATTGCCCATCAAGTGAATACTATATACGAAGCAATGAAAAGACAGAAATGTATTAACATGAAAAGTTTTGAATAATAATGAGAAAAGCATGGTGAAGAACAATGTATATAGTACAATTTCCCCTACTGCACCAAAATATACCTATTTTGCTATAGGTATGAACAAAATTTCTGATTGGCACACAAAGTTCTAAAACCTGCAAGGAGAGACCCTAAGGGTTAAGATTCTTTTATTTATTACCTTTTGCTTTTCTATATAGTTTGAAGGTTTTTACTACATCAAGAAATTCTTTTACATTTTCTAGGTAGGGAATTAATGAGCAAATGTTCATTTCCTTCTTTTGTTTTATTTTAAATATATATTAAAAAAAGAACTAGTTAAAAGTAATCATTTCATAACTGGTTTCACTGAACATTAGACTTACTTTGGAGAGTGGAAAATTAAGTATTATGATTAATTTTAACTCAAATAATCCAAACAAATTAAGGGTTCAGTTCAGTTCAGTCGCTCAGTGGTGTCCAACTCTTTGCAACCCATGAATCGCAGCACACCAGGCCTTCCTGTTCATCACCAACTCCCGGAGTTCACTCAGACTCACGTCCATCAAGTCGGTAATGTCACCCAGCCATCTCATCCTCTGTCGTACCCTTCTCCCCCTGCCCCCAACTCCTCCCAGCATCAGGGTCTTTTCCAATGAGTCAACTCTTTGCATCAAGTGGCCAAAGTATTGGAGTTTCAGCTTCAGCATCAGTCCTTCCAATGAACACCCAGGACTGATCTCCTTGGGTGGACCTCCTGCAGTCCAAGGGACTCTCAAGAGTCTTCTCCAACACCACAGTTCAAAAGCATCAATTCTTTGGCACTCAGCTTTCTACACAGTCCAACTCTCACATCCATACATGACCACTGAAAAACCACAGCCTTGACTACACGGACCTCTGTTGGCAAAGTAACGTCCCTGCTTTTGAATATGCTCTCTAGGTTGGTCATAGCTTTCCTTCCAAGGAGTAAATGTCTTCTAATTTCATGGCTGCAAGGTGCATCCCTTTAATTTGCTGACTTACACGAGGGCATTCAAGTTGCCAATGGCAAACTAAGAACCATCACCAGGCACTACATTTTAAAAAACTGTTTAAAATCGCCTCCTTTTATAAGTTTTTATCAACACTACTTTTAATTTACTAGGCACCATGTTTCTTATCCAAAGAAGGAGGGAAGAAAGCTTAATTCTGAACAACTGATTATCATGAGTTAATCTCCACATGACGAAGTGCTCCACTTCCAGAGGTTAACTGTTAAAAATCATCTGGAAAGTGATGGAATACTTTGGCCACCTGATGTGAAGAGCTGACTCACTGGAAAAGATCCTGATGCTGGGAAAGACTGAGGGCAAAAGGAGAAGGGGGCGACAGAGGATGAAATGGTTGGATAGCATCACTGACTCATGGACATGAATCTGAGCAAACTTCAGGAGACAGTGAAGGACAGGGAAGCCTGGCGTGCTGAGGGGTCCATGGGGTCGCAAAGAGTCAGACACAACTTAGTGACTGAACAATGACAACACTCTCCACATAACGAAGTTTGCCACTCCCAGAGGCAAAAAGTCATCTGGAAAGTGATGGAAACCTTCCAGATCCCAGCTTGGCTCTAATGTTTTCTGATGGCCGCTGCAAGAACAAACACAGACAGCTTCCCATTGCTGGGGAAAGAGCAACACAGAAGATGTGTCCACAGGCAGAACAGGAATGGAAATTAGGTCTATTTCTGCTCCTATTTTAATTCTTTATTTTTAAATCTAGAGCAGAGTTTGTTTGGTAAGATCTAAATCTTTTCGATTCTGCAGACCAATACAATTACCAAAAATAAAAAATAAAATAGTGGGGAGACTAACTCAGGGATGACAACTTTCCCTTTTGCCAAGAAAGAGCGTTACCATGTACCACCAGTATCTGTCGTCACCAATGTTTGATATAAAGAGAGCTTTTGTTGACAACAGCCTACAGTTAAAGCAGGAGAGTCTCAGAACAAAGCTAAGCTCAATAAATACCTCTTAATAAAAGTGCCTTGGTTTAGAATTGCTTTTCTTCAACAAGACCTGTAAGAAAAAGCCATCGCCTACCTGATGCTGATTTGCCGGTCATCGGAGTAGGCAGGTTTGCTTCTCGAGGTGCTGGGCCCCCTTGGGAATTCTTATCCCACAGATTCACATTCTTGTAGTTGTAACTGTTGGGGTCTCCCCATGCGGAAGTGCCATCATCAATGTCCATCTTCCGACTGATCGGCTGTGGGGATGGCTCTTCCCAACCGCTGGGTTCCTCATCCTTGGGGGTTACTGGCTGCGGCCCGCTGCTCCAGTTGGAATTGGAAGGTCGTCCGTTGCCTGGAGGTGGTGGGGCTGGGCCTCCCCAGGAGCCAGAAGCCTCGGGTTGTGGTGGTGGTAGCTGCTGCGGCGGCTGCTGCTGTTGGTGCTGTTTGTTCCAGGAACCGGGCTGTCTGCCCGTCTCCGTCCATGCCGGAGACCTTTTGCAATCTTCCCACCCGCCTTTGGAAGCAAGACTTGTGTTCCCACCGCTCCCCCAAGTCCCAATTTCACTCTGCCCACCTTCGCCCCACCCAGACACAGGTTTACTTGCAGCATTTTCCCAATTGCTGGTTTTTGCCTGATCGACCTCCTCTCCCCAACCATTCTTTCCAGAAGTCCATCCTTGGTTGGGCTGGCGTCCACCTCCCCACCCCTGATCCTTGCTGGAGTTCTCATTCCAAGAGGAAGATGTCTTCTCATCTGGTCGTCCCCCTCCCCAGTTGGAAGAGTTGTTGCTCTTATAGTCGTTCCAGCCTCCTGTGTTCTTGGGGTCTTTCCACTCTGCAGAGGCTGAGAGCTCTCCCCATCCAGACTTCATCTGATTGCTTTGGCTGGGCGCGTCTCCCCAGCCCCCTGAGCTCTTGGTCTGTGTGGCAGCGCTCTCCCACCCCTCAGTCCCTTTGTCAGACTTCCCCTCGGGCCTTGGCACCTCTTCAATGTCCCACACCGTGTCTTGCTTAATTTGAGTTTGGCCCCAGCCAGTGTTTGAGAGCACCCTGGGGTCCAAATCAGTTCGGCTCAAAAGAGTCTGCAAGACAGCCTGACAATCCAGGATGTGCGGGCCGGTACGACCGACGGCTAGAATTGTGGCTGTCACTACTTCCTGCTTTGTGGTTGCTTCCAGTGCTTTGACCTCCAACTTCACTTCCTGTGGAGCTGGAAGATCTTCCCCAACAGGGAGCCTGGGCATTGCCTTGGTTTTCAGGGAGGGGGTGGCCCTTCTGATTGTCCCATGCTCCAGTGCTAGAATTTGGTTGGTTTGGACCACTCCATTCTCCAATTTTCAACTCGTCAGACCCAGTCGGCTGTTTCCATTCTCCCTGAGAGACCCCGGATGTCATTTTGTTCCCTTCACCCCATTTGTTGTCATTAGAGTCCTGAGGGCCAAAGTTCCAGGACCCACCCGTAGACCTGTTATTGTTGTCCCAAGAGTCACTTTTTGACCCGGTTGATTTCTGAACAGGAGCTCCCTTCCAGGAGTCCTCTCTCTCCTTTCCATTGTTCCCATTGTTTCCAGAATTGCTTTGTCCAGAGGCTGTGTCAGTTCCAGAAGGCCCCCTAGCTGCACCCCAAGATCCAACACTCCCAGTCTTTCGATCTCCAGTGCTTTGTGAAGGGGCATCAGTGCTCCTGGAGGCGTTCCCCAAGCCCATCCCAAAGGGCATTCCCTTATTCTCCATGGGATTTGGTGAACTTGAGTTCAAGGAGTTAGTGTTTCCATTTTTGGTCCATCAGTGTTATGAATTTGAGCCTGCTCTCTGCCAGAGACAACAAAATTAACACCCGCATTTTCCATCTTTGACTGCTGTTCCCTGGATGCCTGACCTACTGCACTAACCTGTGCACTGGAATTACTAGTCTCCGTTTCCAATGCCCCTTTCCTAGAATTTCCTTCTTGGACCAGCGCTGGCCAGGCAGATGGGTTGCTATTTGGGTTAAAGTTGCTGAAGCCAGAGCCAGGTCCAGTTCTCTCCTGACCACTCACATTCCTCCAGTTTCCTAGTCCATTGTTGCTCTCCGTAGTAGAATTGGAAGATTGAACAGATTTAGCCTTAGGGTCAGATTTCCAGACCCCAAGATTACATTCGTTCCCGGAACTTGCAGACTGGCACTGGCTCCCTTTTCCTTTGTTACTAGTGGTGCTTCCTGGCAGAGTGCTCTTCTCAGAGCCAGGGTTCGAGGCACTGTTGTTATCGGTGGTGTTTTTCGGAAGAAGACTCAGTGTCTTTGCTGGCAATGCAAGGCCACTCTTCCATGTCAGACCCGTCTACAATCACCTTGTCCCAGATGTGGATGGGGTTGGGGGAGGCGCCGCTGTTGGAGGAGGCTCCCGGGCCCCAAGTGGAATTTGCATAATTTGAAGCAGCAGCACCTCCAAGGGTTGACTCTGAGAAAGAGATGGTCACATTAATCACAGTGGAACGTGCATCATCTCAACACCTCGAGCTCAAACCGTCCCAAAAGTGAGCTTATCACTTCCTCACAAGCTAGTTCTCTGCCCACTGCCTGCCTTGCTTAACTGTGTCATGCCTGTCTGAGTTGTCTCTTCTGTCTTGTCTGGCTGGTGTATTTGCTAACTCCAACCCCCAGAGCCTCTCAAAGCTATCCTCCAGGAGCAGCTACTTCCAGGGACAGAGAAGGGACTTCCCATACCTTGAGATAATGCAGTTAATAGCCTATCCTTGCTTTACAGCTACAACCCACTCTAAACACCCCTAGTATTAATAAAGAACACCTTTGATTACATCACTGCTCTATGGAAAGCACTGGGGAGTTTCGTAGTGCATTAAGAATAAAGCTAAACTCTTGGGCCTGAGGTCTGATCAAGATGCTCCACAACCTGGGACCCACTGACTTTTCCATTTTCCCCTTTCCCTGCTTTCTCTGACGATGCCCACACTCTACAAACTGCACCTTCTCACCCCGGCTCCATTCCCCAAGGGCATCTATTGTTTTTCCTTTGGAATTCACATGCTGAAATCTATCCATCTTCTTGGGCCTCGTTCAAGTGCCACTTCTTCTATGAAGTTTTTAAGCTTGCCACCTGAAAACAGCGTTTCTCTGCCTGGAGCTGTTTTGCTCAGTGTATCACACTCACCTCTTCCTTCCCTCACATGAATGCCCTCCAGGCAGAGACCTCTCTTGCTAACGTTTGAATTCCATGTGGCAGCCAGGGCACTGCTGCTCAGTAAGCAGCTGCTGAATGATGAATGCCCACCCAGCTAGATGCCGAGGCAGACAAGCATGAATCAGTTTGTATGCCCAAGGAACTTGATAAAAAAGAGTCTGGCTCAGAGCATAGTTGATTGGCGCGGGAGGGAGGGGGGGAATGACCTGTTTTTAAGACCAACAATTTCCTCTAAACTTATTTCAGTTCTTTTTAAACGAACAGCTTTAAATCAATATGAAGTTCAAAAAAAATATTACATAGTGCCATATAAAAGTAAGGAAGCGGAGAATCTCAAACTCTTGAGATCAGGGGCCTCCTAGGTTTTAAGAATGTAAACAGGAGAGTGACTCATGCTGGACCCACGTCTACGTCCAGGCCTGGCGAGACTCAGCTGCTGAAGTGCCCGACACAAACACCCCCTCACACTTCCTTTTGCAGCTGGTGACAAGGGGCCAGGAAGGAAGGGCCAGGAGGCCTTTCTCTGTCTGGGCTGGGCCTGTCCTGACGGCTACCAAAGGAAGCCTCATGAACAGGGCTTGTCTCTGTCTGAAGGCCTATGTCACTGCCAGCTTTCTCTCCATCTTTACTTTGCACATAAGATGGTAAAAAAATTCTCTAGGCAACTCTATGTTCAAATTAGAACTAGAATAAAACATCCTACCATTAACCACCACCAATTCACTGTCCTTGTCAACGTCTGATGGTCTTCAAGCTCTGATTTTAATGTAATCTCTAAAAAACATTTGTAAGAATAAGTGAAAATCTTTTGACAAGTTTTTAAAAAATGGGGGATGATATTTCGAAGTTCTTGGCTGTTGGCTGTTCAGTTTAGTATTCATCTATTAAAAACTCTCAAAACTTCCAGCAGAGCCTTTCAGGCAAAGATTCCTTTTACCTACATACAGTTTTTAACAGAGCCCCAAATCCAAGGCTCTCTATAAACAAACACTGATCTTTGAAATCTACTAAAAGGACGGCATTATGTGGAATTTCCCCTAAGTTCTGCATTATAATCTAAGAGACCATTCTCTCTCTGTTCCCAGAGTTCCAGAAACATAAACACGCAGGTCTTGAGATTCCAGAACCAGCCTCTGCACTAGTCTCACCTCTAGTCGCCCCAGCACACACCTAAAGAGGCACCTGGGGCTATGGGGGCTTGAACTGTAATGCTCTCATCTAAGAAGGGAAAAAGGCGATGAAGAATGTGGACAAAGAGCAGCGGGCCAAGACCACACTCGCCAGACACTGAAATCCAGTTTCAGGAGAGAAATACTGGTACACACCTCACACTGGCCTCCTCCTCCATCTCCTGAATAACCCCAAGAGTCTACAAGAAAAGTCACCCACTCCAGTGTTCTTGCCTGGAGAATCCCAAGGACAGAGGGGCCTGACAGGTTACAGTCCATGGGGTCGTAAAGAGTCGGACATGATCGAGTGCCTAACACTAACTAAGTCTATATATAGTCAGCGCTTCTTGTGGACTTCAGACAGGCGACACAGAGTGGTGCGCTGCTCCCTGCAGCCGCCCACCCTGGCCCCTTGCCCCGCTCACCTGCCCGAGGCGCGCTCACCTGGTGCGGCCCCACCCTCGCTCTGCAGCAGCGCTCCTGTCACTTGTGCGTTGTTGGGGTTTGCCGTGGAGGGAGGAGGCCCTGCCCCGCCCCGAGGAGCATGCAGGACGGTGGAGGGGGCTGCCCGCGTTTAGTAACACTTTGTGGTCCTGCTGGCAACGGAATCGCGGCGGCACCTCCCGAGGCATGTAGCGGGCGGCGCTTGGCGGTTGTCCGTTCGGCACTGCCACCCTTTTGGCATTGTTGCCACCATTAACTGGTGGCGATGGAGAGCTGCCAATTGGGCTGGCGGCCGTTGGTTGGCTTAAACTTGGTTTCGTCACTTCGGGCACTGAAAGAGAGAGATGAGGAAACAGCCTTTGAAATTCAGTGTATTTTTCTGAAGATTATTTTTTCAAGAAAGTGTCCATGAGATAGTTTCCAATAAGACAATGCTCCTTTCATCCTACTCTAAGGGACATGGTGTTTCCAGATCCCCGGCATCTTCAGTTTACTGGAGATAGCTAAGGGTGGAGAGTGATGGTGACAAGGATTCAAATACTGCGGTATCATAGAATGACATTCCATTAACTAAGGAGAAGGAAGTAAGCCACCATTCACTCCCTAAATCAATAGTGGAGCCCTCTGAAGGGCTGCCGAGCAGGTCTAAGGGTGCACACAGACCCCAGGCAAAACCCCCAGGGAAAGGTTCAAGGCTCTCAGCCCAACAGCCCCTTCTCTCCATCCACATTCTTAAAGAAACTTTATCCAAAGTCCCTGGACTAGGTATGCTCAGCCCCCTTCATGTGCACTCCTGGAACATGTTGTCCATCTCTGTGCCATTGAAAAAACTGTTTATATTGAGATTCTCAATTTGTAGATCCTTCTGCTCACCAGGTCAGAAGACCCTCAGTGGCAGGAACCCATCTTTCACCTTTTATTCTTAGGGCGTGGCACAAAGTATACCCCTAAAGAGAAACCAGGCTTACAGAATCCCAAGAACAACGTGGTTTTGGTTTCTACAGCCAGCTGAACTTAAAGACACTTGCTTGGCATTCTGTGTAAACATCAGAAATGTTATAAATGTCTTTGCGTTTATTAACAAAAAAATTAACTAGACTTTATGTGTATTTTTTCCAACTATTCATTTAAAATAAAAATTTCAAAATGTAGGAAAAATATTTTCCTGTTTAAATATTTAAGGTTTTTCCTCCCTTATAAAATGGCAAACAAGAAGGATGGGAACATGTGAGATGACTATGAAGCTCTGCTGGACCCTTCTGGCTTCCCTTCCACTCACTGGAGAAAGTTCTTCTGGACTGGCAAATCCTCGCTTCATCCTAGCAAAAGACTCCACCCTTTCCAGGAAAATCTACCTGGCAGCACACTCTGGCAGCAATACAGAAACAATCAGCCTGGTAATTCCGATGACTCTGAGGCCAGACTCCTGACCCCAGAGTCATGCGAGGGCCAGCCCTGGTGGCAGTATTGCTCTGACTGCTAAAATGATGCTGGATCAGCAGGCTGTTCACTGAACTGGCTCCTTTATGAGAGAGATACATCATCAGAAATCAGGGGGCCAATCTATACCTGCTGGACACTGGGGAATATTATGAGTAACAGGAAGAAAAAAAGAGTAGGAGCCTGGAATAACTTCAGGGCTTAAACCCCTGGTCTAACCTTAGCCAATCATAAGGCAGTACTGTGCCTCCCAGGAAAGAAGAGAGGTGAGAGGATGAATGGATAAATAAATAAATGTATTTCTCAAGAAAATAAATAGGCCATTGCCTAATATTGTGTTGATCCAGAAGTTCATCTGGGTTTTCCCATAACATCTTACAGAAAAACCTGAACTAACTTTTGGCTAACCCAGTATTATTTATTAATATAGTTGGACTTCGCATGACTTATAAAGACCAATGTGTAAATGAATGACAAATGGATGAATACAGATGAATTACTTAATGATTCATTTTCTATCTGTGTCTGGAAGATTCCATAGCACACGGCATTCCCAATCTCCTCTCTTCTTACTATGAGAATAAACAAGAAGCTGATGAAGGCTGGGGAAATTCTTCCCAACTAGCTTTTAGGCCAGAAGGAATTATGCTTCTACAAGGCCGCCCTTCTATAAAAAGACTAGAATCTCCACTTTAAAGTAACCAGGTTTGTCACTCATTTCCCTAAAATAGAATCAGACATGGTAAGAAGAGCCTATAGAGCTGAGATCTGAACATCAGTTGGACCAACTCTGAATCACACATAGCACAGTGGAAGAAATCTGGTAGACATCCTATACTGTATAAGAGTCCCTGCAAAGCTCCCAGGGCATTTTCCCACCATCACATCAGAGGAACAACAGCCCATAAGCAATAAAGTCATAATAAAATGGGGCCACCCCTTGACTATCCTTCTAACACAGTGCTCTCTCCTAGGAGATCAGTCATTCAAAACTTTAGGACACTGTCAGAAAAAGCCTCCCTGCAGTACATGTTAAGAGCGAACTGTTTCAGGGCTTGAATGAATTTTTACCCTGTTTTACTACACTCTAAGCACTAACTGGAGAGCAATGCAGGTGTTAGGCAGGATGCCCAAGCCAACCTGCACCCTGAAATCCAACTAGAGACATCAAAATCCCTTCAGGTATCATGTCATACTCCAGAACATCAGGGGTAACTGAGGAGAGGGAAACTATGATTAAATCTGAATTACTTTTCAGGTCCTCTCTTTTCTCTCTGAATCTTAATGGTTTGCAGCTTGTGGTACGAATATTTCTGAAGATGAGCTGCTCAAAATAAAGGCATAGTTTCTTATTTTCCAGAGAAAAGGTCTGTGGCTTAAACCTGATCTCTGCTTCAAAGGGGAATAAAGACACTGTGGAAAAAACTGGGTATCCCACTTTCTAATTTCCATTCATTTACCACCAAAAACCATTTACTTCCTCTAATGATTCATTATTTTATACCAATCTCATCTTACAGTCTGAACTTCTAATTGCCTCTACTTTTGAAAAACTTCAATAAGATGCTTTTTCAGATAAAAGTTTTCTTAAGAAAAGTCTAAGATAGGCAGGACCAATAAATTATTTCCTTTAAATACCTTGATGGTATCAAACACTAAAAAACAAAACCAAAAAAAAAAATCTTCCAGTAATGTTTTACAAGTAATAGTTAAAATACAAGTGTGTTCTACAGAAGACATTATTTTAGACTGAAGAATTTCTTGGTGAATAATAATCAATGCAATACAAAAACATCTTAAAGACTAATGACACAAGCTCAACACTGTTCAGCAACCTCTAAACACTGTCTGTTTCTTTACCTTCCACTCATTCCCCAAACTCAATGCACACTGGCTTTTGCCCAAATCATCTCACTGGAAGCTTCTCTCATTAAATCATTAGTGATTTTGTTCCCTAAATAATGGGAACTGGTTGAACCTGGGGGTGGGGGTGGAGCCTGCCTTAAATATCAATAAATTAGACTAGTTGTTGTTTGTTGTTTTAGTCTCTAAGTCATGTCCAACTCCTCTGTCCATGGAATTTCCCAGGCAGGAATACTGGGCTGGGTTGCCAATTCCTTCTCTAGGGGTCTTTCCGACCCAAAGACTGAACCCCCATCTGCTGTATTGGCAAGCAGATTCTTTGCCACTGAGCCACCAGGGAAGCTCAAATTAGAGTAGACCCAAGGTTATTACATGCAGCCATGAAATTAAAAGACTCTTTTTTCCAGTGGTCATGTATGGATGTCAGAGTCGGACCATAAAGAAAGCTGAGTGCTGAAGAGTCAATGCTTTTGAACCGTGGTATTGGAGAAAACTCTTGAGAGTCCCTTGGACTGCAAGGAGATCCAACCAGTCCATCCTAAAGGAAATCAGTCCTGAATATTCATTGGAAGGACTGAGGCTGAAGCTGAAACTCCAACAGTTTGGCCATCTGATGTGAAAAACTGACTCACTGGAAAAGACCCTGATGCTGAGAAAGATTGAAGGCAGGAGGAGAAGGGGACAACAGAAGATGAGATGGTTGGATGGCATAACTGACTCGATGGACATGAGTCTGAGTAAGTTCCAGGAGTTGGGGATGGACAGGGAAGCCTGGTGTGCTGCGGTTCATGGGGTTGCCAAGAGTCGGACATGACTGAACTGAACTGAAGGTTATTACGATGAGCACTATGTAGTCGCTATAATAGGATTTCTGGAATAGACTCAAAGATAAGCGTTTTGGCCAGTGGAATAAAATGGTCCATCATCCCAGGTATGATGATGGGAAAACATTGTTTTTTTGTTGTATCCCAGGTGGGTAAAGATTATGGATTTGCTTATTTGCAATATTTAAAAATTTTAATTTATACTGAGCCAGAAGTTTTTCCCTGTTTCTTTGACTCACCAACAGACATTTACCAAGGCAATGCTAAGTGTCGGGCGCCAAAGTCCTTCAGATCTTTGAAGTTATCAGAGCTTCTCCATGTGAGAAGCCTTTCCTTGGGGTTAAACATTCCTTCCCCTCTTCCAGTGTCTAGTCCTCCCAGAGGGGACACAGGTTTCAATTCCTTGACTGACCTGGACTGAACTTCTCAAGGTCCATCCAACAGAGGTTGATCTCTGTTTCTTTCCATAGAGTGGTGTCCATTATAGGAACTGCAAATCCCTGCCAAGATACTCTATTTCTATTAATGTAGCTTAAAGTTGTGTTTCTATAAATCAGTTATTTCATACTGGTAACTTCCATTAAGCCAACTGTCACCCTAAAACCTAATACCTTCCCAACAACACTAGATGGTTAAGTCAAACCCTTCCATTTCATAGTCTACCTCTTTAATCCTAATTGTATCCTTCATCCCTGTTAAATCTGGTCTATTACATTAATCCTACAAACGTGTTCAATTCCAAGACCAACACCCAACAAGCAACATCAGTTGCTACCTAAGTACCTTTCAGTATCTGTTACCTGAGTAGCAGACCCAGCTCTAGCCCATGCCCATGACTTCCACTTGAAAGCCCCGTTCTGTTCTCTCCAAAATCCTCACCCTTAAAAAAAAAAAAAAGACGGAAGATAAAAAATATATGCTCAATCTACTTTTCTCTGATATATGGACAAATCTTACTTCAGTCCTCTCTGTACAACCACAGCCTTGACACCAACACAGTCTTTTCTTTTTTTCTCATAGGATCTGCTGAGGAAAGAGAGGTGAATTCAGAGTTCAGGGGAGGCTGCCCAAGGCAGGCATCATCTTTGGGAAGAGGAACAGGACCCAGAAACATCAGCTGAGGGAAGAGGAGTGGGATTCAGGCAGACTCCTGGGAACAAAGATGGAAGATATGGCTGTAAAATGGGATTTTAAAAAGGTAAAAAGATCAGGGTCTCCGTTTTCTTATGGTCTAATACATCTCAGGGATAATTTTTATTTTTATTCTCTGGTTTTAACAATTAAATCCGTTATAAGACTCAAAACAGGCTCTCAGCTCACTTCAGAATTATTTTAATTTTTGAAGGGAATATGGAAACTGTGAAACTGTACTCCATTTTATGGTAGGTATGAGAAAAACCCTAAACAGAGGGAAACTTTGGTAGAACTAAAAAAGAAAATTTAACTTTTAAGGCTTTGGCAGAGGAAAGAGGAATGTGATTCTAAGAACAGACTTGGTACAAATAAAAAAAGAAAGAAAAATCTAACGGCTCTTCAGCTTTCCAATAGAAATACCACTTAACATACAGAGCAGCTTGTTTCAACAGCTCAACTGGTCCTTGGCTTCACGAGTATTAAAAATTGTGGCCAGGCCCAGGAACCCAACCACTGGGTTCTAGTAACCACAGAGTCTGGATTTTTTCAGGAAAATGCCAATTTTCTCATCTGTTGTCCCCATAAGTCATCAAAAAGTCCTATAAAAACATTTATATGCCAAAATCCTTTCCTAGATAGTATGTTGGTTCAGAAAATATGGACACTGTTTCATGATCAATAACTCTATTTCTATATTAAAATATAATTTATATTTCAAATAAGTAATTTACATAGATACTTTCAAAATAATGCCTATTTCTGGGTTAGAAACTGGCAAAGTACAAAGGGAGAATACTATTTAACTAATTAAAATAATTACAACTAGTAAGTTTTGCTCATTTTATAAATCAGTACAAAATTCTAGACTATTTTCTCCTTTGAAATGCCCTTCTTTCCCTTTTTCTTTTTTGGCAGCACCATGAGGTACACATAATCCTAGTTCTCCGACCAGGGATCAAGCCTCTGTCCCCCTGCAGTGGACACATGGAGTCCTAAACACTGGACCATCAGGGAAGAAATGCCTTTTGATTAGAAATATATGGCAGTAATGTCTACTCGGGCTTCCCTGGTGGCTCAGAGGTTAAAGCGTCTGCCTGTAATGTGAGAGACCTAGGTTCGATCTCTGGGTTGGGAAGATTCCTCTGGAGAAGGAAATGGCAACCCATTCCATTCTTGCCTGGAGAATCCCATGGACGGAGGAACCTGCTGGGCTACAGTCCATAGTGTCACAAAGAGTCAGACACGACTGAGTGACTTCACTTAATGTCTACTCACCTGAGAATCTGTTTTCCTGAACTAAGTTTCGTAAGAAACTAGTACTGCCTTTATTAGTCTTCCATCACTGTGTGACATGCTTAGTGCAACAAAACAAAACAGATCAATGAAGAAACCACTTCTCAGTGAAGCTCTCATCAAGCCGTGGCTTCTCTATGACCCTATCTTCCCCCAGGTTATCACAATTCCCTTCATCTAGGACAGTGGTTCTCCATCTGGGACATATACTGTGGTCATCTACAGAACTTCCCTAAGTACACCTGTTATGGCTGTGGCTTGGGACCACGAACGTGTGGGAAGAGAACTGGGCTTGGGTATTTTGACAGCTCTATGCAGATAATTCGAGTGCATATGCTAGCAGAGAACATCACATTCAAATGGGCGAGGATAGGGGCTACAGCACTGGTCTCAAGGAATGATGTCTCCCGTCCTTAATGGGATTGACGAAAAGTAGGACCATCACCAGACAAGACTGCATAGTCAAAAGTAACAGAGGAGAAAGAATTGAAAACACGCAGACCATTAGAGGTTGAGAATGACCTCAGGGATATCTGCTTCTGTTTACCAGATATCACTATTTTGTAAGAGGTAAAGTACATTATCTTTTCAAAAGCATATTCCAGGCTCTAGCTCAGACAGTGTGCCATCCTAAATATAACACTCGTTTTCAGACTCAGTGCCTGTCACGGATCAAGATGGCTAACAACTCTCTGCAGTTGCGATCTGTAAAGTAGGGGCTAGTGTGCTGCTTTTGTTAAGAAAAATTCTGAAAAGGTTCTGTTCAAAATCATGACCTCCTTACTTTCAAAATGGGGCATTACTCTATCTACTCTCCTGCTTCCTAAAGAAACAAGGCCAATTAGAAACACTAGTATAAGTACTTTCAGTTTGTCATTACTGCTCTTCAGTGACTGCAGACAACCAACCTTAATTACTCTACACCCACCCTCATGCATCAAGTGGATTGGAGGCTGAGTTAGCAAGTGTAAAATCTAAACACAAAAGAGCACAAGAAAGAAAGAAAATCTTACCTTTGGTTTTTGTTCCGTGACCTGCAAAATAAACAGACATAGGTAAATGAGACTTGCTTTCTAAACCAGCATTATAAGATTACTGTAATTCTGATACCTCAAATAATTCAAGCTGTCAGATACATAGGCAGAGCTAAAATTCAGAAAAAGTCAGCTCAGACATCCTTCTAAAGACAACTGCCATATGTCTGGCTGTAACTTACATTAATGATGCTAAAGCTGAAACTCCAGTACTCTGGCCACCTCATGTGAAGAGTTGACTCATTGGAAAAGACTTTGATGCTGGGAGGGATTAGGGGCAGGAGGAGAAGGGGACTACCGAGGATGAGATGGCTGGATGGCATCACGGACTCGATGGACGTGAGTCTGAGTGAAGTTCGAGAGATGGTGATGAACAGGGATGCCTGGGGTGCTGCGATTCATGGGGTCGAAAAGAATCGGACACGACTGAGCGACTGCACTGAACTTACATGATCGTCATTATGAGAGTCCAAAAATTAAGACAAAAAGCATTCACTCTTGATAAATAATGAGGTCCCTGCACTGGGGATAGTGTTTCCCATTCTAACATCCAGAAAAGGAAATGGATGAGGCCCAGAAACAAAATTAACCACATATACAGAAAGATTTCCCTCTGAGTATGGACCCAGACACCTGACTTCAAATCCAGAAAGCAAAGTTTAAGGGGCCCACGCTCAGAGGCATTGGAACTCACAGTAGGAAAGCTGGAATCAAAACCAAGCTCTCCCACCTCCTGTGTGATCTCAGTTTTCTATTTATCTGCTGAATGAAGATAATAACAGTATCTCTCTGCAAAGGATTGCTGTAAAGATTAAGCCAGATAACCTACAGCAATGCTCAATAACTGTTTGCTATTATAATTATCAAAGTTTATAGAAAATTTAACGTGAAATAGAGCAATAAGATTGAAATCACAATGTGGCTTCCCAGGTAGAGCAGTGGTAAAGAATCTGCCTGCCAATGCACGAGACATAAAAGACATGGGTTTGATCCCTAGAATGGGAAGAGCCCCTGGAGAAGGAAGTGGTAACCCACTCCAGTATTCTTGACTGGGAAATCCCAGGGTCAGAGGAGCCTGGCGGGCTACATCCATGGGGTTGCAAAGGGTTGGACATGACTGAGTGACTGAGCATACAGACACACATAAATTTGAACAAATATAGACTACTTTGTTGAACGTATTTCTTTATATAGTAACTAATACACTTCTGGAAGTGATTAACCTAAAAGGTTGGACATGCTAAATATAATAATGGGTTTTGAGAGAGTTTGGAAATGATGACTAGGAGCCACATGGAAAACTCTTTTGCTATTAAGAGGGGAAAATAAAGGAGGGCATCTAATTATCCATGCCCTATAATATTTAAACAAAACCACAAAAGGTCATGAATAAGAAAACATTCCAAAGGAAATGTAACCAGAATTCCAACAGGGGTTAAATCACATTATTGAGATCATGGGTTATTTTGACCCCCTGTTCCCAATTGCTAATCTTCAAAAAAAATTTTTTTGTTGGTCCTCCAACTTCTGGAACCAAAATATTCATATAGAAAAGAAGGGGTCTGATTATTTGTGGCTGGTAATCATACTAAGTTACTGCTCTGGATGTTCATGAAAACATGCTCATCTTTGGAAGGTCTATCCTGTGGCTAACCAGCCTGCTTCAAAATGGATTCCAGCACACCACTGAATTAAACAATCCATTTGGATGACCTCCTGGAGTGTTTCTTACATTCTTGCATTAAAAGACAAGCTAATTTAGCTGCACTGAATTTGTGCTAGGCAGCCTCTTAAAATGAATGTTACCCAGTACTAATTGTTACAGAGCTCAGTTCTACTGTATAATTTTTCTGTAACCCCACCTTATCCAGGAATGAACTGATTTGCAACCACATATCAATTCCTTACGGCAATTTATACCACAGTAAATAAATACTTCTTAGAATGCCATCTGGAAGATCAGTTATTACAGGAAGTCAATGTCTTCCCTAGCTGTAAGCAACAAACCCAACTAATGTCAAATGTGTCTTAAAATGTGGGTTCTTTTAAAAGTGCTGTCCCCCAAGACAGTGAAAAGCTGGATGATCAAAGCATGGGTTTTGCTAACGCTAAACAATGATCCTTGAGCAGCATCAGCCTAATGAATGTGAGGCAAAATCCTTCTCAGACACCTCCCTCATGACTGGAAATCTAACACTGTTTACTCAGGGATGGTTCTAGAAAGAGCAAACCGCCATAACCACTGAGAACAATGGGAAAGCAGCTCATGTTTAATTTCTATGTATAAATAATTTAATTTAGCTAAATAAAAGTCAGTTCTCCAAGAACATTATGTTGCTAGCATTCATTCTTGACCATTTACTTATTAAACAAACATTTTTTTGAGTAATGCTTTTGTCCTGGGCACTGTCCTAGTTACTGGAAATATGAATAAAACCTCGAGAAACTTACAGCCAGGCTAATGGGGTAGACATGAAGAGATGATTATAAAGCAATGGGGTAGCCTGTGAGAAAGATGTGGAAGCACCAAGAAGAGGCACCACCACACGTTCTCTGACTGAATGAGTGTGTGACCCCATTATAGGGCCCCTGGCACATTCTCTACAATTCTTTGCATCATAGCACATTTTAAGCCTCTTAGTTGAGATGCTGTCTCTACAGTGAGGTTAAAAACCACTAAGACAGTCACATTATGAGCTTTGTGCTTGCTCCTTAAAAATGCTAAATCAGAATCTAATTCTGAAATTATACAATGGTTCAGGATGGTAAAACAATATCAAAGACCCTGTGCCAGCCAATCTAGAACATTTTTGAACAAATATGACCAAATTTTTATTGTTCTTAATTAACCATGTGAAATTTCATTTACAGTGATATTTCTTTTGGCTGTAACTTTTAAACCAGTTCTTAATGCAGATCAAGCACACAGGGTAGACAGTCCAGCTGTACATACGAAATTCTCTGCACAAATAATCCCAATTCACTCTTGAATGAACCCACACCATCTTTTATTTTAAATCATTTTTCTATTAGGGGGATCCACAAGAAAAGTTTACAGATGCACATTATTATTAATCACTTCTAGCATTGATATTTCAGGTTAAAAGACATTGTTATCTATGTGAAAAACAAAGATAAACCGTACACAAGACCCCAAATAATCACTCTGTTTGGAATTTTCCTGTTATCAGCCTTTGTTCAAGCTCCCCAGTAGAGAGCTTATAACCATGCCTTCCCACAGACTGCAAAATCCATTTCTTGTACCAGTTTAGCAGATGAAATGGGAATGCCCTAAGGAAAGAAAGCCTCTATGTGTGGCTACAGGGGCAACGCCTCTGACAACCCAGAGATGGTGGACCCACAGATAACAACTTCAGTGACGTGGAAGGTGGCTTTTCCACCAAGTATAAAACAAGCCTCTGGGTTATCTTCTGACATTTTAATTCAGACTCTGTACTGTCATTTTAGACAGTTTCAACAAGCTCAGATTAGAAGCAGGTATCCTGACAGCATGAAGATGCGATGGTGAGCCCGCCACTATTAATAGAGCCAGAAACACAACTAAAAGCAGACAAAACCTTAAAGAGTGCAGTAGTCTACTACGGCACCAAACAATAATGAATATTTCTTTTAATTAAACCTTGAAGATAAATTACATTCCACATGTTTAATGCAGCAGGGTCACATGCAATCTAAGCCAGAAAATATTTCCAGTATTGTGTCTTATGCCGGCACTCCTATATGATTTCAGTAATTCAGAGAACAGAATTAAGGAAATGATGCAGGGGAAACTTGCAGTGTCCCTTGAGTTTGAATGCCTTGAGTCTGTTCTAAATCTAGAGTTCCCTCTGAACCCTGTTAACAGTTGCCCCCTTCCTAAACCTAGCTTCAGTAACCTGGCTCCATAGCAGGGACCCCCAAACCTGCCTCACAGTGAGGGTCTGCTTCCCAAGTGTGTCAGATAGTGGTAACAAGAACTGGAGGCGAAATGACTCTGCCATGCACTTTGCAAAGGCAGCAAAGCACTGCTGCCAAACCAGAGCCCGTCAGGTGAAGCTCTTAAAGCTAAAAGAGCAGTGAGGGCAGGTAGTCAGCTCAGACTATGGCCAGGGCAGAGAGGACAGGGCAGGGAGGTCTAGCCACTCTCTGTTCCCCACAGCCCTGACAGTTGACATCAGTCAGTCTTACATCTTTTTTCCTTTTAGCATCTCTTTTTCCCTAAGCAAATGCCTCAGAGTCATTAAATACTATCTCCTTCAGAGCACTAAGCAGGCCCACCAGACCGTCTTTTAATTAAAAAAAAAAAAAAAAAGTATTTATTTACTTGGCTGAGCCAGGTCTTAGCTGCAACATGTGGGATTTTTAGTTGTGGCATGCAAACTCTTAGTTGTGGCATGCAGGACCTATGTCCCCTGACTAGGGATCAAGCCCAAGCCTTTGCATTGGAAGCACAGAGTTTTAGCCACTGAACCACCAGGAAGTTGCACTCCCCCTCCCTGATCAGATCCTCTTTGAGGGAGGATTCTTTATGGACTTCGAGGAGATTTTTTTCAAATGGAAATATCAAAAAGTAGACTCATATAAAATGACAATGTAGGTGGACCAGAAGGACAATATCAAGGCAAAATCTAGCAAGCTTTGAAAAATCATTCCATAAACTTGCTTAAGAAAATGGAGATTAATTACGATACAAACAAGGAAACACAACAAGCATTTAAGTGCTGGTAACTCTCCTGCTTTTCTTGATATTACTGTTGTTTTCAATAAAATTGGCTGCAGCATTACTTTAACATCTACTTTACGATAACCAGTGCAGGTCTTTAACTTTCTCCCACTTTCAAATTTTAAAACTCTCAAATAAACTAATGCCTCAAGTAGCATTATTAAGATGTCAGGCATCCACGCCAAGGCAACTCATTCTACATTCGTGGCGGATGTAAAGACAGACTTAACTGATTAAACCCACCTTCTGAGTGGCTTCTTTTTCTTTTTATCCTCTTTCTTCCTTTTCTTGTCTTCCATTAACTGTTCTTCCCTTTCTTGCTCCTTCTCTCTGTTAAAGTAATATCATATCACAAGGTTACACACCTATGCTCACAATCTATTTGTGCAGCAAATTAAATGCTTACAGATGGTGTGCAAGGCGACAAACATTTCATCTCTGCCCGAGCAGAGCACAGTGCTCCATGTAAGCTAGCAGGACACATAAAACCCACCATATTTACTTATCTTCCTTATTTCGGTCTGTAACCCCTTTTGCAACATGATATTAAGTTTGGTTTTAAAGAAGTCCAGTAAAGTGAGTTTTTATAATATCTTTCTAAACACATACACACATCATTATTGTATTTCCACTCAGTAAAGAACCTAATTTGAATATATGACAACATTCTGTTGGCTTCTGACAATACTCCTCACAAATAATGCAGAATATATGACTTCAGTTACAGTATACAGGTATTTATCATAATTTAGGTGCTTTCCCATGACATCTTCAGAGCAGTCAATATAAAATCTTATGTTCTAAATTCTGTATTTTTCTTCTACATTATTAACACTGTATGTTTTACATGTTTTCTACTTGTTTTTTTAAGGCTGTGTTGAAGGTCCTGTAAATCCATGTGTTCCCTGTTGGGTGATTTCACAGGATCATCAGGTTTTGCTCTCAACTAAAATAAAAATAATACATAAAAATAAGCATTCTAGTTGCATATGTACTAAATCTTAAGAAACTAAGATCATGTAATTTATCCCTCACATTTGAAAAGTAACTGCAAAATGCAACACTGTATTACATAAAATATTCTTATATACAATCTAATATTCTAATATATATAGAAAGTTGACAACTTCTGTGTATCAACTGGGAAAAACATATAAACCACCACTGGCGTTAACTTCAAACCTCACGGCTGGAAACCCCAGATGCCAAGCTTATTGAATATCAGAGCAGGAGAGAGAGTTAGAAAAATCAAGCTCCCAATTCCCAACAACTGACGAGATGCCATCTGCAATACTTGTGGTTTTAGGGGATCCGACAGCAAATCCATGGTTTCATAGATATCACTTAGATAAAGGCTAAGTTGAAAGTCAAAAAAAGAAAAGCGTTAAATGTCTGCAGACATGGCAAAAACCACAATGATGGTTCCTGAAGGACTCAAGTTTGGGGACTGAAACTCCCTCAACCTACCCAGAAGGAACCAAGGGCCAGCACTGACGCACACTCCCATGAACAGGCAGTGACACTTCATTTATAGAAAATAAGAACTGAACACACAAATGAAGTGTTTAACCTATATATCAAGTTTTCAGTGGCCCTAAAGTGCACAGTTCACATTCCAACACAATGCCATGTTGTTGCTATCCGCATTGTTTAGTTGCTAAGTCGTGTCCAACTGTTTTGCAGCCCTATGGATTGTAGCCCGCTGGGCTCCTCTTGTCCGTGGGATTTCCCAGGCAAGAACACTGCAGTGGGTTGCCATTTCCTGCTCCTGGGGATCTTCCCAGCCCAGGGATGAAACATGCAATTCCTGAATTGCAGGTGGATTCTTTACCACTGAGTCAATTGAGAAGCCGAACATCCATGACAACTTAAAAACTACAACCAAAGAAGAGATTTTATTATAATTTCCTTAGGCTTAAGGCTGCTTTCTTTGGAGTTGGATTATGTGTACATCAGCCTAAGTGTGAAGTTCCTGGTGAAAATCTACTTGCAGTCAGGTACTACTTTAAGAAAATGGATTTACAAAAATTGGCAAGATACATGTTGACCATCTAAGGTAGGCTGGCTGCAGATCCTGTTATATTTGGCTCTTAGAGCCTCTTGCTTCCTCTGGCTGCAAATGGAAGGAGAAGATGGAGTTCCTCATGACCCAGTTACTGTAACTTGATTTCCATATTTTAAAGTACAACTGACTACAGAAAAAGAGCAACCAAAGCCTGAATGAGTATCTGTTTGAATATTCAATGCTCTGAGAAGTATAATGTTGTAAAAGTTTACTTTAAAAGGCAAGGTAAAACAAAGAAAAGCAGTTAGTCATTATGAGACACATTCTCAAAAAAACAACTAACCTTTTCAAATATTTTTTCCTATAAACAGGTAATTCAGGGGAAGGGATTGAAACTTATGTTCACTACAAGCAGATTTATTTCCAAAACAAATATTTTTTGAAGCTTTCCAGGAGACAGACTGTGCTTTCACCCTGATCTTTTACTGTGTGTTGGTAGAGTTGAGACTTCTCTTTAAATCTCACTTTCTTAGGAAGAATTCATTTTCCCAAACCAAACCTGACTTAACCTTATCATTCACTTAATAATCTATCAAAAAGTGTGGGGTTCACCTTTCTTCTATTTCAGTTGTGCTGTATCCTGGCTGCACCTTAGAACCATTTGAGGAACTCTGAAATATCTCTATGCTGTGTCAGAGCCCAGCAGGGGTGAAGAGGGCACCCACCCATCTATGGTGGTAGTGATGGGAGATCAGTTACACAGGGGACTGACCAATAATACATTAAGGATGACAACAAGTCAGGCTTCTCAGTATTGGAAAAAGGAGTTATCAAGATGGAAAAAGAAAACTCAAACGAATCCTGTGGAGTTGGATCAGTATTAGTTATTGGCATGAACTCATGATTTTTAATACACAGGGACAGACATAACCAAAAAAGTAGATGCAATTTTGTGTGTCTATATGTGTATATTCCTTTGTATATGCAAATACACATACTTATTCCCTAGCTCTATCGCTGAGAGGGCTGGGGAACAAGCAACATCCAAATATAGTAGCTAGGAACATACCTTGAACCCAGATTATGGTTTCTAAACACCATCCTTCACTAAGACAATCACAGCTGGGTTTTTTCTGGAGAAAGAACTAATTTGGGAGCTTGATGATAAAAAGCACAAAATGAGCTGAAATGCTTCTTTCCCAACAAGCAAGAAAGTCTTTGACAAATGAAGGGACATGTCAAATGGGCACAGAAGCCTGAAGAGGGTCTTACAATCTAAATCTGGGACAATATGACACTAAAAATAAGTAATGATAGCAACAGATTATGAGCCATTGTATAAGATAGGAAAACGTTGAGTCCCTACAGAAAGAAATAAGTGAATACCTTGAAAACACCAAGGAATGTAATATTTACATAATTTTAAAGCACCACATCATGAGACACTTATTAACTACAAAGGAGAAAATAATAATTATACAGAGGAGAAGCAGGGTGGATAGCACCTTAGTTAAGTAATCCACATGAAGATCATTAATGATGGGACACACTGAAATTGTGAGTAACGTGATAGGAGACTCTGAGAACACAGCCATTAATCCTGCGATATGCACAGCCTGAATATCATCACAAAGAAACATCAAACAGTCCTATATTGGGAGGCATGGTGGCTCAGAAGGTAAAGCGCCTGACTGCAATGCAGGAGACCCGGGTTCAATTCCTGGGTCAGGAAGATCCCCTGGAGAAGGAAATGGCAACCCACTCCAGCACACTTGCCAGGGAAATCCCATGGACGGAGGAGCCTGATAGGCTACAGTCCATGGGGTCGCAAAGACTCGAACATGACTAAGCGAATTTACTTACTTTAGAAAATCATGGGTTTAAAATCTGCAAAAATTTCAAGGTTACGAACACCAAGGGAAGATGGGGGAACTGTTCCCAACAGAAGGGGACTAATGGGATACAACCACCAAACGCAAAGTGTGATCCTTCTGTTACAAAGGCCATTCCAGGGCAAGTGTTAAACCTTGGGTAGGGGCCAGAGTAAAGAGTAAATGGTAGTAAACCATTACCAGAGGCAACATCCCAGATCAATCATATAGGAATCTACGGGGTTTTTCCAAAGCCCCCACCCCAAGTAGTTATAACATGTAGATGAAGTTCAAAATCACTACTCTAAATTCCCTTGTTAAGCTTACCATTAGCCAGATTCAAGTGTAAACACTGTAATCTACAATAAATCTACTACTCTTAAAATGGCTAAGGTGAAGAAAATACAAGTGTTTTCTTTCTTCTTCTTCTTTTTAAATAAACAACTACTGGTTTCAAGAAGTATGTGCAAGGGACTTGTTTTTGAATAAAAGGGGAGACTCTCAATATTCATCTGAGCTGAAGCAGAGCAAGACTCCTGTCTGCAAGTTCAGGACATTAAAGAGTGACAATGCTGGTATTCCCCCAAACTGGCTGTTTCACACATCCAAAGTTCAGAGCTGGAATATCTAGATGACAATACCCTAGAGCTGACATCCAAGGCCATTCACAGTGCAGGTCCTATTTCTACACTACCCTCACTACTGTGCATGCCTGATGCAAAAACCTTCCCCCTTTTTGGTGCTCAGTCACACCTTACCCTGTTGTCAAGTTCTGGTTCAGTATCTGTCTGCTTCAGTGAAGCCTTCCCTGACAACTTCAACCCATAAGAAACTCACCCTTGTCTGTACATCTCACCACCTCTGCCCTGCCTCTTGTCTGGCCCTGAGAAGGACAGGCAGCGAAGAGGGTTCCACCTTACACGTGATGGTTAGAAAAGGCCTCTCTGATAAGGGGGCCTAAGCATGGAGACCCACTGAGGTTGAGGGAGATGTGGTTGTCTGCGCCAGAGGATTCCAGGCAGAGGGAACAGCAGTAGAAAGGAATGACACTGGTGTGTTTGGCAAGGATGCTGGAGTACAGTGAATAAGGGAGAAGGCAGCGGATGAGATCAGAGGGGCAGCAGGGCCCTGCTGAACATCACCGCACTTCTCAAACTCAAGGGGACACATTTGGGAACTGAATAAGGGATCAAACCAGGACCGGTGTACACACACAAACCGACACTCCCTCCACCTCTCATTCTGTCAATGAAAAGCCCACTTTCCCCTCTTGCTTTCAGAGCTGCTGCTCCTGTCTTCACAGGGGCTGGCCTACCGGCTCAGATCACAAGTCAGGGCAGAACAGGAAGCCGAGTAGGCCTGCATTTGCTACAGTGAAGTCCACTGCTGCCCTTCCTCCTCTTCTTATCACTGAGCACAGATCCTAGGACACACGAGGTCCTCCACTGAAGGTTACCAAACTGCATGATGATAGAGTGGGAGACGCTTTTCTATCTTTTCAATGGGACATCATGGTTCAAAAGAAAAAGCCTCAATTAAATTTAACTAGTTAAATCACTCAACAGACAGACACTGAGTTACTATTATGTGCCAGGCACTGATCTAGGCATTAGGGATATAACAGTGGCCTTGGGGGCTGACGAGCTAGACATAGACAGACAGACAGATGTACACACACAACATCATAAAGAAAATAGAGCTGAGAAGGGAGCTAGAGCGCAACCAAGAGGGAAGGGGCAGGGAAGATGACAGGGTACTTTTGTGCATTCATGGAGGCCTCTCTGAGGCAGAGAGAGACTGGAATGAAGGAAATTATCTGGGAGAAGAGTAATCGATCAGGCAGAGAAAACAGTAAGTTCAAAGATTCTGGGATGGGAGGGTGCTTGGTGTGAATTTGGGGTTTTATTTTTTTGGGGGAGGGATACTCTTCTTCCTCCCTTCTCCCACCACCCCGCTCCCCACAGCAAAAACTCACACACACTCTTCAGAGTTTTCTGTGCTTATTTTGTTTATTTTGTAACAGTCCTCACTCACACCAAAAAAACCTAAGCATTCTATTTCTTAAGAGCTTCCCTCTATTCCATTCCTTTCATCTTTCTTTCCATCCTATTTCAGTGCCTACTTGCCAAGCTCTGTGCTGGGGGCCGACAATTCCACAAGCGGTGCTGCTTGCCTTCCTGGCGCTCTCGGCTCAAATTTTATTGTGGCCGCGCCTGGTCTTACTTGTGGCATGTGGGATCCAGTTCCCTGACCAGGGGTGGAACCCAGGCCTCCCGCATTGGGAGTGTGAAATCTTGGCCACTGGCCCACCAGGAAGTACCCCTCAGCTTAAATTTTTGAACAGCTGTATCTCACCTCACAACTCAGACAACTCTGCCCTCCATCTTAACCAGTATTTAGCTGCTGTTGCTGTTGTTCAGTCGCTAAGTCATATCTGACTCTTTACGACCTCACGGACTGCAGTATGCCAGGTTTCTCTGTTGTTTACTATCTCCCCGAGTTTGTTCAAATTCATATCCATTGAGTCAGTGATTACCAGGACATTGGGGTGCCTTTGGTATTTTCAAAGTACCAGAACCTTGGACAGGTGAATTCACGGCTTGTGATGAGCCAGGTGAGATCAACCTCTTTCCAAAAACTGGAATCATGGCCAGTGGTTCCTGAATTAATGTGCCCATTGAGCCTTAAGCATCAAGCAGAGGCAGGGCTGACAACTTCATACTTTGAAAGCAGCAGTCACCAATATACTGACCCGAGAGAAAAGAGTATCTGCCAGGTGTGAATGACTGGCTACAACAGCGTCAACATCTGATGACTTTCTGGTCAGGAAGTATCGCGGCACCTCTGGTCCCAGAGCATAACCAGACGTAATCAACGCCACTGCTGCCTCCAAGTCGCTTCAGTCATGTCTGACTCTGTGTGAGCCCATAGACGGCAGCCCACCAGGCTCCCCCATCCCTGGGATTCTCCAGGCAAGAACACTGGAGCGGGGTGCCACTGCCTTCTCCGATAATCAAGGCAGGCAGACCCAAATGGATACAACAGATCCACCCAACAGATGAAATGTGCCAGAAGCAAACCAACATTGTAAAAAAACAAGCTATCAATGACTTCAATGAATCACCAGGGATTATGCTAAGCGACAAAAGCGAATCCCAAAGGTTACATACTGTATGAATCTATTCACAGAACACTAAAACGACAAGTAGTTGTCAGAGTTTGCTGGGGGCTGAGGCAGGGTGATTATTAAAAAGGGTGGCACCAGTGGTCCTTAAGGTGATGAGAATTCTGCCTCTTGATGATAGTGGTGGTAGATAAGAGAAGCCACATGTAATACAACTAAAAACTAAACACACACATACACAAATAAGCACAAGTAAAACTGGGGAAATTAAACAAGATCAGTGAGTTGTATCAATCAGTATCTTGGCTGTGATACTATACTACAGTTCCACCAGAAAAACCATTGGCACAAACTGGGTAAAGGTGCCTGGAATCTCAATATGCTATTTTCTTACAACTGCATGTGAATCTACAATTATCTCAATAACAATTTTAATGGGGAAAAAAGAGCCTCAAATACTGATTCATCTTTTAGTTATCTTCTTAAAATTTTTAAGGACTTCTATTTTCAAACAAATATTTTAACAGCTCTTCATGAAAGTCACAGAAGAGTCAAAAAGAACTTTAGAAATCATTGTGGTCCTGACGTTCAAAAAATGTATTCCCCCAAATAGGCTAAAATCTACATTTCTCCCTGGTATGTCCAAATTAACTGTTTCAGTTTTGTCAGTCGAGGTTCCTTGCGTCTTCCGTACATTAGGTATGTGATAAATGTGACACCACAGGGTATTTAAAATGTTCCTCTACCATGTGATCCATAGCATCTCCCTTTTACTGAGGATGTTGGTGCTGTACCAGTAATAAAAGCTATCATATTTCACTTTGCGGTGGAGGAGTACATCAACTCAGCCAACATCAACTCCAAGCCCCTTTTGGCCTATTTCCCAGACTCCTTTATAACTAGAGATTGCAATGTGACTTATGTTCTGCCAATAAGTTGAGCGTGTGCGTGACTTTACTTGGGAACTGACAGGGCACAGGGCACCCCTCTTCTCAGGGAGCAGACATGATGTGGTCCTGGAGCCGAAACCTCTAACAGCGGTTTCCTGAATGTACAGGAAGAGGAAAAAGTTCCCGTGGGGCCCCCAGTCTGTGGTGTGACTCCCAAGGATCTGTGAGACAGCGTCACCATTTAATAAACCGCTGGCAGCAGTGAACGTCCTGCTGTCTGGCACTAGGAACTCTGTCCAACTCAGATTTACATAAGCTTACCAAGGCACAGCTAATATACGGGACTTGTACAGAGAGCTACTTCCTTAAAAGACAACTGGTAATCCTGGCAATTTATAAATTGCAAGAAAATAACTGGACACAAAACCATTAACAGTCATAACCAATTAAGGATTAATGATACCACACACATATTTGGAGTGAGGACAATTAACAAAAGGAGTGCAATGAAAAGAGTTAAGCAAAGTGCTCGAAGTATCCATTTAGAGTGTTTTTAATTAAAAATGCACACAGAAAGACAGCATGTTGGAATAAATCCATTTCGGCAGAGGAAATTACATAGTAGGGTACTCCAAAGATCTGTGTTGGATTTGTTCTTAACGTTTTTTCATTTGCTGGATCTGACTGAGGGAATTTAATGGGATGCTAATGTAATTTGCACATGATATTAAATTAGTAGTCAAGGCCAAACAACACTGAAGCATCAAAATCATTTTAACATTGAGTGGCTCATGGGAAGAAAATAGTAACATTAAACTAAGCAAAATAAAGGTAAATACATTTTTTATTAGAGGGATGCAGAAATTTCTCCTGCACTGAGTTGCATCATGTAATACATGACAGGCAATTCTTTCGTACAGCGACTAGAGAGTTGCTCTGGTTGCAAGGAGATCAAACCAGTCAATCCTAAAGGAAATCACCCTTGAATATTCATAGGAAGGACTGATACTGAAGCTCCAATACTTTGGCCACCTGACGCAAAAGAGCTGACCCACTGGAAAAAGACCCTGGTGCTGGGGAAGACTGAAGGCAAAAGGAGAACTGGGGGGCAGAGGATGGAATGTGAGCAAACTTCTGGAGATAGTGAAGGACATGGGACTGTCATGCTGCAGTCCATGGGGTTGCAAAGAGTTGGACATGATTTTGCGACGGTATAATAACAACAAAATTAACACCTCTCCTTCTACACGAGTTACCTTCCTACGTGTGGTTGTGTTAAGCAATGCTTCTCAATCTTTAATGGGAATCTTGTTAAAATGCAGAATCTTATTTAGGAGGTTTGGTGGGGACCTACAATTCTTTTTAACAAGCTGCTGGTCCTTGGACCTTACTTTGAATAGTACAGAAACAATGCACTTGGCTGTTCTTTCTAGGAAAATATGAAACTGTACTAATTTCTCCAAGGATAAATATTAACCTCATTAACATCAAGCTTGTGCCCCGTTATTCCTATCTGTGTTTCAGTGCCAAATGACAGTGTAATCTTCATAAAGATATATTAAAAGTCAATTAGACAACTTGTGTAATACCAAATATGCATGACATTTAATTGAAACATCAGGAATAACTAGGACCACATCTGCGCAGGCAAACAAACCATGATGACAGCAAATGTAGGCATCAATAGTCAAAGGGGGGCCATCAACTATAGGGGAATGCAGATTTCAAGTATGTCAAGCACAAAAAGAATCTGAGTTTCAGAATCTGTGAAATACAGCAACAATACTTCTGTGAACATAACCTCTGACTCCAAGTGTCTCACAAATCCCTCCACATCCCACAGCTAAGGTACATGTAAGGAATAGGTTTATTTGGAATTACTCAAATCAGAAAAAGGAAGAAAAAACATTTAAAAGAATTTGTTTTCACTTTCAAAAATTCCATGTGGCAAAAGTTGTAATGAGTGATAGGGGAGGTTTTCTCCTGCAAAACCCTTCAGGGTTAGAATGTTGATTAAGAAACAGCTCATTTGAAATGACTCTTCTTATACTTTATATATACTCTTGCCTCACAGCCCAGCAGACTCTAACAAAGATCTAACAAAGATCTTTATTCAGTCTTAGTGCAGCTGTGTAGGAAGTTCCTTATATTGCTTTGGGAATTATCTCCTTATAGCTTCCACCTACTGGTCCTAAGCTTTCCTTTTCCAGACTGCACAGAAGTCTTCTAAATCCATATTTGTAGTCACCCATCATGCATCCCAGAGGCGTTCTCACAGTCTTCAAACAGTTCACCTGCGACTTGGTTTTCCGGCCCCTCATCATCATCCTCTAGACATATCCAGTGTGTCGACAAGCATCCAATTACTGAGTAAGGCAGGACCCAACAGAGTAGGCCTGCCACTTCCTCATACCAGATAATACCCCACTGTCAATACGGTCGCAGAACCCATCTGCCTTCCCCCAGCAATCACCTCTTTCTAAGTTGCAGCCACTTCTCACCCCTATTTTTCACAGTATTGCTAAGTTACTGCTCCCTGATTGAGTAGAGGATCTTACATGTATCTCTCCCAATACTTTCTGTGCCTGACTGTCAGCCTAGCATTGCTACCCTCTACAGCTGGCAGGGGAAGCCTGGCACAACATTCCCAGAATACCATTCTCTGTTTAAGTTAGATACAGCCAATGAGAGGCTCCTGCTCTGGAAGACGGAAGTCAGTATTCTCTGAAAACAGATGTAAGCAGACACACAGGCAGAGGCAAACAGGACTTTCCATTTTCACAGCAGCGCTTCCATAGGAACTGGCATTCTAATCTTATCAACAATGACAATGGTCTCCTTGCATGCTACCCCCACCCACCTCCGACTTTCCAATGGTTGTGTGAGCTTTTAATTCCCTATAGAAAAACCTTTTCTTTTTGGAAATACAATCAATTCTACCCAAAAAAGCTACCAGAATTAATAAACGACTTTAGCAAGGTTACAGGATATAAGATCAATACATAAAACCAATGCTATTTCTGTATACTAACAACAATCAAAAACTGAAATTTTTAGAAATACTACTTATAGTAGCATTGAAACCTATGAAATATTTAGAGGTAAACCTGATGATAAAGTCCTATCCTTGTACACTGAAAACTGTAAAATATTGATAAGAGAAAAATTTTTAAACCTAAATAAGGAGAGATATACTGTGTTCACAGACTGGGAGACAGCTCTGTTTATACATCAGTTCTCCCAAAATTGATTTATAGATCTGGCACAATCCCTATCAAAATCTCGGCACGACTTTTAAGTAGAAACTGACAAGCTCTTTTTAAAATTCCTAAGGACCCAGAATAGGCAACAAGTTTCAAAAAGAACAGCTGGAGGACTCACAGCACCCGACACGCAGGCTTATTATAAGGATATAGTAATGAAGGCAGCGCAGTACTGACATCGACAGAAAGTTCAGTAGGATGAGACAGATTCCAGAGATAGAGCGATACAGAAATGGACAACTGATTTTCAAAAAGGTACAAAGGTAATTCAGCAGAGAAAGAATAGTCTGTTCTCCACAAACGGTGGGGCAGCAGCTGAACAGCCATATGTTAAAAAAACAAAAAACACAAAAAACCCTCAACCCAGACCTTACACTACATACAAAAATCAGCTCAAAATGGATCACAGACCTGAACATAAAACTAAAAGAAAATAAGGAAAAGAAAATCTTTTGTGACCTTGGGTTAAGAAAATTATTTCTTAGCCCTAACAACAAAAGGATGATCCACAAAAGAAAAGAACTTTTATTGTCCAAAAGATGCTATTAAGAGAAAAAGAGCAGCAACCTGGGAGAAAGTATTCGCAAATCACTTACCTGATAAAGAATGCATCTCCAGATAGATAAAGAACCCTGGAAATCTAATAATTTATTTACAAAACCCTATTTTTCAAATGGGCAAACTTTGTGGCAGCTTGATTTTAAGAGCTGAAAACTGTAAATAACTCAACTGTGCATCAGCTGGTAAATGGATCAACAAATTGTGGTAGGGCATACAATAAACAGTTCTCAGCAATAAGGGAATGATAACACAAAGCATGGATAAAACTCAAAATAATTATGTTGAATGAAAGAAGCCAGGAGAGAAGAACTGTATGCTCCATTTCCATTTGTATAATATTCTAGAAAACACAAACTAATCTGTAAGGGCAGAAAGCAGATCAGCAGTTACCTGGGGGCTGGGAAGGGTCACAGGGCGGGGCCAAAAGACAGATAAGCGGGCACTAAGAGACTGTGGGGGACTTCCTTGGTGGTCCAGTGGCTAAGACGCTGCACTCCCGATGCAGGTGGCCAGGTTCCATCTCTGGTCAGAGAACCAGATCCCATGCCACAACTAGGAGTTCATGTGCCACAATTAGGCCCCAGCGCAGCCAACACAGACATACACATATACATAGATGGAGACTTTGGGAAATAATGGATATACTCTTCATCGTAAGCATACATGTATGTATTCTGCATGTATTCTGAACACTTCAAATCTAAGCACTTCAATTCTAATTTAGTATTTCAATTACACCTCAATAAGGGGCTGAAAATAAAAATGAAGAGAAGAAACTCTTTCCTCCATGGAATACCTGGAATGGCCTCTATTTTCCTGGCAGAGTCCTGACTGTGCACTGGTACCTGTGAGCTCTAACAGTTGAAATTTCATCCAGGTTGGGCATTCTAAGATGCCAAATCTTTAAATAGGAGCTTCTGCATTGATAACATTTCTGTGAGTGTAAAGTACCATTTTTAAATGCAATGAAGCCTCCTGTAAAAGAAATTTTCATAAGGTGAATGTCTGAACTTTTAAACCGTTACATTTTACTGCTTTAACTCTCTAGATTGCTATACATTACCAGCCTGTTCACTGGCATTTTCTCCTGATGTTTGCATTCAGCTGGTAACATTTATACTGTTGTTTAGTTGCTAAGTCGAGTCTAACTCTCTTCAACCCCATGGACTGTAGCACGCCAGGCTCCTCCGTCCATGGGATTTCCCAGGCAAAAATACTGGAGTGGGTAGCTATTTCCTTCTCCGGAGAATCTACCCAGCCCATGGACTGAACCCACACGTCCTGCACTGGCAGGCAGACTCACTACAACGGAACCACTAGGGAAGCCTCATACCTTTATGATGCGTTTACATTGTAACTCTGAATCAAATCTTCTAATTTTTCAACTATTCTTTTGGTTTTGCTTGCCTCAAACTAAGGATCTTCAAGCTCAAAAGATCCCTGAGGTTTTAAAGACCTAAGATCTGGTGAATAAATCTTCGTTAACACCATATTACATTTTACTCCTGAAAGTACTTGCTAGGCTCCAAAAGACAGCCTGAAACTGGGAGTAGTTTACAAATATTCAATAGACTAAGAAGCAACATCCTGAGGAGAGCTTTTAACATTTATATCCTGGAACCACTAAAGACTATGTTTAAACCTTAAGGGCCAAACACACAAAGCCAGAGAAGCACTCTACCCTTAGTATTCAACAGTAAAGAAAGTGAAAAGAAACAAGGTATAGGAGTCCAAGCCAGGGTTCTGGAAGCCGCAACAGAATAGCAAAGAATGGTTCCTCAGCAGAAAAGAAAACAGCTTACCAATGAGAACCTAAAGTGCGAGGCACATGTCATCTAGAGAGGAATCAACAACTTACGAACAGTAGACAGTGGGGCTGTTTTCACAAGACGCTGAGGAGCTTTTGTTTTTATATTGTTTTTCCGCCCTTCTTTGCCTGCTTCCATGCATGGACCAACACAATTATACATCAAGAGAAGTAATAATAATAATTGACCATAGAAATCAAATAGACTGTTTGCAATTCAATCACAGTAAGTTAAAAACCCCTTTAGAAGGCAATTTTAAAGTAATAAAAACAGGACAAACCACCTTAAGACTGTGCTCTCCATGTTCATCCAGGAGGACTTGGTGGCTAGGACATCAAAATGCTGCAAGTGCACATGTCTACCCCAGCAGGGCCTTGTCTGCAGATGCTCACTCAGCAGGCTTGGGCTGAGGTTCGGACTCCTGCAAGTGCACTCCCAGTGTGGCGGTGGGGACGGGGTCGGGGGGTGCGGTGGCGGGTGGTGTCTGGAAGGTTGGAGAGATTCTCGGAGGTCTGTTGCCTCCCTACACAGGAGAAGAGAGTGTGAGCCATTATCCTCACTCAGGCTCTGGACTCTCCTCTCTCACTGACCAAGCCACTTTCTCAGGGCTGTCCGGGCACTCATAAGAAACAGGGCTAAATAGTAGGCAAGAAAACCTTTAAAAGTATGACTCAGATCTAAAGGAGAGAAAATGGAATTCAAACAACAATCCATGTGGTTCTCCTCCGACCAAGGTGGGAAAGGCCTTGTCATATCACAGGCCACCAGGGAAAGTGTCACGTCTTTCTAGATCTGTGCCTTAAGAGAAAGCCAAGCATTTTATTCAGAAATTAAGAGGAGGAGATTTGGGGCCTTACCTCAGAGATCACACAGTACCTTACTGCAAACAATGAGTGAGACAGGCAGGGTGCAAGCTTCCTGATTATACGGCACCACTACCACTTTATTAAGTCTATGCCTGTTATTCTAAATCTGGAAATCCTCTGAGAAGGGGTGCTATTTGTGACACTTATCTTGGTATTGAAAAATTAGCAAAGAAGGAAATCAACTCTGAATTCAGGATCCACAGGTTGACAGTCACACCCTACTTCTCAATGCTCTTAATTTGTGCTCTATTTTCAGAACAGTAAAAAATGGAAAGTTATATTTTTGTATGCCGGTTGTCATTTAAATTTAGCAAGTTGAATGATAAAAATTGAATTACCTTGAGGGAAATGTACATTTCTGAAAGATAAGCATGTTTGATGTTAATAAGTAACCAGCTACAGAGTATAGATAACTCCTGAACTTACATGACCCAGCTGTTCATCTAAAATTATACACAGGTGGGAAGATGCCTCAAAATTTAAAATACCATTTATACACAGCTTTTGGTAACAACTAAGCCAACATGTAACTGTGTTTGATGCTTCAAGACCACATACAGGATGCCTAATTCTAGATTATATTTAAGGCTCTATATACACAATTTTGTACCTAATTTCTACTTAGGTCATCTGAGGAAAATTTTGAGAGAGTCATCTACCATTGTAACCTTTAATAGCATTACTCAAATCTAAGGAATTTGAAATGTATGCTTTTAACAATCTCAGTAATAGTCAAGTGTAAATGGTTTTCTGAAAGAACACTTAAGTTTCTCTTAAACCAGAGATCAAGGTCTTTTTCCCCCTTGTAGTTAAGAATCTTGCTTTCTATATAAAATCTGTATACTCTCTGAGTCTAGGGATCCACAACCAACGCCGCAGCGGTTCTCTATTTTCCTGTGTGTTTTTCAGGACTCAGTTTCCAACAACTTCAAAGTTCTTTTGATTCCATCTCCCACAACCCCATATCCAAGTGCAATCAATTACAACAAGCAGAGCCCTCTAGCAAGGTCAGGCAAAGAGAAAACACAAGCTTTGAAGTCTGACAGTTTTTAGACCAAACTACATGTATCTCGAGCCTCAGTTTCTACTCATGGCAGGAACCTGGGCAAATTATGTGGCTTCTAGCTTTCGGTTTCTGCATCCATAAAATGTGGATTATGCTGGCTGCCATGAAGAGTGGCTGTGTTGACTGGAGACAGTGCATGAAAGCACCTTACAATCCCCAGTCCACGGGCTGCAGCTTCTGCTTCTCTTCTGGCAGCAGTTCCCTCAGCCCTCTCCTCTCTTCAAGCATCTATGATGCATAAACCCCAGAGGAGGGGCTTGGGTAATATACAAGGAGGTGAGACACAACATTCTGAGACATACTAAAGAGCCACCATGACTCTACTCAATGAGACCCATACTGCACACCTCATGTGAAAATAAACTCTAGATGACGGAAAGAGTTCAATATAAAGGAAAGAAGGAAGTGCATAGTCTTCATTAAAGCACCAAAGAAGCTGTCTGCTTTCTCTTTTCATAATTACAGAGTAAACAAAGACTTTCTAATTTCTAACTATGATACAAACTCAGATCTCATAAACAAATGATTGCTGTATCTATATAAAATACAGATATTTAGAAACTTTAAAACCATTATTATGATAAAATCCACCAGGAACACGAGACCAGTGTTTGCTGGGAAAAATATATTAGCAATTCATATCACAAAGAGTTAGGTTCCGTGATACATAAAGAGCTCCCACAAATCAGTAAGGAAAAGGTCAACAATCCAATAGAAAAGTAGGTGAAGGAAATGAACTCGTTGTTCACATCTAAAACATCTGAGAAGATGATCTACTGCACTCCCTGTAAGAGAATAGCATTATTAAAAGTGTCCTGGAATACTACTACTCACTTACCAAACTGTCAAGGACAAAATTTGTAAAACTACAATGCTGTCAAAGGTGCCAGGGGAAAGGCATTCATATATGTTGCTGGTGAGAATATAAACTAGTAAAATCTCTGTAGAGGACAATGTAAAAGTTTTCTACCAAAGGTAAAGTGTACATAGTCTTTGACTTAGCTATCTCACTTTTAGGAACATTATCACAGGAAAATAATTATACATGTGGGAGATGACATGCCTAAAGAATATGCACTGCAACATGCTTGTAATGGCTAAAGACTGGAAGCAGTCCATCAATTAGGAAGCTGGTTATATAAATTATAGCTTATCCACACAAGGAAAGACTATGTAATTATGAAAGGAAGCTCTTTATGTACTAATGAAAATAGATCTTCAAGATATACTGTTAAATTTAAAAAGCAAGATGCAAACAAGTGTACTTTAATTACCAGGTACATAAGGAAAAGAGGGCTTATGTGTAGCTCTTTATATATGAATAGAGACCCCTTGAAAGAAAACATTTTAAAAAACTAGTAATACTACTGCATCGAAAAGGAAAGGCTGGGTGGTGGTTAGACAAATGTATACTTTTTTGAACCAAATAAATTCAGTTTTAAAGAAGATACTTGCAAATGATATATCTGATAAGGGGTTAATATCCAAAGTATACAAAGAACTCATATAACTCAACATGAAAAATAAAACAAAAACTTAAAAAAAAATGGGCAGAGGACCCAATTAGACATTTTCCCAAAGAAGACATACAGATGGCCAAAAGGCACCTGAAAAGATGGTCAACATCAGCAGTCACCAGGGAAATGAAAATCAAAAGTACAATGACATGTATCAGCCCCTACTCATCAGAATGGCTATTATCAAAAGAACAAGTGTTGTAAGGAAGTGGAGAAAATGAAACCCTGGAACACTGTTGGTGGGAATGTAAACTGATATAGTAACTGTGGAAAACTGTATGGAAGTTTCTCAAAAAATTAGAAATAGTTACCATACAGTCCAGTAATTCAACTTCTAGGTATTTTTCTGAAGAAAACAAAAATACTAATTGGAAAAGATACATGTACCTCTAAGTTCACTGCAGCACTGTTTACAACAGTCAAGATAACGGAAGCCACCTAAGTGTCCACTGACAGGTGAGTAGATAAAGAAGATGCGGAATATTACCTGACCATAAAAAGAAAGAAATCCTCCATATTATGTTAAATCAAAGAAATCAGAGAAAGACAAATATCGTACAATTTCACTTACATGTGAAATCTAAAAAAAAAAAAAAACCCAAAAGACAAAAACAGAGCGAACAGAAAACAGAACAGACTCACAAACAGGTGGTTGCCAGAGAAGGGAGGGGGTGGGTGGGAGACGAGTGAAACACGTAAAGGATTAAGAAACAAACTTCCAGTTACAACATAAATGAGTCATGGGATCAAATGCACAGCATATGGGATATAGAGTCATTAAAAAAAAAAATAGCAAGATGTTACCACTGGGGGAACGGTAGAGAGTACACAAGATTATTATTATTTTTTTAATAATTTTTGATTTGTGATAAGTCTCAAAACATACTATTAACCGTACCTATACAGTTCAGTGGCACTAAGTACATTCCCATTGTTGTACAACTTCACCATCATCCATCTCCCGAATGCTTCAGCTTCCTAATCTGAAACTCAGCCCCCATTAAACACTGATTCTCCATGACCCCTCCCTAGCCCACCAATCCCCAGTTCAGGGTATCTACCAATGTATTTTCTCATTCTATGAGTTTGACTAGTCTAGGTAAAGATTATTTCCTAAAAATATATATATTTTAAAAAACCACTGTTATTTCTTACAACTGCAGATGAATCTACAATTATCTCAAAATAAAGAAGTTTAAATTAAAAAAATTTTTTTGTTTTATCGAGTAAGCAATATATCATGGGTCTGGAAGTCAAATGGGCAGCCAAAGCAGTGATGTTATCCTGAGTACACAAGAAAGATCACTGTTCAGCTTTTGCACAGGAGTCTGGATTTCACCGAGAGCACCCTCCATTCCCCAGACAAACCCCATTCCTCTCTACCTGTCGGGTCCATGTTATTGGAATGCAAACTTTTGGTTCCAATTAAGGCACTGCAGATGGTGATTGCAGCCATGAAATTAAAAGACGCTTACTCCTTGGAAGGAAAGTTATGAGCAACCTAGATAGCATATTCAAAAGCAGAGACATTACTTTGCCGACTAAGGTCCATCTAGTCAAGGCTATGGTTTTTCCTGTGGTCATGTATGGATGTGAGAGTTGGACTGTGAAAGAAGGCTGAGCGCCGAAGAATTGATGCTTTTGAACTGTGGTGTTGGAGAAGACTCTTCAAAGTCCCTTGGACTGCAAGGAGATCCAACCAGACCATTCTGAAGGAGATCAGCCCTGGGATTTCTTTGGAAGGAATGATGCTAAAGCTGAAACTCCAGTACTTTGGCCACCTCATGCAGAGTTGACTCATTGGAAAAGACTCTGATGGTGGGAGGGATTGGGGGCAGGAGGAAAAGGGGACGACTGAGGATGAGATGGCTGGAAGGCATCACTGACTCAATGAACGTGAGTCTGAGTGAACTCCGGGAGATGGTGATGGACAGGGAGGCCTGGAGTGCTGCGATTCATGGGATTGCAGAGTCAGACATGACTGAGCAACTGAACTGAACTGAAGGCCTTCCAATCCTCCCCCAAGTGGCTTAGCAGCAAAGAATCCACCTGAAATGCAGGAGCCACAGGAGACTCTAGTTCGATCCCTGGGTCAGGAAGATCTTCTGGAGAAGGGAATGGCAACCCACTCCAGTATATTCTTGCCTGGAGAATCCCATGGACAGAGGATCCTGGCAGACTACAGTTCATAGGGTAGCAAAGAGTCGGACACGACTGAAGCGACTTAGCACACATGTACTTTAAGGCCTTCCGATAGCCAAGACATTTCCCCTTGTCTTCTCCCCATCCCCTATAGACCCCTTACCTCAGCATTTTGTACAGTGGTACAGAGAGGGAACTGTGCAGGCCACAAACATTAAGCTACAGGTTGCCCGGATCAGCCATGATAGAATAAAAACTTCCTCAAACAATAAGCTGCAAACAGACAATTAAGAACTTTCAGGGGCTTCCGACTTTTACCTCCATGAGATGTTGTGAAGAGAGAGGTGGTCAGGGGAGACTCCAAAGAACAAGAATTTGCTGTTGTCTCCACTTCGCCCCCATTATTAGGTATGAGTCATCATCCTGCCTTCTCGCTACACCTTAAAATGGAAAAAGAGATGGATAGGCCAGGACACCTTACCTTCAGCACATCAGCCATTATACCCCTTCAGTTAGATCACCCCTTATATAGACTCCAGGCTCACCAAGCAACCGTCAAACTCTAAAACACAGGTCACCTGGAACGAGGACAGGCTGGGCAGAATGTCCAGTGGGAGCCCTGGAGCCAGCGCAGCAAGAAGGCAGACAGAAGTCAATAAAGGGGGCGAGAAGGGAGCCTATAATCTTCACCTAAGAGAAAAGGAGAAGGAAATGGCAACCCATTCCAGTACTCTCACCTGGGAAACCCCATTAACAGAGGAGCCTGGTAGGCTACAGTAAATGGAGTCGCACAGAGTCGGACACAACTGAGTGACTACTTAAGTAGTAAGTTAGCAGTACGAGAAAACTAGCATCCAAACAAATCCGCCTTTACATCTTTCCTGAGCACTCAACTGGTGTAAGACCATGGCATGTGAAACATCAGCTGGATACCCAGATCTGTCCAAGGAACATAACAGGTAAGCACTACTGTGAAACAATTCATTCACCTAAGAGAAGGAAGCCACTGTCCTGACAAAAGAAACTGCATGCCATGTTGTGCTGCAGTGGAAGAACTGGAACCTGCAACATGCTGGTGGGCCTAAGTGTCTAGAGAGAAGACAGACCACTACGGCTATCAACAGAATTGGCTTGGGGGGGTGAGGGGGAGAGCGAGATGGGATGGGCAAGCGATGGGCTGCCTCACAGGGATTCCATCATCGTCAGGAAAGCCAACGCTTCCCCAAACAGCCAAGCCTCCTCACTAAGAGAATGTTGGGCGGGGCTCTGGGGGTAAAATGTATAGCTGTGTGCTCTCCCCCTACATGCCTGCTTTAGCTTTACCTTTCCCACTCATTTTATTTGACATGCTCTGGGCCCTTACCAAATTAGATCAACGAGCCCAGTCTTAAAAAGCTAACAACTGCTTTCCAAACACACCAATTTCCTTTTTCTAAAACAAAGGCTTTAAAAGGGAAAGGAAAGTGAAGAAAGAGAATGCATTCCTGCCAATTTTTCTGGCCAAGTTGGGGTTTCCAGTTAAGCTTTCCACTCTTGTATGTAGCTTTTGCTTAAAAAAAAAAAAAAAGGATGAAGCAAGAAGGGAAATGAAACACTATGTACCAAAACTAAACCATAGAGGTGCTAACCAAAAGGCAGAAAACTTTCCTAGAAGATAAAACGATGTAAGCAAACAATCGAGCGACAGTGAGCACACAGGCAGACTATTTGCTGCCTCCAGCAGGGAGGGTTTAAGCAGCCCCTCCCTCTTCTGTGCCACTCTAACTCGGACAGAGTGGCAAAGGTTCCCTGGAAGCTGGGAGGGAATGGGGCTCAACCACCACCCCTCCCTCCAGGGGAAAAGAGCTGCACCTGGGCACACACCACCCTGCCCTCTATCCAGCTCCTGGTAGTACTGGGGATTCTGGTTCCAGGAACACGGTGGCTTGTCCATGGTCAACAAGAATCTGGGGATTAATTAACACTGCTGTATGTTATATGCGAAAGTTCTTGAGACAGTAAATCCTCAGAGTTCTAAACATAAGAGGGCTTCCCTGGTGGCTCAGAGGTTAAAGTGTCTGCCTCCAATGCAGGAGACCTGGGTTCAATCCCTGGGTTGGGAAGATCCCCTGGAGAAGGAAATGGCAATCCACTCCAGTATTCTTGCCTGGAGAATCCCATGGACAGAGAGGCCTAGCAGGTTACAGTCCACGGGGTCGCAAAGAGTCAGACACGACTGAGCGACTTCACCTCACCTCACCTAAACACAAGAAAAACATATTTTTTCCTTAGGGAAAAAAAAAAAAGTTGTGTCCATGAGGTGATGGATCGTCACTAACCCTACTGTGGTAATCACTTCATAATGTAAGTTAAATCATACTGTACATCTTAAACTTCAGTAGGCTTCCCTGGTGGCTCAGTTGGTAAAGCGTCTGTCTACAATGCAGGAGACCTAGGTTCGATTCCCAGGTTGGGAAGGATCCCTGGAGAAGGAAATGGCAACCCACTCCAGTACTCTTGCCTAGAAAATCCCATGGAAGGCTACTTGGTCCATGGGGTCGCAGTCGGACATGACGGAGCAACTTCACTTTTAAACTTAAGTAGTGCCGTATGTCAGTTACATCTCAACAGAACCGAGAGGAAAAACAAAAAGAATCTGGGGATCCTTGGGACTTCCTGGTGGTCCAGTGGTTAAGATAACATGCTTCCAATGTAGGGGGCATAGGTTCAATCCCAGGCTGGGGAATTAAGATTCCACCTGCTGTGTGGTGTCCCAAAAACAGGTTTAAGAAAAAAAAAAAAAAAAGAGAGAGAATCCTTCAGCAAGACTTCCCTGCTACACTTAGCAAACCCAGGGTTCAGGAGGCCACAGCATCCAGGCTAGGACTGGCTCCAAGCTCTGCCCCTACCCTACAATAAGAGCTGTATTTAGCAAGACCAGCTGTGAGCTCTATCATAATCTGTTGCTAATAAAGTTCCTGCATTTTCTAATGATTTTTTTTTCCCCAGAAGGAAGGGCTTTCCTGTGTAATCCTGTGTAATGTTTTCTTCCCCTACATAATCATTTAGTGCCCCCTATAGGCCACGCCTTGTGCTGGGTAGGTATTCAGGATAGAGAGAAAGACAGAAATGGTGCCTACATTCCAGTAAAACAGGTAGTAAGCCAACTAAGAAACGAGTAACATGATTTTAGTGACCAGTGAAGAAAATAAACCAGGTAGGGTAATGGGACAGAATCCAGAGACATTGGAGAATGGGTTCTTCCAGAGAAGATGAAGAAGGCTTCCAAGGAAAGGAGGCGATATTTGAGCACTGACTGTTGAAAAAGAACCATGTGGGGATAGAATGTTCTAGAAAGAAGGAAGAACCAGTCTAAAACGAACAGGGGGAACCACCTCTTATGTGAAAGGCAGAGTAAGACCTGTGTGGCTACTGTTGACACCAAAGCACTTAACCGAAGTCTACAGGGTACATGGCAGTCAGAGGCTGGCATGGGGGTGGGGAGCAGGGTCCGATGTGAACACCCAATGGCACCAGCCATCACGTGCAGGACTGAATTGTCCTCCCACTGCACTCAAAGGACCTCCAGACTCCTGCCTGGCCTCTTCCAGCCTACATTCCCAAGCCTGGACCCTGGCTAAGGTGATATCCGCTTCCAGAAATGATTCTTGCTCCTTCAAACCGCTGGCCCTCCTTATCTGCAGTTGACTGGTTCCAGGACACGCCCCTGGCCCCCACCCATGGATACCAAACCTTTTGAAGTTCAAGTCCTTTATACAAAATGATGGAGTCCAGTCGGCCCTCCATATCCACGGGTTCCGCATCCATGAACTCAACCAACCTGGGATAGGGAACCCGCGGACATGGAGGGCCCACAGTGTGTGCTTTCCAACTAGCTGAAGTCCCCCGCTCAGGGCTCACCACCTCCCTGTCTTCCTGTTAGATCCAACGCAGGGATTCCTATCAGCCTGGAGCACTTATTCACTTTTCTAAGCAAATACTGACAGTCCACCTTCTAAGTACCCAGTATTATTCTGGCCCTGGGATACAGAGGCTGAACCAGACACTGGTCTACCTGGTCTCCCGGGAGAGGAACTGGTAAACAGTTTCTACACAATCGGGTAACGGGATAATAAAGGGTCATCTGTCCAGATCAGCCTGAAAACACAACAGCCCAGTGAGCTTGCTTCCCAGAACACCCAGGAAGTTTGGTTTAAGTCTGTTGCTCCTCAAACGTGTCCTGATTTGGACACTGAACCCATCCTACCCATCAGGATCAAACCTCCACTTCTGAGCCTGGCTCTTAGAGCCTGCCCTGCCCGGGGCTTCATTTTACTTCTCCATCTCCTCTACCATGCCTCCTCAAACCTTCACTTCCTGTTACCAGAACCCACTGTCACCTCCTGTCTTTCCTCTGGTACATGAAAGGCCCTTTATAAATGATTGTGAATACAAAGAAATAAAAGAGGATGTTTGTCCAACTATCCCTGGGCTGGCTGGAGTCTCTCTCCTACAGAGAGACTGCACTTTCCCGCCCTGCTCAGAAGTCCTAGTCTTCACTATCAACTAGTCATCAATACGCTACCACGTTATAGGATTTCACAGTTATTTCTAGTATTATGAAGTTGTCATTATTTTTAAGAATATTATGAAGTGGAAGTATTAGTCGCTTAGTCATGTCTGACTCTTTGTGACCCCATGGACTCCCCACCAGGCTCCCTTGTCCATGGGATTCTCCAGGCAAGAATACTGGAGTGGGTTGCTATTCCCGTCCCCAGGAGATCTTCCCGACCCAGGGATCAAACCTGAGTTTCCCACACTACAAGCAGATTCTTTACTGTTTCAGCCACAAGAGGAACCCCAAGAATATTATAAGCACCCTGTAAATAGTAGCCCTAACTCAATCAGTTCAATTCAGCCGCTCAGTCGTGTCCGACTCTTGAGAGCCCATGAATCGCAGCACGTGAAGCCCCCCTGTCCATCACCAACTCCTGAAGTTCACTCAAACTCATGTCCATCGAGTCGGTGATGCCATCTAGCCATCTCATCCTTGGTCGTCCCCTTCTCCTCCTGCCCCAATCCCTGCCAGCATCAGGGTCTTTTCCAATGGGTCAACTCTTTGCATGAAGTGACCAAAGTATTGGCGTTTCAGCTTTAGCATCAGCCCTTCCAATGAACACCCAGGACTGATCTCCTTTAGGATGGACTGGTTGATCTCCTTGCAGTCCAAAGGACTCTCAAGAGTCTTCTCCAACACCACAGTTCAAAAGTATCAATTCTTCAGCGCTCAGCTTTCTTCACAGTTCAACTCTCACATCGATACATGTGTAAAGAAATAAGTCAGAGAATGTAACAATCATAAACCAGGATTTACTGTGACAAATAACTTTTGTCTTCTTCAAAGCAGTTATCTCCAAGGGTTATGTGCTTATTCCAGTAACAATTTTCTTGGCTCAAATAGTTTGCATGCATGCTCAGCTGCTCAGTGGTATCCAACTCTTTTGTGACCCCATGGACTACAGCCCACCAGGTTCCTCGATCCATGGGATTTCCCAGGGAAAAGTACTGGAGTGGGTTGCCATTCCCCAGGACATCTTCCAGACCCAAGGATTGAACCTGTGTCTCCTGCATTGGCAGGTGGATTCTTTACCACTGAGCCACCTGGGAAGCCCAAGCATGCCCGCATGCTTATTCCACTAACTTTCCTTGGCTCAAATAGTGTGGGAACTTCTCTTTCAGACTGTACCAGTGCTAGGGCACTGTTTTCAATATCTGCACTGCTAACTTTCTGAAAGCAATGCTAACCTGGATGTGTAAATTCTAGAGGGCTGGCTTAGAAAAAGACTACAAATTCACACTGTGGGTTCTTTCCCGACACTGCCTTGCACACAGCAGGTCTGCAGCTCTATCACTGAACACATGAGGCAGGAGGTCTGGGGCTCTGGCTCTGCCTCCAACACTCACCAGCTCTGGGTCACACAGGTGAGAGAAGGAATTTGGGCAGTATGATGTCAGGCTCCTTTCAGCCCTAATGTTTTATGGTGCTTTTAGAGAGAATTAGTAAAATCCAATTTAAATCAAATAATCTGGGAATGACTATGGGGGACAAATATGAAGAAATAGCCTCTACCTTTTCATTGTTACTAAAAGGCTGATGCCAATAATGCTGTGATGGAAAACAAAAAACAGTGAAGGAAGTGCTTCCGAGGTCAGAAGGAATTTCCAGAATGTGGTAAAGGGCTCAGAAGGGGTATGTGTAGGGAGCTTGCGGCAAGGCTTCGCCCATGTGACCAAGACCTTGAGATGTCAGAGGAAAGGAGGCAAGGTTATATACTGGGCACCAAACTGAATTAGGAAAAGTAGTTTTAGAAGTCCAGAAATCCATACAGTGTGGGTTCATGTTGTACCAGAATCTCCAACTTGAGACTAATAGCAGCTCAAAGAAAGCAAGCAGGATAACTTCTACTTCAGTCTTTCAAGGAGGAGGTGGTAATGCGCAGCTAGGCTTCAGCAGGGTACACAGGTTTTCATACTGTCTTTTCATCTGAATATCTCAGAAGGCAGCAATCTAATAACACACCAAGAATTCCAGTTTAATAAGTGATTTTTTTTTCTTGTGGTTTGGCTCCTTGTCTGCATTTTTACTGAAGTATTTTAACTCACAGCATGAGAGACTTTCTTCCCCAAATTTTTTTAGCTTATAATAAAAATTAATCTACTATCAAGATATCACCAAATGGTCCCGTCTTAGTTTTAATAAATATTTATTTTACAATATCCCTTTTCATTCAACAAATATTTGAGCACATAAATGTGTCAGGCACTGGTGATACAGCAATAAAAAAAGAAACAAACAAAAACACTGACTTAGTCCTGCCCCTCACAAGAAGCTAACGGTGCAGCTGGGGAAAGAGACGACCATTAAGAGAGAAACATAAACGTCCGCTGAGGCTGTGATAAGCACCGAAAGGGGCTCAGATACCATGAGCACACCTGGAATGGGCGCAAACAAGGGGTGGGGGAGACCAAGGGAGGAGGACGTTCAATAGGAGCTTACAATTAAACTGAGACAAGGGGCCTCCCTGGTGGTCCAGTGGCTAGGCCTCTGCACTCCCAACACAAGGGGCCTGGGTCTGATCCCCAGTCGGGGAATTGGATCCCACATGCTGCAGCTAAAGATCCCAGGTGCTGGAACTCAGATCTGGCTCAGTCAAATAAATGTTTTTTAAAATTCATAAAACCATGAAGCATCTATTAAAAAAAAAAACAAGCAAACAAACCTGAGAGTAATGGAAGAAAGAGCAAACAGGGGAGAAAAGAGGAGCCCAAGCAGAGGGCGCAGCCCCGGCCACAGCTCCGGCCACAGCTGGGCAGGAAGAAGAAACCTGGCTGTTGAGAAACTGAAATAAGACTAGTGTGGCCAGGTCACGAAGGCAGAGGAAGTGGAGTGTGAGGTGAGACTGAGCTGGTCCACAGACCCTGCAGGCCCCGCAAACGATTTTCTTTTTCCCTGGGAGCATGGGAATCCACTGCTGAGATCAGATTTCTGTTTCACAGCGGGCCCTGGCTACAGGGGAGGAAGCACTGTGTGCGGGAGGAGCTATAGGCCCTGCACGTCCTGCTGGTTCTGCCGGCCTCCCCAGGATGGGTCATGGTCCCCGCAGGAGACAGACAGGCATTAATGAAAAGAATCATTAACTAGGTACAGAGATATTAACTAGTCACTGAAAAGTGAAAGAGAGAGACAGAGAGTGAGAGCTATCACAGAGGTAGCAATGGCCCTGGGGCTGGGGAAGAAGGGAAGAGGCTCTGGGCAGGGGGCTCTGAGTGCATACCAAGGCCTGGCGGGGAGGGGGCAGTGCAAGCAAGCTGGTCCTGCAAGTGTTGGAAAAACTGGAGAGTGGACTCAGCTGCTGCTACAGGAAGGCCCTGCTGCCATCGCTGGGGCAGAGCTCAAGTGAGCCTCCTGGGAAGAGGAAGTAGACAGGAAGAAGCAAGTTCCTCCTTCCGCCTCTGGCCCTGTAGGCAGCCTCTCACACTCTCGTTGGCACAGACTCCCAAAGACCAAGCTGGCAAGCAGACATGAGGCTGGTAGAATCCCAGCTTTTACATCACAAAACAGAATACAGAATAGTGGGCCAGGAGCTGAAAAACAGAATCTTAATATTAGAAAAAAAATACACACACACAAGGGTCCAGGAAAACTTTCACCAGCTTCTGTTCTTTTCCAACATGGCCAAATGACTCAGGAATCAAATATCGAATCTAGGACACCAGTGATTGTAAGACACACCAATGTTGTAGGTACCACTCTGGTGAAACTGACAATGCCAAGTTTCCATGAATTGTAAGATGCATCCATATTTCAAAGATGTTAAAAGATAAAGAAAAAAAGCTTATCAGAATTGACAAAACAGCTAAATATTCTTTATCAATGTGTCAAATGTAATCAAAACAAGTCACTTCTCTAGAAAATTATTATTGAAGAAACATTCAAATAAAAGGAAAATACAGAAAACCAGGAGCTTTCAAAGGAATCTGCTTTTTCAGTTCTTTTGTGTCTAACTTTTTATTTTGAGGTAATTGGGAGATTCACATGCAGTAAGAAATAACACAGATCCTGTATACGGTTCTCTCAGTCTCCTCCAAAGGTAAATCTTACATAACTGTGGCACAATATCACAACCAGGAAACTGACAGTGATAAAATCCACCTACCTTATTAAGAATTCACCAGCTTTATAATGTACTCATTTGTGTGTGTGTGTTTCTGTGCAATCTGTCATGTGTGAATTCGAACCACCATCAACCCATCATAGTCAAGATAATAGAACAGTTCCATTACAGGAATCCCTTGGGTTACCCTTTTACAGGCACACCTAGCTCCTGCCCTGATCAACATCTATTTACATTATTTTTAAAGAAAAAGACCTTATAATTTATTCCATCATTTGTCATATTACTTGAGAGTTTTTTTCCCCATTTTTCAAGAGTGATTATAGAACAAGATATCAGTTGGGTCTGGATGAGCTATTCCTATGCAGCAGTACAATGCAAAGTAGATAAAGAAATTGTCAATTATGGACATCGTATTTTTCAAATAAGAGACAGTGTCTTTCCTAATCCGGTCACACACGCTCAGGCTCTCACCATCTCCTCCTCCTGAACCACTGCAGAGCCGAGTGCTAGCTGCTGTTATTACCACCGTGATCGTCAGTGGCCTGGCCTGATTATGTCTCCCATGGTCCAGTTCTGCCACCCTCTGAAACATTTCCCACAGAGCAGCCAGAACGATCCCTATAAAAATGAAATCCAGATATGTCATCTGCTTGCTTACAATCCCTCCACGGCTTTCGGGACTGGGCCTCATCTCCTTGGCCTGCCACTCAGGGCTCTTCAAGGCCTGGTACACACTTGCTAACCAGCCTCTCCAGGCCCAGGGCAGGAAGCCACTTGTCGCTGCTCTTCTCTGGGCCACTCTGGGTACTCTCTCCTTGGCAAAAACCTCACTGATGGCTCTTCACTATAGATTTTACAACCCTTCACCATGTAGGCAATCTTTTTTGGGGGCAGTAAAATACACATAACATAAAATTCACCATTTTGAGGTACACAGTTCAGAGACATTAACTACTTTATTCAATTTTAATGCAAATTTACTACTCTAGGCGCATCAGGCACTGAAGTATATAACAATTTTCCAAGAAAGAGCAGAAGGAGATCAGAAGTTACACATTATGAGACGACATAAAGTCCCATTTAATAGGAAGGGTTAAGTAATTACTAAAAGTCAAGACCAGAGTTGTCCCATATGGTGGCTATGAGCCACAATAAATTAACGAAAATTAAAATACCATTTTAAAATTCATTCCTCAGTCCCATCTCAAATGTTCAAGAGCTACGTGTGGCTCCTGGCTACCTGATGGATAGCATAGGTATAAGTACATTTCTATCATCATGCGAAGTTCTCCTGGACAGTACTGCTTCATACAACTTGAAAAAGAAATCAGAAACACCCAGGTGGAAAGGCAAGGCACACAGGAAGGAGCAAAGCCGCAGCTCCAAGGAAAGCTGACACATGCTGGAAGCATGGAGAAACCCAGTATACAGAGCCTACAACCTTGGCCCGTGTCCACACTCAAGGCCATAAAAACTCCAAGCTAATCTGCTCCCAAAGGCACACTTTTAAAAAACTAACCAATGCTGGCAACAAGAATACTAATGAAAGTGCTAACAGCAGTAGGTGCAGAGGCTGAGAACGGAAGGTGAGGCAGGGAGAGGCACCGAGGGGCCGACCAGGCCTCTCCAGCCAGGGCCACATTCACAGTCCTAAAGACAGACCTCAGCTCGGGAACACGGTGGGCAGGGCGGTCCAGCCAGGGCTCCAGGTCACAGGTATTGGGGGTGGCATCACAATTCCAACACGGGTCTGTGTATTTCCCAGTGAGCTTGACCACTCCGCGAGACTGCAGAAACCGCAGAGGCAGGCAACTTCAAAGCCGTGGGTCGCTGGGGCCTTAAGCACCCCAGGGAAAGGACAGGAGCTAGTTCTAGGGACAGCAGGGGCCAGTACAAAGGCCTTCGTCTTTCAGGCTAAATTTGAACTTGGTGAGGGACCACTGAAGGAGTCTACTAAGCGAAGTAAACGAAGTTTTAAATAACCAAGTTGTTGTTTTAGAAAGCTAACCTTTGAAGAGAAGGAAGGGGAAGAGACAGACCAAAGGACAGATGAGTTAGGATGGAACACACGGTCTGATAAAGAGTAAGGCTGTGGGGTCAAACCCCACACAGCGCCACCCACAACGCAACTCGGGCACATGGTGCCCCTCCCAAAGCCTCAGCTTCCTTACATCTCAGCTGGTGGCAGGTGGGGAGGCGGGCTGGAGAGAGGAGACATCTCCCTACGGTTTTCTATGGCAGGCGAGGAACTGGCCTCTGCGCGCTGCTGCCGGAGTCCTGGTGGCCCTGTTCCGCTGTCCCTCTGGGTGGGGGGCGGTCAGGACCGCGCAGGTGAGGAGCTGTTCTGGCTGCCCCACGGGGACAGCCTGTCACACTGAGGCACGGCACAGGCAACACAGCCCAGCAGCCCAGAGGAGGGTGCAGTCCTGGGCTTCCTAGTGACACAGGCCCTGAAGTTCCCCCTTTTGGCTTAAAGGTCTGAGCTCGATTTAGGTTGTTTGCAAACTCAGAGACTGACAGCAAGTTTTGCGGTGAGGATTACATGTAAATCCACGTAAAGCATGTGAGGTGCTCAACACAGGTGGTGCTCTTAGGACGACTAAAATAGTTCAGGCAGAAGAAAACCTGAACTAAAAATCTCACAAAGATATTCAGGACACAGTATCAACAGGGTTTGGTAGCTGACTGAATGTGGGAGGTAAGAAAAAAAGTGCAAGACAGTCATTTCCAACAAGGGTGATTTTGCTCCCCTGGCAACATATGGCAGTGTATGGAGACACATTTGATTGTCACCACTAAGGGGCCAGGGTCCTAGTGGCATTGGAGTGAGTTGAGACCACAAACTGCTAAACACTGACAATGCACAGGACAGCCCCCCACCCAAAGAGTTTTGAGGTTTAGGAACTCTGGTTGAGGGAAATTTTCAGATTGCTAGACTAGGGTAACTGGTAGAGAATGGGCTATCAATCAAGAGAGAACACGTAGGAGGAAGACTATGGATGTTGGGCTGGGGGCGGGAGGCAAGAGATAACGAGTTCAGTTTGGGATATGGCAGCCCAGGCGCATCCAGATAAAGATGTTGAGCTAGGACTTGGAAACTTATCAGAGCAACAGTGGAGCTGGTAACAAGGAGCAAGAGTTTTAACAGGGCACAGGAGTGTGAGTCCCGGGAGTCATGAGTCTCTCCAGTGAGCAGAAAGAGAGGATGGCAAGAAACAGACCTAATGATGATGGAAGTCTTAGCAAACCAGAGTTTACTAAAAACTGTTAGCTTGGCCAAGAAGGTTGTTCAGGTTTCTCATGACAGCTTACGGGAAAACCCAAATGACCTTTTAGGCCAACCCAATACTTTCTCTTCTTTATTATTTAATTGATTTAAGGTCTAGGAAAGACGAGTAATCGAAGAATGTTACCAAGAGTGTGTTAAATTATAGTTTCTATCCTCGCCTTTATTTAAGATTCTAACACTGCCTTCCCTGCAATGAAGAGGAATATTTAAGAAGTGGTCAGACTCTAGGCTCACCTATTCATTTTAACCACCGAAAGCACAGCATAAAAAAATGGGAGAAAATAATTTTGACCAAAGTATTAAATAGTTCTTAATGAATCTGCAAGCAGAAATTGATTCACAAACTCCCTTATCAATTTTAAGCAAAGCCTGTCCAAGCCATGTACCTTCAAAGCTATTTTATAAAGATAAAACGCTGTACATTCAACAAACATTAACCTGCTCACCTGGAAGGGGATGGGGGTGAGATGGACAGGTTCCCACAGTGTCCATACTCACAGAGGACATAGCATTTTCATGCCTGCTGTCTCATCTTACTTGATTTGATGTGAGCCACAAAACGTGACACAGATATTGCAATCTGTTTTATAGTCGAAGAAGCCTTTTCAAAGATTTTATGTGACCAGCACAGGCTCAAACAACTAGTTAAATGGCAAGCAGAGATGACGTGTCCTGTAAAACCTGAGGGGCGGGAGGCAGGAGAGATGTCTGACCAAAGGACTCAACCTGTGCCTGCTTTTTGTATGAAAGTCAGGGCTGGTCCAAGAACAACAACAGTAACAATCACGTGTTTTACATCTATTAGTCCTTTAACTCTTAAAACTATGGGATTGGAACCATGTGAGAAAACGGAAACTCAGAGACTTGAAGTAAATGACAAAGTTTTCACACACAAGAGGCAGATATGAGGCCTGATGCCAAGCCCACATTCTTTTGCTAAATACTGAATTTTCCCTATTACTTTGGTGAGACAAAGGTCTGGGTTTTTCTTGCCAGACAGATGACTACACGTCCTGAGGGGCTGGAGGAAACGAAAGCTGGTTTTCTTTACTGTGTTTACTCTCTGTTCAGTATATTATTTGAATGGAAAGGGGCAGGTGCAAGCTCTTTAAAAGCTTCTGTGCCGGAGAACTTGGTGGGGAAGTAAATGTTCCGAAGGAAGGTTGCCCCAAGAACAAGTTGCCATCAACCCTGACTAGAATAAATCGACTCCCCTGGTGAACCACTCACATTCTGAAGTCTTATCAACAGGAGATTAGGGACAATAAAATTAAATGGCTGATATGTTGAAAGAGAACCTAATGTGGGAAACATTTTCCATCTGGCTCAGTTACTCACATGCCAGGAAAAATGAAATGAAGGAGATGGACATATTGTTACTTTGTTAAAAATGTGAACATGCTTTCACATGCCCATAAAAACCCCTTCAGCAGAGTCTTGAGACACAATGTCACGTCTGCAGTGGCAGGAGCCTCCTCACTGCCAGAGACACGAGACAGACAAGGATCGCTGGGCCTGCCTTCCCTTCTCCCTGTTTCCAGCATCTCTAAGCTACAAAGAATTCAAAACACGTGCAAAAATAAGTATTTGGTGCTTGAGTTACTTTTTGGATAGACTTGACATCTTTTTCTACTCTTAAAAATGAGAAAACTTCTGAGAGTAACTTTTAAAAAGTTTTAAAATTTTTTATTATTAAACATTTAGTACACACAAAAGAATATCCATGTACCCAGTACTCAGCTGAAGACTAGAACACTGCCAGTACTCAGAGCCCCTGGTACCCTCTGTGACCTCACCTTTTCCCATCCTAAGAGGTAACTATCCCTCAGTGGATGTTTACCACCCCCTTCCTATACCATATAATGCCTAAACAATAACCTAATAAATATATTTGACTTTCAGTTCAGTTGCTCAGTCATGTCCGACTCTTTGCGATCCCATGAATTGCAGCACGCCAGGCCTCCCTGTCCATCACCACCTCCCGGAGTCTACCCAAACCCATTGTCCATCAAGTCAGTGATGCCATCCAACCATCTCATCCTCTGTCATCCCCTTCTCCTCCTGCCTTCAATCTTTCCCAGCATCAGGGTCTTTTCCAGTGAGTCAGCTCTTCACATCATGTGGCCAAAGTACTGGAGTTTCAGCTTCAGCATCAGTCCTTCCAATGAACACCCAGGACTGATCTTCTTTAGGATGGACTGGTTGGATCTCCTTGCAGTCCAAGGGACTCTCAAAGAGTCTTCTCCAACACCACAGTTCAAAAGAATCAATTCTTCGGCGCTCAGCCTTCTTCACAGTCCAACTCTCACATCCATACATGACCACTGGAAAACCATAGCCTTGACTAGATGGACCTTGTTGACAAAGTAATATCTCTGCTTTTTAATATGCTGTCTAGGTTGGTCATAACTTTCCTTCTGAGGAGTAAGCATCTTTAAATTTCATGGCTGCAATCACCATCTGCAGTGATTTTGGAGACCAAAAACTGAAGTCAGCCACTGTGTCCCCATCTATTTCCCATGAAGAGATGGGACTGGATGCATGATCTTAGTTTTCTGAATGTTGAGCTTTAAGACAATTTTTTCACTCTCCTCTTTCACTTTCATCAAGAGGCTCTTTAGTTCTTCTTCATTTTCTGCCATAAGGGTGCTGTCATCTGCACATCTGAGGTTATTGATAGTTCTCCCAGCAATCTTGATTCCAGCTTGTTGCTTCTTCCAGCCCAGCGTTTCTTATGATGTACTCTGCACTATATACACTATCAATTTTATAAGTGGAATCGTACTACTTTATTCTTTTGGGGACTTGCTTTTCCCATTCAACACTATATTCCTGAAATACACTAATACATTTGTTACACTGTGTTAGAGTTCATTCATGTAAGTATTGTATAGAATTTCACTGTTAATATACCACAATGTGGGTTTTTTTTTTTACATATTATCTGCTCCCTTTCTGACATTTCAGTTTTCCCAACTTTCACTGCACACAATATTGCATAAACATCCTGCAACATGCCTCCTATACAAGCATATGCAAGAGTTCTTCAGTGGGCAGAGGTTCCTGTCCACACACTGAAGTGCGGGGTCACAGGGTGTCCAGGTTTTCCGACTTCATTGGATACTGCCACACTGCTTCCAAAGTAGTTACTGAAACTTATACACGAGGACAATATAAAAATTCTCATTGTCCCACATCCTCACCAGTTTTGGGGTTTTAAAATCTTAATTTTTGCTATTTGGATAAGTACAAAATCTTATCACCTTGTGGTTTAACTACCATTTCCTTGATTACTAAATTGAATTTTTCCCTATATCTATGGTACATTTGGATTTTTCTCTATTGTGAAATTCTTATTTTTTTTTCTACTAGGTCTTATTGGTTTGTAGAAGTTCTTTATGTATTCTGAACTCAAATCCTTTGCTCATCATATGTGCTAAAGATATTTTCTCCTAGTTTCTCTCTTACTTTCACTATAATCTCATTTGATGAATGTAAGGTCTTAATTATGATTAACACGAATGTATCAACTTTTTTCATTCATAATTTTTGCCTTTAACATTGTGATTAAAACATCCCTGGTCCTAAGGTCAGAAATATTTGTTTCTAGATGTATCAAATCTTTTTATATTTAACTGAATCCATTTGGTATTTATTTTTGTATATAGTGTCTGACTTGATTCTTACACACACGGGGAAGAGGGTGATGTGAAGATGGACGGAGCGATGGGAATGACGCACCTATAAGCCAAGAAATGCCAAGGACGGAGAAGGCAATGGCAGCCCACTCCAGTACTCCTGCTTGGAAAATCTCATAGATGGAGGAGCCTGGTAGCCTGCAGTCCATGGGGTCGCTAGGAGTCGGACACGACTGAGCGACTTCACTCTCACCTTTCACTTTTATGCACTGGAGAAGGAAATGGCAACCCACTCCAGTGTTCTTGCCTGGAGAATCCCAGGGACAGGGGAGCCTGGTGGACTGCCGTCTACGGGGTCGCACAGAGTTGGACACGACTGAAGCGACTTAGCAGCAGCAGCCAGGCAATACCAGAGGCTCAGGAAAGGTAAGAAAAGACTCATCCCTAATGCCTTTTAGAGGGAGCCTAGAGCGAGATTCCTTGGTGGCTCAAATGGTAAAGAATCCGCTTGCAATGCAGGGGATCCCATGTTCAACTCTGGGTTGGGAAGATCCTCTGGAGAAGGGCATGGCAACCCACTCCAATACTCTTGCCTGAGAAGTTCCATGGACAGAGAAGTCTGGCAGGCTACAGTCCATGGGGTTGCAAAGAGTCAGACACGACTGAGCAACTAACACTTTCACTTTTCAGAGCCTAGCACAGGCTTGCCAGATGGTTGTGGTGGTGGTAAAGAATCCATCTGCCAATGCAGGAGACGAGGATTCGACCCTAGGTTGGGAAGATTTCCTAGAGTAGGAAATGGCATCCCACCCCAATATTCTTGAATGGAAATTTCCACAGGCAAAGGAGACTGTGGAAACAGTTGGATACAACTGAACACACACACACACAAAGCCTAGAGTAAGCCCGGCCCTGCCAATACCTTGACTTTGGATTTCTAGTTTCTAGGACTGTAAGAGTATAAATTTCTGATGTTATAAATCGCACAGATTGTGGTATGTTGTTACAGCAGCCTCAGAGACTAATAATCATATGGAGCATCCCATCACCATTTTTTGAACAGTCCATCCTTTCCCTGCTAATGTGCCGTGTCAAATGTCGCCTCTCCCCACTGATTACAGACTGGTGAGGGCAGTTCTATCATAGATTTCATACACGCATGGCGGTCTGACTCTAGGCTTTCCACTCTGATCCACTGATCCATCTCTAACCCTGCATCTCTTCAAGGCTGCATTCATTACTACAGGCTCACCAGAAGTCCTGCTATCTAATTAGAGGTGTCTTTCTACATGTGGGGGCTTCCCTGATAGATCAGTTGGCAAAGAATCTGCCTGCAATGAGGGAGACCTGGGTTCGATCCCTGGGTTGGGAAGATCCCCTGGAGAAGAGAAAGGCTACCCACTCCAGTATTCTGGCCTAGAGAATTCCATGGACTTCATCATCACAAAGAACTGGACACGACTAAGCATCTTTCACTTTCTACATGTTACTCCTGTCCTTTCTCCCATATAAATTTCAAAATTGGCTTATCGACTTTTAGAAAAATTACTGGAATTTTATTGGAATTGCTTTGGATTTAAATGCTAATTTGCAGAGAAATGACATCTTTAAATTACTGAGCTTTCTCACGCAATGACATGACAGAGCTCTGTGCTTATTTACATCTTCATATCTAAAACAAATTAACATTTTCTTGCATGGAAATCTTGTGAGGTTTAGCTCCAAATTTCTTATATTTTCTGTTGCTATTGTAGTCATACTTTCAAGGATTATATTCTCAAATGAGTCACTTAAAAGAGATGAAACTCTGCTGATCTTTCAAAATGGTTCTAATGCCCAGTAATTTCTTGAGTGAGCATCTCATACAAAATCAGACATTTTAATAACCGTATGTGTGTGTGCTCAGTCACTCAGTCATGTCTAACTCTCTGTAACCCGCCAGGCCCCTCTGTCCATGGAACTTTCCAGGCAAGAATACTAAAGCAGGTTGCCACTTCCTACTCCAAGGAATCTTCACGACCCAGGGATGGAACCTGTATCTCCTGCATTGGCAGGTGGATTCTTTACTGTGCCACCTGGAGAGCCCCTGGATAACCACATTAATAGCTAATACTTCAGTGCTCATTATGTGCTGAAAGTGAAAGTGAAGTCACTCAGTCGTGTCTGACTCTTTATGACCCCATGGACTGTAGCCCACCAGACTCCTCTATCCATGGGATTTTCTAGGCAAGAATACTGGAGTGGGTTGCCATTTCCTTCTCCAGGGAATCGTTCTGACCCAGGGATCGAACCTAGGTCTCCCACATTGCAGGCAGACGCTTTACCGTCTGAGCCACCGGGAATCCTCATTATGTGTTGACACTGCCCTAAATATGTAACCATCACACTTCTGAAGTAAATTCTGTTAACCTCATCCTACACTTGAGGAAACTGGTTTAAAGTGGCAAGGACCCAAGGAGGTACTTTGGAACCAGAAACCAGTATTTGTTTCCACTGCAAAATCTCTTAAATACTATTGTACTGTTCTTATGTATTGTAATAGATGAGAAGAATAAAATCCAACTTAATGTCAGAATCCAAAAGGAACTATTACTTCCTAATAATCAAAGTCCCATGAGGCTGCCCAAATTCACTTGATGAGTTCTCTAAATCAGAATAGTGTTGATACTATTATAGGTTCAAAACACTTTTCTGATTTATAAGAAAATCCTATAGAGGATACATTTCTAACCATTTAAGATAATTATATTTAAAAACAAATAGATAATTAGTAAACTGAGAATGTCACAAAAGCTAGTATTTGTTAACAAGGGTAACTTTCAAATAATTATTCAATTACTTAAAAAAAAATCTCAATGCTTTAATGTCAATTGTCACCCTAATGAGTCACTATAAAGATTCAGTAATGAACCTCACCAAGAGGTGAGGTTCAGGGCTGGTAATCATTAACTGTGGGCAAACCAATACAACTAACCTTGTGATTTTAGTAATCCCATTAATACATTATGTGTAAATACTTTCTTAATATATACGTCACAGAATCAGCATATCTAGAGTACCAGTAAACTTCTGGCCTCTAGTCGACACCAAAGAATCCTAGGCAGTACTGGTGCATGAAAACATGATCTCACCCAATATTAACAAATAATCTGTTAATGCTATCTATTTATTTACACTTGTTTGTCTACTATAATGCTACAAATATTATTCATTATTCTATCAAGCACTTGGGACCATCATTGAACAAAACAGACAAGAGATACTGACAATTTCCCCTATGCGAACAAGCCAACCAACTGAACTGGGCTTAGCACACTCCCTGTGGCTCAGGAGCAGCTAGGAACAGCTAATCAGACTACTAAATCACATCTGTGGGATACACCTGAAATTAATATCATCATCAAAATTAACCTATGCTGAGAAAAGTGCCCTCTGCTACCTGCTTGTCTAACATTTTCAGAATGGAAAAACTGAACAGTGCTGTTTTTTAAGACAGAAATGAATCCATATTTTCAAAATAACAACTGCCAAGAGTCTTCCTAATATCAATAATTTCACTGGATAAATGAAAATAGAAAGCAATTACATTTTTGCTATGCCCATTTCAGTGAATTATTGGTATCCCGACAAAAACAATTGGCAACTTATTAAAAACAGAAAAAAGCAGCAGCAGTGGCTGCCGAGAACAATAGCAGGTGGTACAAATATAGCAGAGCTCCCTCATAGCCGCAGGCAGCTGGGCAGTTACCAGAGTCAATTACTCTCACAGAAGAGCATCCATGAGGCGGAGCAGGCCCCTGGTCAGTTACACATGTTACCATTCAGAGATTTAACCTGCTTACAAACAATGGTGCAGGTGTAAAAACCCAAGCTCCACTAACTGCTTTGCGACACCTAGAAGTACTCTACTTAGTAACTTGGTAGTTTTCTGACTGCAGTGGGGCAGAAGCAGCAGAAAGGCAGGTCAACAGCCAGGAAAAAGATACACTGCTTCAGCTCTGCTTGTCCCGGGGAATCCAAAGTGGTAGTAGGTGAACCTGCAATGACTGGCCCCAGACACTGGGCACAGCAAACCCACAAAGAGGAAAATAATTGAACCTGCATGCCAAGTTTACCTTCCGACTCATGAATAAATACAGGATTGATTGAAATTTGCAAGCTCATGAAAAAAGTCCTGCCCCATAACTCCTTTTCTTATAATGAAACAATAAAGAACTCATAGAGTCTAAACACAGTAAAGGTGCTCTGTACGGATATAAGAAAGACAAAATATTCATATCCTCTAAAGCTTTAAAGAGATGTGACAAACATAAAGATACAGGGTTAAGTATTTTGCTCAAAACTTTGCATGATAATGACTCTTCCTTTCTTCTTTCTCTTCTTTCTCGATTCTCGTTCATTTATTGAGGGGCTGGTAGGCGTGAGAAATAAAAGGCTAAAGAAGGTGATGCTAGTTGGATGGAAGGAGGACAAGAAGGAAAAGTGGGGAAGGGAAGGAAACATGAGACAGACACTTTAAGAAGAGACAAGAGAGAGATCCAAGTCGAGGCTGGCCACTAGACTTCCAACCCTGCTGGATTAGGTCATGGCACCCTGCAGAATGATGGGGGCAGAATTGTCAGTGATCTCTGAAGGTACTTCTCAGCTGCACAGGGCAATGGGCTCTGAAGAAATGGAAACAAAAGATAAAGCTGCAAAAGCTGAAGGCCTCAACTGTGGAGACTGTCCTGATGACTGAACTCAAGGCCTGTGTCAAGAAAGGAACAGGATATACGTTCTCACATTTTCATCTTAAATGTAGAATTTATTGTAATTTAAAGCTCTTCCATAAGTGGCATTTATCAGAGTAATTACTAAAGAGTTTCTGGGACTGTGGAAAACAGTATGAAAGTTACAAAAGTGCAATCCGGCGATCCCCTGGACATACATCCAGACAAGACTGCAATTCAGACAGACACGGCACCCTCTGTTCACAGCAGCGCCATTCACAGCAGTCAAGACAAGGAAACAACCCGAATGGCCATCAACAGATGGACAAAGATGAACCGACAGAGACATGGCACAACAGCAGAATATTATCCAGCCACAAAAGGGAATGAAATAACGCCATCTGCAGCCACAAATGAGCCTATCTAGGAAACAGAATCACGGACACAGAGAACAGACTGGCGGCGGCCAAATGGGCGGGGCCTGCCCAGAGGGAGGCCTGGAGTGGGAGGTTGGGGCTGGCAGATATAAGCTTTTATACACAGAATGGTTAATAACAAGATCCTACTCTACAGCACAGATAACTGCATTCAATACCCTATGATAAACCATAATGGAAAAGGATAGAAAACAAGAATGCCATATACCTGTATAACCAAATCACACTGCTGTACAGCAAAGATTAACACAACACTGCAGATCAACTGTACTTCAATAAAAAAAAAATACTGAGGAAAAAAAGAGTTTGCTGGGTGACTTTCCCAAGTCTGTTCTATTACATTTTTGCATCCTTATGACATACCTGGAAGAGGTTAAAGTAGAAGCAAAGAGTACTCTCATGTAGCTGACTTCTGCTATGGAAGGGCAAGTGGTGGGACACGGATCAGTGGAAAGAGGAAGGTGGGGCATACAGTCAGAAGCAAGGCTGATGGGAATCCAGTAAGGGGGCAAGTCAGACCCTGGGCAGTGGGGAAAACTTAGCCATGTTGTGACATGTGAGGTCTTTGTGATGCACTAAAGTGTCTTGTCACGGGGCTGGGAAATACCAACGCTTAGGACCATAAATGTGTTTTGTTTGAACTATCTGTGAAGTGTGCTCAGTATCACTGTGAACACCATGTATCAGTTCTCTCTAAACTGACTCATTAGAAAAGACAGGAGAAGTGGACAACAGAGGATGAGATGGTTGGATGGCATCACTGACTCGATGGACATGAGTTTGAGCATGCTCCGGAGCTGGTGATAGACAGGGAAGCCTGGTGTGCTGCAGTCCATGGGACCGCAAAGAGTTGGACGTAACTTAGTGACTGAACTGAACTGAACTGAAAACATTCAACAAGAAGGTTGATAATCAGTGGCCAGCATTTTTGGGAACCTGTTTCTAGGCTAACACGAACCTTCAAAGCTGAAACCCATTCAACACAGACCTTGGACTCATCAAAGTCCAAGGCAATAGGCTCCGATGTCCTCCTCACTAAATTCAGAAGTATTTTAGATCAAAATATCAGTGAAAACCTGGGCGAGGAGAGGTTAGCAAGAAAAGACAGTAAGAGCATGAGGAAAGACAGGATGTCCTCCCTCCCCCTAGTCCCCCGGCCCTGCAATTATCCCCCCACTCAGTCAGTCCACTCCTGTTCCGATTCCAACAGGCATTCTGCATACAGGCCCCTTTAACACATCTGCGAGAACTTGAGATTTGTATGGGCCAGTGACACAGAGGAAAGAATTTGGTCTCTGCAAAGCTAACAGGGTGATTATCTGGCCCTGTGGGCTCTACATCTCCAAACTGAGAAATAAGTCATTTGCTACTGAAGCATTAAATAAATCAGATTCATCTTTAAGAAATGGGTTTGTCTCCTTTTGAAAGACACCTCTCTTCTGTTTCAGTTTTCAAGCGTATCTCCCATCCTATATGAGTTTATGAATACTCATCAGGAGCAACGATTTACTTACATGCCTTCATGGAGTAGAGGAAAATCACAATCTATTCACAATTATAATATCCTAAAAATAAATTATTTGATTCTTTCAAATGCGAAAAGTGACAAGCAAAAACATTCCTGTTAAAACTCATAACAGAAAGTTGGTCATTTGCAAAATACGTCTGCCAGAGGCAAAAGAAAAACAACCAAAAAGGGTGGAGGGAGTCATTTAGTAAGTTTTAAAAGCCTATTCTAGTTTTTAAAGTATCACTTGAAGCAGAGTATAGAGAAATATAAACATCAAATTAAACGACTTTAACTAGAGCAAACAGCCATTCTCTGACTTCCAAAATCCATCAGGCAAAGTTTTCCAAACCTCATCTGTAACACCACACAGCTCCTACAGGAGGGGCAAGGACTATGCCTTTTGATTGCTAGGAATGCAATGTGGCCAGCATACCATATATACATTCAATATAATCTACTATGTATTATAAATACATTCATTCCTACAGAAATAAAATGCCTAGAAGAATATGCATTAGTTGTTAACAGTGGTATCTCTAGGGAATTGGATTGAGGGGGTGGGTACATGGGAGCTAAGTCGCTTCAGTCATGTCCAACTCCTTGTGACCCCATGGACTGTAGCCTGCCAGGTTCCTCTGTCCATGGGATCCTCCAGGCAAGAATACTGAAGTGGGTTGCCATGCCCTCCTCCAGGGGATCTTCTGGACCCAGGGATTGAACCCACATCTCTGCCTTATGCACTGGCAGGAAGGTTCTTTACCACCAGTACCACCTGGGAGCCCGATTGGGGAGAAGCACTGTTTAAAATGAGAAATGGGGGACTTTAAGTTATCAATCTCGTGCTTCATCACTTCTAGTACTTCAATGTATGTTTTTCTTAATAAAATAAAATCTCTTATGTAACTAAAATACAGCTATCAAAATCAGGAAATTAACGCTACAGGCGCCATTCAAGTTTCACTCTTATCCCAGCAATGATCTTTTAAAATAAAAGGATCCAGGTCAGCTCTTTTAGTCTCTTTCAGTTTGAAACAGTTCCTCATCACCTTGCTTTGTCTTTCATGGACCTTGAACTTTTAAAGATGATCACAGTCCACTTAATTTATGGACTGTCTCTCAAACTGGGCCTATCCAATGTTTCCTCATGATTAGATTCAGGCTATCCATCTTGGCACAAGTATCACCAACGCAATATCGGATCCTATCAGGCGACACAATCTCTATTTGTCCTACTGCTGGTCATGTTCACTCAGGTCACTTGGTTAAGGCAATATCTGTCATGCTTCTTCACTGTAAAGTTACTCTTTTTCCCCTTTGTTTTCAGTAAGTACTTTGAGGGGAGGCACTTTAAATAAGCCGTTGTGAATTTATTCATTAGTCCATACACAGGTTTTATTGCAAAGTATGCGAAATTTTAAGAACCTTCAGTTCTCTCTTTTATTCAATAGGTTTTAACTAATGACTATCACTTCTGGAATTCTGATGATCAATTTACTCCACATTTGGCCACTGGCATTCGTGTCCTTCTGAAATAACTGCCGCATCCTTGAAGACTTCTTTGCACAAGATATTCCAGGTTCATTTCAAACTTCTCTGCTCTAATCCTGTAATCAGCCATTTGTCCAAGAAGCTGGGGTTTCTTGTAGTGGAAAATGGTATTAAGAAGCCAAGATCTGGGCCTGTGATGAATTCATTGCCTCTGAGGTAGTGCTGTTCCCCGGCACCCTCACCCTCTTCATGGACAAAGAAACGTAGGCACATATGTATGCATATAGATACACATGCATGAATTTTACATCTGTAATATCTCTCTATATATACATATCAATATTTTTTAAGTCATGAGTTCACATTAATACATCCAATCTTAACTTCACAAGATTCATTCCAGTTTTCTCCCTTTCAATATTTCCAACTCCCTTCTCCAACAGAGTTTCAAGCACCCATTATACTTAACATACATCTGTAGCTCCCCCTGTATACTAACCGGTCTCCCGGTGCTGGCACCCCAACCTCACTGCATGCCCTTCTCACCTGTCTTCAGGTCCAACACACCACACCGGACCCTCCCTGCTTGTGAAGGCCTCAGCATCCTACTTGGGCTCTGACACCCTGACCAGGTCAGCTATCTTCTCTGTTTACCTAAGAGGCTTTAGGACTGAATTGTTCAAGAAGGATAAGAAGAAAAATACTTTAAAAAATTCAGTGTAAAAGTATTTCTTAAAAAAAGTACCCATTGAGTTGGTACTTGCAATAATTCAGACAGCCAAGCTAAAGTTCATTTTACATCATCTCTGAAGAACAGGTTTGTTAAGTAAATTAATAGTGTAAACAAGCTTGTAACCCAGATGTTTAACCTACTTAAGAAAAGTAATTGTTTTCAAGCACTCTAAAATCACTGGGCATGTACTTGCCTTTAATTACTGTCTAATTACAAATGATTTCTATTTTCTTCATTATAGCTTTGATAAGTCCTCTATTTGATTACACTTTAAGAATCACTACTTAAGCTCAATACAGTTAAGATCCTTTTAAAAATGTCTCTTTATTAATCAATTTGGCTTTTCAATTAATCATGAGATAAAGTTTTTAACTACTCAGTAACTTCTCTTTCCAGTTAATGTATCATGCTGTTCAAAAAGAAAAATGCCTTTCAGTGGCCATCCAGGACTGTTCACCCAAAGACCTCCTGCCTCGCATGCCATCAGTACTGGCCTCTTTGTCCTCGTTATTATTTATCAATGCAGTGTTGAGGATTCTCATAAAACCATCAGTTTCACCATTTGAGTGCGTATTTTAAGACACTTTGCTTTATAAAACAGAGGTTCACCATCAATTAACAGATTATTCTGTGCTGCTACTGAGAAGGCTTGGGGAGAGAATACATTCTGCAATCAGAGCCTGAGTTCCTCCACTTCCCTGTTTAGTAGTCTCAGATCAGACACTAAGCTTCATTCCCACCATCTTTCTTATGAAGATCAAACTCCACTTCAGGTTGTGGTGAGGACTCAGTGGGATCATGAGAAGTACTTGCTATATAATAGGTACTTTAGTGAATGTGAGTACCCCACAAGAGACTCCTGGAAAAACTCAGTATGGTTCAGACCAGTGTTTTTCAGTTTGGTCACACAAACCTCAGAATCTACAAAGGAACATGGGTCATAAGTACTAGTTTAACGTGTGTCTGCCTATCACTGCCCCTGACCAAAACAAAGAAACATGAAGAAAAACCAGCAAGAATTCCATGATTTAAAAACAAGCAATGACTTTATCCTTTACCCAAGAGAATAGTATCAATATTCAGAGGGAGAAGAAATGAGAAATAAATAGGCTATGTTTTCTACTTTTGACTTCCAAATAAAGCTGCCAATTAGTTTTAGAAACCCCAACTAATCCTGGCCTGAGAGCACGGGGGCCACTATCTCAGGGATGCGTTATTTATTTGTTTGTTCTGCCTAACCAGCTCTGTCAAGTACCTGTGACTAAATATTAGGATTTAACACCTGATGAGAGAAGATTACATCACTAAACATGAAGTGGAGGTCAGCAGTTTGCTTCTCTGTTGTCATTTTATGCATCTATTTTTATGTTTGCAGACACTGGGTCTTCACTGCTGTGTGTGGGGGCTACTCTCTAGGTGTGGTGCTCGGGATTCTCACTGGGGTGGCTTCTCTTGTTGCAGAGCACGGGCTCTAGAACACAAGCTTAGAAGCTGCAGCACACGGGCTCAGTTGCTCCGCAGAATGTTGGATCTTCCCAGACCAGGAATTGAACCCATGTCCCTTGCACCGACAGGTAGGTTCTTAACCACTGGACCACCAGGGAAGTACAGAAGTAAGCAGGTTTAAAAACCAAAGGTGTTAATAATGTGATGCAGTATGGGCATTCTAGCAGTGTTGAAAAAAAACAGGGGAACAAAAATGCTTGCCTCAAACAGTGATCCAAGCAGAAGTACAGAAGTCCCTGCAAGTTAAGACATGACCTCCATAGAAAAAAACCAAGATAAGGAGTGAACCTAAATACTGTCTGGGGTCGCAAAGAGTCGGACACGACTGAGAGACTGAACTGAACCAAACACCGTCAGCTAAGAGTGCCAGATGAGCTATCTGTCCTGTGCATTCGATATTTGAAATATCGAAGCTTTTCTGGCATGTAAAAGTTGTGGTTTTGGTGTTTTGTTTTTTAATCATGGAAATTTGTTTACCATGAAGGGATGGAAGCTATAGTGACCTTCCTTCCAAACTGCTTTGAGAACAAAGTCAGATGTTAATGCAAACAAAATGCTGAGGTACCATGAGTATACACTGCTATCTCTACAAATGATTCTTCATGCAAGAGGACAAAGTTGTCTACATGTTTCATTTGCAAAGCTTCTGTGCTTCCAAATGGCTTCCAAGCAAAGGTCAAAATGTCTCTCCCAACCCCAGGTCTGCAGAGAGCCTAGACTCTTGAGTCACCTGTCACGGCCTCAGACACAGGCGGAGGGCACAGGGCCAGGGGCCTAATTCCTTACCCAACAGAAGTCCAACTCGCTCTCCAGAAGAACCCATGTCACTGAAAACACACAGGGACTTGCCCCAGGAAGAGAACATATTCTTGTTTGTCAAACTCGGAAATATGACCAACTCCCCCCCGCCCCCCGGCCCCTGCCCCAACCACTGTAGAAGCTTCAACAGGCAGATCTCCCTCCTTTCAGCCAAGCTTCTCCTCAGTCTCTCCACCCTTCAAACGGGAGGAAGTGCCAGCTGCTCGGGCTCTTCTTCTCAGTTTAGTGGGGGAAGGACAGGTAAATCGAGAAGGTGCTACAGCCCAAAGAACTCGAGACTGATCTGCATTTAGTCTTCTCGGTGAAATAGTCTTTTCTTCCTATTCAAAGATATTTAGGCATGAGCAAGGCAGGTGGGAAAAATAGAGAGTTCTATATAAAATATAATGTTGCGTAAAATGTACTTAAAAGGCAGAGAACTGTTCATAGGTTCCTTTCATGCCACTTCAAAAGATTCCTGCTAGAAGGCCAGGCAGGATGGTTCAGCAACTTCAGGAAACTTCCATGAAGCCATTTGGCCTGGGAGAAGTGGTCACATCTGGTTTCCCGCCAAGGCAGTCAGGGTTAGTGCTCAAGCACACAAAACTCAGCAGCCAAGGCTGTCAGGATCCCTTCCTACCTGTGCAGCTTTGGGCACGCTACTCAGCACCTCTGCAGTTAGCTCTAGCATGGTCATGAAGATTAAATGCTAACGTATATAAAGCACTTCAAAGCACAAAGAAAGTACTATCTTTCCCTTCTAAAGCATAAGTTTCTCACCTCCTCCAACCCAGACCTCTCTTTCCTTTTCAGGTCATTTGCCTGACCCTGGTCATATCTTATTCCCAGGCCTGCCCAGACTCTCATGAACATTCACCAGGATTCCCTGAAGACTTCAAACCCTGGCTACTCCACACTACCTACCCAGTAGTCCTACCTACTCAGTCCTCACTCAACCTCAGATGAACCCCAACTCTCTGTGTTCTTCACCTTGCCTTGCTGGAAGGAACCTGCATGGCTGCAGAGTGCTGCAATTACAAATAAAGGACGTCTTCTTTCAGCTATAAGCCCACAGAGCTGGTAGATGGCTCTTCCTGTAGCCCTTCTCCACTCAGACTTCATCTCCTGTTTTACAGCGAGGAATGCCTCCTATTCAGAGGTGAATGTCTCTCAGGGAGAACTTCCTCAAATATCCTTCTGTCCATTTCCAAATTTACTTTTCCCTCTCCAAGGCAAGCCTGTCATCTATGTAGCAAATCTCTTCCCACAGCTGTTGTCTTTTCAGACCCTCTCCTCTGTTCTAGCAGACTAGCTGTAGCAAATGCATCCTGGGTATCAGGCTCAGTTCATGGGTGATGAAGTTAAGAGTTCATCCTGATATCTTCACTGGTTACCTCTGGACTTGTTCTTTCCCCTGAGCCTTCAGATTCATGCTTTAGAACATAAGCCCCACAAAGATAAAGATCTCTTTTCTCCCAGCTTTATCTCTGGAGAGAGCTTCCCAGGTGGCACTAGCGGTAAAGAGTTCCCCTGACAATGAAGGAGACACAAGGGACACGGCTTCAGTCCTTGGGTCGGGAATATCTTCTGGAGTAGGAAATGGCAACCCACTCCAGTGCTCTTGCCTGGAAAATCCCATGGGCAGAGGAGCCTGGTGGGCTACAGTCCATGCAGCTGCAGAGTCAAACACGACTGAGCAACAGACACAACAGTAATAACACCACCAAGAGGGGTGTGTGTGTTGTGTGTGTGGTGCTGGGGTCACAGAAGTGAGCATAACTGGTTCCTGTCCTAGGGCTGCTTACCGTAGTGACAGAGAGAAACCGAAAACCCACAGGCAGACTTCTCAACGTGACAGACAGTGGCAAGCGGAATGAATGACGACATGCTGGACTTCAATGGAGCCCTGAACCTGTTGCACCAAGCTCCTAAAGGCCAAACCTAACTGCCCACATCTAGGGTTTATCTTGGCTGACCCAAGGTCCCAGCCCTAATAACTCCTTTACTTCCCTAAATGCCCTCCTGCCTGGGCTCCTCTCGTACCACCTTTTCCTGTGTTCATCCCACTCCTCTGATCATCTGCTAAGAGAGTGCTGTCACAACCATGGCCTAGAAGACCATCTACAGATGTAAATGGATGGCTCCCAACTTCTCTCGAGCTCTAGATGCTTCTTCTCACTTGTCAGTTCAGTTCAGTTGCTCAGTCATGTCCGATTCTTTGCAACCTCATGGACCGCAGCATGCCAGGCAAGTTATACTAATGTCCAGCAAAGATCTCAAACATGTCCAAAGCACACACAAGCCTGTCAGCCCCATTGTCACCCTGTTACACATCCAACACCTCTGCCCTACCCAATGAATGCCCATACCCACACCTGGCATCACCCATTCCACCCTGCCTGGGGCCTGTGCACAACTCCTCCCTCTTTCTCACATCCAATGGACTTCACCATTTAGAAATACCAAATTGTTTCTAAAATCTAGTTCTTTCCATCTGTATCGTCACTCACTTAATTCACATTTTCCGATCTCTCCTCTTGTTTGACTGCCCCCCAATGTCTCCTCATGTATCAGATCCCAACACGGAGACAGAAGAAAGCTGAGATTTTTTTTTTAACATTGAGAACAGTTGTTTATTTATTTATTTTTGGCTACACTAGGTCTTTGCTGCTGTGTGAGAAATTTCTCCAGTTGCAGTGCACGGGCTTCTCATCGCGGTGGCTGTAACTAAGACTGCTTCTTTTCTTGCGGAGCACGAGCTCTAGGGCATCAGCTAAGCATTTGTGGCTCAAGGGTTTAGCTGCTCCTAGGCGTGTGAAAATTTCCTGGACTAGGGATCAAACCTGTGTCCCCTACATTGACAGGTGGATTCTTAACCACTGGGCCACCAGGGAAGCCCTGGCAAGTTGAGGTTTTAAAACTGCTTTCTACGGCATAAAATTCAGATTCCTTAGAACACAAAATCCAACCAACCCTTCCCCTCTCCTCCAGGCAGCCTACACAAACATCTCACCACTTCTCATACTCCCCCACCCCCAGCTCCTCGCCTCTGTTCAAGCCACTTCCTCTGCCTGAAATGCTAGCAACAGAATGCATGAGAACAGTAGCTAACACTGACTCCAGGTACTGTTATTATCTCCCATTGTACAAGTGAAAAAGCTGAGGCACACAGATATTACTTGCCCAACAGTGGGTTGACCTAACCATACATTAGTTTTGACTTTAGAACCTCAGTTCTTAGCCCCTATGTTATATCACTCCTCCCCTACTCACCAACCCCTTCCCCAGGCAACTCCTAACTTCCCTTAAAGACTCAGTTCAAGGAATTCACTGGTAGTCCAGAAGCTAAGACTCAGCACTCCCAATGCAGGGGACCCGGATCTGATTCCTGGTCAGGGAACTAAAGCTCACGTGCTGCAACTAAGAGTGCAAGTTCCACAACAAAGATCGAAGATTCTGCCTGCTGCAACTAAGACCCAGCACAGCTAAATAAATATTAAAAACAAAACAAAACACCGATGACGACTGAGGTCAAATGCTTCCTCTTTGGTGGAATCTTCTCTAGTGCCCTAGGCTCTGCCTCCAACCTCCCGGATCTCTTGGCATCATGCCTGCTTTTATTATAGGCTCATATTATTGGTTGTGTTCCAAAAAGAAAAACCAGGTCTTTATATCTTTATGCTATTCCCATCAACCTACAGTGCCTGATGCACAAATATTTAGGTAGTAATTTTTTCCAAGTACATAGGACGCAGAGTATACCCTGCTCACCCAAGTCTACCTGCGCGATCCTGCTTCTGAACACCCTACCTACACTGCTAACCCCAAACTCTCCCCTCTTCCACTGTTGGCCAGAGGACTCTGATGAAGAGAAGTCAAAGCCCTCACGGGGACAGCCACTCCCACAGCCAGCTGATAGCATTATCACAGCAGGTCAGACCAGTGAGTTGCTGGCCATGCGCCCCTTGGATTACAGGAGTAAAGTGCATCGGAAAAGCGCTTTCTCTCGCTGAAGACAGACAAAAGGGACATTTGATGTGTGGCTGCCAGATTTAATGTCTCTGTCGTTTAAGATGTGAGAGTGGGAAGGTGGACATAAAAATAATATGTAATATGACAGAAAATCAGCTATGGCCATTATTTACAAGTCACCAAGAGCCAACAGGCTGGCAGAAATGTACATAAGTAATATTATTTAGTTTCGTGATCTAATGGCCTCTTTTACAAAATCACCATGACTATACAGTTGACCCTTGAACAACTAGTGTTTGTACTGTGCGTGTCCACTAACACGTGGATTTTTTTTTCAAGAGTAAATACTTAACAGTTGAATCCGCAGATGCAGAACTGTGGATACGAAGGGCTGACTGTAAATTTATACTCAGATTTTCAACCACAGAGAGGACTGTTATCCCTAACCTCAGCACTGTTCAAGGGTCAACTGTATACCTCATTAAATCAGATCAACTTCGGAACAGGCTCTGAATAGAACAGAATGTTCGAAATTCTACAACTAGAATAGGATCTTCTAGATTCTACAACTGCTCAGCACCTAATGGACTTGGCTCTTTTTTTTTCTTATGTTAAAGTACAATGGTCATCTGGTTACAGTATATTCGGAGGGAGTAATTTTTTAAGTGCGAGTTCCTGTGACACAGTAACTATCATCACAGTCAATAAATAAGAATGGAGGAAGGCAGTCTCAGAACTTGTACTCCTATGAGTGAGGCTAATAAAACCAGCGAGCACATAGTTAATTGTAATACATGCTAAGAGATAGTCTATAATTAGGGCGGTTCCCTAACGCTGAACTCCTGTACCTGTGCTGATCTGCATTCCCTATGTACTAGTCTTCATAAAGCTATATTCAACTTAGTAAAATGTTTCTTATTCTGAGACTGTCCATTCTACTCTTTTGCCAAAATGCCTTTTCTTTGAAATAGTGGTAATAAATAGGGTTGCTTTTTTTTTTAATGCTGTTACTTCCAAATTTAAAACTAGTTAACTCATGTTGGACCCTAATATTGCTTTTGCAATGTTACAGTTCCCTGAAACTACATCTGGGAACCACCATGTTAAAGTGTCTGAAGTGACTTGGGAAACAGCCAAATCCAGCTTGCTTGTCTAGAATGTCTAAGTTTTAGAAAGGAATAATTAAAATGGAAAGCACACCATGCATTACTCCAAACTGTGCCTAAAAACAAAAAATAAAAATCTGGTACTTGAAGATTTTATATACACACAACACTTTTAAGATTCTCAATACATATTAGCATCTTAAAGACTCTAAGTCCTTGTAGTAAGCAAGATCAGTTTAATTCAGAAAAGGAAACTTTTTTTCCCTCCCCTCTTCTCCCAGACAAACCTATTAGTACCCTGACAGTGGGAAATGCTGAACTAATCAAACCTACTTAAGTGTACCTGAAAACAGAATGTGTTAATTAGTGGAAATGTGTCTTCCTGAAACCTGGAAAGAGGGCAGGGAATCATCCCTCCCAAAAGAGAGTATGACTGTTTTCTGTGGGGCTTTTTCAAGAGAAAATATATCATCTGGTAGTCTGGTGTTTCTACTTAAGTTTCTCTAAAATTTGCGGAAGGGGGACATATGTAAATCTCTCCATTCCTCAATATGGATGGCCAACTCCTCGTGATCCAAACAGAATGCTCTGTATAGGAAGAACAACATTCTGGTCATTAAAAATACCTATCTTCTACATGCTCAAGTAGCAAACGAACACTTCTAAAAATCACTTATGAATCTGGTTGGTGTGACAACTGAGCAGACTGACAAATCTGATTCTCAAAATCAACCAAGGTGGGGGACCATGTCTGGGAAAATGGCCAACTCCGGAGTGGTTCCTTAAAATTTCTTTAAACTTCAGTGAGACAACACAGAGTGGGTCATTAAGCCATTTCAGTGGTTGAGATCAGCTTATTTGGGGTTTTGTTTTTTAAAAATGGACTTCAGTAGAACGTATCAGGATAGACTATATCACATAGAAAATATTTTTGCTTTAGTGCATACTGTATGTATGGGACTTCAAAATGGCAACCCACTCCAGTACTCTTGCCTGGAAAATCCCATGGACCGAGGAGCCTGGTAGGCTACAGTCCATGGGGTCACAAAGAGTCGGACACGACTGCGCAACTTCACTTCACTTCCCAGGTTGTACAATGGCAAAGAATCTTCAAGCTGCCAATGCAGGAGACTCAGGAGACTGGGGTTCCATCCCTGGGTCGGGAAGATCCCCTGGAGAAGGAAATGGTCATCCACTCTAGTATTCTTGCCTGGGAAATCCCATGACAAAGAAGCCTGGCGGGCTATAATCCATGGGGTCACAATAAGAGCTGGAGACGACTTAGCGACTAAACAACAATACTTTATCTCAATGCAAATTATATTTCTCAGTGTTGATCCAATCAAAAAGTTTGGAAGCCACTGTTCTAAACTACCCAATTAGCTATCTAACTTCAGCTTAAAAATAGCAACTTCTTGGCATAAAAGAGCAGCAATTATTTTCTGCAAGCAAAGGGTTAAAAAAACCCCACAAACAATGGCGTACAAGACTCACTGCTTTGGGTTCCTGAGAAGGTGACAAGAGACCTTGTCCTAGGTCTCTGGTCTTATTAAGCCATTAAATGACCACATGCAGGACCTCCCCTGGCAGTCCAAGTGGCTAAGACTTCAAGCTCTCAATGCAGGGGCCCCAGGTTTGAAAAGCAGATCCCACATGCCCCAACTAAAGACAAATGCTGCAAGGTACACTGAGGATCCCCAGTGCCAGAAACAGGACCCAGCACACCCAAATAAAAACAAATAATAAATATCAAAAAATAAATGAAGGGCATCACGTAAGCCCACTACTACACATTATAGTTGTTTTTAACCAAGGCATGGATAACCAAAATGCACTTCTAAAGGAAAACAAAAGGTAAGGAATTAATTTTCACCCTGATTTTAAAAAGAGGACTTCACAGAATAGCTGACACTTCAAATTCTTAAATTTCATGGAGATATGAAATTTAGGAAAATTTCACGGAAAAATAAGGTCCTCTATGCCCACCAAGATGGAATTGTGCACCAACCCAAAACCAACGCCTGACTTTCCAGTGTGAACAAGGTTTGGTTCCAAGCACAATTCAGCATCACTTCTATCTTTACAGGTTATTATTTAGAAGTTCTAGTTAGCAACTACCTAGCAGTATAAATCAGTGAGATCACTAAATAAAATAAAAATCTCTGAACCTGCTTTTTTATAAACCACTCATATTTAGCAAACATTATACTGGCCCAGATGTCAAGAAATTCAAAATGAAGATAATAGTCTATGGCCAGCCTGCCAAAAAGAAGTGAGATTCAAGCCCAAGATAATTAGTCTTTGGCACCCTTCCCCCTCACGCACCTCTATCCATGCTGGAAGACTGGGACAGCGGACTGAAAGCTTCTGAGAACCCTGGAAACCACCGAAACCACTCATCTCACTGGCTCCACAGAGTTGAAAAAAGGAGGTAGCAGTGCTTCTACCCCTCCAGCTAAATCTGCTTTTAATTACTTTTTAAAAGCTTTTTACTTTGTATTAGGGTATAACCAATGAACAACGCTGTGAAAGTCTCAGGTGAACAGCGAAGAACTCAGCCATATGTACCTATATATCCACTGTCCCTCGAACTCCCCTCCCACCCAGGCTGCCACATAACACTGAGCAGAGTTCTCTGTGCTATACACTACTTTGTTGGTTATCTATTTGAAATATAGCAGTGTGCACATGTCCATCCTAATCTCCCTGACTATCCCTTCCTTAGGTGTAAACCTCTGTACCTAGCATTTTTAATAGGACACAAACTGGTTATATTTAAAAATTTTTACCGATGTACCATCCTGCAGACCTGGACAATTTTTTTTTCAATTCCTTGTTTTAAATTTTAGAACCTACACATCTGTCTAAATTCGTAGCCACACACGGCTAGTGTGCACTTTTAATGAGGCTACTTGTGACAGAGAAACTGAGTTTTCAAGTCAATTTTAACTTAAATTTTAAGGGTGTTCCCTAGTTGCCTGGTGGTTAGAATTCTAGGATTTTACATCCATGGCCTGGGTTCAACCCTTTTTAGGAAACTGAGATCTCGTACACTGCATGGCAACAAAAAAAATTTTTTTCTTTAATTGGTAATTTACTTCCATTACTAGAAAACTTTTGTATGTTTGGAAAAACCCGGGTATGTGAATATACTTTTTCAACTGTGTATGTGTCTGTGCTCAGCTGTATCCAAATCTGCGACCCCATGGACTATAGCCTGTCAGGCTCTTCTGTCCACAAGATTTTCCAGGCAAGAACACTGGAGTGGGTTGCCATTCCCTATCCCAGGGGATCTTCCCGACCCAGGGATCAAACCTGTGTCTCCTGTATTGGTAGGCAGATTCTTTATCGCTGCACCACCTGGGAAGCCCCGACTTTTTCAACTACAAGTTTTATCAAATCTAAATACAGATCAAGCATTTCTAATAAAATTTTATGTTCAAACTGAAATGTGCTGTAAGGATAAAACAAACACCAGATTTTGAAAAACTGAATATTAAAAAAGAATATCAAATATCCCATTAATATTTTAAAACATATTACATGTTGAATTGACATTATTTTGCACATCTAAATATCTAAATAAAGCAGATATTATTAAAATTAATCTCACCTGTGTCTGTTTTGGCCACGTGGCTTGCAGGATCTTAGTTCCCCAACCAGGGATAGAACCTGGGCCCTTGGTGGTGAAAACAGAGGCCTAACCACTGGCCCGCCAGGGAATTCCTGCCCTTTTTTTTAATGCGACTCTTGGAAAATGTAAAATAACACATGACTCACATTCTAGTTCCACTGAATGGTGCTGGCATAACCTAATGATTCCCAACCCTTTCCCACCAAGAACGCCTTCCATGAGCAGGTTCTGGGAGGCTGCCATAACCAAACACTGTTCTTCCTGTGTGACCCCAAAACCTGCTGACCGCATCTGACACTGACAGGTCCTTCCCTTCTCCTCACTGACTCTGACTGACTGTCCTGCACAAGCCCCTTTCTTTAATCCTCTCCCAGGTCCACTTTCTCTTCCTGTCCCCAAGGCCCCATTCTCAGTTCTCTTCCATTCTCTGCACTTCCATGGTGAGCTCATCCCCTCTCAGCTTCAATTATCACTTCTACATGGAAGACTTCCAATTCTTTACCTCTGCTTCTGAACTCTTTCTCAAGCGTCAGTTCCACATTGTCAGCTGCCTGCCAACCAGGTCCATCTGGAAGGCCTATCAACTTCTTAAACTTGGTATATCTGACCTGGATTGTTGCATCTTTTGCTGGAGATTCTAATCATTCACCTTGAACACCTGGGGTCCCTGGTAGCTCCTCTAGCCCCACAGTCTTACAGCAGGCCCTTTTGGAACGAACAGTCCTCTTGGCCACAGCTTCCTACCTGGCCTGCCTGTCTCAATTATCCCCTCAGCTCTCCCCTCTTCCAACCCCATCATGCCCATTCTCCTCTGCCCCACTGCCATACTAGTTTTCTCAAAATACCACTTAGATCACATTGCTATCAGACTTTCAACAGATCCCCACTATCTGCTGCAGCAATCCAAACTACTCAGCAGGCATCTCAGCAGGCATCCCAGCTCTCCTACAGACAACCAACCACCCTTCAGTCCCCTCTGAACACAATCAGCCCTCCTCCAGCTGTAATACTCTGCCCTCAAGACTGCTCTTCTGCCCAATCTTTAAAGAAAGTGAAAGCTGTTCAGTCGTGTCCAACTCTTCGTGACTCCATGGACTTTACAGTCCATGGAATTCTCTAAGCCAGAATACTGGAGTGGGTAGCCTTTCCCTTCGCCAGGGTATCTTTCCAGCCCAAGGAAAGATCTCCCAGCACTGCAGGCAGACTCTTTACCAGCTGAGCCACAAGGGAAGCCCAATCTTTTAAGTTTAGCTCAAATAAAGGGTCCTCATAAAGCCTTCTCTTATTAACCGAGCTGAAATTAGCCTTTCTCCTCCCTGAAACTCCTTCCGTATTTCTAACGGCAACCATAGTAATAAAGAGAGTGCATCTGAGGTCTTATCCTCTTTATAAAAGAGTGTCCTTTCGACAGTACCCAACAGCACTTGCACAGCACTTTGCCATTTGTGGACATTTTACCAAAGAAATCAACTTAAAAAGGAAAATCTTGGTAAAGTTGGGACCATTGATGATTCTCCAATTTTTATCTCCAGCCAGGTATCTTCCCGACCCAGGGACCGAACCTGTGTCTCTTATGACTTTTGCATTGGCAGGCAGGTTCTTTACCACCAGCACCACATGGGAAGCCCTGACCTTCACTTAGATGTCCCAAGATTCAATTACTCCAAAAGTGAACTCATTGGAGAAGGAAATGGCAACCCACTCCAGTATTCTTGCCTGGAGAACCCCATGGACAGAGGAGCCTGGTGGGCTACAGTCCACGGGGTCGCAAAGAGTCGGACACGACTGAGCGACTTCACTTTTCTTTTTGATAAAGCCTTAAAGGAAGTTATGTTTTGCTTAGAATTATTGGACATATTCTTCACACAACCCTAAAGGTTTTGTGACCCTTTTTCACTTTATCTGAAATGTAAATTAATGGGTTTAGTATACAGATAGTGAGGGGGACAAACCAGAATGAAAACTGTAAATTTTGTTTTAACCTAGTATCCTTTAAATTGCAGCAGGAGGATATTAGACATTCAATGAATTATATTCAATGCATTTAAAAATATTGCGGTTGACAGTGTGAAGGTATAGACATAAAACCTTATTTACCAGGCTGGCTTTTTAAAATAAAAATTTTATTTCTTTAAAAAAAAAAAAAGTGAACTTATTTTCTCGATCCCACATCTGTCTCTTGTCTAAAGGGACCCTAATTCCGTGAATGGTACAACCATCTCATCAGTAGCCCAGGCCAGAGACAGAGGTGTGATCTTTTATCTCCCCAATCCTGATCCTCAATGATCAGGTTCTGTGACATCTTCTTCCTAAACACCTCTGGATTTATCTATTTCTTCCCAACTTGCTGTGTCAGTCCAGGCCACCACTACCTAGGACTACTGCAATACGATCCAGTCTTATACTCAACCCTCCAGCCACTTTCTACAGGGTGACTAGAGCATATCTTTCCACAACTCAACTTGAACAGGTGAAATTCCTGCTTAGAACCCTTTAACTGTTCTCAAGATAAAGACTTCCAAACATGACTGATAGACTCTCCCACATCTCACCAGTGTTTACCTTTCCAGATTCACCTTTCATTTCCCAGATTATCTTTTCTCTTACACACATCCCGCTCCAACCATGTCCAAGTACTATACATACAGGTCTCCAAATATGCTGAAGTCCTCTCTTGCCTCAGGGCCCTTGCATAAGCTGGTCCTTCTATGTGGGTTGTGTGTCCTTCTTTCGTAATCGTCCAACACCCTGAGGACTGACCAGGCTCCCTGCTTTTATATTCTTTCTAACTTCATAATGGTACCTGGAAAACAATCTCCCTGCTATAAAACGCCTATGCTAGCACTTATTCCAATGCCTGGCAGGTAATAGGTATTCAATAATTATTTGCTGAAATGAATTAACAGATAAAAATAGCTTTCTTTGAAATAAATTCCAATCCAAGGTCAATGAATGAATGTTATGTGTCATCTTTATTAACTCAAAAGCATCGTATCAAGTGGGTAATTGACCTAAATTTTAATTTTATCTGTCTTGAGTCAAAACTATTAGCAGTTTGGTTAAATAAATAAGAGTTTATATGTGCAAGCTCAGAATAATAAAAATGAAGGAAAAAACACACTGCATTTTCTGTTCTCCTTTGCCTTGTAAACTCTAAGACCAATTCATTTGAAACTGTTGAGAACCTTTTGATGCAAAACACAGAATGTATGAAAAGCAGCCAAGCAAATGTGGATACACCACAGGGGCAGAGCCTGAAGGAAACTGGAGCACATGAAGAGACGACATCAGACCATAGGAATGTAGGGACTTGAATAAAAGAAAGGGCTCAGCGCAGCTCCTGTCCCTCATCCAGGCGGAGGCTCTGCGCAATCAGTGCCCCAGCGTCCCAATCCTGGAAGCCATCAGAGGACCGAGGCTTCTGCGGGGCCTTACAGCCTTTCTGGTTTATTGAACAAAGAGAGAAAGAGGGAGAGCAAAGGGGAAGGAAACACTTACTAAGCAAGACTAGGTGCTGGTCTTTTCGTTCCAGCATTTCCTTTATGCTTCACAACAAAGCACTGTGTCCATTTTACCCATGAAGAAACAGGGGCTAATTTTGGTCCTGGTGACCTTATACTCAGGTCTACTTCAAAAACATTTCTACTGAGTACTCACTTGTGCTAAGCCCTATTCTAGACCCTGAGGGCTGAGCAACACACACAACACTCAAGTCTGCTCTGGGTAGTGGGGGAGTGAGGTGCCACATGCAAATAATGTGATTTCAGACACTGATACAACTGGTGGTGGTTTAATCGCTCAGTCGTGTCTGACTCTTGCGACCTCATGGACTGTAGCCTGCCAGGCTCCTCTGTCCATGGGATTTCCGCAAGCAAGCACTCTGGAGTGGGTTGCCATTTCCTTCTCCAGGGGATCTTTCTGACCCAGGGATCGAACCTAGGTCTCCTGCACTGAGCCACCAGGGAAGAGCAAGTGATACAACTGAAAGGTATTAAAAGAGGAAAACTGAGGGATGTGATAGAGTAACTAGGGAGGCAACTGATCACGCAGGGTTCTCAGATAATTTAAAAGATAATTTTGCACAGCTAAAGAAAATAATAATGGATAAAATGACTACCTCGTCAAACCTTAAATGGAAGTCTCTAGCACAACCAGAAGCAAAATTACCATTCATTCCCTGATTATCAGTGAGGAGACCATCAGGTGAAAGGAATTATGGCATTACCCTAGTTGTAACCCAAAGCAGTAGGTTAGATAGTCATCAGATGGCAAACATTTCCACATGAACCAGTGGAACCTGGGGGCCTGGGCCAACCAAATTAATTCTTAGCTCTCGAAGCACCTACAACACCAGCATCTGGCATAAATGATGGCTGAGTATTGAAGGAAGAAAGGAAAACATGTTAAAATGTCACCATTATGGGTTAAATCCCTTTTCAGGCCAAGTGGCTTCAATTCACCCCACCCCACCCCAACCCACCCCCAGTTCTAATCATAAGAAGCAGGTGAGGGAAGTCGGATTAGTGTAAATCCTTGAACAATACCGTACTAGAAAACAATTAGCCTAGGCTGCCCTACTCCCCAGCCAATGGTCAGAAACCCCACCTTTAAATCACAAGGTCCACTTAAAATCTAACAGCCAAATGACAACTAAAAATTAATGAGGAGTAATTATTTGGCTTCTTTAAACAAGGGTTCTCCTCACACAGATACTCAGGCTACTTATGCACCAGGGACGTGCTCTGCCTCTCACAGAGCACCAAGGTAAGGCCATTGGTTCTTTCATTGAGCATCTCCTCGCTAGAGTGGTACTCCTTAGGGTTGGGACAAAGTACAGTCATCTGTGTTGCTTCAGGGTCTTGTCCCGTTTAACCGACAGAAGGTCAATGATTATACTGAGTTATAAAAATTAAATTTCTTGCAAACTTTTCAGTCCTGGGGCAGCTGGGTAGGGTGAGGCCTAACCCCTTACTACTGTTATTTGCTGGGGCCTACTCTGCAGAACCTGAAGGTCTCTTCATCACAGATCACTCCTTCCGTGTCTCTTATAGGATTAAGAGCTGGAAAAGCCTTACAAGTCTCTGCTTCAATTTTTAGAAGCTGATTTCTAAATGACTTGTCCCAGTGGCGAAAAAAGAATAACAAATGGCCATTCAAAGCTGAACAACAGAGTTGAGTTTACGCTGTATACCAAAGATGCCAACGCTTTCTTTCTGGTATGCAGATAGAAAGACTGAAAAACAGTTTAAAAATAAGATACCACTTCTGATTAAACAGTGCTATCGATTTTTGTGATGTTTCAGTAAAATCTTAATAATGAATCTGTGACATTTCTTTCTGCAACACAGTAGCATTGTGAATAGTAACATTACTATAATATCACAAGTAGACCCAGCAAAAGGAAATAGGCATTGGGGGTGGGGAGACTTCAGTGACGATTATATTTTTTCTCCAGACAGAAACTTCCTCTGCATACACTGCCTCATTTTAAAAAACCACAACATGCAAGTTCTAGTATTTCTGCGTTTTGCGCTTTGTAACATCAGCCACATCTCTAAAGTTTTTAAAGATTCATTTCACAGTGCCAAAAGAAAGAAAACTTCAACAAAAGGCACAAATTAAGGACTATCCAGCTGCACGCTTGATGTTTAACTCATTTTTATTTGCTCTGAATTACCAGAGTTTGCTGTGCCATAAGGATTGGTTCTGTAGGAACTTAGATCCAAAATGGCAGCTGAGCTTCTGAAACTCACCAGAGCCATAACGCTTAACATACGTGAAACCAGGTCTTATTTATCACACTTCTCAACCTGTCTAGAGAGAAGAATATTTACCAAAACATTTCAAAGAATCAGATGGCGTTCTGTTAGATGTTCATTGTATCATTCTCCTTCTTGCCTAAGAAAGCAGGCACCCTGCTTCTGGTCCCTCCGCTCTGCAAACTGAATTAACCTGCTATTCACATGTTCACACAGTCCAGAAAAACAAGCTAATGACAAAATGTGGAAAGCTGAGGTTCACCTCATTCTTCTTCTGTAAGGCCAATTTAGGAAATGGGCATAAAATGAATCATCTAACAAGTAAAGCCCCAAATAAGCACTTTCATTTTCAGAATTAAAAAAACAACAAAAATCAGAACTCTAATTTTCCTCAGGTCTACCACAAAGCAACACTCTCTATTACTATGGTAATTTCTACGTCTTTTCCTTTAAATTCAAGCTGTAAAAAAATTTTCTAAAAGACAAATTTGTTCCAGATTACCTTTTGAATGAAATGTTTCCAATCTTACACAAATGCTGAACTTCTACCACCAAAAAAATTTACTGAATTTAAACTGTCACTTCCCCACTCATTTCCACTGCTACTAACAACATTAATTTTAGAAAAATAATAAAATACTTGCTCTTTAGAGACAGAGGACTTTAATTTTATGAATTCAAATGGAACGTCTTTTTGTTAAATTAGCGTGAAAGTCCCTTCATCTACAAACAATTGGCCCAAAGAAACAGGCCATTTTCAGCACAAGAGGCCAATCCATTTTAACAGTGAATAAAGCTTTTGAAAGCATCACACACCCTCTTGCAGACTGTCAAATTTTCAAAATGGTCCAGCATTTTTCCCATTTTTTTTTTAACATTTTCAGGCCCAGCAAGCATCTTATAATTAGATTAATTAAAAGGAAACAAACCAAAAAAGCCCCACTGCTCCCTTCTGATCAAAATTATTCCATTTATGCTTAATTACCTTTAATCCAAGTCTACATATTTAATGATGGGGATATGACAATTCAATTTGCATATTTTAAATGGCCTTTCTAAACTATACTTTGTAACAGGTTTAGAACAGTCTCTTTCTCATGCCAATATGCTAAGGCATAAATCAGGAGGATACAAATTAGGAGAAAAAAAAAGAAAAGAAAACAAGGCCTCTGCAAGCCAGGGATATGCTGAGGGGGGTGGGGTAGTTTCCCTGGGGTGGGGGATATTTCCCCACCACATCACTAACTACAATCCTTTCAGCCCACCAGACCAAGAGCATTACATCACACTCTCACAACGATCGGGGGAGGTGGCTCTGAGGGCAAGTTTTCAGTCCTCTTCCCTCCCCATCCCCAGGCTTTCTAGAATCCTGCATTAGGAGTAATGGAATTTAACTTCAGGGCACTCACTGCACACAGTTTCGAGGGTAACCAACAGACACACAGGTACACCTACTTATTTAGGTGACCAAATGCGACCATTTCACAATGGATACGTGGCTGAAACAGACAACTAGACGTACAGAAGCTGAATTTGTGCTGAAAAGCCCACTTCATCCGTATAAAATTAAACAAATTGTAAGCCATGAGAAACGGAGAAGGCCAACTCACAGGGAGAAACTGAGAGAGAAATAATTCCTAATCGGGGTGATGAGCTGTTCTATCTTTCAAACACCATGTTTACGAGATACTCCCACCATTTGGTTCAAACCACGATCAAAATAAAAGCGCATCTGGCTGCACATTTGAGCACACACACACACGAGACCCAGCGCAAACGAGCGCGCGCCGAGGAGAGGGGTGATCCACACACTGCTTGGGAGATTTTCAAGCGGGGAATCTACAAACCCCAAACCTCCTGGCGTTCACTCGCCCCCAGCCTGATGTTTAAAATGTATCAGGTCTTATTTTAGGTTTTACATCTCTCTAGGAAGGATGGCCAAGCTTTAAGAAAAAAAGAATAAGGCTTTCCTGTGGTAGTGCTTGCCCTCCCAGATCCTTTGTCGGCCTTAGCAGCCGAAAGAATGCAAACCCATTTATATTTATGCAAATTTTTGCAGCAGACTTAAGGGGGTAAGGGAGAGGTCTGTGTTTTTCTTTTTTTAAAAAACCTCTTTCTAAATATCAAATTTTCAATTACTAGCAGCTTCATTTATTTGCAAGGCACAAACGAGGATGAAAATCTGCATATAAATTAAAAGTGCAATTAAATCACTTCAAAATTAAATATTTTACCAAGGCTTTTCCATTTCTAAAATGCCGAACCAAAAGTACATCACGGGTCTGATTTACAGATTCAAGAAATGTCTGAAGCCAGTCTCCATGCTAGACAAATGTCGATTTGCAACACCACTAGTGAAAACGGTTAGACAAGATCCATATAAATCAATTGGTTTTAAAAAATTGAAAATATTTACCAACCTCATAAAGTGCAGCAGTGCTTAAATCCAGCAAATTGAGGCATACAAGGTAGAAATGGAAATGAAAAAAGGTCCAAAAAATGATTTCTTTTTGTCTATCTGTTTTTTTGTATTTTAAATATTCAGAAACCAGCAGAGACTCTGTCGGCCATTTTGGCTTGAACTAACTCTCACACTCACTCTCCCTCTTGCTCTCTCTCTCCCCCTCTGTCTCTAAAGGAAGCAGCTTTTTGTGACCTTCAAATAGAGGCGGATCATGTGACTTCGGGTAGGTTTGTCAATCAGGAAAGGGGCGGGAGCTTGGGCTGAAACTGCCTTAAAGGGAAAGCGGCCTTTTCCACTCACTCTCATTTGTGAAACGGTGTTATCTCATACTCTCCACCTACACACACTGAATGTGAAAGTGGCAACAGCATAAGGGTAACAGATGAACAAAACAGAAAAACCTTTATTGCTTTATAGAAATATGCTCAGTTGCTAACGATTCTTACAGATCCTGGAGCTTGGCTCACTTGCTACAGTTATTCTCTGGATGTTTGGGCAAGCACAGGCTGGCAAACTGCTCTTTAAAGGGGGACTTAAACAATATTTTACCCAAACAGGAGAGACTTTAGTCTTCAAAGACTGAGGTGAAATATAGGACACAACTGATCTCTAACAAGCTCCTAAAACGCACAGGAAAAGACTGAAAGGAAGTATACCAAAGCATAAGCTCTGAATGCCAATTCAGAGAGGTTATGTGACTTCTCTCCATCACATAGCTAGACAGCTGCAGAACAGTGAGTGGTCTCCCAACTGAACTCCACATTTATATTTTAAAAATCATTTTATTGTTTTGTTATTTCATTTATTTATTTATTTTTTGGCCATGCTGCACAGCATGTAGGATCTCAAGTTCCCTGACCAGGGATCGAATCTGTGCCCCCTGCACTGGAAGCACAGTCTTAACTACTGGATCACCATATTTATTGTTTCAGGTGTATGTACGTTTGGTACCTCCTCCCCCCACCCCAAACTATGCTACAGCAAACTGTCAGATGAGTCACTTTTAATGCCCTCCCCAACCTGAAAAAGTAGCTCTTCAGCTGACCTGGAGGCAGCGCTAAATTTAAAACCTACCTGGATTCCCCCATGCCTAAGTCCCTTCTGACTCAGTACATCTTGGTTTCTACCCACCTAAGAAAACCATGCTGGGTTTGCATCTCTAGCCCTGGGGCCAACAAGCTGTGTAACCTTAGTCAGGCAACTCCCTTCACCTTCTGGGCCTCAGTTTTCTCATTTGTGGAATGTAAGGATTGGCCATCAGTAGATGGTATCTTTGGTTCCTTTCAGCCCTAAAAACCATACTCTCTGTTTCTTTCTTTTTAGCAGTTCTGTTTCATCTTATCCTTGCCATCTCAAGTCATTACCCCAGGAAAGTTTTCCTTGACCCTCCCTGTCTAGACCAGGCCTTCCTGTTTAACACTCCCATAATTCCTTTACTACCTCTTCATAGCACTGGTTGTAACTGCAATTTATTAATTGTCAAAGAACTTGCTTGCAGCTGGTCATTCCCAGTATATATAAGGACACACTACATCTTCCTTCAGTGCTGTGTGGGGCCCAACACCTACCTAGCCTGCATAGTAGGGAAATGAATGAATGAATGACTTAGATTTCCATTCAGAAGTGCTGGGCTGATCTGAGGAAATGTGCCATCCAAAGACAAGGAATAAAAGTCATATAGTTTCCAGAAACTCATCTCTATCTATTTAAGGACTGCTTAAGGAAGCAAAGTAACTAAAATGACAGAAAGCAGGCAAAAGTGCCCTGTGACCATCAGACTCCATCTATCTCTATGAACCAGAAAGGGTCAGATTCCACAGTGTGACTCCCCTAAACAACTGGGCTGACAGAGAGTAATCTGACATGCCAGCCAGCAGAGAACGGATGGATTCTGTAAGCCCTGTATTCCTTGAAAACAAACCTATGAACCCTTTTAAATCCTACATGCTTGTCATCCTGGCTTCTGAGTCTTTGTAGAATCTCCCTCCTTCACTTTTTCCACTCTGACAGAAGAGCAGGAAAGGAGCTGTTTCAGGGCAGGCAGAGGCCAATGCCCAGACAATCTGGCAGCCTGAGTATTTATGGCGTAAACGCTTCCACTGTCTTTGCACAGACCAGAGTGAAGTAGGAGCCAGGACCTGGACTGACAATTGAGATGTAGGCAAAAGCAGGAAACTCCTAGGATGGAAATTTTGAACATTTAGTCTATTTTTATCCTTCCAATACCTTCCAGATGAGTTACAGAAAGCTTACTTATGTGGAGCATACTCAACACGTTAGAAGGCATGGAGACTGTAAGGCTGCCTTGTTTTAATTTGTGATGGAGAGAATTTCTTTAAAAGACTGAATATTGTTAAGTCTCCACTCCTCAATGCAGATATTATTGTATAAAAATGTATACATATTCCTTTCTGTTAAATAACAAGCTGCACAAGAAGTCCAGAAACAGATACAAATTTTAAAGCAAAATACTAGTTCTATTTTCATATGATTGCTAATTTTCTTCAACCTCCAGGGAATTTTTCTGTTGGTGAGTTATCTCTAAACTTAAAGAAATTAATTCAATTGATCATCTAAAAGAAAGAAGTGCAATAAAGGTATATTTTTCCTATATTCCCAGACATTTTGGACGTCCTGATATATTTATATTTATTGTACTTTTTTATATTAGCAATTAGTGTTTTTTAATTATAATACAAGGTGAGGATTCAGTTTAGTTAAGTTCAGTCGCTCAGTCGTGTCTGACTCTTTGCAACCCCATGAATCGCAGCAAACCAGGCCTCCCTGTCCATCACCAACTCCCGGAGTTCACTCAGATTCACGTCCTCGAGTCCGTGATGCCATCCAACCATCTCATCCTCTGTCATACTCTTCTCCTCCTGCCCCAAATCCCTCCCAACATCAGAGTCTTTTCCAATGAGTCAACTCTTCGCATGAGGTGGCCAAAGTACTGGAGTTTCAGATTTAGCATCAGTCCTTCCAAAGAAATCACAGGGCTGATCTCCTTCAGAATGGACTTCAGTTGGATCTCCTTGCAGTCCAAGGGACTCTCAAGAGAGTCTTCTCCAACACCACAGTTCAAAAGCATCAATTTTTGGCACACAGCCTTCTTCACAGTCCAACTCTCACATCCATACATGATCACAGGAAAAACCACAGCCTTGATTAGACAGACCTTAGTCGGCAAAGTAATGTCTCTGCTTTTGAATACGCTACCTAGCTTGGTCATAACTTTCCTTCCAAGGAGTAAGCATCTTTTAATTTCATGGCTGCAGTCACCATCTGCAGTGATTTTGGAGCCCCCAAAATAAAGTCTGACACTGTTTCCACTGTTTCCCCATCTATTTCCCGTGAAGTGATGGGACCAGATGCCACGATCTTCGTTTTCTGAATGCTGAGCTTTAGGCCAACTTTTTCACTCTCCACTTTCACTTTCATCAAGAGGCTTTTAGCTCCTCTTCACTTTCTGCTATAAGGGTGGTGTCGTCTGCATATCTGAGGTTATTGATATTTCTCCTGGCAATCTTGATTCCAGCTTGTGTTTCTTCCAGTCCAGCGTTTCTCATGATGTACTCTGCATATAAGTCAAATAAGCAGGGTGACAATATACAGCCTTGATGTGCTCCTTTTCCTATTTGGAACCAGTCTGTTGTTCCATGTCCAGTTCTAACTGTTGCTTCCTGACCTGCATGCAGATTTCTCAAGAGGCAGGTCAGGTGGTCTGGTATTCCCATCTCTCTCAGAATTTTCCACAGTTTATTGTGATCCACATAATCAAAGGCTTTGGCATAGTCAATAAAGCAGAAATAGATGTTTTTCTGGAACTCTCTTGCTTTTTCCATGATCCAGAGGATGTTGGCAACTTGATCTCTGGTTCCTCTGCTTTTTCTAAAACCAGCTTGAACATCAGGAAATTCACGGTTCACGTATTGCTGAAGCCTGGCTTGGACAATTTTGAGCATTACTTTACTAGCATGTGAGATGAGTGCAATTGTGTGGTCGTTTGAGCATTCTTTGGCACTGCCTTTATTTGGGATTGGAATGAAAACTGACCTTTTCCAGTCCTGTGGCCACTGCTGAGTTTTCCAAATTTGCTGGCATACTGAGTGCAGCACTTTCACGACATCATCTTTCAGGATTTGAAATAGCTCAACTGGAATTCCATCACCTCCACTAGCTTTGTTCGTAGTGATGCTTTCTAAGGCCCACTTGACTTCACATTCCAAGATGTATGGCTCTAGATTAGTGATCACATCATCATGATTATCTGGGTTGTGAAGATCTTTTTGTACAGTTCTTCTGTGTATTCTTGCCACCTCTTCTGAATATCTTCTGCTTCTGTAGGTCCATACCATTTCTGTCCTTTATCGAGCCCATCTTTGCATGAAATGTTCCCTTGGTATCTCTAATTTTCTTGAAGAGATCTCTGGTCTTTCCCATTCTGTTATTTTCCTCTATTTCTTTGCATTGATCGCTGAAGAAGGCTTTCTTATCTCTTCTTGCTATTCTTTGGAACTCTGCATTCAGATACTTATATCTTTCCTTTTCGCCTCTCTTCTTTTCACAGCTATTTGTAAGGCCTCCCCAGACAGCCATTTTGCTTTTTTGCATTTCTTTTCCATGGGGATGGTCTTGATCCCTGTTTCCCATACAGTGTCACAAACCTCATTCCATAGTTCATCAGGCTCTCTATCTATCAGATCTAGGCCCTTAAATCTATTTCTCACTTCCACTGTATAATCATAAGGGATTTGATTTAGGTCATACCTGAATAGTCTAGCGGTTTTCCCTACTTTCTTCAATTTGAGTCTGAATTTGATAATAATGAGTTCATGATCTGAGCCACAGTCAGCTCCTGGTCTTGTTTTTGTTGACTGTATAGAGCTTCTCCATCTTTGACTGCAAAGAATATAATCAATCTGATTTCGGTATTGACCATCTGGTGATGTCCATGTGTAGAGTCTTCTCTTGTGTTGTTGAAAGAGGGTGTTTGCTATGACCAGTGCATTTTCTTGGCAAAACCCTATTAGTCTTTGCCCTGCTTTATTCCGCATTCCAAGCCAAATTTGCCTGTTACTCCAGGTGTTTCTTGACTTCCTACTTTAGCATTCCAGTCCCCTATAATGAAAAGGACATCTTTTTTGGGTGTTAGTTCTAAAAGGTCTTGTAGGTCTTCATAGAACCGTTCAACTTCAGCTTCTTCAGCATTACTGGTTGGGGCATAGACTTGTATAACGGTGATATTGAATGGTTTGCCTTGGAAATGAACAGAGATCATTCTGTCGTTTTTGAGATGCATCCAAGTACTGCATTTCGGACTCTTCTGTTGACCATGATGGCTACTCCATTTCTTCTGAGGGATTCCTGCCCGCAGTAGTAGATATAATGGTCATCTGAGTTAAATTCACCCATTCCAGTCCATTTTAGTTCACTGATTCCTAGAATGTCGACGTTCATTCTTGGCATCTCTTGTTTGACCACTTTCAATTTGCCTTGATTCATGGACCTGACATTCCAGGTTCCTATGCGATACTGCTCTTTACAGCATCGGATCTTGCTTCTATCACCAGTCACATGCACAACTGGGTGTTGTTTTTGCTTTGGCTCCATCCCTTCATTCTTTCTGGAGTTATTTCTCCACTGATCTCCAGTAGCATACTGGGCACCTAATGACCTGGGGAGTTCCTCTTTTGGTATCCTATCATTTTGCCTTTTCATACTGTTCATAGGGTTCTCAAGGAAAGAATACTGAATTGGCCTGCCATTCCCTTCTCCAGTGGACCACGTTCTGTCAGCCCTCTCCACCATGACCTACCCGTCTTGGGTTGCCCAGCAGGCATGGCTTGGTTTCACTGAGTTAGACAAGGCTGTGGTCCTATTGTGATTAGATTGACTAGTTTTCTGTGAGTATGGTTTCAGTGTGTCTGCCCTCTGATGCCCTCATGCAACACCTACCATCTTACTTGGGTTTCTCTTACCTTGGGTGTGGGGTATCTCTTCACGGCTGCTCCAGCAAAGCACAGCCACTGCTCCTTACCTTGGACGAGGTTATCTCCTTACCGCCGCCATAACCAACAAGGACCTACTGTATAGCACAGGGAGTTATATTCAATATTTTGTAATAACCTATATGGAAAAAGAATCTGAAAAGGAATATCTGTATCTGTATATATACACACACACACACGTATATATAACTGGATATATATATATATATAATGTGTGTGCTCAGTCACCGCCAGGCTGTTCTGTTCGTGGGATTATTCCCGCAAGAATACTGAAGTGGGCTGCCATTTCTTCCCCCAGGGGATCTTCCTGACCCAGGATTGAGCCCATGTCTCCTGCATTGCCAAGTGGATTCTTTACCACTGAGCCACTTGGGAAGCCTATAAATATATATATATAACTGAATATATAAAATATATGTAAAACTGAATCATTATGCTGCACACCTGAAACTAACACAATATGATAAATTAGCTATACTTCAATAAAAAACAATAAATTTTTAAAGATTAATAAAAATTAAAAAGTAAAAACTAACAAAAGTGAATAATCCTTTGGAAGGTCTCATTAACTAAAAATAAGAGAAAAGTTATAATTAACATTAGCGCTAAGAGCAGGGACATTATAACTACAGACCTGGAGAGGTTTTTTTTTAAATTATTAGAGAATTACATATAACTTAATGTTAATAAACCTGAAGATTAAATAAAATGGATGATAGTCAAGAAAATAGGAATTACCAAGGTCAACTCAAGGGGCTTCCCTGATAGCTCAGCTGGTAAGGAATCCATCTGCAATGCAGGAGACCCTGATTTGATTCCTGGGTTGGGAAGATCCCGTGGAAAAGGGATAGGCTACCTACTCCAGTATTCTTGGGCTTTCCAGCTGGCTCAGATGGTAAAGAATTCACCTGCAATGCAGGAGACCTGGGCTCAATCCCTGGGTTGGGAAGGTCCCCTGGCCATAGGACTGTAAAAGGTCAGCTTTCATTCCAATCACAAAGAAAGGCAATGCCAAAGGATGTTCAAACTAACGCACAATTGTACTCATCTCATTACTCTGTACTCATTACTTTGCTAGTACACGCTAGCAAAGTAATGCTCAAAATTCTCCAAGCGAGGCTTCAACAATACGTGAACCAAGAACTTCCAGATGCTTAAGTTAGATTTAGAAAAGGCAGAGGAACCAGAGATCGAACTGCCAACATCCACTGGCTCACAAAAAAGCAAGAGAATTTCATAAAAACATCTACATTTGCTTCATTGACTATGCTAAAGCCTTTGACTGTGTGGATCACAACAAACTTGTTGAAAATGCTTGAAGAGATGGTAATACCAGACTACCTTACCTGCCTCCTGAGAAATCTATATGCAGGTCAAGAAGCAACAGTTAGAACTGGAACAATGGACTGGTTCCAAATTGGGAAAGGAGTATGTCAAGGCTGTATACTGTCATCTTGTTTATTTAACTCATATGCATAGTACATCACGTGAAATGCTGGAATGGATGAAGCACAAGCTGGAATCAAGACTGTAGGGAGAAATATCAATAACCTCAGATAGGTGCAGATGACATCACCCTTATGGCAGAAAGTAAAGAGGAACTAAAGAGCCTCTAGATAAAAGTGAAAGATGAGAGTAAAAAAGCTGGCTTAAAACTCAACATTCAGAAAACTAAGATCATGGCATTCAGTCCCATCACTCCATGGCAAATAGATGGGGAAAGAATGGAAACAGTGACAGACTTTATTTTCTTGGGCTCCAAAATCACTGCAGATGGTGACTGCAGGCATGAAATTAAAAGATGCCTGTTCCTTGGAAGAAAAGCTATGACAAACCTAGACAACATAATAAAAAGCAGACATTACCGACAAAGGTCTGTATAGTCAAAGCTATGGTTTTTCCAGTAGTCATGTATGGCTATTGTATGTCATGTATGGAGAGTTGAATCATAAAACTGAGCATCAAAGAATTACTGCTTTTGAATTGTGGTGTTGGAGAAGACTTTTGAGAGTCCCTTGGACTGCAAGGAGATCATACCAGTTAATCCTAAAGGAAATCAACCCTGAATATTCATTGGAAGGACTGATGCTGAAGCTGAAGCTCCAATACTTTGGCCACCTGACACAAAGAACTGACTTACTGGAAAAGAACCTGATGTTGGGAAAGATTGAAGGCAGGAGAAGAAGGGGACGACAGAGGATGAGATGGCTGGATGGCATCACTGACTTGATGGACATGAATTTACGTAAGTTCTGGGCATTGGTGATGGACAGGGAAGCCTGGTGTGCTGCAGTTCATGGGGTCGCAAAGAGATGGACACGACTGAGTGACTGAACTGAACTGAAGGTCAACTCCAGAAAAGTTATGAAAATAACAAAAACCCATAGCAGAAATGTGTAAGATATTCAAAGAACTAGCCACTGAAATATCAGGCACAAGTGGTTTTCTTCTACTAAACAGATGATCTCTACATTATCCATACTGTTCTCAAATTTATAGAACAGCAAGAAATCTTTCTTAATTCATTCTATGAGGCTAGCATATTCTTAATACCCATCTGAACTAAGACATGATAAAAAAAAAACCACCTATAGATCAATCTTCACTTGTGAAGATGGACACAAAAATCCCAAGTAAAGTATCAGCAAATAGAACTTAGTGGATTAGAGCATAATTTATTATGACCATGAAAAGTTTACACCAACAATGCAAGAATTGTTAAACTACAAAATTTATTAACATAACTTTTTATTTATTCAACAAGTATATTCTAACTGACTTATATGTGTCTGACTCTATGCTAGGTGCTGGGGATACAGCAGTACCAAATAAGGTAGGTTCATTCCCCCATGGAGCAAGATCCTCATGGGAGAAAGAAACTCACTTATTAGGAATTAAAGAGTTGGTGAAAGTGAAAGTCGGTCAGTGATGTCCGACTCTTTGCAACCCCATGAACTGTAGCCCACGGGACTCCTCTGCCCATGGAATTCTCCAGGGAAGAATACTGGAATGGGTTGCCATTCCCTTCTCCAGGGGATCTTCCTAACCCAGAGACTGAACCCAGGTCTCTCGCATTGCAGGTGGATTCTTTACCATTTGAGCTACCTGGAAGACTATGGTAAAACTGAGGGAGACTCACTTTAGATCAGGTAGCTAAGGAAGGCTTTTCTCGGAAGGGGCATTTAAGCTGAGTTGAAAAGCAACTGCTTGGGCTTCCATAGTGACTCAATGGAAAAGAATCTGCCTGCCAATGAGGAAGACAAGTGTTTGATCCCTGATCCGGGAAGATCCAACATGCCATGGGGCAACTAAGCTTGTGCACCACAACTACTGAGCTTGTGCTCCAGAGCCTGTGAGCCACGACTACTGAGTCCACAAGCCACAACTTTAGAGCCTGTGCTCCAAAACAAGAGAAGCCACCACAATGTGAAGCTCATGCACCGCAACTAGAGAAAAGCCTGTGCAACAGCAGAGACCCAGCAGAGCCAAAAGGAAAGTTAAAAAAATAATAAATTTTAGAAAATGAAAAGCAACTGCTTGAGTGTTCAAAGAACAAGAAGGATGATCAGGAGGCTAGGCCAGGTGCCCAGGGGAGAGAGGTGGGAGATGAAGGTAGGAAAAGGTAGATCACAGATCACAGAAAGGAAAGGATTTTATTGTAAGAAGAATGGAAAGTCACAGAAGAATATTAAAGGAGAGTGAACGGTGCCATTTTATCCATTATTCACTCTCCACTTAATCCCTAGGATCTACAAGCTGAAAATTTCAAGGGTCTAGGCAAATGTTTGGGATCTGAAAAAATATATTTACAAGTCCAAAATGCAGAAAGAAAATTATAATCATAAAAATTAATAAATGCTTAAGTGTCCTCAGACTATAACACCAAGCAACTCCATTCATTAAGGTAAGCATTTCTTAAGTTTTCACTACATTTGAAAATAATTCTCACTTTGCAAAAAAAATGCTATGTTAATCATTAAAAATCTTAGGGTAATTACAAATTAAGTCAGTTATTTGTAGCCAGAGACTGTCAGAAGCAAAACAATTAAAATTCTTTTAATCTATGATAGAAAAATAAATAAATAAAACCACATAACCACATTTTTAATACAGGATGTGGATACCTTTTAAATTGTTTCCTATAAAATGGGACAAAAATCTCTAAAACTTCCCAGGTAAGCATTCCAAGGACACATGCTGGTCTTACAACCACTCTAGACAGGATCAGAGTTACATGTTCAAAAGCTGATCTTGGCTTCCCTGTGGAAAATATGTTACCGAGGACCATGAGGAGAAGCAGAGACAAGTTGGAAGGAGACCATGGCCTTCTAGGTGAGGGAAGATAGCCTGGATCAAATGGAGGCAATAGAGGTCCAGGGAACATGCAACATATTAAAAAGTAGAAGAGCTTCTATCATAAAGTAACTGGCTACTGGTGTTAATAAGAATGCAATCTGTGACCACAAAGTATAGTAAGGCCAATCAACCCTTTAAAAATAAGAGTCCAGATTCTCCCCTCGCAGTCCAGGGTTAGGACCCAGCGTTTTCACTGCTGTGGTCCCAGATTCAATCCCTGGTTGGGGAACTAAGATTCTATAAGCCAGATGGCAGAGACAAAAACAAAAACAAAAAATTCCAAACTCTGAAGTCACCATTCATTCATACAGTCACGAACCACTTTTTAGGGATGTACTATGTTTTAGGTACTATAACAGAACCAAGCCCAGGAGGGTACAATGAGGATTTTAACACCCTGAAGGACAGAGATGTTCAAATTTATAATTAAAATATGGCATAGTGAGTGCCATAATTAAAATACAAATAAAGATATAAGATAGATATGCTCTAGGGATACAAAGAACTGCTGTTAAGTCAGAAAAGGTTTCATAGAGGAGGTAAGATTTTAAACTGAGTCTCAAAGAATGAGTTGGAATTTGTCATGCAGAAAACATAGTTTCGAAGAAACTTAATACTGTTTTCCATAGAAGTTATGCCATCTTATAATCCCACCAATAGAGCACAAAGGTTCCAATTTAGCCACATCCTTGCCAACATACTATTTGTTTTTGATTTTTTTTTCGATAGTTGTCATCCTGATGGGTGTGAAATGACACCTCATTGTGGTTTTGATTTATACTTCCTTGCTGATTAGTGATGCTGAGTGTCTTTACATATGTTTATGGGCCATTTGCGTCTTCAGCGATCAATGCAAAGAAACAGAGGAAAACAACAGAATGGGAAAGACTAGAGATCTCTTCAAAAAAATTAGAGATACCAAGGGAACATTTCATGCAAAGATGGGCTTGATAAAGGACAGAAATGGTATGGACCTAACAGAAGCAGAAGATATTCAGAAGAGGTGGCAAGAATACACAGAAGAACTGTACAAAAAGATCTTCATGACCCAGATAATCATGATGATGTGATCACTCATCTAGAGCCAGACATCCTGGAATGTGAAGTCAAGTGGGCCTTAGAAAGCATCACTATGAACAAAGCTAGTGGAGGTGATGGAATTCCAGTTGAGCTATTTCAAATCCTGAAAGATGATGTCGTGAAAGTGCTGCACTCAGTATGCCAGCAAATTTGGAAAACTCAGCAGTGGCCACAGGACTGGAAAAGGTCAGTTTTCCTTTCAGTCCCAAAGAAAGGCAATGCCAAAAAAATGCTCAAACGACCGCACAATTGCACTCATCTCACATGCTAGTAAAGTAATGCTCAAAATTGTCCAAGCCAGGCTTCAGCAATACGTGAACCGTGAATTTCCTGATGTTCAAGCTGGTTTTAGAAAAAGCAGAGGAACCAGAGATCAAGTTGCCAACATCCTCTGGATCATGGAAAAAGCAAGAGAGTTCCAGAAAAACATCTATTTCTGCTTTATTGACTATGCCAAAGCCTTTGATTATGTGGATCACAATAAACTGTGGAAAATTCTGAGAGAGATGGGAATACCAGACCACCTGACCTGCCTCTTGAGAAATCTGCATGCAGGTCAGGAAGCAACAGTTAGAACTGGACATGGAACAACAGACTGGTTCCAAATAGGAAAAGGAGCACGTCAAGGCTGTATATTGTCACCCTGCTTATTTGACTTATATGCAGAGTACATCATGAGAAACGCTGGACTGGAAGAAACACAAGCTGGAATCAAGATTGCCAGGAGAAATATCAATAACCTCAGATATGCAGACGACACCACCCTGATGGCAGCAAGTGAAGAGGAACTAAAAAGCCTCTTGATGAAAGTGAAAGTGGAGAGTGAAAAAGTTGGCTTAAAGCTCAACATTCAGAAAACAAAGATCGTGGCATCTGGTCCCATCACTTCATGGCAAATGGATGGGGAAACAGTGGAAACAGTGTCAGACTTTATTTTGGGGGCTCCAAAATCACTGCAGATGGTGACTGCAGCCATGAAATTAAAAGACGCTTACTCCTTGGAAGGAAAGTTATGACCAACCTAGATAGCATATTCAAAAGCAGAGACATCACTTTGCCGACTAAGGTCCGTCTAGTCCAAGGCTATGGTTTTTCCTGTGGTCATGTATGGATGTGAGAGTTGGACTGTGAAGAAGGGCTGAGTGCCGAAGAATTGATGCTTTTAAACTGTGGTGTTGGAGAAGACTCTTGGAGAGTCCCTCGGACTGCAAGGAGATCCAACCAGACCATTCTGAAGGAGATCAGCTGTGGGATTTCTTTGGAAGGACTGATGCTAAAGCTGAAACTCCAGTACTTTGGCCACCTCATGTGAAGAGTTGACTCTTGGAAAAGACTTTGATGTTGGGAGGGATTTGGGGCAGGAGGAGAAGGGTACGACAGAGGATGAGATGGTTGGATGGCATCACTGACTCGATGGACGTGAGTCTGAGTGAACTCCGGGAGTTGGTGATGGACAGGGAGGCCTGGTGTGCTGCAATTCATGGGGTCACAAAGAGTCAGACACGACTGAGTGACTAAACTGAACTGAACTGAATGGGCCATTTATGTTTTCATCTTTGGAGAAATGTCTATTCAAGCCCTTTGGATATTTTAAAATCATGTTATTTGATTTTTGTTGTTGTTGAGTTGTAATTCTTTATATATTCTGGATATTAATCTCTTATTAGATACACGATTTGCAAATATTTTCTCCCATTCTGTAGGACACTTTTCACTCTATGATTTTCTTCGATGCACACAATTTTCAAAATTTTTAAGTCTGATGTGGTTCTATTTGTCTATTTTTGCTTTTTTGTCTATGTTTTTGGTGTCCTATCCAAAAAACCATTGCAAGGCCAATGTTACGAAGCTTTTATTGTGTTTTCTTACAGGAGTTTCAAAGTCTTAGGTCTTAAGCTTACATCTTTAATCCACTTTGACAATTTTTTGTATATGGTGTAAGATAAGGGTCTAACTTGATCTGTTTGCAAACAGATACCCCAAATCCCCAGCACCATATGTTGAAAAGACTGTTTCCCATTGAATGATCTTGGCACTCATGTCAAAGATTATTCAACCTTATATACAAGGGTTTATTTCTAGGCTTCTATCTATTCCATTGGTCTATTTGTCTGTCTTAATGCCAGTACCACACTCTTTTTGATTAGTGTAGCTTTGTAATATATTTTGAAATTAGGAATGTGAATTCTCCAACTCTGTTACACATGACCTATTATTTTTATAAAATGTGCAAAGACAATATGTTTTTCCTCACAAACTTAATATAGATCGTTAACCACAGCTTCTTTTCATTTTACGTCTTTTCACCACAATCCTCCCTGTTAGTTGAATTAGTAGCTGTAGGCACTTGGGGGATTCCTGAATGGAAAGCTAAACTGATGATATATTGATTTTAAGTTTAATGGTAAATATTTACGTGGTCCTCAGTCACTTCCGTGTGTGGCTGAGTTACAATTAACTGTCCAGTGTACAAAGATGTTGCTGGGCCAGTGAGCATGCTGACAGAAATGTGCAGGGTAGATCACACCATGATACACATGTGTCAATTCAAAGAGTATTTCAGGGTAGTCAGTACACAAGAAAAAATGTAGCCTTGCAATCCTACAGCCCATATATGAACAATATTTGCTAGAGTTCTCCCAAAGTTGATAACAATCTTACAAGTTTATATCATGTCACCAATAGCAGTTGTCAACTTTACTTTGCCGACCAAGGTCCGCATAGTGAAAGTTAAGGTTTCTCCAGTAGTCATGTATGGATGTGAGAGCTGGACCATAAAGAAGGCTGAGCATCGAAGAATTGATGCTTTTGAATTGTGGTGTTGCAGAAGACTCTTGAGAATCCCTTGGACTGCAAGGAGATCAAACCAGTCAATACTTGAGGAAATTAATCATGAATATTCATTCAAAGGACTGATGCTGAAACTCCAATACTTTGGCCCCTGATGCAAAGAGCTAACTCATTATAAAAGAGCCTGATGGTGGGAAAGACTGAAGGCAAGAGGAGAAGGGGGCAACAGAGGATGAGATGGTTAGATGACATCACCAACTCAATGAACATGAGTTTGAGCAAGCTCTGGGAGACGGTGAAGGACAGCGAAGACTGGACTGCTGCAGTCCATGGGGTCACAAAGAGTCGGACACGACTGGGCAACTGAACAACAACAGCAGCAGCAGTCGTGAAGCTGAAAGGAACTTTTAAAATCTATCAATAACAAATAGCATACTTTGGTCAACCATGTTATAGAAGAATCAAATTATCTTTTTATCTCTTTTTAAAAACGTCACAGAAGTGTTGTAATATGAAGAGGTAATCAAAGTGGAAGCAGCCAAAAAATGTTGGAAAAAAATTTCACAGCAACATGTTAGGGAAATATTAATACAAATGAATATAAAATTATGTTTTTTCTGAATTTTTAATTTGTCAATTCTTGAGTTGCCATTTTTGTGATTTCTTTCCTCATTGTAAATAAATATTCACTTCTGTACCTCTAATTAGGACTTCCCAGGTGGCATTAGTGGTAAAGAATCCACCTGCTGATGCAGGAGACATAAGGGATGCAGGTTCGATCCGTGGGTCACAGGTTCGATCGCCAGGTCAGGAAGATCCCCAGAGGAGGGCATGGCAACTCTCTCCCGTATTCTTGCCCAGAGAATCCCATGGACAGAGGAGCCTGGCAGGCTACAGTCCACAGGCTCACAAAGAGTCAGACACGACTGAAGTGACTTAGCACACATGCACCTCTAATTATGTAAATGAAATTAATTTTTTTCTTTTTTAAAAATTTTATTGGGAGTACAGTTAATTTACAATGTTGTGTTAGTTTCAGGTATAGAGCAAAGTGATTCAGTTATACATATACATATATTCATTCCTTTTCAGATTATTTTCTCATACACATTACCACAGAATACTGAGTAGAGTTCCAACTGTCGAACTGTAAGTCCCTGTTGGTTATCTAATTTTCTTTTTCTTAAAGAGCATTCCCACAAAACCTAGATTTGTTTCTGGTCAGAAAGAAGGGTCTCTTTGCTTGAACAAAGGCATGTAAGGGGGAAGGAAACCAGATATACATGGAAGATCTTATGGAGAGACACTGGGCAGGAGTAGGAAGATCTTTTAAACAGTAGAAGAAATATGTGTAAGTAGGCTAAAGGCATCCTATGGAGGCCCTCAGAAGCAAAGAAAGACTTCAGGCTTGGATAGAAAAGCTTTATTTTTTTCTTTCCAAAATAAGCAACAATCAACTTTTACAGGTCAGTTCAATTCAGTTCAGTCACTCAGTCGTGTCCGACTCCACGACCCCATGAATCGCAGCACACCAGGCCTCCCTGTCCATCACCAATTCCCGGAGTTCACTCAGATTCATTTCCATCGAGTCAGTGATGCCATCCAGCCATCTCATCCTCTGCCATCCCCTTTTTCTCCTGCCCCCAATCCCTCCCAGCATCAAAGTCTTTTCCAATGAGTCAACTCTCTGCATGAGGTGGCCAAAGTACTGGAGTTTCAGCTTTAGCATCATTCCTTCCAAAGAAATCCCAGGGTAGGGACACTTAAAAGAGAACTGTGATAAAATTGGGTCTGTTGGAATATATTTAAGAAAGTACTGAATATAAAGTCAAACATGGTAGGTTATCCCTTTACTTTTCTTCTGCTGATAATGAATACAGTATTCTGGAGTTAGGATTTGTAGTTACCCTACCTCAGATTTTCAAAGTGAGTGTACAGAAAACACGGATTCTTAATAGTCTGTGGAAACTTACTGATGTCCTCATTTATTTAATATACATTTATTGATGCTTTCTGGTGCCAACAGCAGTGACCATGTTGGCAAAAGTCTGTTCTTGTAGAGCTGAAGACAGAGCAAAAACCCTTAGCCTGACCTTTCACCTTCCACCACCTGCCTTCATGCTGTGCCTCCTCTTTACTACAATCTCTCCCCCAACACCCCCCCAACCTCCACCCACTGCTGCCCCAGTACTTCTGCCCAACCCTCAGTTCACAGAGACTCCGGCAGAAAGGGGAAAGGTGTGGTGCTCAGGGAAGAACGTGTGTCCATACCCTCTAGTGAACATAACATTTTGGGGAAATAAACATCACCCTCTCCTCATGACACCACTGAAAATTCCTGCAACTGAACATGCACTTCTTTATCTATACTTACCTAATCCTACGTTCAAAACATTTTACAACTACATGATAAGAGTAACATCTCGAAAAAGGCAGACTTAAAACACCAATTTTAAGGAACTGGGTAAATATATCTTGCCTTTCAAATAATGCTTTTCCATAAAGGTATATTATCTGTCCATAAGTAAAATATAAGCTAAAGAAATAAGACGTTTAGTAAATGAACTGTAGTTTTCTGAGAGACACATGTGCTACCCTATTCATTGTGTTTAAAGTCAGCACCTTTGCCTATAAAGACCAGCAATCCACAGAGTCTACAGTCGTTTGCAATTAGGAAACACAGGGAAAACCTCATAAAATAAAGCTTAGAACTTAAAGACATTTTCAAACAATTAATTTAAGTGACTTCCATGCAAACTAGAAAATTTATTAGCAAGTGAAAGTTTCCCAAAAACCTAGTACAAAATGTTTATGGTTATACTAAAACTTCCAGCAGCAAAAATTCCACGAGCATAAATAACTATCTATTGAACCTCTTTGTGGCACTTTCAAAATACCAATAAACTTGAAAATAATACTCATTTCCTTTCTCCCAAAAACAGTATGAAAAGATCACATAGAAACCCAACTATTTCTCTGATGCCCAATTTATGACTGAAATTACAGATGGTTTCAATTTGTTCTTAGTAAGTTTATTTCACCATGTACATATTTTAATGGTCCAAAGGTAGAGGGAAAGCTAATGAAAATTAATGGTAGAAAACAGAATATAAAACATTAAACAACCAAAAACCCTTTCCTACGGCCAAATACCAAGGTCTGTGTTTTGAAGATAATTATCTATAAACTGAGTAATGTGGAAATACTTTCATTTCCTCTGTATTTAGGAAATGTTACAAAGCTTCCCAAAGCCTTTATTATTTATTTTTGGCTATGCTGGGGCTTTGCGTGGTATGTGGGCTTTCTCAGTTCCCCAAACAGGGATCAAACCTGCACTGCTGCATTGGAAGGTGAATTCTTAACCACTGGACCAACAGAGAAGAACTTCTAAAGCCTTTAAATAAGCACCAAACAAATGGTTCTCTAAGAGTTTAGTGTTAAATTTGGTAGTCATATAAAACAAGGACTATCAACTGTAGAGATCTGCAAAGACTAAACTTCTAAAAGCTGCACCGCAGCGTAAGATGAATGTGAACAGAGAACTGTAGAAGAAGGAGTTAAGAGTATGAGCAGAAATAAAGGTAAGGACTAGCTATCAGAATTTATAAAAGGTCTGTACAATAATAATTCAGAAAAATTAAAAGGACATTTTATAACTAGACATTTAAATTGCAAAGAATGTAATTAGTTAGAAGAGAATCTAATCAAGACATTGGAGTTAAGACAGTTAAAAAACAGGTCCTCAAGCAGAAAGGATACTATATCACACTGGGGCATAAAGGCTAGTGTTGACTCCCCAAATTATATTCCTCTCTCTGAATCAACATAAAACTATCTTCAACATTTAATTTCCTTACAGGTCTTCCTTGCAAGAATAGATTCTCTCTTAGAAAGAAACAAAAAGACAGTACCTTAAGAAGAGTTGAAATACACAAACTGATATAATTAATCAAATCACCAACACATAAAAGGGGCATAAAAAAGTAAAAGTGTTAGTTGCTCAGTGGTGTCCAACTCTTTGTGACCCCATGGACTATATATAGCCCACTAGGCTCCTCTGTCCATGGGATTCTCCAGGCAAGAATATTGCCACTTCCTTAGAGGGGATCTTCCCAACCCGGGATTGAACCTGGGTCTCCTGCATTGTCCCTTCACAGATCACTGCCTTGTCGTTGTGAAGGGGCTTGTATAACTCAATGAAGCTATGAGCCATGCCGTGCAGGGCCACCCAAGACAGATGGGTTATCAGAGAGTTCTGACAAAATGTGATCCACTGGAGGAGGGAATGGTAAACCACTCCAGTGTACTTGCCATGAGAATCTCATGAACTGTATTAAAGGACAAAAAGATATGACACTGAAAGATGAGTCCCCCAGGTCTGAAGGTGCCCAATAGGCTACTGGGGAAGAGTGGAAGAGAAATATTAATAGCCCCAGAAAGAATGAAGTGTCTAGGCCAAAGTGTAAACAATGCTCAGCTGTGGATGTGTCTGGTGATGAAAGTAAAATCCAATCCTGAAAAGAGCAGTATTGCATAGGAACCTGGAACGTTAGGTCCATGAATCAAGGTAAATTGGACATGGTCAAGCAGGAGACGATAAGAATAAACAGTGACATCTTAGGAATCAGTGAACCAAAAATGGACTGATTAAATGGACCAGAATGGGTGAATTTAATTCGGATGATCATTGTATCGACTACTTTGGGCAAGAATCCCATAGAAAAAATGGAGTAGGCCACACAATAAACAGAAAAGAGTCCAAAATGCAAACAACAAAATGATCTCAGTTCATTTCCAAGGCAAGCCATTCAACATCATAGTAATCCAAGTCTATGCTTACCACCAATGCTGAAGAAGCTGAAGTTGATCAGTTCTATGAAGGTCTAAAAGACCTCCTAGAACTAACACCAAAAAAAAGATGTTCTATTCATCACTGGGGATTTTAATGCAAAAGTAGAAGTCAAGCGATACCTGGAGTAGCAGGCAAGTTTGGCTTTGAATAGCAAAATGAAGCTGGGCAAAGGCTAACTGAATTCTGCCAAAAGAATGCACTGATCATAACAATACCCTTTTTCAACAACAAAGAGAGGACTTTACACATGGACATCACCAAATGGCCAATATCAAAAATAAAACTGTCCAACTGAGTGACTTTTACTTTCACTTTTGTAGTCAAAGACAGAGAAGCTGTAAAGTCAGCAAAAATAAGACGTGGAGCTGACTGTGGCTCAGATCATCAGCTTCTCATAGCAAAATTCAGGCTTAAAACTAAAGAAATCAGGGAAAACCAGTAGGCCAGCCAGGTATGACTTAAATCCCCTATGAATATGCAGTGGAGGTAATGAACAGATTCAAGGGATTAGACCTAGACAACAGCATGCCTGAAGAACTATGGACAGAGGTCTGTAATATTGTACAGGAGGCAGCAAACAAAACCATCCCAAAGAAAAAGAAAAGCAAGAAGGTAAAGTGGTTATCTGAGGAGGCTTTACAAATAGCTAAAGAAAGAAGAGAAAGCAAAAAGCAAGAGAGGAAAGGAAAGTTATATCCAACTAACTGCAGAGTTCCAAAGAGCAGCACAGAGAGAGGTAAGGAGGCCTTCTTCAATGAACAGTGCCTAAAACTAGAAGAAAACACAACATAAGGGGAAATACTAGAGATCTCTTCAGGAAAATTGGAGCTATCAAGGGAACATTTCGCCCAAAGGTGGGCACAATATAGGACAGAAACAGTAGAGACCTAGTAGCCACTGAAGAGATGAGTAAAAGATGGAAAGAATACACAAAAGAACTATACAGAAAAGATTTTCATGAACCAGATTACTATGATGGTGTGCTCAGTCACCCAGAACCAGACATTCTGGAGAGCAAAGTCAATTGGGCCTTAGGAAGCACTGCTGTTAATAAAGCTAATGGATGTGATGGAATTCCAGTAGAACTATTCAAAACCTTAAAGGATGATGCCATCAAAGTGTTGCACTCACTATGTCTGCAAATATGGAAGACTCAGCAGTGGCCACAGGACTGGAAAAAGTCAATCCTCATCCTAACTCCCAAGAAGGGTAGTACTAAAGAATGTGCTAACCGTTGGACAATTGCACTTATCTCCCATGCTAGCAAGGTCATGCATAAAATTTTGTATGCTAGGCTTCAGCATCATGCAAACCAAGAACTTCCAGATATCCAAGCTGGGTTTAAAAAGGAAGAGAAGCCAGAGATCAAATTGCCAATATTTGCTGGATCATAGAAAAAGCTAGGGAATTTCAGAAAATACCTACCTCTGTTTCACTGACTACATTAAAGCCTCTGACTGTGTGGATCAAAATAAACTGTGGAAAGTTCTTAAAGAGATGGGAATACCAGACCATCTTAACTGACTCCCGAGAAACATGTATGCAGATCAAGAAGCAACAGTTAGAACACCGTATAAAACAACTTATTGGTTCAAGATTGAGAAAGGAGTACAACTTTGTCTGCTGTCGCCCTGTTCGTTTAACCTATACGCTAAGCACATCATGAGAAATGCCAGGCAGGATAAGTTTCAAGCTGGAATCAAGATAGGTGGGAGAAACACCAATAACCTCAGATATATGGATGATACCACTCTAATGGCTGAAAGTGAAGATGAACTAAAGAGCCTCTTGAGGGTAAAGGAGGCGAGTGAAAGAACCAGCTTAAAACTAAGTATTAAAAATCTAAGACCATGGCATCTGGCCCCATTACTTCATGGCAAATAGAAGGGAAAGGTGGAAGTAGGGACAGATTTCCTCTTCTTGGGCTCTAAAATCACTGCAAATGGTGACTGCAGTCATGAAATCATAAGGCGATTGCCTCTTGGCAGGAAAGCTATAACAAACCTAGACAGTGTGTTGAAAACAAAGAAATTACCCTGCCAACAAGGTCCGTATAGTCAAGGCTATGGTCTTCCCAGTGGTCACATATAATTGTGAGAGCTGGACCATAAAGAAGGCAGAGCACCAAAGAACTGATGCCTTCGAACTGTGGTGCTAGAGGACTCCTGAAAGTCTCTTGGACAGCAAGAAGATCAAACCAGTCAATCTTCCGGGAAATCAACCTTGAACACTCGTTGGAAGGACTGATGCTGAAGCTGAAGCTCCAGTATTTTGGTCACCTGATGCGAACAGCTGACTCACTGGAAATGTACCTGATGCTGGGAAAGATTGAGGGCAGAAGAAGAAGAGGGCGTCAGAGGATGAGAAGGCTGGATGGTGTCACAGATGCAATGGACAAGAACTGGAGCAAACTTTAGGAGATGGTGAGGGACAGGGAGGCCTGGTGTGCTGCAGTCCATGGGGTAGCAAAGAATTGGACATGACTGAGTGACTGAACTGACTGACTGGGCAACTTTAACACCATTTCACTTTCACGCAAAACACTGTAGTGTGAAAATAAGGACTTTGGAGCCAAGGGCAACCTGAGCTTTCATTTGTTTTGTAACAAGGCAGTTTGGTTTAATTTATTTAACTTGAGTTCTTGCTTGTTCGTGATTAAGCAGTATACAGATGATTGAGAATTTAGTCTCACATTTTCATAAAAGGGTGAGATTTTTCTGTTCAGAGTCCTTTCTCTTATTTAAAGGAATGCTCTCCTAAATACTAACAAATGGCCTAATTGCTTTTGAGTGCAATGAATAAATAAAACAACATAAAAGTCATTAATTTAGCATTCTTTTTTGTACTAAGTCTTTGAAATCCAGGCTACATTTTACATTTAAACTTCTCAATCTGGTCGCTAATTTTTTTATTGTGGTTAAAAAAATAAATTTTCAATCTTCACTATTTTTAAGTGTAAAGTTCAGTGGTGTTAAGTGTATCTGCTTTGTTTTGCAACAGATCACTAGAACTTTCTCATTTTGAACTCTATACCCATTAAATACTCATTCTTTCTCTTTTCTCCCCCTAGGACTTGACAACTACCATTTTCTACCTTCTGTTTCTATGACTACATTAGATACCGCATATGGGTGGCATACAGTACTGGTCCTTTGTGACTGGCTTATTTTGCTTGGCACAATATCCTTAAAGTTCATGCATTTTGTAGCATGTGACAAGATTTCCTTCTTTTTAAGGCTTCATAATATTCCACTCTATGTATATACCACATTTTCTTTATCCATGCATCTGTTAATGGAATCTGGGTTGTTACACCTTTTGACTATTATGAATAATGCTGCAATAAATATGAATGTGTAAATATCTCTTTGAGAAATTTGTTTTTAAACAATAACCTTTTGTAAAATGAAACAAAATAATTAAGAAAATTCAATTAATAAAAATTTACTAGAAAGAGTTATTTTAGTAGGTTAAAGACAAGTATCTCTTGAGAATATGACTGAATTTCAACATGGAGATTTAAAGCTTAGATTTGTTTATAACTTATATTAAAAATTTAAGGAAGAAATGAAAAACAGGCCAAACTCATTAATACACCAAAACATCTAACTCCAAAATAATTTATAAAAAATGATATGCCCACAGATATCTAGATCATTACTTGTATCAGAAGTAAAACCAAATCAAAATGCTGCCTGTGTAGAAATATTCTACCTGAGAAAGAAAAGAAAGAAAGAAAAGTGAAGTCGCTCAGTCGTGTCCTACTCTTTGCGACACTGTGGACTATAGCCTACCAGGCTCCTCCATCCATGGGACTCTCCAGGCAAGAATACTGGAGTGGGTTGCCATTTCCTTCTCCAGGGAATCTTTCTGACCCAGGGATTGAACCTGGGTCTCCCCACATTGTAGGCAGATGCTTTACCCTCTGAGCTACCAGGGAAGCCCTGCTATTTTATCTGAAATAGCTTTTAAATAAGGATGATCAAACACAACCTATAAACAAGTATCTGCTCATGCTGAGTTTTAAAAACTTGTAACAGTTTTATATTTCAGTTCAGTTCAGTTCAGTCTCTCAGTTGTGTCTGACTCTTTGCGATCCGATGAACGGCAGTACGCCAGGCCTCCCTGTCCATCACCAACTTCCAGAGTCCACCCAAACCCATGTACATTGAGTCGGTGATGCCATCCAACCATCACATTCTCTGTCGTCCCCTTCTCCTCATGCCCTCAATCTTTCCCAGCATCAGGGTCTTTTCAAATGAGTCAGCTCTCCGCATCAGGTGGCCAAAGTATTGGAGTTTCAGTTTCAACATCAGTCCCTCTGATGAACACCCAGGACTGATCTCCTTTAGGATGGACTGGTTGGATCTCTTTGTAGTCCAAGGGACTCTCAAGAGTCTTCTCCAACACCACAGTTCAAAAGCATCAATTCTTCAGCACTCAGCTTTCTTTATAGTCCAACTCTCACATCCATACATGACCACTGGAAAAACCATAGCCTTGACTAGATGGACCTTTGTTGGCAAAGTAATGTCTCTGCTTTTTAATATGCTGTCTAGTTTTATATTTAACCCAGTGTTAAACATGTCATGTGATCAATATTATGTGGCAATAAACTCGGTTTGTCTGATTTTCTCCAATAGCTCATAAGTAAATATACTCAGAAAAATGATTATAGATATATTAATAGTAAATAAACCTCATTAAAAAGCAAATATATTCAGGCTATATAAACAAATGTTTAAAGTTGTATACTCCGCTAAATCTTATTCACATGTACACCAGCAATCAGCACAACTGATCCAAATGTTAATCATTTAGCACAAACATTTTCAATATCAGAAGTCAATTATTTTTTCAAGAAAGCTTTCTACATGCTTAGCTGCCTTACACTGCCTGTTGATAGAACTTATACCACTGAAATAAACATCACAGAAATAAAATTTTTCAAGACTTCCAGAACCTATGGTAAAAATGTTAGATGAAGAAGGAAAGTGGCACAGATCAGCTAACAAATAATTTGAGACCTAATCTTTACTAGAATTTACTCTGTGACCTGCGAGTTATATAATCCCTTTGCTCCACCTGCCTTCATATGTGAAACAGGCTATCTATACACGCTAATACCAATGAATGGCAGCCATTTGGAAAACCCATTTAGAAAAAAATTAAGTTAGATCTCTGCCTCTCACCATACACAAAAATGAGTACCAGTTCAGTTAAAGGTCTAAATGCGAAAAATACAGTAGAAATACTCAGGACATTTTATCATGTTAGAGTAGGAGGGACTGCTCTAGACAAGCATGAAACACAGAAACTATAAAGGCTGATTTTACTACATAAAAATTTAAGTGTTTTATTAGTATGAAAGATGCCCCAATGCTGAACAATAAGGCCTGGGAGAAAATATTTAAGCATCTTAAAAGACAAAGGTTAACATCTACACTTTGTAAAGGGTTCCTACAAAGCTACCAAAACAAACATTCCAAAAGAAAAGTGGGAATCATATGTAAACAGGTGGTACAAGACATAAAAATCAACAGCCAAGAGACTAACAAGATATTCTATCTTATTAGTAAGAATAAAAGTGCAAATTAAAGCCATAAAATATTAGAGTGGCAAAAATTCAGAGATAAATAATTTTATATCATTAACAGTGTAGAGGAATGGGTACTCTCACTGCAGATGGAAATGAACATTGATAGAGTTCTTCTGAACAGTAATTTGATAGCAGCTACCTCCTTGTAAAAAAATAGCCCATGAGCCAAACAGCTCCATATCTAGAAATTTATTCTACAGAAATGCATTTGTGTATAAAGATATAAGAATAAGGATGTTAAAAAAGTATTAATGTTTTTCATAATCAAAGAAGTGCAAGTCACTAAAATATTTATTAGAGAATGATTATAGTATAACAGAATGTACTTCTGCAGATGTTTAAAGGAATGAAATAGATTGCAAAAGATATCAAACAAAAAAAGTAAGTCTCAAAGAATGTTAGAAAAAAAATCTATTTAGCTGTTTTTCTAAATACACAGAAAAAGTTTCAGAAGATGAGTAAGAGTAGGAGGGTAGAAGAAGCAAATAATTCTAAATTCACACTTATTGTTTGAACGTTTTATGATAACCAAATATTACTTTTATAATTAAAAAAATAAAAGAACAGATGGGGATTTCATAAGTCATTCGCGATGTGTCACTCATAACATCCAGAATGTAGTATTCAGTTCCTAGATCCTACTATCTGGATGGAATGATCCTTTGCTAACTGCAGTTCTGAGACACAAAAAATAAAATTTTTCCATCTGTTTATTTCTGTTGCCTCAAACAAAACAACACAGTTGCTTTGCTCCCAACTCCCACAAAAGAAGTGGGCAGGTATATTGGAGGAAGACCCAGCAAGAATATTCATTTCTGCTTTATTATTTCAATATATTATAGCTGACCAAGCCCAGAAAGAAAAAAAAAAAACTCACAAAACAAAATTAAACAAGATTGATCTATGAAAAGGCAGAGGCTTATGAAAACAAAACTATCAAGGGAGAATGGTAAGTATACAACCCATGATGTTTCAAGTCTGCTGGAGCCATTTGAAGCTCTCCAAAAGAAGTATAGTTTGTATAATGTAAAACTTGTGGGAGAATCTGCCCCAGCAATGTTTCCTGAATACCTAAAGGAGCTGATTCAGGACAGGGGTTACTGGAGCAGGTTTTTAAAGATAAAGACTGGTTTGTTTGGGAAATGGATAGCCTTCAGAGAACAGAAACTTCACCTGTGTTTTAAAAATAAGCTCTGTGCCATTTTCATTGTTTCCCCAACTCACTCTTACCCATGAGACTTTGATCTTGACAACTCCAGTTTTGCTGGCCACAATACTTTTCAGGAACATAGTTCCCAATGTTGGCAAAGAATTTGAGTTCAAGAGATATCATAAAACACTTTAAAGTCAGAAAGATTCAATTCAGATCCTAACTTCTGTTTCAAGGTGCATTATCAGAGGCAAGTTACCCACTCCAGCATCTGAAGTGGAGACGCTGTGAAGGGTGGAGAAAACACCAGCAGTGTCTAAGCAAAGTTCCTGTGCACAGAAAACCCTTGTCAAATGGGAGCAAGGATTTTTCTATTATAAGACCTCTGACCTGAGTGTAGGAATGAAGAGTGAATAGCGGGCAGGGCACCTGTAGTGTTCCTGTAATTCTACTGGGACTAGATGTTAGGCTTTCTAATTTGCTAAATATGAATTGATTTCATCCACCCATGCAGAATACAAGTGCATTTGACAGAATACAGCAAAGTTAGGATTTATATTGTAAGCTATTTTTAAAACTGCCTGGTTAGCAAATTAAACCAGCTGTGAAAATATCCTGGTTTCCATTCACAACAAATACAAGACAAAAATTCTCCTTTAATGAACCTGGCCTTGTGGCAGCATAGCATATTCTGCATAATTCATTCCCAAGGGTTTCGGAGACACAATTTTCATAGGACGGACCAAAACTATTTTCGAGGGAAAAAAAGATGAGAGAAAAGAGTTTCTCTCTACAGATTTTCAGTGAATTCCACAAGTCACTGTCCCATTAACTTAGAAGACTACTGTCTGAATAAAAAATGGTAGTTATGTCAGTACTTGAAGCCAGTCTTAACTGTTTTTCCTTTAAAAGGGCATATGAAACACCAGTCTGCTCTGCAACATAATTTTTCAAGTTCTGTGACAGAGGGAGGAAAAAATCTACTCACTGCCACCAGAAAGCTACCCAGAGGACTCTCAATTTCAGATTTAGAACTTATCACTCCTTAAGAAGTTAGAGGAGAGATCCTGAATTATTTAGAATGTTGGCTAAGTCATATTATTTATAATTCCTATTCCTCTGGGGAAACAATTTGTTATTTCAACAAAGATCAGAAGTATAAATAACTAAATGGAATAGAATTTCAGGAAGTACTATTTAAATAAATTCACACTTGGAATGCAGGGAAACAGTCTATTAATTCAGTTCACTTCATAAAGACATTGCTAAGAAAAGGATATACCATTTTACACTATCTTTGGAAATCAACCAGACTGAGTTAGTTCAATTTGAAACATCCTAAGCCTTAAAGCCTTTGCTAAAGCGTAACATAAATTTTAATTAGTCAAGTGTGAAAAACTACAAAGCCAACTTTCTTGCCCCTCCAATTAGTCTGTCTATAAATAGAAGCAATGCATTAACAGCCACCAAAGCAACTGGGGAGGAGTTTCACAATGTACCCAACATATACATCCCTTGCAAACATGCTCTCAGCATGTTTAACCAAAGGGCTTCTGAAGATCTGTAATAAGACCCTTTTTAAATAAACTGTGACTCACTGTTTGCTTTCTTCACCAGGAGGTGGAGTCTTGCCATGCCCTTCCATTACAAAATCCTCCTGTTCCACCTGCAAAGTCAAGCACCACAGGTCAGCAGCAGTCAGGAACCAAGATGCAGTCACTTCCAAGTGCAGGGCCTGTGCTTACAGAGCCACACGGCATTCCATTACGAGCCTAACTAGGACAGGAGCCCCAGTCAACGGTTTTCCTTCTCCATGTTTGTATATAGCATCTCTCTTTGTGGGACCAGATTTGCAGAATAAAAAAAGGAAGCATGTTGATTTGCAATTCATAACTGTGACAAAAGTTCAGCATCCAGAATATAATTAAAAAAAAAAATGCTGTGAAACAGTAAGAAAAAGACAACCTACCAGAAAACTCTACAAAATAACTGAGTATGAATTGGATGCATACATGGCCCTAAATAAATGAAAAGATGTTCAGTCTCCTGTCAATCAGGAAAATGCAAATTAAAACCATAAAAAGATACCATTTCACCACCACCAGGCTGGCTAAAGAAGTTGGGCATTACCAAGTGTTGACAAGGGTGCAGAGCAATAGCAACTCTCATCCATTCCAGTGGGAGGGAAAACTGGTACCACTATTTTTAAGTAGTCTGCCATTATCTACTACACTTGATTATGTACTTACTGTACAAACCAGTGACTGCACTTCTAGATATATACCCTAAAGAAATTTTTGTGCAAAAATACAAAAATATTTTTAGTAGCACTATTTTTAACAGGAAAAAAATAAGGATTCATCAACATTAAAAGTAGACAAATGGGCAATGGTGTTTTAAGACAATAGAATATAATACTGCATGAAAATGAATGAACTATGGCAACATACCTCAACCTGGATGAGTTACAAAAACACAAAACTAGGTGAAAGAAGCACGTCACAGAAGAATAAGAATCCAGCATAAATCTATTAACATAAATTCAAATATATAAATTTTAAAATTACACATATGTATATTTATAGTTTATAAAACTATAAAGAAAAGGGAATAACTACTACAAAATTTAGGCTAATTAGTATCTTAGGGAGCCCCATTCAATCAGGAAGGAGCACATGGTTTCTAGGGTATAGATTCTATTTCTTGGCCTATGTAGTAGGTATATAGGTGTTTATTTTATAATTATTCTTTTGACTGTGTGTTTTTCTTTTCTCTTTCATAAGTATGGTTTATTTCTGAATACAATTTTCAAAAGAAGAAACAAAGCATTCTATTATTCCACATGGTTTATTGCTCAATAAAGGAAAATAAGTGGCAAAGACACAGCTACCTCCACAAACTGAGACGATTAGTCCTATGAAAACTTCCCCAAAGGCATAATTTTTAAAAAGTCAATTTTTAAAAGTATTCAAGGAGAGAGATCTCAACAGATGTATTCAAGGACTATTCCCTACTTAGAAAAATGTTGCCCACTGCTGTTGTTGCTCAGTCGTGTCCGAATCTTTGTGATCCTGTGGACGTTGGGCTTCCCTGTCCTTCACCATCTCCTGGAGCTCGCTCAAACTCAAGTCCATTGGGCCGGTGATGCCATCCAACCATTTCATTCTCTGTCGCCCCTTTCTCCTCCTGCCCTCAATCTTTCCCAGCAATCAAGGTTAATTAATTTTTATTGAAACATAGTTGCTTTACAATGTGTTAGTTTCTACTGCACAGCAAAATGAATCAGCCATCAGTTCAGTTCAGTCGCTCAGTCGTGTCCAACTCTTTGCGACCCCATGAATCACAGCACACCAGGCCTCTCTGTCCATCACCAACTCCCCGGAGTTCACTCACAGTCACGTCCATCAAGTCAGTGATGCCATCCAGCCATCTCATCCTCGTCCCCTTCTCCTCCTGCTCCCAATCCCTCCCAGCATCAGAGTCTTTTCCAATGAGTCAACTCTTCCCATGAGGTGGCCAAAGTACTGGAGTTTCAGAATCAGCCATACATATACTTATATCCCCTCCCTTCTGGGCTTCCTTCCCATTCAGGCCATCACATTAAGTAGAGTTCCCTGTGCTATTTCTTTTAACAGAAACTAGTAATCTGGAAGACAGACAGCAGTAATACAGACACACACCATAATGAAACCCAAATAAAACAAAAGGCTTTCCAGCTCTGCAACCCTCCTCTGCAGTCTTCATTTCTCAGAAATACTGGAGAAGATGAAATAGTATTAAGAGGCTAAGTTTCAAAACAAACAGAAAAATTGAGATTTTTAATGAAAAAAATCTCCTTTCCATTAAAAGGAAAAACTGGAGGAACTGTAAGCAAGAATAATAAAAGACGCATACTGCGAAATTCAAACCAGGTTTGACTTTTATTCTTCTCTGTGGACTTCCTGATCCTGCAGCCTACCAGGCTTTGCTAAGGAAAGACAGGATTCTCCCATTCTAAATTTACACAGTGATCTAAATCTCTAGAAGAAAAAAACATGGTTACAATGTTGCAAAGGGAACTTTATGAGGAGGTACAGATGATCTTTGTCCTGGTCTTGGTTACAAGAGAAGTACACATATGTGAAAAAAAAATCAATAAACTGCGCATTTTCTGAACTTTACAAATAAATGTTATGCCTCAATTAGGAAAAACAGATGACAAATTCTTTAAAGTTTCTTGGAATAATTTTCTCAAAGAATGACTATTTTCTATATATTATGAAATTTTCTCAATCTTTCATCTCTAAAAATCCTCTCTAATTAAAGACCTCTACATTGTGGACTTGGCCTCTGGTTAGATGTTTTTAAAGGCTTATCTATAACCAATTTTTAATAACCACAATAATGACAAGAAGCAATAATCAAAAGCCTACAGTTTCAACAAGCTGCCCTATAATGACTTTCAAATCTTTACCTGTAGCCCCCATAAAGTGAGTGAAAGCTGCTCAGTGGTGTCTGACTCTTTGCAACCCCAGGGACTGTAGCCTGCCGGGCTCTTCAATCCCTGGAATACTCCAGGCAAGAATACTGGAGTGGGTTGTCATTTCCTTCTCCAAAGGATCTTCCTGACCCCAAGACAACCCATCTCTTCTGCATTGCAGGCAGATTCCTTACCATCTGAGCCACCATGGAAGCCCCCATATTTTGCATATTAGTCTCCACTTGGATGATCCAATAGGTCTAAAAGGAAACACCATCTTTGTCCTTAGATTTCCTCTCGTTTTTATATATGCTACGTCTGTAAATGGTACTATTATTCACCAAGATCCTCAAACGGGAAATTTATAATCAAGGTTACAGGCCCTCCACCTTCCCTCCTTAACCCCTTAACTTCCTTATTAATCATTAAGTACAGTGGCTTCTATCTCTTACACAGCTCTCATACTCATCACCCCTTCTTTATCCTCTTTAACCACCATAGGTAAAGACAGCTTCTCTATATCCACTACTACAAAAGCCTTCTCACTAGTCTTTGTGCTTCGGGTCCCATCTCATTTCAATCCATCCTCCAAATCACTTCCATCAAACACAAATTATAAAATGCAAACAAGATCACATCACTCTCCTTGAAATTATTCACTCCTATCACCTTTCTTGAGGGATAAAAGTTCAGTTCATTTGCCTGAGTGATCTTTTTTATCGCTCCTGCCTCACTCACCCATTCTGAACCCCTGGTGGAGCACACCAACTTCTCGGCCCTTTGTGCCTTAACATATGTCTCTTCTTGCCTAGAAGCCCTGGTCTTCTGCCTCACATTCACTTCACATTTCTGCTTATTCTTTCAAGTACCAATTTAAATGTTTTTCCCCAGAAGACACTATCTCCTTCACCAGGGTTCTTACCTTTTCTCACTGTCCAGCATCTCAGAAGGCAACAAAAATGGTCCAGAAAGACTGGCTCCTTACTGCTCCTTACTGCCAATTCCTGTTTTTCTCAAGACCATTTCCTTCTTTATTTTCTTCCACCTCTTTATTTCTTATCTCTTTCCATCTTTTTTTCTTTTCTACAAATGTCTTGAACACTTTTGGACTTAATTTGATGATCTCCACCATTCCTTCCCTTGACCTCATCCTCAGAGGCTTAAATATTTTCATTCATAAAACTTACACCATGGGGAAGGAGAGGGTGGGACAAATTGAGAGAGCAGCATTGAAACATACACATTACCATATGTAAAATTAGATAGGCAGTGGATATTTGCTGTATGATGCAGGGAGCTTGAACTCTGTGCTCTGTGACAACCTAGAGGGGTGGGATGGGGTGGGAGGTAGGAAGGAGACTCAAGAGAGGGGACATACATATACATACACTTATGGCTGATTCATGCTGATATATGGCAGAAACCAACACAACATAGTAAAGCAATTGTGCCCCAGTTAAAAATAAATAAAAACAAAACAAAAAAGAAAACTTACACCATATCCTCACCTTTCTCTCACTTTCATTCATTTGTCTAACAAGTATTTGCTGGGTACATATTATATGCTAAGTGCTGTGGTGAAGAAGTCAGTCTTTGCCCCACCCCCTTGAAACTTGCAGATTGGTGGGAAAGACAAACTAGTCAATTATAAAACAGCAAGAGAATGCAATTGAACAACTTAAGGAAGGAAGGGCACTAAACTCAGTCTACAGGCATCAGATACTCTAGACCCATCCTAGGCAGCTTCATCTCCTTCCTGCTTCAACGAGGAGGTGGGCAGGACACAAGGCTGGGTCTTGCCATCCATCTGGACCTCTCCACACTGAGGTCCATGAATTCTGAGATCCGCCTCTGACCACAAGAACCTCTTCCACTCCTTCCCTCCATTTGAATTTGTAAGGAGTCTTCACTGTCCCATCTCGTTCTGTGGTTTTCTCCTCCCTCACTGCCTATTCAAAGCTTTAGCTGACAGGCATCTTGGTGACTTTTCTCCACAATGTCCTAAATTCGCTCACCACCAACTTGTCCTTAGGACATCCCTGTCTTGCCAAACCCTTCCCCTTTTCCCCTTCAGCTTCTGGAGTGCAGAGCTGGAGAAAGTTAAAAACTGGTTCCTTTACAAATTATACCAATTAACTTGCACTTAGTGCTGATATTCAGCACCTCTGCTTGGACAGCCTGTCCTCATCCCCTCTTTTGGTGAACTTCCACTTAACCTTCAAAGCCTGGTTGCAAAGTTACTGTTTTAGGCAGTGTTTTCTGCTATCTCCCAGCACTTCCTCTTCCTCCCTTTCCCTGTGCTCCTTCCCAGTAGCTTTGGAAAGGCCTAGCAAGAAGCTGTGGTCCTTGGCTCACCTGCTGCCCCTCTGCTGTTGAGCCCAGGAGGGAAACAACGTAACTTCTGTCAGTGGATCCATCCCAGACTCTAACACAGGCCTTCTGGTCCATCATCAGTTCTTTCAACAAAACTGCCCAATGCCTTCTAGGTGCCAGGACTGGGCTGAATGACTGACCTACTGTACCACATCCTTCACTCATCTACTCTGTACCTTTTCTACTCTCCTCAAAGACGTCAAATCCACCCACTAGGCATTCTCCCTAAGCCCATCCTTTCTGAAGATGACAATGCCTAAGAATATCCCGCGATCCTATTCAATACAAAGTTCCAAAAGCCCTTCATTTTTTTCTCTGGTGATTATACCTTAAACCTCTGCATCTTCACCCATTTCCTCCCTTGACTGCTCTGCAAAGGCTAACCTCATCACTTGTTTCTAAACTCGTGACCTACACCATACTGCCTCCTCTGGGATCTTATTATCTAAGGAAGCCTTCTTTCTCCCTTTCTAGTAAATCCATCTCCTCAACCACAAATATTTCATAATCTCTTCTATCTGTACTTTTACTTATGCATTTCTTTGTGGCTCTGTTGGGTCCTCATTGCTGTGTGGGCTTTTCCTCCAGCTGCAGCAAGTGGGGGCCACTCTCTTGCTGAGGCACGTGGGCCTCTCACTGTGGTGGCTGCACCTGCTGGGCAGCAGAGGCTCCAGGGCACACAAACCTCAGTAGCTGTGGCATGCTGGCTCAGTCAGTAGTTGTGGTTCCTGGACTCTAGAGCACAGGCTCAATAGTTGTGGCACACAGGCTTAGCTGCTCCTTGGCATGTGGGGCCTCCCCAGATTAGGGATCGAACCCATGTCTCCTGCATGGGCAGGTAAATTCTTTACCACTGAGCCACCAGGGAAGCCCAATCTCTTCTATTCTGAAAAAATTATTTTTGGCCTTACAACCTCTCCAGATATCCTATTTTCCCCTTCCCTTTACTATCTGAATTCTTAAAAGAATAAACCACATCCCATTACTTCTATGTTCTCACCACTGAGCATGCTCTTCTGCTGCCACCCTACAACACAAACGTACCTCCCTTCTCCCATCCTCCCAATATAAGTCATGATTTTTGTTCAAATCAATATTCAGTTCTAACAGTGCTATTACTCAGTAAATAACATATACAGCTGAACCATAAGGAATAGTTACATTTTCTTTCTTGGATATTTTTTTCTTTTCCCTGGAACTAAAAATTACTACTTCCTCTTATACTTTCTGTCAAAGTTTTTAAACTTGGTATTTATTATGTGTTTTCACTAATCTACCTGCAAACCCTCCAACAGAGTGGTGAGTCTCCTCTTAATAAGTTCCAACACTTCAGGTAATCTGTCAGTTTCACTGCAGTCTTGAATACATCCCTTGGGGGTTTTCTCCTGTGCCAGCTGAGACTGTTTGCTCTCTAGACCACTAAATAACTGACACTTTGCCAAGGATGACTCTCTCCCTTCATCTCTGGGATTCCTCCCTCCTCTCCTTCACTGAAGCATGTCTCCTAGACCCTTTGTCCTCCTCTTTTATGGTTTATCCCTGGAGCACAGACTCCAATCATTTCCTAGTAAGAGGTATACAGGAAGTGAATTTTTTGACCTTTTGAATGACTGAAATGTCCTAATTTTATCCATATAGTTAACATATTTGGGCTTCCCTGGTGGCTCAGAAGTTAAACCATCTGCCTGCAATGCGGGAGACCTGGGTTCGATCCCTGGGTCAGGAAGATCCCCTGGAGAAGGAAATGGCAACCCATTCCAGTATTCTTGCCTGGAGAATCTCATGGACGGAGGAGCCTGGAGGGCTACAGTCCATGGGGTAGCAAAAAGTCGGACACGACTGAGCGACTTCACTTTCACTTTTCATTTAACATATAGAATATTTTTATCCACACACAGTCAGATACAGAAGTTCAAGTCAGTAAATCTTCTTTCTTCCAAAAATATGAAGGCCATGCTCTACTGTCTTCTAGCACCCAGAGTTGCTATATAGAAATTCAATAATATTATAAATCCTAATGTTTTGGATATGACCTGATTCTCCTTTGGAAACATTTAGGATCCTTTCTTTTCCTCAGTTTTCTAAAAATTTGCTGTTGTTGTTCAGTCACTAAGTTGTGTCTGACTCTGTGAGCTCATGGATTGTAGTAAGGATCCTCTGTCCTCCACTGTCTCCTGGAGCTTGCTCAAATTCGTGGCTGTTCAGTCGGTGATGCTATCTAACCATATCCTCTGCTGACACCTTCTCCTCCTGCATTCAATCTTTCCCAGCATCAGGGTCTTTTCCAATGAGTCGGCTCTTTGCATAAAGTGGCCAAAGTACTGGAGCTTCACATCAGTCCTTTCAATGAATATTCAGGGTTGATTTCCTTTAGGATTGACTGGTTTAATCTCCGTGCTGTTCAAGGGACTCTCAAGAGTCTTCTCCAGCACCACAATTTGAAAGGAGCGGTTCTTCTGCACTCAGCCTTCTTTATGGTCCAACTCTCACATCCATACATGACTAGTGGAAAAACCACAGCTTTGGGACCTTTGTTGGCAGAGTGATGTCTCTGCTTTTTAATATACTGTTTAGCTTTGTCACAGTTTTCTAAATATGCAAACCACTAAGTATGGTCCTTCTTTCATTTAGTGAGCTGGTACTGATCCAACCAGGGGTCAAACCTGAGTCCCGTGCATTGCATGGAGAATTCTTGCATGCTGGGAAGGCCCCCATCTTGCCCCAGTTCTCACCCTCCCCTCTGCCCTCCCTCCCTAGGCCCACTGCTGTGCTTTCTGTCAGCGTGAGTTGGTCTGCATTTTTCAGAGCTCATGGAAGGCCCCCATCTTGCCCCAGTTCTCACCCTCCCCTCTACCCTCCCTCCCTAGGCCCACTGCTGTGCTTTCTGTCAGCGTGAGTTGGTCTGCATTTTCCAGAGCTCAGGTGCAGTGAACCACGGGTGTGTACCATTTTGGCTCCCTCCCCTCCTCTCCCACTTCTCTTGCTTCTCTTTTCTTTGCCTTTTTGCCTTGGATAGAAATTCCAGTACAGCGTTGAAGACAAACATAGTAGCAGACATCCTTTTCTTTTTGTTGTTTTTGTTGTTTATTGTAGGAGTCAAGCATTTAGTCATTCAACATTGAGCTCAATGTTAACTGTCGAATTTTCATAAAAGTCCTTTATCAAGTTGAATAGTTCCTTTCTATTATTTTGCTGAGCGTTTTCATCAGCAATAGATATGACGTCTGTCAAATGCTTTGTCTGCATCTCTTGATCATAGGATTTTTCTTTTTCACTTTGTTAATATGGTGTATTACATTGATTTTTTAATGTTAAACCAACCCTGCCATCCTGGGTAAACCCTACTTGTTCACATATGATCCTTCTACAGATCATTAGATTCAATATGCTAAAATAAGGCTTAGAATTGGAGAAGGCAATGGCAACCCACTCTAGTACTCTTGCCTGGAAAATCCCATGGACGGAGGGGCCTGGTATGCTGCGGTCCATGGGGTCGCTAAGAGTTGGACATGACTGAGCGACTTCACTTTCACTTTTCACTTTCATGCATTGAAGAAGGAAATGGCAACCCACTCCAGTGTTCTTGCCTGGAGAATCCCAGGGACGGGGAGCCTGGTGGGCTGCCTTCTATGGGGTCGCACAGAGTCGGACACGACTGAAGCGACTTAGCAGAAGCAGCAGCAGCAGGCTTAGAATTTTTGCATTTATGTTCATGAAAGATACTGATCTGTAGTTTTCTTTTCTTGCTATGTTTTTGTCTAGTTTTGTTATCAGAGTAACGCAGGCCTCACAGAATGAGTTGAGTACAGATGACCCTTGAACAACATGGGCTTCAAGTGTGCAAGTATACTTATATGTGGATTTTTTTCAATAGTAAATACTGTACTCTTACACAATCTCCAGTTGGTTGAGTCAGAGGGTGTGGAAGAACCCCAGATATAACAACCGAGTATAGGAACAGCTGAGTGTAAGTTATATTTGGATTTTCGACTGCCCAGAGGGTCAGTGACCCTAATCCCTGCATTGTTCAAGGGTCAACTATATTCTCTTTGCTTCAAGTGAAGTTATACTAATTCACAAAAAGAACCTTATAACAGTATTCTACCATTTTCCCTCTTTAGGCCTTTATGCCACTCTTATTGTACAATTCACAGATACAAATGTTATAAACCCACAATGCGTCTGGTATAATTATTGTTCAATCAATCAATTCTCTTTTAAAGAGATCTGAGTAACAGGAAAAAAAAGTCTGACATATTTAACCTGTGTAGTTTTCATTTTCTGAGCTCTTTATTCCTTTGTGTAGATTAATATTTCCATCTGGCATCATTTTCTTTCTTCCCTTAACATTACTTACAGTAAGATAAGATATAGATAAATTATTTCAGTTTTTGTATTAGTATGTCTGAAATAGTATTTAGCCTTCAATTTTGAAATAAATTTTCACTGGTTATAGAATTCGAGGTTCACAATTTCTCTTTCAGTGCTTTCAAGATGCTGCTCCACTCTCTCATTGCTTGCACTGCTTCCAATGAGAAATTCTTTGCTCCTCTGTTAGTAGTGTGTCTTCTTTCCTCTGGTTTTAAGGTTTTCTTGACCACTGGCTTTGAGTAATTTGTTTAAGGATGGGCTTTGATGTGGTTTTCATTTCTTGTGCTTCAAGCACATGGAACTTTTCGGATTTATGGGTCTACAATTTTTATCAAATTTGGAAAATTTGAGGCCATTATTTCTTAGCTATTTTTGCTGCCCCACCATGCCTTCTTTGGGCTTCCCTGGTGGCCCAGACTGTAAAGAATCCGCCTGCAATGCGGGATTCCTGGGTTTGATCCCTGGGTTGGGAAGATCCCCTGGAGGAGGTCATGGCAACCCACTCTAGTATTCTTGCCTGGAGAATCCTATGGACAGAGGAGCCTGGCAGGCTATAGTCCACGGGGTCGCAAAGAGTTGGACACGCCTGAGCAGCTAAGCACAGAACAGCATGTGCCTTCTTTAGAGACTCCAATTACAGGGACATTAGGGTGACTGAAGTTGTCCGCAACACACTGATACTCTTCATGTTTTGGATTTATACTCTTTTTCTCTTTGTGTTTCATGTTGGATAGTTTCTACTGTTCTTTAAATTAACTAATCTTTTATTCTACAGTATCTAATCTGCCACAATTCCATCCAGTTTATTTTTCATCTCAAACATTAGTTTTCAGTTCCAGAAATTTGATTTGGGGCTTTTAAAACTATATATTTTCCATGTCTCTGCTTGACCTTTTGAACATCTGGAACACAGTTATAATAATTGTTTTAATATCCTTGTCTGCTAATTCTAACATCTTGGTCAACTATGAGTTCGTTTCAATTGACTTTGCACTATGTTTGTATTTTCTGGTTTTTACATGCCTGAAAAATCTCTGCTTTGAATAACAGACACAGAATTTTTGCTAGATCCTGAATACTTTTGAATTCCTATAAATATTTTTGAGTGTTGTTCTGAGATGCGGCTAAATTATTTTGAAATAGTTTGTTCCTTTCAGGTTCTGCTTTTAGGATTCTGAAGTCAGACTTCATGATTAGGTAGGGCTAATTATTCCCTACTCCTGAGGTGAGAACTCTGCTAGTACTACTGCTGAGTGTGCTGATAATGATCCATGAATTATGAAGGCTTCTACCCCACAGAAACAGGCACCATTGCTGACAGTGTTTGAGTGCTAGGTAGACACTGTTACTTCCAGTCCTCCGGGATGGGTACCCCCTCCTGCCTCAGCTTTGACCAGTCACGTACATATGCCAAAAAGCACTCTACTGAATACTTAGGGGAACCCTCCACAAATCTCCAGACTTTCCCCTCTTAGCTGCTCTCTCCTCTCCAATATTCTGTCCTACAAACTTCTGCTCCCTCAGTCTCCCCAGCCTCTCAGCAGTGTTTCCTCAACTGACAGGGTCCACTGGGCTTTGCCTGGGCTCCCCATTTCCCACACTGTGGCCCGGAGGCTCCCTCAAGCCAGGACACAGGGGTAGTCAGAGGACTCATCTTGTTTTCCAGTTCTCACTGATTACTGTCCTTCACTATCTGATGTCCAGTGCCTTGAAAAACGTTTCAAACACATTTGTGTATTTGTAAAGTTATTATTTCTAGTGGGAGGGTAAATCCTATTTCTGATACTCCATATCTTGCCCATCTTGCCACTGAATTTCTTGACTAACAAAGCTCTTCTCTCATACTGTTACATGAAAGCTTCCTCCACATCATTTAGGCATCAGCTCAAGTGCCATGTCTTTGAAGTGATGGATGAATCCTGACCACCCAACTGAAAGAGCTTCCACACTCAGCCACTCTCTAGCATAATGCACGTCACTATCTGAAGGGATTACCTATTTATGTGTTTTGTTTTCTCCAAGAATGCAAACTCCTTGAGGCAGACTCTGAATGTCTTATTCACCATAAACCATCATAAACCAATGTCTTATTGATCATAAACTTGCTGACTGTCTAATCTTCTCATCTCTGCTTTTCCTTCTTCTACTCTCTAAACATTTATTTCTCCAGCTTCTGTCCTTGGACCTCTCTCTTCACATTCTTCACAGCAATTTCATCTAATCTCACAGTTGCAACTAGTAAATTTTAAAAAATTAATCAATTTTATTTCTGGTTGCATTGGGTCTTTGTTGCTGCACATGGGCTTTCTCTGGTTGCAGGGTGTGAGCTTACTGAGATGGCTACTCTTGTTGTGGAGCACAGGCTCTAGGCATAAGGGTTTCAGCAGCTGCAGTACACAGGCTCCGCAATGGTGGCTCTTGGGCCCTCGAGCACACAGGCTTCAGGAGTTGCAGCAATCTAGCTCAGCAGTTGGGGCACACGGACTTAGCTGCACCACAATATGTGGAATCTTCCTCAACTATGGATCAAACCTGTGTCCCTTGTGTTGGCAGGTGGATTCCTATCCACTGTACTACCAGTAAAGTCCCTCAACTATTAAATTTGAGTGATTCCCAATCCTGTATTTCCAGTCCCCATATATCCTACCTCCAGTCCTGCACTTTCACCTGGCTGACAGTTTGCCGGCCTCTTAAACTCTGTCTGTTCAATACAGAATTAATCTCATTCCCTCCCAAAACTGTTTTCTTTATTATGTTTCCTATTTGGCAAGGGCATCCCCATCCTCCGAGTCATTTTGCTTGAAACCTTGATATTACTCTTGGTTTCTCCTTTTCCTTTTCTCTCACATCAATTGCTAAATTCCATCCACTTTATAAATGATACACTTTTCCAACCACCCACTCCATTCCAGGTACTGTTCCTTTAAAAAAGGAAATTATATATATTTCCTGAAATAGAAAGCTGAGAAGGACAGCTAATATTCTGCATAACAGAATCAATATTCAAAATGAGCTCAGCCAACCAAAGAGAAGGACAGAAATTCCCAAATTTTTTTGTCCTTATTGAACATCACTTACTAACAGAAAAAAAATATAAACCTTAAGTGTAGAACTAACACCCAAAAAAGAGGTCCTTTTCATTATAGGGGACTGGAATGCAAAAGTAAGAAGTCAAGAAACACCTGGAGTAACAGGCAAATTTGGCCTTGAAATACGGAATGAAGCAGGGCAAAGGCTAATAGAGTTTTGCCAAGAGAACGCACTGGTCATAGCAAACACCCTCTTCCAACAACACAAGAGAAGACTCTACACACGGACATCACCAGATGGTCAACACTGAAATCAGATTGATTATATTCTTTGCAGCCAAAGATGGAGAAGCTCTATACAGTCAGCAAAAACAAGACCAGGAGCTGGCTATGGCTCAGATCATGAGCTCCTTATTGCCAAATTCAAACTTAAATTGAAGAAAGTAGGGAAAACCACTAGACCATTCAGGTAGGACCTAAGTCAAATCCCTTATGATTATACAGTGGAAGTGAGAAATAGATTTAAGGGCCTAGATCTGATAGAGAGAGAGCCTGATGAACTATGGAATGAGGTTTGTGACACTGTACGAGAGACAGGGATCAAGACCATCCCATGGAAAAGAAATACAAAAAGCAAAATGGCTGTCTGGGGAGGCCTTACAAATACCTATGAAAAGAAGAGAAGCAAAAAGCAAAGGAGAAAAGGAAAGATATAAGCATCTGAATGCAGAGTTCCAAAGAATAGCAAGAAGAGATAAGAAAGCCTTCCTCAGTGATCAATGCAAAGAAACAGAGGGAAACAAGCGAATGGGAAAGACCAGAGATCTTGCCAAGAAAATTAGAGGTACCAAGGGAACATTTCATGCAAAGATGGGCTCGATAAAGGACAGAAATGGTATGGACCTATAGAAGCAGAAGATATTCAGAAGAGGTAGCAAGAATACACAGAAGAACTGTACAAAAAAGATCTTCATGACCAAGATAATCATGATGGTGTGATCACTCATCTAGAGCCAGACATCCTGGAATGTGAAGTCAAGTGGGCCTTAGAAAGCATCACTTGAACAAAGCTAGTGGAGGTGATGGAATTCTAGTAGAGGTGTTTCAAATCCTGAAAGATGAGGCTGTGAAAGTGCTGCACTCAATATGCCAGCAAATTTGGAAAACTCAGCAGTGGCAACAGGACTGGAAAAGGTCAGTTTTCCTTCCAGTCCCAAAGAAAGGCAATGCCAAAAAAATGTTCAAACTATTGCACAATTGCATTCATCTCACAAGCTAGCAAAGTAATGCTCAAAATTCTCCAAGCCAGGCTTCAGCAATACATGAACTGTGAACTTCCAAATGTTCAATCTGGTTTTAAAAAGGGCAGAGGAACCAGAGATCAAATTGCCAACATCTGCTGGATCATTGAAACAGCAAGAGAGTTCCAGAAAAACATCTATTTCTGCTTTATTGACTATGCCAAAGCCTTTGACTGTGTGGATCACAATAAATTGTGGAAAATTCTGAGAGAGATGGGAATACCAGACCACCTGACCTGCTTCTTGAGAAACCTATATGCAGGTCAGGAAGCAACAGTTAGAACTGAACATGGAACAACAGACTGGTTCCAAATAGGAAAAGGAGTATGTCAAGGCTGTATATTGTTACCCTGCTTATTTGACTTATATGCAGAGTACATCATGAGAAACGCTGGACTGGAAGAAACACAAGCTGAAATCAAGATTGCTGGGAGAAATATCAATAACCTCAGATATGCAGATGACACCACCGTTATGGCAGAAAGTGAAGAGGAGCTACAAAGCCTCTTGATGAAAATGAAAGAGAGTGGAAAAGTTGGCTTAAAGCTCAGCATTCAGAAAACGAAGATCATGGCATCTGGTCCCATCACTTCATGGGAAATAGGTGGGGAAACAGTGGAAACAGTGTCAGACTTTATTTTTTTGGGCTCCAAAATCACTGCAAGATGGTGACTGCAGCCATGAAATTAAAAGACACTTACTCCTTGGAAGGAAAGTTATGACCAACCTAGATAGCATATTCAAAAGCAGAGATATTACTTTGCCAACAAAGGTCCATCTAGTCAGGACTATGGTTTTTCCAGTGGTAATGTATGGATGTGAGAGTTGGACTGTGAAGAAAGCTGAGTGCTGAAGAATTGATGCTTTTGAACTGTGGTGTTGGAGAAGACTCTTGAGAGTCCCTTGGACTCCAAAGAGATCCAACCAGTCCATCCTAAAGGAGATCGGTCCTGGGTGTTCTTTGGAAGGAATGATGCTAAAGCTGAAACTCCAGTACTCTGGCCACCTCATGTGAAGAGTTGACTCACTGGAAAAGACTCTGATGTTGGGAGGTACTGGGGGCAGGAGGAGAAGGGGATGACAGAGGATGAGATGGCTGGATGGCATCACCGACTGGATGGACATGAGTTTGAATGAACTCCGGGAGTTGGTGATGGACAAGGGAGGCCTGGCGTGCTGCAATTCATGGGGTCTCAAAGCGTCAAGACACAACTAAGTGACTGAACTAAACTGAACCAAGTGTAGACAGTGTAGAAATCAATGAATTTTAGTATTTACTTATTCATTTGGCTGCGCCGGGTCTTAGTTGTGGCACGTGGGGTCTTTGATCTTCATTGTGGCATGTGCCATCTTTAGTTGTGGTGTGCAAGATTTTTAAGTTGCAGCATGGAAACCCAGTTGTGGAATGTAGGATCTAGTTCCCTGACCAGGGATCGAAGCTGAGCCCCACGCATTAAGAGCACAGCCACTGGACCACCAGCGAAGTCCCAACAGCCATCCTCTGCTTTTTATCTTTCTAGCAGAGACACAGAGTCTTCTAAACTCAACAGACTGAAATGTACACACCCTAACTCTCAAGAATATATAATCCCATCTCTGAATTTAAACATCTCTCAAAAAAAAAAAAAAAGCCTCTGGAAGATACTGCACAATTTCAGGGAATATTTCTTTAAAAGGAACATCAAAATTCTCCAAGAAGATGTCCTTTGTCAATCTTGTCCAACCATAAGGCACATCTGATTTCTGTCGGTACAATACATACATGGGTATTTTTAAAAACTGCACTGACCCTTTTATTCACTTATTAGCTATTCTTAGCACCTTCTCTACCAATGCCATTCCAAAACTGTCCTCCTTAAAAGGAAATCTAAACTTGTCATTTCAATCATGCACACTAAACTCTTCAGTTTAACAATGACTTCTATTTCAGAGCAAACACTAAGCCGGACCCCACTCTCTTTCTTTCCTCCTCCAAGTATCAGTCACCACCAGACAAGAGTCAGAAGAGCAGGGTTCCAGCCTGAGCCCAGGCACCACCAAAGCAGCAGGGGCCAGCCTCACTGATCCCCAGGCTCCAGCCTCACTGATCCCCAGGCTCCTTCAAACTCACAAGCCTGGTGAACCTCTTCCATAAACATTCGGCGTTCCTCCACTAATTTCTTCACTCTTTACTCAAACATGCCTGGGCCTCCTCCATTTAAAAAAATCTTTCACAGGACTTTCCTGGTGGTAAGTGGTTAAGAATTCATCTTACAATGAAGGAGATGTGGTTCTATCCCTGGTCAGGCAACTAAGATCCCACAGGCTGTGAAGCAAGTATGCCCAGGGACTCTGGAGTCCATGTGCCACAACTAGAGAATCTGTGCGCCACAGTGAAAGATCCTGAATGCTGCAACGAGGATCCTGTGTGCTGCAGCTAAGGCCAACAAAGCCAAATAAATAAATACAATTTTTAAAAATCTTAAACAACATCTTTCACTTGAACTAATACCTCCTTCTGGTCAGGGAACAAGGTGGTTCAATGGTAAATAATCTGCCTGCAAATGCAGGAGATGCGGGAGACTCAGGTTTGATCCCTGAGTTGGAAGGTTCCCCTGGAGCAGGAAATGGCAATCCACTCCAGTATTCTTGCTTGGAAAATCCCATGGGTTGCGCAGACTGGTGGACTGCAGTCCATAGGGTCATAAAGAGCTGGCCATGACTGAGCACACAGCACACACACTACTTGGCTCTTCATTTCCTCCTAGATTTCACAGCTGGATAGTAGACTATCCAGCTGCCACTCTTTATGTTTTTATCATTTTATTTCCTTTTAACCCATAAAATTGGTTTCTCATCCTCTTCCTCTTGAAGACCACTAATAAATTTCTTTTAAAAGCATTATTATGGAAAATGTCAAGCACATACAAAGTGAATACAAATGAATCCTTATGTATTCATCACCAAGCTTCAATAGCTGTGAACATTCTGTCATTCTTTTTTCATCCATACTTCCATCCGTTCTCCATCCCTATTCAATTACTATTATTTTACAGTTTTCACAGGTAAAGTGTACCTGAAAAGTTGTACTTTTAATTGCAAATTCTAGAAGTATACTTTTGACAATTGGATATACACCTGTGTGATCCATATTCATCTAGGACACAGAAGACCTCCACCTCTCCAGAAAATTTTGTGTACCTTTTCTTAATTAAGTCTTCAAAAAATAAATCCAGATACATTTTCTCAATTACCAACCTCCTTGACTTCTCAGCAGCATCTGACAGTACTCATTCTACCTTTTTTTCTTGAAATGGACCTCTTGGTTTCTAGGAAGCAAAAGTATTCCAGTTCATCCTCAAGTCACGTCAGCTTTACCTCCAGTATACTTCCAGTCTGTCTTCCTCCTCTTCAGTGCAGTATGCCTATCCACTTTCTCTCTCACCCAAGTGACTGACTAGGACTGTCTTCCTTCTCACTGGTCTTCTTGCTCCCACCCCTGCTTCAGTCCAATCCATTCTTTACATAGAAGCCAGAGTGATTTTTTAAAAATGAAATCATAGGGACTTTCCTGGTGGTCCAGTGGCCAAGACTGCACGTTCAATGCAGAGGGCCTGGGTTCGATCCCTGGTCCAGGGAACTAGAGCCCTCATGCTGCAACCAAGAGTTTACATGCTGAAATTATAGATCCCACATATTCCAACTAAGACCTGGTACAGCCAAATAAGTAATAAATATTTTTTAATGGAATCATATCACATTACTCCCTAATTTAACAGCCTTCAGTGACTTCCCAGTTGACAGAAATTCTTCCCACGTGAGACAGAAACCACTTTCTATGCCAGGGCTGTCAAGTTCTTGCAAGGTCTCGGCCTCCCTCTGTAACTTCCTGTCACCGCTCAGTGGCACGGGACTTCTGACAGTTCTTGGCTTCTGAAGTTGTTTCTTCTGTCTGGTATACGTTATTCTAGCTCTTTACACTATTGGCTCCCTCTGTCTTTACTGTTCAGCTGAAATGCCACGTGTTCAGAGAGGGCTTGCTTGACTAACCTAAGCTTGTCCTTCCAGTCAGCCTGTATTGCATTATTTTATTTTCTTCATAGTATTGATCATAATTCAGAATCACTATCTTTATTTATGTTTGTTTCTCCCACTAAAATGTACCACCTTGAGAGTAAGAACTATGTCTTTTTCTTTATTGTTGTGTATCTGCTAATAACATATGCTCAAGAATTATTTTTTTAAATCATTTAATTCAAAGTCTTTGTTTTACAGAAAAGTCCCCACTGTTTCTCAACACCATTTACCTTTCTAACTTATTTCTATTAACAGAAAACCACAAATTATGTTACCATATACTATGATAAATTCCTGCATTAACATCAAATCATTACAAACATTATAAGATTTTAAACAAAGAGAAGCATAAGAAAAAAAGTCATAAAATGTAACATAAATGAAGACTGGTGAAAACAAAGTTATAATTTAATTTTAAAAACAGAAGCATCTACTTATTGCAAGTGCAAAAAGAATATTCTTTTTTAAAAATACTGTTATTTATTTGGCTGTGCCAAGTCTTAGTTGTGATACAGGGTCTTTAGCTGTGACATGCAAAGGCTTAGTTGCAGCATGTGGGATCTAGTTCCCTGACCAGGGATTGAACCCCCAGCCCCCTGCATTGGGAGTGTGGAGTCTTAGCCACTGGGCCACTAAGGAAGTTCCCCTCACAAAAAAATATTCTTTTACTCTTTAGCCTAATTGATTCTGAACTGATAAAATATTCAATTAATTGAAAAATCAAGAAATGGCAGTCCTCCTTCCTCCCCTAGAAAGAAGGTGGAAACTGAGTCTCTGGTACAACTAAGCATTCTATGTCGATCTAGTTACATGCTTGCCAAGCAATCTTCAAATTTCAACCTAGCTTTCCAGGAAGAGAATGTACTAGTCAGAGGATCCAAGAATCCAGTCTTCCTTAACACTGTGGTTTATTATAAACTAATTAATTAGGGTCTTGGGGAAGGGTCTGTGTATACTGTAGAAATCCTGGGGTCTGTATATTTTTGGTGACCTCGGTGTACACGTCTCGGTTCGTGAGTGTTTAGGGGATGTTCCTAGAGTGTGTGCATATCTCACTTATTCTGACCCTCCTTAAACCAGGTTTAGGATCCAGATGACAGTGAACATGTTAGGAACTAGATGAATGTGCTCAGTTGTGTCTGACTCTTTGCAACCCCATGGACCGTAGCCACCAGGCTCCTCTGTCCATGGGCTTCTCCAGACAAGAATACTGGAGTGGGTTGCCATTCCCTTCTCCAGAGGATCTTCCCAATGTCTCCTGCATCACAGGCAGATTCTTTCCCATCTGAGCTACCAGGGATGCCGGGGTCTAGATGAGTCTGATAAAAGTCTTTTGGATTCTGCTTTGGCAGAAAGAATGAAGGGATCTGGTGATATGGGGGAAAAAAAGGGGAGAGGATGACACCTGTCCTTCTGCCTAACATGGACTGTAATGAGGGGAGATTCAGAAAGAAGCTGAAGAGCATCTTTCACAAGGAGCTCTGGGGGTTCGGGGCACAAATTGTAGCCCAGCCCATGTACCCATTAAGTAGTCATTCTGCTTCCCCCAACCAATCTCTGGCAACCACCAGCCTGTGTTCTATGTAATTATCTATTCTACATATTACATATAAATGGAATCATATGTGACCTTTTGTGCCGGGCTTCTTCTAATTAGCATGATGTTTTGGAGTTTCCTGGTGACATCTGACCCCTCTCAACTTTTGCTCTGGTGGAAGAATTTGTTGTTGTTGTTCCATTGCTCAGTGGTGTCTGACCCCACGGACGTGGAGAAAGAATAAACCTTCCCAAGAGAGTATAAGCAGCAGCAGCAGTAACAGCAAAGGACATCCCTCAGGAGGGTTCAGGGCAGACAGCCCTACAGGTGTGGGGAACTGTTCAGGACACAGTGTGGGATACCCTTGGAGCTCCCAGCAAGGATTAGAAATGATTTTGACAGGAGAAAAAGGGACGTGAAGGTGATACTGAGGGTTCTCTATGACCAAGAAGAGAAAAAGCCAAGGAGACTCAGGACATGGAGGTAGATATAGACGGTATCAACACAAACATAACTACTTCTACACAGGTGACAATGAAGTATTCATTTAAGCTTTAGCCTAAAAAACCAAACCAAACACCATTTATAAATTTATAACTAAAAATGTCTAAAAATGATCAGTGATACCTCTGTGTAACAGGAATAAGAGATAGGCTACTTTTTACCTTATACACTTCTGATTTGCTTTAATTTTTAAAATAAGTACATACAACTGGCATAATAAAACCTTAAAAGATAAAGTGCTAGTAGTCTACAAGTGAATCATAATTTTTTCTATGAGCTCAGTGAAATTTGTTTTAAATTTGTCACGGTATGTAAAAAAGTGGATATTGAGAAGGAAAAAATCCTTTCAATCTTAGGTGAGGTTTAATTTAAATCAGATGTCTAAATTCACCTAAAACACAACACCCACCCTCCTCACTCACTGTCCCTGTTGTTTAATTTCTGCTCAGACTGTTTGCACCTTTAGTAATTCACTGACCTTGGAACTGCTTTCTTCCGATACTTCTCCCTCATTGGTCTGCATGGGAACAGACTCTGTGCAAAACTCTGCAGAAACACACAAATACTGCCTAAAAGAGGTAAGAAGAAAAAAAAAAAACACACATAAGGAATTCAGTGTGCATATTTGCTTTCTCAGATTACACTGAAATTCTGTCACCAAGACTAAAAATAGTGTGAAGCGATGACCTTGAGTAATGTGTGTGTACACATGCACATATGTGTGTGTGTGTATGTAGCATACATATACATATTCCAGGGAGAGAGGCAGGGAGAGAGTTTCCCACCTTATGGGAGCATAATTAGGAAAGGCTGAAGACACTGGAATAGTAAACAGTTCTAGATTTCTTTCCTCTTTTTATTTGACTTGTGGCAGAGGTTAAGAGTAAAAATCTTTAGCAATTCATACAGTACAAACACTGACCTGTGGGAAAAGTGGCCCACCTGAGAAAAGTAGGGGACCAGTTGTTAGCTGTAGCAGGGCATATAGTCTAACTATCAGGTTAGGCTATTGCAAGTAGCTGGGTTCCTCAGGTTTATAATTTACGTTCAATATTTATGGTATTTTATAACTGAAATTCAGGTACTCTAATGGTTGATCCTACCTTTCTATTTTAAGAAAATCTCAATAAACTAAATTTCAGTTTATTTTTATATGATAACAGGCCTATAGGGCAAGACAATAAAAAGTAGCAATTTTTCTTCTAAGAATAAAATGAGTCAAATAAAAAGTACATTAAAATTTTATGAATTAAAATGAACCCAAAAGAAACTACTAAAAGTTTATGCAACCTTCAAATTAATTCATAAATATGTAATTATTAAGGAATAGGAACCATAAAGAAAGCTGAGTGCTGAAGAACTGATGCTTCTGAACTGTGCTGTTGAAGATTCTTGACAGTCCCTTGGACTGCTGGAAATAAAACCAGTCAATTCTAAAGGAAATCAACCCTGAATATTCACTGGAAGGACTGATGCTAAAGCTGAAGCTCCAATACTTTGCCCCCTGATGTGAAGAACTGACTTATTGGAAAATACCCTGATGATGGGAAAGACTGAAGGCAGGAGGAGAAGGGGACAACAGAGGATGAGATGGTTGGATGGCATCACCGACTGAATGGACATGAGTTTGAGCAAGTCTGGGAGTTGGTGATGAACAGGGAAGCCTGGCATGCTTCAGTCCATGGGGTTTGCAAAGAGTAGGACATGACTGAGTGACTGAAATACTCAAACTGACACAAACAAGTCTCCATTATAATACAGGTATGAATATTTTTTTCAAATTCTTCCAAGGGCTGAAAGCTACAAAATACGAAAACTAAAGTGATGCTTGACAGTGTACCTTTTTGGCATGAGAGAAATCTTTACAAATACAGATTTACAGATAGGAGACGTGCCAATCTGGTTCTGGCACAGGCTTCTCAATAACCATTCACAAGGTCTGAGACCAAAAGGTATTTCTGAGAATCTGTTTCTTCACCTGGTGGGTGGGAAAGGATATCAAAACACCCACTGTGCTCATCTAATAAGGTCTGTTGGGCACCAGTGTTTTTATATATATATATATATATATATATATATATATATATATATATATAAGAAGTGAAATTGGTACACCAGAAGTCCCTTGACCACCCCCACCTCATTCACTCACTCCACACAAACCAACACCATCCATTCCCTCTGTAAAACACACAGAAAGTGAAACAGGCTTTCTCTAGGTGGTTTTGTACCTCAGCACCTGTTTGTGACAGTTATGCCAAAGCAGACTTACTCTATGAAGACTAAATTGACAGCCCTAGAAAAACTCGATGACTAAAGGACGTGGTAAACAAACTGCTTCACAAATGTCTTTTAAGTTCCCATTCTACTTTACTGAAACAGAGATTGTATTTCATAGATGATACATTACAGCCACAGCAGACGAGGAAAGGCATCTCCATTATCTCTGTGCCATTTCCATTTGAAGAGCTTCCCTCTCCTGAGGTTTCCTGTTTGGCTCCTCTCCATCCACACACTCCACCCTAGTGGAGGGACAGGATCTTATATGAATGGAGAGCTCAGGAGGAGAAACAAGCTATGTGAGCTCAGGCCCCTCCTGTCTCTTCCCTTTTGAAGCCGCCTGTCCCTCAGGAGCACACACCATGCTCCGCTCTCAGACCCATCAATACAGGTCCCTCACGGCTACCCGTGACAGGTAAGACTGTTGAATTCTGAGCTTCACTGTTAAGACTCTATTTCCTCCTGTAGATGTAAGCTGCATTCTCCAATACAGTTTTCTTTATTTTTAATTTATTTATTTATGGCTGAGCTGGGTCTTCACTGCTGCGTGAGCTTTCTCTAGTTGCAGAGAGTGGGGGCAACTCTCTAATTGCGGTGCACAGGCTTCTCATCGCAGTGGCTTCTTTTGCTGCAAAATATAGCTCTAGGGTGCTTGGGCTTCAGTCTTTGGGGCCGGTGGGCTCAGCAGTCGTGACTCTCAGGCTTAGCAGCTCTATGGCATATGGTATCTTCCTGCTCCAGAGACTAAATCAGTGTCCCTTGCATTAAAAGGCAGATTCTTAACCACTGGGCCACCAGGGAAGCTCTCCAACACAGCTTTATTAGTGTAAAGGTGATTTTTGGTCTCCCAAATCCCTCTTCTTTGAGAAATAAATTTCTCAATTGGTAGAGAACTCAGTCAAGAGAAAAAATATTATTTATTAGGTTGCTCAAAGACTTAAATCTGGTACATGAGACTAGTGTCTTGATTAATAGACACCAAGCAAAATTTGAGGAGAAAGATACGTGTCAAATTTCTGAGGCTTTCGTTAGGGTGGGCCTTGGTTCTTTTGTGAGGGGGCAAAGCGCTTTGACCTTATAGAGGTTTACATTAGGCTACATGAGTTTTTACAGTTATATACTAGCTTTTAACTATTGAGGCCAAATATGAAGTTTATAAAGCATAGGCCACCCTGCATTTTAACTTTAGTGCAACTCTGTCTTCAGGTGTGTGGCTGTTTCTGTAGAAACAAGGTTGTAGGCACTGGGCACAGAAGAGTGAGCAAGGCTTGGGGGCTTTGCTGGCCTCAGTGAAGCAACAAGCCACAGTTGGCAGTGGCAGTGATGGTGGGGTACTGAAAGCTCACCTAATGTCAGCTGTGCAAGTGTCCCCAGCATACAATGGCCACTCTGGCCTAGCAAGCAAATGCCAGCCGTGCTGGCCTCAGCAAAGGAAGAGGGCATTAGCAGGCTTGGGTGGCTCCAGAGTACAGAAGGCTGCTGCCTGACCTTGAATTATGCAGGCACAGCTTTTCCTAAGCAGGCATAGCTGAGGCAATGATTAGGCTTTAGGGAAAAGAGACATTCTTCCTACAGGCCTTGTAGATACCTAGTGAGTGCAACATTTATTTGCTATGGATAAGCTACAAGGGAGCTGAATTTCAAAAAGCACAAGCACCATCAAACCAGTGAAGTTCTATGTTTAAATTCTTTTTGCTAAGTTTATATAGACAATTCAAAGGGAGAAGGGAAATTGAGAGGTTTCTCACAAAATGTCAGGTTGATGTCCTTTATTTAATTTGCCTTCATTTGGGGGGTTTGATTTTTTTACTATCTTTAATGTTTTTCAACGAGTTTTTGAGAAAGCCTTGATGCCGTTCTTATTTGAAGGGTTGGCTCATACTTATGCCTCAGGGTCTAAGTCAGTTTTCCTGCCCTTTTGAGGAAAAGACAGGTGAATAAAGTAGGTGACTGATAGTCTTTTCTGGTGCATTGCAGGCCTCCGCAGATGTTAGTGAGCAAACATGAGAAATGTCCTGCAGGCTCTGTGCTGGGTCTTCTCTAAAAGTTGACCAACATGTTCATATTTCAAAGCCCCCCAAGATCCAGGCCTCGCCTGTCTCTCCAGCGTCATCTGCTGAGGCCTCTTTGGCCCCTCATATCTAGCCACAGTGAACTACTTGCGCACAGCGCTCAGTCGTGTCCAACTCTTTGAGACTCCGTGGCTGTAGCCCACCAGACTCCTCTGTCCGTGGAATTTCCCAGGTAAGAATGCTGGAGTGGGCTGCCATTTCCTCCTCCAACAGTGACCTCCTCACAGCCTTCCCAAATATGCCAGACTGTTTCTGGTTTCCATGCTTTTGTTCATATCACTCCCTCTGCCTTTCCCTTCCCTGATCCTCATTCAAGACTCAGCTTTTATAAAGTAATTCTTGTCCCATCTCTAGGCAGAACTGATGACTCCTTTCCCAGTGTCTGCAAGGGATCTTGTGAGAAACTTATTAGTGGAACTGTAACCTTGCATTGGATTTATTTTCTTACACTGATGCCTCACCTACTAGATTATCAATGCTTTGATACCAGACATTGTTTTTCAAACTATGCATTCCCAGATTACTTAAAACTGTGCACCTTGCATTTAATAAGTATCCAATAAATTCCACTGTAAGAATGACTGAATTAACCAACTAAAGTCTTTTTACTTAAAACTGCAGTTCACCGGGATCCCACCACATGCCAGATGGTGCTGGACTAGTATAGGAGAATGAGGTTTGGCTTTGAAGGAGCGGAACAATTATTCTTTGTCATTTCTTAGCTGTGTAATCTTGAGCAAGTTATTTAACATTATAATCTTCATTATTTTCATCTACAAAACTGATCAGGAGAAGGTATTACCGCTCCAAGGTGTCCAGGTGCAGCAAACAAGCACTACAAAAATAGTTCCTTCCTAAGAAGTCTCAGAGGGTTTACAGACCAGCAAAGGAGACAGAAAAAAAAAAAAAGTAACTCTTAATATAAAGTAATGTTGTTTCATTGCTGTATCAACCGGTGCCCCTGGAACACAGATAAGAAAGAAATTCTGCCAGAAGAGCCTGGGATGAGGGGATAAGAGGAAAGATAGAAGCAAGAAAGTAAATAGTGGCATTCTTCACCCCTCTTCCAAAATCTAAGCAAAAGAAAAGCATCCATCAAGGCATAAAGTTGTGAAAAATAACTTCACATCTGGGGAACAGAACAGTCTGGTGAGGTTTACAGACAGCCAGCAGTGCTTGGTCACTCGTGTCTGATTCTGTGGCTCCATGGACTGTAGCATGCCAGGCTCCTCTGCCCGTGCAATTTTCCAGGCAAGAATACTGGAGTGGGGTGCCATTTTCCTATGCCAGGGGATCTTCCTGACCCAGGGATTGAACCCAGGCGTCTACTGTGTCTCCTGCTTTGGCAGGTGGATTCTTTACTGCTATTGCTACCTGGGAAGCCCTTACAGATAGTATACTGTGGTTGCTCAGTCTTGTCCGACTATTTTGCGACCCCATGGACTGTCCACGGGATTCTACAGGCAAGAAGACTAGAGTGGGTTGCCATTCCCTTCTCCAGAAGATCTTCCCAACCCACGGTCCAACCTGTGTCTCCAACATTGCAGGCAGATTCTTTACCATCTGAGCCACCAGAGAAGCCTCTTACAGATAAGGGTATACTAAAAAGAAGCCAGAAATGTTGTTTGGAATTAGGTCTTGGAGGGGTTTGTAGGATGACATCTGCAATGACTGGGAGCCACAAGAGCTGTTTAGGCAAAGGGGCAGTGTGAGCAAATCTATGGCTAGACGCTGAGTCAGGCAGTGTGTGGACTACAGACTGGAGTGGGGAGGCACGGGAGGCAGAAGAGTTAGGATGTGTGCGTGTAACATAGTGAACTGCTAAATCTAATAACAAATCTAGTTCCAGAGAAGGATGGGACACCAAGTGTCAGTATCAAACTAAATACAGGTGTTTTTAAAGGGATCTAGTGAAGGGGAAATGCAAAGGACCAGGGGTGATGGCCACTTTAAGTTCCCTTCTGTAAGAACTCTGGAAAGAGGCATTAATATCAGAATGTACTTTTTTTTTAATATGAAGACGCTCTCATTTCATTGCCCGTACCTGGTGGATATCCATTTCTAAAACTTACCTTTGACAGTATCCTGGGGCAACACAAGCCCGTGAGGATGAGTCTAGACTACATTCAGTGCAAAACCAAAACCCTGAAAAGAGAAGAAAATCCCAGTGAGCCTCACGCTCACAGCAAGACGACGTGGTGAGCAGCAGTCATGCATAAATCCGGGCTTCTCTGTCTACCAGCTACTGACTCTTAGGCCAGTGGCCTAACGGCTCAAGCCTCAGCTTCCTCATTCAACACCGGGAACAACAACAGTGTCTTCCTCATAGGGTTCTCTGAAAGTTTAGATGAAATACTTGTAAAATACTTTTAGCACAAGGCAGGGCACCAGCCACATGCTGGATCAAGGTGAGTGGATATTAAAAATGTGAACTGAAATATTTTCTGGAAAAAACATTACAACTGATATTAAACCTTTATTATTTATTTAACCTTATTTGTTCTACCAGAAAAATACCAAACTGCTTTTTTTTCCATTTGACATGAGGATGTCTCATCATCACTTGAGAACTAATGTATCCCAAACTGCACTCTTCATCTCCCACCTCCACCCTGCCCCACCCCCAGACTCCATTCTCCAGTCTCCACTGTCTCAATCAAGGGTGTCATCCTCCACCCAGGTTCTGGGGTCAGAACTTCGGATTCATCCTGGATTTCTTACCCCACCCCAATCCTCTTACAGCCAGTCAGCAAATCCTATCATTCCTGCTTTCAAAATATGTATCTTAGATCTACCCATAATTCTTCATTTTCATTGCTATCATCATTTCCTACTTGTGGAGGCCTCTTAGCTCCTTTTCTTGGGCCTACTCCCACTCCTCCCTGAGCCATTTCTAATTAATTGCTGGAATGGCCTCTTAAGAATCAAAGCAAATGACAGCAAGCTGCTAATAAGTGCAGTGAAAATGTTATTTTGTGAAGGAATGTTTTCTCTCTATATATGTGAAATATATATACATATACACACACAAGAAATGACAGCCATGTATTACTAGACAGTTAAAGATCCCAGGCCAGTTCTTTTATTTTGAAGAAGAGGAAGTGAAGTGAAGTCGCTCAGTCGTGTCCGACTCTTTGCGACCCCATGAACTGTAGCCTACCAGGCTTCTCCCTCCATGGGATTCTCCAGGCAAGAGTACTGGAGTGGGTTGCCATTTCCTTCTCCTTTATTTTACAATGGCAGAAACAAATGCCAGAATGATATTCTGCTCTAAGTGGGGACAATGTGGCAGAAATTTATCTGTGATTAGGATCAACACTGTTTTCAGAAAGCCCGTCACTGTTTGGAAGTTGGCCACCTAGTTTCACAATCAAGTTAACATTTCTGTCCAAGAAAGCACATTCCACCTCCCATGGCTACAGATTATAAATTACAGCTTCAGAACAACCTTGGGTCACAGCACTTGAGGTGGTGTTTTACTCAGTCTCAAAGGTATCTTACTGCTCTCTTATCTACCGTCATCTCTACCTTAGCTTATTTTCAGTGTCTAGATAAATCAATCTCAGATGCACTGGTACTATGATGAGTATTTATTGTTGCTATTTAGTCGCTAAGTCGTGTCCAACTCCTGTGGCCTCATGGACTGTAGCCCACCAGGCTCCTCTGTCCATGGGATTTTCCAGGAAAGGATACTGGAATGGGTTGCCATTTCTTTCTCTAGAGGATCTTCCTGACCCAGGGATCGAACTTGTATCTCCTGCATTGCAACAGATTCCTTATCTCTAAGCCGCCTGGGAAGCCCTGTATGATGAGTATCATCATAACATTTTAATTATTAGCTTTACCCTCCTATTATACACACTGTTATCCCAACAACCTTCCTTCCTAAAAAGCCAATTTGACCTTTGGGTACATCACTGGAAATATCTAGTCAGTAACTACCTATTGTCATTAGGGTAAAATTCAAAATCCCTCCAGTCCTGTCATCACGTCACACCCTGGTTGCGTGGTTGGTACGGGCGGCCTTGCTCATGGCGTGCGCTTGCGCCTCTGGGAGCCCGCTGCTTCACTCCCTTCTACTCCTCTTTTAAGATCTGCCTCAGGTGTTAGCTCCTCACTGCTTTCTGTGCCCTTCTTAGCTGAAGTGTTCCTCCTCTGAGAAAGACCATATAATATTGGTAATACCCATGGATCTGTTTTCTTCATGCAACAGAACTCCTTGACAACAAGGACTACCTACATCTTACATTACCTTTGAACTTGGTATCCAATGGAGCTCAATAAACACAGACTAAACTGAATGTTGATGTGACCCCAATAACTCAGTACCACAGTGTGGAAGCGTCCCCATTAAATGGCACCAGGGAAGGCTGAAGAAGCCAGCCACAGCTTCCAAGATGAGCCTAGCCCTCATAAAGGATGTAAACTCTGTGGTTATGTGTGACGCTCAGCAACTCAGAGAAAGACGGGATTCTTGAACTTTTTCTCAACCACAGACTAGCAAGATAAAAGACTTAATTTTCGGTTCTCTATTGCGATTAGTTTCTGCCCAGGCTTAAACATCCTTCTCAGGGTGAACACTAAATTCTGTACCAACTTCATATAGGGGCCCATTATTACGTATCTTGCTAACAGACAAGCTTAAGACACCATGGCCAGATCCGTCCTTTGCCTGTTTGGCAGTTGGTCCCAGACACTTGCTGGCGGTCATTGACGGAAAAGGAGTTAAAGCAGAGGAGTTGCCAGAGGGGGAAACTGGGCAGTTTTCCAAGTACTCTGGAAACCAGTTTTTACAGAACAGCTTCATTACTTTTTCTGCAGGGCCATGAACCTCTGTATCAGATGCATTCCTATTCAAGGTACACAAAAATTTAATTCTAAAATCAACACTGATAATTATCTAATTGAAGTTATCTACAGCACTGTTTTCCTTCTAAGGTATGAGTAATGGCAAATTCCTCACAAACACCATCTGAAATGCTCAGAACCACCCTATAATCCTTCCATCTGATCGTGCGTAGCCATGGCAGTAAACTACTTGAACTGCTCTAGTTTTCTCTATTCTCTCACAGAGTAACCAAATTGGTCTTGAAATTCACAAAATGGGGTGGGAAGGTTCAGTGGATCTTGGACTACATCAATATCCAGGCCCTGCAAAACTTCAAGTAGGCTTAAAGAGTTTCTCCACAGCCAAGTACAGAACTAAACTCACCAGATGGAATTAGAACGGAATCCTTTACAAAGACTATGAAAAGAAGTACATATCCAAAAACTGTATTTACTAATAATGCCTCTGATATGATAGTTTTAATTTTCAAACTTGACTGTTCAGCATGATTCTTCTAAATATAATTTTAATTCTCATTTCAGAAACTTCAAGCAATATAGATAAAGTCCTTGACCACTGCCCTCTCTCCCTGCCCTGATCCTCCCAGGATCACCACTACTGCTATATTTGATAATCAGCATAATTCTCGGATGCAGATTATTAAGAATACACTGTAAACTTCTGAGTCACAAATAACACTGAAAACCCGGACTGTCTGCATTGTTGGCGACTGGCCTAACTTCAAGCAAGATGTCTGGAAGAGCAGCAGATGTGGTGGTGGAGCAAAGTACCAGCAACAAGGCCAGGGAGGTTTTCCTGGGAGGTGAGCACAGACCAGGAGACTAGAGGCAGACAGGAGGCACTAGGAATCCAGCTCTATATGCGGGCACACAGCCCCAGAGGGCAAAAGGAACCCACTGAATTAAGTAACACCAATAATAAAGTCAGAGCCTAAAGGGCGCAGATAAAGGTAGTACTACTACAGGAAGATGGGTTTATTTAGCCAGCAACACCCATGGCTGCCATCATTCCAAGATCTGGAAATGCTACTTGCAGTTTTAGGTCACGTCTGCTGCTAAGTAGCTTCAGTCGTGTCTGACATTGTGCGACCGCCTAGATGGCAGCCCACCAGGCTCCCCCGTCCGTGGGATTCTCCAGGCAAGAATACTGGAGTGGGTTGCCATTTCCTTCTCCCATGCATGAAAGTGAAAGTGAAGTCGCTCAATCATGTCTGACCCTCAGCGACCCCATGGACTGCAGCCTTCCAGGCTCCTCCGTCCATGGGATTTTCCAGGCAAGAGTACTAGAGTGGGGTGTCACTGCCTTCTCCAAACTTCAGTTCAACACTTTGGAAATTCTGTAAAAATGTTCAAGTCTGTCCATTCCTAAAATCACCCCCTTTAATCCTAAAATCTCCTCCAGATGGTATGCCCTTCCTACCCTCTAGTCAAGCTCTATTTCCAGGGGATCTTCCCTACCGAGGGATCAAACCTGGGTCTCCTGCATTGCAGGCGGATTATGTCCTGTCTAAGCCATTAGGGAATATCCCTTACCAGATCTTAGTTGTGGCATCTAAGATCTTTAGTCATGACATTTGGGATCTAGTTTTCTGATCAGGGATCGAACCTAGATCCCTGCATTGGGAGCCCAGAGTCTTAGCCACTGGACCACCAGGGAAGTCCCAAGCTCTTTAAAAATAAGTTTTATTTGTGCTCTCAGTGTCCTAATCTCTCATGGACTTAATCATCATCAACATTTGGTTTCTTTCCCTATCACTCCCAGTTGTCAAATACAATGGCTATCATTGAATTATCTGCTGTAAACTTTCTCTGGCTTCTAAAAATTAGAAGGATCTGAAATACCTGTCATTTGGAAGCCCCTTTCCCATCTTGATATTAAGGACATGAGATCTCATCACTAGGCCAGGGGCACTTTGCTTTAGTTCCTGGTCCTTGGCTGAGTCTGGGTCTCCCTGTCTCCCTAGGCTTGCAGCCAATCTAAGGCCCTTGTCATTACTGTTGATCTTCAGATTCCCATCATGGGCAGGGGGTTGCTGGGTGAGAAGCAGCTGCTTCTGTGCATGGAGGATTGGGGAACAAAGATCATGGTGAAGAAATTCAACTCGACTCCTGGCTTTAAGGATTTGAGCATAGTTCTGATGCTCAAACTGACAGGGAACATATTTAGTCCCTTTACCCTGCAGAAGGGGTTTCCCTGGCGGCTCAGACAGTAGAGAATCTGCCTGCAATGCAGCAGACCCAGGTTCAATCCCTGTGTCGGGAAGATTCCCTGGTAAAGGGCATGGCAACACACTCCAGTATTCTTGCTTGGAGAATCCCACGGACAAAGGAGTCTGGCAGGCTACAGTCCATGGGGTGGCAAAGAGTCGGACACAACTGAGCGACTGAACAACAGCATATCTCAATGACTCTCAAAGCTCTCTCTAGGGCTGACCCTTCTTACAACCTTCAAAGCCATCTGTATAACTTCCTAATGTCAATAGACTTCTCTACTTCATGTTCCGCAGGTCCCTAAAACACAATATAATGAAACAAAATAATCCTCCCCTTAAAATAATCTGCCTCTCTTGGGAATACTAGCATCCCACTCAAAAATCTGGAACCATCACCTCCATCTCTCTCTCACCAAACTGTCAGCTCTGCTGCTACTGTAAAGTCACTTCAGTCATGTCCGACTCTGTGTGATCCCATAGAAGGCAGCCCACCAGGCTCCCCCATCCCTGGGATTCTCCAGGCAAGAACTCCGGAGTGGGTTGCCATTTCCTTCTCCAATGCATGAAAGTGAAAAGTGAAAGTGAAGTTGCTTAAATGTCTCCAACTCTTCGCAACCCCATGGACTGCAGCCTTCTAGGTTCCTCCGTCCATGGGATTTTCCAGGCAAGAGTCCTGGACTGGGGTGCCATCGCCTTCTCCGCTGTCAGCTCTAACCGTCCAATATTTCAACAGGTGCTTTCTTCCCTATTCCTATCATCTCTGCCTTTGTTCTGGCATAATTTCCACTGATTTATTCCACTTTTTTAAACTGGTTTTCTTACCCTTAAGACCCACCCCACCCCAACTGCCATTAGAATTACCGTTATAAAGGGCAAAACCACAGGGCCTTTGCAATGCCTCTCATCCATCTTCAAGATGAAATCCAATTCCACTGTGTGGTATACAAGGCCCAGGATCCACTCAGCTCTCAGCTTCATCTCACAAAACCACTCTGCTTTCAGTTTCTCTTAAGCATCACAGGGTTTCACGTGTCTGTGACTTTGTACATGTTGTGTCAACTGGACTCCTTCTCTCACAGGGCAAATTCCAATTTTGATGATGCAAGAAAAGGGAAACCTTTCCTATGAACTTTGTCTTGATTCTTCTCTTTTGCTCCAGGTGCTCGGATGGGTCCTTCCTCTGGGTTAGCAACTATACTCAGTATATACTAGGCTTGTTTATGCTGTATAGACTACAAGATTATAAGTTTTCTGAAGACAGGAAGGGCTAAGTCTTTTTATCAATGTATCACCATCACGTAAAACAGTGCCAGTGCAAAGGATATTCCAATAAACTCTCCTGAAACAAAAACGTGCATTTGGAGGGGGAAATATAAAGTCAACTCAATATAATATTCTTTGTTTACTGATATAAGGATGCTGTTCATCGATTATAAGAGTACATCCAGGGCCACAGTACTGATTCTCGTCATTCACTCAGTGAATGAGCCACCTGCCAGGTTTCATGTCTGTTCTAGAAACACCATGCTGAAGTCATGCTAGGCTCTCAGGGTGCTGTGCTACCTGCATGAACCCAAAACTGCCACGGAGAAGCTGTGAAGAAACTCTGGGACTGAGAACAGGACCCAGGCATAAAGATGTTAAATTTATTCTTATAACTTTTAAGTCAGGGAAGAGTTGCCTAATAAATAAACTGAAGAAGGGATGAAGAAAAGGCATGTGCCTCACCTTCAACTACTAATGCAGTTTGGTCAAATGGAACTAATGCCCTCTGGCTTAGTCCAGGACAACTTGTCAATTCTTTAACACAAAGGGCTTCAGAAAGTAAAGCTACCCTCTAAGACTGACACAAACTGCTAGTCACATGAAGGTGGGGGCGGGACTGTGGGGAATAACGACTGCCAGCTATAAGAACAGCAGAGGCAGCTACTGAACAGCAGATTCAACTCAACCAGCTTTTCTGAGGCTTACAAAACACCTAGCACTATGCTCGCTAGTTTCAGAACAAGGGCCTCATTTAAGATATGATCCCTATCCTTAGAGCTTTCCTGATGGCTGAGATGGTAAAGAATCTACCCGCAATGCAGGAGACCCAGGTTCAGTCTCTAGATCAGGAAGATCCCCTGGAGAAGGGAATGGCAACCCACTTCAGTATTCTTGCCTGGAGAATGCCATGGACAGAGGAGACTGGTGGGCTACAGTTCACAGGGTTGCAAAGAGTCGGACACGGCTAAGCAACAAACACTCTCCCTATCCTTAGAGGTCTTACATTATTGATAAGGAGAAGAAAATTAGCACACCAAGCAGTTCCACAAAAACTAAGCACTAAGCTGTGCGGCACAGAAGTTTCGAGGATGCAGAGAAAATGGTGGGCTGGACAACCTGTGCAGCCTTCAGGGAGAAACCAAGATCCCGGCTGGAATTGATGGGATCTAAAGCAGTGATTCTCAAACTTTTTCATCACAGGGTCTCTTGACATTCCTAAAAATTATTAAGAATCCCCCAAAGCTTTTGTTTATGTAGGTTGTAGTTAACAATATTTATAGGTGGTTCAGTGGTAAAGAATCCGCCTGCCAATGCAGGAGACATGAGTTCAATCCCTGAGTCAGGAAGGATCCCCTAAAGAAGGATATGGCAACTCACTGGAGTATTCTTGCCTGGGAAATACCATGGAGAGAGGAGCCTGGCAGTTTTGTGGAGTCACAAAAGAGTTGGATACAACTTAACAACTAAACCACAACAAACACATTAAAAATGAAAACTATGAAAAATTTAAAATATTCATTCATAAATATTTAAATATATAAGTAATAAATGATTACATGTTAACATTTTTAAATTAAAAATATTTTAAAGGCTAAAAGTTTAGAGAACAGTGCCACTTTTTTACACTTTTGTAAGTATCTTTGATATTTTGCAAGTATCAAACAACAGCTATATCCTAGTATCTGCTTTTGCATTCAATCTTTTGCAGTATTGCATGCCATGTAGCCTCTGGAAAACGGCACTGTACATTCAGGAATGAGTTTAAAAGGCATATAACATCTTAATGTTATTAAAGAGTTGTGATTTCATGGACCCCATGGAAGAATCTAGACCTGGGGGAGTGTGAGGGATCCGTGGACCACACTTTGGGGAATTGTTAATTTTAAAAGAGAAAGAAATTGCTATACTGCAAGGGCTGGGCAGGAAGGAAATATGTGGCTGGAGAGCCATAATTTCTCAGTACATAATGCTTCCCTGTAAACTCTTGGCTACAAGCAGGCTCACCTTCATCGTGAGCCTGAGAGACCGAAATGGCCAGGCAAGGTGGGGACCAGAAGCCTCCTCTAACCCCGTGGTGGTCTGTGCCCACAGAGGAGGCTCTGCAGCCCCTGCAACATTCCCCGGAGGCCACGTCAGCCCTTGCTTGCTGGCACCTCCACTGCACTCTCCTCCCAGAAGCTGTAAATGGCTCACAAGAAACTGCCTTGCCGGGGCTTCCCAAGGCTGTGTTTACTAACTGCAAAATATCTCTCTGCTACAGTCTCAGATTCTTCAGACATTTCTTGATCTGGCTGTCTTAAAAAAAAACAACACACATTTAACATCAGCCACGTAGCCAGTTTTTCCTTGCCAATAATCATGGGAGCTTGCTATTCCGTTCTCATGCATCTTGCGACTGTAAAAACAGTTCCCGGAGCATCATATGTCATGGATCTAGTTGCCACAAACTGAAAACATTTTCTTCATATTTTGTGGCACAAACTAAAAGCATGCTGGATATGGTTTGCATACAGTCCATCTCTGGCCAAAAAGAGGCTTAAATATATGGATAGATGGAGAAAGGGGTGGCCATCACCATCATTAAACTGTTTGATCAATCAGCATTCGATAGTGTATAGCTATGGCAAAATTCTAAATGAAAATGAAACATTCTAAAATTATCCTGCAATAAGTACAGTTGTTCTTTTCATGCAGCAAACTTTAAGTTGCCTAACAGTTGTTTTATAGCTGAGAGAAGCACAGATGAAACAGAAACTTTTTTAGTCTTTTAAATTAAAAAATATATATAATAAAAGCAATCATGAATCTATATAGTTTTTCAGACATTTTAATGCTATTTTTTAGTAAACATATTTATTAAGGCCTCTTTACAGAAGAGGATAGGTCATTTTGAAGCCAAAGTGAAACTGAAACTTTAAAAGAGATTTCTCCTTCTGGGAATGCTAAACTAGATAATTCAGACCAATAACCCTATCCTGCTAAGAAGAGCCTAGAAAATCTGGACAAAATATTAAAAATAATCTTCAAGGCAGAGGAGCACTAATAAGTTAAGTAAGAATTACCATGCATAAAAATCAATTTCAAGTGAATTATGTATCCAAATGTGAAAGATAAGTAGTAAAGCTTTCGGAAAACAATGTGGGATGTTACCATCACCGAGGCACTGGGAAGGAGCTCTTAAACAGGAAACAAGAGTAACCATGGTCAAAAAATGAATAAAAGATAATGATACCAAAATTCATTTTTTGTTCACCAAAAGACATCCTTAGGAAAAGGAAAAAATGGGTCATATAAAACCAATAAAGGACTCATATTCAAAATAAAAAGGAGTTCTGACAAGAAACCAAAGATAACAATAGGAAAATGCACAAGAGGCTAGGTGAGGCACATCACCAAATAAACAAACAAATCACAAAAACAAATAAAAAGTTGTCAAACCTCAATAATAAGTAAGAAAAATACAAAAGAAAACCATAATGGAAAAAAAAAAGAAAATCACAGCGATATAACTTTGTATACCAGAACAATTAAAAATTTTAAAGTCTGATAATAACAAGTGTGGTCAAGGGTATGAACAATGGGAATTACCCTGTACTACTTGTGAGAATATATAAATAAAGTGCTATATCCACTTTGAAATATAGTCTGGCATTATTCTTCTAAAGTTGAAGAGAGGCATACTTCATGATTCAGCAATTCCACTCCCAGATATATACCCCAAAGAATTCATACACAGGGGCACCAAAGATACACAAAAATTTTCAAAGCAGCACTATTATAAGAGCCCCCAGCTGGGAACAACCCAGATATTCTCAACAGTAGAATAGCATATTCATAAAATGGAATACTATACAGCAATGAAAATCAAGAAATAATAACCACACAGAATATGGATGGATTTCAAAAACATAATGACCACATAATAAAAGAATATATAGTATGTAACTCTGTTCAAAATCATTCAAACTTATAACGTTTAGACGTACGTGGGTGATAAAATGAGAAAGGAAAGAAAAGAAATGAGAAGAGTGGTTACCTGCAGGTGGAAGTCAGGGTGTCACCAGAAAACTCACTAAGGACTGCCAGTTCCTGTAATGTCCTATTCTTTGATCTCAGAACTGCTTTTTTAAAAACTAAGTTTTACATTTGTATTTTATACACCTCTCTGGTTGTGCAATATATTTCACAATAAAAAACAATGAAAGCAAAACAAAGATCAAATAAATACAAAGGAAAAAGTGGTATCTTTGCTGTAACTTTAAAAATTAGATGACAGAACCCAAATTCCTTAGCCGGCATCCCTTCATTATCCAGTCCTGCCTTTCTAGTCTCATCTTTTGCCACTCACCTTCTTCACAAGTAGTATAAGGAGTCTGTCACACTTGTACTCAACCCTGAGCTTTCTTTACCTTCACTCCTGATATTTGTCTAGAATACTATGGGGATAAAAACCCAATCATCATTCTGTCAGACTAAGTACAAACATTCAGACACAGCCTGGATGTCATCTCCAGTGAGAAAGCTTTTCAGGAGACACAGATTCTAGGGCCACACTGGTTCAAACTTCAGATCGGCCATTTACTGGGCAGGGTGACCTTGGTCAATTTATCAATAATAATCTTGTAGATTCTTCATCTATAAAAATGAGTATGAAAATACAACCCGCCTCACTAGGTTTGGGTAATGATTCAATGAGTAAATATATGCAAAGTGTCTGGAACATGCCCGGGAGAGAATAAATACTGCTGCTGCTGCTAAGTCACTTCAGTTGTGTCCGACTCTGTGCGACCCCATAGACAGCAGCCCACCAGGCTCCCCCGTCCCTGGGATTCTCCAGGGAAAAACTCCGGGAGTGGGTTGCCATTTCCTTCTCCAATGCAGGAAAGTGAAAAACGAAAGTGAAGTCGCTCAGTCGCATCCGACCCTCAGCAACCCCATGGACTGCAGCCTTCCAGGCTCCTCCATCCATGGGATTTTCCAGGCAAGAGTACTGGAGTCGGGTGCCATTGCCTTCTCCGGAATAAACACTGGGTATTAGCTATTATTATTATCTAGCTACTGTCAGTAGCTATTATTATCAAGTATTATTATTAACCAGGTATTAGCAGGCTGAGTGCTGAAGAATTAATGCTTTTGAATTGTGGTATTGGAGAAGACTCTTGACAAGAGTCCCTTGGACTGCAAAGAGATCAATTCTAAAGGAAATCAACCCTGAATATTTAGAAGCACTGATGCTGAAGCTGAAGTTCCAATACTTTGGCCACCTGATGAGTAAGTTGACTCACTGGAAAAGACCCTGAGGCTGGGAAAGATTGAAGGCAAAAGGAGAAGGGGGCGGCAAAGGATCAGATGGTTAGATAGCAACACCAACTCAATGAACATGAATCTGAGCAAACTTTAGGAGATAGTGGAGGACAAGGGAGCCTGGCATGCTGCAGTCCATGGGGTCGCACAGTCAGACATGACTTGGCAACTGAACAAAAACAATTACTAATAAACCAATATACTCTGATAATGCCCCATCCCCCAAAGCCCCTCCAGATTAGCTATTCTTCTTCTGGGTTCCCATAGCCCAGTATTATAGCTTATTTTCCTTTATACAGCCCTTATGGTTAGTTACTTCCTTGACAGCAGAAACCAAGTCTTTCACGCTTCAATCCCCAATATATAGCACAGTGCCTGATACGTAGTAGATGCTCAGTGTAGTATCTGTGGAATGAATAAGCTACAAAGGCTCCAAACATGGATCTCTATCCATAGAAGAGTGGTCCTTCAGGGCTGCTCTATGCTGTATGAATACAAACTGGAAGCACTGTCTTACTTTTATACCTAAAATGGGAGAATTTTATAGTTATGTAAATTATGCCACAATAAAGATTTAAAAAAATAAAACACAAATATTTGACATTCTTTTACAGCTAGCCAGAATCCTCATTCCAGAAGTCCTCAAACCAGTCAATCCTAAAGGAAATCAACCCTGAATATTCACTGGAAGGACTGATACTGAAAATGAAGCTCCAGTACTTTGGCCACCTGATGCAAAGAGCCAACCCATTGGAAAAGACCCCATTTTGGGAAAGACTGAAGGCAATAGGAGAAGAGGATGGCAGAGAATGAGATGGTTAGATAGCATCACCAACTCAATGGACATGAACATGAGCAAACTCCAGGAGACAGTGGAGGACAGAGGAGCCTCGAGTGCTGCAGTCCACTGGTCACAAAGAGTCAGACACGACATAGCAACTGAATAACAAAAAGAATTCCCACATCTTTAAAATCTCATCTACACACGGGAGAAATAACAGAAATAACAAGAAAAATCAGCTTTTAAAAAATTAAAAAACTAAAATATTTCATGTACTAAATATCTTAAAAACCCAAAGCATCATCTCTATACTTATTTTCAAATCCAGGATCAACAAAGAGTGATCTTGATATACAGGCTTTCACTGTCATTTATTTATTTCATCCCACCTGTTCATACACACACACACTCTGGCCTCAACTGCATTTATAATTGCTAATATAAATATCTGACATAATGCCTCCCCCTTTTTTATGGCCAAACAGCAAGCATAAGAAAAAGGTAAATATGGAAAGCATAGTGTATAATGAGATAAAAATAATAATATACATACAATAAATAGGATTTCTAAATAGGGTATAAACTAACCCTTAGAAATCGATAGTCTTCTATACAAGTGTACCTCAGACTGAATTCTATGCAAGTCCTAAAATGTATCCAAGTTAGTTTGCTGAACTGGAATCATTAAATTGGATATTGCTTAAAGTAGGTCACTGGCATGGGCCTGAAAGTTTTTGGTAATACCGAAATTTACTTGCAAAGTCACTTGTCATAAAGAGATCTGACTTAGACACAACAGGAGGAATCACACTGGTTGGGTGTCAAGTGTAAGTTGTATTTTTTTAAATCTCATTTTAGATGCATTGCACTGCAGATTCTTGAATAGGGAAATAACAAGATGAAAGAAGGGTTTTTAAGAGTAAATCTGGGAGTAAGGTTTAGAAGATGTCTCTTGTGCTTCCTGCTGCTTTGTCTCTCACATCTATTCAGCCCCCAAAGGCCACTCATCTTTCTTCTGCAATGTGGTTCAGGTTAATTCCTTTCTCTCCATGTCTACTCCCTCCACTACAATCCTAATTTGTATCAGGAGGTGTTAAAGGACAAAAATTGGGAAAAGAAGCCAAAACTAAAGGCCATTTAGAATAATCTAGATGGAAAGGAAGAGGGCTCAGTCTTAAGCAGTAGTTCTCAAAGTAAAGTCCCCCAGTTCAGCAGCAGCAGCAGCACTGGGGAATTGACAGAAATGTAATTTCTAAGTCTTTACTCAGACATACTAAATCAGAAACTCTGCAGGCAGGGCCAGCAATCTGTGCTTTTTAAAGAGCCCTCCATGTGATTCTGATGGAGGCTAAATTTTTGAGAATTAGTGGTTTGGAAAGAAACAGAGAGGAAGGAATGGGCCAAGATGAGGAGAGAATTTGGGAACCTAATAAGAATTTCTATCACAAGGTCCCTCCAACCCCCAAACTAACCTATCCAAAAAGAAATGGTCTTCTCCAAATCTGCTCTTCAAGTGTCATTCCTTTGTGATGCTATAATCCACTACATTGCTTATGTTCAGTCTCCCTTCCCATTAATTCTCATCCAATATACTAATCTCCTTGACTCCACAGTGGAAGCGCTCGTCAATCAAGGAGAAAAGAATGTGCAATGAAAGGGAAAGTTGGGCTTCCCTGGTGGCTCAGTGGTAAAGAATCAGACTGCCAATGCAGGAGACCTAAGAGACATGGGTAGGGAAGATCCCCTGGAGGGCATGGCAACCCACTCCAGTATTCTCACCTGGAGAATCCCGTGGACAGAGGAGCCTGCTGGGCAACAGTCCATGGGGTCACAGCAGGTGTTGGGGGTCACAGACAGCTGGACACGACTAAAGTGACTTTGCACAACACACAGCACACAAAGGAAATTATGATTAAAAGGACTCCTCAAATCAGTGAAGCAAAGCTGTTATTCAATAAATGATTTGCAAATAACCAGCTAGTCACTACAGGAGTGGAAAGCGGAAAACTATATTCCTTTCACCAATTCTGAGGTACATAATTTTTTCTTTATATGGTAACTTCTCTGAAATCCAGGCAGATTTTATTAATTATAAAATTAAATGCCATCTTATATCTTATAAATAACAGAGCATTCTTCTTTACTTAGTGGAGCATAAAATAATGGCATATCTTACAACTGATGGTACCTAAAATTCAGTATAATACTATAATCTCTAACATTTACTAAATGCATATTATGGGCCAGTCACAATCAGTTCAGTTCAGTTCAGTTGCTTAGCTGTGTCCGACTCTTTGTGACCCCATGGACTGCAGCACACCAGGCTTCTCTGTCCATCACCAACTCCCCGGGCTTCCTCAAACTCATGTCCATCTAGTTGGTGATGCCATCCAACTGTCTCATCTGTCATCCCCTTCTCCTCCTGCCTTCAATTTTTCCTAGCATCAGGGTCTTTTCCAGTGAGTGTTCTTCATATCAGGTGGTCAAAGTATTGGAGCTTCAGCTTCACCATCAGTCCTTTCAATTAATATTTAGGATTGATTTCCTTTAGGATTGACTGGTTTGATCTCCCTGCAATCCAAGGGACTCTCAAGAGTCTTCTCCAACACAACATTCTCAAGAGTCTTCTCCAATACAATGCTTCAGATTTAGTAACTCGTTTACTTATTTAAAACTCACCACAAAGTGTATTACTTTTCACAGTCCATTTCACAGAGAAGGAAATTGAAGCAGAGAGATTAACTAATATAGTCAAGGGCAACAGAATTCAAGCTGATTCCAGAGTATTAAACTCTTTCTTAATTACTGTATTATAGCTGAAAGCTCAAAACACTCTTATTTCCTCCATTCATCATAAAATGGTCTTTATTTCAAAATGTTTTCATTTCATCATTTTTGAAAAATAATTATTTTTCTCTCGGCACTTTGACAACAGCATTCTGTCTCGTGGCTGCCACTCTTAATGAGAAGTCAGCTATCATTCTGAGAACAGTCTGCTTTCTCTCTCTGGCCACTATTAAGAACTTTTATTTGCCAAAGAATTGAGGGGATATTTCTCTTTCTTTACCCTGTTTGAACTTCCTAATTCCGAGGATTCAAGTATTTCATCAATTTTGGAACATCTCAGTCATTATTTCTTCAAATAATGACTCTCTATTTTTCTATTATCTCCTTCCAGAGTTCTGATTAGATGTTATGTCAGACCTCATTGTATCTTTCACATGCCTTAATCTTTCTTTTAATTTTCTCTTTGTTTCTCTGGATTTCCTGTGGGCAACTTCTTTAGCTCTATCTTCTAGTTCATTAGTTCTCTCTTCATGTGTCTGATCTGCTATTTAACTTGTCAATTAACTGTTAAGTTCAATAATCATGTTCTTCATTTCTGCAATAGTTCTTCTTCAAATATATCTGGTCATTAATATCTTTAAAAAGCTAGTCAGATAGCTCTACAATGATGCACAGTTCAGTTCAGTCGCTGTCGTGTCCAACTCTTTGAAACCCCATGAATTGCAGCACGCCAGGCCTCCTTGTCCAGCACCAACTCCCGGAGTTTACCCAAAATCATGTCCATTGAGTCGGTGATGCCATCCAGCCATCTCATCCTCTGTCGTCTCCTTCTCCTCCTGCCTCCAATCCCTCCCAGCATCAGAGTCTTTTCCAATAAGTCAACTCTTCGAATGAGGTGGCCAAAGTACTGGAGTTTCAGCTTTAGCATCAAACCCGGCCTCAACATATGGGACTTTCAACTCAGTTTTCAGATGGTCTCAGTTACCTAGTTATGCTTTTCACCTCTGCTTTTATTTCTTTAAATATATTAAAATTTTTACTTTATTCAGTTTCCAATCATTACTATATATATATATATATATATATAGTCTTTTCAAATCATATTGTAGCTTGTTTCCTAAGTGATTTGTGATTTTTCGTCATGGGCTTCTGTCCTCTGGAATTTTATTTGTGGGATTTCTTTGAGTTTTAAGTAATATTTTTTTTTTGCTTGTTTCCTAAGTGATCTGTGATTTTTTGTCATGGGTTTCTGTTCTCTGGAATTTTATTTGTGGAACTTCTTTGAGTCCTAAGTAGGATTTTTTTTTTCCCCTGAGAATATTTGTGTTGTTCTGTCAGGTTCCTGGAGACACTACGAACCCAAGAACAGCTTAAAGTAAATTAGCTTGAGTTTCTCATGCTACACAGATAGCAAGAATTCAAATCTCAGATTCATACACGGGCCAGTTCATGGTTATGAATTCCTAGGGGAGACTTTCCAAAAAATTTACTATGGAAAAATTTAAGCACAAAAAGTTGGCAGAATAGGAGTGTCCCTGGTGGCTCAGTGGTAAAGAATCCACCTACCAATGCAGGAGACGTGGGTTAGATCCCTGATCTGGGAAGATTTCCACATGCCGTGGAGCAGCTAAGCCTGTGGGCCACAGCTACTGAGCCTGTGCTCTAGGGCCCGGGAGCCACAGCTACTGAAGCCTGTGTGCACTAGAGCCTGTGCTCCGCAACAAGAGAAGCCACTGCAATGAGAAGCCTGCTCACTACAACCAGAGAGTAGCCCTGGCTCTCCGTGACTGGAGCAAAGCCGGCACAGCAGCAAAGATCCCACACAGCCAAAAAGAAAGAAAGAAACAGAATTACATTTTAAAAGTAGGCAGAATAATATGATGAATCTTCACACTCTCATCATCACCTTAAATAGCTAATTCCTGGCCAACACTGTTTCATCTGTATCCAGCCCACGTCTGTCTCCCTCCCTCTGCATCAGTTTTAAACCAAACCTATTTCAGTATTTATTCTAAAAAAAAAAAAAAAAGCTATTAAAAAATTCACATTGTCACTATTACTTAAAAATAATGATAATTCTAATACCAGCAGGTCCCCAGTTGGTATTCAAATTTCCAGATGTCTCATAAACGTACAAGTCTTTGTTACTTTGTCTGCTTTGATGTGTTTTTCCCTTGCTACCCATCTGTCAAAGAAGCCAGGCTATTTGTCCCGGAGGGTTTCCCATAGCCTAGACTTTTCTTATTAGACCCCCATGTTGTTATTTAATACGCTGCTACGTTGCTCTGTCTTCTATAATTCTTATAAACTGGGACTCAGATCTAGAAGCCAGATCACTTTGTATAGGAACAGAAAGATACAAGCTTAATGCAGCACTAACAAATGATAACCAATAAGCTTTCATAAAGTATTACTATGAACTCATACACGTTTCAGTTAATGTTTTTATTGGTATCCAAACTATCTCATCATCGGTCAAAGAGAGTCTCTTCATGTATACTCTTGGGTCCTCTTTTAGAGAAGTTTAGTTTTAATTGGTGGATAATCTCTTTACAACATTTTGTCAACAAGAATCAGCCACAGGCACACCTCTGTCCCACCCTCCCACCCCACCCCATCCCCCCAAGGTGTCACAGAGCACGGGGCTGAGCTCCAGCATCATACAGCAAATGTCCCCTGGTTACCTCTTGGGCTGAGCTCCAGTATCATACAGCAAATGTCCCCTGGTTACCTCTTTCCCACATGGTAATGTACATGCGTCAGCGCTGCTCTCTCCATCCGTCCCGCCCCTTCCTTCCCCCTCTGTGTCCACGAGTCTGTGCTCTACGTCTGTCTCTGTTCCTGCCCTGCAAATAGGTTCATCAATGCCATTTTTCTAGATTCCATATACATGCAGGCTCTAGGTTCATCTACCTCACTAGAACTGACTCAAATGCATTCCTTTTTATGGCTGAGTAATATTCTATTGTATATATGTACCACAACTTCTTTATCCATTCATCTGTAAATGGCCATCTAGGTTGCTTCCATGTCCTAGCTATTATAAATAGTGCTGCAACAAACACTGGGGTACATGTGTCTTTCAGAATTGTGGTTTTCTCAGAGAATATGTCCAGTAGTGGGATTGCTGGGTTATATGGTAGTTTTATTGCTAGTTTTTAAAAGAAATCTCCATACTGTTCTCCATTGTGGCTGCAACAATTTATATTCTCTTGGGCCCTTTTGATATGATCTGCCATAATTTTTGATGACTTCCTTATAATATATTAAGAGTTTCTAAGTTTAGCTTTATCTTATATGATTCCTGCTGCAAAACTGGGTAAGCTATCCAAGGAATCCTGTTTCTTTTATGATAACTGGTATTTCGAGACCATAATTTGGACACTAGGGTTGTATATTGCTACTGGGCTGATCACTGTTTCTACAGCTTTTCAGTGGAATACAGTAGCAGGTAGTTGTTGTTGTTGTTGAAGATAAAATATAACAAGAGTTCTTCCCCAAACTTCCAATTCAAAATCAAGTTAATCAAGAGAAAGAGAAGATAAGCCACAGATTGGGAGAATATATTTGCAAAAGATATATCTGATAAAGGACTGTTAACACACAATAAGAAAATGAAGAACACAATTTTAAAATGGCAGAAGACATGAATAAGACACATCACCAAAGAAGGCACACAGATGGCAAATAAGCATATGAAAAGATGCTCATCATTATATGTCATTAAGGAGTCATGGATTAAACAATGAGATACCACTACACATCTATCAGAACGGCCCCAAACTGAAACACTGACAACAGCAAATGCTGACAAGGATGTGGAGCAACAGGAATGCTCATCCGTGGCTGGTAGGAATGCAGTAGCACAACCACTCCGGACCACGGCTTGGCAGTTTCTTACAAAACTAAACACAGGCTTACAATCCAGTAATCACACTCCTTGATACTTCAAAGGAATTGAAAACATATCTAGACAAAAACCTGAACACTGATGTTTATAGCAGCTTTAACTGCCAACATTTGGAAGCAAGCAAGATGTCCTTCAGTAGGTGAATGGATAAAGAAACTGAAAATGGTTTCAGTTCAGTTCAGTTGCTCAGTTGTGTTCGACTCTTTGCAGCACGCCAGGCCTCCCTGTCCATCACCAACTCCTGGAGTTCACTCAGACTCATGTCCATCGAGTCTGTGATGCCATCCAGCCATCTCATCCTCTGTCGTCCCCTTCTCCTCCTGCCCTCAATCCCTCCCAGCATCAGGGTCTTTTCCAGTGAGTCAACTCTTCGCATGAGGTGGCCAAAGTACTGGAGTTTCAGCTTTAGCATCATTCCTTCAAAGGACACCCAGGACTGATCTCCTTCAGAATGGACTGGTTGGATCTCCCTGCAGTCCAAGGGACTCTCAAGAGTCTTCTCCAACACCACAGTCCAAAAGCATCAATTCTTCGGTGCTCAGCTTTCTTCACAGTCCAACTCTCACATCCATACATGACCACTGGAAAAACCATAGCCTTGACTAGATGTACCTTTGTTGGCAAAGTTACTTTGCCAAATGGATTATGCAAAATGGATTATGCACCACCAAAAAGAAATGAGCTATCAAGCCATGAAAAGACATGGAGGAAACTTCAGTGAAAGAAGCCAGTCTGAAAAGGTTACATATGTACAATTCCAACAATATGACATTCTGGAAAAGGCAAAATTATGGAGGCAGTAATAAGATCAGAGGTTTCCAGTGGCTCTTGGTTGGAGGAAGGGATGAATAGAGGGAGAACAGAGGATTTTTTGAGCAGTGAAACTTCTTTTTATGATACTGTACTGGTAGATATACGTCACAAAGCATCTGTCAAAACTTACAGAATGTACAACACCAAGAATGAATCCTAATGTAAACTGTAGACTTTGGGTGACAATGATGTGTATCAATGCAGGTTCTTCAACTGTAACAAGTGTATCACTCTGGGGCAGGATGTTGATAGCAGGGGAAATTGGGGGTTGGGGGTGGAGAAGAGTTAAATGAGAACTCTGTACTTTGTGCTCAGTTTTACTGTGAACCTAAAACTGCTCTAGAAAAATAAGCCTAGGATGCAGGATGCATGGGGCTGATGCACAGGATGATTCAGGTAGAGGATGTGGGGTGGGAGGTGGGAGGGGGCTTCGGCATTGGGAGATTGTGTTCACCTATGGCTGATTCATGTCAATGTATGGCAAAACAAATACAGTATTGTAATTTAAAAAAATAACTTAAAAAAATCAAATTAACAGGGTTTTAATTAACTTCTTTTATATCTGTATCTCCTTTCACCTGTGTTGGTAATCTGAGCATCAACAACACTGGAAATGATAAAATGCCATATAAGTTGGTTGGCTGGTTTAGTCGCTAAGTCATATCCAACTCTTGTGACCCCATGGACTATAGCCTGCCAGGTTCCTCTGCCCATGGGATTCTCCAAGCAAGAATACTGGAGTGGGCTGCCATTTCCTTAGTACTCATTTGCTTTATCTGACAGTACATACACAACAATCTCCAATGACAATACTGATACCATCACAATAATGCATGGTACACTTGAAGGGTTTTGTTGTTTTGCTGTTGCCTGTTTTCTGTAGTTCTTTTTGTCCTTAGAGTATATACCACTAAGGATACAAAGTTCAAATTACTGAGTTTTAAATTTTAGGTTCTTTGCTTCTTGTTATTTTCAATTTTTAAGAATTGCTTTTTGGAAGAAAATTAATTTTGCCTTGAAAGTGTTAGTCACTCAGTTATGTCTGACTAGACTGCAACTACTGGAGTCCGTGTGCCTAGGGTCTGCTCCACATCCAGGAAGCCTCCTCAATGAGAAGCCCCTACTCGCTGCCAACTAGGGAAAGCCCACATGCAGCAATGAAGACCCCAGTGCAGCCATTAAAAAATTAATTAATTAATTAAAAAAGAAGTAGGGGAGAGAAGCTGAACTCACAGAGTTCCCCACAATTCTCCCAGGAGTGGAAAGTGGAAACTGAAGTTGCTCACTCATGTCCAACTCTTTGAGACCCCATGGACTGCAGCCTCCCAGGCTCCTCCGTCCACGGGATTTTCTGGGCAAGAGTACTGGAGTGGGGTGCCATTTCCTTCTCCAGGGGATCTTCCCGACTCAGGGATTAAACCCAGGTCTCCCATATTGCAGGTGGACATTTTACCCTCTAAGCCACCAGAAAGCCCACCAACATGTCCTGGTAAGTGTCATGTGAAAGCCTGGTCCTTAAGAGACTGGCTCACCAACAGTTAAGTGGCTGGACTTCTGTATCTCTGGGGGAGACTAAGGCTGACAGCGCCCTGCAAGAGCCAGGCCTGCCTACATCTCCAGTTTCTCTCCTATCGGTCTGCCTTCTCTATCTCCAGCAAACCTCAGTTCCTCCAAGGGTTCAAGCTCTTTCTTCCCTGAGTACCTACACGTTAGTGCCTTTACCTGAAGGCGCTCCAAATGATCACCCAGCCAGCTCGTACCATTGATTCCAATCTTTGCTTCAACATGACTTTCTCACAGGAGTGTTCCCTAATCTCTCAGACCAGGTCAGATCTCCTTGTTAATCAGTCTTAAAAGCTCCCTATATTTCCTAAAAGGCACCTACCAGTTTTGGCGTTACATACATATTAACAGTAAAGTGGCTGCTTGATTATCTTTCTCCCACTGGATAAAAAGTTATGTGATGACCAGCAAATGCTTTCCTTATTCCTTTATCTCCAGTTCTCAGTACCATGTCTGGTGTAGAGGATGTGCTTAATGAGTATTGGTTGAATGAATGAGTGAACAAAATATTTAATGATTCATATATAAAACTGATGAACTAGATCCTGAATACTGAGAGAGTGAGAAGGATCAAATTGTTAAATATGGGGGAAAAATTTGTATTCCAGTGTCTTCTCAAGGGGAATAATATTTCATTCTCTTCTAACTTGATTTATAATTTAAATACATAATCATTCAACTTGTAGAATATATTTCCTCTATATATATAATGAGTTTTAGAGATCAAAATATCAAGAAACAAGGCTTCCTTATGCTTGTCACAAAAACTAAGGTTTTTTACTAGTGATATAGCTAGCATAAGCCAAGAGTATTATAATAAAGAAAAAATTTTCAAAATAAAAATACTATATCCTCCTAAAAATGCCAGAAGACATGTGTCTGTGGGAGAAACGTGTCTGTGGGAAGGGGAATCTAGACATAAAAAGAGAAGGGAAGTATATAAACCTAAAGCCATATTGATAATCTTTAAAACTATCCAATTTTTTGTAGCCAGAAATATAAAAAGTTCTCTTCACTGGACACAATGAATAAAGTACAGCAGAAGGAAGACACACAATTTAAAAGAGAAGTTAAATCTTCATTTATTTTTTTCTAAGACCTTCATTTTCCCATTTCCCTGCAAACAAACAAACAAAAAATACATATTTTTAGATTAAGAAAAACAGCATATCTATCCATTTGAACCCAAAGTGAAAGAAGATCTTTTTGAACTCTTCATACATTCTGATTAGCATCTATTAAAAGTGTGCTATACGTGATCACGTATCCAAACTTCACATACAGACTTTACCACTGATAGGAACCAAAGCTCCTCAAAGAAATAGCTGATTCAGAACTGGGACAGCAAATGTAGAAGGTAAGTACTGGACATCTCACATATCAAAAAGCAAGGATGCTAGCTATAAAACATCTTCAGAAGTCAACTTCAAGAGGCTCCTCCCAGTAATTAAGAATGGGACAATGTGAAGCATCAATAAAAATAATCATAGCAATGGTTTCACATATACCAAATATGTTAAAAATCCATGAATTCATAGTACGATTTTTTAAAAAAACTCACTGGTCTTCTTTGGATGATGCTAGGGAACCAACTTTTATTTTGAAAACTGGTAAGGAGTCTCATCACTTTATGGCACACAGAAGGGGAAAAAGTGGAAACAGTGACAGATTTTATTTTCCTGGGCTCCAAAATCACTGTGGACAGTGATTCATGGACTGCAGCCATGAAATTAAAAGACATTTGCTCCTTGGAAGGAAAGTCATTACAAACCCAGACAGCATATTAAAAGCAGAGACATCACTTTGCCAACAAAGGTCCATAAAGTCAAAGTAGTCTTGTACAGATGTGACAGATGGATCATAAAGAAAGCTGAGCACTAAAGAATTGATTCTTTTGAATTGTGGTGCTGGAGAAGATTCTTGAGAGTCCCTTCAACAGCAAGATCAAACCAGTCAATCCTAAAGGAAATCAACCCTGAATATTTACTGGAAGGACTGATGCTGAAGCTGAAGCTCCAATACTGTGACCACCTGATGTGAAGAGCCGACTCACTGGAAAGACCTTGATGCTGGGAAAGATTGAGGGCAGCAGGAGAAGGGGGTGACAGAAGATGAGATGGTTGGATGGCATCAACTCAATGGACATGAGTTTGAGCAAAGTCCAGGAGATAGTGAAGGAAAGAGAAGCCTAGTGAATTGTAATCCATGGGGTCACAGAGTCGGACACGGCTTAGCAACTGAACAACGACAAATAAAGGGAAAGAATCAAGCATTTAACCCACCTTTCCTGAAGGAAGTATACCTTAGATTAACCACAGAATAGATATGAGAAAGTTTTTCTAATTAACCAAGACAAATGACAGAGTTAGAATATCACCATTTTGCAATGAAGAGTAACAAAAATAATGAGGTACTGCTCCTCAGTATCTGTTAACATCATAGTCAGATGAGACAACTGCTTATTACGCCTCCTAACAGAAGTAACTATCTCCCATAAAGTATTCTTGCCAAGGAAAAGAACCTGAATCAGATCAAGCCTCTAGATATAACTACTAGTTTACATGAAATACAAGATAGAGGGACAAGTTAAACACATCACAGAAATGCAATTAGCAAAATCCAGAAGGTGAGAAACTATTGGACAGATGACCAAGTTTATTTTTAGGTAAATTGAGGGGAAAAGTGAACTATAAACACACTCAGGAGGGAATTTCCTGGTGGTCCAATGGTTAGGACTAGGAATCTGTAGCCCCAGATTCAATCCCTGCTTGGGGAACTAAGATCTTACAAGCTGTGCAGTGTGGCCAAAAACACAAAGAACTTCAGAAATGTATTATCCAAATGGTACATACATCCTTGTTTGGGTCCTGATGTAAATAAATCAGATTTACAAAATCAGCGGAAACCTGAATCCTTATTTTGGTAGGATACTAATTTTTCAGATGTGACAACTACATTATGTTTATGTTAGGTTTTTTTTTTTAATGAGTCCTTATCATTTAGTGATATACACCAGGATATTTATAAATGAAATACATGTGAGAGGTTGCAATCATCTGAAGGTCTGTCTAGGGCTGGAGGACCCCCTTCCACAATGACTCCCTCACACGGTGGCTGCTAGCTGGAGGTTAGGTTCTCTCCACGGGAACCTTTCCACAGGCTATTCACATGTCCCCACAATATTAAAAAAGCCTAACATTGGAGAAGGAAATGGCAACCCACTCCAGTGTTCTTGCCTGAAGAATCCCAGGGACAGGGGAGCCTGGTGGGCTGCCATCTATGGGGTCGCACAGAGTCGGACACGACTGAAGCGACTTAGCAGCAGCAGCAGCAGCAACATAAATAGAATGCAGTTATCACATCTGAAAAATTAATATCACACAAAATATGAATTCAGATTTTCCCTGATTTTGTAAATCTGATTTATTTGCATCAGAATCCAAACAAGGATGTTTGTACCATTTGGATAATACATTTCTGAAGTCCCTTCTGTTTCTGACCATGTTCCACAGCTTGTAGGATCTTAGTTCCCCAACCAGGAATTGACTGGATATTCATTGGAAGGACTGATGCTGAAGCTGAAACTCCAATACTCTGGCCACCTGATGCAAAGAACTGACTCCCTGGAAAACTTTGATGCTGCGAAAGATTGAAGGCAGGAGGAGAAGGGGACAACAGAGGTTGTCCCTCTGAGATGGCTCGCTGGACCTGAGTTTGAGCAAGCTCTGGGAGTTGATGATGGACAGGGAAGACTGGTGTGCTGCAGCCCATGGGGTTGTGAAGAGTCGGACACAACTGAGCAACTGGACTGGACTGAACTGAACTGAACAATATGGCAACCTGCCTTCCCTCAGAAACTGCCATGCCTCTTATGTTCTAGCACTGGAAATGACACCAGCACTGCTTCAATATCTCATTGGTTACAAAGGTTAGCCTTACTCACCCTAAGAGAGGATTACACAAAGGCAGGAACATGAGAGCATCATCAGGGTCATCCTGCAGGCAGGCTACTGCCTTATGCCATGTAAGCTCTGGACTGTGACTTTCAAAACCCTTCACCCACCTAATGCACACCAACCTCACTTTATTTCTTTCTTTTAAAAATAATTTTATTTATTTATCTATTTTTGGCTGTGCTGGGTCTTCACTGCTGTGCAGGCTTTTCTCTAGTTGCATTGTGGTGGCTTCTCTCATTGCAGAGCACAGGCTCAATAGTGGTGGCGCACAGGCTTAGTTGGTCCTCAGCATGTGGGATCTTCCTGGCCCAGGGATAGAACCCATGTCTCCTGCATCAGCAGGTGGATTCTTTCCCACTGAGCCAACTAGAGGAGCCCCTTGCCTCATTTCATTTCACTCTTTCTTGGTGGAAAAAGCTCAGCTTTACTGGCTTCCCTTCTTCCTCAGAAGGTGAGGCGTTTATACCCAGTTTAGAGCCTTTGTACTAGTTGTTCCCTCTGCCATTAAGTATTCTCTCCATTTATCATCTGATCAATCAGATTTGACCATAAATGTCACCTGCTCAGAGAGGCTTTCCCTGGCCACCTGGTCTGAAGAAGCCATCTATCCCCTTTCTACCTGACAATTCAGTTTTAATTATTTGCAGAAACACTTATCACTCTGATATTTTAGCACATCTGGCTTAATGTTAAACTCTTTAGCACACTGGTTCATCACATTCAACATAACCTCGGCACCCAAATGGGTAACCTTGGCAAATGCCTTGCCCCCAGTTCTGTAAACCGCTCAGCTCTAAGGACCTTCTCCTTCCCTCTGCCTCAGCCACATCGTCCCACTATCACACCAAACTCAATCTACTATCCGATCCTTCTAGTTCACTTGCCCAAGAGCCCCATGAAAATGACTTTTTAATTACAACGAGACCTTTGATTCTTTGACTCCTTCTTTCCTCCTTCAAATTTTTTTCTCTTCATATAGCTTAGATTTCATAGTTAATGATTAGAATCATTCCCTTGCAAGAATCCTCAATTCGCTCCAAAGATTTTTTTTTTCAAGCTCCATAATTTCAGAACCAAGAAACTGTCTTCTCCATATCAAGAATACTGATGAAAAAGCATTCAACTAGCTAGATTATTTTTACCATAAATTCAAAGTCACTAAATGGGCACTCAGCTGGCAATCCTACTACATTTCTCTAGCAAACTGGGTTTCTAATTCCTCCCCTCTCCAAGAAAGCTCCTTCTTACCCAATTTCCCCTCCTTTACAGCGCTGATATCCCTTTTAGCTAATGTCCTTGATTTTCCATTGAGAACCTAAACAAGCCTAAAACTGGAAATCTGTCATTTTATCATTACCAGTTGTATAAACTGACGTGAGCTGGCACCTGTTTTCCCTTCTTTCCTCTGTTTCAACGGACGTGACCCTCCTCCTCCTTCTGAAGAACAATCCCTCTGCTTACAGTCCTGATAGCTTCCCTTCTTCCCTTCCTCCCTTCTCAAAACTTCCAATCTTGTAATTATCTCTTTTTCTTCCATCAATCGTCATCCACTATTTCCTGGATCACTCCTATCTACAGAATACATTTAAGCTCTAGCATGTTTCCTTTTAAGAAACAAACAAAATTCTTCTTTGATCCCATATTCCCCTTCAGGTACAATTCCATTTGTCTACTCTCTTCACAGCCAAATTTCAGCAAAGTGGTTAAATAAATAAATACTATCTGCACCTTCTCACCTCCCATTCTTGTTCTGTTAAATCCATTCCAGTATGACTTCTGCCTCCATCACAAGCAATATCCATCCTGCTAATCCAATGAATCCACTCATCATACAAGGTCTCTCAGCAGCACTAAATTTTGTTAATCTTTCCCTTCTTCTTGAAATAATCTCTTATTTCATTCAACCAATGATGACTGAACATTTGTCCTGGCCAGACACTGTTCTAGGCACTGGCTGGGGATAAAGAGCTTCTGTGGTGCTCTCTCTCCCTGGTTTTCCTTTCATATATTTCACTCCTTTTACTTCTCATCTTCATCCTTCTCTGACCTATTTTCTAAATGTTAAGTAATTCAGAATTTAACACCAAGCCCCCCTTTTACTTATTTCTCTCCTTAAACAGCATCATCCATTCCCACAGCTTTATTATCCTTACACTAAAAACTTTCAAATTTATAGCTGCAGCCTGGAACTTTCTTTGGAACTCGTGTTCTCCCATATTCAATACTTTACTTGACATTTCCACTTGAACTCCTCAAAACATCTCAAACTTAATATGATCAATTTTAACTCTTAACTTTCCTAACCAAACATTCCAGGTTTAACAAATTTCAGTAAATAACACACTATAGCCCTCAAGCCATAAATCTTTATTACTATCTTTCCCTCCCCTCCCACTTCTAATTCACCAGCAAGTCCCACCGAGTCCATTTCCAAAATAGCTCTCAACTGTGTTCCTTTTTCTCCTCTCTTGCTATCATCATCTCTTGCCTACTGCAATAGCTTCAGCTGGCATCTCTGCTCCCATCCTTGCCTCCCTCCGAACTTTCTGTTTTTGTAATTCTTTTAGGTGGTAGGTTAGGTTGTTTACTTGAGATTTTTTGTGGTTTTTAAAAAAGCCTGTATCACTATGAACCTCCCTCAAAGAACTGCTTTTGCTGCATCTCATAGATTTTGTATGCTTGTGTTTTCCTACAATCTTTTTGACACATGCATTTTAATTAAACAGTGTTTTCCTACAATCTTTTTGATACATGCATTTTAACAAAACAGTAAATTAGGTCAGCTTATTCCATAGTTAGAAGTCTTCAAGAACATCACACAGGAAACAGGAATGAAATCTGAACTCTTCTCGGTATTTAAGGTCCTATTTAAGTGATATGGACTTCGCTTGTTGATTTTTTTCTTGCTCTGTCATGTCTGACTCTTTGCAACCCCATGGACTGCAGCCCACCAGGCTTCTCTGTCCGTGGGATTTTCCAGGCAAGAATAATGGACTTTGCTTATCTGCTCACTATCATCACCTCGCCCATTCTTTCCCACTCTAATAACAGCTGTGCTGACCTTTCAATTTCTTGGCTATGCTAAGACTTACTCTCCTATGGCATGGTACATGCTACTCCCCTGTCAAACACCATCTCCTCTGGCTGACTTCTTCTTAATCTCCAGTCTCAGTTTAAATATAAACTCCCCAGACCACTTTACTCTTTATAGTTGCTGTTGCTGCTACTGCTAAGTCGCATCAGTCGTGTCAGACTCTGTGCGACCCCACAGATGGCAGCCTACGAGGCTCCTCAGTCCCCGGGATTCTCCAGGCAAGAATACTGGAGTGGGTTGCCATTTCCTTCTCCAATGCATGAAAGTGAAAAGTGAAAATGAAGTTACTCAGTCGTGTCCAACTCTCTGCAACCCCATGGACTGTAACCTACCAGGCTCCTCCGCCCATGGGATTTTCCAGGCGAGAGTACTGGAGTGGGTTCATAACATTTATTAGTTACATATTCATATATTGACTTAAAACTTATTTTGAAAATTCACAAACATAAAGGTGGAGCAAACAGTATAATGAGCTTACAGATTCTGAAAGTTTTACTTCTAAATTACCTCCCTTATTAAACTGGAAGCTCCAATGGATAGAGGCAATCTTGTTCTCTTTTTCACCCAGGACATTGCACAGTGCCTAGATTATGATTTATACCCAACAAGTTTCTTGTTTTGAGTGAGAGGGAAAGTTAAAGATGACGACTCTAAAGACAGTGACAGCACCACTGAGAAGAGTGAAACAAGGAGGGGAAGAGTTTTGAGCTGGTAATTATTTATCAGTTGACTCCCTGCCAGGTTCTGGGCTAAGTATTGGGTTTCGGAGATAAATAAGAGAAAGTCTTATACAAAGTCTAGTGGAGACAGATATAATAAGTAGTATTTATTCAGGGCTGCCTATGTTCTGAATATGGGGTAAGCGTTTCAGAGGTATTCTCTCATTTAGTCCTATAACCACCCTATAAGGTAGAAACTTTTATCTCCAAATTACACCTAAGGAAACTGAGGCTTATAAAGATCAAATAATTGATGGCAGGTTTCAAAGCTGGAAAGTAGTAAAGTGAGGTGAAACAGCAGGTAAGAAAAAGCATGCAGGCACTGAAAGGACCACTGAATCTCCAGGACACTTCAAAGGATCCTTCTGTTCTATTTGTTTAAACTGAGTGTAATGAATTACAAGAGATGAATCTATAACGGATCTTGAAGGACAAATTAACCACTTTATAAGAAGAGGGCAGACAGAGGGAATGACTTGCACAGAGGCATGGACATTTTATAATGCAAGCAACACTTGGGGAAGTACATGGCCGGAGACAGAGGGAGTATGTTACAGGTAAGAGATGAAGGTGAGGCTGGCAGCTGGAGTACAGACGTGATCTTTAATGCCACTGTCTGTTACTATAAGATTAAATAATTGCCTTACAAAAATGCTTCAAAGCCATAGTTACTAAAATAGCACTGTCCATACACAGGAATATATTCCCAAATAGAACCAAAACACAGACCTATGTATATGTATTGACATCCTGGAATCTGGCATATAATAAAGATGGTACTGCAGATCAGTGGAGAAAGGATAGATTATTTTTTAATAAATGCCATGGGGACAACTGGTTATCCATTTGGAAAAAAATCAGGCAAACAACCTCCTTCATATGTAAGCAAATAAAATTCATTTAGATTTGTGATTAAATGTAAATAATAAAAACCATAAATTCTTTTTAAAACAGAATAATTTTTTATGGACTAAAAACAAATTCTACAGACATTTCTCAGTTAAAACAAGAAATCGCAAAGGAATTTTGTTCTGATGGCAGACTAATGTGGTTTGCTTACTCCAGTGAAGGTTATCAAGTTCTCTCTATTGGAAAAGACCAGAAGCACTGATCCAAAGCAGTCAGAAACACCTGAGGAACTGTGTTAAAACTCTCTAGGAATCTACTAGAGCTTCTAGGCTAAGATCTTCTCTTAAAAGAGAGATCTTCCTTTGACAACAGCTTTCATTTAAAAGAAATATACTATTTTAAAATAGCGATTAATCAGTGATTAATCATAAATAATTTCATTAAGAGACTGATGAAGTCATAAGAAGAAGTCTTCAAGTGGTAAAGCAGTGTGGACACTTTATGAGAGAGATTTCCACTTGCTACATCTGACCCTTGAACGACGTGGGAGCTAATCTGCATATAGTTTATGGCGGCCCCTCCACATATGCAGATTCATCCAACTGTAGTACTGCAATATTTATTATTGAAAAATCTGCATATAAATGGATCATGCAGTTAAAAGGTCAACTGTATATCTAAACTTACCTTTAGCCTGACAAAGCGTCTGTCTTTCTTTTTAAAGCAGGGGGTGTTTGATTTTTTTAATTTTAGGCTGTGCTAAGCCTTTGTGGCTGCAAGGGCTTTTCTCTAGTTGCAGCAAGCGGGGGCTACTTTTGCTGACGTGAGAAGGCATCTCATGGCAGTGGCTTCTCTTGTGGAGCATGGGCTCTAATGCACGCGGGCTTCAGGAACTGCAGCACATGGGCTCAGTAGTTGAGGCTTCTGGCCTCTAGAACACAACTCAACAGTTGCAGTTCACAGGCTTAGCTGCTCCTCGGCATATAGGATCTTCCCCAACCAGGGATCAAACCTGTGTCTCCTGCACTGGCAGGCAGACTCTTTACCACTGAGCCAACAGGAAAGCCCTACAAACTGTCTTCGTAAAGCATTAAAAAGAAAACCCACATATACCCCGTGACTCAGCAATTCTTCTTAGAAATTTAGCTATTTACAGATGTATGCTAAGATAGATGTACAACCATATTTACAATGGTGTTGACAATAATAATATATTGAAAATAAGCTAGACTCAGTCTGGGAAATTTTCATATAAGCATATACTAGAATACAACACAGCCATTAAAAATGAAGTCTCCTTATTGACATGGAAAGATGTTCAAAATGCACACTGAGTAGACAGAGCAGGTCTCAACGCAGTACAAACTGTGTTGCTTATTTCTGTGGGAAAAAAATATGAAATTCATCACCAAAATGTAAATAGTGGTTACCTCAGTGTAGTCGGATTATAGTGATTATAGGCAATGTGTATTTTCTAGCTTTGTCTACAGCAAATATTTATTTAATAAAAACATTCCTTTTGTTTTTTAGTTGTCTCTGTTCAATTCCCATCATACAAAGTAAAAGCAATGAAGATCTCTTGCAGCCTGGCAAATGCCAAATACTGAATCACAGTATTTTCAAAAATGAAAATTTCTAATGGCTATTCTAAGAAAAGACACACAGGGTAAACGGCAGCAGACTGTTAGTTTCTTAGACTGGAATAGAAAGTCTCTAGGATTTTAAAAAAAAAGGAGTAGCCTCACTTCCTGTTAGAAAGGAATTTATTCCCTTGATCTAACCTCTTGACTAGGTTCAACAAGGTCAGCAGTTGAAACTGTTTAGTATTTCACTTAACTCTCAAAAAATGTACATATTCAGCAAAATGTCAGTAGTAGGCAAAGGAGGAAGAGCACTTAATTTGGAAGAGGAAGACATAGGTTCTAGAAATAACCACATAGTAGCTGTGTGATGGCTCAGTGGTAAAGGTGATAAAGAACCACCTGTCAATGAAGGAGACATGGCTGCCATCCTTGGGTTGGGAAGATCCCTTTGAGAAGGAAATAGTGATCTGCTTCAGTATGCCCACCTGAGAAATCCCAAAATCCCATGGGCAGGGAGCCTGGTCTGTTATAGTCCACGAGGTCACAAAAGAATTAGACACAACTTAGCAACCGAACAACAACAACAACAAGCTGTGTGATGCCAAGCTATTCACTTAGTTAACTTCTCTGAAACGCAACCTGATCACCTGGAGATTGACCATGATTATACATACTCCTAGAATCCTCTCCCACAGGGAGCCTGCAGTAGGAACTGAATGAGATAATCTTCCTGTGTAAACCACCCAATGAACACTTATGGAATGATGGATGAAGGCACTGTATACAGTAAGTGTGCCACACATCTATAAATCTATACGAATGTGACAAAATATACCACCAATCTTTGTTACAATAGCCGGAGAACTACACAATACAGAATCATATATAAAAACCTTGAGTCCACAACCCTCCATGCTCCTAAATGCACATCAAGGATGTAATGGAGTCCTCCGGGGAAGACTGCTCCATTCCTCTGGTTTCTTCTACCTCTCCTTTCTACTCACCCTTGGCATTCAGGACCTAGTAAAAGGGAAGGGCTGGTTCTCTCAGTATGACTCAAGTCAATGAAAGGGTCTTGTCTTTCCAAGCACCTCAAGCAAAAGACACATTTGAAGATAAAGGTATTCACCTCTCCTGACATGTGGTAGTAGAATTTCACCACCATCAATTCAAAATTTCACTCCCTCAAATAAGTTTTTCTTTAGTAAGTATCCTTTAACATCCCGAGTGGATATGCTCCCGAGGTTTTCTCCACCTCCATAATATTCTGTTTGGCACCCTTCACGTAGTACTTAGCACAGCCACCTCTTGCTATAAGCATCCGTATACCTCTGACCTCCTCATTACCTCACAAGTGCCAGGGGACTATCTTTAAGTGCATGAGGAGCTTAGTACATTACATACTAATATATCATAAATATTCAACAAAAACTTAGTTCATGAGTGGGTGATGACAAGGTAATGCAATGTCACCCTAAGAGGTTGAAACTACAGTCAAAATAATTGGAATAGCAAAAACTAAGAAACAATTACAACTCAATCTGTTCATCCAGTAAACATTTAATAAGCATCTACTTGTGCTTGATATAGCCCAAAGTATGCCATGATGAACAAGACCCAGTCTCTAGTCTCAAGGAGTTATCTATTGCCATTCAATTGTACTGTTTTTACTATCTATTTTGATACAATTTTAGACTTGCAGAAGAGTTGCAAAGATAGTACAGAGTTCTCATCACCTTCAGGCAGCTTTCCCTAACATTGACACTTTATATAATCATGGTACAATCAGTGAAACTAGGAAATTCACATTGCTAATATTAACTACAGATTCCAATCTGATTTCCCCAGTTTTTCCAACAATGTCCTTTTTGGTCCCTCATTACACCTAGGTGTCTTGTCGCCTTCTCTAAATTATATTTTTAACAGTCTTGTTCTTGGTCATATTAACAGTAACACATATTTTCTGAAAAGGAAAAGAACAAGAAATAAAAACAAAGAATTAAATAGCTAATAATTCCCTTACGAAATGATAAACATTCCTAACATCTATAATTTACTGGTCTTTTTTCCACGTGTATATACACATAATTTTATATTTTTTTCACCCAGGAATCTATATAGCCTTTTGCATCTTCTTTTACCATTTTATTAGGAACATTTTCTCATGTGTTTAAAAATATTTTCAATGACAATATAGATTCCATTGATAATCATAATTAATTATTTCCTTGTTGTTGTTGTTGTTGGATAGGTACATTATTTCCCATTTTTTACTACTATAAATAAACTACAGTGAATATCCTTGAAATATGAAAAACACAGTAATATATACTGTGATGGATAAGCACAGGGTATTAGTGATGTAGCCTGGAGAAACATCTAACCTAGCTTTGAGGAAAAGAAACTACTTGTTGGAGGAGATTTTTCTGAGAGATGAGTCCTGAAGAGTGTTTTCCTTCACTTATTAGAATCCAAACAAACAACATTTACTGAGTGCCTGTTACATCCAGTTCCTGCACTGGGCCAGAGATACAAAAGGGCCTAAGGCTTTGCTAGGGAAGCTGACTGTCTAGTCAAAGAGGCAGACACTTGAATAGAAAAAGCACAATGGAATGAAGTTAAAGCTATTATCACAGTGCTGTATACGAACAAAATGCTCTGAGAGTAAAGAGAATGCATTTTAAGAATCGATTGTAAAAGTAGACACGAAGAGTTCTTCAGGGTTGATAATAACATACATGAAATGTTTTAGTGAAATATGATCTTAAATGTTTATCAACCATATGAAGGAGTTCCTTAAAACAGGTAAATTATTAATAGGTACGCAAGGCATTCAAATGGAGACAAGCACTTGTTGGAAAGTACTTGTTCTATCATATTCTGTATTAGCGAAACTACAGCTATTTCTGAGAACTCTATTTTTAAATTAACTTTATCAAGATATGTCCACAATGCAATGTACCCTCTTATATAGAGTTTGATGAAATCTGACAAGTTTATATACCCATGTTACTACCACCACCAAGACATAGAAAAATTCCATCATCCCCAAAATTTCCTTGTGCTTCATCCCAGTCAACTCCCCTCACCCGACATCTACCCTAAAGGAGCCACTGATTTCCTTTCTGGCGCTATAGATCTGTCTTTTTAGAGTTTCATATAAATGGAATCATATTTTATGCACTTGTTCCATCTCTGCATGTTTCTGAGATTCTGCCATGTTGTGGTACACATCAGTAGTCCATTTCTTCCTACTGTGTGAACGTCATGGATAGACTGAAAAAAATCTGATTATTCCTGAAAGGAAGGGCACACGAAGGACTTTCTTATGGCGAACAGGCTTGTTCTGGGTTTTCCAGAAAGCAAGACCCAAACTTACAAGGGTTCACAGAGGCCATAAGGCACTGAAATGAAAGCAGCATGACTGACAAGGATGTTGCTGAAGGGATTTTAACTTTAGCAAGAGCCTGGACTTGACACTGACAGTGTTTCTTCCAACCCTGAAGGGCCATGATTCTGAAATTCTCATAAATGAGAAAAATGTTATGTCGTTATTAACAACTAGTATCTTGGTCTACTTTTTTTTCAGATAAATTTGCTATTCTGTCAGTTCTAGAGGCAGTAGAGCGCATAGCTTCAAATGTTATAGGATGAGTTGTTGTTTAGTCACTCAGTCGTGTCTGACTCTTTGCAACCCCATGGACTGTAGCCCACCAGGCTCTACTGTCCATGGAAGGCACGACTACTGGAGTGGGTGGTCATTCCCTTATCCAGGGAATCTTTCCGACCCAGGGATCGAATCCAGGTCTCCTGCATTGCATAAGAATTCTTTACTGTCTGAGCCACCAAGGAAGCCCTATGAAGGGGTAGGGAGTGTTTAAAATTGGACAGATTTAAGTCTAACTTAAGTCTCTATTCTGCTACTTACTATGTACCCAGAACTTAGCCTCTCTATGCCATAGTTTCTTCATTTGAAAATTGAAATAATGATGAATGTGCTTGCTCCAAACCAAAAATTGGATAAATCTTGTTTTTATTCCCTAGGGAATAGGATAGTGAATACATGAAATCTGACAGACAAGGGGGACTAGGAAAGTCCAAGGTATGAAGGGAGTGTCGAGAGTTGGGAAAATAAATTATGACCCATAGGTCAAATCCTGCCATGGCATGGTTTTGCACGGCTCACTAGCTTTTGTTTTTCCCCCAACCTTTTCCATTTTAAAAAAGTTATAGAAGACAACAAAGAAGAATATGCTACAAAGACCTTATATAACCCAGAAAGCCTGTAATACTGACTATCTGAACTTTACAGAACTACTTGGTCAAGCCCCAGGTCTAGAGCAGACAGGGTTCAATGTGGCTGCTGGTAAATTATATGGCTTTAAACAGACAAACATAAAGACTGTCCATCTGGTTAAATGAGTGCTGCTGCTGCTGCTGCTGCTGCCTCCAGGTCACTTCAGTCATGTCCAACTCTGTGTGACCCCATAGACGGCAGCCCACCCGGTTCCCCCATCCCTGGGATTCTCCAGGCAAGAATACTGTGCAGTAGGAAGAATTTCCTTAAATATGTCTGGGCCTTGAGTTCCTTATCTGTAAAGTGAAGATAAAAATGGTATCTCTTAACTTCTGCTTCAGGCCATGATTAAGCAATTAGTACCAGACTTGCCCTCCCATTAAAAACAACTTGAAAACTGGACAAAATATATGAAACAAGAGGATGAGATGGTTAGATAACATTATGACTCAATGGACATGAATCTGAGCAAACTCCGGGAGACAGTGAGCAAGGGAGACTGGCGTGCTGCAGTCCACAGGGTCACAAAGAACTGGACACAAATTAACAACTGAGCAACAACCACGTATGAAACCGCTGTTTCTATCTTGAACAACAGTCAGCCCTGAGACATCTGATGGAAGGGAGCCAAGGAAGTGTGTCCTGTGAAGGCTCTGGCTTTCCACGTGGAGGCCCCTTCTGACTGTGGCAACAAGAGAAAGAACAGAAGCAGAACACAGTAGGTGAAAGGACCGGGTCTCCTTGAGTCTTCGGCCGAAGGCCAACCTGTAAGGTTTGCGCAAAGACAAACTACTGGAGAAAATCCAACATTACACAGCTTAAAACTGAATTCCTAGAACTGATACCCAAGTGGGAGACATTTGAGTTTCAATCATCCAGAGTGGAGAAACTTCAAAGACTGTTCCAAATGCAGCAGAGGCTGTTAGGGGCTAAATTTGAAACCTAGAATAATGGCAACTCTAGATCCATCCTAAGAGTTTAAAACCTAAGCCAGGAAAAATCAATCTGATCCACAAGTGATTTAACTGCTTGCCAAAATAAAACTTAGCCCTCTTTAAAGTGAGACAACAACAACAACAAAAAACAAACAAAAAAAACAAAACAAAAAAAAATAAAGTGAGACAACAAAATCAAGATACCAAGTGATGTAACATTCACAATATACAATGTCAGAAAAATTACTATAAATGCAAAGAGACAGACCTTAGCTAAGAGAAAAAATATCAGTCAACAGAAACAGATTCAGAAATGACCAATATGAAAGAATTAGCAGATAAGGATTTTAAAACAGTTGTAACACTGTACAGGAGTCAGTGACCAAAATCATCCCAAAGAAAAAGAAATGCAAGAAGGCAGAGTGGTTGTCTGAGGATGACTTACAAATAGCCTAGAAAAGAGAAGCGAAAGGCAAAGGAGAAAGAAAAAAAATATACCCAACTGAATGCACAGTTTCAGAGAACAGCAAGAGAGATTTTATTAAAAAGCCTTAAGTGAACAATGCAAAGAAATAGAGGAAAACAACAGAATGGGAAAGACTAGAGATCTCTTCAAAAAATTAGAGATACCAAGGGAACATTTCATGCAAAGATGGGCACAATAAAGGACAAAAACAGCAAGGATCTAACAGAGGCAGAGGAGATTAAGAAAAGGTGGCAAGAATACACAGAAGAAATACACAAAAAGGTCTTAATGACTTGGATAACCACGATGGTGTGGTCACACACCTAGAGCCAGACAACCTGGAGTGTGAAGTCAAGTGGGCTTTAGGAAGCATTACAATGAACAAAGCTAGTAGAGGTCATAGAATTCCAGCTGAGCTATTTAAAATCCTAGAAGATGATGCTGTTAAAGTGCTGCATTCAGCATGTCAGCAAATTTGGAAAACTCAGCAATGGCCATAGGACTAGAAAAGGTCAGTTTTCATTTCAATCCCAAAGAAAAGCAATGTCCGAAAATATTCAGACTACCATACAACTGCGCTTATTTCACCAGCCAGCAAAGTAATACTCAAAATCCAAGCTAGGCTTCAACAGTATGTGAAGCAAGAATCTCTAGATGTTCAAGCTGGATTTAGGAAAGGCAGAGAAACCAAAGACCAAATTGCCAACATCCATTGGATCATAGAAAAAAACAAGAGAATTCCAGAAAAACATCTGCTTCACTGACTATGTGAAAGCCTTTGACTGTGTGGAAACTGTGGAAGATTCTTTAGGAGATGGGAATACCAGACCACCTGACCTGCCTCCTGAGAAGCCTGTATGCAGGTCAAGAAGCAACAGTTAGAACTGGACATGGAACAACAGACTGGTTCCAAATTGGGAAAGGAGTTCGTCAAGACTGTATATTGTTACCCCGGCTTATTTAATTTACATACAGAGCACATCACACTAAATGCTGGACTGGATAAACCCCAAGCTGGAATCAAGATTGCTGGAAGAAATATCAATAACCTCAGACATGTAGATGATACCACTTTAATGGCAGAAAGTGAACAGGAACTAAAGAGCCTCTTAATGAGGGTGAAAGAGGAGAGTGAAAAAGTTGCCTTAAAACTCAACATTCAGAAAACTAAGATCATGGCATCTAGTCCCATCACTTCATACAAATAGATGGGGAAAAAGTAAAAACAGTGACAGACTTTATTTTCTTCACTGTGGATGGTGACTGCAACCAAGAAATTAAAAGTCACTTGCTCCTTGGAAGAAAAGCTATGACAAACTTAGACAGTGTATTAAAAAGCAGAAACATGGCTTTGCCTACTAAGGTCCATATAGTTGAAGCTATGGTTTTCCAATAGTCATGTAAAATATGAGAAATGGACCATAATGAAGGCTGAGTACCGAAGAACTGATGCTTTCAAACTACAGTCCTGGAGATGATTCTTGAGAGTGCCTTTGACAGCAAGGAGATCAAACCACTCAATCCTAAAAGAAATCAACCCTGACTATTCACTGGAAGGACTGCTGTTGAAGCTGAAGCTCCAATATTCCAGCCACCTGATGCGATGAGCAGACTCACTGGAAAAGACCCTGATGCTGGAAGAGATTGAGGGCAGGAAGAGAAGGGGACAACAGAGGATGAGATGGCCGGATAGCATCACTAACTCAATGGACCTGAGTTTGAGCAAATTCCGGGAGATAATGAAGGACAGGGAAGCCTGGAGTATAGCAATTCATGGGGTCCCAAGAGCCAGACACTACTTAGCAACTGAACAGCAATAACTATAAATGTGTTCAAAAACTTAAAAGTATGAACAAAATAAGAAATAAAAAATGAAATATAATCAAACACAACTTTTAGAGTTGCAAAGAAAATTTTACTGGCTAAGCCAAGCCGCACAACAGACACAACTGGAAAGAAGATCTATTAACTAAAAAAATAATAATAATAAGCAAAGCTTCAGTGACCCGTAGGTAAGAAAAGCATCCCAGGATGCAGTGTCATCATCAAACTGTTGACAACCATCGAGAAAAAATCTTATAAAGCAGTCAGAGAAAAACGGCAAATTACATACAGGTGAACAAAGCTGAGAATGATACCTGACTTCCTGTTAGAAATAATACAACATAGATGACAACAGAATGACACCTTTAAGTACAGAAGGATAGAAACTGCCCATCTAAAACTCGACAGTCAGTGAAAGCAGTCTTCAAAAATGAAGGAGAAATACAGATTTTTCAACAAACAAAAGAGGACACAATTCACTGCCATCAGATCTTTTTACAAGAAATGCTGGAGTCTTTCAGGCTACAGAAAACTGGTAACAAATGGACAGACAGATCCAAACAAAGGAAAGAATGACAGGCATTGGAAGTGGCAAATATGTGGGTAAATGTAAGACTTTTTCTTTTTTCCCTTTTAAAAAATTTCACTGAAAGCAAAAATGGTAACAATGAACTGTGGGGTTAACAACCTATGGAGAAGTAAAAGGCATGGATGATCATAGTCTAAAGATATAAGAGGAAAATAAAAGGGTACTTCATAAAGTTCTTACACATCAATGATTAACTTAACCATTTTGAAAATGACATAAATGTAAATGGTCGAAACATTTTAATTAAAAAGCAAAAATGGGTGCTTCCCTGGTGGCCCAGCAGTTAAGAATCTGCTGGGCAATGCAGAGGACAGAGGTTCAGTCCTTGGCCTGGGGAGATCCCACATGCTGTGAGCGAGCCCATGTGCCATAGCTATTGAGCCTGCACGCCCCAGAGCCTATGCTTCACTTGAGAAGCCACCATGGTGAGAGCCCGTGCACTGCAGTAGAGAAAGCCTGTGCACAGCCAAGAAGACCCAGTGCAGCCAGAAAAGCAAACAGACAAATCCATATTTTTCAAAAAAAGCAAAGAGGGTAAGACTGGATTTAAAAACAAAACACAAGACCTATCTGCTATCTAAAAGAAACTCATTTTTAGAAAGGACAAAGGTAGGCTAAAAATTAAAGAACAGAAAAAGATATACCATGCAAACACTAGTCATAAGAAAGCTGGAGTGAAGATAATAATATCACCTACTATAGACTCCAAGACAAGGAATATGACCAGAGATAAAAGGAGACATTTTAAATTATAAAGGGCTCAATTCATCAAGAAGACATAATAATCCTAAATGTGTATATACCTAATTACAGAATTCAAAATACATGAGGCAAAAATGAACAGAACTGAAAGGGGAAACAGTCAAATCCATAATTATAGGCGAATATTTCTATACTCTTCACAGAAATTAATGCAATAAATAGAAAGAAAATCAATAAGGATATATAAGACTGAACAAAACTATCATCCAAGCTGACCTAACTGACATTAATAGCACACTATACCTGAAAGAGAGGAGAACATGTTTTTCAGGCACACATAGAACATTCACTAAAATAGACTTTAACAAGTCTCAACAGATCTCAAAGGACTGAAATTATATGTGTTCTACGACCACTATATAAATTTTTAATCAGGAATTAGTAACAAAAAAAATTCAGAAATACGGTGAAATTTAGAAACAAATTTATATGTAACACATGGGTCAAATAAGTATCACAAAGCAAATGGGAAAATATTTTGAAAATAATACATAAAAATGTGTGCAATACAGTTATGGAATGTAGCTAAGTAGTGCTAGGAGGGAAATTTATAGTGGCAAATGCTTCCACTAGAAAACACAGAAGGTTTAAAAATCAATGACCTGTTTCTATCCCTAAGAAGCTAGAAGGGCCAATTAAATCCTAAAGTAGTAATATGAACTAATAAAGTAGTCATGTATGGATGTGAGAGTTGGACTGTGAAGAAAGCTGAGCGCTGAAGAATTGATGCTTTTGAACTATGGTATTGGAGAAGACTCTTGAGAGTCCCTTGGACTGCAAGGAGATCAACCAGTCCATTCTAAAGGAGATCAGTCCTGGGTGTTCTTTGGAAGGAATGATGCTAAAGCTGAAACTCCAGTACTTTGGCCACCTCATGCGAAGAGTTGACTCATTGGAAAAGACTCTGATGCTGGGAGGGGTTGGAGGCAGGAGGAGAAGGGGACAACAGAGGATGAGATGGCTGGATGGCATCACCGACTTGATGGACATAAGTCTGAGTGAACTCCAGGAGTTGGTGATGGACAGGGAGGCCTGGTGTGCTGCGATTCATGGGGTTGCAAAGAGTTAGACAGGACTGAGCGACTGAACTGAACTGATCTGATCTGAAAGGTAACAAGAGCAAAAAAGCCCCAGTAAAACAATGGAGAAAATCAATGAGATTCAAAGTTATTTCTTTGAAAAGATCAATAGAATTGTTAAACTTGTAGCTAAATTAAAGACTAAAACAAAGAACACTCAAATCACCAATGTCAGAAATGAAGGAAGGGGGACTTTCCTGGTGGGCCAGTGGTTAAGAATCTGGCTTGCAATGCAGAGGACGTGGGTTCGATCCCTGATCTGGGAACTAAAATCCCACGTGCCACAGAGCAACTAAGCCTGCGCACTGCCACTAGAGCCCGCGAGCTGCAATGACTGAGGAGTCTGCGTGCCCCAACTACAGAGTCTTGTGCACTGCAATGAAAGATCCTGCATGAAGCACCCAAGACCCAATGCACCCAAATAAACATGTATTTTTTTAATGAAAGAAGGACATCAATATAAATGTTTCAGGCATTAAAGAGTAATAAAAATATATTATGAGGCTTCCTGGTATCTTAGAAGTAAAGAAACCATCTGCAGAATGCAGAAAACACAGGTTCAATCCTTGACCTAGAAGATTCCACATGCCGCTGAGCAACCGAGTCCATGCACACAGCTACTGAGCCTGTGCTCTAGGGCCTGGGAGCTGCAGGGCCCACATGCCACAGCTACTAAAGCTGGAGTGCCCTAGAGACATGCTCCTCAACAAGAGAAGTCACCACAATGAGGAGCCCACACCACAACTAGAGAGGAGGCCCTTCTCTGCAACAAGAGAAAAGGCCTATGCAGCAACCAAGACCCGGCAGCACCAAAATAAATAAATAAAAGTAAAGTCATAAAAAGAATGCTATAAACAGATTTATGGCAGCACCTAAATAATTCTGATGAAATATGCAATCCCTTGAAACATTGGGTTGGCCCAAAAGTTCATTCAGGTTTTTCCATAACACTTTACATAAATTATCAAAACTATTAATAATACAATACAAAAACAGAAAATCCAAACTGTTCACATAAAATTTAGAATCTGCATTAGCTACAAAGCACACTCAATATATGTTCATACCTTTTCTGAAATTCATAACAAATATGTCACCATGTTTAAATGTACTTGGTTTCATACACTCTAAAGTTTCTCCATATTTATATCCTTTATTTGCTCTTAAATTACTAGTTTGACTGAATTCTACTACTCTTCTGCTGTTGTTTAGTCGTTAAGTCATGTCTGACTCTTTTGTAACCACCATGGTCTGTAGCCCACCAGGCTCCTCTGCCCATGAGATTTCCTAGGCAAGAATAGTGGAGTGGGTCTTCCCAGAGGGTCTTCCCAAATGAGGGATCAAACCCGGGTCTCCTGAACTGCCAGCGGATTCTTCACCAACTGAGCCACCAGGGAAGCCCATGCTACTCTTCTAAGCTCTACCTGCCTGCCTAAAATTATCAGTTCTATTTTAAAATTTGATATGTGTTTATTCTTTAATCTGCTAATTGGTTTTTTACAACTTGAGACTATTTTCTTTGCCTGACTTTATAGCAAACTTTGACTTATTATTTTACATTGTGAAAGAAAGTAAGTTGTAACAGTCATGCCCAACTCTGTGGTTCCATGGACTGCAGCCTGTCCCACTCCTCTGTCCATGGGATTCTCCAGGCAAGGGTACTGGAGTGGGTTGCCATTTCCTTCTCCAGGGATCTTCCCAACTTGGGGATCGAACCCAGGTCTCCCGCATTGTCCACAGATTCTTTACCAGCTGAGCCACAAGGGAATTTTACATTAGTGCCACTTAATAGTGTTATTTCTACTTCATTTTATAGTCATCTCCCTTTATCAACCAGTATTTTATCCTTTGATTAATGACTAGAGACTACTGTAAATTCACAGACCCCAGTTCCCATTCCCTGCAAAATCACACTAGAAGGGAAGAGGTCTCTTACACTCTTACCAGCCAAAGCGTTGCCATGAAGTACTTAGAAATCTCTAGTCATGTTCCCACAATTTACAGTCACATCACAGAAGTTCCTATTCAGTGCAGAGTGTTCAATCCTAGCAAAGCTTCACCAAAAGAGGACAAGGGTTGAGAGAGTCCTTGACCTTAACAGAAAAAAGCAGTCTATATGCACTCAACAAAAATAAGGAGTCGGAGGCTCCAAGCTGGCAAACAAGTAATCTAGGACACCAACGACTATTTTTTTCTCCTGTCCTGGCATATATATGGTGCCAGGCACAAAAATTGGGGAAAACAACAACAACAAAAAACAGACCCTGTGTGTACATGAGTATGGGGCAGCAAGGGTGGGATGGCTAGGGTGAAAGAAGTGCCACTTAGGGATCTGGACCAAGCAATACCAAACTGAGTGACGTTAAGTTGAATTTCAGCCAATACTTTTCAGGTATGCCCTCATTTACAAGGGTATACGCCTAACAGCCTCATTATGACTTAGGAAAAGTAGTTCTCATTTATTTTTTTTCCTAATGTCTCTGGACAGTCCCCTGGAATGTCCCAGCAATTTCCATCTCGGTGCTATGAAGCCAGTTCTTGACATGGTTAGTACTTCATAAATGTGTGTTGAACCAAACAATACAACAATCTGGATTCCATATAAGAGAAATCGACACTTTCCCCAGAAGGACATTCATGCTCAGATGTACCATGTTCTTATATTTATCACAGATTAAGAACAAAGGTCCATCTAGTCAAGGCTATGGTTTTTCCAGTAGTCATGTATGGATGTGAGAGTTGGACTATAAAGAAAGCTGAGCGCTGAAGGATTGATGCTTTGACTGTGGTGTTGGAGAAGACTCTTGAGAGTCCCTTGCACTGCAAGGAGATCCAACCAGTCCATCCTAAAGGAGATCAGTCCTGGGTGTTCATTGGAAGGAATGATGTTGAAGCTGAAACTCCAATACTTTGATCACCTCATGAGAAGAGCTGACTCACTGGAAAAGACCCTGATGCTGGGAAAGATTGAAGGCGGGAGGAGAAGGGGACGACAGAGGATGAGATGGCTGATGGCATCACTGACTCGATGGACATGGGTTTGGGTAAACTCCAGGAGTTGGTGGACAGGGAGGCCTGGTGTGCTGCAGTTCATGGGGTTGCAAAGAGTCGGACACGACTGAGCTGAACTGAACTGAAGAACATAAGCAATTTCAATAATGTACTCAGTAATAACTACTGGGACCATCTGCCTCCCACTGCTTAGAAGCTTACCTTGAGAACCACTGACTTGGCCAATGAGCCAACATCCTCCTTCTTAAAAGTAAGGGCTCCTTAAAAGTGCACTGTCAAATACTATGTATGCTTTTTGACTTAAAAAAAAAATTACATTTGCTAAGTAAATCCGTAAGTAATTAAATTTTTACTCCTATGTCTGGCTAATACACATATTCAATTTGGAACAATTAACATTCAAAACATATCTAACATTTCAAAACTATGCAGTCTGAACCAACAACTCTAGAAACAAAATTTATACAGGTCAGCCAGAACAGAAAAGGTCATCTCCATAGTTTAACATAAAAAAGAACACAAAACTAGTCCAAATTGGGTTATAGTATCTACTATTAAAATTCTAATAATTAATTAGAATTTCCCAAACTGTCTCCTGGAAAGTCAGAACTAAAAAAAAAAAAAAAAAAAAAGGTTGAAAAGGATCCAAACCGCTATAGCATCTACGAAACAAGTATTTAAAAGCTTGAAGGGTGAAGGGCACTGCAGGGCAGGAGAAAACGTCTGCTTTTACTTATACTTCTGTACCATATGAATTTTTGTTTTACGATAAGCATGTATTTTTTTGGAAAAATTTATTTTTAGGCTACCATTAGCTGATAATAAGAAAGGCTTGTCCTCAGAGAACAAGCTGCTCCTTCTGGAATCCGACTGTGCGTGAGACGGGATAGGTGCCACATGAAGCACTGCACACTTTAACTGTCTTTTCCTTACTGTTTATTACCACGAAGCACTCAGAAAGGAGACTGGAGATGAGAACTGTGAGATTCTCAACATAAAGCCAATACCGTGTAGGAAGCGTCACGTGGCAGTGACAGCTGCCTAAGGTGTCGAGCTTTGTGAAGAGGTGTCCTAATTTCTATTAACTGGCCTGGAAAGAACAGATTTAATCTCATATCCTGTAGAAGAAAAAAAGGAAAGCAGGTTTCTTTTTCTGAAGTTAGCAAAAGTAACCAAATATTAGAGCTAAGAAAGAAAAAACAGGTCCATAATCCCTTAGCCAAAATTCCAAAATCCACGAAAATTTCTGAGAATCAAAGATTTTCTATCACTCCTTGGTAGTAAAACTTGATCTGAACTTAATTGGCAGCAAAATCTGACCCGAACTGACATAAAACTATTTAGAGTCTATCCACTAAAATAAGAATAGTCATGGCTTTGGCTGCCGAAATACTAATGTATTTGACTATAAAGTGCTACCCTTGACTCTGCAGGGACATTACATATATACTGTAAATGCACCTCATAAACTTTCCAAATTTTTTTTTAAAAATTCTGAATTCTAAAATACAGCTGGCCCTTAGAATTTCCAGTAAGTGACTATGAACGTAAAATGGGTTTTTATTAAAACAGTCCTGTCAATCTCTATCAAAATATGTATCTTTCTAAAAATATTCCTATAAATTTGAAGTAATTTTAATTAAAACTTATCACTATTAAAGTATACTACTTTGAATATCTATAATTCTATAAATGCATTTTTAGTTAGAATATTTTATACCACTTCAATATTATTTTAAGTCAACTTCTCTCTGAAGGCAACACTAAAATCAGTCTTTGACAGGAGGGTGGCGGCAGGCAATGGCAAGAGTGAACATCAACATCTTTAGGAATCAGTGAGCTAAAATGGACTGGAATGGGTGAATTTAACTCAGACGACTATTAAGTCTACTACAGTGGGCAAGAATCCCTTAGACGTATCAGAATGGGGTAAAGACAGTAAAACTAAAAAGCAGATATCTATCAATTTGCTTTTTTTCTTTTTGTGTTTTAAAACCCCCAAAACAAAGGGCACTGGATTTTTTTTTAATGTACCAAAGAGGAATGCAGGTATAAGAATCAAAATCAAAAAGAAGTCACACAATCCAAGTAGTTATCGATGAACAGAACACAAAAGTGAAGAAATCGAACGTATACAAGTAAGGAAAATTATATATTTTAGTCCAGTTATATATCAATTCTATTATAATATATGACTAAATGACAAATGATAACAAAGCTTGCAAAACTCAAAAGTCTCTATTACAGAGAGAAAACAATAAGGCCAGAATAAAACAAGAATTAAAACATAAGACTATTAAGAACCTATAGTTAATTACAATGAACAGTAACTTAGAAGATTTCATGTGGAAACAGAGATAGAATGAATATTTTAATAAACATAAGTACAATATTATATTTTAAACCCTGTTATCTACATGAAATAAAACTGGTTTATTTTTAAGCATACACCAATCCTTCCTTCCTCTCCAACTCTCTCTCATATACAGAATTAGCAAATGCTAGAAACAATGAAGGTAAGCAGGAACCTCATTTCACAACTGGTAGACACAAAAGCAGTGAAAATCCCGTTCAGTAAATATGTGAGGTGGTGGGCGTGCTAAGTCGCTTCAGTCAAGTCTGGCTCTGTGTGACCCCTTGGACTGTAGCCACAGGGCTCCTCTGTCCATGGGATTCTCCAGGCAAGAATACTGGAGTGGGTTCCCATGCTCTCCTCCAGGGGATCTTCCAGGTCCAGGGATCAAACCTGCACCTCTCACATCTCTTCCATTGGCAGGTGGGTTCTTTACCACTAGCTCCACCTGGGAAGACCCAAATAAATAATCTGGGGGCTTCTATCCAAAGGAAGCACTCACAAAGTTATACTACTCAAAGAAATTAAAGACTGAAAAATAACTGAAAACACTCCTTAAAGCAGTATTAGCAGCAAACATGGTCATTGCTATATCACAGAAACAAAGAATAATGCTATTCTCACAAGCATTATTTACTAAATTGTGGTTCGTACTATCTAAGAAAAATATGTGGCCATCAGAAAGAGTACATATGAGAACATCACTGATATATGGAATTTTAAATTAATTAAAATTTAAAATGTCAGGGTAAATTTGGATTTTTAGAAGTTCATCCTATATGTAAGAATTAAAAAGAAATATTTCCCATAGTAATCTCCCTTTTATTTAAACAAAACATAAATGGAAGGAAAAGGAGGGGAAAAAGAAGACAACAAAAGATATTCAGGTACAGGAGCATCAAGGATAAAGAGCAAGCCAAGAGGACATCCTGTAAGTAAAAGAGTTTCCAAAGTCACTATTAACAGATTTACTATAAAAGAAACATAAAGCTCTAAAATCAGTTAACTAAAAACACAAAGTTAAAGAATATCAAAGTTGAAAGCTAAAAATCTAAGATTTTAATCCATTAAGAATATGTTTAAAAGTCCTTATTTCCTAATGGAGGGTGAAGTTGGGAATAATGGGGCTTTTAGGTGCTAGAAAACAAAGACTGTGAGATAATAATTTTACCTCCACCCCCAAAGAATCATGCCTAGTGATTAAGGTTGCATATAATGTAGTGCGTAGACCAATCTACTAGGGTCTAAGAATATCCCTTGGTTAATTACATAACAGATCCAGATTCAAGGCATCTTTTGAACTAGGTCATTCACATAATTCCTACAGTGTAAGAAAGATACAGATATGTGCTCATACAACTGGAATCCAACATCTGATACAAGTTACTTTAAATTTAAATCATGATGTATTAACAATGTAATAATGCTGTACCAGTATCAAAACCAAATTTTACATCCTTTTACATCATGCAGTGTCTTTTGACACAGTGATCTTGGTTTCTCTACACAGAAATTAGTTTATTCTCATGATTTAAGAAGCTTCCACAGTTAGGAGTGCAGCGTACTGAAGGAATGTACAAAAATATCCCGGTATCCTTGAGTTTATAATCAAGTTGGAGAGAGAGTATCACATAAAAACAATGTGAGAAAGCTTTAGTAAGCAGTTAAGTGTCAGTTGTAAACACAGACTGATATTAAATATATACCAACCAATCTATAGAAACATTCACCTGAAAGTTACTTTTTCAAGATATATACCCTGAAAAGGCTTTTATTTATTTCAATCAGGTTGCCATCACTGAAAATATTTTGCAACTCCTATTTTGCTTCCAAAACAGTTTACAAACTGCACGAGGAACTTTGCCTCATTACCTCAAAATCATTTTGGACCCCAAACAGTATTACCCAGACAAATCACTTAATCAGACCTTAAAAATGACTCTTGGTTGCTCCCTAAAATCAAATCCACCCTGAAAGAATGAAGATTTTCCTCTACGGAAATTCCAAAGAATATCTCATACTCTGGAAGCAACTCCGAAATAATTCCTCAAATGTTTTCAGAAAAGGCAGTACTTCCACTTCCAGAGAAGATGGAGTAGCAGGAACCAGATGCACCCTTGCACCTGAAACAACTACAATTTTGGACAAAATATAGAAAACAATGGTTTTCAAAACATCGGACATCGGGCAAGGAAGGACAGACAGTGATGCCTGAGAGACAGTAAACAAACAAGCTAATTAAGCCCTATAATTGTCCGAGTCTGCTACCTAGGGAAGGTCTCCAGCCCAAAGCACAGGGAAGGGGGAACCCAGGTAGAACTCAGAGACCGCCCTTCGTTGAGGAGATGGAGCTGAGATACTGGCAGCGAGAGTTTGTAGTTCACAGGAGTACTGGAGAGAAGAGAGCTGCACAGACACAGAACTCCAGAGATCTGCAGGGGACTCCTCGAGTATCTGGCTGAGTAACTAGGAAAAACACAGCTAACATCACATTTAATGGCACAATGCTTTCCCTCTGAGTCTGGGGGAAAACCAAAGATGCCCATTTATATCACTTTGTTTTTTAAAATTTGAGGTGTAGTTGAGGTACAATATATGTAACTTTCAGGGATACAACACAGTATAATTTTAAGGTTAGCCTCCATTTATAGTTATAAGTCCATCCATGTTGTTGCAAATGGAAAAATTTCATTATTTTTTTAATCCCTGAGTAGTACTGCACTGTATACACCACATCTCCATTTATTCATCTGTGGATGAACACTAAGGGTGTTTCCATAGCTTGGCTATTGTAAAAAATGCTATTATGGACATTGGGATATATATATCTTTTCAAGTTAGCGTTTCCTTTGTTTGTTTCATATATCCCACGTGTGGAACTGCTGGGTCATATTTCTAGTTTTTGAGAAACTTCCATACTGTCTTCTGCAGTGGGTGCACCAATCTACATTCCCACCAACAGTGTATGAGAGTTCCCTTTCCTCGACATCCTCTCCAACATTTGTCACTTGCTTACATTACTTCTATTATAGTACTTGAGAGCTTCCCAGGTGGCACTAGCAGAAAAGAAAAGTGAAAGTAAAAGTTGCTCAGCTGTGTCGACTCTTTGCGATCCCACTGACTATACAGTCCATGGAATTCTCCAGACCCAACTACTGGAGTAGGTAGCCTTTCCCTTCTCCAGGGGATCTTTCCAACCCAGGGATCGCATGCAGGACTCTCACATTACAGGTGGATTCTTTACCAGCTGAGCCACAAGGAAGCCCAGCGGTAAAGCACCCACCTGCCAATGCAGGAGACATAAGAGATGCATGTTCAAGTCCTGGGTCAGGAAGATCCCCTGGAGGAGGAAATGGCAACCCACTCCAGTATTCTTGCCTGGAGAATCCCATGGACCGAGGAGCCTGGTGGGCAACAGTCTATGGGGTTGCAAAGAGTCAGACACAACTGAAAGCGACTTCGCACATAGTACTTGAGGTCCTAGCCAGTACAAGACAAGAAAGAACTCAGGGACCTTGCCTGGCGGTCCCAACCACTAATGCTGAAGAAGCTGAAGTTGAACGGTTCTATGACAATCTCCAAGACCTTCTAGAACTAACACGAAGAAAAGATGCCTTTTTCATCACAGGGGATTGGAATGCAAAAGTAGGAAGTCAAGTGACTATTACCTGGAGTAACAGTCAAGTTTGGCCTTGGAGTACAAAATGAAGCAGGACAAAGGCTAACAGAGTTCTGCCAAGAGAATGCGCTGGTTATAGCAAACACTCTCTTCCAACAAACAAGAGATGACTCTACACATGGACATCACCAGATGGTCAATATAAAGTCAGATTGATTTTATTCTTTGCAGCAAAAGGTGGAGAAGCTCTATACAGTAAGCAAAAACAAGACACAGAGCTGAATGTGGCTCAGATCACAAGCTTCTTACCGCAAAATTCAGACTTAAATTGAAGAAAGTAGGGAAAACCCCTAGACCATTTTGGTATGACCTAAATCAAAAACCCTTATGATTTTAGAGTGGAAGTGACAAATAGATTCAAGGGATTAGACTCTGATGCTGGGAAAGATTGAGAGCAGGAAGAGAAAAGGGTGACAGAGGATGGGATAGTTGGACGGCATCACCAACTCAATGAACTTGAGTTTGAACAAACTCTAGGAGAGAACAGGGAAGCTTGGCATGCTGCAGTTCATGGGGTTGCAAAGAGCTGGACATGACTTAGGAACTGAACAACCACCACCAGTGGTTAAGAATCCACCTTGCAATGCAAGGGACATGGGTTCAATCCCTGGTTAGTGAACTAAGATCCCACATGTCACACAGCAACTAAAAAGCCCCCATGCCAGAATTAAAGAGCCTGTGTGCTACAACTACCAAAGCCCACACAGTCTGGAGCCCTCATACCACAACTACCGAGCCCGTGTGCCACAACTTGAGAATCCACGCACTGCAACAAAGATCCAGCATGCCACAACTAACAGCCAATGCAGCCAAATACAAAAAAAAAAAATTTTTAAAAAACGAATTAGAGCTCAAAGATTAGAAAGACTGTCATTCTTGGTAAATGATATAGTTGTGTATAGAAGAAAAACAAAATGATTACAAAAAAAGTCACTAGAAGTAATGAATGAAATTAGCAAACTTTATCTGATTCATTAGTGTCACAATCATATCAATAAAAACAAACTGTATCTAAATGAAGCGGTCTTTAATGATGACGTACTTCCAGGGAGACAGTTTAGAGAATGTTTTTTAAGAGTAAGAAGGAAAATGGTTTGAAATCCAGAAACAAGGGAGAATATTTTACATAATGCATACAGAGAAAAGACTGTGGGGTAGAGGCAAAGAGCTGTAGGAAACAAGAGCTGATAGATGGAAGCATTAAAGGATCTGGGTCAGACACAGAGGTTTGGACTTCACAGAATAAGAAAGGTTGATCGACAAGGGAAAAGAAAATAGCACATAGGAAATGTTTTCTGGAGGGGAAACTAGGAATAGGACCAGGCACAGGAAGCTGTTTTAATAATCTAGACATAGCCTGAAGATGACTCAGAAGCAAGATGGTGGCCTGAAAACAAAAAACAAGCAGCTCCAAGTCCAAAACTATAGAGAAAAGAGCTACAAGATATGACAATGTTTCAAGATGCAGAGTTTCCGGGTTTCAAGATGCAAGTGTTGGGAGGATGGTTACCAAGGAGGGGACCCAATCAAGTGAGCAAATCATTTAGGGAGGTGAAGCAGAGACCCATCTCCAGCCTCCAGAGTTACCTTTTGAATGGCACCCCAAATGAAAGGCAAACGAGAGAAAATGACATTCAATATGCGTGTTTAAGCACAGTGAATACAAGCTTGGCAGGCCTCTGCTTCAGAAGCAAACACGCTGCCTCGGTGTGGAGCCCTGACTCTGGCAGCTTCGGGAAGCGTAGGGTGATGTCACGATGTGCTGAGGCCGCCTCACAGACTGTGTGTGGGGCAGAGGGTCCCCTTTTAAAGTTTTCAAACCAGCCCTTACTGGCTTGAATTGTGATGCCTTTTGCATTTTCATTCTCTTGTTTTGTTATTTCCACAAAGAGCCCTTTCACCAATCCTCTTGGTGTTTTAAAAGTAATGCTTTCCCCTGTGGGCCCGTGTTTTGGCCATACATTAGGAATGTGGGGGCAGAAAGAGATGTCCTCCTGCATGGTTTAAGCGAGAATCTATAATTAGTGTGCCCTTTTGTTTACAGGTATAGAGCCACACTGCAAAATAAACACATCATAAATGTTAGACACCTCGTATAAAACTATAAAACTTTTATAGAGAAAGTAAGGTTGACAAGAGTAGTTGGTGAAACTGTTTTAAAATCTGTTGTCCATGGTACATCTAAGTAGAGTTGTTTACTTATTAATAGAAGTCTCAAAGAGATACACATTTGGGTAAAATATCTCACAGAAAGGATATTACTGAGCATGATAAACCAGTAGCAAGATTTTCACTGAAGGAAAAACACCTAGCTCCTAAGGGGACCTGGGGTTCATCTCTCACTCATTAGAACCCTGTGAAATTATCCAGCCCATAAAAACCAACCACCCCGTATCTGGGGGCAGCTTTTGTGTTCTGAGACCGAACACCCTGTGTCTATGGAGTGCGAATCTTAAGTAAATCTACTTTCACTTCACCATGGCTCACTCTTGAATTCTTTCCTGTGTGAAGTCAAGGACTCTCACCTTGGCAGCTGATCCCAGGAACTCATCCGAGACCTGGAACATAACTAGCCTCTCGTGCCCCATTTTCCTGCAACGCACTGACCCGGGCCTAAGTCAGGGAGCTTGGACCTCTCCTACTTTTGGAGGCTCTTCCTAGGTTTGAAAAATGAAGACGTGCCACGGACTTCCCTGGTGGTTCAGTGGCTAAGATTCCACAACCCCAATGCAGGGGGCCCGGGTCCTTGGTCAGGGAACTAGATCCCACATGCCACAATTCAAAGATCTTTCATGCCACAACTAAAAAGAAACTAAGACTGGCACAGCCCAATAAATAAGCAAAAAATATATAAATTAAAAAAAAAATCTGTGGCACATTTTAAATGTATACATGTAATTAACACTTCTAGGGGAAGAAAACAAGATTAACTGTATTACTCACAAAATACAGGAATAATAAACACGTTCATCTGTCATTAATCACAGAGAGTATGATACAGTAACTGGAACAAGTTTAAAGCTACAATCAGTAACTCCTTCCAATCCGGTGGATTTAGCTCTTGGTACTGCTTACTGCACGCAAACCATTCTGTGAGTGCCACAAAAGCAACAAAGTGGATAAGCTTGTTGCAGGTTCTACGTATCCAAGAGCAGACTCCTGACTTCTCCCGCTTCTCTAGTGGAGGAACTACAAGGAACTTGTCCTAGTTATCACTCCGCTCTCCTGGGTGCTTCCTGAAATTGCACCTCACTTGGGACTCAAACCCACAATCTTCCAACTAAAACTGCGTAACTCATCTCAGGACAATGAAACTCAGGTTCTTTATGTCTCAGCACAGAAGGAATTCAGCAAGCGGCAAAGTGATAAAATGATTTATCAATATCCTTTGTAAAGAGGTTGCAGGAAAATGGGGCATGAGAAGATGGTCATGATCCAGGTCGTGGGCAGGTTCCTGGGATGGGCCACCAAGCGATGGCCCTGGGCTTAGCACAGAAAAGAATTCAAGAGTGAGCCACAGTAACTAAAAAGCAGGTTTACTGAAGGTGATACACATTCCAATTACAGAATGTAGTCCGTCTCAGAATGTGAGCAACCATGGTAGAAACACACTCCACACAGAGGGTGGGCTGTCTCAAAAGTCAAGAGCAGCCACAAAATCTAGGGTGCTCAGTGTTTATGGGCTGGGTAAGCTAGCGGGTAGGAGGATTATTCCAACTATTTCAGGGGGAAGGGGCAGGGACTTCCAGGAATTGGGCCACCACCCACTTTTTGCCCTTTTATGGTCAGCATCAGAACTGTCATGGTGCCTGCGGGCATGTCGTTTATCATATGCTAGTATATTACCATGAGTGTATAATGAGGTTCAGGGTCTACTGGAAGTTGAATCTTGATGCCATCCTGGGCCTAATCAGTTCTACTCAGTTTATGCCATATCCTTAACAGCTAAGTCATTCTTTTAAAGGTTCTGCCCTGCGTCTTCTCCTGTCTCATTTCCAAACCTTTAAATAGTTTTTCTATCTTACCTCAAGACACTGTGCCCTTCTCAGCCTCACCCTGCTTCCATTTTCTCTTTCCTTTTCACTCCAAATATCTTCAAATAAACTATATTCACTGGTGTCATTTTCCCTACCATCCATTATCTCCGTAGCTCCTTGTAATGTAGGTCAATAAACGAACACACAGAAATTTGTAGCAATCAACTTTGTAACAGGTTAATTATCATCTTCTGAATGGGATCAGCACTACTAGAGCTTAATCACCTCTTTTTCTTAAAACTATCAAGTTCTGAATATGAAAATCTGAGAAACACTGGTTAGCCAACAAAACCCAGACATTTCCTAATTGTACTTAACAATGACAACAGGATGAAAGACAGTAAGAGTTGGGGTGACCTGGGGAAAAGGAGGCACTACTTAAGAATGACAGGGCTGAAAAAGAGTTATTAAACTAAAGAGGTGTAAACTGAAAGAAAATGGGCTGAATTTCCATCCAATGACTCTTCCTTTCTCCACATTTAGTTGAGAATCGAATCAAGCTAATGCTGGCTCCGTGAACCACTTAAAGATTTATGTTGTTCTTTTCGTTGTTCATTCACTGTGTCGCATTCTTTGCAACGCCCATGGACTGTAGCACGCCAGACTCCTCTGTCCTCCACTAACTCCTGGAGCTTGCTCAAATTCACGTCCACTGAGTTGGTGAGGCGATCTGACCATCTCATCCTCTGCTGCCCTCTTCTCCTGCCTTCAATCTTTCCCAGCATCGAGGTCTTTTCCAATGAGCTGGCTTTCTGCATCAGTGGCCAAAGTATTGGAGCTTCAGCTTCAGCAATAGTCCTTCCAATGAATATTCAGGGTTGATTTCCTTTAGGATCAACTGGTTTGATCGCCTTTACAGTCCAAGGGACTCTCCAGAGTCTTCTCCAGCACCACAGTTTGAAAGCATCAATTTTTTGGTGTTTCTTCAGTGCTCAGCCTTTTTATGGTCCAAGTCTCACGTCTATACATGACTACTGGAAAAACCATAGCTCTGACCAGACTTACAGGTTAAGTAAAACTAGAATTTCAAGCTGTAGAAATCATCTTTCCTAGTACATGCACCTGGAGGCCCTTCTAGGTAATCCCTTCTGACATCATCCCTTTGACTGGTTCAGCATCTGGTCCTGTGAGGTGGATCAGCACTTGTCTCAAGCAATCTAGAAGGGACTTCCTTTACTCTCTGCTCTTCAGTTCAATTCAGTTGCTCAGGCATGTCTAATTCTTTGTGACCCCTTAGATTGCAGAATGCCAGGCTTCCCTGTGCATCACCAACTCCCAGATTTGCTCAAACTCACATCCATCAAGTCGGTGATGCCATCCAACCAATTCATCCTCTGTCATCCCCTTCTCTTCCACCTTCAATCTTTCCCAGCATCTATTTTTCATTGAGTCAGTTCTTTGCATCAGGTGGCCAAAGTACTGGAGTTTCAGCATCAGTTCTTCCAGTGAATATTCAGGACTGATTTCCTTTAGGATGGACTGGTATGATCTCCTTGCAGTCCAAGGGACTCTCAAGAGTCTTCTCCAACACCACAGTTCAAAAGCATCAACTCTTCAGTGCTCAGCTTTCATTATGGTCCAACTTTCACATCCATACACGACCACTGGAAAAACCACAGCTTTGATTAGATGGATCTTGTAATGTCTCTGTTTTTAATATGCTGTCTAGATTGGTCATAGTTTTTCTTCCAAGGAGCAAGTGTCTTTTAATTTCATGGCTGCACTCACCATGTACAGTGATTTTGGAGCTCAAGAAAATAAAGTCTGTCACTGCTTCTATTGTTTCCCCATCTATTTGCCATGAAGTGATGGGACCGGATGCCATGATCTTAGTATTTTGAATGTTGAGTTTTAAGCCAGCTTTTTCACTCTCCTCTTTCACTTTCATCAAGAGGCTCTTCAGTTCCTCTTCGCTTTCTGCCATAAGGGTGGTGTCATCTGCATATCTGAGGTTATTGATATTTCTCCCAGCAATCCTGATTCCAACTTATGCTTCTGTCGTGTCCGACTCTGTGCGACCCCACAGATGGCAGCCCACTAGGCTCCGCTGTCCCTGGGATTCTCCAGGCAAGAACACTGGAGTGGGTTGCCATTTCCTTCTCTAATGCATGAAAGTGAAAAGTGAAAGTGAAGTTGCTCAAACGTATCTGACTCTTAGCGACCCCATGGACTGCGGCCCACCAGGCTCCTCCGTCCCTGGGATACTCCAGGCAAGAGTATCCTAGATGATACTCCAGACAGAGGCTCCTAGATAAGCTTAAATGAGTCACAACTTTCTAACTCCACCTGAAATTATTTGCATAGTTATAGGTGCTATATTCAAGCAAGTATATTAATTAGAAGTGACAAGCATCATTCTGGTTTATGATTAGCTTCTTTGAATGGTACTTTATGATGTCTTTATGAATTCAAATGTATAGAATCACAACAATTATTTCTAAGACTATCTCCAGTCCTGAAATGTAGTATAATCTGAGTCTGACATGTCATTTACAGGTCTGTAAGACAGCTGTTGGCCCTGTACCCTGACACCAGCTTTATAAAAGCACACCACTGTGCCAGCTTCTCCTTATACTAAATATGCTTCTCCGGGCCTCTGTGTAGGCCGTTTGCCCTGCCTGAAATGCCCTCTTCCTCCATGACTGGGTGTAAATGTTACCTTCCCTGGAAAGGCTTTCCTGACCTCTGGTTGTGTGGATGACTTTCCTTTTCACCCCTGCCCCCTCCCCTGAATGTCTACTATAACACTTACAACACCAAATGGCATTCACCTGTGTCCGCCTTGCCCACTGGGCTGTGCGTGTCTTGGGAACAAAATCTCTTATCCCATCCCTGTAGTCCTAGCTCCTATCCCAGCATTCAGCACACAGTGCACACGCAAACATTCAGTGTCACCTGTAGTCAAGTAAGTACTGACCACATAAAAAAGTGTTTAAAGGAATAACCATTCTGATCATTTCTACTAATAAAAGATTAAAAAGATACTCATTAAACTCTGCAATGGGGAGTTCCCTGTTCCCTGGTGGTCTAGTGGTTAAGATTCGAGGTTTTCACTACCATGGCCTGGGTTCAGTCCCTGGTTGAGGAACTGGGATTCCATTCACGGCCAAAAAAAAAGAAAACCCCGACTGTACAATGACTAGATAAAGTTTTCATATAAATTAAAATTTTTATTACAATATTCTTTCTATAATAATGAAATGTTTACCTATTACAGGTAGAAATTAAGGAAAAAATAGACCCTAGAGACAACCTAAAATGGAAAGCCCCTCCCTGCCCCCATATATTTATTTAAACCACCAGAATGAGATACTTTTCTGTTTTAGTTTTCTTTCCTAATTTATTTGAAAAATTTTCACTCAGGACCTACTGTGGGTAATTCACAGTGGGAGATGCTGTGCTGTGTTGTGCTCAGTCGTGTCCGACTCTTTGCGACCCCAAGGACTGCAGCCTGCCAAGCTCCTCTGTCCATGGGGATTCTCTAGGCAAGAATACTGCACTGGGTGCCAGGTACTGGGGATAAAAATGTGAGCAAAACAGACAAGGCATTTTTATTCACGTAGCTATTTTCTAGCAAGGAAACAATATACAAGTTAAATGATTACTTAATTACAATTAAATTAAGTGCTCTGAGTGTTTAAAAGGAGCACTTCTACGAGGGGGGTGCGGGGGGGCTGTGTGCTTAAGAAACATAAACAGGGCTCTAAGGATTGAAGAGGCAACAACTAGGCTTGAGGTGCAAAGCTTCCAGACCATGGGAATGGCAAGCGCAAGGAAGAGACCTTGAGCAGGAGGGGATATGCATTTCAGGAGCCAGAAGGTCAGTGTGACAAGAGTATCAGCAGCAAAGGGAAGAAGGACAGGAAATGAGGCAGGGTCTTCCCTAGGCATTGAGTGAACAAGACATATCAGATGCTTATTCTTGTGAAGTTTATATTCCAGAGGGTGGATGGCAGTGTTTGGGGGGACAGGTTAACAATTTTAAGTAGGGAGGACATGTGATTAGAGTTACATTTGTTTCTTAGTTAAATATTTTCAATTCTCTGAGGCAGAGAATTCCCTACTTACAAGGGAAAAAATTAAGTTCTGCAAACTAATTTATTTGAAGACACTTATTCAACAAACATTTGAGTGCCTACAATATGGCAGGTGCAGTACAGTGTGTGCATTCATACAGAGATGAATGCAAGTCTTGCTTTCAAGAAACTCACAATCTGATGCAAGAGAGATCTAGAAACACTATACAGTGTAGTCCATGCTAGAAATGAGGAAAATATAAAGCAGCAAAGAGAAATTCCATATTCCTAGAAAGAATTAATCATATTATCTTTGTGTTAAAGCTGTACTTTTTCATACTATGTTTTTGAATTTTCAATCATTCCTGTGCTTGGAACATAGTTGGTACTCAAGTATATGTCTACAGCACAAACCAAGCCAGGATTTTTCACTTCTAGTTCAGGTCCTTTCCAGGAACCAAACATGCCCCTAACTGGAAGAGTTTGCATTAATTCCAAGGAGCTCTTGTTTTGAAGCTGCTTTCACAGCCAGCTTAAAAACCACAAAGGAAAGTAAGTTTCATTAAATTAAAGTCACCCTTCATTATTTGCCCAGCCTGAAAACCCATAACAACTTCTAAACAATCATTTTTTTAAAGTGAATTTTCATTCAGAACAAATTCTCTTATGAAGACAATCAAGAAACTGCCATCTAGTCTTTCATAATTCATGATCTCTGTCCTCAAAGCGCTTGTATTTTGGTTTCTAATTGAAAAGATAAAATGTAGCACATAGAATAAAACAAAATACAAGGTAGCATTTGTTCAGTCATTTAAAATATTTATAGACTATCTACTATAAGCAAGTGCTGACAAACCTAAATAGCATATTAAAAATCAGAGACATCACTTTACTGAAAAGATTCGTATAGTCAAAACTATGGTTTTTTCCAGTAGTCACATATGGATGTGAGAGCTGAATCATAAAGAAAGCTGAGTGCTGAAGAACTGATGCTTTTGAACTGTGGTGCTGGAGAAGACTCTTGAGAGTCCACTGGACAGCAAGGAGATCAAACCAGACAATCCTAAAGGAGATCAGTCCTGAATATGCATTGGAAGGACTGATGCTGAAACTCCAATACTTTGGCCACCTGATACAAAGAACTGACTCACTGGAAAAGACCCTGATGCTGGGAAAGATTGAAGGCAGGAGGAGAAGGGGACAACAGAAGATGAGATGGTTGAATGGCACCACCAAATCGATGGACATGAGTCTGAGCAAGTCTGGGAGTTGGTGGTGGAGAGGGAAGCCTGGCATGCTGCTGTCCATGGGTTCGCAAAGAGTTGGACACAACTAAGCGACTGAACTAAACTGATCTACTATGAGCCAGGTAAGGAGTCCTTTTAGGGAGGCAAAGTTGAGTAGGACAAAAGTCTGCCTTCAGGGAACTCAGTCTTATAGCTTGCCTTCAAGGAACTCAGACAATAATACACATCCCATGACAATCAGAGCTACAATTCAGCAGGTACACACAGATGAGAACATAGCTGCCACAAGTTCTAATTCATCAGCACCCATTCCCATGTCTTATCAGTTTTTGAATATTTTAACACTGCTACTGCTGCTAAGTCACTTCAGTCGTGTCCGACTCTGTGTGACCCCATAGACTGCAGCCCACCAGGCTCCCCCGTCCCTGGGATTCTCCTAGCAAGATTTTAACACTACCCCTGATTATAATACAAACTGATAAATATTGTAAGTAACTGCTACATGAAAAAAATTAATGTTAAAACAACTAAGAGATGGTGAGAACTGAATTTTCTGGGTTTCTCAGCAAGGACGCTTTAGCATATTTGGATAAGGACCTGATTTCATGAAGGAGAAGAGCGTTACCAAAAGGCCAGTGGTGGCAATTAGCCCAGTATAGCCCTCCAACTATGCTAAGGACATGGTTCAGAGCTGTGCTGCCCGGCATGGTAGCCACTTGCCACATGTAGCTATTGAGCACTGGAAATGTGGTGAGTCTCAGCTGAGATGTATTAAGTGAAAAGTACACTCCGGATTTCAGTTTCACATGAAAAAAAGCATGTAAAGCACCTCAATATGTTTTTTTAACCGATTATATGTTTACATAACATTTTGGATATCTCGATGTAAATAAAGTGTTATGAAAATCAATTTCACCCTTTCTTTCTACCCTTTTAATGTGGCTACTAGAAAATTTAAAATTACATGTGTGGTTCACATCTGTGGCTTGCATTCTATTTCTACTGCACAGTGCTGGTCCAGAGAGCTTTAAATAACAAGCTACAGAGTTTAATCCCTTGAGGCTATGAAACACTACTGAATGTTTTTAAACCTAAGTGCTTGTGGAAGATTTGGGGAGGGGGCAGGAAACATAAACGAAGCCCTGTTTCAGGAGTGTGGGGGCCATCCGTAAGGTCAAGATACTAGAGGCGGTTGTCAATGTCAAAAGGCCGGCAAATGTCAAAGGGTAAGCGGGTTCAGCTGGAAAGTGTACAAGGTCTTTAGAAGTCCCACGCTGGGTGGAGAGAGGAGGGAAAAACCGAGAGCAGGGTGAGGTGAGGGAAGAGGAACAGCTGCAAGCACTGACGTGAGCCTGGATGACCAAGGTGCACTGCTCAGCGGACTAGCGAGCCCAACCCCGGTTTAGAGTTAGGTTAGATCTCATCTGGCTCAGTGCAAAGGGCTCTCAGGCAAAGCTGCCATTCTGGAGAACAAAATCGGTGTCCTCTTTAGCGATTCCAGATCTCTGTTTCTCCGTGGCAAGACCTCTGCCAGTGGGATCAAGTTCAGAGTAGGTAGGAGGCAGAAAGTAAGGCTACCAAAAGCTACAAGATAGCAATAAATTATAAAAGCAAACACCCAGACTCACAACACAGCCAACAAATATTTACTGGGAGTCTGCTGTATGCCTAGTTCTTGGTTCAGCTCTGGAGGGACAGGAAACAAAACAGACATGGTCCTGAATCAAAAATTGTGGTGAGAACTATGACAAAAGAACAGGAAGCTCTGAGAGATCTTAGGGGGATGGGAATGGTGGGATGAGGTCAAAAAGGAAAGACTCTTTGAAGAAGTGACAGTTTCATGTGAACCCTGAAGTCAGGTGGGTGAAGACCAGGGGGAGTAATGGCCCAGGCCAGGAGAGTGCTGTGCACAAAAACCTTAAGGCTAGAAAAGGCTTGGGTAATTCAGACAACTGAAAGAAAGGCTATTTAGTTAGAATGTCAAGAAGGCACATGGGTCATAAAAAGGTGTGAGAAGGCTGGAAAGGCAGGCGAAGGCCAGATCTTGCACAGTCTCACGGGATGGAAAATAAATCCCAAATGGGTCCAAGTGCAATGGGAAGCTGTGAGGGGTTCTGATCAGGGAAGTGGTCCCATCTTGATGGGTTCCAAGTGTTCAGCCCCCTCAACAGAAGCTGGCTTGGGAGCAAAGGGGCAGGAGCCGGCATTTGTAGATGAACAGCAACATACCTGGTCTGGGGGTAAGAGTGTAATATAAGGCCATTCAGGGGACGCCCCTGGTGGCCCCGTGGTTAGGACTCCATGATGCCAATGCAGGCAGCATGGATTTGATCCCTGGTCAGGAAACTAAAACCTACATGCTGTGTGGCATGGCCAAAAGAATGATAATAAGGCCCTTCAAGTTTTCCCCTGGGGCTTCCCTGGTGGCTCAGACAGTAAAGAATCCACCTACAATGCAGGAGACCTGGGTTCGATCCCTGGGTTGGGAAGCTCCCTTGAGGAAGGGAACAGCTACCCACACTGGTATTCTGGCCAGGAGAATTCCACGGACTGTATAGTTCACGGGGTTGCCAAGAGTAGAACAAGACTGAGCGACTTTCAGTTTCAAGTTTTCCAGGGTTGCAACGTTGGGAGAAGGATGGCACCACCAAAAAACATAGAAAAATCTGATGGAAGAGTTGATTTGGGAGACACTGGCTTGGAGGCACAACCCTAAACACTGAGTATGAAGCACTTGAGAAGAATTCCAGCAGGTAAATATGGATGTTGTTTTAGAGAATGGAAGAGAGATCAGACATGGATACTGAGGTTAACACACAGAGAAGTGACAGTTTAAATCCCAAAAGTAAGTAACATTTTTAAGTAGTTGAAAAGAGGGGGGAAAAAGCAAAACAAGACTACGTCTGATCCTCAGTGTTTCTCTCTGGGACAGAATTCAGGGCTCTCAAAAGGGACAGAGCATGAGGGAGTCTTTGGAGAGTGATGGAACCATTCTGTACCCTGATTGCGGCACTGATTACATGAGTCTGTACATGTGTTAACATTCAGAATGTTACTATATTAATAACAGAAATTTTCAAAATTAAAAATTTACTTCCCAGGCTCTATGAACTGCTCCATTTAAGTATTCTTCCAGAACATGCCTTTAGCACATGAGCTATTCTCTTTACTGTCCCATTAAACTAAAACCGCTAAAATGAACCCTAAGTCATGCCATTCTAAACTGTTTCTTAAGTCAACTGACATTTACTGTGTTCCTATTATATGTATCAAGCACCCTGCTGGATAACAAAACTGAATGATGCCTGGTTCCTGGAAGGATTAACTGACAAGAGCAACGTATCAAAGTGTAGACCTGAACAAAAGGCTCTGGAAGCCTTGACCCCTGAATTAAAGGCACTTTAATTAAATAGGGAAGAAATTAAAACAAAGCTTAGATGTAACACCAGCAAAATGCTAATCTCTAAAAAACTAAGAATGAGTTTCATTAATTTTTAAGTTAGATATGAAGAACCTAATCATCAGTCACATTTCCCTTTTCCATCCCTTTCTGCTTCTCAGTGTCCTTTCTGAATTTCTTCCTCTGGATAATTGGGGAGGGGGTGTAAAATGGAACATGCACAGGTTTTGAAATCAGACTGAAGACTAAACCGATGCCCTTTTAACTTCCTAGCTCTATGGCTTTTGGAGGCTGTTTTTCCCATCCATGAAACAGTGATGATACCGACCTCACAGTCTTGAGGTAAGTACTAGGTAAAAAATATAAACAGGTTGGGATAGGCAAAGCACGCCAAAAAAAAAGTTAGCTAACGTTAAAGCACGCCAAAAAAAAAAGTTAGCTAACGTTATCATTACCATTTGAACAAATGGCATTGTTCTGATTTAAAATATTTTTAAGTGCTTCCATTTGAATGAGGACAAAAATATTTCCCAAACCACCTCCCAAAGGGCATGACATTTTTGTGCTACCTTAGAAAAGCCGCTTGGGAATTTCTTCTCCTTTAGTCCCATCAGAAACTTTCCTGCTCAAATGTTTGGGACAAGCACTTAACAAGAGTCAAGAACTAAAAATTATTTTAAAGGTATCACATCATCACTGCATTCTAAGCAGAACAAACCAGTCTGATTGGTGTTCTGGATACTTGTCTTAGTGTATGGACCTACTACATTCACGACTCTACCTACCTAGTGAGACAACGCACAAGGTAGAGGTGTCAACGTGCTAAAGTTCTGCTTTTTAAGAGCCATTTACATAACACTACCAAAAGCTAAACATAGTGCCAAAGCCACCCAAATCATTAGGAAACTATCATCCTATTGAAATTCCCTACAACTCGGAAGAAAACAGCCGCTATTGTTAAACTTGCACAAAATGCTAAAATGTAAGATTTCTATGTATCTTATTTCTGTGTGCTTAACTGCTGGGGGAGGGGAACAGTAATTAACAATGTTTTATTCACTGACTATGGAGAAACATCTCTGGCTAATTTTGTTCTATATTTTGCCTATATTGTAAGCAAATGGCCAACATGAATTCACCTTATGCCTGGCTTCAACCTTTAGCACAGAAGCTAAAAAGTAATAGTGCAGTCAGCAGATACGTGAAAAAGCAGGGAGCCTGAAAAGACCTAGACTAATTCCTGGTGTTCAAATAACCGAGAATGGGCTGGGCCTTAAGGTCACCGACAAGAGGCTACCCTTATTGGGTGTCTTCAGCCACTACAGAGTGCATTTCAGCCCACTGTGGAAACCAATTAGTTTGAAACCAAGGGCGCAGGACCAGGGAATGGCAGAAAACACTTCTGGCTGGTCGTCCGATGATAGTCCCCTCGCCCTCCTTTCCCTGGGGAAGAGTTAATCGACTCTTAGGTGGCCACACAGGCAGGGCTCACGGGTTGAGGGGTGGGCAGGGGAGCGCATTCACTCTGTCAGGCAGGTCCTGCACACAGGTGGGGACAAGGAGGCTCCGAGGCCTGACGCCTCCCTCTGCCACTGCCAGGCAAGGGGCCCCGACGCGCCTCCGTGGGCCTCGGCTCTCCGCCGCGATGGGGACCCCTCCCGGCCTCGAAGTGCCCCGGCGACGGGAAGGGAACTCGACTCGACCGGCCCACCCGGAAGCCCTCCCCCAGCTCACACCTGCCGGCGCGTGACGCCCCCGCCGCCGCCGCCGCCGCCGCCGCCGCCGCGTGCGCCCGCCCGCCCGCCGGCCCCGACCCGGCCATTCCGGGCGCCCCTGCCCCGAGCGCGGATCTCGCCCGCGTCCCTCCCCGCCCCGGGGTCAAACCCACCAGACGCCCGCCCCGCGGAGCGCGCGCCCAACGCCGCCGCCCCCGCCGGCCCCGCGCGCGCTCACGCCCCTCCCGGCCCTCTCCCCGCCGCGCGCGCTCACTCGCGAGGACACGCACACGCTGCACCTCAGCTTGACAGGCCGGCCCCGCGCCGCGCGCTCCCGCGGACGTCCTCGCCCACCCGGCCACCCGGCCGCCCGGCTCTGACTGGGCGGTGAGCGGGGAGGGGAAGGGCGGCGGTGGCCGTCGGTCCTCACTTACCGCCGAGCCGTGCCGGCTCCGAGTGCGCGGCGTTCCGCTGTGAGGCGATGCGCTGCGATGCGCGCGGTCCCCGCTCCTTCGCAGGCTATGGAGGCGACGTAGCGGGGGACTGAGGGGGCTCTGGGGAGGGGGGTCAATCCCTCCCGCTTCACCTCCGAGAAACACGGGGACCCCAGAAACTAAAAACAAAATAAACAAACTTTCCCCTCCGCCTCCCTCCCCCAAAACCACAACACAAACACTCGGGGCCCCGCCCAGAGCCCCACTCCATTGGCCGCAGGGAGGATGCTGCCGGCCCTCACTGGCTGGCTTTTGTGCCCGTCAAGCTGCCGTTCCGCCCCTCCAATACCTCGCCGCAGCCGTCGCCCCTCATTGGTCAAATGCGTTCCGTTTGACGAGCTAGGATTGGCTGAGCTGCCTGCGCCAATCATTCGGGGACACACCCCCTCAGCATCCCAGAGGCCGCTTCCTCGGTCGCGGACGCGGGGAAGCGAAGGGGAAACTAGAGCATGATGGCGGCCGAGCTCAGTTGGCGCAACCATCGTCTTTTTCCTTTTTAGTTCATTAGTGCCTCGCCCTCGCGCTGTTCCCCCTAAGCTCCTCTCTCCATCCAGTACTGCCTAATAACGGAATCTATACGTCCCGGCTCCTTGATTTATCCCCTCAGAAGTGCTGAGTGTGGGCTGGTTGTGAGTCATTGGACTGTCAGCATGTCACTCGTTAGTCAAATCTTCAAACTATTGGTGGAACGGCAAGAAAAGCCCGTCCAACAACAAGGGCTAATGCCATTGGGTTGTCTCTACCAAGTTCTTTCCTGGTACCTTATTGGGCAGATAGGCGCGTCGGTCAGATTCGCAGTTAATTGTTTGCTAGGCAGTTTGGATGACTGTTCATTTGGCCTGTAGTTGGTAATAACGATTACCCGCTTGCGTACCGCTTGCGTGCCCACTTTGTGCCAACGGTGCAGAGTTCTTTACAAGGACTATCGATTAAAGCTGTGAGTTATAGGTTCTTTAAATTTTACAGAAAAGACACTAAGGCTCCAGAGAGGTTAGGATATTTGCCCAAGGTCACCTAGATAGAAAATAGTTGGTAGACCAACATTTGGTCCCAGATCTGACTCCAAAGCCTAAGCTCTTTTCACTGCACTTTAGTGTCTCCCTTAGTCTAGAATCGTTCCTGTCAGCCAACCCTACATCTTCAAAAGGTTTCATTCAGAGCCTAAGGTCCTCAGTTTCTGGAGGTGACACTGTTGGGGACTAAGCTATGGATAGGTTGTCATCTCCTCCAGCACCCATTCCTCCCACCCTAAACGAAACAGTCTTGGTGTTTCCTGACCGGAAGCCCATTTACCTTTATGGTCATTTTCGCCACTTTATAAATAAATGAACACTTCTACCAGCCTTCTGTTTCAAGCTTACCTTCCCAACTCCCACTCATCCATCTCCAGCTCACTCTTCTGAGAGAGTCCTGAAGAGCCAGAAACAAGGAGAGCGTCCAAAGAGGGAAAGAGAATAAATTGGTTTAGGAATAATTTACTGTATGCAAATAGAACAGCCCTTTCTGGAAAGCTTCCAGAACAGCCCCTGATGCTGTGCAAGAGGTGTGTTTCTGGCTCCTGGCCATTGAATTCTTTCCTGTGGCAGCTTTCAGCAAAGTGAATCCAACATTCCAGCCAGGGGAGGGCAGAATGTTTAGGACCCACTGCCAGAGAACCAGCCCCAGGCTCTGGTACTGAAATGATCTCCAGGAGCACGGTGCTGGACTAGGGCCCACATTCCATCTCGGGTAATTAACATTTTACCATCCCAAATCCCCATCCCTGTAGCTTCAGTAGGATCACTGCCCTTGTTTCGTCTCCTGATCCAGCTGTTGTGTAACCATACTGGCGCTGCTTTAATAATAAAACAACTACTGTAACACAGAAATAGTGCTCAACACTTACAGCTTTTCAGCAGAGGAAGATACGTGTTTCATAAACATCAATTAACATTAAATGGCAGGTATTCCCAGGGCAACTGCCAGCAGGACAGAAGAAAAATCATGAGTCAAGGTCTAAGAGAGGTCCTAGGAACCTGAATCCTTAAAACTATATGCATATACCCCACACTAGCATTCCAATGTGAGAATAATTCTGAACCATAAAACAAAATGAGTGAGAAATGGTCAGGGTCCAAAACCTTCCTTATCTTCATGGTTGATTGTTTGAAACTCTTATTTTAACCCTTAAGCTAGCGCTTGATTTTATAGTTAATTGTTAGACACATCTGTCTCCCCAGCTCAGCATTTTTGTTGTTCAGTCGCTAAGTCAGGTCCGACTCTGAGACCCCGCATGCTACAGCATCCCAGGCTCCCGTCCTCCACAGTCTCCCAGAGTTTGGTCAAATTCATGTCCATTGAGTTGACATGCTATCTAACCGTCTCATCCTCTGTCACCCTCTTCTTTTGCCCTCAATCTTTCCCAGCATCAGGGTCTTTTCCAAGTCTGCTCTCTGCATCAGGTGGCCAAAGTATTGGAGCTTTAGCATCAATCCTTCAGGTGAATATTTGGGATTGATTTTCTTTAGGATTGACTGGTTTGATCTCTTTGCTGTCCAAGGGACTCTCAAGAATCTTCTCCAGCACCACAATTTGAAGGCATCAATTCTTTGGCACTCAACCTTCTTTATAGTCCAACTGTCACATCCATACTCACTACTGGGAAAACCATAGCTTTGACTATGCAGACATTTGTTGGCAAAGTGATATCTCTGCTTTGTAACATGCTGTCTAGTTTTGTCATAGCTTTCCTTCCAAGGAGCAAGCGTCTTTTAATTCCATGGCTCCCTGGTGGCTCAGTGGTAAAGAATCCTCCTGCTGTTGTTGGGTACGTGGGTTTGATTCCTGGGTCAGAAATATCCCCTAGAGAAGGAAATGGCAACCCATTCCAATATTCTTGCCTGGGAAATCCCATGAACAGAGGAGCCTGGTGTGCTACAGTCTGTGGTGTTAAAAACGAATCAGACACAATTTAGCGACTAAGTAACAACTCAGCTTTAAGTTCCTTGAAAGCAAATGGTTTCTTATTCATCTTTGTATGTCTTAAATTGCCCTAGTTACAAAAGGTTCCTCTATAAATAATTATTAAGTAAATATTTATAGAACTTGTGGTCACTTTCCTAAGGTACAGAGGCTGCACAGATGAATAAAACATGTCTGCATTCAGGGACCTTGATTGGTGGGGGGTGGCCAACAGGTAAACATGTAATCGCAGCACAGATGGCTTGGAAGAACAAGGGAGGGATATGGGGTGCTATCTTTTTGTTTTCTGTTTTCCGGTGCCAGGTCTTTAGTTGCAGCACACAGGATCTAGTTCCCTGACCAGGGATCAAACCTGGGCCCCCTGCATTCGGAGCTTGGAGTCTTAACCACTGGACCACCAGGGGACTCCTGGGATTCAATCTTGAGGAGACAGAACTGGCTACCCAGAAGAAGTGACATCTACAAGGAGAACTACAGAATGAACTGTGATTAGCTATTCAAGAGGCTGAGGTTGTGTGGTGACCTATAACATTTGTTCTTGGGGGCAAGGAGCATGATAGGAATATCCAGGAATGGCTATAGCCTGTTCTTCCTGTAATTTTTGTCTTTGAGGGCCTTGGGTCTGTCCACTCCACCTTGTTCTACTTTCCCTTCCCAGAAGAAAGCAGGAAGCCAGAAACCCTGTTGTGTTTGCCCACCTGAGACTAGGAAAACAATTTCCAAATACAGTGGCTGTTTTCTGGATCACTGAGTAAAGATTTCAGACCATACAGAAAGTTTTAAAGTAGAAAAGAAAAGCTCTCCCAAATCCCACTACTAGAGCCAACCGCCATTAAGGAGTCTGTCTTCCCAGACTCTCTTATGAATAGACCCACGCATGGATTTCTTCCAACAAACAGTGGGGTGTGGCTCAGGGTCTTGTCAGTACTTTGAGAGCTCTCATTGCTCAGAACTCAGCTATGGATGGAACCTGTTCTCACTTTCTATACTTATGGGAAGGATGCCAATAAATCCTATGTGGAGGATGGTGGTTTCAAATTCCTGTCGCAGCAGATGACAAATTGCCACCTGTTACAGGACTTTGGGGCTTGCTCAGCCTAGTGTGGAATCAATGAATGGTGGGTAGGAAGGGGGCTCTTCTGTGCTCACTGCCCGAGGGCTTCCAAGCTGCTTTGGTGGCCATAGGGTCAATCCATGCCCTGAAAAGGCAGCCCAGGTCAGAGAATGACAGGCTAGGGTGCTCTCTTTGCTCTCTTTCTCATTTCTTCTCTGCATGCTACTTGGAGAAAATATTTGGGGTGTTTGTTCCAACCCACCCAGCTTTGAGAGTAAAAAGACCCGCCAAGCCCTGCACACTTGCACGCAGGCCAAGTTCAGCATGTTCTTGGAGCGCTGTACTATTCTTAGAGCTCTATATGTGGTGTTCTATACATTTGGCTTTTTGTTGGAAGGGAAGGCAAATTTAATGAGTGATGGCTGCCTTGGATGGCTACCAACAGTTCTCTAAGTCATTCCAAGCAACCGGCCTTCCTTCTTTCCCTTGAGAGGTTGTTCTGTGATCCTTGAAACACACTGCATTGGCCTGGACAAAATCCAATGCAACAGGAATTTCTGCAAACAATTCTACGATGACCCACAAGCTCAGGGTGACATAGCCAGCTGGACTGGCTCCAACTCTGACTTCTGTGGCTCAGGAAAACTCCCTTTACCCTTTGCACTGGCCTCTCATTGCCTCGAGACATTGGGAAGTGTTTGTAAAGCGGTCTCTTGTTCTCAAACTTATAATCATAGGAAGAGTCCCTGTAAAAAGCACTGAATTCAAAAGACAAGAGGACAGCTGACAGCTGATAAGGCTCACTTGGGCAGTGGGTGTGGCCACAGCCAAGGCCAAGAGCACCTGGGGGGAGGGGAAGTTTCTAGAGAGTGCCGATTATAGAGGACATGCTCATAAACATTTATTACACATGTGGTAGCATTTATTGTGTAACAAAGCCCTTGTGACAGAAGCTATGCCATTTCTAAATCATGTCTCATTTCTTACAACCACACTTCCTGAAAAGCTTGTAGGGAAACCCTGGACACCCCCATGCCCCCTCAACCCCCTCTGGCCAAAGCGTGACCCCCAGGGAGGTTCATAGGAGCACCAGATGTGCTGTAAATAACAGCTGCCCTTTGGTGAACGGTTGTTATGTGTCAGACACTGTACTGAGGGCTTTACGTGGATCATGGCGGCAGTTAATCTTCACAACAACCATGGTTGTCCCCATTTTCCAGGTAGGGAAACTGAGGTTCTGAAGGGTGACTAACTTGCAGCAGGTGACCACAGTTAATAACCTCACAGCTGAACCCAGGCCCTCTGACTCCAATGAGTCAGTTCTTTTCCCTGCTGTTATGTTGTCCTGAGGTGTCTACCCTTGGACCTGCCACAGTTCAGCTGGAGAGGCAACCAGCGCCCATGAAGGGTCACCCTCAGGGCCTTTATTAGCTCAACCACATGCCCTTTTCCCTACAGACTCAGGGAAAGAGGCGCACCCCTTTCTGGCTCAGTTACTGCCTCTGGGACTTCCCTGATGGTCCAGTGATGAAGAATCTGCCTTCCAATGTCTGCTCCCTGGTCGGGGAACTAAGATCCCACATGCTGCAGGGAAACTAAGCCTGTGTACCTCAACTAAGACATGATGCAGCCAAAAATAAATAAATATATATTTTTTAAAGGACTTCTCTGGTGGTCCAGCGGTAAAGAATCTCCCTGCCAGTGGACATGGGTTTGATCCCTGGTCCAGGAAGATTCCTCATGCTGTGGAGCAGCTAAGCTCATGCATCACAACTCCTGAGCCCTCAAGCCGCAACAGCTGAATCTGGCGCCTAGCACCTCTGCCCTGCAGCAAGAGTAGCCACAGCCTGAGAGGCCCAGACATGGCCACGAAGAATAGCAACCGCTCACCACACTAGAGAAAGCCCACGCGTAGCAGCAAAGACCCAGCACAGCCAAATAAAAATAAATAAATTTTAAGAAAGAAAAGCAAAGACCAACTCTACATAAAAAAAAAAAAAAAAAATCACTGCCTCTGATGGTCCTTCTTCTGCGTCCAGTTGGGACCTGGCTCCACTTCCACTGCCTTCAGGATAGCCATCCTGCCTGCCTGCCTGCCTGCCTGCCCTTTCTCTTCTTTTTCCTTTCCTCAGCTTCTTAAATAATGCCTTGTGGCCATCTCCACCACCACCCTTGCTGTATCCCAGCTTCTAGCCCTCACTCTCCACTGAAACTCACTTCTCTAAGCTCATCTATGACCTCTTTGTGGCCAAGATCCAAGAGACGTTCTCAGTCCTTGTTTCCATGGCTTCACCACTATGTTTTACTCTGAGGATCTTCTCTTGGTTCCTCAAAATAGCCAGCTCCCCTCCTACCTCTACAACTGTTCATGCTCTTTTTCATACCCACTCTTTCTCTCAGCTCCTTCTAAGGAGTCTGTCTCTCTTTTTCTCCTTATGTTGCCTTCCAGGGGCGTGGGGTGGGGGGACGCAGGGGGTGGAGGGAATGGAGAGCAGGGTCTTTGTCCTCCCTCCACCTCAGAGATGGCAATTTCATCTCTCCATCCCCAGCCTTCATTCTGCAGGCCACGCTGTGTGATCTTGTGCCAGTCATATAAACTGTCTGAGCTTCAGCGTCTGCATTTCTAAAATAAGGGTACTGCATCAGATTTGTTATTCTGGACTCGAAGGTAATAATAAGACCCCAAGTTTGTAAGCACATGCTATGCCAGGCGGAACTGGCCATGCAAAATGAAAACATGGGGCTCCTTGTTCCAGAATTATCAAATTTCAAGACAGCAACAGCAGAGCATTACCTCAAATGTGGGGCCCTCTGCCTTCTTGTTGCAGGACCCTTGGGAGCCCTCAAGTTGCATGCTCATGAAGCTGGCCCCAGTGCCAAGTACTGCTGTGTAATTATATAGGTATTAACTTATTCAATACTCATAGCAATCTTATGAGGTCAGTACGGATGAGGAAACTAAGGCAGAGAGAGGTTAAGTAACTGTCCAAGGTCACGGTTTTTAATTGGTAGGGCTGAGGAAACTTACACCTGTTGGTTGAGGTGGTTGGGAGATCCACACTGGAATGATTGATGGTTCCCTCCCGCAGGAGGACTTCCTGGTGGCCTCTCAGCGGGGCCACACCCATTCCTTCCTCAGTGAGTTTGTCTGCGCTGGTGCCGCTGCCTCGGTTCCCCTTTCCTCCTTCTCCAGTTCCGAGGTGTACACTTCTTTCAAGGCTCAGGTCCGGCCCCTGTTCCTCTCAGGGGCTTCTGGAGAAGAGACGCTGCCCACGTCTCCTTTCCCTAGATTCTCTCAGTTCCCTGTGTAGAGTCAGACCCAGCCCGGGCCTGGCCATAGGGGCTGTTCATAGCTTCAGAGCCCTGACTCAACCCTCACTTACATTCTTGAGGCTCACTGATCATATGAGGCTGGAGAGAAAACTTCTTTAAATCTCTCCCCACAGCCATACAACAGCTTGTGATAGAGCCTGTCTTCCCCACCAGACTAGGGAGGGCTTGAGGGCAGATATTATAACTGAAGGACATAGAGAAGATTGTCTTTGGTGTTTAAAACCCTCTTGAAAGAGTTCTTTCTAGACTCTGGACATTTTCCTGGAATGTCTTGCCTCCTTCTCCCCTCTCTCATTCACTCTTCAAGTGTTGGTTCAGAGATCACCTCCTCCTCCAGGAAGCCTTCCCTGACCTCTACCCCCAGGTTGAGTTAAGTGCCTCCTTTGGGCTGCTACACCCCCTTTGCTTCTCCACCATCACGCTTGCCTTCTGTGTCCATCTTCTACATGTGGTTATCAATACCTTGAGGGCAGAGACCAAGTCTCTCTTATTACAGTGCCTGGGCCACAGGAATTTCTCAGTAAGTTTCTTTGAACTAACAGATGAACAAAAGCAAACGTTAAACACATGTTGGTTATTATGGCCCTCACCACAGGGCTGGGCACCTTACGTAAATGTAAGGACACTTACACAAACTTATGAAATGGGTGAAAACCAACAACCCCAGAATTTTTGTTAGGAAGGGGGCTCAGTGGCAGCAATCTTGTTGGGGGTGCGGGCTGGGGGAGGTGGTCCTCCTGGCGGAGCAGTGGCAAAGCAGTGAAGAATCGCAGTGGTGACGGTTGGCAATTAGAGCTGGGAAGTGGGAGGAAAGTGGCCAGGGGTCCACCTGGCTTGCAGGCCAAATCCAATCACTGCCTATATTTGCATAACTCTTGAGATGAGAATTATTTTTACATTTTAAAAAAGTGGGTGGGAAAATGAAAAGATGCGTAATATTGTGACACGCAAAAATGATACAAAATTCAAATTTCATGGTCAACAAAGTTTCACTGGAAAGCCACTCCACTCGCAATCACAGTGCTTTCTGGCTTTACTACTGCAGCGGTTGTGGTCGTCACCGACCCCCTACTCGCCAAGTCCTGAAAGCCTAGAACATCTACTCTGTGGCCATTTATAGGAAGTTTGCTGAGCCCTGGCCTCTGCCCTCTTCGTCGCCCCAGGAGGAACGCGAGGCGCTGCGAGCGGCCGCCAGGGGTCAGCATCGCTCCGCGGAGCCTCAGCCGAGGGCTCCTTCCGGGCCTGCAGCCTCCGTCCGGCACCGCGACCCACACCGGCCTTGGGGCTCCTCCCGGTCCGTGCCGGGAGACGCCGGCAGTTGTCGTGGCCGGCAAGTGCGCGGAAAGGGTTAGAAGGAAGCTGGGGAGGGGTCAGTAGCGTCATGGAGGGTTCGGGACTGGCCCGGAGGTTCGGTGGGCCTGTCTGATGTGCTATTTCCTTGGTTTGGGTTTCATTTGTACTTTATATAGGAAGGAGTCGCCAAACAAACATTAAAAATTTTTTTACCCCAAAGTAATCGGTCAAGAAAGGTTTGGGACTTTTGCACAACCAGTTAAGGCGGTGGCCCTCTTGCAGGCTTGCAAGTAACAAACACCAAGAGCTGGGGTGGGGTGTGGTGAGCGCGCACCGAGGAGCTCTGGCCCTGAGCAGAGGGTGCCGCGTAGCATCTCTGGAACTTTCCTTCCTCTTTCTTTGAGAAACTAGACCTGGAAACTTCTTCCAGGTGGACCAGCCTTTAACCTCAGTTGCCAGCTGTATACTGTGTTCACTCAGTCGTGTCTCTTTTGCAGCCCCATGGATTGTAACCCACCAGGCTCCTCTGTCCGTGGGATCTCACAGGCACAGGAATACTGGAGTGGGTTGCCTTTTCCTCATCCAGGGGATTTTCCAGACCCAGGGATCCACCCTCCTCTCCTGTGTTTCCTTGCCTTGTCAGGTGGATTCTTTGCCGCTGAGGCACCTGGGAAAGCCTGTGTTGGGCCAATTACTCACCATTGAAAGTGGCCATTTTCCTGGGAGGGAGCAGGGGAAAGCATCAAGAGAATGTCCCAAGAGGGAAATGTTCCCCCCCGCCCTCCGAGTCACATACCACCAGAGACATCAGCCCTTCCAGAGCTCCCCATCTATCTTAGCCACTGAGCTGAGTGCTTCACTCCGCCTGGCCTCAGCAGAATGGTACCAAGAGTATCCCCGTTGTACTTGGATGGATGTGGAGCAGCTTGCTGGGTCATTTAGCTGATGTGTGTCAGAATGGGGAAGCCTGCCCCCTCTGCTCTGTCCTCTCACTGCCACAAGCCTCAGTGAAGATGACAGCAAGCAGGATGGGCCCCCATGCTAAATCTGTGGGGGACTCCCTTGCTCATCATTCATCCCCAGGCCTGGCACGCGGTAAATATCCATTGAATGAACAGATGAATAGAGCCTTCCAGGTACCGCGGTGAAATGCCTTTCCTTGTCCAATCGCCCAGCTTCCAAGACTTCCAGGAGGAGATGAGCCAGGGAGTCCAACTGCTCCTCGGGAAGTGAGGGCGCCCAGGCATGGTTCTTGGCTCTTAGCATGGGATGGGATGTGCTTTTCCCATGCTCATGCCCAGAGGACTGTGGCCTCTGCAGGCATGCTGCCTGTTCTTGCCTTTCCCCCTTCCTCCTCCAGGCTCCCCAGGCATTTGCTGGCTTCTGTAACAGGTCCTAGTGGGTCTCCTACGACACGGACATCTGTCCCTGGAGCTGCTTTCTAGTGGCTGCAGACAAGTGGCTATCATTTGAAGAGACCGTGGGACGCAGTGACAGTGCCCTAGGAGGGTCTGAACAACCAGAGTCAAGCCCTTGACTTGCTGGACGGCTGTGGACACATTTCCTCACCTCAAAGCCCATCTTCTCCTCTGCTTTTGTGTTAGCCTTTGCAAGAAGCACGCAGACAGGGTCATTCCTGAGCAGCCAGAGAGGCCTGGAGACCTGGGCAGTTGGGAGATAAAGACTGTCCACTGAGGACACAAGCTGAAAGGAAAAGCCTTCCCAGAGGATTTGATTAGGAAGGACTCCAAAGTCCTTAAGAAATTAAATCCTGTTTGGTTTCCCTGTCCGGTCTCAGGAGTCAAGAATAAGACTGAAAGGTCAAAGGGACTTTGCTGGTGGTTCAGTAGTTAAGACTTTGCTCTTCCAACACAGGGGACAACAGGTTCAGTCTCTAGTTGGGGAACTAAGATCCCACATGCTGTGCGTCAGAACCAAAAAATAAGACTGCAAGGTCATGGTCAATTCCGGAGGCTCTGACACCACCCACCACCACTCTGACTTATTCTCTGTATCACATGGCTGTCAAGTGTTCAATCATCAAATGAGTTGTTACTAAGCAGATACTGCAGATACGATGGTGAGGCAGAAAGACGGTGTCCTGTCTCCAGGCACAGAATGGGTGTGTATCATTTCAGGCAGAAGCATAGAGTGGGGAGTGGGAGGCAGGGCCTTCCTCATTTCAGAGCCGGGAGGGCAGAAGCTTCATAGAAGAGGGTTGAGTCAGTCAGACCTGTCCAACTTTTCAAAGCCTTGTGGCTGATCTAGCGATGCCCTCCTCCCTGCCTCCCCCACCCCTGTGCCCCAGAGAACACGCTAGCATCCACCCCACCACCTCCTAAGGTGTGCATCCTCTCCACCTTGACCTGGCTCAGCTCCCTGAACCCAGGGTGCCTGTTCTGCACCACACCTCCTTCTGCTGCTGCAACAGCAGTGCAGACGGAGACAGTGACAGCCGCTGGGTCCTCCAGGCGGGAAGGATGGGGCGCATAGCCAGGCAATAAACTAAAAACACAGCATGGCAGGGCTAATTGGCTGCTAAGGGGGCTTCGTAAATGTTTATTCAGAACGTGTCATGGCACCCCAAGGAGCTGTCCCCACTGGCCCACGTGGAGGAGGGCGGATGTCTCTCTGCTGTCAGCCCTGGCTACCTTTGGAGGTGGGGATGTGGCTGGGCAACACACAGGTAATGTCCAACGGTGCTGTCTGTGTAGGACTTTAACCGGGACTGAAGAAAGGGGAACAGATCGGGAGGAAACGTGGCAGGGCTGAGAGGAGTAAGACAGATATGGCACATAAACACACCTGTTCCAGGAAGTCCAAGGCAGGGACGAGCTTAGCTAGGTAACTAGAATGAAGACGGAAGATGCTATTGTGTCAGTCACAGAAAGCAAAATCTTTGGCAAGTCAACCAGCTCTCTGGGCCAAAGTGTCCTGTCAAACAAAAGGAATGGTTTTGCAGGAGATTTGCCCAGGAAGCAGCCCAGGGAGGAACACATGGCCTTTTCAACTGAGCTCAAAGAGCTCTTTTTCAACTGGAATGATTTCAACCCCCAGGGACACCTGGCAACTTCCAGAGCTATCTTTTGGTGGTCTCCCCGAAGGGTGCTGTGGCTTCCTGGTGGCTCAGACAGTGGAGTCCGCCTGCAACGCGGGAGACCTGGGTTCGATCCCTGGGTTGGGAAGATCCCCTGGAGGAGGTCACGGCAACCCACTCCAGTATTCTTGCCTAGAGAATTCCATGGACAGAGAAGCCTGGTGGGCTACAGTCCACGGGGTCGCAAAGAGCTGGACGCGACTGAGCAACTCACACACATTTCCGCTGTGAAGGTGCTACCGGCAGTCAGCAGGGAGGCTGGGGGCGCTGCTAGGCATTCTACCACGTGTAGGACAGACCCCCTCCCAGCAGAGAATCTGGGGTCCCAGGTGCTGCAGGCAGGAAATCGTGAGCCGGAGGAGCAGACTTGGGTCCACAGTGCTATGGGACTGTGAACAGTGTCCTCCTGGTCTGAAAACGCAAGCGGTTAAGAGCTGAGTTGCTTATCACACAACTTTGTGAGGCTCAGTCTCCAGAACGGGAGGCTCCAGGCTCACAACGGGAAAACTTCCTGTTCACTTTGGAAAGGGCCTTTCCCTGAACTTTTCTTAGTTCGAAACCTGAGGGTGTGGGACTTCCCTGGTGGTTCAATGGCCAAGACTCTGCCACTCCAAAACAGCGGGCTGGAGTTTGATCCCTGGTCAGGGAACTAGATCCTATACTGCAACTGAAGATCCTTCCGGGGCTGGGGGGGAATCCTGCATGCCGCAACCAAGACCTGGCACAGCCAAATAAGTAAATAAATATAAAAAGAAAGAATGAGACCTCAGGGTAACTGAAGCACCTGGCACAGTGACTGGCATATAGGAGGTGTTCATAAGTTAAAAAGAGAAAAAAAGGTCACAGCAAAAACAGCCCCCAACCCCCTTCTGGTCCCATTTCCTCCCTATCTCAAGGCTGCCTTCTTGGTCTAGCCTTTCTATCAGGGTCCATACAGGCGCAGAGTAGTGCTGTTGGCTGAGGCCATCTCAAAAGCGCCCCTGAAGGATCAGGGGTAAACAGACCCCAAGGATGGCTGACAAGGGAGACTGGGAAGTTTTGCCAAATGTCAAGGGCAAGCCCCCCATCCCCAACCCCCGTGCAGGGGTCCCGCCTTCTCGCTCCAATGGGGCGAAGCCTCTGCCCCTCTGAGGTTGGCCTCTCGGGGGCTGTGCCGGTTGGTGGCACTGAGTCTATAGACACTGCACTCTGACAGTGGGCAGCTTGGCAACCGGGGTGAAGTGGGGGCCATGAAGCCAGGCCCCGCACCCAGACCGGTTTCTTCCCCATTCCTCCCGGAGCCCTTCTGACGTCACCAGCCTTCTGGAAGCTGCTGCGGAGGGACCAAGGGCATGATCCATCCTTGAACTTGCCGTCCAACTGGGAAGGCCAGATGTCCCCTTGAGATTTGATGACAGAGGGGATATTTCACCAAGTGTGCACAAGTGCTGGAACTGAGAGGCTGAGGGCAGAACGGAAGGGCTGAAGCTCAGGCAGACAAGCTGCTTTTAGGACTCCAGGGTCCTCAGCCATGAGGCCGGCTCACCTGAACCTCTGTAAGGACGGGGAGAGGTGTCCGTCACAGGCCAGTGCTCTTCCCAGGACACTGCGCTGCGTTCTCCTCAATGCGTGGTCTCCCACCCCACTTGGCTTCTCTGAAGAGAGTGAGAGCCACCCTGGGCTGGCTCAGTGAGAAGCCGGGGGCAGAACGGACGGCCTGGCTCAAGGCTGCAGAGACTTGGGACTTCCAGTCTGGAGCCTCCTACATGTCAGGGTAGGGGAGGGAACTGGGCATGCTTTGAGTGGGAGATAGGAAAAAGATTTGGTGGGCTCGCTTAGCTCAGCTAGTAAAGAATCTGCCTGCGGTGAGAGAGGCCTGGGTTCCATCCCTGGGTTGGGAAGATCCCCTAGAGAAGGAAAAGGCTACCCACTCCAGTATTCTGGCCTGGAGAATTCCCTGGACTGGATAGCCCAAGGGGTCGCAAAGAGTTGGACACAACTGAGCGACTTTCACTTTCACTTCTCCTCGTAGGGGAGGCACGGCAGCCCTTGGTGCAATTGCTTAGGAGCTGGTCCCTTCCTCTGGCCTCCAGAGGTGTCCACTCTGCCCATCAAGGGCTCTCTCTCCACACAGACACCATGAGCTGAGGTGTAGCCCCCACCCCTGCTCCTTTCCCCTCTAGAACAAGCAGGGCCATGTTGCCAGGGCTTGGTGCATAAGGAAACAGTTCCCAGGAAGTGTTTAATCCTCACACAAGCTCAGGGAGTGGGGGATCAGGTCCCTTGGCCCCCTACCACCCTCGGGAACCAGGTCCTCCTTCCTTCCCCTGCCCCTCCTCCCACCCACCTGGGAGGCCAAGCTCCTCTCAGAGGATGCTTGGGGCTCCCCTGCTCCCACTGCCACCACTGCCGGTGTCTGCACCACCTGGGCACCTGGACCCTCCCAAGGTGCTGCCGGTGCCCAGGGTTTTGCAGAAGGAAAGAGGCGAGGACAAGAGTTTGGCTCAGAAGTAGGAGGCTGGGAGAGGCTGAGCGTGGTGCTTTCGCAGTTGCCGTAGTCCTGCGCTCTCCAGGCCCCCTAGCAACTCGGCCCGAGGCGGAGCCAGCTCAGGCCCCGTAGTCCGGCAGTTTCTCTGCTGTCCACTCCCCAGTTCTCTCTGCAGATCTGCTCAGTCACACATATGAAGAGGAGGCGGTGTGCGATTTTCAGCTGGTCTTCCTGGCCTGGCATTGTGGCATTTAGGCCAGGGCTCTTAGAAGCCAGGGAGGCTGAGGTGCCTCAGTACAGTCTGGCTTTGGCAGGAGGCCAAGGCTGGGCTTGGGCCAGCGTGTAACTACAGAAGGCACATACATCCTGGCTGGTGAGGGGGTTCCGAGGGCCAACCCTGAGTTTTGGGGTGGAGGGAAGGCAACCACTCCTGAAGATGGGCCCAGCCTCCCACACCACCAGAGCATCAGCCAGGGTCTCCCTGCTTTGGGGCTGCAGATCAAGACACAAAAGGGGAGGAGGGCCTTAGGGAAAGGCACTCGGGGAACCACCATATTGGCTTGCAGCAGCCAAGGAGAACTGGACCATTCAGGATAGTGCTGGGGAGAGGAGACCCAGCACCAGGGCTCTCAAAATGGCAGGGTCAAACTCTGCCCTCGATCCACGCAGAGTCTAGAGTAGGAGCCTGCAGGGACAGGCCAGGAAGGCCTCAGCCCCCAGCTGTCCTCGCTGAGTCTCCCACCTTAAGTTCAGAAGCTTGAGTGTGATCGGGTTCCTGGCTCAGAGCCCTGTCCTCGTCCCTTCTATTCTACCAGACCTCTTGGGGAACCAGCAGCACCAGGAAACCCAGGGAAGGAGAGGCCGGGGGACTGGAGCTGCCCCAGAGAGCCCATCACATTCAGGTATAAAGATGTAGGCTCACCCTGCCTGGGGCCTGCAGGGCAAGGCTGGCCCAGGGGAGGCAGTGGGCTGGGCATAAGGAGAGCAGACGATAGTGAGCTTCCATTTCATGTAAACAAGGGGTGAGCCCGCCTGGCCACGACAGCCTTGTGGAAGCAGGCGGTTGACTTGAGATGCTGCGGATCCTCACATCCGGGATGCAGGGTCCCAAGGCCAGGATGGAGCCTGCTGGGGTGGAAGGCCAGTAGGCTCCAATGTGCAAACTGGCACAGGGTTTGAGCTGTGTTTCCACAGGACAGGATGGGGCATCCACAGGTCCTCTGACAGCCGGTTCGCAGCTCAGGAGATCACGCAGTTGTTGTTCTTGGCAGGACTGGGACTGCCTTTACCTGCAGAGACAAGGGACACAGGTGAGGGGGTGTAGGCGAAGCACTCACTGGGCTGGCCTCCAGTGCCTCTCCTGTGCACTGCCCACACCTCAGATTTGGGTGCTGGGGTCACTGTCTCTCTCCCAACCTACTGAAACCAGCTCATAGGATCCTTAGGAAAGCAAAATGAAAGGTCCTGTCCTGATGTCCTTATGCAGACCACCTCTGGTAGGGACATCAAGGGATCTGCCGTCTCCTGGCCTCAGCAGGGTGGTTGTGCATGCATGCTCAGTCATGTCCGACTCTTTGTGACCCCATGGACTGCAGCCCGCCACGCTCCTCTGTCCATAGAATTCTCCAGGCAAGAATACTGGAGTGGGTTGCCATTTCCTACTCCAGGGGATCTTCCTGACCTAGGATTGAACCTGCGTCTTCCTGCGTTGGCAGGTGGGTTCTTCACTGTCGAGCCACTGTGGAAGCCTCAGCAGGGTGGTTCACCAGGAGCTAATACTCTATGCAGCATCGCAGTCTCACAAGCGCAACCACAGTCACTTTCGTGAATCCCTGGGGTGGCACTGCTGGGACGGGGTGTCCTCTGCCCCTGAAAGTGGGGGCAGTGGGGCCAGCAGCCCCCAGAGCTGGCAGCGCCTATGCCAGCGCCTGGCCTGCATGGTGGCACAGACCCCAGGCTTAGGGGGCACAGGGAACACCTTTCATCAGGAGGAAAGAAGGGGAAGCGAGGCACAGCTCTCCTCTTCCCAGGCCCCTTCCATGTGCTTCCACTGCCTTTACATCCCAGGCGGAGGCTGGCTGGGTTTCTGCCCTCAGACCAGCATTCCGTTGCTGCGAGGAGCCCTCCTGGGGTATTGACTGCCTCCATCCTTTTCCTCTGGTTCCTCTCCACACCGCCAGGGCCAGAGTCGTCTCCTGGGGCTCAAACCACCTTCCTGTATCACCTCAGCTGTGAATTTCATGGAGGTGGCGTTGGCCTCCTCTCCTGGGCCATTAGCAAGAATGATGCTGAACAGGTCCGGAGTAGAGACCCTCCCCTGCCTACGTAGGCGGGACCCAGGCCTTGGGACTCTCTGAGGGTCCAGGTGAGCCTCCCTAGAGGCCATCTGAGAGCAGGTGGAGCACTGAGGAGGTGGGAGGGGAGCCGGATGACAGTCCACCAGCCTGTGGCTCCAAGGGGCCCAAAGCTGGGTGGTTGTCCAGTCTCCATCCTCCTGGGTTGCTGAGGCTGCCTCTAGGGCCCTCTGTGTCACAGTCCCATCACTTTGTCCACTGCTGCACCAGGAACTTAGGACAGTGTCTGGCGCAGAGCAGACAGTGCATAGATATGCACTGGCTGAAAACAGTGAACAAGCAGGTAGAGGCAAGCTACATACTCTCAGTTCAGTTCAGAGCTTAGTTGTGTCCAACTCTTTGCAACCCCACGAACCGCAGCAGCCTCCCTGTCCATCACCAACTCCCAGAATCCACCCAAACCCATGTCCATTGAGTCGGTGATGCCATCCAACCATCTCATCCTCTGTCTTCCCCTTCTCTTCCTGCCCTCAATCTTTCCCATCATCAGGTCTTTTCAAATGAGTCAGCTCTTTGCATCAGGTGGCCCAAGTATTGGAGTTTCAGCCTCAACATCAATCCTTTCAATGATTATTCAGGACTGATTTCCTTTAGGATGAACTGGTTGGATCTCCTTGCAGTCCAAGAGACTCTTGAGTCTTCTACAACACCACAATTCAAAAGCATCAGTTCTTCTGTGCTCAGCTTTCTTTATAGTCCAACTCTCACATCCATACATGACCACTGGAAAAACCATAGCCTTGACTAGACGGACCTTTGTTGACAAACTAATGTCTCTGCTTTTTAATATGCTATCTAGGCTGATCATAACTTTCCTTCCAAGGAGTAAGCGTCTTTTAATTTCATGGCAGCAATCACCAACTGCAGTGATTTTGGAGCCCAGAAAAATAAAGTCACCTACTGTTTCCCCATCTATTTCCCATGAAGTGATGGGACCGGATACCATGATCTTCGTTTTCTGAATGTTGAGCTTTAAGCCAACCTTGCACTCTCCTCTTTCACTTTCATCACGAGGCTCTTTAGTTCTTCTTCACTTTCTGCCATAGGGTGGTTATTGATATTTCTCCTGGCGATCTTGATTCCAGCTTGTGCTTCTTCCAGCCCAGCGTTTCTCATGATGTACTCTGCATAGAAGTTAAATAAGCAGGGTGACAATATACAGCCTTGACGTACTCCTTTTCCTATTTGGAACCAGTCTGTTGTTCCATGTCCAGTTCTAACTGTTGCTTCCTGACGTGCATACAGGTTTCTCAAGAGGCAGGTCAGATGTTCTGGTATGCCCATCTCTTTCAGAATTTTCCACAGTTTATTGTGATCCACACAGTCAAAAGCTTTGGCATGGTCAATAAGCATAAATAGATATTTTTCTGGAACTCTCTTGCTTTTTCCATGATCCAGCGGATGTTGGCAATTTGATCTCTGGTTCCTCTGCCTTTTCTAAAACCAGCTTGAACATCTGGAAGTTCATGGTTCACATATTGCTGAAGCCTGGCTTGGAGAATTTTAAGCATTACTTTACTAGCGTGTGCTGCTGCTGCTGCTGCTGCTAAGTCGCTTCAGTCGTGTCTGACTCTGCAACCCCATAGACGGCAGCCTACCAGGCTCCCCCGTCCCTGGGATTCTCCAGGCAAGAACACTGGAGTGGGTTGCCATTTCCTTCTCTAATGCATGAAAGTGAAAAGTAAAAGTGAAGCTGCTCAGTTGGGCCTACTCTTAGTGACCCCATGGACTGTAACCTACCAGGCTCCTCCATCCATGGGATTTTCCAGGCAAGAGTACTGGAGTGGGTTGCCATTGCCTTCTCCTACTAGCGTGTGAGATGAGTGCAATTGTGCAGTAGTTTGAGCATTCTTTGGCATTGCCTTTCTTTGGGATTAGAATGAAAACTGACCTTTTCCAGTCCTGTGGCCACTGCTGAGTTTTCCAAATTTGCTAGCATATTGAGTGCAGCACTTTCACAGCATCGTCTTTCAGGATTTGAAACAGCTCAACTGGAATTCCATCACCTCCACTAGCTTTGTTTGTAGTGATGCTTTCTAAGGCCCACTTGACTTCACATTCCAGGATGTCTGGCTCTAGGTGAGTGATCACACCATTGTGATTATCTGGGTCGTGAAGATCTTTTTGTACAGTTCTTTTGTGTATTCTTGCCACCTCTTAATATCTTCTGCTTCTGTTATGTCCCTACGATTTCTGTCCTTTATTGAGCCCATCTTTGCATGAAATGCTCCCTTGGTATCTCTAATTTTCTTGAAGAGATCTCTAGTCTTTCCCATTCTGTTGTTTTCCTCTATTTCTTTGCATTGATCACTGAGGAAGGCTTTCTTATCTCTCTTTGCTATTCTTTGGAACTCTGCATTCAAATGGGTATATCTTTCCTTTTCTGCTTTTTCACTTCCCTTCTTTTCACCGCTATTTGTAAGGCCTCTTCAGACAGCCATTTTGCTTTTTTGCATTTCTTCTTCTTGGGGATGGTCTTGATTCCTGTCTCCTGTACAATGTCATGAACCTCCATCCATAGTTCATCAGGCATTCTGTCTATCAGATCTAGTCCCTTAAATCTATTTCTCACTTCCACTGTATAGTCATAAGGGATTTAATTTAGGTCATACCTGAATGGTCTAGTAATTATCTCTATTTTCTTCAATTTCAGTCTGAATTTGGCAATAAGGAGTTCATAATCTGAAGCTACATAAGGGTTCATGCCAATATTAACAGCACGAGTAACCACAGTGGCATCAATGGATGATGACTGGGTGACGTATGTGCCTTCACCCATGCAGAATGTGACGGAAGCCCTGGCCTGGCCCAAGAGAAACCAGCAGGGCAGGAGATTCTGACATCTGCCAGCGGGACCAAGGACACCTGCTTCTTTGCTAGAGCCCAGTGGGATTAGCTCCTTGAAGGATCCTCAATCAGCTCCCTCATCTGTGCCACGTGACCGAGGCCCTGGCTGGTAATGCTGCTCAGGTTTATGGAATCAGAGCGCAGTCTGAGAACATAAGCTGAGGCCTGACCTCAGGTTTGTTGTGGTTTAGTCACTAAGTTGTATCCAACTCTTTGTGACCCCACAGACTATAGCCCACCAGGCTCCTCTGTTCATGGGATTTTTCAGGCAAGAATACTGGAGTAGGTTGCCATTTCCTTCTCCAGGGGCTCTTTCTGACTCAGGGATCGAACTTGCGTCTCCTGACTTGGCAGGCTGATTCTTTACCTCTGAGCCACAGGGGAAGCCCTCCTGAGCTCAGGTCTGACACTGAGTGTTGAAACTCCATCTTGACAAGACAGCTGTTGAGGAGGCTCACCCTGGAACTGGAGGCCTGGCCCCTTAAGGATCCCTGAACCCCGGCACTCTGAACACTGGCATTTACCCAGTCTTCCATCCCACACAGGGGACCAGACCGCCATCCGGGAAAATGACACAGGCAAATCTGAAATCTGGGAGCCCAGCGAGCACAGCCCTAGGAGCCAGCCCACACTGCCAGCCAGGGTGGCCCATCCACGCGTGAATCAGGGGACCTGGGAGGGCCCTGGAAAGGGCTGACTGCACCTGTGGCTGCAGTCACTGCAGGGAACTCTGGGAACCGAAGCCCGGGCTCTGGACTTCCCTGGTGGCCCACAGGTTAGTTAAAACTCTGTGCTTCCAGTGCAAGGGTTGTAGATTTGATCCCTGGTCGGGAAGCTGGGATCCCACATGCCGTGCAGTGCAACAACCAAAGATAATAATAAACTTAAAAGCCTGGGTTCAGGGGCCCTTGGAAGAGGGTGACCCAGAGGCACTCTCCTCTTTCTCTGCACCTCCTGGGCACTTGAGGGAGAGTCAGCCATGTGTCCAGGCCTCTGGCCCTTCCAAACTGCCTTTAAAGACGGAGGGAAGATGCCTACCCTAACCTTCCAGAGACCACATGACGCTTTGTGTGAGGCCCTGGGAGGTAGGAGGCCTGTGGCCCTTTTCTCCCTCATGGCCGTGGACACAGGGCCTCACCTCTCTGCACCTCTGGGGTCTTGCCTGTAAAACGACGTGGCCACGTGAGGGTGTTCAGCGCTATATCCACCCAGCACGCTCCAGGTGCCCAGTCCAAGCCTGTGCCTCCCTTCCTCCTCTTACCCTGCTGCACAAGTGCTGGCAGTGTCCCAGTGATTTCTCCACGGGGACTAAGGGTGGGGGCTTCAGGCACCATCTGGAACCTCTTCCCCCCACCGACCCAGCAGCCCCTGAGGGCAGAGCCTTGTCACTGGATCTGCTGTTCCGAGGGCCCCTGTGTGGGACAACCCTCAGACAACACTGCTTAAACTGCAGATTTCTGAGCCCAGCCCGGCGGGACCGACTCCTCTCTCTTTTCACCAGGCTTTCCAGTGACTGTGGTCCCCTGAGGTGGGGTCTCTGCCCCAGAATTTGGAGCTCCTGGATGGGCGCAGGTGGCCGGCTCAGGGAAGATGCTAACAGGCGCCAGGCGCAGGGCCAAGGAGAAAAACCGCAAGGAAAGGGCACTCGGCTTTCACCAGTAGAGGGAGCTGTGGACCTTCAAACCACCTGGCTGCCCGCAGCCAGACCGCCAGACCTGAAGGAAGGGATTTCAGAAGGCTCTCCCAGGGGCCCGCACTTGGGTGTGCAAAACTCTGCATGCTGTTTGACAACTGTATACTTCCAAAAGTTTTACAGGCTGTCAGCTCTCAGCCTTCCTGTTTTTCTCTCTTTCACCCACTCTGTCATCAGCCCGGGCTCTCTCCCTTGACAAGAGGGCAACAGAGACAGAAAGGAGAGTCAGAACTAGAGCTCAAAAGGGGCCTCTGGACCAGCCCCCTCCCCGACCCCCAGGCTCAACCTCTCTCTCCTCTTCTCAGCCAGGAAGCAGCCCTGGGAGATGAGAGGATGTGTGCTGGCTTTGGGGAGCCAGGCACTGAGAGCCGAGACCCGTCCGATAGCTGTTCTGGTGATGCTCTCAGTGCTCACTGGAGGAGTGGGGTCCTTTCCTTGGAGGGATCCAGGGAGCAGCTAACGTGATCTCCTCCCTGATGGCAGTTCCACGCATGCTAGGATTGCTAGTTCCAACATCAGGGACCCCTGTCTGTTGGTAACCTGACCCTCTGGCGCGTGACATCCTGCTAGTAATCTTTTGCTGCCTGACAGGAGGCACTAAGCCAGTCAAACATTTGTGAGGCTGGAGGCCACCCAAAGGGCCTTTGGGGAGAGGGAGTCTGTTCTTCCTGCACTGCTTCCAAAGGAAAGGCCTCACGAGGGGCTTGAATTCCAGGTCCTCAGGGCTGGCTGCCTGTCCAGGCGTGCAGACACTGTGCTGGATGAGGCCACTCTGGGTGTATCCTCAGGGGCGGAGCAGGACTACTGTGATCTTGCTAGACATCCCTGGTATGGGCCGCTGCACTCTTGCCCTTCTCTGTCTCTGGTTCTCTCTTTGGGTTTCAGGCACTCGGGGGCAGAGCTGGTACAGGGCCTGGTCCCCGGCTGCTTGGCTGGCTACTGGCACCCCGTGAAAACACTCAAGAGGGCAGCAGCATCAGTGACTGTCCAAGTCATCCAAGCAGGGGCACCTGATGCTGAGATTCACTAAAGGAAACAGGAAGGGAGAAGATGATGGCCTTTTGTTTCTATGGAGACAGCACCTCAGGGTGAGGGGCTGAAGGAAGAGAAAGCTTCTATTTCACCTCCAGTCAGGACGTGGCAAACAGTCCCTTTTGTGGTTGGGCCTGCCCCCTCCCCTCCCCTTCCCTGCCAGGTGTTTACCATGGCAACCCTTCTTCCAAACAAGAGGTGCAGAGCAGCCGCAGCAGCATCTGGTGCCGGGGAGCCAGGGAGCCCTGGGGGATGGGGCAGGCCCAGCTCCCCTCCCTGGTGGGACATGGGCCCTGGCCTGGCTTTGCGTCCTGGCCCCACCACCACTTCCTGTGCCACGCCATTCACCTCTCCGAGCTTCCATCTGCCACCTCTGTGGTTGTTCTGAGAGCCAAGTAAGAGAGGCCGCGGCACACGGAGGTGCTCAATAAATGCTTCCTGGCTGAATGTAACTCTAGCCCTGGCACTGCTGTCGTGCCCAAATTCTCAAACACTCCAGGCCTGTCCTAATTCTAAGAGGCACAGACTGAGTGCGTAAGGCTCCAAACCAGAGCTGGGGTGTCAATGGAGGGGAAGACCTGCACTCCAGCCAGGGTCAGGTCAAAGCCGGGGCCTCGAGGGGACCCAGGAATCCTAGAACCCAAGGCCCTGCCATCACCCGCCTGACCAGCCAGGGAGCCCGGTCTCACCGCTGCAAAGCCTCACAGCCTGGAGGGAGGGAGAAATCCCAACATGGAAACCCCTTCAATCCCAGGGATGCTGACATGAGAAAAGGAGCCGGCAGCGGCCCTGGCTGTCCCCATCAGCCAGAAAAGGCCACTCTGGAGAACATTCCAGAGAAAGATAAACGCCAGGGCCTCTAGGGCATCCCAGAGAGGCCTCCCCCAACCAGAAAGACACCACCAGCAGGGACAATCTCCCCCAGAAGTAAGCAGCATGGCAAATGCCACTTATCAAATGAACAAAGGGAGGAGCCACATTCAGCTTTTACAAAAGAAGTGAGGAAAAGTGGGTCAGGGCATTGGTGGGGTGTGTCTGTCCAGGACACCTGACCTGGCAGTGGAGATGCTTCCCCGGCCTGTGGTACTAGTAACAGAAGCTCCCCGATGACTCCTGTGCCCAGCACTGTCCTGAGCACTTCATGTCCTCGGAGCAGCTGGGCCGGGCAGGCTCACTCTCCCCCGCCTTTGGAGAAGGGGGAACCTGGAGCTCTGATGTGCAGTGCTGGCCCAGGCCACATGCAGGCAGAGGCCAGAGTGGGCCAGGGACGCGAGAATGGTGGGGCCCAGAGCTCTATGCTCTCCTGCCCGGAGGCAGCTACTAGAGCAGGGTCGGAGGCCTGGGGAGCCCTGGGGATGGTGGTGGGGTTGGGGGACGGCGAGACACGATTCACCTGAGATGTCGGCACTGGAGCCCTCATTGGGCCTCTTCCCCGTCATAAACTCCGCTTCGGCCAAGGCCTTGGGGCAGAGGGCGCTGGCTGTGCCGTTGGGTGCCACGGGCCTCTTGGACCATCGGCTGAAGATCCTGCTGCCAAAGCGCCTGCCCTCCTTGGCCAGGGTGGCCTCCCCGTTGGCAGCTTCTCCCTTGCTGTGTCGGGCAAGGGCTTCTCGGGGTCTGGACTTCAGGTCCGTGTGCAGGTGGGAGGCCCCCCGGGGGTCCCTCCGACTTGGCTCTCCCAGGGGCAGCGGCTCCATGGGGGCAGCACCTGCTCCAGGGTGGCCAGGTCGCGCAGGAAACTCTCCAGGCGCCGGGCGGACTCTCCCTTGCCGCCCTCCTCCTGGCCCTCGGCACGGCCGCTGGCCTCCTGCTGCTGCCGGGCGGCCCAGCGCATCATCTCCCCGGGTGGGGGCCGGCTGCCCGCCACCAGGGCGTACTTGGGGTTGATCAGCTTGCGCGCCACGGTGGAGGAGTAGTGGAGACCAGGCCTGCCAGCGCCTCCTGCCAGGCCCAGCTGCTGGTACAAGTTTACCTCCTCGGAGATGGCATACAGCTCCCGGAACTCCACGTCGAAGGGCTCCACATGCTGCCCCGTCAGGAGGAGGAGGAGGTTCCTGTCCACATGGGAGGAACTCCAGGTGAAGCTAGAACACGTGGACAGAAAAGCAAGACATATGGTGCCCGGGGCTGCAGCCTCGCCCCGCCAGCCGCTGCCTGGCTAGGCCATCTCAACACCCCCTGCCGCCCGGCCCAACCAGATCCACCAGGCGATCCAGCGGACGCCTTGCTGCCTTTGTGCCAGCTCTTTTCCCTCCACAGACCCAAATACTCCCTCAGGTCCAGGTCTTGGCCTCACGTGCAGTAACGCAGGCAGTGGGTGCAGGGCGAAGGCGAGAAAAGTCAGGCCTGGATCCAAACCTGCTTTCTGCCCTGCCCGCCTTGTAAAACGGGGCTCGTGAGGCTGAGCTGTTGTGAGGCTAAAGTCCAACAACATATACAGAAGGTTTCTCAGTTCTTGGCACAAACATACATTTAAAAGTAGAATCTGCAGCTGCCACTACTGTTACTAGCATTTCATTTCTTATTAGTTCTTCTCTGAATTTTTAGAACACATGGATCTGCAAAGCACCATACTTTAACCATGTAAGAGTGCTGATGCCATTTATTAATTGCTCCATCTGCCGGGGTCTTCTTCCAGCCTCAAAATGCAACCTGTTGTTGTGGACCGTGGAAGGCAGGCAGTGCTGAATGGTCAACAGAAGTTGACCGTCTTTCTTGAATAGTCCATCAGCCAGAGAGTTTGAGGGAAGAGGTTGGCCGGTGGGTTACTCTTTGCCATCAGAATAGACAGTGGGTCTTAGACTTATGACACTTAGGACCGTGGAGGCTCCAGTCCAGCATCCTTCTGAACGTGAACATTTCTGACCAAGAACAAAGACCACCCCCTCAACCAGGGCCCAACTCACCTTAAGGATCCAGTGGCTACTTTGTCCCCATCTACCATGAGGAACTTTGATGACAGGGTCCCCTTGATCTTCCCCATGGGCATGTAGAAGCCCACACCTGTCACCGAGCGGACACGGATGTTCTGTTGGGAAGAGAAGGGTGCTGTCACCCAGGCTGGGAGCCTAGAAGCTCTGTGCCGAGTATCTTCTTGGGCAGAGGACGAGCCGTCTTGTCCACAGGGTCCTGCCTGCTGGCCCCTATCTGTATCTGACTCTGCTTCCTACGGCCCGAGGAGGTCAGCAAGTCTTGCTTTGGGCATGGACAGGCCCAGGGCAGCCCTGGTCTGCTCTCAAAGCTCCTCAGCAGAGAAACACAGCCCTGCCTTCAACCCTGACAGTGACTTTGCGGGCTGAGCACCCAGGACTGGGCCAGAGCCTCCCCACTCAGCTTCAGCAGTCTTGGGATAAAGTGTTAAGCTGGGCTTGCAGTTTAGGGTTATCAGTTCATGAGGCAAGGTTTCAGACAGAGGGAGGGGGCTGGCAGTGCTGCTCACCTGGACCCCTGAACTGGGGAGCAGGCCGAGGAAGGGGCAGAGGGGGTCTCCATCCCACTTCCTTCCCAACCCCCGCCCTGCCCCAGGGGTACAACTTACGCGCACACGGAAGTCAGGGAGCTCCAAGCCCTGACACATCTCCAGGAAGTAGTTCACACCTGCCTCGTCCAGGATGATATACACGGGGACCCGGCGCTTAGAGGCGGCATCCACAATGTCTTGGAAGATCTCACCATCGGTGAAGAGGTCCATGACCACAGCAATGACCTGGGCAGGAACGGGCGCTAGTAAGGCATGGGGTGACTGCACCTCTAGAGAGTCATGTCGTGGCCTGCAGAGGACCAGTGGGGCTGGGCTAAGTGGTGCCCAAGAGTCAGAAATGCCATCTGCACCACCCCCCTCCCCCAACCTCTGAACACAACTGAGCAGGAGGGGGGGCGCTCTGCTCCGGGGAAATGAAGATGGTGCAGAGGGTGCTGGCCATGAGTCCTTGACAAATCCCCACCGCCTACCCTGGGGTTTCCCAGCAGCTCTTCAGAAGCCATATGGGGGAAATCTAGGAGGCTGAGGAGAGCTGGTCCTGACGTCCTTGGGAAATAAGCAGGCTCAAAAGGCTGCAGTCACGGAGATGCGTAGGATGGACCATCTCTGCAAGCAGCAGATCTGCTCAGATACGACTTTCTCTGCAGACCTGAATGCTTTGATGTCCCTGCAGCTGTGCAAAGCCCTGCGCTTCCCTGAGCACAGATTCAGGCAGAGCTCCAGTTGGCTCAGGCTCCCTTAGCTTCCAGGGATCCAGCCATCCTGCTCCATCCACAAAACAAGATCCCTGCCTCTGCTGGCTGTTAAGTCACTAAATCGTGTCTGACTCTTATGGTCCCATGGACTGGAGCCCACCAGGCTCCTCTGTCCATGGGATTCTCCAGGCAAGAATACTGGACTAGGTTGCCATTTCCTTTGCCAGGGTTCTTCCCAACCCAGGGATCAAACCCAGGTCTCCTGCACTGCAGGCCGATTCTTTACCTTCTGAGCCATGATTTCCAGAAGCCAGTCTTGATTAGTCATGCTGAGAAGGAAGACCTGCAGCCAGAGGCAACTTTGCCTTTCTTATTTCCAGCCACCTCACTTTCCTACACAAACAAACCTTGTTCCAGGACTTCCCTGGCAGCCCAGTGGATAAGACTCTGTGCTTCCACTGCAGGGGGCACTGGTTTGATCCCTGGTCAGGGAACTAAGATCTTGCATGCCATGTGGTCAAACAAACAAAAAACGCTTCTACCACTCCAGAGGCAGGGTTTTCTTGCTGGCCCCAAGCACTGTGTACGTGATGCAGACGAAGGGCATGCTTTGGGGTCAGAGAAGTCTGATTATAACCACTTTCCATTTCTGTAACCTTAGGTAAGTCCTTTAACCTTGATGAGCCTCTGTTTCCTCATCTGCCAAGTGTAGATACTCGGTACCTGGTACATTTGGCATCAGGATTAGAAATGACATCTGTAAGCATCAAACACAATGCCTCAATAAATGGTAATCACCGTGTGACCGAAGGAGGCTGCTCATGGTTGTAACTGAATGCCCGAACTCTGAAGTTGGGCAGACCAGGCCTGGTACACCAATGCCACTGCTGACTCATCGGTGCCCAGCTTCCTTGGCAGCAAAATGGAGCTAATAGCAGCACCTGTCTCAAAGGGCTGTTGAGAAGGCTTAGAGAAGTAAACTGTGAAAGCATTTAGCAAAGTGCCTGGCACATGTGAAACTCAGTAAGTTATCCTCCATCCCCATGACCTTCATGTGTGCTCTGCCATCATCTTTCCCTCTAAAGACCACCCCCGACACCATTTATGCAATGCTAGAGAAGTCTCTTCTTAGCACCTACGTTTACTGTTTTTTAACAGTATAATTGCTTTGGATTTTGTTGATGGCTCAGACAGTAAAGAATCTGCCTGCTAAAGTAGGAGACCCGAGTTCAATCCCTGGGTCAAGGAGATCCCCAGGAGCAGGGCATGGCAACCCACTCTACTATTCTTGCCTGGAGAATTCTATGGACAGAGGAGCCTGGCAGTCTATAGTCCATGGAGTTGCAGAGTCAGACATGACCGAGCAACTCACACACACACACACACACAAGTGCTTTGCAGTGTTGTGTTAGTTTTCGCTGTACAACAACATGACTCGGCTACATGTATCTCTTGAGCCTTCCTCCCACCAGCCTCCTATCCCATCCCTCTAGGTCATCAGAGCACTGACCTGGGCTCCCTGTGCTAGACAGCGGTTCCTGTTAGCTGTCTATTTTACACATGGTAGTGTATATATGTGACGACTCTCAATTCGTCCCACTCTCTCCTTCCCCGCTGTGTTCACAAGTGCTCTGCATTTAATACTCAAGCATTCATATAAGGAACATTTGCTGAGCTCCACTGGCAGAGGGAGGACCTGAAGACAAATGAACCGTAGCCTCTAACCTCAAGCGGTTGATCCAGCTGGAATTATAAGACATCCACACAGAATAATACAACATAAGGAAAGACGAGAGAAATGCCTTACGAGATGCACAAATGACACATGGTGAGAGTTCAAAGGAGGAAGGGGAGGAAGAGAGGGAGGGATTTAGGGAGGGGGCAGTTGAAAGATTACTTTCAGTCAGGGGAGACAAGAAAGGTTTCACCAAGGAAGCTGAAAACTGAAGAATGGGCAGCCTTGGGCACCATGAGAAATGAGCAGAGAATAACCAAGCTGGGAGGCAGGAAGGGCTGCCACGCGTGGGCATGCAGGCTGAGGGGGTGGGTGGGAGCTGAGCCTGCCTGAGAAAGAGAGGCCCTTTCCTGATCTGCACACAGGTGCCACCTGGGCCATTGAGGGCCTAGCAGGCGAACATGCCAGGCAAAGGATGCAGCACAAGCAAAGGCACTGAGGACAGGCATGACTGGCAAAAACGGAGGAGACACAAATAAAATCTGAATGAAGAGAGAGAAACGATTATAGCCACACTAGGGCTTCCCTGGCGGCTCTGATGGCAGAGTCTGCCTGCAGTGCGGAAGACCTGGGTGCAGCCACTGCGCTGGGAAGATCCGCTGGAGAAGGGAATGGCAACCCAAGCCAGTATTCTTGCTGGAGAATCGCTGGGGACAGAGAAGCCTGGCGGGCTACAGTCCATGGGGTTGCAAAGAGTCGGACACGACTGAGCGACTAACACTTTCACAGACATATTCACTTTTTAAGAAATTCTTACTATTCAAGAAAGGGTAAAAATGGTAAAAAAAAAAAAAGGTTAAAAGAATAGGACTATTGACATATTGATGAATTTGAAAATGAAAATGATATGGATAAGCCATAAAAGTGAACCAAACATATCAACTATAGTTTAATTTTTAAAAAGCATAATCAAGTAAGGTTTATTCTAAAAATGTAAGGATTATTCAATATCAGAAATATATTAATTTATAACATTGATAGCGTGAAAGAGAGAAAATCATATATACCTTAAGTTTTAAAAAAAGTATCTGATAACACTACTTATGATTAAAATTCTCAAAAAAACTAGGAATAGAAAGAAACTTCCTTATGATAAGGGCTAGCTACTAAAAACCCTCATGAAACATACTTAAAGTTGCATTCCCTTTAAATCCTAAGCAAGTTGAGAATATCACTTCTATCACTACTGCTGTTCAACAGTGCTATTCAACGGTGTTGAACAGTTCAGCTGTTGAACTGCTGTTGTACTGTAAGTCCTGAACAATGCCATATGCCAAGAAAAGAAATGAGCTGGAAGCATTAAAAGAAACAAAACTATCAGTATTTAGAGATGATATTTTTATTAAAAATCCATTAGGATGCAGAGAAAAACTTTTAGAAGTAATAGGAGAATTTGGCAAAATTTCCAGATACAAGGAAAACAAAAAACAACAGCATTCTCCTAATATAGCAATGATCAATTTTTCTTAAAAAAAAAAAAGGAAAATAAGATTCATTCAAAATTATAATTTAAGCAGGTAATATTTAGGAATGAATACCTCTATGGAGAAACTTAGAAAACTCTATGAAAGGACAGTTAAAGTTATTTGGGTAAATAAAAAGATAAATCATGTTCATGGATAATATGATTCAATGTTTTAAAAATCCAGTCCTCATATTAAAAAGATCTAATACAATTACAATGAACAGGCAGTAAAAATTTTTTGAGGTTGAGGATGAGGAAGAATGAAGAGCCATGATAGCTAAATCAATTTTGAAAAAGAAAAGCTAAAAGGGCACACTTGTCCTACTAGATAGTAAGACATACTGCAGCGTCAAAGTAATAAGAACTGTGGTCCTGAGGTAGGAAGGGGCTGGCAAATAGACCGTGAAACAGAATGGGGAGGCCAGAAATAGACATGGGCCTACACACATGTGTAAACTTAGAGTCTGGTAGAGGTGGAATCACAACTCGGTGGAGAAAGGATGCTTTTTAGTGCATGCTACTAGGACAATTGTCACACTAAAGAGAGAAAAACAAAATGGATCCCTACCTCATACAATATACAAAGGTGGATTTCAGGTAGGCTGTACCACCTAAAAGTGGAAGATAAAGCTGATGAAGGAATTCATGAAATGTAGGGAAATATCTTCATGACATAGGTAAGAAAGGATTTCTTAGGATTCCAAAAGCGTGAATCATAACACAAATAAAAATTTTTTAAATGCCTTTAGCAAATTAGGGATTCTCTGTTCAAAGAAAGATGTCAGTAGACAAAGGGAACCGGAATGTCTACAACCAGAAGAAGTTACTAGCATACAAGAGATTCTTGCACATCAGCAAGAAAAAGACAGAAAATTAATTAAGGCTATGAATAGGCAGTTTCTTAAGGAGAAAATATCTGAATGGCTAATAAGTATATAAGGAGAAGCAGACATCATGAGTAATCAGAAAGATTCAAATTAAAGCCAAGAGATAGTAATAAGAGCAAATGGAACTTTTAAAAATTTTATCAGTTCAGTTGCTCAGTCACTCAGACTCTTTGCGACCCCATGGACTGCAGCATGCCAGGCTTCCCTGTCTATCACCAACTCCTGGAGCTTGCTCAAACTCATATCCATCGAGTCGGTGATGAATAAAATAAAAAAAGCAAAGAGATAAGAGAGATACGACTTTATAATATGAACTAAAAACCAGAATGCTGGATAGTTCTAAATGTTGATATAAGAAAAGGGCACCCTCATTCACTGTGGGTGGGATCGAACACTGGTACAGCTGTTCCTTAGGGCAATGGGCAGAGAGCTTCATGGATTTAAGATTGTGCATACCTAGAAGACTAAATATTAAAAAAAAACTAAGATCATGGCATCCAGCCCCGTTCAGTTCAGTTCAGTCACTCAATCGTGTCCGACTCTTTGCGACCCCATGAATCACAGCACACCAGGCCTCCCTGTCCATCACCACCTCCAGGAGTTCACCCAAACTCATGTCCATCGAGTCAGTGATGCCATCCAGCCATCTCATCCTCTGTCATCCCCTTCTCCTTCTGCCCCCAATCCCTCCCAGCATCAGAGTCTTTTCCAGTGAGTCAACTCTTCACATGAGGTGGCCAAAGTATTGGAGATTCAGCGTTAGCATCAGTCCTTCCAAAGAATACCTAGGACTGATCTCCTTTAGCATGGACTGGTTGGATCTCCTTGCAGTCCAAGGGACTCTGAAGAGTCTTCTCCAATACCACAGTTCAAAAGCATCAATTCTTCGGCACTCAGCCTTCTTCACAGTCCCACTTTCACATCCATACATGACTACTGGAAAAACCATAGCCTTGACTAGATGGACCTTTGCTGGCTAAGTAATGTCTCTGCTTTTGAATATGCTCTCTAGGTTGGTCATAACTTTCCTTCCAAGGAGTAAGCGTCTTTTAATTTCATGGCTATAATCACCATCTCCAGTGATTTTGGAGCCCCCAAAATAAAGTCTGACACTGTTTCCACTGTTTCCCCATCTATTTCCCATGAAGTGATGGGACCAGATGCCATGATCTTAGTTTTCTGAATGTTGAGCTTTAAGCCCCATTACTACATGGCAAATAGAAAGGGAAAAGGTGGAAGTAGTGACAGATTTCCTCTTCTTGGGCTCCAAAATCACTGCAGATGGTAACTGTAGCCATGAAATTAAAAGATTATTGCTTCTTGGCAGGAAAGCGATGACAAACCTAGACAGTGTGTTGAAAAGCAGAGACATTACTCTGCTGACAAAGGTCCGTATAGTCAAGGCTATGGTCTTCCCAGTGGTCACATATGGTTGCGAGAGCTAGACTGTAAAGAAGCCAGAACACCAAAAAATTGATGCCTTTGAACTGTGGTGCTAGAGAAGACTCCTAAAAGTCCCTTTGACAGCAAGGAGATCAAACCAGTCAATCTTAAGGGAGATCATCGCTGACTATTCACTGGAAGGACTGATGCTGATGCTGAAGCTTCAGTATTTTGGTCATCTGATGCGAACAGCCAACTCATTGGAAAAGTCCCTGATGCTGGGAAAGATTGAGGGCAAAAGGAGAAGAGGGCACCAGAGGATGAGATGGCTGGATAGCATCACCGATGCAAAGAACATGAACTTGGGCCAACTCCAGGAGATGGTAAGGGACAGGGCCTGGCAAGCTGCAGTCCATGGGGTCACATAGAGTCAGACATGACTAGACAAACAACCACACACCTAGAAGCCAGGTGTGCACTCTTGGCTACGCCCCAGGGGAGCCTCTTGGCTCCTTGTCCAGGTCTATCAGGGGGCAGGAACAAAGACATTCACTATAGCTTTCTTTGGGATAGCAGAGAGTTGGCAACAACTTAGATGTGCATGTCTAGAGGAACGAGTGAATGTGAGGGATGCTCAGGACAGAGGCCTCTACGGCAGGCAAAAGCAATGGACGAGCTGCATGTGTAGAACGTGGAGAGTTCTAAAACGGATGGCGTGTGCGTGCTCAGTTGTGTCTGACTCTTTCGCACTCCATGGACTACAGCCCACCAGGCTCCTCTGTCCATGGGATTTCCCAGGCAAGAGGGCCAGACCGGGTTGCCGTTTCCTATTCCAGGGGATCTTCCCAACCCAGATGCACCTCCTGAATCCCCCACATTGGCAGACAGATTCCTGACCACTAAGATTCATGGGGTCGCAAAGAGTCAGACATGACTGAGCGACTGAACTGAACTGACTGAAGCCACCTGGGAAGCCCTTAAAATGGATAGTTGGATTTAAAATGTTAGAGCACGTGATCTATAGCCCAGTACCATTAATGTAAATCAAAGTGCACTACATAAGATAACTCTTCATGGTTTTCAAGGATATACACTGAATGGAGGAGAGGGGCTGCCTATGGCGGGAGAAAGGGGCGGGAGGGAAGCAGAGAGTAAATTCAGAGGGGCCTTCCCTGGATTGATGATGGCAGCGGACTGTGAACTGAGGTTCACAGTCAGGTCTGCTCCTGAGAGCACAAACAAACGAACATACAGCCGTTGGCCTGGAACGGTTCAGGGTAGGTGTGGGGCAAGGACAGCGGGGAGCCTGGCGTGCTGCAGTCCACGGGGCCGCAAAGAGCTGGACGCGACTTAGTGACCAAACAACAGCAAGGACGACAGGGTGGGGCCGGATGGTGGTGGAGTTTGGTTCTAACAGGCTGCTTCAGGCTTCATTCCAGCAGAACACAGCTCCCAGCGTCTAGGAGGCTCGGGATATCTTATCTCCCACGTGCTGCCTGAGGTCAGAGTCCACTGTTTGCTCATTTCCAGACTCTCTGTGGTGTCCAGCTCGAGGCAGACTCTCAATATGTCGCTGGGGAGGGCTTGATTGGCTCAGGAAAGCGCATCAGGATTCACTCGTGTTCTTGTTTTGTAATTGAAAGCGCAGGGAGCCAGCTCACCCTCGACTGGACCCGAAGGAGGAGGTGCGGGGAGAGCATGGCAAACCAGAGGGAGAGATGCGTCCCAGGGGGGAAGGGGGGGCATCCTGCTTTGGGGAGGCTTGGTCTGCGGCGCCCTGGTGAGGGCCAGCCATCTGTGTCACTACCAATTAAGCAGTGAAATATCTGTAGTGGGAAAAAAAAATCAATTGCTCGCTGACTCCTGCAATCTCGTTGTGGAGGAGAGGTGATAATTACCCTCCGCTTTGGTCTCGGAGGCCTGGCTTGACATTCCAATCCACGGGCGGCATGAGGCCCATGAAAACTAGCTCCCTACTCCCGCCCGGTGTTTAATCTGCCACGTGGTCCTCTGGGCCAAACCTGACTTCAAGGCTCCCGGTATAAATGGAAAATCGGGTTTTAAAAGAGGGACGTGGATTTTGTCAAGAGGGAAAAGTCATTCCTTCTTCCTGGCAGGCTCCCAGCCTTCTTTACCTGGTTACCCACTGATGCGCAGCACCTGGGGGAGAGGTTAATTCGAGGCAGCAGGAGTTTCTAGATACTGTCACAGGCGCCCGCAAAGAGGCTCTGATGCTGTCATACTTCTCATCAGTTAGCTGTCTCCTCCTCAGTTATCTCCTCCTGCCTCAGTGGTGGGGCAGGGAAGCAGGGTGCATTAGGGAGCCTCAGAATTCCCCTCCACCTGTCATTTACCTTTAATTAAACTGGCAGCTTTCAGATTCTCTTCCTGGATGCCTTAATTACCACTAGCTTACCAAAACGAAGGGAAAGGACTCCACGTGCAGTGTGCACGCCACATGGCTCTGCCACACGGCTCTGCTCAAGACAGTGGGGACTGGCGCCCCTGGTTGTGCTGGGATGACCTGGTCTGGACGCCCACCGCATTCTGTACCACAGAGCCATGCTCACTGGCCTGCCCTGGAGGCACTTCCAAAATCAACATCCTCTTGGTCACCCTGGCCAGAAGCCCGAGTCTACTGGCCTCCTTCCTCCTCCTCCCTGTGACCGAATCTGATCGCCACCAAGTCCAACAGGTCCTGCCTCCTCTGTGCACGTCCTCTGGGTCAGCTCCTTTCTGCTCTCACTGCTGCATGGCTCTCCTCACTTGGCACCCCCTTGTTTTAATGTTTATTTTTATTTATTTGGCTGTGCTGGGTCTTAGCTGCCCGGCCAGGGATCGAACCTGGGCCCTCTGCCTTGGGAGCATGGCGTCTTAGCTACTGGACCACAGGGAAGTTGTCCCCCTTCTCATTTCTTAGTGAACTTCTGGGATAGTTTCCTAATTAGTCTTGCCTTTTCCATAGCAGTGCTCCAATTCTTTCTCCATACCAATGACACTCTCCCTTCCCCCAAGCAACAGACTGATGAAATGGTGGGTCCCACAGTCAAACTCCTTAACTTGGTGTTGAAGGACCTTATGATGGTCCCTTCCTCCTCTCCAGCTTCATCTTGGACAGCCTCACATCTGCCCCTGCTTTAAGCTATGCCAGATGACCTGCAGTTACCCTAACACAGGGTTTCTCTACAGTGGCACTTCTGGGCACAGTATTTCTTGCTGGGAGAGGGGGCGGGGGGGAGGGGGAGGGTGCCAGGGTGGGAGGCAGGGCGTGTGGCCCTGTGCCTTGCAGAATGGTTAGCAGCAAGCCAGTAGCATCACCCAAAATGGTGACAACCAAAAATGCCTATAGATACAGATAAATGTCTCCTGAGGACAAAACTGCCTCACCCTCTCGACCCCCCTTTGAGAACCACTACACATAACAGGTAGTTTCCAGTTCTCCTGCTCCTTCCCTGCCCATACTCCTGTGAAACATCTATGCATCTTTCAAGACCCAGGCAAGAATTTCCTGAACATTCCCCACTCCCTGCTTCCTGCCCACATTGTGTCCTGGGCAAACAGCAGAGGTCCTTGACATTTTATTCTAACATCTGCTCAATGGCTCTGTTCTTTACTGGGCTGTGGGCTCCCGGATGGTAGGGGCCATCTGATTTATCTCGAAATCTTCACCCTCAAGGGACATCTCAACAGTCAGTTCTCCATGACTGTGGAATGAATGTCTAAATGGAGGGTGTTTCATGTCTACTGTTTTATTTGTGGGGTGTGGACCTAGCTTTGTGGTTATCTCTTTAATTTCATTAATGAATATAGACACTGCGGTGGAGCGGGAGAAAAGAAAAGAATGCTGAGCAGGATTCTTGGTTAGATCATCTTGCCGGAAGGCAGAGTTGGAGTTCCTCAAGGGCACAGAGAAGGGAAAAGAAATGGGTGCCTTCTGGGACTGCTGCCTGAACGCCAGTCCCAGGTCTGTCTGCCTGCACTCCACCTACCCAAGGTCTCGACAGAGCAGCCAGCCGGTGAGTGGGGACAGTACTCAACCAAGGGGTAAAAGTCCACACCAAGGACATCTGGGGGCAGAGATGCCCCCAGCACGTACAGCCAGCACCTCTGTGCAGATTACAAAGGTACCCATCCTTCCTGTGGTGGAAGCAAGCTAGTAAACAGAGCATGGGCTACAAGTCAGCCCCATAAAGCCACCGAGGCCCAGGGTAGTGCACAGGCGGCATCTCTGCCCGTGGCCCCCACACTGAAGGACATTCCAGACGTGCAGAATCTCAGAGCTAGGAGGAAACAGAACAGAGCCCAGCCCCGAGGTTAAGTTTCCCAGCTGGGTCTTTGGCAGAGGTGGGACGGAAGCCCAGGCTTCTGAGCCCAGTCCAGCACTAGCACCCCCAGATGATGCGGTCAGGGCAGGCTCTGGGGAGATCTGCTCTGACTAGTACCTGAGGTCACCCCAATCATACAAAACCAGGGTTCACACCTAGAGCCAGACAATGCCACCCTCTCCTTCACTGGCTTCCCCAGGCCTGCTGACGTGGAGCCTAGGCGCTGGGGTGGGTGTGGCTGCCTCCGCTTTGCTATAGATCCGCCCGTCTCACTGAGCTCCATGGTGGGGAAAAAGCAAGAGGCCACAGGCCAAGCATGCTCCTTGCAGGGATGTACTGGTGATGGCACTTTTTCCTGGGGAGAAAGGGAGGGAGCCCACCGAGGCGCAGGGGCAGTCCCAGTCCCCACGGGCCCACTGATGGCCCGTGTGAGCCTGGGGGCCTGACTTTTACCTCCCACGTCTGCCCTGCCTGCCTCCTAGGGCTGTTGGGAGGTTCAGAGGAGATCATGCCTATAAAATTCCATGAAAAAGCTATATGGTTATGAGTGGCAATCACCAAACAGGCTTGTTGTCTAGTCACTCAGTCATGTCCAACTCTGTGACCCCATGAACCGCAGCACACCAGGCTTCCCTGTCCTTCACCATCTCCTGCAGTTTGCTCTGACTCATATCCATTGAGTCGGTGATGCCAACCAACCATCTCATCCTCTGTCACTCCCTTCTCCTCCTGCCATCAATCTTTCGCAGCATCAGGGCCTTTTCCAATGAATGGGGCCAGCTGCCCATACCTACAGCCCGAAGGTGCCTTGGGGTAGGAAGGGCAGCAGGTCAGCAGACTGGTCAGCTGCTGCTTCCTGGGAGGGCCATCTGTCTGGCAGTCCAGGGGAGTCAGTTCTGAGTGGACCACCCAGCATCTGGCTCAGACAGCCCAGCTGTGTGGGGCACCTTCTCTGATCTGCCCAGGGAGCATCAAAGCATCCAGAGCACCGGCTGTAACACTGGAGCATGTAAGGAGCATCACCCCGTGTGGGGTTGGTGAGGTGCACCTGCTGGGTGACCAGATTCCAGGGCCCCATCCTCAGCAGGCCCATGAAAGTACATTTTAACAGCACCCCTCCACCCCTACCCTGCAGGCCTCAGGTGATCCGAATGCAGGTGAAGGATGGATCACACTTGGAGTAATGGCAGGTATGTGGAAGGAAATCTATTCTTTGGAAGCAGAAGGTCTCATCGGTTGTGTGATCTTGAGTGAGTCACTTAATCTAAGCCTGTTTCCTCATTTTAAAATGGGGAGGTGGTGGTTTCACAGGGTTGCTCCGAGTTTTAAATGAGATAACGCAGCAGCACAAGGAGCACAGAGCCTGGCCTGCTGTGAGCAGAGGGTCCACGCGGCAGCCCCTTCTCTCCTCGGAAGGAACTCAGAACGAAGGGGCCTCACTTTGGAGGTGGCCGGGCCAGCGTGGGGGGCGGGGAGGCACATTCTCCCAAGGAGCCAGGCGTGCAGAGCTGCCCACTGGCCCCAGACATCATGGCGGAGATGTTTTCCTCTGCCTGATACCATGTCCAGCAGACCTGGCCCGGGGTGGTGATGAAAGCCCAGGCAGCTATACTTCCAGGAGTCAGAACCTGAACGGATCAAGGGGAAGGGCAGCTCAGTCAGGGACGAGTGAGTCTGACAGTGCGCGATCCTTCGAACGGTGCTGGGAGACTGCGCTAGCTCACCGAGCAGGAAACATACCGCTAGGAAAACTGTGGGCCTGGGAGTTCCCTGCGGGTGTCCAGTGGTTAGCACTCCAAGCATTCACTGCTGGGGGTCCACGGTTCCGTTCCTGATTGGGGAGCTAGGAGTCTTCAAGGCACATGGCATGGCCAAAAAAAAAAAAAAAAACACAGAAAACCCTGCTGTTCCAGTGGAGCACACCTTCAGGTGGGGCTTGGGACCCAACCGGCCGCTGCTGAGCGCACCGCAAAGACTTTCTTTTGTCATGAAGGCTGCAACTGGCCCCATCCAATTTCTGCCTCGGTGGGATGCAAACAACTGGATGAGAAAGCTTTACCTTAAGAATTCTAGGTGTGCTCCCTGGGGTGAGAGAGGAGAGGAGAGCTCGGGAGAGGAGGTCCGCATGGCCACCCAGGGGACACCCACAGAGACCTTGTATCCTCCACCCCCTGGACTCTAGATTCATTTCTTGAAATCCCTACAGTCCAGGAGCAACCTGGAGCAAGTGGAGGAAGCGCAGACTAGAGTCAGGGGTCCCACAGAGGTGGTGAGACAGTGGGCGTTGCTTGTCCGCTAGGAACTCTGCCTAAAGCAAAGCTGCCTCACGGTTCTTGTGAGGCCAGGCGTGAGCTGGGGGCTCAGCGTCAGCTGAGAACGAGTTTCCAGAGGCCTTCCACTCTTGGCAGGTGGAGCCAACAACCCAACCCAAACTATGCTGCTGCCCAGCCCACACCCCTGGCCTGATGTCAGCCTCGCCAAAGCCCCTCCATGTGCTTCTGGCCCACTTGCTTTCTTGATGGTAACCTCCTCTGCATTCTCCAGGCACACCCCGCTGGCTCCAGCCCTGGTGCCTTCGTTCACACTGTCGCTCCCAGGAGGCCTGTCTGCTCAGGCCTGGGTCTGTCTGAGTGCATGGCGGGGAACAGAGACCTGACGGGCCGTGCTACACGGGGAGCACGGGTCTAAGCAGAGTACCTCCGCAGTAGGGAGCTTCCCTCGAGGGGCCTGACGAAGCAGACTGGACCAGAGCCCCGGCCCACCGAGAGGGCAGAGCCAAGACCTCTGGGGTGGTATCCTCCGCCTGGAGGCCGGGTGTCTGGGCTTTGTTCCCTGAGGATTCCCAGCTGTCTGTGGCCACGTTACATTGTTTCAGGCTCACTAATTAGACATCATTAAACACCAGGCTCCCTCCTGTACTGCCAGCCAGGCCCCTTCCTCTCACAGACTTCCCTGCCTCTGGGCCAGCTCTGTTCCCGACTCTGCTGTGCGCCACTGGGGCACACTCCTGTCCATCTGAGCCTTATGAGGTGCTCTTGACACTCATTCCCCAAAAGAGGTGGATGAAGGGGTGACGGAAAGGAGACTTGGGCCAGGTCTCCAGAGACAGAGAACACTGTGCCTGTGTGAGCAAGGTCAACTAATTCATCCGCAGAGCGGCATATGTGATCCACCAGGGAGTACTCAGAGCAATTCTTTTTAAGATCCTAGGCCAGCTTTTCACTGCCCCACGGCACGCTTCTGGGATGACTTTCCCTGCTCTCAGTTGGTGTTAATTAGTGAAAATCATCTAATGCAAGCTCATTTAACATTAGCTTAAAGCTAAACATAATTAGGAAGATAAATCAGCTGCTAAAAAAAAATCCAATGAAGATACACAGATGATTTTTAGGATCAGCTGCTGGTTTGGGTTACTGGCCTGAAGGTCTGAGCATCACACAATATGTGGGGAAGGCAGGACTCCAAGAAGTACCTTCGAGCTATTTCTTGATTGATCCATCAGGGCAAGATAACTGGAGTTGGCAGTTTGCCCAGGAGGTTCTGCGAGGTGGTCGAGCTAACCTGGTGGCCACTGGCAGGTAGTGAGGCTACCTGGGAGGGCTTCCCCAGAGAAGCAAGTGGAGGGTGTGGGGAGCAGGGGAAGACAGTCAGGAGGAGCTGGGCAATGGGAATAGTGTGAATCTGTGCACTCCCTGCCCTCTGGTCTTGCACACCCTGCCCTCTGCCCACCCGACCTTCCATACTGGCTGCTGCAGCTGGCAATTCCCAAGAGTTCTCTGTGCCCCTGGAGCTCAGTGAGACTCAGGCTCATCTCAGTTCCCATTCGGCTTCACTATTTACCCACTGCCATGAGACAAAGGAAAGGCAGGTTCAACCCCTGGGTTGGGAAGATGCCCTGGAGGAGGAAATGGTAGCCCACGCCAGTATCCTGCTTGGAAAATCCCATGGACAGAGGAGCCTGGGGAACTACAATCCAAGGTGTCGCAGAGTCGGACACAACTGAGTGACTAAGCATGTGTGACTTTATGCTCAGCTGTGTCCAACTCTTTGCAACCCCATGGACTGTAGTCCCATAGCTCCTCTGTCCATGGGATTTTCCAGGCAAGAATGGAACTGGGTTGCCATTTCCTACTTCATGTGTGACCTTATCATCTGTAAAATGAAAAGTTCCTGGACTGTCATGAAGGTTAAATGAAATTATATATTTCAAAAGGGCTAGTGTGGTCTGGTATTCAAGAACTCAACAGTTTATGGCTTCCCAGGTGACTCAGTGGGTAAAGAATCTGCCTGCAATGCAGAAGTAGAAGACGAGGGTTCGATCCCTGGGTTGGGGAGATCCCCTGGAGAGTTCAGTTCAGTTGCTCAGTTGTGTCTGACTCTTTGCGACCCCATGAACTGCAACATGCCAGGCTTCCCTGTCCATCACCAACTCCCGGATTCCACCCAAACCCATGTCCATCAAGTTGGTGATGCCATCCAACCATCTCATCCTCTATCGTCCCCTTCTCCTCCTGCCCTCAATCTTTCCCAGCATCAGGGTCTTTTTCCAATGAGTTGGCTCTTCATATGAGGTGGCCAAAGTACTGGAGTTTCAGCTTTAGCATCATTCCTTCCAAAGAACACCCAGGACTGATCTCCTTTAGAATGGACTCGTTGGATCTCCTTGCAGTCCAAGGGACTCTCAAGAGTCTTCTCCAACACCACAGTTCAAAAGCATCAATTCTTCGGTGCTCAGCTTTCTTTATAGTCCAACTCTCACATACATGACCACTGGATAAACCACAGGCTTGACTAGAAGGACCTTTGTTGGCAAAGTAATGTCTCTGTTTTTCAATATGCTGTCTAGGTTGGTCATAACTTTCCTTCCAAGGAGTAAGGGCATGGCCAGTATTCTTGCCTGGAGAATCCCGTGGCTAGAGGAGCCTAGTGGGCTACAGTCCTTGGGGTCACAGAATCAAACAAGACTGAGACGACTGAGCAGGGACACACAGCAGTTAGTGGCTCTCAACACCCTCCTCCCCCTGCCCTGCATTCATTTCTTTCTCAGGGCCCACGTTCTATGAGTCTATGTATTTCTGGAATATGGCGCATGCCAGGTGCTCAGTAAAACCTGGGGAGTGAACGAGCAAAGGTGGGGAAGGGAACCCATGCTCACAGTTGGTCCTCGAAGACCCACAGAGAGGTGGAGAGCCTTGGCCTGCCCCCACCTTCCACTGACTCACTGCTAGGACACAGAACAGAAGAGAGCTTTTATCTGGAGCCTCCCCCAGGCCCCACCAGGGCCATGAAAGGCCCAACAGGGTGACCACTAGACAAGCTGGGTCAGGGTGAGTTAACAGATTATTGGAAACTTGGGCCAGAGAGACCACTAACTAGAAAATCCACTGGCTCTTTTCTTGGGGTAAGATTCTGGGGTCATTGGCAAGTTCACAGACTCCACGAATTTCAGAGGAGGAAAAGGAAAATAGGGGCAGGCAGTGGACCAGCTCTGGCTGACTGGTCACGGCCTCTGGGGAGGTGGCGTGGTGGGAGGGCGGCAGAGGGGCCGGGATCACTAGAGTGACTCAGCCTGGGGGTGGGGGTGCTCAGGTCAGCACCAGAACAGAGGGAGGCGGTCAGCCAGGACCCGCCCCCACTTGTGGTCCTCTGCCCTGTTCCTCTCTGCCCCCAGACTGGAAGCCTGCCCCAGAACAGGCTCTGCCCTGTACACTCAGAGGAGAGGGTGGTGGGTCTGACCAGCAGCCAAGGCGAAGCAGTGAGGTAGCATCCTGATGGGGTGGCGTGGGGGTGGGGTTGCTGGCTGGGACTCTGATCATGGTCTCAGTTTGACTGTGAGGACCCAAGTCCAGGGAGGGGGGTCAGAAAGTGGCCAGTAAGAAGTCCCTGGAGACCAGGTCTAATCTCTGGTTGGGGAACTAAGATCTCACGTGCCTTGAGGTGACTGAGCCTGCTTGCTGAAACAAAGAGCCTGTACACGCAACTAAGACCTGAATACAGCCAAAAATACGTTATATAAAGAAAAAAAGGTCCCTGGGAGGGAACTGTCTGGTTGTCCAGTGGTTAGAACTCAGCACTCTCACTGTTAAAAAGGCGTGGGTTTGATCCCTGGTTGAGGAGCGAAGATCCTACAATTGACATGGTTCAGCCAAACTAAATAAACAGGTCCCTGGGAGCTGTCCACACCAGCTTCCTGGTGTGACCTGCCCCAGTGCCACAGGCAGGAAGAATCTTCCTCTCTCCTACTCCCACCGAAGTAGTCTCGTTCTTATTTGTTTCCAGAACCAGTTGGTGAGCTTCCCAGAGCCTGGATGGCAACAAACATGCTCAGTATCTGGGGTTTCAGAGGGAAAGGTGGCCCTGGGGACAGTCCCCAGAAGCAGCTGCATGTGGAGCAGAAGGACACAAGGCTTGAGCTCAGACCTGGGTGGATCCCAGCTAGGCTCCCAGCAGCTCGAGGGCCTCCTGCTTTCCCTGAGCCTCTGGGAAAAGCCCCTTTCCCGTGCCAGGTGCTGAGGACTCAATTAATTAAATGAAGTAACATGCAGAGCACCTATCTTTCAACAATGTTAGCCCCTCTTAACATAAACCCCTTTCATCTGCATCTCTCACTCTTTTTCAAAATGCTTGTCTCATAGTCTTGCATTAGAGTCTCAGAGCAATCATATAAAAGTAAGCAAGAAGAATTATTCCCATTTTACAGATGCAGAGGTAGAGGCTGAGCTAATGTCAAATGATTGGACCAAGGTCAACTGGTGGCGGAGGAAAGAAACAACCAGGGCGAGAATGAGGCTGCCAACTGTGTACCCCTTCCCCTGGTGTTGCCCTAGCCTCCTGAGACCAGTGTCCAGCGAAACTGGCTATGCCACCAGAAGCCCAAGAAGTCATGAAGAAAGCACGCCCGAATCGAGGCCCCATCTTCTACTTGTGATCCCCCTGGGAGACACCCATCTTCAGAGTTTCAGGGACCTAAAGTGTCAGATTTCAGAAGAACCAAGCCTCTCCAGAGACAGAAACACAGCCTGTCCCACGCCTCACCCCACCCCACTGCCGTGTCCCCACGCCACCTGTGCAGGCTCTAGCTCTTGAGAAGTCTTTATGGACTGATCTCAGGCTCCTTGAACTGGCTCTTCCAGGTGACCCTGGGAGGGGAATGCCCTCAGGGATCCCCGGTTCAGGGTACCCGTGGCAGATCAACAGAAGGACCCTGGCTGAGAACTTAGCTGCCACAGCCCTACAGGAGACCTGCCCTGACAAACAGCCATCAAATCAAGGCCAGCAGAGACGTGTGGGGCTGGGGGAGGGGAGGGCCGTTGGAGCTGCTCCTCTGATGAGAGGAGGAAACAGGAAGCACACCTGCCCGGGGCCTCCAACCTGAAGACAGAAGCAACCCCTGGCTGCCCGAACTCTGATCTCCTGGCCTGATCTCCCGGCTGGCAGCCTGAGTCCTGGGAGGAAGCCCAGTCACGCTTTCCTCCCAGCTCCGAGGGGGACTTGTACCATACTTTCTCAGTATCCTCAGCTTTCACACCGTTTCTTCCCTGTTTTTCAAAACCATCTGAAATCTAGGCAATATCCTCCAACTGTGCAGGTCAGAAGTTCCAGGGAGGCAAGTGATTCAACCCAAAGTTAGTAAGTAGACAGATCAGGGCAGAAACCAAGACCGTTCAGCTTCAGAGCCCATTCTTTGTCCTTGACGTGAAGCTGGGTCTCTGTTGCTCCCAGGATCAGTGATGGAGCATAAAGGAGAGAGACTCAAAACTCAGTAGCCACAGCACCCAGGGCTTGGCAGAGATGCCGGACAAGCCCAGACACGATCCTGGAAGGGCTCTGAGGTGCTTGGTCCCTGGAACTGCAGCTGTGTCATTAGTCTTGAGGGGGCAAAGACTCTGGAACTGCTCTGAGCCTCGGAAATAATGCCCACGTGGAATGGTCCGCGGCAGGAAGAAGGGTTAGGCGGGCAGATAGTGTGTATGGGACCGCAGGTCACAGGCTGCTCTGAGAGGCCTTCTCTTGTTCTGCACAGCAAATTAGGTTTTGTTTTATTAACATTTATTTCTTTGGCTGTGCTGGGTCTTAATTACAGACTTGCGAACTCTTAGTTGCCGCATGTGGGAACTAGGTCCCTGACCAGGGAGGGAACCCGGGTCCCCCTGCCTTGGGGGCTCAGAGTCTTAGCCACTGGACCATTGGGGAAGTCCTCCCGAATCAGGCTTTTAAAAGGCAACTCAGGAGCTTTAGCTAAAACCTTTGCCATGGAAGGGAAGGAGAACAGGCAAAGGTATTAGGGAGAATTGGGACCAGCTCTCAAGGCAGCAAGGTGGCAAACGAATGTATCATCAGACCCAAAATTCACAAACCAGCAATACTTAAGTCCATATATAGGTAAACTGCGTTTTTGTTTCCTCTCTCTTTTCTCTGTTCATTGTCTATACCCCAGTGCCCAGCACAGTGCCTGGTTTAAAGAAGATGCTGTGTACTATTTGCTGGATGTACCTGAACGAGGAAGAGCTGATAGAGGCTAATGGGGGAAGACAGTGGCAAAGGCAGCCACCCGCCAAGCTGAGCTTCCTGGTGAAGTGGGCCACATCCCCTGGGTACGTGTGCCCAGCAGCTCTCGCCTGTCAGCTACCCAGACCTCTAAGCAAGCCTGCTCACCTGGCCAACCGCGCCTTCTGCTCTGGGGCCCTTTCCCAAAGGCCTCTGCATTCCCTCCCTCCCCTCCCCCCCCCGCCCCGCCAAAGTTCAGAACACTCTTCCCTCTGCTGCTGGGTGGCTTGTTATGAGGAGGATTAACTGAGAGCCTTAGCAATGTGCAGTTCAACTGGAGCCTCTCCAGACTTCCCTAGAGGGATGGAGAGGGGCTGGGGGCCAGTGGGAGATAGTCTCCAATCAGTTAAACAAACCACTGGTCACCTGTGCCTCTGGCACTCCACAAAGACAATGGAGGGGGTGTAGAAAGGAAGTCCCGGCTCTTCCAAAGCTTCTGGTCTCTGAGGATCAGACGGGCTCTCCTCAAGCAAGCCCTGTGCCAGGCACACAGGTGGCACAAACAAGGAGCCACGTCTGGGAACAAAAAGTCACTTTTGGATTGAAAACTTGATTGAGTGCCAAGGAAGCGGCGGCCTCTGAGCCAGGCCCTGAAGGGAGGGTACAGACAGAGATGGGGGTACAGACAGAGATGGGGGTACAGCCAGGCCTGCTCCACACACCCCTCTGCCTCCCACTAACCAGGTGGGCCTGCCCCCTCCCGGCTGCCACCAGAACAGAGAGAAGCGGCTTTGGTTCATCAAAGCTGCCTGGCCCTGCATCCCGCCCTCTCTGGGGTTGGGTTTATGTTTATGTGGGGTCACTGGGAGTTCTGATCGCTGGACCTGGGGGAGCTGTCATCCCCTCTTCCGAAGACAAGTCATCACACCTTTCTGGACCTCAGAGGCTGCCCCTGGGAAAGGAAGATGCTACTGACGTGGTTACTGATACTGACATGGTTACTGAGGTTCAGAGGAAATGCTGCGGGAGGGGCTTGTGGTGAGCAACCAGGAGCCTCGACCTGGTACCTTGACGTGTGGGGCCCAGGAAGGCAGGGGCCAAGGGTCAGTCTTCGAGATGGTTAAGCTCTCCTCTGCTCCCCAGGCACAGGCAGGACTCTCTAAACCTGCCCGGTTGCCTAAAAAATGGGTGCCGCTGGTCAGAAGGGAGCCAGGGTGCCAAGAAGGGTGGATGCGCCGTGCGGTCTTAATCCTGTCTGCTGTGCTCAGACTCGCCCGCAGACAGGTGGCAGCATCAGAGGTCCTCCCCTCACATGGCTCGGGGGGCTGGGTTAGGGCCCCCTGCCACGCCTCCTGTCAAGCACTCAGTCTGTATTAAAACAATGGTTTAGTAGACTGTTAGACCATTTAAGAGCAGAGGTGTGTTTTAATGTCTGTTTTCTACTAAAGTGCTTAGCGCACCTTGAAATATTTGTCCAAAGACCCAACTCACTATCCTTCCAAACTGCAGTTGTTTGGTCCTCTCAGCTCTGCCCTTGGGAATAAGAATCAACCATTTCCCTGTCTTCATGTGGTCTCGCTTTAAGTCCAGGCCCCCCTCCCCGCTCCCTGGGTTACACTGGTCATAAGCAGCCCAAGTGGCAGCAACCTCCTTGGTCCTCTCTGCCAGCGGGAAACAGGCCATGAGCTCACTTCTGGGTCCCCAAAGGCACCCTTTCCGCCTGTACTTTATTTAAAATTTTTTTAATGAATTAATTTGACTGCACCAGGTCTTAGTTGCTGCATGCGGGATCTCTAGTTGTAACATGTAGGATCTAGTCCCCTGACCAGGGATGGAACCCAGGCCCCCCGCACTGGGAGAGCAGAGTTTTAGCCACTGGACCACCAGGGAAGTCCCGGCCTGTACTTCAAGCAAAGTACATCATTCAGTGACCCTAAAAATAGCAAATCACGTAAGGTGTATTAAAACAGCAGGAAAAAAACCCCCACGCCACAAGGAAACAAGGCCGAATGTCTGAACGCCGGTGCAGTCAGGATGGCGTTCTGCCATTTGAAGGCCCAGTGAGCAGATAACTTGAGACTGACCAACTCAAAGGCCTCCTCCCATTCCACACGGTCCCCTTCCACCCTGCTGGGCTGCTCTCCCACTGGCCACCACTTTCTGCCCCTCCTCCCCACGCCCAATCATATTTTCAAAGTGTCCTTTAATCAGGCTCCTTTCTCCACATCCCTGAGGCGAGGTGTAGGCTTAAAACTCTTGCTGGTCTGTGCCTGTGGGCAAGTCACAGCTACTCCCCTGAGCCTCCATTTCCTGTTCATCCCTAAGGAATAAAAATGACAGCCCCTCATGACGTTATTGAGGATTAAATGAAATAAAATCCTCTGGTGCCCAGTTGGACCTGTGGATTATGTCCTTCGGCCGCTCCACAGCCGTATCTGCAACGGTCCCCTGCATCTCTGCACATATATCATTTTAGTCCATCCCACCCGCCCTCACAGCAGCCAGACTCTCTCTGAAGACAAGGAAATTCCCTCCCTCAGGGTGAAAAGGATGGGGAAGGCTCTAGAGTAATAGTCATGGAGGGTGCCTCGTGCCAGTGGGCTGAGGGTGTGCGGGGTTGGGGGGTGGGAACAGGCAAAGGTCAAAACACGTAGCCTTCAGAGTGGAAACTGGGGATCTGGGTGTCTCCATGACCAACCACGTGACCTTTGGGCAAGCCCCTTTCCTTCTCTGTGCCTGTTTCCTCGCCTGTGAAAGAGGGTCAAATTTTGCCCTGCCTACTTCACAAGATCTTTGGGAAGAAGGTGCCGCACGCAGGTGACTGGTCATGATTAAGAGTCGGGTGCAGAGAGTCTGAGGGTTTGGGGCCCAGACAGCTCCAGAAGCTGCTTCTTCCTTGGGCGGGGGGTGGGCGGGGGAGTGGGAGTGGCCATCTGCTTTGGACCCAGTTTTAGGACCCCTGCACCAGGCCCCCACATACTCAGCTGTCACCATAATAGCTCTTCCCTCCTGTCATTCAAAGCTACTTGCTGTTCTGAAGAACAAAGCTTTCTTTCCTGAGTCTCTTAAGGAGAAACAAGAGTTCCTTAAGTTTCCTCTTCATTCAGGTTTCCTCTCTCCCTTTCCAACCCTGCAATTTACCTCCTTTGGGAAGCCCTCCCAGATTGGGCATATCCAGCCTCAAAATCTGTTTTCCTTACAGCATACCCCCTCGGCAGCATTTAACTCTTGGAGGGCAAAGGCCACAGCTTATATCTTTCTACGGCTAGTGCCTGGAACTCAGGAACTAATAACTGGTTTAATATGTAAATACTGGATCAGTTCACAGTTGTTAAAGTTTCTGTTGTTAAACATTTAAAGAGTTCAGAACACTCCACTACCTAGGAGACTCCCAACATCCCACATGGGACTAGAGGTCCCAGTGGGCAGGGCTCTGTCTCTCCCTTCTTGTAACCTGTTGCTCAAGTGTGATCAGGCTAGTTCCATTCAAGATCCTTGGTTTAATCTGTTGCATCATCAAACAGCACCGTGGTTAAGAGGAAGCACTTCGGTGTTTGAATTTTGGCTGGCAAGTGACTTAACTGTTCTGAGTCCCAAAATAAGGAAAATACCCATCTCACTCAGCAGTTGTGAAAATCATTAGCACCATGGCTGGCACATATTAAGTACTCATAAATCAAGGCTTATTAGTATTACACTGTAGGACTTGACCCCTGACCCCAGCTCCAGGCTGCTACACAGTATTGTCGCCCACATCCTTTCTCCTCCTCTGTTCAAACTTGCCTTTCTCTTCTGCAGAATGCGATAGACAAAGGAACTCTCAGGCAGACAAACTGGGATTCTTTAGAGAGGGAGGGTGGAAACACAGACAGTGAAAACTTAACCCTTCCTTCTGGCAGCCAATCTAGCCAGCCACCTGCATCATGCCTTCCAGAAGAGGAGCCCCACCACTGCTGTCTCAAGTTCAGCCTCCAGGGGCAACAGGACTCCAACCACAGGCCTTGAGTTGAACTAGAACGGTGAACCCAAGCCACTTCTGTTGTGTATTCTGAACTGGGTACCAAAGGCTGCTGATGTCTCTTAAGAAATCTCAATGTAGGGGAACCAGACTTAGCAAATAAAAACACAGAATGCCCTCATTAAATCTGATTTTCAGATAAACAGTGAATAATTTTTTAACATCAGTATGTTCCATGCAATATTTGAATCATACTGTATAATGCTAAAAATTTCTTCTTGTTATTCTGGAATTCAAATTTAATAGGACATCTCATGTTTTATCCAGAAACTCGGCCCAACAAACTACTGGCCCCACCAGTACTCTAACCAGAGACTCTGCAAACGTCCCCTCCTTTCAATGCCCAGGCAGAGTAAGTAGATGGAATTAAGTGGGAGCTTTTCCCCTGACCTGCTGAGTTCAGGGAGCTGCCCTGTCAAAGTGGCCAGCACAGCGTCAGGCGCAGAGCAGGTGGTCAAGAAACATCCTTCATTTATTCCAGGCTGCTTGAGCCCTGGTGCTGGGCGCAGAGCCAGTGTGAATGCCAGGGGCCAGGTCAGCTTTGACTCTAGGTGGGGGTGCCTCCTAAGAGCAATGTGGCTGGCGTGGGGGTGGGGAGGCCACACTACACTTCCTGCAATTGCCTGAGGATCAAATGAGAAAATGACCAGGAACGAGTTTTGCTAAATTCCTGGGTAGCACACAGGTTATTATCAAGACCTTTGAAAGCGAAAGTGAAAGTGAAGTCGCTCAGTTCTGTCTGATTCTTTGCGACCCCATAGACTGTAGCCCACCAGGCTTCTCCTTCCATGGGATTTTCCAGGCAAGAATATTGGAGTGGGTTGCCCTTTCCTTCTCCAGGAGATCTTCCTGACCCAGGGATTGAACCCAGGCCTCCCGCATTGTAGGCAGATGCTTTACTGTCTGAGCCACCAGGGAAATAGTGGGCCACTTTACCCCAGGGCTCCACAGCCCCCACTCCTGCCTAGAGAGAGAAACCAGACAAGGCACATAGACGCGCAGAGCAGAGGAAAGCCAGCGCCGCTGGACACTGTAAAAATGACAAGCAACTGTCCAACACCTCTCATTCGCCAAACACATCCATGCTCTCCTCTGCAGCCCCACGGTGGACGGGAGGATTCTGCGCCCCTTTTTCTGAAGGTGGTCAGGGCTGCCAGCCCCAGGCCCTGCCTCGAAGGTGGGGGGGCGGGGGCGGGAGCCTGGTCCCAGGGGCTGGTCGTGGGGGTCCCCATCAGTGTGCGTGGCCGGGGCAGGGGCGGGGGCCTACCTTCTGGGCCTGTTGGATCATCTGCCTGACCAGCTGCTTCAGATGGGGCGCCTTCTCGTCCTTGGGGGTGAGTGAAGAGGGTGACGCGGCTCACGCCGCGGTAGAAGCCCGCGTCGGTCCAGCCCAGGTCCAGCGGGGGCACCTCGGTGTCCGAGAGGTCGGGCCAGTAGGCCAGGGACTCAGCCGGCTCGGCCGTGGCCTGCGCCGGGGTCTTGGCCTTGGCCTTGCTCTTGCCCCGGGCTGCGGCGGCGGCGGCGACGGCGACATCCTCGTAGGGGCTCCAGGCGGCGCGGAGGGCCTGGCGCTCCTGGCTGGAGAGGAAGTCCCGCAGCTGCTCCTTCTTGACCCGCTCGCGGTAGGCCTGCTCGCCGCCGCCCAGCAGCGCCTCCAGCGCGGCCCGCCGCCGCTCGCAATAGTAGAAGGCGGCCTGCGCCTCGGTCACCCTCTCGTTCACGTGCGTCTCGTCCAGGCAGATCAGCTGGGACTCGGCCATGGCGCCCCGGCCCCGGCCCGGCCGCGGCCCGGTCCCACCGCCGCACCTGAAGCCGCCGAGGGGCGGGGCGCCTCACCTGGCCGCGAGGGCGGCCAATCCGGCGCGGGCCCGGGCGCGGGAGTGGCCGTCGGGCGGGGGGGGGCGGCCGCGCCCTCCGCCTCTGCAGGCGCGAGCAGCGGCGGGCGACCTCGGTGGGGCTCCGCTGGGGACGCGGCGAGGCCTAGGCCTGCGGGGGGCCCAGGCCGGGGCGGGAGCTCCAGAGCCGGCAGGAACTTGGAGCCGGGCCGTACTTAGACCCACGTGCGGCCTCTGGCCCGCTTCCGCCTCCTGGCCCTGACCCTGCTGTGAGGGACCTAACCCTTCCTGCCATCGAGCGGGCCAGACGCATCGCAGGTGCGCTTTCATTTTCCTGGCTGGTAGGGCCTGGAGCACGTGGTCTGGCCAGGGCGTTTCTGGGGTGGCCGACCTGATCACTGCCCCGTTGAGTTGGGGAGGGGGGGCGGTGGGGTCGGGGAGGCCTATGCGAGGCCATACTGTCAAGGCCGAGGAGGGGCGGTTGATGTGCAAAAGTGAAATGCTAATAAAACCCCCAGCTCCCCCCACCCACGTGTCCCATTTCTGAGAGTAGAGGGCTCCAGGGACTGAATATTCATTGGAAGGACTGATGCTGAGGCTGAAACTCCATCCAATACTTTGGCCACCTGATGCGAAGAACCCACTCATTGGAAAAGACCCTGATGCTAGGAAAGATTGAAGGCGGGAGAAGGGGACGAAAGAGGATGAGATGGTTGGATGGCATCACCCACACGATGGACATGAATTTGAGTAATGGTGATAGACAGGGAAGCCTGATCGTGCAGCAGTCCTTGGGGTCAAAAAGAGTCGGACACGACTGAGAGACTGAACTGAACTGAGGAGCTGTCAGTCCAACACCTTCACAAGGACAAAAATTTCTTAAAAAAAAAAAAACCACCCAAGCACAGCAAGGATGTAAGCACCATCGTGGAGCTTTCTCATTTTATTTTGAAGTGGTGTCTGAGCATATATGTGTGTGTGTGTGTGTGTTGGGCAAGATAGGCAGCCAGAAGCCTGATTACTATATTAGTGATTTAAAATATGTTTGAGCTCAAGGAAGGAAGAGACACATGCACACTCACACACACACATCACCACCACGACCAGCAGCTCTGCTGTTTCCCACTGGATTAAGTATAATCTTCTTAGTCATTAACATATTATTTTGTTCATGCACTGCTGTACAATTTGATTCTCCACGTTCAAAATATTTTCAGATCATAGCAACCAAAGGTTCATGGTTCTCTCATTTTATAGCAAAGCATCTTAGCGCTGGAAGCAGCTTTAGAAACTAATTCAACCCTCTCATTTGACAGATGAGGAAATTGAGGCCTGGAAACCTGTAGTTTGCCCAGATCTCCCTGAAAAGTAGAAGCAGCATGTGGGGAATATTATGTTCTCTGTGTCTCGGATATCTTTGCCCTACATCACAGCCACCTTTGCCCTTTCTACTTCTCTAGTGAAATGACAGAAGGTTACTGGGGCCATGGTTTTAACCCTGGGGTTTTGAACATCTTGCCTAGTATTTCTGGTTCTTCCTTTAGATGGCCTGGAAAAATGAGGGTTATATTTTCAAATATATGCAAATTTTGTGGCTAGTCAATTCTAGCATGCTGTAAAAGTTCAAGAATGGTGAGCAGAGACATGTCCATCATCTCACCTGTGTCCTCTGCTGCTGCTGCTGCTGCTGCTGCTAAATCGCTTCACTCGTGCCCGACCCTGTGTGACCCCATAGATGGCAGCCCACCAGGCTCCCCCGTCCCTGGGATTCTCAAGGCAAGAACACTGGAGTGGGTTGCCATTTCCTTCTCCAAGGCATGAAAAGTGAAAAGTGAAAGTGTGTCCGACTCTTCGAGATCCTATGGACTGCAGCCTACCAGGCTCCTCCGTCCATGGGATTTTCAAGGCAAGAGTACTGGAGTGGGGTGCCATCGCCTTCTCTGGTCCTCTGCTATTCTTGGGAATTTGAAGGTCCCACTCCTAGGAACACTGAAGTATACAAATTTCACCTTTAGATGGGAGAGCATTTAGTTTGTTTCCTAATAACTTGAATCTCTACAAGATGCCAAACTCTCTGCCCTGGGGACACAGGGGAGCTCAGAGCAGTGGGAAGAACAGAAAACACCTGGGAGGATAACACAGGTGTGATGAAAGTGCTTTTAATAAACTGAGTCAGCAGGGCATTGGGAGCAAACATTTACTCAATGCTTACTATGTGCACACAGTGGGTGCTCAGTGCATATTTCTTTTTTTTTTTAATTTTTTTCTTTTTTTCTCTTTCTCTTTCTTTTTTTTTCATATTTCTTTAAAAGAATGAGATTAGGGTCAAAAGAAAGGGTGTGGGGAGCTGGGGGTACTTTTAGGGAACAAGAAACTAATCTGCCCAGTCGGATGTAGGTAAGAAGGCTTTTACCTAGCAGGAAGGGGTTTTGAATGGAGCCTAAAAGGAAGAGAAGTCAAGGGGGAGAAGGGGAGTGAAGACATTCCAGGGAGAGGGAGTTGGGATTGGATGCGGTCGGAGCATCATGCTGGCATAAGGCGCATTTGGGTTCAGGCTAAGCTACTTAACCCTCAGAGCCTTAAGTGTCCTCGCCCGCAAAGTGGGATAACAATGCTGACTCCTGTGACCTCCCAGATTGTTTTAGGGACTAAATAAGATCACTTATTTGCTTTAATTAGCACTTGTGACTGACAAGTAGGAAGTAGTTTACAACAACACTTCTAAAACTTAATTGTGCACAGTAGTCACCTACGGGGGGGATCTTGCTAAAATGCAGGTTCTGATTCAGTTGGTCTGATATGAGATCTGAGCGTCTACATTTCTAGGAAGTTCCCAGGTAATGTTCGCAATGGTGGTCCATAGACCGCATTTGGCATAGCAAAGATTTCAGAGTGCAAACTTTCATGTCAAAGAGTCCTGGAATGGAATCCCACTTTCCTGGTATTAGCTGTGTGTCCCTGAGGAAGTTATTTCTCCTTTCTGAGCCTTGGTCCCATCAGTGGATAATGGGCAACAATATGTCCTACTTAACAGGGCTGTAGGAGAAGGAAATCTAGTTAATCGACACTCACCACTTAGTGGAGTGTCTGGCATAGCCTAGCAGCCAGTAAAGGGTAATTAGCGTGAGAAGATGAGACTGGAAAGAGACAGACCTTGGGTCCAAATTGTGGGGACCTTGACCTTAGATCTTATTCTATAGCTAGGAGAGCCATTGGAGGTTATTATGAGACTAATATGGTCATAAAAATTACAGCAATTACTATATGCCAGGCACTGTGCAAAACATATCATTCAAATGCGCTCATGTAATCCTGTTAGAAAAATTATTATTATCCTCATTTTACAGGTGAGAAAACTGAAACAGAGAGGTTCAGTAGCTCATTCTAGGTCACCCAGCTGCTAAGTAGAAGAGCCAGGATTCAAACGCAGACCACATGACTCCCAGGCTTGCCTACCTACCCACCTTGCTGTACTGCCGCTGTTGAGAATGCTAGAAGGGGACATTTTAAAGAAATAGAATTTCCCTTGTTTAATAGTTTATCCACTCAACAAAATTTTCAGAATGCATAGCATTGTGCTGGGGGTCAGAAACGATACATTCATTTACCAAATCTTTATTGAGCCTTAATAGACACCAGGCTTCCTTGATAATTCAGTTGGTAAAGAATCCACCTGCAATGCAGGAGATCCCGGTTCGATTCCTGGATGGGGAATATCTGCTGGAGAAGGGATAGGCTACCCAGTCCAGGATTCTTGGGCTTCCCTGGTGGCTCAGCCGGTAAAAAATCTGCCTGCAATGCGGGAGATCTGAGTTCAATCCCTGGGTTGTGAAGATCCCCTGGAGAAGGGAAAAGCTACCCACTCCAGTATTCTGGCCTAGAGAATTCCATGGAGTGTATAGTTTATGGGGTCACAAGTAGTCAGACACGACTGAGTGACTTTCACTTCACTTCACAAACACCAGGCTGTTTTAGGGACTGAGGGTACAGCTTTGAACAAAACCAAGTCCTGGCCCACGTGGAGCTTACATTGAACTAAGTGATTTAGATATGAGTTGTGTTCTCAAGGAGTGCAAATATCATGTGACAAAACTTGGACAGAAGGTTAGAATCAGAATAGAATATTTTAGTAACAGTTCACATTGGGAAAAGGCTTTCCCAGATCTAACTGCTATGAAACACACAGAGGTCTTCTCAAGATATTTCCCTTTGCATACTGCTGCTACTGCTGCTGCTAAGTCACTTCAGTCGTGTCTGACTCTGTGTGACCCCATAGATGGCAGCCCACCAGGCTCCCCCTTCCCTGGGATTCTCCAGGCAAGAACACTGAAGTGCGTTGCCATTTCCTTCTCCAATGCATGAAAGTGAAAAGTGAAAGTCACGTTGCTCAGTCGTGTCCGACTCTTTGCTACCCCATGGACTGCAGCCTACCAGGCTTCTCTCCCCATGGGATTTTCCAGGCAAGAGTACTGGAGTGGGGTGCCATTGCCTTCTCTAATGACATTTATTCAGCCAATTTTTTTGAGCAGTCAGTGTATACTAGATAGCATGCCACTGAGAATAAACAAGAGGAATCAGATGTGATGGCTTGTTGCCCTTGTGGTTCCCTTGGTTTAGCTGGGAGTCAGGCTCAGACGGTAAAGCGTCTGTCTACAATACAGGAGACCCATGTTTGATCCCTGGGTTGAGAAGATCACCTGGAGAAGGAAATTGGCAATCCATTCCAGGACTATTGCCTGGAAAATCCCATGGACAGAGGAGCCTGGTGGGCTACAGTCCATGGGGCCGCAAAGAGTTGGACACCACTGAGCGGCTTCACTTTCACTTTCACTTTCAAATACCTACAGCTATCTTTACAAGGCCGGGTGATGTGACCCAGTGGCATTCACAGGAGAGGTTACAATGGAGGCGCTGTTGAGTATAAGGTATCTTGTGAAGGAGATTACTGTGAAGTGCTGCATTCTAATAAATTGAGGCTCTGGGAGGCGAGAGGTCCTGTTCAAGGTTGATGTTGTTTAATTGCTAAGTTGTGTCCGACTCCTTGTCACCCCCATGGACCATAGCCCCCAGACTCCTCTGTCCGTGGGATTTCCCAGGCAAGAATACTGGAGTGGGTTGCCATTTCTCTTTCCAAGGGATCTTCCTGACCGAGGGATTGAACCCATGTCTCCTGCATTACCAGGCAGATTCTTTACCACTGAGCCACCAGAGAAGCCCTTGTTCAAGGTTATCAGCCAGTAAGTGGAAATGACGGTGCGCACATCCCTGAGGCCTGATCCCCTGCAAGAGTTTTTAGACACCTTGTTTTTGTTTAGTCACTAAGTCGTGTCCAACTTTGTGGCCCCATGGACTGCAGTATGCCAGGCTTCCCTGTCCTTCACCATCTCCTGAAGTTTACTCAAACTTGTCCATTGTGTTAATGATGCCATCTAGCCATCTTATCCTCTGTCATCCCCTTCTCCTCCTGCCCTCACTCTTTCCCGGCATCAGGGTCTTTTCCAGTGAGTTGGCTCTTCACAGGAGGGGACCAAAGTACTAGAGGATTAAATACCTTACCAGCTGGTCTATGGCCATACCACGCTGAATGCACCCAGTTGCATCTGATCTCAGAAGCTAAGCAGGGTCGAACCTGGTTAGTACTTGGGTGAGAGACCTTACCAGCCAGGAAACTGATTCTTTTAGGCACAGTCCTGATCTACCTGGTGTCTGTGGACATACCACATGACAGTTACGCCCTAGGAAAGCCCCCTGGTCCTCTACCGGTCCCTCCAGACCTGTAGAGTGTCTGGTGTTTGCCTGAACTAGGTGGGGCCCACCATGGTTGCATTTCTTCCAATTTCAGGAGCCACCTTGCCCAAGGTGACCGCGCCTTCCTGAGAAATTATGCCTCCTCCGCCCATTCCCTTCGGGCCTCTTTCTCCTCTGGCAGTCGCTTCCCGCTCCGCCTGGGCTCCTGGCTCTCACTCACCTTCCCTCTCCCGGCACACACTGCCGGTCGGGTGTGCAGTCAAGATCTGACACCTTGGCGTTCACATTCACTGTAGTTGCGTTCATCCCTGCTCACATCTATGTTCCCGGGCCCGCCTGTGTTATCCGAGTCCCAGAATAGCCCACTTCATGACATATTCTTAGATAAGCTTCCCAGGGCTGACTTTCCCCCACCCAGCTCTGCGGCAATTTGTGTAATGAGCACCTGTTATAAACTTTGGGGGCTTTCTCATGCCTCTGTGAGATTCGTGCTTGCTGCCTGTTCCCAGAGAGGATAGAGAGAGGAAGAGGAGGCGGTTACAGCTGGGGCTGCAAGGAAGAGGGTTTAGATCCTGGAGCTGAACCAGCTGAGCGGTTTCACCTCTGGCCTGCTCTGCGGACTGGAAAAGCGAATGCACCCAGGCCTCTCCTCTACCATTCAGGACCCATCTCAGGCTTTCAACTGTTGGTTTAGGACTGATTTGTGGCATACTGATTCTGGACCAGGCAAGTACCTGCCCTCCCCAACCTCCAGACTTGGTTGTATCTGCAACCTTGGAAACATACAGGCTCCTCTTCCCAACTGATTAGCACCTGCCCCCTCTTCCCGACTCTCTGGCCTCTCTGCACCTCCCCGCCACTCCTTCTCGGCCTCCTTTGTCCACCCCTTCAATGTTGGCAGCCCTCAGTGCTCAGCCTTGGCCTTCTTGGTTTAGACCTCACACACTCCGAGGGCGCTCCCACCTCCCTAGGGCTCGAATGACTCTCCCACTCTTCTCTCACTCCAGGACTTTCTCCTCTGCTCCAGACCAGTTGGTCAGGCTGCCTGCTGCTCAGACATCCCTCAGGCACCTTCAGTGTCTCAAAGGAACCCTGCATCCTCTTCTCCTCTCCCTGTTCCCTCTACTTTTCCCCCTGGGTCCATCTCCTCCATGAGTGGGACACATGGATGCATTTGGACTCTTCCCGCGTCTCAGGGCCACCAGGCCAGGTGAGGCTCTTCTGGGATGTCCCCTATCAGTCCTTTTCACTCCATCCTTGTTGTCACAGGCCCCCTCTCCACATTGTTGCGAGAGTTTCATAACTGATCTTCCCGACTCAATCTCCCCTTGCCACATTCTTTTAAAATGCAAGCATATATGTCATTTCCCTGCACAAAGCTCTTCCAAAGTGCCCTGTTATCCCTCCACCATAGGCCACGCTTCCTGTTAGGTTTCCTCTGCTTCCTCGATATGTCGTGGCTTTGCTTGGGGACTTCCTGTAGCTGAAATGCTTTTCTGTCCCGTCCATGAGCTATTCATCTGAATCCTTTTGTCTTCTGCCATGGCATCTCTCCTGGCCCTGGAAGTCTGGGTTAGGGGTGCTCACTTCATGCTCAGCCCCCGTTTAGCACTCAGGCTCTGTGTGCTGATGGCTTGTCTCCCCCAGCAGGTGGTAGGTTCCCGGAGGGCACAACTGTCTTATTCAGCATAGTACTCCCAGGCATTACACCTTGAACACTGGACCTTCACCCCCAGGGTCCTGAATGGCAGGGGAGAGGCCTGGGTGCCTTTGCTTCTCCAGTCCGCAGAGCAGGCCAGAGGTGAAACCGCTGCAGCTGCGTTCATTGTAGTTGCATTCACCCCTGCTCACGTCTATGCTCCTGGTCCCGCCTGTGTAATCTGAGTCCCAGTGTAATCCGAGTTCTCCCTTTCCCCTGTGTAATTCGAGTTTTCCCTTTTCCGCCACTGTTTTACTTCAAACTGACAAGCAATTCCTTCATTTTAAAAATAATTGTATTTATTTATTTATGCTGGAGAAGACTCTTAAGAATCTCTTGGACAGCAAAGAGACCAAACCAGTTACTCCCAAAGAAAATCAACCCTGAATATTCATTGGAAGGACTGATGCTAAGGCTGGAGCTCCAATACTTTGGCCACCTGATGTGAAGAGCCGACTCACTGGAAAAGACCTTGATGCTGGGAAATATTATGGACAGGAGAAGAAGGAGGTGACTGACAGAGGAAGAGGTGGTTGGATGGTATCAGTGACTCAATGGACATGAGTTTGCGCAAACTTCAGGAGCTAGTGACAGACAGAGAAGCCTGGCATGCCGCAGTCTGCGGGGCTGCAGAGTCGGACTAGACTTAGCGACTGAACATCAATGGCTATGCTGGGTCTTTGTTGCTGGACAGTCTTTTCTCTAGTTGAGGGTGGAAGGGGATACTCTCTCGTTGCAGCAGGAGGGCTTCTCACTACAGTGGCTCCTCTTGTTACAGAGCACAGACCGTAGGGTGTGCAGGCGCCAGTAGCTGTGGTCTGTGGGCTCAATAGTTGCAGCTCCTAGGTTCTGGAGCACAGGCTCAATAGTCGTGGTTCTTGGGCTTAGCTTCTTTGTATCATGTGTGATCTTCCATGGTCAGGGATCAAACCTGTGTCTCCTGCATTGGCAGGTGGATTCTTTACCACTGAGCCCCCAGGAAAGCCCAGGAATTCCTTCTTAAAAATGGGTGAGATTTTTCTCCTTGGTATAGAAGAAGTAAGGATATAAGATTAAGAACCTGGAAAGAAAAAGTCAACCTAGTTGAATGTGAGTTGTTTCATCCATTCAGTTACACAGTGTGACCCCTGTGTGTGGGTGGAGGGAGGTGGGGGGGGGGGGAGTGTATGTGAGAGAGAGACAGTCCATCTTAAAGGAAATCAGTCCTGAATTTTGACTGGAAGGACTGATGCTGAAGCTGAAACTCCAATACTTTGGCCACCTCATTCGAAGAACTGACTCATTTGAAAAGACTCTGATGCTGGGAAAGATTGAAGGTAGGAGGAGATGGGACGACAAAGGATGAGATGGTTGGATGGAATCACTGACTCAACGGACATGAGTTTGAATAGACTCCAGGAACTGGCGATGGACAAGAGGCCTGGCGTGCTGCCATCCATGGGGTGGTAAAGAGTCGGACACAACTGAGTGACTGGACTGAACTGAAGGTATGCTTTAAAGATGAGGTCAAATTTTTGCATCCACATCCTCCTGGGAGGTGCAGACTGAAGGGGACGTGGGGTGGGGGGCAGGACCAGGAAGGGGACAGAGGGCAGAGTCCTCGAGAGGGCAGGACTTCAGCCAAAGTCCTGCCTAGGAAGAGGCCCAGGAGTTCATGCTTTTCCCCACCTGGAGACGTCTCCCCTTGCCCATGTGTTCCTGTCCCTTGTCTGAGTCAGCCCGCTGTGGGTCCTGGGATGGATGCAGTGATCCAGAGCAAAAACTGGTCACCGGAGAGATAGCTGTGGTAGATTAGCTTAAGTTCTGACTCAGAATTGAGTCCAATAAATATTTAGTGCATGCACTCTGGTGAGATACTGTGGGAAACACAAAGGTCATCAATGCCTCGTGCTCAGGCGGTTTCTGCTGGTTTAATATCGAAAGAAGATTCCTGACCATGAAGTAGGTGGACCAAGGCAACCTTAGGTTCCCAAACCAGGCTTTCACACCCTCCCCACCCCCTACCCCACCCCCTTGCCGGCATCTCTCCCTGCTCAGGCAGAGGCACCTAGCCTGACCAGAATGGGCTGATCCTAAGGGCTTCACACCCAGAGTCAGAGGGCGCACGATCACTAGCAAACATGTTGCCTCCGCTGTTAGGTTAAGCTTTCAAGGTTAGGAACTATTGTGCTTGCCTTTGTGTTTCCCACAGTATCTTGCCAGAGTGCATGCACTACATATTTATTAGACTGAATTCTGAGTATTGTTATCAGTGAATTCAACGAGTCTATCAGCAAACATACATGGAGACTTGTGTTACAGGGGACTCAAGAAAAACAAAACAAAACACAGACCTACTCCTAGCTCAAAAGGAGCCCAGAAAATGAAGGGATTCTCAGAACCCGTCTCCCTGCTGTCCTTGAAGCTGCGAAGGAGGTAGAAATTCTACATTATTTCAGGCTGCCTGAATATATTCAAAAGCCTTTAAAAATATTGACAAGGTTAATAGTAGGCTAGAGATCATCATCCAAATAATATTTAATTTCTAGAGGCAAAGCTTAGGATTCAACATTTTTTCTAAGCATTTTCTAGGCACAGGCATCCATTTGCTCATTTCATCTCTACATTGTTTGTTTCAACCTGTTCCTGATGTAACTGATAAAGCTGAGTCTCAGAGAGGTTTAGCAACACAATCAAGGTCACAGAGCTAAGGATTCAAACCTGAGTCTACTTGCCATCAAGTTTGTGGGATGCAAGGGCCAGTTGGGTTTTATAAGAGAACTTATAATATGGGTGTCCAATAGGAGTCTACTATTTAAATTTAAAGTAGTCAAAATTAAATCAAAGTTATCAGAAAGCTGGCTAAAGAGTAATTACTCCTAGAGAAGCAGGGAAATTGTGTTCTTCTCATTTGCATCCCAGCTCTAATATGGACCTGGCACTGAGGGAATGTTGGATGGATGAGTGAATGAATGAATAAGTATTTGAGTGAATGAATGTAATGCTCAAGACAAATACAGGTGAAACAACAAATTAGTCTGGGTCATGGTGTAAGTGTATATATGTGTGTATTTATGTACGTGTATAAAGTGAGTATTTGGAAAAGACCCTGATGCTGGGAAAAGATTGAGGGCAAGAGGAGAAGGGGAGGATAGAGGATGAGATGGTTGGATGGCATCATCGGCTCAGAGGACATGAATTTGAGCAAATTCCAGTAGATAGTAAAGGACAAGGAAGCCTGGCGTGCTGCAGTCCATGGGGTCACAAAGAGTTGGACATGACTTAGCAACTGAACAACAACACATACTCATGTATCACAAGCTGCAATCAAGATTGCTGGGAGAAATATCAACAACCTCAGTTATGCAGATGATACCATTCTAATGGCAGAAAGTGAAGAGGAACTAAAGAGCCTCTTGATGAGGGTCAAAGAGGAGAGTAAAAAGCTGGCTTAAAACTCAGCATTCAAAAAACTAAGATCATGGCATCCGGTCCTATCACTTCATGGTAAATAGAAGGGGAGAAAGTGGAAGTAGTGACAGATTCTATTTTCTTGGGCTCCAAAATCACTGTGGACGATGACTTCAGCCATGAAATTAAGAGATGCTTGCTCCTTGGAAGGAAAGATATGACAAAGCTAGACAGCATATTAAAAAGCAAAAACATCACTTTGCTGACAAAGGTCTGTATAGTCAAAGCTATGGTTCTTCCAGTAGTCATGTATGGATGTGAGAATTGGACCATAAAGACTGAGCGCTGAAGAACTGATGCTTTTGAACTGTGGTGCTGGAGAAGACTCTTGAGAGTCCCTTGAACTGCAAGGAGGTCGAACCACTCAATCCTAAAAGAAACCAACCCTGAATATTCATTGGAAGGACTGACGCTGAAGCTGAAGCTCTAATACTTTGGCCACCTGATTTGAAGACCTGACTTATTGGGAAAGACCTTGATGCTGGGAAAGATTGAGGGCAAAAGGAGAAGAGGGCATCAGAGGTTGAGATGGTTAGATAGCATCACCGACTCAATGGACATGAATTTGAGCAAACTCTGGGAGATAGTGAAGGACAAGGAAGACTGGCAGGCTGAAGTTCATGGAGTCACAAAGAGCTGGCACGACTTAGCAACTAAATAACAACAACATGCTCGTGTATAGATATGTGTATAAGTGTGCATGTGTACGGGCTTCCCAGGTGGCTCAGTGGTAAATAATCTGTCTGCCAATGCAGGAGACATAGAAGATGCAGGTTTGATTCCTGGGTCGGGAAGATCCCGTGGAGGAGGAAATGGCAACCCACTCCAGTATTCCTGCCAGGAAAATCACATGGACAGAGGAGCCTGGCAGCTACAGTCCAGGGAGTCACAAAGAGTCTGACACACTTGAGCATACATGAGCATGTATATACATCAAGGATGGGAGAGGGTGGGCTGGAGACACAGGTTGCCTCATGAAAGTTCTTGAACCTTTGAATTCCAAGTTGAGTTTGAATTTAACTCTTGGCAGTTGGGAGCCAAGGATGGTGCATGAGATGGGAAACGGTGGATGCAAGTGATGCTTGAGATGGACATGCCTGGCAGAGGGCACAGGATGGCCGTGGTTGGCTCCAGGGACACTTGGTATTAGAGAAGGACCTCTGCTTGGAGGCTGGGGAAGCTTTATGAGGGAGGCCTCAGGAGGGACGGAGGTGCCTCTCACTTCCTCTTGGGAGCAGTTCCTGGAACAGCACACCTGGTAGGTGATGGGGGAGGGAGCTGCCACGAAGCATTTCCTGTGCCCAGTGGCTAGGGAACTGGGGTGTGTCTGAAATATTTTTAGACAAATTTTAAGACAGCTCTGACCCCAACCGAAGGACCTGGGCTGAAATAATTTAATCACTTAGTATCTGCTCACCCCTGTCTTTGAGGACTAGAACCCCCAAAGTCACAGGGCACAAGCTCTGAGCACACACACCCCTCTCAGTCAAGACCAGAAGACCATGTGTCTGGAGAAGGTTCTGCAAAGAGAGAAAGAGTTACTCCAGGCTGAGAAAGGAATCAAGGAAGACTTTGTGAGGGTGGTGGCATTTTCCCTGGCGTTGCAGGCTGGCTAAGAGACAAAAGTAAATTAAAAAGGGAACTCCAGGTGGGAACCTGCAGGAGCATAGTTGTCAAAGAAAGAAATGAAAGGCAAGGTTCAGGGCAGAGTAGCCCAGATGTCCTGTCTCCACATCCCCACCCCCACCATCTCTAGAAGGCTGCTTGAACACCAAGCCTGGCATGGCGGGGGGGAAAGTTTTCCAGTAGAGAAGGTGTCAGATCAGGGTAGCAGAGAGTCTGGAGGCAGGAATACGGCTCAAAGGAAGGGATGGTGGTTGCAGGACTCCCTAGCCTGTCCTGGCCTTCTCCCTTCAAGAATCATTCCTGGGACCCCCTAGTGGTTCAGTGGTTAAGAATCTGCCTTCCAGTGAAGGGACCTCAGGTTGATCCCGGTTGGAGAACTCAGATCCCATATGCCTCAGGGCAACAAAGCCTGCAGTGCTGCAATGAAAGACTGCAGCAACTAAGACCTCACGCTGCCAAGTAAATAAAAGTATGTTAGAGAAAAAAAAAATCACTCCTTCATTTGGCCAGCACCCTCAGTACTTTGTCCCTGGTGGGCCACCATCACAGGACAGCAAGCACCTGGAAGAGGGCAGGTGAGGCCCAGGGAGAGGTGCTCCCCAGAGTTAATTTACTACGTCAGCAAGTTATCAGTTTGATAAGCGCCAAGAGACTTACCCCGACAGGACTGAACACAGGGCAGGCAAGTCTAAAGGCAAGGTGGCCGTTGCAGCAGCATGTCTGGGAGTGGGGTGAGGTGAGGAAACCTGTCTCTGCCAAGTTGCAGGGGAGGTGGTGAGGGGCTGCCCACCATTTGCAGGGCCATCACCAAACAGTTCCCTTTAACTTGTTTCCTTCTCATGACAACTCCGAGTTGCTCTGTTCAGTTCTCTAGAATAGCTCAGAGATGTCAAATAAGCTGCCCAGGCTCAGGACTCGTCATAGGCAGAGTCTAGACTGGTCTGTCTGACTCAAAGCTTGTGCCTTCCCAACTTTTCCACCTTGGTACAGGAGTCCTTAGAAGGAAGGCAGGACTGGGCTGCATGACTCAAGGATGGGGCTGTCTCTGCAGGGCTGAGATGGTCTAGAGGGCCCTGGAGCAGAGCCAGCAGTCAAAAAACCACTTGCCCTGACCAACCTGGTGGTTCTCATTCTTTGTGTATAAGGTATGAAGTTCTCATTCTGCCCCCAACCAGGGGACTCTGCAGCGTGGGGTGATCTGACTCCAGCATCCTGGGCCACATTCAGACACGACCCTTTCTGATGTGTGTGTGGCTTGAGGAGGGAAGGATTGAGGGTGGCCAAGACTTAGAACTGGACCAGTAGGCAGGGTCCGAGGAGGAAGGGAAAGGCTGATCAGCTGCTGGGGGTGGGATGGGGGCACAGGAGCCACCTGTGACCACAGGCTTTGGGTGGAGGAGGTCGTGGTGGTGGCATGCAGCTGGCAGCACCAGGGGTGGAGGGAATGCCATGGGGTGAAGCAGCCTACAGTATGTGGAGCTTCAGGCGGGCAGACCTGAAGGATGGCAGCAGGGTTAGGAAACTTCAGCTGTAGGAGCCTGGATTCTGGGAGGGGGTTTGGCATGAACAAGATGGAGTCAGCGGTAGGGGGCTGTGAGGAGCCGGGTTCTGCGGAGGTCCTGGCATCTGGGCCTGGGTGGGGAGTCTGTGGCAAGGACCAGGGAAGAGGGAGAGGCCAGGTCTCAGAATGAAGGCAGGACCCCGCAGCAGAGCCCACTCTGTAGGAATCACGGTTGACCCCCGGGACTCGGGAAGGGCTGGGCAGGTGATATGGCTTCAGCAGGAACATAAGGGCCAGGAGAGCCTGGGAGTGGGACAGCATGCTTTAGCACGCTGGGGACCCTAAGAGGACTCATTTAAGAAGTCTGATTTCAGAAAAGCACCCGGGGAGCCCCGTGGACTTACAAATATTGATTCCAGAAGCTAAGTTTCTGCCAACAGAAGGAAGAACCTCTGTAAATTCTATGTGTCCTAATGGAGACCCAGGCTTGCTAGTTTCTGTTTTATTTTAAAGGCAAATAACTCAATCCACTCCTTTCCTGCACTCATCTTGAGTCATCCTTGCCTAAGAGGCATCTGATGATCAGTGTTTATTTAGTTTATGTTGCCTGAATGCGTCAGTCGTTTAGAGCCAGGAGAGACCCAACCCCTCCTTCATTTTACTGATAAGGAAACTGTGGCTTAGAGGGCTGAAGAGACCTCCCGAGGTCCAGTGGCCCAGAGAGAGTGAGGCCGAGTCCAGGCTGCCAACCCCTGGCCCGTGCTCCCTTTCGCTTGCACGTCCCAACTCATCTGGACTTGCCATGGTAACCAGGCTTCCTCGGCGTGGGAAGAAGCAGAGGCTGCGAAGCTGTTACCTAGCAACTTCCCATAACCAGGTCAGAGCAGGGGCGAGAGGCACCCTGCGCTGCTAACCCTGGGGAGTTCAGACCTGTCAGAACAGCGCCACCCACGCCAGGCCATGGCCACAGATGACCCTGGACAGAGCCACACCTGGAGGTCCCTGCCTGGGGGAGTCTCCGGACCAGAGGTTGCTGGGCTATGGTGCAGACCCGGGCCGGCTGGGGCCCCACCCTCACAGCTGATGCAGGACCTTAGTATGTACAGTTCTGGTTTCTTTGAACAGCATGGAATCTGTCCCCATTGGCATGCACGTGGGAATCCTTAGAGGAGCGCTGATGGCAGGGTGTGTGTGGGTATACGTATGTATGTATATATGTATCTGTGTATCTGCCTGTATACATGTGTATGCATGTGCGTATGTGTGTGCATCGGTATATATCTATGTATACATGTGTATATGTATGTGTGTATCTCTGTGTATATATGTGTATGTATACCAGTGTATGTGTGCCTGTGTGCACATATGAGTGTACACGTGTGTATGTGTTTATCTGTGTGTATGTGTATATCTGTGTGCACACACATGTATATGTATGTGTATACACATGTATATGTATGTGTGTATGCATGTGTGCATATATGTGTATACGTGTGCGTGTGTATATGTGTGTATGCGTATATATATGTGTGTATCAGTGTGTGTGTGTGTATCAATGCAGGTATTTCAACCTGGAAGGGGAAGCTAGGGAGCCATATTCCCTCATGTTGCCTTCTTGTTTCTTAATTTAAAAAAATAATAAAAAATGCATTTTATTGACATTTTACTAGACCATGATGAGTTTTTTTCTCTTTGGTCACACTGTGCAGAATGTGGGATCTTAGTTGCCTGATCAGGGATCAAACTTGTGCCCCCTGCAGTGGAAGCTCAAAATCTTAACCACTGGACTCCAGGCCCTTAATTATTTCAAGAAATGTTTATGAAATGGCCTGGTCATAATCCCTGTACTTGGGTCTTGACAACCATTGCCCTCTGCTACTCTGCCCCTACCCGATTCTTCCTGTGTGCAGAGCCCTGCCTCGGTTCCCAGGTTCTGTCTCCTTTCAGGCCCCCCAGGTGGCCTAAGCCAGTCACCATGGTCTTGTCCCTTGGAAGCAGTTGGCTTAAGAATGGCATGTGAGACTTTGCTGGTGGTCCAGTGGCTAAGACTCTGGGCTCCCAGTGCAGGGGGCCTGGGTTTGATCCCTGGATGGGGAACTAGAGCCCATGTGCCTCAGCTAAAGATCCTGTATGCTGCAGCGAAGATTCTTGATTCCTCACCCACATCGCAGACCTGGTACAGTCAAATAAATAAATAGAGAAAAAAAAAAAAGCATGTCATGTGATCTAGTCATTTCAAGTGGGATCTGAGGAGATGGCTGCTGAAGGGCTTCCAGAAAGGTTTATTCTCCTTAACTAAAACTGGGGGAGAATATGTCTCTTCTTCATTGGATATTGTTGTTATGCCTGTGATGCCTGGAACTACAACGGCCACTGAGAAGAGACACCACCGATGCTGAGAGGATGGCATCGATGAGCCATTAAATTCCACAAGGCAGGAACTTTCCTCCCTCTGGACACCTTATATAGGACATCACAACCCTTCTGGTCAGGTCAAGGTTCCGTGTTCTTGACAGCAAACCCTCCTAACTGGTTCTCATGCTTCCTGGCCTCAGGCTCACTCACTTTCCTCTATTCTTACTGGGGCACTCAGTAGACACCCCGACAAGGCTTCCTATTAATGGTAAAGGACCCAAAGGAAGCAAAAGTCTGTCTTCCCGAATAAGTCAAAGACTTGATGCCTCAGTCCTTTATCTGATGGTGTGCAACTGAAATCAGACCTGCAGCTGCATGTCCTGCTTCTTGGAAGTCTGAATAGGCTTCTTCCTCAGAAGTCTGAAGGCATCTCTTATGTTCCCAGCATCCCGCACCTTCATTCATTCATTCGTGTAGTGGTGTGCTGGGGCTGGCTCCTACATGTTCGTGAGAGTCCATTGTGCACATCTCTACCCCACTCTGAGTTCAGTGATGTCATGCTGGTAGCTTGAAGTCAGCCAAGGTGGTTTTTTTTTTTTTTTAATAAACTTGAATTTTTGAAGCAGTTTTAGAAGAAGTTTTTAGAGAAGAAGGTAGAGATTTTTATTATTTTTCCTCCACATCCCCACATATGCCTAGCCTCCCCCATTATCAATATCCCCCACCAGAGTGGCCCATTTGTTCCAGCTGATGAACCTGCATTGACACATCACTATCCCCCAAAGTTGGGTTCATTCTTGGTGTGGGTTTTGACAAACGTAAAATGACGTACAACCACCATTATAGGATCAGAGGGACGAAGCCCTCTGATTTGTAGGGTGAAGCCCTACAAATCCCCTGTTCCACCTCTTCTCCCACTCAACCTTGGCAACCTTTGATCTTTTCGTTATCTCTATAGTTTTGCGTTTTCTGGAATATCATATAGTTGATATTGTAGCCATTTCAGATTGGTTTGTTTTGCTTAGTAATATGTGTTTTGGTTTCCTTCATGTCTTTTCATGGCTTGATAGCTCATGTCTGGGTGTCCTGCAGTTTATTTATCCATTAACTTCCTGAAGGCTATCTTGGTTACTTTCAAGCACTGGCAATTATGAGTAAAGCTGCTATAAACACTCATGTGCAGATTTCTGTGTGGATATAAGTTTTCAACTCTTTTGGGTAAATGCCAAGGAGCACGAGTGATTGATAGATCGTATGGTAAGACTATGTTTAGTTTTGCAAGACACTGCCAAATTTTCTTTCAAAGTGGCTGTACTATTTTGATTTCATTTCATTTGCATCAGCAGTGAGTGAGAGTTCCTGTTGCTCCACACCCTTGCCAGCATTTGGTGTTGTCAGCGCTTTAGATCTTGAGTTTTCTAAGAGGTGTATAGTGGTATCTCATAGTTTTAATTTCCATTTCTTTAATGACATATGAGGAGCCTCCCTAGTAGCTCAGCCAGTAAAGAATCAGCCTGCAATGCAAGAGACCCCACTTTGATTACTGGGTTGGAAAGACCCCATGGAGAGGGATAGGCTACCCACTCCGGTATTCCTGGGCTTCCCTGGTGGCTCAGATGGGAAAGAATCCACCTGCAATGTGGAAGACCTGGGTTCGACCCCTGGATTGGGTAGGTTACCTGGAGGAGGGCATGGCAATCCACTCCAGTATTCTTGCCTGGAAAATTCCCATGGACAGAGAAGACTGGTGGGCTACAGTCCATGGGATCACAAAGAGTCAGACACGACTGGACAACTAAGCACAGCACAACACGGTGACGTGATACTGAGCATCTTTCGTATACTTACCTGCCATCTTATAGCTTCAGTGAGGTGTCTGCTCAAGTCTTTTGCCCATTTTTGAACTGGGTTGTTCATTTTCTCATTGTTGGATTTTAAGAATTCTTTGTTTGTTTTGGATCTCAGTCTTAGATAACGTATCTATCAGATAGGATTTTTGCAAATATTTTCACCCATGCTGTGGTTTGTCTTTTCATTCTCTGGTCACACAGAAGGAGTATTCACATCACTGAATTGACAAACATGACAAATCAGGGCTTTTCCTCAAAGAGCCAGTTGTTAAACTTGTACCAGGGCACTAAAACATTCATGTTGTTGAGTGAACTGTTTGCCCTCAAAAATGTTCAGGGCAGTGGGGGAGGCAGGTTGATGCAGTGAAGTTCTGAGTGTGGGGACAGAGACAGAGCAAAGATGCTACGGGACATAAAGAAGGAGAATCCACATCAGCTGTGAAGTTGGGGTGGCTTCCCAGTGCAGAACGTGAGTCTTGAATGAAGTACTTTAAAGGGAGTAGCAATTGTCTGGATCCAAACAGCCCAATAAGTGGTCGGTCACTTGGCTATCTAACTCAGCTGCACTGGACACACTGCATATATGACCAGAGGCCACCACATTGGACAGAGCAAATAGAGACTTTCCCGTCATTATTGCAGTATTGGACAGCACTGGTCTAGATCAAAAGTGGGAGAAAAACAATCCAGGCAGAAGGAACAGGCTAGGAAGACTCAGAGGTCTGAGATATCATGACTCATTCTGGGCAGAGGTGGGGATTTTAGCTGAACAAACAAGCAGGAGTCAGGACATCACAAAATGTCTTTAGTGAGAAGCTAAGGAGTTTAAACTCTAGCTTGAAAACCATGGGGAGCCCCTGAAGGCTTTACTAGAAGCCCGATGTCATCAGCTTTGCATCTTAATCAGCTCTGGCAGTGTGGATTAAGGGGCCAGCCAAGAGGCAGGGAGGCCGGTTCTGAGACCATGGCAGTGACCTGGGAGGGAAGCAAGGGAAGTTTGAAACAAGACAATGACCGTGGCACAGAAGCAGAGAGAGGGCAAGGTCAAGAGATAGGAAGGACCCAATGGCTGATTGCATGTGGCCGCTGGGAGTGCTTTGTAAATATTTGTTGATTTCACAAATGAATTATAGCTAAGCCCAGATTGTACTGCTTGAGTGTACATCTCCTGGGACATTATTGCACAAATGAAGAGGTACAGGAGCATTATTTTAGCTGAAGGAGAAAGGGGTGATAGGGAGAGAGACAGAAAAGAGACGAGGACTTCCCTGGAGGCCCAGTAGCTAAGACTCCACATTCCCAATGCAGGAGGCCCAGTTTGATCCTAGTCAGGGAACTAGGTTCAATCCCTGGGTCAGGAAGATCCCCTGGAGGAGGAAATGGCAACCCACTCCAGTATTCTTGCCTGGAAAATCCCATGGAAAGAGGAACCTGTTGGGCTACAGTTCACAGGGTCGCAAAGAGTTGGACACGACTGAGCATGCATATGTACATAGACCTCAGCTAAGAGTTCATCTGCCACAACTAAAGAACCCACATGGCCGTGACGAAGATGGTAGTTCCTGCATGCTGCAAGTAAGACCTGGCACAGTCAAATAAATAGATTAAAAATAAATTTTAAAAGAGTAACAATTTATTTTAAAGAAAGAAAAGAGATGAAGGAGAAGGTGGCATCACTGTCCCATCTGATGGAGAGACTCTGGTGAGGGACCCTGGACCCAAGCAGTGCCTCTATGGGGCCCAGGGACAAGGGCCACTCAGAGTGGGGTGCAGGTCATTCTCCACCCCACTCCTTGCCACATGGATGATGGGGCAGATTTGTTTTCCTGAAGGATTGGGCCATTTCACCAGCAGACAGGTGCAATACACAGTGAATCTGCAGCATCAGGGAAGACGTTGTCAGCAGAGGGTGTCCCAGGCAATTGATCATGGTGAGAGTAGGAGATACCAGCAGACTGGTGCTTAAACACATGAGAGATACCATCCTCTGTCTCTTGGGCTTCCAGAAGTAGCTGGAGATTTTGAGGGCAGATGGCCAAGAGCCAGGTGGCTCAGTGGTAAAGAATCTGCCTGCCAATACAGGAGTCACTGGTTCAATCCTTGGATCAGGAAGATCCCCTGGAGGAGGAAATGGTGACCCACTCCAGTATTCTTGCCTGAAAAATCCCATGGACAGAGGAGCCTGGCGGGTACAGTCCATGGGGTCGCAAAGAAACACGTCTTAAAGAGACTGAGCATGCACACGTGGCCAAGAGCTCCTATAACTTGGGCATCAGTGTTAATATCAAGGTGCTGGGGCTACAGTGGTTTACAAAGCAGAGACGATTCTGCTCGCAAGGAGCTTACCGTCTAATGGGTCGTAGTAATCACTCTGGTACCATCCTCTGTGTATGTGCTCCTCAGGAGAGGTACCAGGAACCACGAGATAGTCTAATGGGAAGGATGACGATAAGAATGATGATTTGTGGTTGTGCCACGTGGCTTGCAGGATCTTAGTTCCCCAACCAGGAACTGAACCCAGGCCCTTGGCAGTGAACTCACCACTAGACTGCCAGGGAAGTCCCAGGAAGGATTTGTTTTAGATTAGGGGTCAGGAAAGGACAATTTGAGAATGTAATATTTAAACCAAGAGCTGGAGAGGGGTAGGAGTTGAGCCAGGTGAAAAGCAGGGGATATGTATTCCAGGCAGAAAGAACAGCAGGTGTAAAAGATATGGAGACAGATCCTTGGCCATCTGGAGGCTGAGAGAAGGCCAGGGGGGCAGGGACATGAAACAAAAGAGGGGAGATGAAACAGAGGAGGCTGGGGAGGGTGAAGGGGGGGTCAGACCTCACAGAGCTGCATTAAGACTTTGGATGTAAACCTAAGTGCATTGGGCGGGAAAGTGGTGCCATTAGACTCATGTTTTACAAAGCTGACTCTGGGATCTGTGTGGAGAATGAATTGGGGACAAGGGGTGTGCAGGGAGAAAAGGGTGGAGGTGAATTCAGTTGCCTAAGGGAGAGATGATGATAGCATTTCCAAGGTGATTAGAAGTATTTAAAAACTTGAGGGCAACCCTCATGGCTCAGTGGTAAAAAATCCGCTTGCCAATGCAGGAGACACAGGTTTAATTCCTGGTCTGGGATGATCCCACATGCTGCGGAACTGGGGTGCCACAACTATTCAGCCTGTGCCCCAGAGCCTGGGAGCTGCAGTTACTGAGCCTGCCTGCCCTAGAGGCCCATTCTCTACAGTGGGAGAGGCCAGGACAATGAGAGCCCATACCCTGCAGCTAGAGCAGAGCACTCCTTCACCACAACTAGAGAAAAGCCTGCACAGCCACGAAAGCCCAGCACAGCCAACAATACAGAATAAATAAAGTAAAACGGGCTTTTCTCAGGCTCTTTCCTTGGTATTCCTGGCCAACTTTACACAAAGCAAGTGGCAAATATTTGAACCACGCCAGTCTGTCCCACGTGTGACCTATTTTGCTTGGAGTTACCAGAGATCTGATGATGTCATAGGGCCATCCCCCTGCTTCCAAGCTGGACCACACCTGACAGGAACGTAAGGCTCTCTTGAGAAAGCTTTCACAATTTGTATAATCTCTGCTTGTGTTTACAGTAATTACTGTTAGGAAATCTCTATCTGTGTTTCATCTGAATGCCTCTTGCTCTGATGTTCCTTGATTCTTGATGGAGATGAAGATGCTAAAAGAAGAAGTCTGGGCTGCCAAGTGCAAATGGTGTTCTGACAGTTCTGAATCATGTCTGTCTATTCCACAGCTCAAGTGACTTGTTAGCGACAAAGAAAAATGCCTGAGTATCCCTAGAAGAGGGATTTGATTAGATTTTGTAGCTGTTTAGCTCACTGCCAAGTTCTTTCCCTTTGCTACTCAAATGTGGTCCATGGACCCAGCAACATCACCTCAGAGCTTGATGCAGGATTGAATCAGACCCTGCATTTTAAACATTCTCCATTGGGCTTCCCAGGGGATGCTAGTGGTAAAGAAAGTGAAAGTGAAGTATATGAACAACTGAAAGCTCAGTTGTGTCTGACTCTTTGCGACCCCATGGACTCTAGCCTACCAGGACCCTCCGTCCATGGGATTTTCCAGGCAAGAGTACTGGAGTGGGTTGCCATTTCCCTCTCCAGAGGATCCTCCCGACTCAGGAATCAAGCCCAGGTTTCCGCGTTGTAGGCAGACGCTTTACCGTCTGAGCCACCAGGTAAGCCTCGGTTGGAAGTCTAGTGGTAAAGAACACACCTGCTAAAGCAGAAGACAGACATAAGAGATGCAGATTCAGTTCCTGGGTCAGGAGGATCCCCTGGAGGAGGGCATGACAACCCACTCCAGTATTCTTCCTGGAGAATCTCATGGGTAGAGGAGCCTGGTGGGCTACAATCCATGGGGTCGCAAAGAGTTGGACATGACTGAAGTGACTTAGCAAGCACGCATTGGGCATTTCCTGGTAGCTCAGTACTAAAGAATCTGCCTGCCAATGCAGGAGACACGGGTTCCATCCCTGAGTCAGGGAGATTCCCTTGAAGAAGGAAATGGCAACCTGCTCCAATATTCTTGCCTGGAGAGTCCCATGGCCAGAGGAGCCTTGTGGACCACAGTCCCTCGGTCTCAAAAGGGTTGGACACGACTTAGCGACTAAAAAACAATAGTCAGGCAATTCATAGGAACGCTGGTTTTGAGAAGCGCTGCCTCAGGTCACCCTAGGGCCATCTAAAAGTGGGTGGGCAGGGACAGTCACAAGACACCTGAAATGCTGCGAGCCTCGGCAAGCGGTGAGGGAGACCGGACTGGTCCAACAGGAACTGGATTTTCTCTGGAAGTTCCTGGTAGCTCCCAAGTCACTCAGAGCAGTTCAGAGACAATGTTGTTTCCTGGTTGTGTGACTGGTGTGAGGCCCTGCGGGGACCGGCCCCTGGTGCTGAAAGGCTGCAGGTGGAGAGAGCTGGAGGGCTCCCCTCCCCCACGGCATGGAGAGAGCTTGGCCCCTCTCCTCTTAGTCTGGTCCGTGTTCTCTCTGTGGGTGCTTAGGGTGACTCTGGCCTCCTTCTGAATCGAGCTGTCCAATGAGCAGGAGAAAGGCTCTCTGAGCATCTCAGAGAGGTTAAAAGCTTTGGTGGATTATGGACACAGCTGGGATGGGGGGTGGAAAGAGAGGGTGGGATGTATGGAGAGGGTCACATGGAAACATGCATTGCCATGTAAAATGGATTGTTATCGTTGTTTAGTCGCTCAGTCATGTCTGACTCTTCGCGGCCCCATGGACTGCAGCACGCCTGGCTTTCCCGTCCTTTACCATCTCCTGGAGCTTTCTCAAATTCATGTCCATTGAGTCGGTCATACCATCCAAAATGGATAGCCAATGGGAATTTGCTGTGTGACTCAGGGAGCTCATACCCAAGCTAGGTAACGGGCTGGAGGAGTGGGATGGGGTGGGAGATGGGAAGGATGTTCAAGTGGGAGGGAACATAGGTAAAAACCTATGGCTGATTCATGCTGATGTTTGGTAGAAACCAACACAATATTGTAATTCAATTATCCTTCAATTAAAAAAAAAAAAAAAAGCTTTGGTGGAACAGAAGGTCCAGATCCAGGGGTTCTGAAAGCTTTGCCCACACTGTGTGGTCAGCTGCTCCAGGTCAGTGACTCCTGCCCTCTGCCCAAGGGGTGTGTGACACAGACACCAGACCCAGCCCGGGAAAAAAAAGGCATTGTGTTTTATTAATACGACCGCTCTCCTGAGGAGTGTTTCAAGGCACAAAACCCAGGCTAGAATCAAGTTGTTTTCCTCTGTCTTCCCTGGGACTGGTCTTCCCACAGCATCAGACAAAAGGGACCCAAACTGCAGGCCGCTTAAAGCATGAGGTTTGTAAATACTGTAGAATCAAACACTACTTCTGGCTTTTATTGACTGTAACTTGTTCACTTCGCTCAGCACTGGAACATTTATCAGGGCTCCTTGGCCTTTGTTCCTTTGTCTTGGTCCTGCCGAGTCTTCTTTGCCCGGTCCCTCCTGCCCACCAGCCTTGGTCCCTCCTGCCTGCGCCCCGTCTGCCCCCTGACCCATCACTCCAGTGTCTTCCTCGCCTGTTCCCACTTAACCTCCTGTCCCTTCTCCTCCCCTCCTGCCTCTCACGCTGCTCCGGGATCTTTTGAAATGTCTCCTCTCCCTCCTGCCTCCCCGCACTTTCATTTCCAGAGGCCGGCTTCCTCACTCTCACCCCTGCCTCTCAGGGCTATTTTTCTCTTTCCTCCCAAGATCCACCACAGAGTTTTTTTCATTTCCCCCTTTTCTCTACAGGCAACAGGGGGATCAGAGGACGAGAGATTTCAGAGTCAACAGGACACAGCCTGTGTTAACACGGACGGTTGACTTTCTGAGTCAGAAACGCTTCTTCGGCGCCTCGGGTGGCGGCCGCCTGGTCCCTCCTCAGAGCAGGACGGGTGGGAAGAGGACAGAGGCACAGGTCGTCCCCTCTCACCTCCCTGCCCCGTGTTCCCACACATCACTCCCGCCCCAGCCCTTTCCTTCACGTCTCAGGACGCGCCCCCGCCCCCCAACCAACACACACAGCCGCCCCCTGGGTGCCCGTGCCCCCTGGGTGCCCGCGGGGCAGACAGGTTTGTTGTGGCTCCGCTAAGACCCTCGGCGTCCTCCTGCAGTGTCCCTCCCTGCTCCCCAGCCAGCCTGCTCTGTGCTTAGGAGTCTGTTTTGAGGTGAAGGAGCGACAGCAGCAGTGGGGTTCCTTCCCAGGTGCGGCTCATGGGCCCGGGAGGCGCCAGCAGCGGGCCCACAGTCGAGGAACAGGAAGCTCTCTCAAAGCCCCCCGCCGTCCAGGGTCACGGCCAATGGGTCCAGGAGGCGCTAGACAACGTTCTTGAGGGGTGGGCGTCTCTCTATGCCTCTGGGCAAAGCGTCCTCAAAACACAGAAAACCAAGAGGGGAAAGAAACAGAGCCCTGAAGAGACACCCTGGGAACCACAAGACAGGCGTTCTCAAGTCCGCCATCTTCAGCTGGGCCTTCTCCAGGCGCCTTGCAGAGGCTGACGCTGCTTTCTCGGTTGCAGGGGGAAATGGAGGTTACACCCAAGAAAGCCAGTGAGGGATCTGTGAGAAACCCCTCCTTTTCCCAACAGTGCTTGGCTCTCACGGTGTCTCCACTTGTCCACGTCAGCCACAGGCAAGAGGATCAGCGGAGGAATGCCCGCTTGAGGGCGCGTCGGCCGGGGGCCAGCCTTGCTCAGGCTCCGGGACCCTCGGCTGCTCCAGCCTTCCCCTTGCACCCCTTCCGCACCCAGCTCAGACCTGTGCCTTCATCCTCCACCCAGCAGTGCCCACTCTGGCGGGAGAGGAGGTCAGGGGCCTGCACACCCACCCTAGGGCGGGGGAGAAGCAGGAGGTTCAAGTAAACTAGAACAAGTCCCGCCAAGCCCAGCCGCGCCCTGCTGTTCCGCGTCCAGCGCCAGATGCGGACCTGCTTAGCTTCTCTCAGCAAGCATTTCTGAGATGAGGAGGGAGCCATGCTGACTTGAGGACGGGAAGCGTTTCGATTTCTTTTCCCTGCCTCCCGCTTCCCAACGCCCCCACAGCCTTCTTTCCGCACACCGGCTGAGGGGAGTAGAAAAATAACTATGAATATAAATCTCCACCTGAGTTCCTTTCACATCGACTAAATAAGCAACTAACTTGCCAATAAATTACTATTTAAAAATGTGTGGACACATGGGCATATATATGCGTGTGCATATGAACATATACACACGCATATATATACATGCATGTGTGTGTAGTTCCAAGCTTTTCTTCCTTGCCCCGTCCCTTGCAGGCAGGCAGCTTCAGACAAAAGCCTCCGTCCCCTCCAGAGGGCCTCATCGGGTCATGGGTGCCACGTAGTTGGCAGGGGAAGAGGCCCAGCTTGTTGTGCAGGCGGCCGGTCCACCAGGAGGGGTTGGAGCTGTCCAGGACTTCAACCACCTCTCCGCAGCGGAAGCCCAACTCGTCGTCCTCCAGGGCCTCGAAGTCGTACAGCGCCCGGGCCCACCGCACCCGCTGTTGGGGAAAAACACAGAGAGGCCCTGCTGAGCCCGGGCTGGCCAAGCTGGGCCCGAGTCACCCGGCACACACACGGAAGAGAATCTGCTGGCCCTGTGGTCCAGACAAAGCTCTCTGTGAGCAGCCTGCCCTGAAGGCTGATGGATGGCTTTCCAGAGAGGTCTCAAACCCTGCTGCCACTGAAAGCAGACCCGGGTGCCTAGCCCTGAGCAACCCCTGAGCCTATCCCCCAAGGCAGTGAGAAGATCCTTGAGAGCTGCTCTTCCCTACATCAATAGGTGGTCTTTTTATCTTCCTCAAGTGACACACAGAACATAGCATGCCCAGACTAACAGTCCTCGGTGCCAGCACAACCTCATCAGTGATAAAGGCAACAGATCTCCCTCTGCTAGAATGGCAGCCAGGAAATACGAGAACCGGGCAAGGCCTGACAGCCAAACTGAGAACAGCAGGCTGGATGATGCCAGCTGGGATTAGCTCTGCCGGGGAACTTTCACCTCACCATCACTGGCTGGGTTCCCTCCACCTCTATGTGAACTCCATGCAGTGTGAGGCCTCTTCTGGAGGACCAACCGTCTCTCTACTTGGCCCCTCAGTCTCCTCCATTGAGCCCAGAGAGGGACGTTCACATACCCCAGCCACTTGGAGTTGCACCGGGTCAGTGTGTCTCCGGTGCATGAGGGCGGCATTCATTTCGGTGCCCATGCCCAGGCCACAGGGCCCATCGTTTATGTCCAGGCTGGCTCCACGGCGTTCCTAGAAACAGATGTGACAGATAGCCATCACCACACCGCTGGAAGCATCCCTCATGGGCTCCCCCAGCGCCTTGCTCCAATGCCATGAACACAGACAGAGCTCCAAGAATACTTACTGCAGAGGACAATAAACCCCAGATAAGGGAGAGAAGGTATAGGGTGATAAACAGACCTTAGGTTGTGAAGGTGATGCCAGATTTCACCCATTCAACCAAGGAATATTTATCAGGCACCTACCATGTATCTAGGACTGTCTTAAGCATGGGGATGTGTATCTGGAAAGAGAAGGCCCCTGTCCTCAGAGAACAATAGTTCAGAGGCGGAACCGTATGCTTTTATGTGATGAATGAGCAGAGAGAACTGTCTGAGTTGGCCCGGTGATCAAGGAAGGCTTCTTAGAGCAGGTGATGCTTAACTCCAGTTTAAGGAGTAGAATTGACTAGGAAATGGCATTTCAGACAGAAGGGACAGCAAATAAAAAGACTCAAAAGCATGAGAGAAAACGCAGTGAACTGTTCTGATAACTAGAGAAAGTACAGCAATGCAGGGATGTTTGTTTGCATGGGGAGGGAGCAGGGGATGAGGCGGGAGAGGCAGATCTGGGCAGCTCACGGAGGACTTTGTGTGCCCTGCTAAGGAATTTAGGGATGTTGTTATCGGGCTGTATTGTCCATCTCAGTTGAGCCACCTAAAATCCCACCTGGAACAAGGAGGGGATAAATAAAAAAATAAAAAAACAAAAAGCAAGGCTCCTTTTCTGGCCTTAATCCATTTTTCCTGTAGATCTCGACAGCCAGATGAGTTAAGGGGCACAAAAAGGTTTGGAATTGTGCTGATAGGAAAAATGAAGTCATTGTTCATGGAGTCCTCAGGGTGAGTGTGTGTATGTGAGTATGTATGTGTGTCTGAGTGTAGGTGTATGTGTGTATGTGTGCGCACGTGTGTTTGTATGTGTGTATTGGTATGTGCATATGTGTTTATATGTATATATACGCGTGTATGTGCATGTGTGTTTGTATGTATATGTGTGTGCATGTGTGTATGGATGTGTGCATGTGTATGTGTATATGTGTGTGCATGTGTGTATATATGTGTATGAGCGTATGTGCATGTGTGTGTGAATGTGTGTGTGTGTATATGTGTGTGTGTGTATGTGTTTAAGCAAGGACTCATTTAATTCACAGAGACGTCTTTGCCAAAAGCAGTTTCCATGTTTCTGCCCTCTAAGGACCCAGGATAATTTCTCTGGGCTCAGTGAGACCAGATGGGACCAGGCTTGGAGCGGGACACTCCTCCCCTGACAGACAGTCCTGGGGCCTCACCTGACCCCCAACATTTATTTGTTTCAGTTGTTTCCAGCACCGTGGGGTTTTCACACACTGAGTGGCAGTGGGGACAAGGTTGCTGAAGCCTGGGGGAGAGAAGGTCCTCCTCCACTCCCTGTGCCCACTGTGTCCTCCCCAGGTACCTGATTAAAATGATGCTGCGGCAGGTACCGCTGCTGTGACGGCAGTGGGGCCGGGGCCGGGGGATACTGCGAAGGAGGGAGCAGGGGGTGATCCGACGGCTTCCTGTTCATCGAAGGCCGGATTTCTTCTCCCACAGCCCCGCTCAGGGGATGGCCTCCCTGGGACCGCCGGTCCAGGCTGTTGCCCCGCTGACCCTGGGAGAGAACAGAGATGACACAGATCCAGCCTTTCCAGCAGCTGTTCCCAGACTTAGCTTCTTCTGACACCTCCAAGAAACAGCTGATGGGGGTGGGAGCAGCTTAAAGAAAATCAATGGTTCAGATCATCACATTTTCACAGTGGCCTGTGCATTCTCAGATTCTCCTGCTTTGGGGAGTTTGGGTCTCTGGTCCATACACTTTTCACCTGGTACCCATCTCGTCCTTCCTCGTGGGCTTGTTTTTCTCTGTGTAATCAAGCTTAAATATTCCATTTTACTGACACAATGCCACCCCCCCTCCTTATCACATGTTGCCACACCGCTGGACATCCTATCCTCCAGATAAGCTCTGCTATTGACTTTGCATGATTTTGAACTGTCATTTATAGCCTGGTGATAGAGACCCAAACAGCAACGCTCTCACAGCACCATGGAAACCAGGCCTGCTGCTGGGCATGTAGGGAGGAAAACAAGACCTTTCTCCTGAATGCTGCCACAACCTCATGACTCAGAGATACTTTCTTGTTATTTTTATTTAACAAACAATTACACAGAGCCCTGGGCTTAGCATATGCCAGGCACTGTCCTAAGCTCTTGGCAAAATGAACTCATTAAATCCAGTGTAGTGCCGTTTTACGTTTCCTCTCTCATCTCTGCATGCAAATCGTAGTGAATGAGTATCTCTGTCCATTTCCTGGTTGAAAGAATTCACAAGGTCTGTATTAACCTTTGTTTTCCTTTCTGAACTTTTGTGTGCATTTGGGAACACCCTTTTCTCCTTTGATTGTAACTTCTCAGGCTTAAAATCAACCTATGACTTGAAAGGGATGGTTTTCTTTACTTCTCCAAAGCACATGCTGCTTTGAAAAGTCTCAATGCCTTTTCAGATAACCTGTCCTTGAGATTTCAACTCTTCCATTCAGTGCTGGTTCCTATAATACCCATCTCCTATAACCATGATATTTCCTTTGAAATATGTTTTATAGATTGCGTGTGTGTGAATTTACTTTTGGAATCAAATTAACATTTCCTTAGTGCCATCTGGGGACCAGACTCTGTGGTGAGTGCTATGATTAGATCTCACTTATCCTCACCACAGTCCAATGAAGAAGGCATTATATTCTCTCCATTCTACAGATGAGAAAAACTGATGCGCAGAAAGTTTTCTTCACTTGACTGGGTATAGTTAGCGACGAAATCAGTTTTTAAAGCCAGGTCTGTTGGCGATCCATTTTTCAAAAGATTTTTTGATGCGGGACCATTTTTAACATCTTTGTCGAATTTATTGCAACATTGCTTCTTTTTACGTTTTGACTTTTTGGCCCCAAGGCACGTGAGATCTTAGCTCCCGGACCAGGGACAGAACCCACGCCTCCTGCCCTGGAAGGTGAGTGCTTGACCACTGCACTGCCAGGGAGGCCCCTGGAAGTATTTTCTATTAAGACAATACTTCATGTTCCAAACTGTTCCAAGAGCAAGAATTCCACCTCCGGTTTTCTCATCCAGTGCCCCCTGCTTCTACCCTCCACACCCCCAAATCCTGTCACAAAGCTCTACTTGCTGCATTCGTCCTGGACTCGAGGTTCTAAATACCCCTATGGGTAGCCCTACCACTTCCCCCAAGTTACTTCATCCTTGGGTAGCTCCTAAGCCAGGCTGAAAACTGTGATACGGTAACGTCTGTGAATAATGAAACAACAGTGTTTATAATAAGAGCCCGTGTATACTGAGTGCTTGGGGCATGATTAGGAATGAAGTAAGGGACGGACTACATCATTCTCTAACCTTCAGAACCATCCTATGAAGTAGCTGTCACTATTATCCCAATTTTGTGGATGAACAAACTGAGAATTAGAGAACTTTTCAAAGTCACATATCTAGAAAGTGTTAAGCTAGGATTTAAACTGAGATCTCTGCTTTTCAGAATATGCAGGGACCTGCCCATCAAATGCATGGTTTTAGAGGTTCACGTAGGGGACCCAAACCACCCAGAATCTCTGGACTGGGGGTGATGGGGGCCAGCAGCATACCTGTTCCTCCCGGGTCCTATCCCTCAGAAAGATCTGCTTCTGTTTGGAGATGGAATTCTTCCTGTAGTAGTCCACCAGCTTGTTGAGGGATGGAAACTTCTCTGTCCACAGGAAGTAATTACCCTTGTTGTCTCTCATGACTTTGAAGTGCTGAACGTCATCCTCATGCCTAAAGAGCAAGACAAATCCAAATCATGTATCACGTGGCGAGCATGTCTCTGCCTCCAGGGCTGACTGCGTCCAGGGATGCTGGGGTTCTGTTTGGGCAGGAAGTGGAGGTGACGGTGGCTGGCCCATCCCTCGGCAGGTGGGCTGGCCTAGTCAACTTCTAGGGGTGATTTCTGGGAGAGGCCACTCAGGACTCAAGCTGAGCTAGAGGGGATTTTTTTTTTTTTTTTTTTTTGCCACGAGGATTTTTGCCCCTCTGCTAGCCATTGAACCAGAGTCCACTGCAGTAAAAGCACCAAGTCCTAACAACTGATACTGGCATCGCCCTTTTACAAGCAGAAAATATTCCAAGTGCTTTAAAGACTACAAGGTTGAAGACTTTTTCACAATGTTTATTTGAAGCACGGCGATGCCTGAGACCTTACCAGGCTAAGAACTCTGCCAAGACTCAGAGGAGAGGAGTTTTTCAAGCCCTTCTTGTCTTTTCTGTTAACAGAAATAGTCTGAACCAGCTCCTTTAAGTTCAAAGACTACCCTGAGAAATCTGTCACGCTTTGTTCTCTATGTAGCAGGGATCTCTTGTTTGGTCTTGTTTTGCATAAACAAGGTTACAAAGTATTTTGAGTTGTTGGGGAAAAAAAATGTGCTGAGGCTCAGAGGTGGAGGGGCTTGGTCGAGGTCACTGTTAAGAGCAGAGTTGAGGCAAGGACCCTGGTTCTCTAATTCCAGTCTCATGAGCTGGAATGCTTTTTTTTTTTTTCCCTCATGTTAACTTCTTTTAGATCAGCACTTTGACACCAGCTGAACTCAGAAGCGATGGAGCATGTTTGTACCAGGGGTGGAGAATTTGGGTTTTATTCACTGAAAGAGGAGACTGGGCCTTTACTAACAGCCCCAGCCATTTTCTATCACTAAGTCAATCTTGTTTGGATGTCAAGTTTTCTTGGTCAAATGGACACATATTTATGTCTAAAAATAAACTGATGTTATTGATATCAATTGCATGACCCAGCAGAAAGGTTAAAAATTTAGACTGTTGGAGAGCAAAGATAATTCTTTCTAAGGGATGGATTTAGAGGTCTGTGTTCAGAGGGAGCAGGCGTTTTGATCTTCCTCCTCATCTTATTTTCAGGGTTCTGCTCAGAGACAGGCACATCTATGCAGTGACCTCTGCCTAACTACCTTGGGGTCATAGCTGACACTTGGCAATCAATCATTGCTTGCCCTTCACCTTTTAGCTTCGGTCACTCATATATGCTTTCTTCACTCCAGCACCACATGGCTCAACTCACAGTCATCACTCTCCACATCTGGGTGAGGAGGAGGGAATATTCTTGTGACACGATTATTCATCCACCATCTCTTAGTCAAAGAACTGGGAATGAGGAACATTAACTCTTTCACTCCCATGTACTGACAGGGTGCATGTCAAGACTGCGGTTGGTCATCGCCAATGGAGAGAGAGGGGCTGGACCACTGTCTTGAGGTCTGAGAAGGGCTGAGAAAGGGTGTAACTCAGGGCTCCAGAGTCTCAGTCTAGTGTTTCAGACCCTCAGCTAATCCTAAGTGATAGATAATTACAATTAGCTCTTAATTATCTGTGCCAGGACAGAAAGCAGATGTATAAATAAATTAGTGATTTTGCTTTGGAATGTATTAGACTACATTTCTGCAGAAAAGGTAAAACTGATCACAGTACTAATCACTATCACAAGAGCTTGCATAGCCTCAATGGCAAGGAAGATCATGACAGACATCAAAGCCGATCGTTTTTTGTAGAATTCATTTTAATCAAAGAATGATGAACCCTAATTCCTCATTGAAAAAGCCAGCCTCAACATGCAAACCAAGGGCACAAAGAGACGCCTTTCAATCTAACAGGTTGCTTGGTGTTGCCTCTAACTGTGGCCCTGAAGAAACAGATTTGAGGTGTAAGATTTATTAATAGAGAAAAAGTTCATGAATTAAGACCTAACAAGTTTAGAACCGGTGATACATTAATATTGGCCTGAGCTAAAATTTACCATCATCCAAGCTATAAAAACAGAAAGCTTTAGTTTAGGGAAATTAAGAATTTGAGTCAGCTTGCAAGAGCAATGCTTAAGAGACCAAGCTATTCTTAAGCCTGCTGGGGACACAAATGCATACACATGCTTGACCCATTATTATCATTATTTTAAAATTTATTGCCTTGGTTGCACCAGGTCTTAGTTGCAGCGTGTGAGATTTTTAGGTGTGCTGTCCGGGCTCTCGTTCCCTGACCAGGGACTGAACCGGAGCCCTCTGCCTTGGTGGCGTGGAGCCTTAGCCCCTGGACCACCAGAGAAGTCCCCTTCAGCCATTCTTTTTAAGTCCTTTCTAGTTATTCCTTAAAGTACTTATCCTTAAAGTACTGCACTTTCTTTCTAAATAGTGATGGGGCCTCCATTTATTACCTGAGATTGGACTTAGGAACTTAAAGCTGCATGCCTTTCAAATCACTTTGCAGAATCCAGACTGCACCTCCGGTCAGGTCACTTGCCAGTGAGGTTTCACCGTACAGGTGGCTGCTCCGCTCCCTGTGCTGCTGCTGCCATCCTTACACTTTCACATGTGGTCACCAAGTCTGATGTGTGATTCGCCGTCCCCAGCACGCTGACCACACGCCGTCTGTTCAGACTTGGGGCTTTTGTGTGTGGGGCTATGTCATGTTAAACTGAGTCATTTCCTCCCGAGGGTGGGGTGCCGCACACTGGCGAGACTTTGCTGTCAGAGTGCCCCCACCCCCAGGCCTCCTGGGCTCTGCTCTGTCCCTGTCAGTTTCACAGCATTACAGAGCGTGGAGGGTGGAGGTAGGCTTTCTTTCTGTGCAGCCAACTACGATTACGGATGTGTCCTATGGTGGTGCCTGGGGGTTTTGATTTTTCTCTGCCCTTCTTCAGACAGGCATTGGTAGTAAAAGAAAATGCTAAGATTGCAACCCTGGACTTCCCTGGTGATAGAGTAGATAAGAATCCGCCTGCTAACATAGGGCACATGAGTTTGATTCCCTTGTCTGAGAAGACTCCACATACTGCAGAGCAACTAAGCCTGTGAGCCACAGCTACTAAGCCCATGCACCTAGAGCTTGTGCTCCACAAGAGAAGCCCCTGCAGCGCACTGCGAAGAAGAGGAGCCCCCTCACTGTAGCTAGAGAAAGCCCGAGTGCAGCAACGAAGACCCAGCCCAAACAAAAATAATTAATTTAAAAAAAAAAGATTGCAAATCCAAGATGGATGTGGACCTCTGGAAAGTCTCTGTTCCTTCTCCCTTCCCATTCCCCTTCCACAGACAGTCACCCAGCACCCATGGTGCTGTAAAACACCAGAGGTGAGGTTGATAAAAATCCTGTCTTTCCAGAAGCACCGGGGCTGGAAGGGGAGGCAGGTGAATGTATTGATACATTATGCCTGGGCCCCTTGCCACCATGCTCCTGAAGGATAGGTCATGTTTAAGAGGTCACCTTGTCGTTTTAGTGCTTTAGTAGGTCAGGGCGGAGTCAGGATTGGCCAGTACCTGACGGATATGGAGAAGTCCCCGGGGAGCTCTGGCTGGCCCGGATGATGAAGCAACCGAGTTCCTTGCCCATCAGCAAGCTCTCTGCCTGGTGTCGTGAGAGGCCTTCGTGAAACCACCTAACAGGTGAGATAAAAACAGAGGATTTTGGTGAGAGGCCAGACTGATGGGGTTTGGGAGTAGGGAGGGAAGAAAGTCGGGGAGAGATGACCCACAGGGAGAAGGGTTGAGGAGAGACCCCAAGAGGGACCAGGTGCTTTTGAAACCAAACAGACGCTCTAGCAGTTTCCAGGCGAGGCAAGTGAGTGTCCCCCGAGGGACCTCCTGCCCTGTCTGCCCAGGAGAAGTCTCTCTCCTGCCTGCTTGGAAATCCTGAGTCATGGAAATGTGCCACTGCACAAAACGGGACAGTGTGGGAGGGACTCACTGCAGGAGCAGCCACCTGCTGGTGGCTGTGAGAGGGACATCTCCAGACAGGGGCTGCAGGGGCAGGGGGTGCGCTGGGAGGACAGGGCTCCCTTCACGCTGGGGCGGGTGCTGGCTTTAGGCTGAGACCTCGGTGGCCGGGAAGAAGGGTCACAACCGAGGGCCTCTGGGTGGCATGGGGCAGGAGTGGCTGTGCCTTGTGCCTGGCAGATGCTGTGGGGCACCCAGGGAGGTCCCCACGCTCGCTTGGAAGTGAGCGAGGCTAGTGGCAGCCAGAGAGGCGCCCACCCAGCCGGCTCCTGGGCCCTCCCTAAGAAACCCGGCTGGAAAATGACCTTTACTGTGGAAAGAAGGAACTGAGAAGAAACTGCTCTTTCAGGTTAGCAGTCAGCGTGGCAGCCTTTGGAAGTGTTGCTGCAGGCGGTGCAGCGAATGTGAAAAAGGCTGAGCACTTGCACGCAGGGCAAGGCAGACAGTGGCTCCAGCCGCAGGGCAGGAGGCCGGGAACCGCTCTCAGCCTGTGGAGAAGAGCACGTGTTCGCAGTTCCTGGGCGGCCAAGGGTGGGGTGGGGGCAGTGTCCCTTTGCTGCAGCATGGCTACCTAATCGCTGCCCCCGGAAGGCGAGCACGTGTCCCTTTAAGGTGAGCGTCAATGGGCCTCTGTGAGCCGTTCCCTTGTGCCCTTTGGAACTTAGGAACTGAGCAGACAGAGGTGGGGAGGATTATCTTTTTCCAGACCTGGGACTGCAGCGCAAGGCTGGTCAGGCTCTGAGGGGCCGGAAACAGAGGGTTTTTGACTGTCCTCTGCCTGGAGATCCTGCCGGAGTAGGTGCCATACAAACCCGCAGGACTGATGAGCGGCCACCACAGCAATATAATGGGGAGGGAAAAGAATGGGACCCCTCCACAGCAGCCATCCTCAGAGGAAATCTCTTGAAAGAGGGAGCAACCAGAGAGGGAACTGTTTAGAAAACACACACTTGTCCTCTATCTGGGTTTTGTTGAAGTCACTTGAAAGAAGTGACTTCTTTCAAGACTTACAAAAATGTCCACACGCTACTTGTGAAATGAGTGCCAGAGTTTCATATTACACTTCGGTTCCAAAGCTATTCATTCACTGAACAGCTTTTGTTAACCATGTTCTGTGTGCCGGGCCCTCTTCTGAGGATGTAGTGAATGTAGCGGTGAGCAGAACGGACAAGCAGCCTCATGGAACTCACATTCTAGTGGGGTAGGGGCAGACATATCATAAACGGTGAAGTAGCTAGAGCGTGGAGTCAGCTGATGTGATGCGATGAGGAAAATGAACACAGAGCAGAGGTGGGGAGGGGGGCCATTTAAAATGTAGTGGTAGGGAGGGCCTCACTGCAAGGGTGGCGTTCCAGCCCCAAGGAGATGGGGGAGGGGAGGAGGAAGCAGCAAAGGAGACGAGGAAGGAGAAGCCAGGGAGATGGGAGGAGAGCCAGGAGGAAGAATGTCCCGGAAGCCCAGTGAAGAGAGTGACGATGCTGAGATGATGGCCGGCATTGGCCACTGGGCCCTGCAGTTCACTGGGACCTTGATAAAAAGGATTCCAAGGAGTCGTGGGGCTTCTGGGGAGAACAGGAGGAGAGGAATTAGAGATAGCGAATATAACGATTCTTTGGAAGAAGTGGAGTCGTAGTGGGAAGGGGATTTGGGATCGAGGGTTTTGTTGGCTGGTTTCATGTTTTGTTTTGTTTTTTTTTTTTGTAAGCTGGGAAAAATCGCAGGATCTTTGTCTGCTGCCGCGTATGAGCCAGCAGAGAGGGCGGAAAGCTGATGTGGGAGAAAGGGGAGGACTTCTCCTCGAAGCACAGACGGTTCTTTCCAAACAACTGCAGGAAAGGCAGTGTCTGAGCAGTTGCGGGATGTGGGTGGAGGCAGTGAGTCAGGACGGGTGGCGCAGTCGGGCTTTTCTGGGGGCCTCCGCTGTCCTGGAAGCCAGGCAGTCGGCTGAGAGTGTGTGTGTCGGGGGGTGGGCGGAGGAGCTGCAGGTGTGCTGTGCTCACCTGGAAGGTGACAGGGCAGCCTCAAGGGCCCCCTGGCTGAGGCCAGTGGTCATTCTGCTGGTTCAGTGGTCAGTGCTGATTCCCTGTGAGGGGTACGGTCGCACCTCACCGGAGTCACCAACACCGCTTTGGTTTTCTAACAAACCTTTGCTCTTCAGCTAGACCCTGACTCTCAGACAAGATTAGATTTCTATCTAACCCTTGTGGTCAATTCTTGAGACGCACGTGACCCAATCTCAACTTTTCGTTTCCTCTTTATGGAGGGAATTTCCCCGACCTCTCTCACTGAGTGCAAACACGGTTTCGGGAAGCTCAGGGTATCAAGAGCTTCGTCATGTCATCCTGGAACTGGGATGGAAGGTGGGTTGAGAGGGGAGAAGAGCTCTTGAAGCAGCAGCTGTGGAGGTGGGGTGGCCGACAGCGCCCCCACTGGAATTCTTGGAAACACCATGGTTACAATCAGAGACGGCTTTGGTTTATAAATTTAAAATAGGCGATACTTGCACATGGTATCAAATTCAGAAGAGAATGCCGTGAAATGCAAATCTCCCTCCCACTCCTGGCCTTCAGCTGCGTGGTTCCCTCTCCAGAGGCGACCGTTTTTGACAGCATCTGGGCTGTGCACGGATAATTTTAGTGGCTACTGAAAAAGTAAGGGGAGTGTGTGTGGGCAGGCCTATCTCTGCAGGCTGGAAATACTTACTCAGGAAACTCGATGTCTATAAAATTCTTGGGCACATATCCCTCTTGGCTCCCAAGCTCCGCCTTGAACCACTCCTCTTGGTTGCTTAGGATCTACAGGGAGGAGAAGGAAGGATGAAGTCACTGAGGGGAGGACACCAAGAAGCAGGAGAAATGGGCCGCAGGGCAAAGAGCCCACGCACCCCAATCCAAACCCCACCCAATCCTAAAGAACAAAGGCTTTTTGAAGTTAGAGGAAAATAAGTCAAAGAAGTCTTCCCAGGTAGTGTAGTGATAAAGAGTCTGCCTGCCAGTGCAGGAGACATAAGAAACAAGAGTTTGATCCCTGGGTCGGGAAGATCCCCTGGAGGAGGAAACGGCAACCCACTCCAGTATTCTTGCCTGGAGAATCCCACGGACAGAGGAGCCTGGCAGGCTACAGTCCACGGGGTCACAAAGAGTCGAACACGACTGAACGACTAAGTGCACACACACACACACACACACACACACACACACACACACACACATGCCAAAGAAACCACAGAACCACTGGAGTAGGGAGCAGCAGGCTTATCTTTGGAGTTTGGCTTTTCTTGTCCCCAGGCTATCTTTGTACACTTGGGCCACCTCCTCATGTGACTCCACCCTGGTGTGGCCTCCCAGACTCAGTGCTCAGGGGCTTCTCTGAACCCCTCTTCTCCTGTTTTGAAGATTTGTGTCTCAGATCTTAGCACTTTAAGCTCCTTATCTAGGCAGGTGGTTTCTCCTTCTCTGCTAGGTAACCAAGAACCTTTTACAATTTTAATTTGTTCTGACTTTTTTACGTTAGTGGATTAAAACTTAAACATCAAGTGGGGGCTAGCTTTGAAAACAGTAACTCTTTGTGTTCATATTCCATGTTTGCACAGTTTGGACATAACTCAAGATACCTGGAATACCTTTTCTAAATTTGCTTTTAGATTGCAATCATAGGCAAAACCAGAAGTGTTTTCTCATTACTATAAGGTCTTACCTTGACCATGACCCCAAACGTTATCACCTGCCTCGATTACTTATATGACTTTCCAGACTTGGCTCTATGTGGCTTCTGGTCATTTCAGAAAATCTCCTATCATCAAAAGACAAATACTTGACTTCCTCTCCACCCTTCCCTGATGAGAATATTTCTAAAATATGTAGCGTAGACTCAAACAATAATTCAAAACAAAGATGGCAGAACAAAAAGATGGAAAGAACCTTGACGATGTCATGGAGCTTCTAAATTAGCCGCTTAGGAGCCCTCCAACGCCCGGACTTTGTATGAGAAATTATAAATCTTTGTTATCATTTAGGCCATTTTAAGTTTCTGTTTCTCATAGCTGAAAACTTCTTAACTGATGGAAGAGAAATGATAAAGAGGAAAGCAGAAGATGGATAGGAAAGCTTACTTGGAGCAGGGATTGCCTGGGTTGCCCAGGTGAGTTATCTAGGCGAAGTCTGATGACAAATTACTACTTCCAGGGCTTGGGGAAGTGAGGTGTGTTCTCGGGACAGAACTCCTCAGCCTGGCGGGAGTTTAGACTGTGACCCCAGCAGTAGGGAGAGGGGGAAACCAGGGCACAGGGCCTTGTAGCCCACGTCCAAAAGTCTGGATTTCTATCTTGAAATGTAGGGGGAGCCATCAAAGGATTTTCATCAGAGAAACAGCACAGTGAGAATCAGTGTTAAGAAAAGTGTGCGGTATCACAACTTGAAGATGGACTGGGGGGTGAAGTCAAGGGAGAGAGTGTGGGAAGAGAAGCACAGCCATCCAGGCATAGACGAAGGAGATCTGGGCTAGGTAGAAGTGAGGACAGATTTCAGAGGAATCAGGAAGCACAAACGGGCAGGATTTCGTGACTGTTCGAGGAGCTGAGGGAGAAGGGGATTCTGGGATGGCTTTGGATTTCTTGCTTGGGAGACTGAGTGGGTGGTGACGCTTTTACCAAAATAGAAAAGACAGGAGGAGGAAGAGGTCTGAGGGAAAGCTCATGGACCCCAGATTGCCTGCGGGTGAATTAAGTTGCCCCCGGGACCCTCAGAGAAGGAAAGCTCAGAGAGCATTGGAGATGTATGTCTGGGCTCAGCAGTGAGGTGGGGGCTGGAGCTGGATTTCAGAGTCATCCAAAAGTGGGTGGACTTGAAGCTTCTGGTATCTGCCTCCCAGAGACGGGAAGAGAATTGAAGAGAGCAATGTAATTGAGAAGCAGTGATGACCTAGTTCTTATATCACTCCTGAGTTTGGAAGGAGAAGCCCTTGGCCCTTGGGTCCTTGGTCCCCTAGATGTCTGACCTTAGGTGAGTCAATTATCATCTGCAAAATGGGGGCAATAAAAACTGGCAGCCCCTTCATGGAGCTGATGCGAGGATCCAGTGCTCCCTTATCCCTGGACGTCCTCCAGAGAGTACAGGCTGTGTTTTTAAATATGATTCTGTCAAACGTAATATTCTTATGAGGAGAACTCCAGGTCAGAAGGACATGGAGGGTTGATAAGTTCTTTAAAGTCTTCTATGTGTATGTTTTGAATGTGATCATTTGTTCTGAAGAAATAAAAGTGTGTCCCATATTTGAGTTCTAGAATTGCTGAGAAAAGGAAACTTTATAGTTTTTAACATCAAATTTGACTGTTAGTATCACTAAGGACGTGTAGGTATGTGTGTGCTGAGGGGGGTGGCGGGGGGGTAGGGGAGCAGGAAATCTAGGTCAAAAGAACTAGGAAACTCGGCACCAGGGCATCGTCATCACATAAAAACACAAGGGCATTTTACTCTGTGCCATCTCCCCCAAATTTCAAGGCTCTGGAATTCCTTTCTCCCATCACATGGGAAGATGTGTGGCTTGGGCAGCAAATGTCAAATACCAAGGTGAGCAGGGATGAAGTAAGAGAAGCCATTTGGAAATGGGCTCATCGCGGTAGGAACTACATTTTGCACTTAGCTCTCTGACCCAAAACTGGCTGTAATTTTAGTAATCATGGCTCATACTCATTTACACCCTGTAGCCACCGAAAGATTATCCCACAATGCCATCCATTTTCCTCACCACCTGATGCTTGGTCTGCCTGACATTGTGTTCCCAAAGAGGCAAATTTATAGGCTCTTTATGATGTATAAAAGGCAAGGGTTTAAAAAAAATCTCATTTTCAGCAAAGAAGAGTCTTTGGGGGTGGTGGTGGTTTCCTCCTGCCGTTGTTGGCAGGGCTGGTACTTCCTGTCCCTCTCATCTCTCCATCTCCTCCGTTTCTCTATCTCTTGTCCCCATCGTGCAAACCTGCGCAAGGAGTTCAGCCTAAACCCATGAGGTTTTACCCTCAACTTCGCTGTAACTTAACTCTTACGATGTTGCCTGCCTTGGAATCATTTTCTGGGTTACGTGGCCTGAGAATAAGTTAGACGTGGGAAGAGGACAAAATGTACATTTGGAAGAATTTCAAAACTGGATGAAATTATAGCTCTTAGAGGCATAGCAGAAATCAGAAGTGTTGAAGAAGTTAATTACATAGGGCTAACTCTGGGGGGCTCTTTGGTCGCTGTTTTAGTGGGAAGAAATGGGGTCGTGTTAGATGAACTGCAGAAGCACATAGAGATGGCCTGAGTCGAGAGACATTTTTAATAATGACTGGCAGATTCGAGTGGGAAGGGTAAACTGGGTGCTGTGTGCAGCTGCAGGTCGAGAGGTCGTGATATGCATGTGCAACATTCAACTCCTGACTTTTGGAACTCTTCTCTCATAGGAGAAGTCATTTGGCTAGAGTTCCATGTCCGCCATCTTGTTTACCATTCTGGAATCAGCATCTAGTGAGCAACTGCTGTTTGCACTTGGATGCTGGGAATACAGAGATGAATAAACTGGGGCCTACACCCTGGGGACCTCACAGTCTGCAGGGGGCAGCTGGTGATGAGCAAATCAGACAGTTTTTGTATCTTCTAATGAAAAAGTCTGTTTAGTGTTTTAGAACTAAAGGCGTAACATGAAAGAGCACTCAGGAGTGCATTGCTGGAGTAGTCAAGAACTGGCCTTGAAAACAATTTCTAAAAACCCCCAAGAAACAGAATACCAATTTCCAGGCTCCTGGGGCTTGCTACCCATATCTGGAGGAGACACTCATACGTGGAGACCCACAGGCGGGCCCACTGACCACCATGATACCGACCTTCCATGTGACTCAGCCAGCAAGCCCCATCCCTCTTCCTCTTTACCACTATGGCTGCAATGGATAGAATTTGAAAGGAAGGAAGGGTTTTACTTTCTGATAGAATTCTAAATGAGTGTGCAGAAACACAGTTTAACAACTCAAGAAATATGTACTGAGCCACCATCTGGGGCCGTGACTTGTGTTAGATGCTGGGAAGACACAAAGATGAACCTAGCAAGACTCTGCTCTCAGACCAGTGGTGGGATGACACACTCATTCAGTCGTTCATTGACTCTTCCTCACCTTTCTGCAGGCCCAGCCTCCACTCCTGCAGAGCTCTGGGGAGTGAAGCAGCCACTATGAGACTAAACAATCAGGATGGCATGGGGGAGAGCAGCAGAGGTGGTGCTCCGGTGCAGACAGTAGAGCTCGCCTGCTTGTAAGTAGGGTGTGACTGCCTTGAGCACAGTGTGTGAAATGCCATGGAGGAGCTGAAGAGGGCGTAATGAGTTTCCTGTAGTAGTGGGGTGTGGGGAGGATTCATGAGAGTTCCCTGGCAGAGGTGGTCAAATGCATGTGTGCAGAAGGACATTCAGAGTACAGGGAGAACCTGGAAAAGGACAGTGTACATATTGCAGTGTGACTTGGGCCATTTCATACACAAAGATGTGTATGTGTGTTTGTGTATGTGTGTGTATGTGTGTATACATGTTCTTGCACTCAAGCATGATGAGGTTGGGTGGTAGGTTGAGTTCAGATGGCTTAGATTTCCATCCACTGGTCACGGGGAACCACTGAACACTTCTGAGGAAGGAAGTAATATGATCCAATTTATCTTCTAGAAAGATCCGTCTGGGTCTAGTTTTTAAAATGAAGAAGGAAGAGAGAGGAGAGAATGAGGTCAGTCAAGGGGATGTGGCAAACAGTCAAGGGGAGAATGAGTGATATTGACAACACGGGGATCATTTATGGATCATTCGGTTTCCTTTTGACTGGTACCAGGCTCCTCACTGATGAAGATGTGGGTTGCTTGGGAGACAGGATAAAATATTCAGAGTGGAGTACAGTGTTTCAAGGTGGGACAGAGCAGTTTCAAGTCCTATAGGTGTTTAGCAGGGTCCTTACATTCTACACTCAGGAGGTCACTAGTGGACTTTAACGGAGTGTTGTGGGTAAGAGTCAGATTCCAGAGGGTCTAGTGGAGTGAATGGGAAGTGAGGAAGTGGAGATGGCCAGCACAGAGAATTCTTCCCAGTGTGGCCATGAAGGAAAAGAAAGAAATTAGGAAAGATTTTTGCTTTTTGTTTTTCCTTTTCTGGAGAATAGGGAAAACTTAAGCCAAATGGTTTGGTTTGAAATGGGAGGTGAGGATGGGACTTGCCCCCACACCCCCCTCCTAGGGGCCTCTTTTGGGTGCGAACACTGCAGAGTGGTTGATAACCGCATGGTCACAGTACCCAGCAGGGAAGGGAGGGACTTCTCACCTTGTCCCAGACCCTTCAGTGACCTTGGTAAGGTCCCGAAGAAGTGAAGGTCACTTTTTCCTGGGTCAGCAGCCCAAGAAGTATTTTGACCTTGAGAAGCTCCAGCATTGAAGGTGTGCTCTTGGCAGCCACATTGCCAGATCTTGCACAGTGAGGGCAGTTAGAAAGATAAGCACTTGGAGTGGGGAATGCATGCACGCTAAGTCGCTTCAGTCGTGTCCGACTCTTTGCTATCCCATCGACTGTAGCCTGCCAGGCTCGTCTGTCCATGGGATTCTCCAGGCAAGAATACTGGAGTGGGTTGCCATGCCCTCCTCCAGTGGATCTTCCTGACCTAGGGATTGAACCTGCCTCTCTTACATCTCCTACATTGGCAAGCAGGTTCTTTACCCCTAGCACCACCTGGGAAGAGGACAGGAAGGGGACTGTTCAAATTCCACCTGGTTTGTGCCCTCCAGACACTTTCTGATTCCCCTGCTCACGTGTGACAAGGTTATTTCCATAGTAAGCTTTTGTCTTAATGGAGAGACAACGGTGGCCACATGGACTGCTGAGAACTGGGGGTCAGGCTATCCGAGGTGCTCAGAGGCCAGGGGGGCATGGGTGCCACAGACCCTCCCATCACTTCTTTAAGGGCGTGTGCTATTTGGCACTCTGAGATGCAAAGTCCATATAAGTGTGGTGCATGGAATGTGGAAGAAGTCCAAGGCCTCTTCAGCTCAGCAAAACGCCACTATAAGTCAAGTGCGGGTGGAAGACAGGTTTTGAGAAACCCCAGAGTGGCCAGGTGTGAGTGGTCTTCACTGACCTGAGTTTCCTCCAGCAGCCTTTCCAGGCGTCCCCACCCACACCTTCCTCCTGTAAGTTCCAGCCATGCTGAGCCTCGTAATGCTGACCAAACTGCCCGAGCGGGACCATCTCTGAGCTTTAGCCAAAAGCCTGGCTCATCTTTACTGCCTTCCCTGCCTGCTGACGTTGCCACCCTTTCCTACAACCCCCTCTTTCAAGGTGGGATCACTTGTCCCACACCTGTGCTCCTGAGCACTTAGATAAAAACATCTATGAGAAGCCCTGCACACAGACGTATTTCCCCCTCCAGACCACAAGCATCTCAGGACAGAGAGAGTGGCTTCTACCAATCAGATTTCCATCACCCCGCCTGGTGGCTAGTGCACGGGTGCTCAGAAGAAACCTTTTTGGTTGAGGTGGATTTCGGATTTTGAAAGAACTGTGTTTCTTGAGAAACAGTTTAAGCAGTTCAACTGTTAGATTAACTCCACGATTAGACCAGAATAACCTAAACTCTCCCTGGCTCTCCTGGGCCCCATGTCACCTACCTTCAGAACATCGCCAGCGTGAAAGCTCAGTTCATCTTCTCCCGAGGCCATGAAATCGAACTTGGCAATGGCTTCCATGTTGTAATGTGAAGCTGGAAGAGAAATAATGCGGTCATTGTGTTTTCTGCCAGGAGAAGGGCAGTCCTAGCGGTTGGTAGTGGAGGGTCCAAAGTCTCTAGGCTGGAGAGGGAGGTGCAGGCACACAGGAAGGGTTTTTGTTTTCAGAAAGAGCTGCCTGAGCCCATCGGATCTGCTTTCCGACATCGTTCTCTGAATCCTCAGATGCCAGGAGCAGGAAATGAAGGCCAGTGACCGCCTTCCCCTTCTGCTTTCATCCCTATTTGCTGTCCTGGCCTGTGATCATTTCTGGAGCATCTCTGTTTCCGGTTGATAAGGACAGAAGACTTGCTATCGTCGCTACCTTGGGGCCTGAGGGACTGGAAGGACTGTTCTGTAAACAGTGTCCCTCAGCAGCTATATTTAACCAGCCGGTGTTAATTAGACAGATGCCATTTTCTCTTTTACATCTGAATCATTTAAGAGAATTAGACAGCTTTGGTCAGTGGAGAACTTAGCCGTCTTCTACATGGTTTGAGAGTAGAAAGCATTCTCGTTTTAGAACTCGGAGACTCAGATTCCAAATTTTATTATTATTATTATGGAAGCCAACACATTTTAGAAATTTTCATTTTCATGCCTCTGAATTGAGTGAAAATATTGGCCCTCTTAATAATATGTGAGACCTGTATAAAAATAAATAAGTCAACTTATGAATGAAATATAGTTGGGTTTTTTAGGATACAGTGGGGTGTAATAGAGAGCAAAGTCCTGGTTTTGTTGATGGACAGCTGTGTGATCTTGTGCAAGTAAATAAACCTCCTAGAGTCTCAATTTCCTTGTTTGTGAAAAGGGTGATCATAATGTTCAATGAAGAAGGATGTAAGATGAAATTAAATAATAGACACCAAATATTATCCAAGACAAAACCGAGTGAGTAGCATTTATGTTTTTGAATAATTTTGTAGAATGAATATATCCTCAGCAAACGCAGCCTAACCAAAAGCCGCAATAATTTTCTTCTGATTTTCCCCACCTCCTATAAAGTTTTCTCTTTGAAATTTGATACTTATTCTCCATGACACTCAAGTTCTTTGGTTCTCTGCTCACTGTCAGGACATCATCTTGAACGCTGCTGTTTGGCATTAATGTTTTGCAAAATTTGTCTTAAGTATGAAACCCTGTAGCTCAGAAACCTTCAAACCTAACTGACTTTCTATGACCAGTAAACTGGGACCGCAGTTGTCCTTTCAGTGGGAGTTTCTGCCCAAGTGAGGCGATTTAGGTAAATAAGGAAGGTGGTTGCAGGTGGGAGGGGGTGATTCGCATAGATCAGGGGATTAAAGCTGACTGCTGCAGCAGTGATAGCAAGGGGTGCCTCCTCTGATTCTCCACATTTGCTCGGTTTTCCAAAGGCCATTTGTAGGGATGAGCATTACAATTCCCAGACATATTAAGCGAAAAATATTTCAGGAGCCAAAGTAAAATGTCATAGCTCACTGCCTGAGTTTTATCACCAGCCAAAACTTATTTCCAGACTCAAAATCTATATACTTTTTATGCACTTTCTTCAAGATCTGTCCATCTAAGGCAAATTAAAATTTCTGTGACCTGGGATGACCCACTCAACAGGAAGGAGTACTCTGTCCTCCTGGGTGAAGGCTAAATGCTTTTGCTGATTGGATTCACCCCATTACTGTCGCATGCAAAGCTTTCCCTAATTAAGGCCTCGCCTCTGGTGTGCAGGATGATGGGTTCCTGTGGGTCACCCTCATGGTATCAGCAGCAGACACTGGTCACATCAGGAGATCAAGTGTCAGGTGAATGGTCCTGAAAACCAAGATCCCATTTCTATGCAAATTTACCTTAATAAGCAGAATGGAGACAAGGGGAGGGCAAATGCTAGACATATTAGAAAATCACATACATTAGAGATGAAAAAAAAGAATCTAAGGCATGCTCTAGAGATGACCTTGAGCTTAGAAAGATCTTTTCTACATTACATATAACTCAGATCAGGCCTGGATGCTTGGTCCAGGCTGGTTCTAAGTCATTCAGTGAGAAGGCTGGAAGCAGAAGGAAAATTGCTTCTGAATGGTGGCACTTTTTTCTGCCTTCCCCCAGGAGGCAGGTGGTATGGCAAAGCCAAAAACAGAGGCACACTGCAGAGCTCCCCAGCTTGTAATATTAATCCTGGCTCAGAAAACTCAATTAAACAGGCCCACTCTTCATGAAATCACTTTGAAAAAAATTTGGTTGTGTCCCATTTCCATTTGTGAAATGAAATCTGTTCATATGCTGCTTGGTGGCAGAGATGCCCCGGCTGGAAGGGGTGGGGGGTTGCTCTGTTTTCGTTCAAATCACAGGGCTTTGCAAGCTCTTCCCTTGAATTTACCGTTCTCTGCTTCCCTAATAGCAGAGAATGGTAAATGTGCCAGCCCCAGGGGTTGGTCTTCTGTTTGATCATAAAAATGTGTGGAAATTGATATCCTATTCCTTGCTATCCATTAGTTTTAATTTTAAAAAGTTAAAAATTACCACCTAGGGAAAAAAAAAACACAGAGCTAACACAGTTTATTCAGTATTTATCCATTTTGTTTGATAGTCTGTACCACATCTGCAAGAGAAAAGTAATAAATGATGGAGATAAAACATGGTAGCAACAATTCCACGAGAGAAAGGTGGGGGTGGGGCAGAGATAGAAAGGGCAGCAGCCTCAAGAACTCAAGAACGCAGTGGAGCCTTCTCACTGCAGTTTGCAGTAGAGTGCTCCTGACCTCAGGGGAACATGAAGACAGACACCTCTTCAGAGAGCCGCGCAGATGGGTTAAATGTGCTTTCCCTTCCAGTGATCAGTCTTAGAAACGGCTGCATTGCTACCTGCCATAGAGTGTGAATAAGAAGTGACAGCATTCAGGTGCCAAGCCGCTGTCAGCCGCTTCCCCCCATTCATCCCAGCCCCGCGGATGGTAGCATTTGTCCAGGAATCCTGCCTCTGAATTGTGCAGGGCTCCTGCCCCAGGTGCTGGCTCTGTTTCCTCACCAGTCCTCTGCATCTCTCTCCCTCTCCCACTTGACAAATGGCACGGAACGCCCATTAGCAGCCCCGAGACATAGATCACCCCACATGCCAACAGGATGCCCTCAGCACGATTTTATCTGCCCTTGTATTTCCATTTAAGTTTCTTATACCACCTAAATCCCTGAAAAACAGTCAGGCTATATACTATGGATGTTTATCTACTTCTAAAATATGTCACCACAGAGGATGAAAACAAAAGTTGGGAGACAGTTCTTTAAAAGAGTCTGCATTTAAAAGCCAGAGTCAGGGGATGTGTTCAGAAGAAACACATAGTTTCCATCAAAATGGTACCAGGGAAGCAACTTCTTGAACAATTTCAGCTCCTCCTAATTTGGCTATGAACAGCCAAGGTTTCCGTTTTCTGTATCTCTGAAAAAGAGCGTTTACAAAACAGCACAGAGCTGTTGGAAGATTCAGGCTCAGGACCCGGGGAAAGAAGGAATCCTGTGTTTGTATGCTCAGTTGTGTCTGGCTGTTTGTGACCCCACGGACTGTATCCCGCCAGGCTCCTCTGTCCATGGGATTTCCCAGGCACACAGGCTTGAAATCCTCACCCTTTCAATCTGCCAGGCAAAGCCCTTCTTGGAGTCAGTGGGAAGGCAGCACTTCCCCCACCTGCCCGCCTAAACTGACAAGGTCAGTGACTTTTCAGATGTGGGAAACCTTATGCTGCCAGGAAAAAATGACGCTAGCTAAGCCTCATTGTACGCAACAGATCTGTTCTTGAAGAGTTATTATGAAGAGAGCATTTGTAAATGGAATCATATTAGCGTGCATTATGGAGGCTCATTCTACAAAGGAACCCCATGGTGAATCCCTTTATAAAATGAAAGGGAAAATTTGTTATGCAAATAGCTGCCTTTTAATTTCTCTGTTTTAAAGGCTGGGCTTTTCCTGCACTGCGTCTTAAAATAGAGTGCACCTGTGTATCTCTTCTCCCACCTCACATGGTGGGTTGCATAAATATTAGTTTCCCATTTTCTTAACCCCCAAATGCTTTGTAAAAACCTATATATATTGATATATAACATTTCACCTTGGAGTATAGACTTGTGTGTGTGTGTGTGTGTGTGTGTGCGCACACATGTATGGGTTCAGTTGTGCCCAGCTCTTTGCAACTCCATGGACTATAGCCCACCAGGCTCATCTGTCCATGGGATTTCCCAGGCAGGCAAGAATACTGGAGTGGGTTGTCATTCCCTCCTCTAGGGGATCTTCCCCACCCAGGAATCGAACTCTCATCTCCTGCATTGCAGGTGGAGTCTTTACCTGTTGAGCCACTGGGGAAGCCCGAGTATAGACGAATAATCCTCCAGACCTTTTTGCAAAGGACCAGAGAGAAGAGATTTTCAGCTCTGGGGGCTGTACAGACTATGCCATGAGCAGGTGTCTGTCCTTTTTCAGGCAGGCAGCCTGAGAGAACGGTAAACCAACAGGTGGACCTGGGTTCTAGTACAGCTGGATGGCATCACCGACTCAATGGATGTGAGTCTGAGCAAACTCCAGGAGGTGGTTAAGGGAAACCTGGTGTGCTGCCATCCACGGGGTCGGAAAGAGTCAGACACATCTTAGCGACTGAAAAACAAGTTTTATTTATGCTCACTGAAACTTGAATTTCATATAATTTTTACATGCCAAAAGATATTATAATCTTCCTTCACTGTTCAAAAAAGTGAAAACCATCTCATTTGTGGAAAAAATACATGAGTCAGATTTGACCTACTGGCCATAGTTTACAGACCCCGTATAGTCTTTAAAAATTTTCTTTTTGTTTTTTTAGAGAGTTTGGGAATAGGCTATTTTTATTTTATTATTTATATATTTTTAGCCATGCCCCGAGGCATGTGATCTTAGTTTCCGGACCAGGGATCAAACCTGTGTCCCTTGCAGTGGAAGAGAGGAGTTTTAACCACTGGATAGGGAAGTCCCATGTAAATGTTTTTTAGCTATACCCTATCTCTCCTGGTAGTCTGTAAACTTCCTGGGGTCTCAGGAGTAGATGAACCTGGATTTGAACCTCAAACATGCCATTTACTTCCTAAGCGTCCTGCTTCTTCATCCCCCCACCCAATTCAGCTCAGTTCAGTCGCTAAGTCGTGTCTGACTCTTTAAGACCCCATGGTCTACAGCATGCCTGGCTTCCCTGTCTTTCACCAACTTCCAGAGTTTGCTCAAAATCATGTTCATCAAGTCAGTGATGCCATCCAACCATCTCATCCTCTGTCATCCCCTTCTCCTCCTGCCATCCTAACCCGGTAGCAGCCACCCTTACTTCATGGGGGTCTTATGTGTAAATGTGTATAAAGACTCTGGCACACAGTAGGCATCTGATGAACAGTAGTAGCAGTTGTTATTTCTCCTTACATGTCTTGTGCTACCTTACCAGTGCTCAGTGGCACCTAGCAAATGCTCTCTGAGAGACTGGCAACATGATGAACGACCTGCCATCAGAATTACAACTGTAACTGATTTCCTCAGAAGAGGGGCAGCCGACGGAAGGACCCATTTACAAGGATCGATTAATTTCCCACTCAAAGGTGCCCTGACTTCTTGGCAGACTCGGCCAGAGATAATGAAACATGCACTCACATTAAAGGTTTGATTTATTTAATCCAATAGAGGGCAATGGTGCGCCCCCAAACCATGGATTTCATCTCGTAACTTTTCTATGCATCTTGAGTCCCTCACAATCTTTCTCCAGACAGGTTGGCGACTGTCTTCTTTGTCTCTGGTGCATTTTAAGGCATAAACTTTAACATTTCAAAGAGTCTCAAACCCGTAAAATACAGAATTGCTTCTATGGAAAAGAATCGGAAGACATCTGCTCCTACACATTTTCTGATGCTTCAGTTCTCCTTGAGCTCCCTAGGAAGCAGGTCCCCTTTCATCTCCAACAGACCAGCCCCTCACTCCTGCCTGTGGGTCTAGGTTGATGTGTGTTGAAACCTCAACTGTGTGTTTTCTTTTAGCTTAACCTTCCAGCTGTGCTTAGAGCTCTTCTGCCTGTGTTTATCATCTCTTACTGGGCATTGGACAGAGCAACAAACCGAGAAAGGTCATAGAGGGCCCTTCTTGAAAACTCATACTCTTAGGGTGGACAATGGGGCTTCTCTGGTGGCTCAGATGGTAAAGAATCTGCCTGCAATGCAGGAGACCCGGCTCAGTCTCTGGGTCGGGAAGATTCCCTGGAGAAGAGAATGGCAACCAACCCCTGTATTCTTGCCTGGAGAATCCCACGGACAGAGGAGCCTGGCAGGCTGCAGTGCACGGGGCTGCAGAGTGGGAGGACTGAGTGACTAACATGCACACAGGGTGGACGGCCCTATCGCTCACCTGTTAACCTTGGCTTATCTACCCTGCCAGAGACCCAGATCAATCTGTTTTGGAAAAGAAAGTGAGAACAAAGAAAAAGGCTGAGCGTGACCAAGAGATCAAGGCTGGTCTCTCCTCACTTTGGGTTCTCAAATGACAACATTTTGACTCTGTTCTAAACCAGCAGAATTCTTGCTCACAGGGTGCCTCTTAATCAGCCAGCCATGCTGGAAATAACCTTCTTGCTGAACGTCCTGCAAGGCTTACAGATTCCTTTTCTGTACCTGCTCTTGAATTACTCCTAACTCATCCTCTGGAACCCTTACAATAGAGTGCCTCCAATCTTATTTTCATAAGGTCCCTTTTCTCCTTTCTCTGGAGACTTGGATCTGAAGTCATGTGTGGAGGGTGAAGTGGGAATTGGAATCATGGCTGCTACCATCTACAGCAGATAGTCGTGAACTTGGGAGCAGCCACCAGGGGCTTCTGCTTTGAACAGTTTACAACCAACAGCTCCTATGCTTATCTGGATCTCCCAAGTCAGAGATGCAGGACCATTCCTTTTGGGTTTAGCATCTCCAACGCCTTCTCAAGAGGATCTGGCCTGTTTCCATAGGTACTCTCTCCATGGAATATAAACATTTCTGATTTTTATTGCAACCACAGTGAGCCAAGACAAGCAAAATGTACTCCACCAAACCATTTCTGGCTAGCTGGCTGAGATTTTAGTGTTCTCTAAAAGCCTCCATTTAAAAATTATTTTGTCTACAGTAACATTCTTATTTTCCTCTCGTCCCCAGATGACTCATTTCCTCCTCCTAAGCTCCAGGAAGGACTTCCCTGGTGGCTCAGTGGTAAAGAACCTGCCTGCCAATTCAGGAGACATGAGTTCGATCCCTGGGTCAGGAAGAGCCCTTGGAGAAGGAAAGGGCAACCCACTCAAGTATTCTTGCCTGGAAAATCTCATGGACTGAGGAGCCTGGTGAGCTACAGTCTATGGGGGTCACAAAAGAGTTGGACACAACTTAGTGACCAAACAACAGTGACAACAACAAGCCCCAGGAAAGGATAAACCCCTGGCATGACCACCCTGGGTAAACACATCCAACTAGCAGGGGCTTCTGAAGCTTGTCCGAAGATGGTGATTCCTTGACGGCTGACCGGCTGATGCCAGTCCTGGAGCCACTAGGCAGTGGCTTATGAACGGAAGCCTCAGGGAACATGCCATCTCCCTGCACAGATGTGTCCCACACAGAACAATGCGTCCTCTAAATGTTTCATTGAGGAAAACAGCAACAGAGCGGTACCTGATGTCAGGTAGCTAATGGGCAGCAGGCAGTGGGATAGGAAACGTGGGCAGGGAAGGCGTTCTGCTTGGGATGGACTCAAGCTCAGCCCATAATCATCTACTGCAAGGCTGGTAGCACCCAGCCCAAACTTCTAACATCTCTCTCCATCAGGGCCTCCTGCAGACCCTCTGGCAGTCTCTTAGTTTCAGTCCAACCTGGGATCCCCAGCCCCACCTGGACCCCTTGGCTTTGCCCTGAGATTTTTTTTTTCCTATTTTCCAAATGGGAATCATCTCCCCCAGCTAGAAGGCACTTGGTTTCCAGGTTTGGAAACTAAAGAAATATATTTCAAAGACTAACAGACAAAAGTGACACAAACTAGAGAGTCCATCTAAGCTCCTGACATCCTTATTTAATCAAATTGCTCTTCTGCTGGTCCCTGTCTGTCACTGTGGATTATGAAGATTTCACTGGTCTCAAGGATGCTTTCCTCTCTTAAAATTAGCTCTTCTTTTCCTCCTTAAGGTTTTTTGTTTTGTTTTGGGCAGAGGATGGCAAGGGGAGGGAGGTAGAAGAGGGAAGAGACAAATCAGGAGACAGTCCCTGTGCAGGTCCCTCCCCTCCCCTGCCTTGTAAATTGAGTGATGCCCAGGAGAAGGGTCATCAGTCACATAAGGATGTGAGAGTTCGACCATAAAGAAGGCTGAGTGCCGAAGAATTGATGCTTTTGGATTGTGGTGCTGGAGAAGACTCTTGAGAGTCCCTTGAATGGCAAGGAGCTCAAACCAGTCAATCCTAAAGGAAATCAACCCTGAATATTCATTGGAAGGACTGATGCTGAAGCTGAAGCTTCACTACTTTGGCCACCTGATGCGAAGAGCTGCCTTATTAGAAAAGACCCTGATGCTGGGAAAGATTGAGGGCAGGAGGAGAAGCGGGTGGCAGAGGATGAGATGGTTGGATGGCATCATCGACTCAATGGACATGAGTTTGAGCAAATTCCGGGAGATAATGAAGGACGGGCAAGTCTGGCATGCAGATACAACTGAGTGACTGAGCAGCAACAACAGAAGAAGGCTCGCTTGCTCTTCTTTCTTCCGAATATTTATTACCTTACTTTTCTTTCATCAACACCAGTGTGGCTTATAAAACACAGCTTTCTCGTTAAACTCAAAGCATACCGTATAAGATCTCATTCATTTTCAAGCTTTTTGTAAGAAAAAGATCTCTTTCTTTAAACGTCGTGTGTGTGCTCTCTCAAACTCAAGCAACTTCTTTTTTTCCTGTCTTGTCACTCTGCCAGGTGAGGCTGCCAGCCACAGCGACCTGGTTCAAAGCTCAGGTCTGTTGCTGACTTGGTAGGAGGGGAAAACAAGGTCTCTGTGCTACAGTTTCTTCATCAGGGCTTGAGAGATTTCTTACCCCACAGCAGTGTTTTGGGAAGATAATACAGAAGGTATGGCTCATCCTTGGGAATCGACAGTTTAGTGTATCTTTCTCCAAAGCACTTTTTGCCTCTTAGCTATCTACCATTCTGTTTCGTAGAGGAAAAAAATATTTTTTTAAACTTAAAAAATGTCAAAACTCATAACACAAGCATAAACTCCTTTGCAGCTTTTCAAGGCCCCCATCTCTGCCCCTGTCTTCCTCTGGGCAAGTGTTAGCTTCTTGCTTACTGAGGACCCCAGGCTGCAACGTCATTACAATGCATTGTAATCAAGACAATCCAGTAAGTAATGAGAAAAGATAGCATTGACCAACGGGAAGTGGGGAAATGGAAGTTTGAGAAACACAAAACTGATTTGGCTTCTGAACCTTATCCGTGGGCCCAGAGCTCAGTCACTGTGTTGCTATCTTGAAACAGCAAGTCCCAGCTCTTCCTTGTAGGAAGACCTCAGGGAACACGCCTCACCAATGCCTAGAAACAAGAACCAGCTAAGACTAAGTTCCATTCATCGATATGATCCATTATGTGCCAAGGGCTTCACAAAGGGCCATTGTTTGCAAAATGCATAATCATTATTATTGTTCACATTTTCTATATATTTTTTGTTGTGCCATGGAGCATGTAAGACCTTAGTTTCCTGACCAGGGATCAAACCCGTGGCCCCTGCATTGGAAGCACAGAGGCTTAACAGTTGGACCACCAGGGAATTCCCTCATTCACACTTTATGAATGAGAAAATGAGGTGAGAGATTAGGGTACATGTCTGCTGGCTCCTAAGGCTGTGCTCTTTCTTCTCTGTCCTAGCAAAATATGCAAGTTCTGCACCTGTTCAGGATAATTGCTAACTAGCTTAGGGGCCCCTGAACCTTCCTGGGTTGCTGTCCTTCAGCCAAGAAATTGATGGGTACAATTCTCACATACCTTCAAAATTCAAGCCCATTGCTCTTTAGTCAAACCTGGCTGACTTTATACCAAGCAATTGTGCTTTCAGGCAATTGCAAATGTGGAAACAATCTCAGTTAATACTTATAAGGAGCTGTTCTCTTGTTTCCTTTCTGTTCTCCCTCTCTTTCTCTCCCTCCCTGTTTCTCTCTTGTGATATCATGTTTTTCTAACCTTTCCCACCATCACCTTTTCTTATAACACGTTCTACTTCTTCTTCTTCTTTTTTTTTAGTGAGGATCATTTGCAAAGTCTTTACTGAATTTGTTACAATACTGCTTCTGTCTCGTGTTTTGGGGTTTGGGCCTGAGGTATGTGGGATCTTAGGGACTGAACCAGCATCCCCTGGACTGGAAGGCAAAGTCTTCACCACTGGACCACCAAGGGAAGTCCTTGTTCTGCTTTTTTCAGCTTCTTTTTCTGTGTCTTCAAAACATCAGCGAAACTTACCATGAATCTAGTTTGAAAAAGTATATCTAAAATGTCCCTGTTTAAAAATCTTCTACACTGTTCTTATTTAAATAGCCCCATGAAAACATTAATCCAAAACAACAGCAACAAAAATGAAACAGAAAGAACCCACCTTGCTGAGATGTTACCTCTAGCCTGACTCTGCTGCAAGACGAATCTATCACTTGCCACCTTCCTCATTTTATCCTGATTGTTTCCTAAAGCAATAACAATTGTCTGCAGAAACACCATGAATCCTGCTGGCGAAGCCCAACCAGAAGTGAAGCATGAAAAATACCCACACAGAATCAGAAATTACTTAAGGAGCCCTGTACGGAGGGCTGGGGGGAATGGTGGTATATGTGAGTGGAAGACAAGAAAGAGACAGACCAACAGACATTTTACAAGTCTCCAGGCTTCATTTTTTCACTTCCTATTTTCTTTTCGCATCATGATTTCCTCTGGAATTTATCACCAGGATTTTATGGTGCCTTCACGTTCTCTTTCCCTTTCCCCCTTCTGTTCGCTTCGCATTTGTTTTTATTGATTTGGGCTCTGAAAGCTTGGCTCATTTATCACACGTTTGAAAGCCTTTATCCTCTTACTCTGTTGTCTCCAGGGCTCTAACACCATTCACAAACACCACAAATACTCTCGGCCTCCCCGCTCCCTTCCCGCACCATCTGTGCTCGGGGCCACCTTAACTTCACCAAAGCACAAAGGGTAGAGTGGATGACTGCGTGACCACAGCTACTTCAATCTTCTTGTCACTTTTACTTATATTCCCAGCCCCCATTTATTACTGGAATTCGGGTCGTTGTTTTAGTTCACTGGTCACAAAAGCTTCCAAAGCGGACACAATGACAGCTTACCTTCCTTCATTTCATGTCTATCCCTGAGAAATTGGAGGTAATTACATTTTTATTGATCAAGTCACCCCATAAAGGTACTAAAAGCTGCCAACAGAAGGGAGGATATTGTGAATTGCTTCCATCAAATGAATAACTGCAATATTCTTGCTTTTTGGATATGTAGGTCTTAATTTGAGTTTGAACAGAGGAACACCTGTATGGGCCTTGTTTAAAGTCATTCTCTTTCTTTTTTAATTTCCAGCTTTATTCGAGTAGGCCCTAAATCTCGGATTCTCAAAGCTGAAAGTGATTCAGAAAGTTGGTCTTTTCCTAATTTATTAAGATGCTAAAGAATAGACATGGCAGGGGTAGAGCGGGTGGACTTGAAAGGAACAGACTAACAGCTTGGTGAACTGGTTATATGAGCCCAAAATGTCTGATGGTAATTTTCAGTCTAAATTTTCCCCTAAGAAGAAAAGAAAATATAAGAAGATGATGCTCATAAGCCCCAAATTCTTGTGTCTAAGCTTAAATATCAACCTCCCCAGCCATTCTAGGTCCTCCACCACACTAACTCCTTGTTCTCCTGGTCACACTGCAGTTTTCCAATATTTTTCTCAAAATGTGTTATCTAGAATTGGATTCAGGATTCAAGATGTCATTTCAGCCGGGCTGAGTAGTGTGTGTGTGTGTGTGTGTGTGTGTGTGTGTGTGTGTGTGTGTGTGAAGTCGCTCAGTCATGTCTGACTCTTTGCAACCCGTGGACTGTAGCCCACCAGGCTCCTCTGTCCATGGGATTCTCCAGGCAAGAACACTGGAGTAGGTTGCCATTTCCTTCTCCAGGGGATCTTCCCAACCCAAGGACTGAACCCAGGTCTCCTGCATTGCAAGCAGACACTTTATCCTCTGAGCCACCAGGAAAGTAGTATAGGACTATTTAATTGTCTGATCTATACAGAAGGTCTGTGTAGTCAAAGCTATGGTTTTTCCAGTAGTTATATGATAGTTGGACCATAAGAAAGCTGAGTGCTGAAGAACTGATGCTTTCAAGCTGTGGTGCTCGTGAAGACTCTTGAGAGTTCCTTGGAAAGCTAGGAGATCATTGAGCCAGTCAATCCTAAAGGAAATCAACCCTGAATACTCAATGGAAGGACTGATGCTGAAGCTGAAGCTCCACTGCTTTGGCCACCTGATGCAAAGAGCTGACTCACTGGAAAAGACTCTGATGCTGGGAAAGTTTGAAGACAAAAGGAGAAGTGGGGAGGCAGAGGATGAGATGGTTAGATAGCATCACTGGCTCAATGGACATGAATTTGAGCAAACTCTGGGAGATAGTGGAGGACAGAGGAGTCTGGTGTGTTGCAGTCCACGGGCTTGCAGAGAGTTGGACACGACTTAGCGACCGAACAGCAACAAGACTTTTACAGTGGTGTCACACTGATGGCTGTGAGGGATATATCAACTACAACAAAAGTCCAAGTGTTTCTTAATGTGAAGGAGGGTCAAGCCAGGCTTGTCCACTTCTTCAGGAGATGTTTTTGGGAAAGAAAATGTGAGGTTCAACTTTAATCTCTCTAACTTTCCTCTTGTTTTCGTTCCCTGTTGGCAGGTCTTTATTTATTGCAACTTGACTAGGTATGGTTTTGTATCCCTCCTCTTGGTTATCTCTTCCAACTGTCTTTTCATAAGCAAATTCAATGGCTTTTTGGTCTTTACTCCACGATAAACGGAACACCGGCTTTGGAGTCAAGCAGAGTTAGGTTTGACTCCTGGCTCCTTTATTTAATAATTGTGTGGTCATAAGCAAATTAGTTATCTCTGAACTCTTGTTTCCTTCCCTAAAAACTCCCTCCAGGTTGCCATTCACATTACTATTTTTTGTGTATCAACTGCAAACCTGCCAGCTTCAGTAGCTATCTCTCTACCTGTCTTTCTTATCTTGTTCTCTCGGGTATCATGAAAAATGCAACCAGATGCCTTACTGTGAAAACAAGCTGTGCCATGCCCGAGGCCCTTTCCAACCCTCAGGAGAAGAAAATAAACCAGAACAGGTCAACTCTTCCTTGAGGGACGCTTGGGGAAATACAAGGTGGAAGGAATTTGGCTTTCTCTCTTTTGTGTTTTCTATTCCCCGTTCCTTGTCCTCTTTTCCAGTCTGTTGTTTCATTTTCTTGTGTCTTTTGGATCAGCTGCTGTCACATTAGCTGATGCACTCCCATCCGCCTTCCACCCTATGCTGTCTGCTTGACGGAGCAAAGACCCATGTGAGTTGAAGAGTCCGGACACACACACTTTCTGAGGATCATTGTTCTATTCATCAATGTCATAGGTAGGTAAATAAAATTTTTTTTAAAGTCAGGAACAAGACTAGTGCCTGCCTCATAGTGTGCTGGGGAAAAACCAGTGATATATCCCCCTCCCACCCCCACCCACTAAGCATGGGGCCTGGCACATAGTCATTGTTAGCTATTTTGACTTCTTGCATTTTCCTCAATTATTGAGATGTGTGGCTCAAGGGGAGCATGAATGAGGAAGTATATATCTCATGAAGTCGGGGTGCGAGATAAAACACAGAACAGCCAGTTCAATGTGAATTTCAGATCATCCCAGATCCACTCAAGTCTCTCTTGGGACTACCCTGGCGGTCTAGTGGTTAAGATTTCACTTTCCAAGGCAGGAGATGTGGGTTCAGTCCCTGGTTGGAAAGCTACGATCCTACATGACTTGCAGCCAAAAACCAAAACATCAAACCGAAGGAATATTACAGGCAAATTCACCAAAGACTTAAAAAATGGTCCACATTAAAAAAACCTTAAAATAATAAGACTCTCTTGTTGTCATTTCAGGCCTGCAGCAATCTCTTTCCAGCCTGTCTCTCTAAACTGACTTCAGAGCACCACTTACCCTTTGCAAATGTGCCTTAGTGAATGGCTCGTCATTGCTCTCTAAGCAGTGTTTCCATATCCTTCCTCTGTACTGGTCCTCCTCCTGTCATCTAACTCAGGCTGCCGTGTATGTACAGCTGTGCAAGCTGTCTACTGTACAAGGGCCCCCAAATGGGCTTCAGTGGGGATTGAATAAATTCACCTGGTGCCCTTCTAATCAAGCTCCCAGTCCCAGTGTGGGACTGCACGTGCCTAGAGTCATGGGCACACTCCTCTAGCTTAAATAAAGGCAGCTGGTTGAACTTCAACTGCTCCTGTAAGACCTCAGTCAGGGATCCCTACTCATCCCCTGTGCTCTCACTCTATCTTACTCTTCTTGGAGACTCAATGTCTCTACCCGTTGCCCGGCTGTTGTTGCCTTGTCAAGTGAGATGAGCAAGTACGTAGGCTTTGCAGTCAGATTGCCAGAGTTCAAACCCTGGCTCAACTACTGGCTGTATGGGTGACCTTGAGGAAGTTATTTAATTGCTCTGAGCCTCAGTTTCCTCATCTTTAAAACAGAAATGGGGCTTTCCTGGTGATCTAGTGGTTAACAGTCCACCTGCCAATGCAGGGGACATGGTTTGACCCCTGGTCTGGATTCCACATGCTGCAGAGCAGCGAAGTCCATGAGCCACAACCACTGAAGCCTGTGTGCCCTGGATCCCATGCTCTGCAACAAGAGAAGCCACTGCAGGGAGAAGCCTGAGCACCACAACTAGAGAGGAGCCCCCGCTCACTGCACCTAGAGAAAGCCCACGAGCAGCACTGAAGACCGAGAACAGCCAAAAATAAGTAGGTAAATAAGATTTTTAAAAAGTCAGGAACAAGACTAGTGCCTGCCTCATGGTGTGCTGGGGAAGAACAAGTGACATATCCCCCAACCCACTCAGCATGGGGCCTGGCACATAGTCGTTGTTAGCTAGTTTGACTTTTTGCATTTCCCTCAGTTATTGAGATGTGTGGCTCAAGGGGAGCATGAATGAGGAAGTGTATATTTCGCGAAGTCGGGGGTGAGAGATAAAACACAGGACAGCTGGTTCAATGTGAATTTCAGATAAACAACAAATTGTTTCCAGTATAAGTGTATCCTAAACATTTACCTTGTCCAGAGAACTCTCAAACGAGTAGACTGGCTCACAGTCGAGAACAATGGCCAAGGGTCGTTTGATCTTTTCACCCTCTCATCTCGATTCTCCCTGCTGCTCCTTCTCCCCACACAAGGCCTGTCCGATGAGATCTTGTACACGAAAAGTGTGGCGGAGGCTCTCCTGAGGGATGAGAACTGAGGTCTCCGAATGAAGCCTTTAGGCGTTCTTGTGAAGGTTGTGGTTTGTGTGTAGAAGTATGTATTTTCCCATTCATATGCCCTGTGAGCCACAAAATGTCATACTTCCCACTTTCTCTACCTTTCTGGTGTTATTTGCTGCTTTTGATATTGTGTGTGTGTTTAAAGGCACACTATTACTATTGTGCATTCTGGAATGCTAAGTATTTTGGTAAGTGGTTTTATATACCGGAATTTCTCTTTTTCATAAGTGACTTTTCTCGTAATCCATGTTTGTGGTAAAGCTGGAATCCTCTAAACCTTCTTATGCATTCAGACTTTTCTCTTGTGATTATTCTGGCATTTCGCATCGTTATTCTCAAATTCACTATCTGCTCTCTCCTATCTATAACGTGTCAAAAATTTCCATGCTTGGCATTTGCACTACAGTAAAAAATTCCTGGGCACCAGCCCCAGTAAATTATTAGCAGTCTCATCACGTAGTCATCAGGTTGACATTTACTTGCATCACCCATGTATCTAGTCCTGATGACAAATAATCCCTGAATGGGCTGCTGATACTTCATCCTTTCTTTACATGATTTTGCCTTCCTAGAGCCTTGTCTCTTCCTGGAACCATTGCAGAGGAAGTTACTAAACCACCAGCAGTACCAAATGTGGTTCTGTTCTTGTCATGATCTTCTTGTTTTTTTATAGTCTTTCATTTCAAATCCTTCATGACTGACTCCCTGCCCAGATTTCTCCTCTCTCTCTTCTCTGTCTGCACGACCAAGAAGCATCCATTTCTCCTCAGGTTAGTCTTCAGATTTTTGCTGTTTGACCTCACTGCTCTCATACTCCTTCTTTCTCTTGGGAGGATCTCCTATACTTTATCCATTCACTCAACAAGCATCAGTGAATGTTTGCTGAGTGAATGGATAAAGTATAGGAGATTCTTCTATAGGAGATACCCAGCATTGTGCCAGGCACCATGTTTGATGTGGAGATCTGGCATGGATCTGAGAATTCATCCTACCCTCAGATGGCTCAGAGTCTTGTAGGAGAGACAGACAGGTCAACCAGATAAGCGAGAGAAGTGTGACAATGGAGCCACACCTCAAGTGGGTGAGGAGCTATAGGAGTGGCTCCTAATATCTGGCTCCTGGTATGGGTACAGGCATAGCAGGGACCAGGGGAAGCTTCCGTAAGAGGTGCCAATTGAACTGAGCCTTGTGGACAAGTAGAGGGCACATATATCACAGACAGAGGTGTGTGTCAGTAGGAGCTGGGATACCCAACTGGTTCATGATGGCCACTGTGGATTGGCAGGAGGCGGGGTTGGTGTTTCCGGTGGGGTCAGGTCATGGAGGGCCTTGCATAGCATAGGAAGGATGTTGGACTTTATCCCAAGGGTGATGGAGACTCACTAAATGCTTTGATACTGTTTGCATTAGGTAATGTTTAATCTGGTGGCAGTGTGCAGGGTTAGAGGGCACGGTGGACTAGACATGAAGAAACTATTGCAGGAGGCTTGGCTGGAGATGATGAGAGTCTGAACTATGACAGTGAGAGGCACGGCTCTTTCTTGGCATTCCTATGCTTTTATCTCCATACTAAGTGCTTCACATGTATCCTCTCACATTTATCCTCTTCATTTGCAAGAACCAACTGAACTGAGGAATAAGAACTATCATTTAATCCATCTGATAGATAAAGAAACTGAGACTCAAAAGATTAGATAATGCCCCAGGTTCACAGGCATCAAAAACTAGTGGAGCTAGAATTAGAATTCAGCCCGCTTTGCTCACATGGTAAACCTCATTTTAACTCAGGTGAGTCACTGGGACTTTTGACCAATTAGGAGAAGACTCTACACATGGACATCACCAGATGGTCAACACCGAAATCAGATTGATTATATTCTATGCAGCCAAAGATGGAGAAGCTCTATACTGTCAGCAAAAACAAGACCAGGAGCTGACTGTGGCTCAGATCATGAACTCCTTATTACCAATTCAGACTTAAACTGAAGAAAGTAGGGAAAACCGCTAGACCATTCAGGTATGACCTAAATCAAATCCCTTATGATTATACAGTGGAAGTGAGAAATAGATTTAAGGGCCTAGATCTGATAGATAGAGTGCCTGATGAACTATGGAATGAGGTTCGTGACATTGTATGGCAGACAGGGATCAAGACCATCCCCAAGAAAAGAAATGCAAAAAAGCAAAATGGCTGTCTGGGGAAGGCCTTACAAATAGCTGTGCAAAGAAGAGAGGCAAAAAGCAAAGGAGAAAAGGAAAGATATAAGCATCTGAATGCAGAGTTCCAAAGAATAGCAAGAAGAGATAAGAAAGCCTTCCTCAGTGATCAATGCAAAGAAATAGAGGAAAACAACAGAATGGGAAAGACTAGAGATCACTTCAAGAAAATTAGAGATACCAAGGGAACATTTCATGCAAAGATGGGTTCGATAAAGGACAGAAATGGTATGGACCTAACAGAAGCAGAAGATATTAAGAAGAGGTGGCAAGAATACACAGAAGAACTGTACAAAAAGATCTTCACAACCCAGATAATCATGATGATGTGATCACTCATCTAGAGCCAGACATCTTGGAATGTGAAGTCAAGTGGGCCTTAGAAAGCATGACTACGAACAAAGCTAGTGGAGGTGATGGAATTCCAGTTGAGCTGTTTCAAATCCTGAAAGATGATTCTGTGAAAGTGCCGCACTCAATATGCCAGCAAATTTGGAAAACTCAGCAGTGGCCACAGGACTGGAAAAGGTCAGTTTTCATTCCAATTCCAAAGAAAGGCAATGCCAAAGAATGCTCAAACTACCGCACAATTGCACTCATCTCACATGCTAGTAAAGTAATGCTCAAAATTCTGCAAGCCAGGCTTCAGCAATACGTGAACCATGAACTCCCTGATGTTCAAGCTGGTTTTAGAAAAGGCAGAGGAACCAGAGATCAAATTGCCAACATCTGCTGGATCATGAAAAAAGCAAGAGAGTTCCAGAAAAACATCTATTTCTGCTTTATTGATTATACCAAAGCCTTTGACTGTGTGGATCACAATAAACTGTGGAAAATTCTAAAAGAGATGGGAATACCAGACCACCTGACCTGCCTCTTGAGAAATCTGTATGCAGGTCAGGAAGCAACAGTTAGAACTGGACATGGAACAACAGACTGGTTCCAAATAGGAAAAGGAGTACGTCAAGGCTGTATATTGTCACTCTGCTTATTTAACTTATATGCAGAGTACATCATGAGAAATGCTGGACTGGAAGATGCACAAGCTGGAATCAAGATTGCTGGGAGAAATATCAATAACCTCAGATATGCAGATGACACCACCCTTATGGCAGAAAGTGAAGAGGAGCTAAGGGCCTCTTGATGAAGGTGAAAGAGGAGAGTGAAAAAGTTGGCTTAAAGCTCAACATTCAGAAAATGAAGATCATGGCATCTGGTCCCATCACTTCATGGGAAATAGATGGGGAAACAGTGGAAACAGTGTCAGACTTTATTTTGGGGGCTCCAAAATCACTGCAGATGGTGACTGCAGCCATGAAATTAGAAGACGCTTACTCCTTGGAAGAAAAGTTATGACCAACCTAGATAGTATATTCAAAGGCAGAGACATTACTTTGCCGACTAAGGTCCATTTAGTCAAGGCTATGATTTTTCCTGTGGTCATGTATGGATGTGAGAGTTGGACTGTGAAGAAGGCTGAGCACCAAAGAATTGATGCTTTTGAACTGTGGTGTTGGAGAAGACTCTTGAGAGTCCCTTGGACTGCAAGGAGATCCAACCAGTCCATTCTGAAGGAGATCAACCCTGGGATTTCTTTGGAAGGAATGATGCTAAAACTGAAACTCCAGTAAGAAGAGTTGACTCACTGGAAAAGACTCTGATGCTGGGAGGGATTGGGGGCAGGAGGAGAAGGGGACGACTGAGAATGAGATGGCTGGTTGGCATCACGGACTTGATGGACGTGAGTCTGAGTGAAGTTTGAGAGATGGTGATGGACAGGGAGGCCTGGTGTGCTGCGATTCATGGGGTTGCTAAGAGTCGGACATGACTAAGCGACTGAACTGAACTGAACTGAACTGAAAAGGTAGACAAGAGTCTAGAGCTGGGCCATCCAATAGGAATAGAATACAGATCACAAATGCAAGCCACACATGTAACTGAAAATATTCTAGTAGCACATTAAGAAAGAAAAGGAAAAATTTTAATTTATTCTATTTAATCGTATATATCCAAAACACTATCACTTCAACAAGAAATCAGTCTAAGATATAAAAATATTTCATCTTCTTTCTCTGAGCTAAGTCTGGTGCAGAATTTACACTGACAGCACGTCTCGGTTTGGATGAGCCATACATGAAGTATTCACAGCATGTGTGTCCGGCAGCTGCAATTCTGGGTAGCGCGGTAATTGAACGGCTTTCATCTTTCTTCTGTGGGCAATACGGTAGATAGAGATGACATTTTGGGAGGTAAGAGAATATAGGAAGAAATGATCCTTTGGCAGGAGTTTGAAATTCAAAACATCTAGGTAGAGATTCTTACTCTCTGTTTTCTCTTGTCTGTAGGTGTGGATCTCAGCAAAAGGTCTGAGTGGACTTAGAAATTTGGGAGCTATTCTCATTAGATGGTTGTTAAGACTCCATTAGATGGTTGTAAGAAGGAGTCACAGAGGGAGATTATGTGGGTGGATGAGCCTTCGGGAACAGCGGGAGGGCATGGACCCCTGTACAGATGAAGGAGTTTATCAGTGGCAGCAGGTGAAGTTTCTCCCCTTGAAGGGAAGGAAGGACAAGATGAGTACGGATGCAGAGGGTGAGTCTGTGCAGGTAAAGGGTGTGGGGATGATGGCAGGGGTCCTTCTAGCTCATTCTACTTCTTTCTTCCCTTCTGTAGAGAAATGAGCCCTGGCTTTTGTGTCTGACTGCTCACAAAATCTGTATGTGAAAGGGGAGCAAAAGGCAAACAAAACATAAATATTTGCCTAGCTGGGGCCAAGACCAAGACGAGCCTGCATTGCTCCTGACTACCGCCCCGTTTTCCTTCTCGCTCATTAAACTGTTTATTTTAAGATCATTATGGACCCACAGGAAGTTGCAGAGTACAGAGAGTTCCCCTATTACCCTTTATCCTGCTTCCCCTGATAAAGATATCACCAAACTATAGTATCAAAACCAAGAAACCGATATTGGTACAATACTACTAACTGGACCTCTAGCTTCCTTTTACCACTTCCTAGCAAAAAGCAACCTCACTGAAAAGAAAAAAGTGATGTAAGATGTAATGTCCAACCTGGTCAAAGCTTGGTGTGTGTTAAAGAGGTTTATCCCTGTTACTAAATGACCTACAAAGACACTGCTGTAAGTGCCACTGAAATACTCAGGCCAAAAATACTTTCTTACAGCCATTTGTAATTTGCTCCAGCATTATTTGGTTAAACCAGGCTCTTCTTGTTTGTTTGGCAGTTATCTCATTATGGAGAACAGCAAGGAACAGACTGCTGTATTAGAGACAGGTATAGATATGTGGAGAGATACTCAGCCGCATCTCTGACAAGAAATGCATGGTTCAGAAGAGGGAAGCCATGTGCCCAAGGCTGCACTGTTTTATGATCTGGGTCTCGCTGACTACATCACTTAAGCTCAGTTTACGAGCTTTAAGTACTCGTAGAGATTATACTATCTCTTGGTATGTGGCTAGTTCATGCCCTCATCGACACAGAGGAAAACTGATGGATTAGGAAGGAGTCAGCATTCCGATAAGTGACTCCATTCAATGTTCGAACAGGGAGGATTTCAGAAGAACCCACAGCACCCAACACAATACATTCGTCGATAAACGCTAAGGGGTTAATCGAACCAGCTCACAAAACAGACTCAAAGGAGACAGGCGCATTCCTCAAAAGCAGGATCAAAGAAAGAACCAAGAATCTCTTTGCTTCAAGGAAACAAAAACCAGAGAGAAAATTAAGCTGACTTGAAGAGAACAGTGGCTATCCATCGACCGAGGGTTGGTCAAGGCAAGTAACACATTTATTCACAGAGTGAGAGAGTCCTGCTGTATTTTCACTGCAAGTGATAATTTGTTAACGGGTAAATATGGAATGACTTTCTTTCTTTCTTGATGATAAATGAGCTCCCTTTCTCAAAAAAAACCCCCAATATGTCTGGCAAGAGGTAGAAGACAGAAAAAAAAATATTTCATCCATTAAGATCTGAAAAGCAAAAGAAATACATATTTCTGGTAGCTGGCTGGAAAGAGGTTAGCCTTGACAATTCCTGGGTGGCTGAAGAAGGGAAAATTTAGCACGAACAGGCTGAATAAGGGTGGTCAGATGCCTTAAGGCTGAGTGATCTCTATAAAATGACATTTTTCCTACACAGGCTCCTTATTTATTCTGTGTATCTACACCTTCCCTTATATTACCAAGTATTGTATGTGTGCTCTCAGTAATAAAATATTTTTGTCAAATCCAAGAAGACAGGCTGAGAGCAATTTGCAGCTGTGGGAGCAGGACACAGGGACGGGTTTTGTCATCTGTTACAGCCCCTGGGAAGGGTCTTCAGCCTTCAAGGCCAAGACAGAGTAGCACACCCGTGATAAAAGCAGAGGAAACAACTGAAATCAACTCAGCTCTGTAAATGTTATCAAATAGTCAAGGGAGGGAAGAAGAAACAAGACACTCTTTTGATGGATTGGCTCTGCATCGACCCAAGTTCAAATTCAGCCAAGAGGTCAGTTTTGTCATTGATCTCCCACCAACTGTGCCACTCAACCATTCATATCAAACCCCAGCCATTGGTTTGGGGATGAAGAAATGCAGTCTGCATTTTGAAATCCGTACAAATGCTTAAATAGACCCTGCTTTCCAGGCAGACAACAAGAATAACCACCAGATACAACTTCAACTCACCTCACCTTCTAGCTGTTGAAACATGAGACATTCCTCCCATATCTAGTCCACTGCAGGGGGAACTGTTTTTATCAGGGTCTTTCAAGACCGGCTCTGAGATATATCATAGATATTACCATCAAAGTCCCACAAGTCGACAATGAAAAAAAACCAATGCCAGGCCGACAGGCATACCCAGGCAGGCAGAGAGGGTAGGAGTCTCATCACTGCCACCTTCCCCCAGATCACTTTGAACTGCAGATGAGCTAAGTGGGGGGCAGCGTGGCCACCAGGGCAGAATGTAAATGTGATCACTGGGGCATCTGGTTTCCCCGTCTCTCTGCAGCGTTCACGGAAGTGATCATGAAAAAAACAACCAAAAAACGGGAAGAAGCAAGGAGGAAAAATAAGGAGAGACAGGGCCCCTTCTGGGGAAAACAATTCTAGTCCTGAATTCTCAACTGTGCATTCCGGTGATGCACAGTTGAGTGCTGGGTGACAGACACGCTGAGTTAGATCCAGGTTGGGGCCAGGCAAGGGGTGGCAGCTTCTGCCTCAATCTTTCTGCTCTCCCTTCCCCCACTCCAATCATGATAAATATATTTATACTCACTTGATTATGTCAGCCAGACAATACTCCCCCTAATTGGCAGTGATCAGGGTTCCAGAATTGCTCAGGTGAACCTGCTGTCTCTATCAGGCAGATTGAGAAGGGGCCGCTAATGGCGTCCTCATTAACAGTTTCCAGTGGAATAAAAAACAATCCCCCGACTCATGCATGGTAGTGAATTTTCCTAACAGCTCCTAAAACCAGCCCTTGAGGAACTCAGGCTTATATGAACCTGCCCAGCATAGAATGCTTTTATAAATCTTCCCCACCCCTGGCTCAAGTGCACAGAAAAAAAAATAAAACAAACCCATAGCCACTTCCTTCTGCTCTTTTGTTCTTTTACACTTTTTCTCTTTTCTTTTAGAGGGCTTATGGAGCTAACTGTCATTTTTGGTTCTTGGTTCTTTGCAAATTTCAGAGACATCTGGCATGCACTTTACTGCATTTGCCAGCTCTGGTGTTTGTAGATACGTACACGGTCTCTGCTGCGTGTGCCTGTGAACATGCCACGTGTATAACTTACCAGTGCATAATTTGGAGCTTGAGTGTGTTGGTATATACTGACACGTAAGTGTGAATACCACAGTACTGATCATAAGTAACTGCTCAATAAATATTTGTTAAATGAATGCACTAAGGCAAATGCTATTCATTCATTCATCATACACTTGAATGCCTCTTGGGTGCCAGGCACTGAGCTGGATGCTGGGTGTTTGGTGATGCATCCTAAGTCCCTGCCCTCAGGGAGCTCACAGTTGAAGGGCGAGAGGCAGGCACATGAACAGGCAATTATAAGACATCTAAGAGACACAGAGATAGAGTCTTGTGTAGGGCAGCACAGAGCTCCAGGAGAGAGAACTCAGCCCACCTATGGGAGGAGCTGAGGCTGGGTGTTGTGGGGGTGTCTCCTGAAGGTGGTAAGGGTTCTGGACAAAGAAGACAGCACAATCCGTGGCAAGACACAAGAAACAACAGGATGTGAGCAGAGAACCAGGAGCCAGAGGATGCTGCAGGAAATCATGGAGGCAGGGGGTTGGCCGGAATGAAGAGGGGGCTCAGGCAGAGACTGGATCTGGGGGGATGGATCCTGGGGGAGTCAAGAAAAGTAGCTTCCACTGTCTCAGTTAGGGCCCCGATCTTTCTGGATTCTGCCGAAATGTGTATACACACACCTCAAAAGAATTTGGACCAGGGAGTGCAGTCAGGAGCTCTGGTCATGACAAGAGCCTGACGTTGATGAGCTGGGTGAACCTGACCAAGGGCTGGCCTCTGGATGGGTACACTGAAAGGGTGGACTCTGAGGGCTCTAAGAACCCTCCCAGCTTTTATTCTCTAAGTTACCTAGATTTTCTGAGGTTTGCAGATAGACCATGCCTGGCTCTGGTCCATGTACACACCATGGGGCACAAAAGGAATGAGACCTCTTCCGAGCAGCATTCAGGACCACAGAATCACTCACCATCTTTAAGTATGGAGTCAGCTAGAGTGCAGTTTCGTAGAAATCACTAAGAAGTGCTGCATGGTGGAGATGGCCTACAGTCTTCAGCCTGGGTCACAGTTCTCATTATCACAATTCTGAAGACCCCTAGTTAAATTTATAGCACAGATCTCTGTTTGATTTAATTTCTGTGAAGCATTGCTTAGCTCACATCCTTTCTGCTCGAAAATTCTCAAGGATTCCACTTTACTTCGAGAATCAAGCCCCCGGATCTTAGAATGGCATTCCAAGACCACCCCTGATCCAGCCCCTTACCTTAGCTGCTACAACCTGCAACTCTGCCCCCTGGGATTCCTAGCAAAGGCATCCAGGAGTGTTCCTAGCACTCTTCTCTATCTCACTGCAGCATCCCCACTAAAGGTCCAACTCAAATTCAAGTCCATCTCCTCTGGGAACGCTGTCTGATGACCCCTGTCCTTTTCTGAATCCTGTGGAGCACTCACTGACTATGTAGTTCATTAGTAGCTATTCAATTTGCCTTGTGGTTCTGGTCTTCTTTCCCTTAGCTAATTTCTAAGCCCCAGAGGGTGGGAACCATGCCTCATTCCTCATTGTAGGATGTGGACCTGGCATAGTATCAAGCTCATGGAAAATTTTTTGCTGATGATGGGTTTTCTACATTGAAGCCTCTATGAAACTACTGAATAAAATCCATCGGAACTGTGGTGACTATTATTGTTAACATAGTGATGTGTTTTTTTAAAATATTTATTTATTTAATAAACTGTGACAGGTCTTAGTTGTAGCATGTGGGATCTGGTTCCCTGACCAGGGATTGAAACTGGGACCCCTTGCAATGGAAGCACCTAGTCCCAGCCACTGAACCACCAGGGAAGTCCCTGTTTTTCCTTCTTCTTGGGAAAAAAGGAACCTTGGAGAGAGTGGTTTGGTGCAACTGTGCTGGAGTAATGAGAACGTGAAACATTTCTCCCACGTTTCATAAACAGCATTTTACATGCGCTATTTTGGGAGCTTAAAGTTCATCCAGGAATGAGTTATTTCACAGATCAGAAGGAGCATATGTGTAGTCCATCAAGGGCAATAAGCTCTCTGTTAAATTTAAAGGGGAAAACAATTGAACGCTTCATCCTGAAAGTAGAAAGATTTTGACATCACCTGACCAGAGAGAAACATGAGGGACCTATTTAATTTCTGGCCCCCACTGTTCGGGTTTTCTTGTACATGTTCCATTGAATAGCACATGGGAATTTTCACAAAAAGGAACTGGCATGAAATCAATAAGGAAAATCACCGTTTCCTTACTGATCCAACAGCATTTAAGGAAGCTGAGCTCTGCCAATTTGTAGCTGGGCAGTTTTTAACTGTGCAGAATTTGAAACCGGGCAGTTAAAACCACCATCTAAGCTGGCAGCTGTGATTTTCCCAGAAGCAGAGCTTCAGGAAGAAAAATATCTTTTAAACGTCAGTGCCATTTTTGCAAAATTGGATCTGTTCATGAAAAATTGCTATATGTCCAGGTTTTTTTTCTTTTCTTTCCTCATTAGTAAAGGATATGATGATTTCTTTTTGCCCACGTGGAAATGCATTCATTTACTCAACAAATAAATATTTATTGAGCACCTGCCATTAGCCAAATACTGTTTTAGGTGCTGGGGATGCAGATGTGGACAAAGAGGCAAAGTCCTTGATCTCAGGAGCTTATCCTCTAGTGGGGAGGGAGGTGGAGAGACTGATAATAACCAAGTAAATGAATAAGTAGATATCTTAGTAGTTATCAGGAACAGATAACTGAAACAATGCTAATATCTTATTGTACCTAGAAAATCAATTTCCAGAAAATTAAACATTAAGATTCCCACATCAATATTGTCTTAGCTCATGTAAGTAACATATATTAAGGGGTCTTTTGAAAAGAATAACTAATAGGGAATATACATATTACTCTTTGCATATGACATTGACATTCCCTGCTGACCTTTAACAAGTCTTTGAGGAGCATTTCTAGAAGGATTTGTGCTACTTGTGTTTGCTCCTTTTGGGCATAGTATGGCACTGTGGCCTGCATAGGGGTCCACCCTGGAACCCTCTACGTCCTTCCAAGCGCCTCTCTCTCTTCTCCTCCTATTCCCCAAAACTGTCACCCCTCTCTACTGGGTCTTTATTTATTTTTAATTTATTTTTAATTGGAATATGGGGATGACAGAGGATGAGATGTTTGGATGGTATCACTGACTCAATGGACATGAGTTTGAGCGAGCTCCGGGGAGTTGGTGATGGACAGGGAAGCCCGGCTGCAGACCGTGGGGGTCACAAACTGACACGACTGAGTGTCTGAATTGAACTGAATAATTGCTTCACGATGTTGTGTTAGTTTCTGCTATACAGCAACATGAATCAGCTATATGTACACGTATATCCTCTCCCTCTTGAGTTTCCATGTCACCCCCCTCATTCCACCCTTCTAGGTCATCAGAGCACCGAGTTGAGTTCCCTGTGCTATGCAGCAGCTTCCCACCAGCTAGCTATTTTATACATGGTGGTGTGTGTATGTCAATTCTACTCTCTCGATTCATTCCACCCTCTAATGTGTTTTTACCCTATCTTTTAAATATGTCTAATATTTACTCCCTTCACCGTCTCCTTAGTGAGGCTTTGTAGTCTGTCTCATGAACTCAGCATCCTACTTTTTCTCTCTTACTCTAGACTCAAAGGCCTCTAGACTCCCCTCTTCATTGTTTCCAGTGATTTGTTTAAAACACACCCTTCACATACTTCCCAGGCCTGCAGGACAGAGCTCAGGCTCGGGTGGGTCACTGTGGGCCCAGCCCCAGCCAGACCTGGGCAGTTTTGTGTGTCTGCATCCTTCCTAGAGTCTGGCTCCAGGCACGCCTCTTTTTTCCTCCTCAGTCTTTGCCATTTTAAAATACAGCTCAAGCTGGGCCAGAAAGGCATGTGTACTATCTCTGGAGTTTGCCTCAGGCACAGTGAGATCTATGCCGCCTCAGCCAGGGGCAAGGGTCAGGGGCGAGGTCCAGGACCCGCTGCTGAGAAGCCGCACCTGGACACTGGATGACACTGCAGACGCTGCGTGGCGGTCACTCTCAGTCTACCACCAGGTCTTTATCCAGACCTAGAGCACATACTAACAAGCAGAGACATCACTTTGCCAACAAGGGTCCCTACTGTCAAAGCTATGGTTTTTCCGGTAGTCATGTATGGATGTGAGGGCTGGACCATAAAGAAGGCTTGAGGGCTGAAGAATTGATATATTGAACTGTGGGGCTGGAGAAGACTCTTGAGAGTCCATTGGACAGCAAGGAGATCAAAACAGTCCATCCTAAAGGAAATCAATCCTGAATATTCATTGGAAGGACTAATGCTGAAGCTGAAGCTCTAATACTTTGGCCACCTGATGCCAAGAACTAAGTCATTAGAAAAGACCCTGATGCTGGGGAAGATTGAAGGCAGGAGAAGGGGATGATAGAGGATAAGATGGTTGGATGGTATCACTGACTCGACGGACGTGAGTTTGAGCAAGCTCGGGGACTTGGTGATGGTCAGGGAAGCCTGGGGTGCTGCAGTCCATAGGGTTGCAAAGAGTCGGACATGACTGAGTGATTGAACTGAACTGAGCAAGATGATTAAAGAATGGAATTCGTCAATGATAACATAGATAACTAAAACTGGCCATGAGCTTAGGATGAAGGGGGTACCACTTTGTGACAAACAAACCTGAAACCTCAAGTAGTTAGGCTGTTTCACTGAGACACCTCTGTATGAGATGCTACAGCTTTTTAATAAAAACTGAAAACACAGTGCATGGACGGGGAAGCCTGCTGTACTGCAGTCCATGGGGTCGCTAAGAGTCGGACACAGCTGAGCAACTGAACTGAACTGACTGAACTGAATACTAAAAAAAAAAAAAAAAAAAAAAATGCTCAAAAGTCACCTCTGTGCAGCCTTCCTAGACCTACCAAAGTGCTAATTGTCCGACTCTGCAACGCCATGGACCGTTGCCCGCAGACTCCCCTGTCCATAGGATTTTCCAGGCAAGAATACTAGAGTGGGTTGCCATTTCCTACTTCAGGGGATCTTCCCAACCCAGAGGTCGAACCTGTGTCTCCTGCATTGCAGACAAATTTTTACCATCCGAGCCACCAGGGCAGTACTGAGTTCTTCCCTTTTGCTCCGAGGTTATCCTGGCACCTTCTAACTTCAAGTACAGCATCAAATGAAAGATCTTGGCCACACTTTGTTTACTTCTGTGTTTTCTCTTTCAAACTCTAAGCTCCTCTAAGCAGGGTGTGTCTTATTTTAATCTGAGAGAAGAGCACAGTACCCGACACATAGTAGCCCCTCAACAAATATTAATATTTGATGAATGAATGAATGACTTATTGTCTTGTCTGGTTTGGCTTCTCCTGAACTATGCGTTTGAGAATTTCATGACTATTGCAAAATGACATAATAAAAGCAACTGACAAATATGGTAAAGAACTTCACTTTGATCATATTAACAATGTTTTAAACACTTGAGCTAATGGACTGAAGCTGATGAGGAGTTCCAAAGCCAAATTATTCTAGACAATATTTCTGCATGTACTAAATTTGGAGATGGTTGAGAAGCTCAAATGATTAACGCATGTAAAAACAGAATGATTAAGTAATCTGGATCATTTACTGCAGAAAAGAAGCTTGAAGACACTTAATAATGGTTTTTAATGAAAGGAAAAATTGTACTCCAAGGATGACTAAACACCTTCATTCTGCACATACATTAAAAAAAAAAAGAAGAAGAAATAAGAAATTAAGTGCTACAAAGATGAAAGTTATGGGAATTCCCTGGCAGTCCAGTGGTTGGGAATTCACACTTCCACTGCTGGAGGCCTGGGTTTGAGCCCTGGTTGGGGAACTAAGATCCCACAAGCTGTGTGGTATGGCCAAAAAATAAAAAAGATTAAACTTAAAAATAAAAGAGAATTCAAGAGTTTCCTATTGAGATGTGTGAACTCATTTCAAGTTACTGTTACAAAAAACTCCCATGTCTTGAGAGCTTGCATTGTTCCCAATGCTTCACCATTTATAATTTCATCTAATCTTTTTAACAAACCCAGATGGGTTAGTTTTAATTATATTACTCCCATTTTACAGGTGAGAAAGTAGAAGCATGGGGTGGATAAGTAACTCCCCTGGGTTGCACAGCTGAAAGACATGTGTGTGTGCTCATTCACTCTCTTGTGTCCAACTCTTTGTGACCCCATGAACTGCAGACCATAGCCCAACTGTAGGCTCTTTTGTCCATGGGGATTCTCCAGGCAAGAACACCAGAATGGGTTGCCATGCCCTCCTCCAGGGGATCTTCCCGACCCAGGGATCGAACCCAAGTCTCTTTTGTCTCCTACATTGGCAGGTGGGTTCTTTACCACTAGTGTGCTGTGCTGTGCTTAGTCACTCAGTCATGTAACTGACTCTGCAACCCCATGGATTGTCCATGGGGATTCTCCAGGCAAGAATACTGGAGTGGGTTGCTATATCCTCCTCCAGGGGATTTTCCCAACCCAGGGACTGAGTCCAGGTCTCCCACACTGCAAGCAGATTCCTTACTGTCTGAGCCACCAGAGAAGCCCACCTACTCTGCTTACTGCCGGCTTGAGACTGAAATCCATCTGAGGATGGATGCCTAAAGCCAAGCTCACTAAGTTAATGGCACCAGTTTTAAGTTTAAACAAAATCGCAATTGTCCATCCTTGCCAGGGCAATTAACTGTCCTGTGGGCTGGATTACACCAATGTGTGTGTGTGTATATATATGTATATGTGTGTAAATTAGAATATCCATTTTTCTTTTCTTCAGAACAGAACTGGTCTACCAGACCTTGTCTTCCTGATGAGAAAGTGGTTTTGTTCTGGGGAGCTGGCATACGTGGTTTAAGGATCCACATGTGTGCACGTCTTTATCAGACCTGACATAAGTCAAATCAAATTTAGATATCATGGTTTTACTTTCAGAGTGATGGAATTTACTCTTGGGGCTGAAAAGCCAGCATCTTCCTCCTGCTACTTTTTCCCAAGGCGACCTTGTTCAGTGGGCCTGGGGGACAGAAGCGATGGGGTTACCGGCAGCACAGAGCAGGGGCCGCTGGTTGAGCAACCCCGCTGTCTGTGCAGGAGAGAGTCAGCAGTCATCTGACCTGCCGAGCCCTCCAGCCCTGAGCTACTTTGGGGCTGCAGGAGCCTGGAGGCTGGCTCAGGAGAAGCCAGAGCCCGCAGAAGCCCTGTGAAAAGGGTGTGAATGAGTCACTAGATTTTTCAGGTTGACTGAGATGACTTCTGTTGATTTTCTTCGAATTTAGATGTGTTATCAGTGTTCACACGTTGGGCATAACGGGAAGATGAGTGCACATTTTCTTGATAGAGCCTGACGGTCGGCAGCGTTGTGATAAGATTTGGGGTAAGATGTGACTCTGCAAGAAAGCTCTGGTCAGCGCGTGTGGCATGTGTCCCCATGTGCCCCGGGGCCTCAAGTGGTGTTCTGAGCTGGGAGGAAACCCAGGGTGACAGGCATGAGTGTTTTGTGTCATTGTGCACAGGTTGATCTGTGTTGCTATTTACCATTTTAGGGCATCAGAAGTCACTGCTAATTTGTCCCACTGTAATTTCAAGGTCTGGGAAAAGCACTTGCTTTCTAACCTCGGGTTTCCACAATAACCAGAACAATGGTTGGTCAAACATTTGAGTGATAAAAGCTCACTTAACCTCTTCTGGCTTTAGTTTCCTCATCTTTAAGATGGATATAACCATGTACCTATCTTGGGTAGGGTTAAACAGACTAACAAGTCAAGGGCTAAGAGCGGTTCCTGGTATTTAGTTTGCACCAAAATCACTGCAGATGGTGACTGCAGGCATGAAATTAAAAGACTTACTCCTTGGAAGGAAAGTTATGACCAACCTAGATAGCATATTAAAAAGCAGAGACATTACTTTGCCAACAAAGGTCCGTCTAGTCAAGGCTATGGTTTTTCCTGTGGTCACGTATGGATCTGAGTGTTGGACTGTGAAGAAAGCTGAGCGCCAAAGAATTGATGCTTTTGAACTGTGGTGTTGGAGAAGACTCTTGAGAGTCCCTTGGACAGCAAGGAGATCCAACCAGTCCATCATAAAGGAAATCAGTCCTGGGTGTTCATTGGAAGGATTGATGCTGAAGCTGAAACTCCAATACTTTGGCCACCTGATGCGAAGAGTTGACTCATTGGAAAAGACCCTGATGCTGGGAGGGATTGAGGGCAGGAGAAGAAGGGGACGACAGAGGATGAGATGGCTGGATGGCATCACCGACTCTATGGACAAGAGTTTGAGTGAACTCCGGGAGTTGGTGATGGACAGGGAGGACTGGCATGCTCCAGTTCATGGGGTCGCAAAGAGTCAGACACGACTGAGCGACTGAAGTGAACTGAACTGAAGTTTATATGTATATTAATGCATGCATTTTGTCCATACAACTGTATATTTGTCAGAGAGCACTCCACTGCTTGCACAAAATAGATTCTTGGTAAATATTTGTTAGTGAAATACATATGCAGTAACCTGTTCTGACTGCTCAGTAATCTATTATTCAGGGACAGATTGGCAAAATTGGATATTAAGATTTTTATCTCTCATAAAGATATATATATATATATATATATACACACATATATAAGCAGAGTGTTCTGCAATCAAACATCTCTGCAGAGAAGCAAGGAGACAGGTAGTTTTGCATGAAAATCATAAAGGAAATGGCCTAAAGAACTGAGCTGAGGAATATCACTTGAAGAACAAGTAGCAGAGTCCATGACTCAACCCAGTCAACAGAATTCCCTAAAGCAATAAAAACAAACAAACAATCCTCCCCAAACCACTTTAAAACTACAAAATATATGTTACTTTTGAGTCTAAAAAATAAATGAATATGAGAAACAGGAGTCAAATCCCTGACCTATATTACTTTCTACTGATTTTCTAATAATGACGGCTTCAACTTGAATCATTTCATTTAAAAATAGAATGAGCACTATAATGTTTTAGAAGCTGATACAGTATGACAAGAGTCCCTTAATATTAGGCTGAATCATATGAAACTGCCACTTCTTTTGGTAAAAAAAAAACCAACAAAACAACTGTCAGACATTGTCAGTTTTGAAACTTAAGCTAATTGTCACTAAATCAAAATTCTTCTATTACCTTACCCTTTATTGCCTTTTAACTATGACTATAAAACTAAATTGGCCAATTTCCTCCCTCTTAGTCTCTTAAAATTTGTGCACAGTAGGTACTAAACAAATGCCTTGTTAACTGAGTAGTGCTTTCCATCTTCTGTAAAAAATTAGGCCAAAATTTTGCTACCCTACCTAATGCTGAGATTACCCTAAAATATAATTGATGAAGTGTTAGCTTCATTTCATGTTTCATGATTTAGATAAATCTTCTCTGTTCCTTGTTGGGGCAGCACTGGGAAGATAATTAATACATTATTAATATGTTGCAGCGGCAAACAAGGCTCGGCTTGCACACACGGCCATGACAAGAATAAATTCAGGTCAGAAATAAAGAAAAATTGCTAGTAAAGAAAAATGTTATTATAATAATGAGAAATGATTGTTTATGTGACACATCACTGCATATCGGCACATTATAGACTTACAAATGAAGCAGATGGTAGAATCAGGCAGGCTTGTCCCATCACTTAGGGTCCGACTTGGGCATCCAAAGTGCCCTGCGATGAACTAGAAATGATCACCTTGGGGATCCCAGGATTGAAGAGCCTCATTATTACTCATATAAAGTTTTATAACAGTTGGGATTGGTCCCAAATTTAGGAGCATTTACTGAAATAACTGAGCAGGCAGCATGAAATGGTTTTCAATTCAGAAAGCAAAGAGCTCCTTTTACAGTGGAAGAGACAGGAGAGCTCAAGAAGGAGTGTGAATTACCTGTGAGTTATTGCACCTCCCTGGGTCTCAGTTTCCCCATATTTGTTAATTACCTCCCAGAGGACAGTCATTCTCTATAACATCTGTCATTGCATGGGATTATATCTTCAAATGCTATGTATTTCTTTGTTGGAGGGAGGCGGTGGGGAAGCAAGAGCTCTAAAATGTCTTATTTTGGTTTTGGTTGACCTAGTGCTGTGAGAACAGCCACGTTGCATAAGCGGAGTTCTGAGAAAACAGAGTTACTTTCATTTTTCAAACAGAAGAACCACAATCCTCCCTGTGTTTGGATCCTTCTACAAATTAAATATATGGGTAAGAGAGAGCCCACGAAATCAGCAATTTTAACCTTTCCCTCAATGCTGTGGATTTTTCTTAGAGATTTTTGGAGCATGGAGTATGCACAGTTCTGCTCTATTAGTGAGATCCCAGCCCAAGGTGACGTGCTCCTACAATAATGTCTTCACGCTAATTACCTTGTAGAATGCTTAGGGCAAGAATAGTTCCAAACATACTTGAGGTAATAACCAGTCACATACCCAGAAGGTCAACAGTTCAATCAAAGAGAAAAAAAAATTAGCATATCTTAAGAAATAGTTCAAGTGGTTTTGTACAAGAACTCTCATTTAAGTCTACAAGAATACTTAAAATACTGATAAGCTAGGTAATTCTATATTTCCCTTTTTAACTCATTGAAAGCCTCCGACTTCAAGGTGCAGTCTCAGAACAAGAAGCATCTGGCAGGTGAAGGGAGAAAGTGTGTAGTTAGGGAAATTGGCTGGAGTTTTAAGTGAGGAGTCTGTGCCAGGACTGTAGCTCACAAAGTTGGGGGAGGGCAGTGCACTGGGCTGCTGATGAAAGAACAGAGGAATGCTGAAGAGCTGGCGTCAGATGAGGGCTCTGGGCCAATCTTCTATTATAGTAACAACACAGCTTTAATCTGCGATAACAATAAATCCCTCAAGTAACTGTACATTAAATCACTATAAACAAAATCACAATCTGCACCATCAATGCAGTTTCATAACAGGTTTGATCTTTTCCCCAAATTTCCATTTTTCTATGATTTCTAATGAACACAAAAGAGCAACAGCTGGAAACTATATCCATTGCTGTCTGTTTGAAATGACTGGAGTTATCTTTTTTGAAGGGCACAGTATTTTCATTTATTTTAAAAATATTTATTGAGCACCTAATATGTACTTGGCAATAGTGACATGGTTAATCATTTTAGAGATGATTCCTAAAAAAACTTTCTGCTCTGCCAAAGGTAAAGTGTTAAAATAATAGAACAGCCCAAGGGTTTTTTTAAATGTGCTAAAGGGTAGTACTTTTCATTCTCCAAGAGCCCCACACTTTGTACACCGAGTTCCTTTCAATGACAGGTGCAATGCAAGGTGGAATCGTGTAGAATACAGTCCATGGGCTATTGATCTGAATGGGTACCGTGTTCAGTGGGTAAAATGTAGCTAAGCTGAGATGCGAAGGATGGCTTTTCTCATTTAAACTACAGGAAAACGTTGAGGCTGAAAATCAAGTTAGAAAGAAAATAAGTTATTCAATTCAGTAATTTTTAAATAGGATGGGGTGAACTATGCAAATGAAAAGTATGAAAAAGAGTAAGAAACCTCCATGTACCCTCCCCTCACAGGGTTTTGTATAAGTCTATTTAATAGACCCCGTTTCATTGCAGAGGGTCCTACAGTTGGTTGCTCAAGAGAGGACATTTTTGTATCTGAGACCAGCCTCCAGGGATAAAGCTTTTTGTAGGACATTTTTGGCCTGTGGAATTTTCTCCTTTATCCTCTAGCCACTTTACTTTGAGCTGTTAGGGCGGGGTGGGCCTGACAAACGCTAGGACAGCCGTGTTCTTTAGCAAGTCACAGGGAGATGGACACCCACATACATAATTTAAGGCTGACATAAGTGCCGGGGACAAAGAGACGAATTCTGTCTGGGAAGAACTGGGGAGAGTGGGTTTAGGTCTCACCTTTGAAGGTTGGCTGGGATTTTGAAAGGTGACTATGGGGGATGGGGATACTCAGGTAAGAGTGAAGGCCTAGTTCCAGAATGGTGAACAGACACAGTCCTTGGACCAGAGTGTGTGTTCTCAATGGGATGGGTGTGCTTTGATTGTAAAAATGTCAAAGATTTCTAGCTTACTGATGGAGGGGGTCAATGCCCCAAATTCACTAATTTTCTTTTCCAACTGGGTTACCAAGTCTTACTGAACTTTTATATATCATCCAGGTGCTTTTGAAACCCTAAAGTCATATAATCCAGTAATAATTTACTTTCAGAGAGCGTGTTACAGTTTACAAATGGCTTTTTAATACACATTATTACATTTGATCCATATAACAGCCCTGTGACACCACAGGCTCATCTCCAGAAGCTATTTCCTTTTGAAAATAACTACTGGTTATAGAAGCTACTAGCTATAGAAATCAGACAGATTTCCACTGGGAGCTTTATTGTGCTAGAAGCACAAGCCAAGATAAAGTCAGCAATTTGGGAGAGATAAAAGGAGGGCCCTAAAACAGACAGAGACTGAGAGTCCCAGGAGAATGGTAAGACAGCAGTTTTGGAAATGGAGGGAGACACAGAAGCGGCAAGAGTGCAGCAGAAAGCACAGGATGGAGTGAGGGGTGGTGATCCAGGACTGGGTGGGCGGTGGTCCCTAGTGTGGCGAACACCCAGCCGGTCCCAGGGCGATGCTCGTTCACCTTTGCTCACCATTGTGTTGGCTTGTGTGGATATTGAATTGTGCCGTGAGAAACACAATTCAAAAATCTAAAATGGCGGCTTTTAGAACATGGATATTTAATAATATATAAAAACATGGATAAAAATATTGAACATGGATATAGAGTGACAAATTTTTTATAACATTTTTCTCATTTTACACATCTGCACATTCTCTTATTCTACAGCGTTCCCATCTATTGTGACTTTGATCAACTGTTTTTCAGTGCACACACTGAAATGGTGCACTTTGCAACTACTTAATAGAAGCTAAAGCAACCAACGGACTGTGATTGTTGTAATCTAGCTGGAATAAATCTTACTGACGTAGGATGTATCAGCATATCCATTTAGCTTGCTGCAAATCAGTTTACTTTTCTACTTAGAAACATGATATGAAATGAAATTAATCCAGTTGCAACAAGGCAAGTGCATTCAGTTGAATAAATCCCTTTATGTGGAAAGGAACTTTGTTTTGCAGCTTATTTGAAAGAAAATCCACGTGGCAGTATAATGCCTTCCCTGGAACTGAACAAATGCATTTATCCCAGCTTTATTTACAGTTAAATTCACATCAGACCTATTTGATATGATAGTGCACTCTATTGTCCTTAGGTGAAGGTCACAGTGAAAGCATTTGCAGGACAACTAAAATTTTACAACGGAACTTTGCCTAAGGACTGTTGTTCCAACTAGACTATGAACTCGGCAAAGACGGACACCTCCTTGGAGAGAAAAGAGACAGATAAAAACCAACAAAACCATGTATATCCTTTTCTATTCCGTCTCCTTTGCCTCCACTGTCAAAAGGGCAGTCCACACACACAGTGTATATTAAATAAATACATTTTGGTGGTGGCTATCACAAGCAGGCAACACTTGGAGAGGGTCCAGAGAATAACAAAGGGATTAAGAGGTTGGGTAGAGACTCTCAGCGTGACACGCTAATGAAATTGAGGTAAATTGAGCTAAAGAGCTTGGAGAAGGGAAGGCTGGTTTTGGCAGCTGCGAAAGTAAGTTGGTCTTGTTTACCATTGCTGAATGTTAGAAAGCACAGCGTATGAAGGGTAGGATTAATGAAAGTTGACTTACGTCCGGTAAGGTGATAGGTTAGGAATGCACAAGCGGTTTTGACTTAGATGGTTTATAAAGCATCAACACAGGTCCTTAATAAATCTTTCTTAGGGAGACTTCCCTGGTGGTCCAGTGGTTAAGAATCCAGCTTGCAATGCAGGGACACAGGTTTGGTCCCTGATAAGGGATCTAAGATCCCACGTGCCGCAGAGCAGCTAAGCCCACCTGCTGTAAGTACTGAGCTCCTGTGCCACAACTAGAGAGTCCGTGGGCCAAAACAAAAGATCTCTCATGATGCCATGAAGATCCCGAGTCCACAACTAAGACCCATAGCAGCCAAGTAAATAAATACATAATATTTTTTTAAAAGCAATCTTTCTTTGAAAATGTTACAGTTGAAGAGTAGGCCACCTTTCTGAAATGAATTACAAATGAATTAGGTGCTGTGCAGTAGGGAAATAAATGACTCAGAGGATCTCTCAAGTTCTAGCCAGTTCTTATCCTATGAATTTTCAGCAGCCAGTGTCAGGAGCCGACTTGCTTCTTGTCCATCTTACCCCATAGCTGGAAGCCCTTGACCTCTTCCTGCAAGTCAGCCATACTGTACTTTCAGCCCTAAGGCTCTTCCTGTTTGGGAGGGATTTAAAAGCTCACTTTAGCTAAGAGCTCAGCTAACTGTCATCAGGTCATCCCCTGCTGCTAGGCTGGCTCTGAGGTGTCCAGTTCTAACAAGTGGGATTCTGCCTTGCACCTAAGTCTGTCTCTTACTGGATTTACTGGAAATCCACCGGAGTCTTCCTATGATAACACTGGAAATCCTCTCTTGCTTTCCAGGTCTAATGTGATTTTGGGATTACATTGTGTATCCAGTCTAGGACTGAAGCTTTGTTTCAGCCCACACCACCCCCCACCCCCAGCTCAGACTAGATGTCCAGTCTCTGAACCCCAACCCTGTTACCTGGGCAGTCTGTGCACAGAGCATTGGTTAGAAGCTCTCTGAGACCTCTCCTCTCATCTGTGGCTGGATTCTCTATTCGCTGTGCCGCCCCCCCCGCCTCCCCCGCCCCAGGCTCCCAGCGTCATAACTCAGGCCACTACCAGTCCCCTTGCTCTTCTCCTATCAGGTGATGACACGGCATATGGCTTCATTTTCCTGCATCCTGCTGTGAACCGTTGCACATATGAGTCCCTCTCTACAAACCACATACCTCTACAACAAGCCTTCCCAACCTCGTTGCTATTGACATGTACGGTTGGTTCAGTCTTTATGGTGGGGGGTATTCTGTGCATGATAGGGTCCAAAACTAGCATTTCTGGCTTCTGCTCACCAGATGCCAGAGGCAGCCCCCTCTCCTCCACCCCCAAATTGTGACACACAAAAATGTTTCCAGGCATTGCCAAATGTCTCTGATGGGGAGGGTGTTTCAAAATTGCCCTTTGTAAGGACTTCCCTGGAGGTCAGGTGGTTAAAACTCTGTGCTTCCACTGTAGGGAAAATGAGTTCAGTCCCTGCTTGGGGAACTGAGATCCTGTATGCCACATGACATGGCAAAAACAAAGAAGAATGAAAATTACCCCCTTTTGAGAATTCTTGCTCTACAAGAACCCAGAAAGCCAAGAGCATTTTAAAGTCAGTTATAGATACTTTGAGGAAAAAGTCAGAATGTTTAAATCTGGTAAACATTTAACAACTCTGCTCTGCTGCTGTTGCTAAGTCGCTTCAGTCGTGTCTGACAGCAGCCCACCAGGCTCCCCCGTCCCTGGGATTGTCCAGGCAAGAACACTGGAGTGGGTTGCCACTTCCTTCTCCAATGCATGAAAATGAAAAGTGAAAGTGAAGTTGCTCAGTTGTGTCCGACCCCATGGACTGCAGCCCACCAGGCGCCTCCTCCCATGGGATTTTCCAGGCAAGAGTACTGGAGTGGGTTGCCATTGCCTTCTCTGAACTCTGCTCTAAACAAGAAAAGTTTCCCAGGTAGTGGTTCAGTGGTAAAGAACCTACCTGCCAATGTGGGAGACTGGGGTTCAATCCCTGGGTCAGGAAGATCCCCTGGAGGAGAAAGTGGCAACCTACTCCAGTATTCTTGCCTGGGAAATCCCATGGACAGAGGAGTCTCGTGGGCTAAAGTCCACGGGGTCACAAAAGAATCAGGTATGACTAAGCGAATACCAACAACACAAAACTAGTAATAAACACCAAATAGAATTTTGTTAAAAGGTTTGTTTAACAACATAGGGGTAAATCCCTTCACTCTAGCCCAGTGTTCCTGAGATCTTATTGTGCAGGAGAATCACAAAAGGACTTTTTCAAACGTTCATATCCTGATTTGGCAAGTTTCAGGCAGGATCTGATACTCAGTCCTAACAGGTTCCCAGGTGGTATCAATATCATGGGTTCCCAGACCTTCCATTGAGCAGCAAGGCCCTAGAACAAAATCACTCATGAGAGGTAGGGGGAGGGGCTATTTTAATCGTAATAGTTACAAGGTCATGAGAGCAAGATTAAAATTTGCATTAGAAGAAAAGGCTAGAAAAATGTGACTTTTTCTTGCACTTTTCTGTAAAAAATAAAAGAGCTCTCAGAGATGCGTTTTGAAATGTGACATTTCTATTTGCTTGAAATTATAAATATTATACAAGCTACCTGCAAAACTGGTGAGCTGCTATATTAGTTAGGCAGAACTTTGAAAGGTTTCCAAAACTCTGTTGCAAATCTAAACTTCAAGATCTTCATAGTCCTTGTTTTAGGGAGGAAGAGGCTAGGGGTGAGGAGGCCTAGGGAAGGGGATGGAGAAAGGAGGATCGTTTTAAATGGGGCCTTGCAAAGAAACAGATTCGTGAACCTGCCTCAAATGACAAATTATTCCACGCTGAAGTTATACTGACACCACATGAAGTTATTGGAACCTCGAATCAGATAACTCAGTTATGGCTATAAACCAGTTGCAAAAAATGAGTGCTATTTACTGTAATGTATAGCGATCAAGATAATCAAATCTCCTGAAAGCTGCCGAAAGCCTGATATAAAAATTTCCTCTTCTTGTATATTACTGCCTCTGAGTAACTCTGACTTGGAGCTTTGCAGACATCTGAGTCACTGCTGCATATCCTCAGTAAGGAAAGGCCCGTTCACATTTGTTCCTAGTTTACAGTTAGAAAGATTTAGGCTCACTAGTTTGTCTAAAGATGTAGATAATAAAGTCCTGACCCTTATGAGATCTCTTCCAGGCCAGTGTTGAGACTAGCTCTGCCCTTATGCCAGCAGATAAGTATTCACCTTGGGGAAAGAGAACTAACATTCTAGCTCTGAAATATCAATATATTGATGGGTTGTTATCAATTGGATCAAGTGTAATAGAGTTAAATATCTCTACATTTAAAATTCTGTGCCTAGGGTTTTATTTCTTTTCTTTTTTAAAAATCAATAATGTAAGTACAGAATAAGGACAAACTGGCTTCATAGTAGAGCATGGGAACTCATGGGTATGAGTTGACCACAGTTTCAGTGTGAGTCAGCATACTGAGTGCCAAAAAGACTAATGCAATCTTGGGCCATATTAATAGAAGTATAGGGTATAGATCAAGGTAGGCTACTATTCCATGGTATTCTGCACTGGTCAGACCACTCCTGGAGAGCCCTGTCCCATTCTGAGCACCATGATTTAAGGGAGGCCTCACACCATAGTCCATCAGAGGTAAACACTTAAAATGATGAGAGCACGTAAAACCACATCACACGAGGAATAGCTGAAAGAACAAAGGATATTTATGCTTGAAAAAGAAGACGTAAGGGGACATGATGAGAAGTAAAAGAAGAACAGGTTATCTGAGAAAAGAGTCTCAGGTAGAGTTTCCAGCAGCAGAAGTTTAATTTCTTTCTGGATCCCCAAGGAAAAAAAATTCCCAAGAGCCTTCTTGACTCTTTGTCATTTGCACGGTAAACAGGTCTTCATCAAAGAAGACTCTGTTCCTCCTACAATGTCCTTGAAGTGCAAAGAACTTTACGTCCCTTTGCCAAGCCATCTTTCTCTGCCTGCAGAACCACCTCTTTCAGGAAGCCCTCCCTCGAGAGCCCCACCTTGAGTGCCCTTCCTCAGGAGTTGGCACTGCAGAAGCATTTGCTTCCACTTGTCCTAGATTCCCTAATAGCTTGTTAGCTCTTTAGAGGAAAGGACCCTGTTTTCTTTTTGTTTTGATTACCCTAAATGTTCTCAGTACATCTGGGTCCTGAGAATTAGGGACTGAGGGATATCTGCTGACGGTAGCCAAAAGATGACTTAAAGTAACCAGACAAGGTGATTTTTTTTTATAGTGCCTACATGACAAAGCATTACAGTATGTTCTCTTGATGATAACAACACGTAATTGACCCTTTGCTTTATGAAATAATATGAGCTGACAAAGTTGGCTGTATAGTAAATCTTACTTTTCCCTACATCTTGCATTTCAAAATAAAAGTTGTGTGTCCAGGGGACTTCCCTGGTGGTCCAGTGGCTAAGACTCCATGCTCCCAGTGCAGGGGCCCTGGGTTCAATCCCTGGTCATGGAACTAGATCCTGCGTATCACAGCTAGAGATCCCATACTCCACAGTGGAGATCAAAAATCCAGGTGCAGCCAAAAAAAAAAAAAAAAAAAAGTTCTGTGTCCATGACACTATTTAAGAGCCCCATCTTCCTCTTCCTTGTGTCAGGTCCTAGGAATTACTCTCGACCTGGGAGATTCTTCGATTTCACACATCTCCTTCTTTGTTTACTTGGATATTTGTAGGGTACCAAGGGTTGCAAAGAGTCAGACACAACTGAGCACACAGTACATGTATATAAGGGTCAAGTCACAACATCACACAGCTTCTGGTTTATAAAATGAATGAATGGTCTATTTAACAACATTGATCTCAGACAGAGAAATTCCACAAATGAGTTTAAATGAGAAAGCACTCTGTTACGCATTTTTAAAAGAGAGATTGCACATTTATACTATACCAAAGATAAAAACATCTTTGGGGTAACGATGCATAGCTCTTCTCAAGTCTCCTGTGTAAGTGGCTTACAGAACAGTATAGTTTCCCTCAAGGACAGAGGCATGGATGGGCACTCTGAGTCATCCACGAAGCTGAGAATAGAATGCAGAACACAGGAGCCAAGTTCATGCTCTGTCACTCACGTCACTGGTCAGTATTACCTCCCACAGTCCAATGACCTGACATGGTACAGAGCAAATTATACACTTCTCTGCAAGAAGTTAATAGAATTCCACTTGCCAGCCTGATGTTCAGGTAGAAAATGCAGTGAGCAAAAAGACAGGGCCCCCAATTTTTTATCATTGGCTGTTAATCACAAATAGAGACTGACACCTTCCTGGTTGCTGGGGTAGCCAGTCTGTCTGTGCTAATAGCACTTGGCTCAGATGCTTCAGAAGACTAAGAGCAGGGTGGTTCCTATGATGCACAGAATCTGAGTTACCACCGTTTGACAACTGATATTACAAAAGCCTGGTTTACTGACATACGAAGCATGAGAATTTTCTGCTTGTTTTATCTTCCTGGAGAAGTCCAAATTAAAACTGGGGCTGTATCATGGGTTTTGTATATCCATACACTGTGGACACTTTTTAGAAATCTGAAACAAAGGCTAACACACAAATTTATCCTGATTATACTGACGCAAAGATTCTTCAACCATCTCCCAAAAGAAAGGGTTTGGTCACATTCTTTCTCGTCTCAGGGCATCTATGTTCAGTGCTGCTAGCTCTCTCTCGACTCCAATTTCCAAGCACATTTCAGAGAGGTTAAAGGAAATAACTGTTAGTGATGAAAAATCAGGTGGAAGATGTGCGTCCTTCAAGAGAAATAACCTTTTTAGAAGGATAAGTTCTATTAGCCCCAAATAAGTCCATCAGCATTCTTTATTTCCGTATCATATTCTGAACTACCCAAGAGGGATCATAAAATACCATGGTACGTCTGTCTGATGCAGAGCACAGGGTTGGAGCAAAGTTGTGAGACTGCCAGCCCTGCAGGAAAGGGAGGCAACCAGCGGCACAACACATAAGCAGCCCACAAAAGTGTGATCCATGCTGCTAGTTTCTAACAGGATTCGGACATTGAAAAGGAATCCATCTGAACTGGACGCCAGCTCTAATGACCTACAGGAAAAGGTGAAAAGTCTCGCCATCTGTCACTGAAAAGGTCATTTCTCTGCTCTCAGACTGCAGAAGGATGAGATAGTTTGCAACAGAGAACGGAAGGGGCTTCAGAGAACATGTGGTCTAACCTCTCACTCAACTGAGAAGGAAACTGAGGCCCAGAGAGATTATAGTGTCACATTCAAGGTCACGCAGGTAGTTTCCAATAAAGCCAGAATTCAGATTTCCAAAACCCACGTCGAGTTCCTTGATGCTGTGCCCAGACCAGCGTGGGAGAAGAAACCCTGGCCACAATTTCACAGCCTTGGTACTATGTCTTGGTAGACTTTAGCAAAATTACCTTGAGCAAGTCACTTAAACTTGCGAGCTTTGCCCTTCCCACTCTGCAACAGGAGAGGCAAAATATGCGGTCTGCCTGCCTCAAAGATCATAGGCAGATCAAACGAGATAATGTGTGAAAATGCTTTTTAAAACTTTATAAGGCTCAGGTTAAAAAAAAAAAAGATAAGGTTAAAAAAAGAAAAGAATTCCATATAAAGCATGTTTTTCCTTCTGAAGATATATGGATGGACGCTGCTGGTGGTGGTGGAGGGGGAGGCAGGGAGTGTCCATGAGCCGCTGAATATTGTGTATAAAGGTGTGTGTGAATGAATGCTAGGCATATTTTTTTTCACCCCCGGGGAGTGCTTCTATAGCTTTCATCAGCTTCCTAAATGTGTCTCTGAAACTCTCTGCACCTTTAGCCTCACCACCACCAGTAAGAACCTCTGTGCTGTGGATATCAACGTTTATGATCAATAAAAGGTTGATTTAATGTATTAAAATATGACTATTTTCTTAGATTTACTGTGTAGTTGGGATCTCCTTGCTAGCTTTACAATTCAATAATCCACATTTTTAGAATACAAATCTGTTCAGGGGAGGGGAGTTAATTTGACCTCATGCTTTGCTCCCTAAACTGCTAAAAGTCTATCACTTATAAAATGAAGATGAAAATTCAAATGATAAATCAACTAGGCTTTTTTTCTACTAGTGTACTTCCTTAGTAGAATGTCCTAGGTATTTTAAAAGATTTTTCTTTAAAATCATATTTAGCAAGAGAACTATCTACTTATTATTTACTAAGTTCCTACTGAGTTTCCAGCAGTTTGTTTCCAGTATTTTCCCATAAAGCACTAGACAATAGACACAAATCGTAAACCATTTGTAGGCTGCCACATTAAGCCTGTGGTTCTGGAAGGCTGAGAGGTGTGGAGAAAAACAAGTGAAAAAGTATTATTCATGACCAATTGATCAATTAGCCTGCTTTTCATTAAAAAACATAAAAGGCAGGACCAGTTTAGCAATGCTTGTGTTGGAAATGCGTAAAAACATTCTTAATGTTGGATTTTTTTTTCTCATTTATTTTTAGTTCTCTTTAGAAAATCACACTTGAGAGCTTTCTGTAGCAGCAATAGAAGGAGTGAATAAGACAGCACTGGAATCCTTTTTAATGCTAATGAAGGGGTAGGGACCAATACCTAGTTTGTGAAGCCTTTTCTGTGTACAGTTATGTATTTCCAAAGACACAGACTGACTTATGGAATGTCAGAGTGACCGAGATAACCAACCAGAGACGTTACCTACTATCAAGACTCATCCATCATCCCATAAAGAAATCCAATGTGGTCTTTTATAAATCTGACAATGGCTATACTCTTGTGTTTTAGTGGTAAAAATTTTACACAGTACAGTAACGTGAAAAACGAGAGGCATTTTCTCTCCTTGATTGTATCAAAATATCATCTTCTGCCCCAGACTCTGAGGTCTCACAACTCCTCTCTTGTATTATTCCTTTCAGTGTTTTCCCTTCCCCCTCCTTTATATGGAATAGTTCTACATTTTCCAGTCTTAACATTATCTCTAACATTTAGACTTTCTTATATAGAGCCTGAAGCTATAGAATTGCAATAAGCATACTCATCTATGCTGCTCCTGCTACTGCTAAGTCGCTTCAGTCGTGTCTGACTCTGTGCGACCCCACAGACAGCAGCCCACCAGGCTCCCCCTGTCCCTGGGATTCTCCAGGCAAGAACACTGGAGTGGATTGCCATTTCCTTCTCCAATGCATGAAAGTGAAAAGTGAAAGTGAAGTCGCTCAGTCGTGTCCGACTCTTCGAGATCCCATGGACTGCAGCCCACCAGGCTCCTCTGTCCATGGGATTTTCCAGGCAAGAGTACTGGAGTGGGGTGCCATTGCCTTCTCTCTCTCTTCACCTATGTTTACTAGAGTGCTATCATCAGATGGACAAAACCTAAAATATATTTTGGTAGTGAGAGTCTCAGGTTTTGAATAACTCAAAAGAACTTAAAACTTGGGTGGTGACAGGATGCCAGGGTGGGGGCAGGCTGTAGCTGCTTTTCGTTCCGCTCCATTTCTGCTCCTCATTCCACATGTCACGAGCCTTTGGAGAGAATGCTCTGGAATCAGACCACCTGGGTTCAAATCAAGGCTCTACCACATACTGGTTAAGTGACCTTGTGCAAATGACCTAAACTCTCTGCACCCCAGTTTCCTCACTTACGAAAGAAGGGTAATATTAGCCCTTGCTTCACTGTGCCTTTAGGAGAAGCAAAATGAGTTAATACTGGTACAGTGCTCTTGGCAAATAGCAGCAGCAGACACTGTTTCAGAAACTTTATGTGTATAAATTACTTAATCTTCAAAACAGTATGATAAGATAGCTACCATTATCACTCTCATTTTATAGCTAAAGAAACTAAGACATAGAAAGACTAAGTATCTTGTCCCAGTTGACCTAGTTAGTAACTGAAGGATTGGCCCTCAAACCTAGACCATCTGGCTCTACAGCAAGCACTCAGTAAATGCTACTTAGTACTACCATCATCATCATCATGGTTGTTATTACCTGAACCTAAAAAAAACACTCACATATCTGCTGTGGCTGCTGATAACGAATGTGTATGTCTAATCCTTCTTCAAAGTATACGGAAAATGTATATGACCCCCAAACAAATCGTTGATTTAGGAAAGGATTATCACCTAAAGCCACTGAGTGAGGTTTGTTGGGAAACAGGCTATCATCACAAAGCCTAAGCATTATCTTGCCAGATTACTTGTGAATCGCAAAAGGATCCCTGAACTGAGATCACTACCTTGAGCCCCAGTCAAACCGAGTGTCACAAATAGAGGGACAATCTGGAACTAAGTGTCTCCTGTTGAGATACAATATGGAGCACCTTGTAAAATGTGTTCAGTTGAAATGTAATCAATGCTTTATTTCTAACTTGGAGTTTATGGGAAATATTGAGGATAGAGGAACAAATTAAATGACACTGCTAGGCAAAAACAAATTAGAGCATTCAACAAGACAATACCTAGCCTTTTCAAAAGTGTTAATGTTGAATAAAAGACATAAAGCCTTCATGTAAAAAAATATTTTTTTTCTTTAAAAAAATTAAGTCTTAGCTTTTTTAAGGTATGGAACACATTTGGGGGACAAATGGTTAAGGTTAGATATGGTTTAGATACTAGATATTAATGAATCACTGTTCATCTTCTTAGGTATAATGATGGCGTTGCAGTTATGTAGGAGAATGTTCTTATTCTTTGATGTGTACTGAAATATCTAGGGGTGAAGTATCATTTTGTCTGTAACTTACAAGTAGTTAGAAATACATATAGGCGGAACAAATATGTCAAAAAGTTAGCAACCGTTGAATCTAGGAGGTGAGTATAGAAGTATTCACTGTACAAATATTTCAACTTTTCTTTATGTTTAGATATTTTCTTCACTATAAGATGTAGGTCTTATATCTTCTTTGGAGGGCAGTTTAAGACTTTAATCTTCACGTACTTAGTAATAATTTCTTTTAATTCTCCAAAATGTTTGCTGTGAATGAATTTATTTTTTTAATCTGTCTTCTAAAAATTACTTACTGAATTCCCATTAGCGCATCGGTTCAAGCTTATTGAAACCTAATGTAATATTAACATTGTTGAAGAGAACTAAGTGCCTAGAACAAGGCCTGACACATAGTAAATGTACGATTGTGTTAATAAACATTCATTTGTTAAATGAGGCTACATTTTCCTAAGAAACTGTATGGAGGTCAAAAAAAGACGCATGCACAGGCAGCTGCATTGTTCCTTCCTAGATCAAGACATGCTAAGTTAAGTACTTGAGATGGACAAATAGGAGGGCCAGTCAGTCTCATCCTTTGATTCAAATAACTTAGGCCGTAAAGATTCTTCACCAAGTTTTGAGTTTCACGAATGCACAAAAATGAAGCCTCTGTTCCTCAGACTAATCAAGCATCAACTATAACTTAAGAAATCCCAATGGAATCACATTTTTAAATGCGTGCGTGCTCAGTCCCTTCAGTTGTGTCCCACTCTCTGCGATCCCATGGACCATGGCCAGCCAGGCTCCTCTGTTCATGGGATTTTCCAGGCAAGAGTACTGGAGTGGTTGTAGACTTTTCCTGAGTGAGGAAGAGGAGCAAGCTCTGTTTCAGGAATGAGCCCTGCAAATCACCAAAACCTACAGGTGTTATTCTCTGAGAATCAATAAACATGTGGGAATTGGGCTCATTTTCAGCCCCTCCAGAAGGCAAAGACATAAAAGAGATGGCTTCAGGCAGTAAGTCAGATATATTTTGTATAAAAAGGTGGGAAGAATGATCAAGATTCAAAGAAATCATTAATACTGATATCACCTTGTGTTTCATAGCACCTTTTTCCTAAGCCATTTCATATCTATGTTAACTCATTTATTCTTACAATATCCCTAAGAAATAGATGTAGAACAATTGAAATTTTTAAAAAGATAGAAGATTTTCATTAGGGCCTAAGATGTAAAAGATATTCAAAAGGATATTATATTAGCAATAGAGATATTTCTTCATTTTGAACAAATCAATCACCTCCTTCTTCTATGCTTCAGTAAAGTCATTTTTAAAAAATAAAATCTATTGTAATGGGAGAATCAGATTACAGTTTACTACATGGGAGACACTCTAAGTTCAATATAAAAAGATAGTTTTATTCAATGATATAGGACCGTCTCCCTTTACCCAAAAACCACTCCAAGTTCTCCAAAAGGGTACAAATCAAAATTTTTAAAATTTGAAATTTAAATAAAGTTAGATGGTTCTCAATTTTATTGGTGCTCCTTATTTAATAGTGGATCCTTTTTTAAAGAGGATCATTTTAAAATTATTTTATAAAAGTGAAGTTTTATAAACAATACTGGGTTGTTAAAGCAAAATACGCTTATACTCAGTCCTTTCTGAAACTAAAATAAGAAAAAGAGAAAAGAAAAGAGGACCCACTGAAAAGGTAATAAATCTATGATAAATGCAGTTGTAGGTAATGAAACATTTTTCAACCTGAGGTTTCCCACCCTCAGATGACAGAACATGAGCATGTGTAATCTTTTCTATTTGAGTTTTAGATCCTAAACATTTCTCCCTTCTCTTAATTCATCTGGGGACGTATACTTTCAGTAATGTACAGATGAAGTTACATATACTTTATTAATAAGACCTAATTCCAGATATGTAAACATGATATTTTTAAATTGGATTAATCTTTGGTGGATATATACAATCCTCAGGTTCAAAGAGTAGGGTGTCAAAGAGTTGTGTTCAGATTTTATGCCTGAACTGAAGATGGTCTTAGGGACACAGTGTTAACTGTTAATAAAGGGATAAATATAGACAACACTCTCTCAAATCTCATTTCAAAATAAAGTTTTCTTTTTGTAAAGGAGCTCAGTCTGGGGTTCTTTGTAAAGGCAACATAAACACTAACTAACAGAAGTAGAAATGCAAGCCCCAAGAACAAATCCTGACCGTGCAGTACGAGTGTTCATTCATTGCTACTCTGCCCTTCACCTCCCACGCCCACGCCAGTTCAGAACAAATGCTGACACTGGTGAAGGGGAATTCCACCCCTGTAATCCCAGGTCCAGAGTCTTTCCCTGAGATGGCTCAGAAGCCAATTAGTGGGGTCTTCGTGGATAACATTGGCTGAAATGAGCAAGTCTTCTAGTTTATTCACTGGAAGTTGAATCCTATCACTACAAACACTGTTACAGAAAAAGATTTAGAGACCTTAGCTGATGAGCTGAAAATTAAAACCAATATTTACAGAGCCCAGGGGATTCATTTTAATTAGATTGACTCCAAAAGAACATTCTGCAAATAGTAAAAATCTGAGACCTCTAGAAGAGCGTGTAGACTGATGTTGCATAAAGACATACCTTTCAGAAGAGAAGAGGTTGAGTTTATGGCTTTGCACCGAATGGTCAGAATCCTCTCTTGCAAGAAGGAAGCTGAATTTCAACATCAAAATGACTGCATTTCAGAGTCCGGATCCACCTTGGGCTGTCGTCCACATACTGCACTAAACCAGGGCACAGGCTCGCAGATCCATTGAGTGCTTCCTCCTCCTCCCCGACTTCTTACTCCTCCTCCAAACTACCCCCAGTCAGCCCAGCAGTCTATATGCAAACCACACAGGAACTAGCAGATATGGGGCTTCAGAGAGTTGGGCGTGAGCCTTAGATTGTGTGGTTTTGTTTTCTTGCTGCCGGAGTTGAACTAAAATGCAGGAGGTTCACTGAAACACTTTTGCTTCTTTATGCTTGGTTTCAGTTTTAACAAGTTTGCCCCGAACAATTATGTTCACATTAGAAAATTTTTAATCCTAGAGATGGTCCATTGGCAAGTTACTGCTGGTCTTAAGGAAAATGCACTTTCTCCAAGTAGGTACAAGCATCTGGAGGAACATTAGAGCTTCTTAGCGGAACTTATTTAACAGCATCCTGGATCACTCACATCATTCAAATCTCAGGGGAAAAAAAGCTTTTTAGTGTACTCAGCCCATAATATTACCCTTAGCCCCTAATACTGCCCCTAACAAAAGGAAGAAGAAAAACTCAAAGCCAAGATGAGTTCCAACCCCAGCTTTGCCATAACCAAGTGCGAGCTGGAGCTGGTTATTTAGATTTGGGGAATTTAATTTTCTCCTGAATAGGCTGGGCTAAAATAGTTCTGGGATCTGAAGACTTTTTTCATTGACCTAACATTTTTGTCACCTTCAACTTCCTTAGTTCTTACCTTCAGATTTGTAGCTCATGTTCCTGGTTAAGCCCCTTCCTCCCAGACCAAGTGTAACTTGCTAAGGCCTCTTCCTCTGCCTTTGCTTTTGTTAGAAAATGGATTGCCAACGTTGTATCTTTTGCACAAAATTAGAGATTTTGTGACTTGCTAAGTGGCACTGTTCAGAGGTGGGGGAACATACCCAAGATAAAGATGGAAATGTTGGCTAACAAGATGTTCCAGCATTCATCAGATAAGACAACTTGGGGATCTTGAATTTAAACTTATTCTACATTGTGGAATGGTATCTTTTTGATTTCTTTGCCCCTTTACACCTAAACCTTGCTCAAGATTAATGATTTTTTTGGGGGTGGGGTGGAAATGTTGGTTATGATCACTCAACAATGTTATTGAAATAGAAAAGAAGAATCTGAGTACTTGATCATAGTAGGGGCTCAGCCGGTGATTGGTCAGATGACTTAAAGGAAGTAATCTGTTCCTCTTAAATCTGTAATAGAAGGCTTTCTCTTTATTCATGCAAGTCTGTCAAAGTTTCTTGAATCCATGTTGCATCTGAATAGGGTCCCCACTACTTCCACATGTTATAAAGACAGAATTTTCAAGATAACAACGTGTGCCCAATTTTGAAACAAGCACATCTCCACATGGGCCTCAGGGTCCTTCAGTCTCCAGGGTCTAAGGGCCTTCTTGATGGGACAATCATTATGCCTGATGACCTCATCGCTGGTTTTCAAACACTGGAATTCTCTGGCCACAGCTCTTGTCCCAAGCCAGTGATTTTGAATTGGGGAGAAAGCAGTTGTTGACTAGCGCTGTACAGGGAAGCACCATGGTGTTCTCAGTGCTCACCCTAACGATGTAACTGCTTTTCCTCCGGACACCACCCCCATGGAACTGAACACAACCCCTTCTTGTCCAAGAATGGTGCAGAGTGCAGAACAGGAAAATCTCACAGAGAAGTTCTTTCAGTAGTTAAGTAATGATCGGCAGACATGGTACAGAGCATATAGGGTGGGAAGCAAGGCTCCTTTAGTAGTCAATTTCCTAGCAGTTCTGTAACTGAACTAGTGCAAAGGCAGAACCTAAGAATAAAAACTCTCATGTGAGACTGTCAGCAACTTGGTCCTCACCATCAAGGGACACTCAGAATAGTATCAGCAAAATTGGGAGGATTAAGGAATATATGAAATCTGAACTTATCCACCATGGAGAAAATTTTGTTTAAAACCATACTTATTTAAAAATTTTCAACAGTTCCTTTTGAGAGGTTGTCGACATCAGATCTTCTTATGTAAAATTATGCTAACTTTAACTTCATGGTACAATGTGTACTCTTCATCCAATAGCATAGGTTCAGATATTCTCTTTTTATTCATTCAATAGGCAACGTCTGTACACCTAGACCTTGTTGGGTCTGTTGCAGGTGCTGGGATGTACCAGAGAACAAAACATAGTCCTTGCTCTCCTGGATCTTACCTTCTGGTAGAAGAAGAAATAATACATGTGTCAGATGGTGGTACTGCCAAAGAGGATTATAAAATGGGGCAAGAGTCATAGACTGTGTGGCTGAAGTGGGGTTGGGATTTAATTAGGAAATCAAAAGACATCTGAGCAATGTCCAAAACAAAGCGAGGGATCTGGCCTGGTTGCTTTTGGGGGAAGTAGCTTTTTCAGGTATTTGGACTAACAGAAGCAAAGCCTGAACATCGATGCAGTGAGTGAGGTAGAGAAGAGTAGAGATGGAGGTCAGAGGGGGAGTAGGGACCAGAATACATAGGACCTCAATGGCCTTGGCAAGGTCTTTGGATTTTATTCTTGAGATGGGAGTCAGTGGAAGATTTTGAACTGGAGAGTGATATGCTCTGTGAAAGTCACTCAGTCATGGAATTCTTCAGGCCAGAATCCTAGAGTGGGTAGCTTCTCCAGGGGATCTTCCCAGCCCAGGGATCGAACCCATGTCTCCCAGATTGCAGGTGGATTCTTTACAGCTGAGCCACCAGGGACTGTGTTTTAAGTTTTTCAAGGCTCACTCTGATCATTGTATTGAAATTAGATTTTAAGAAAGCAAGAGAAAAAGCAGGGCAAGCAGGTAAGAGGCTGCTGCCATGATCCTGGCAAGAGATGACGGTGACTTAGAGCTAATGCTGGGAAGTGTTGAGTTCTTAATATACAGGGTAACCAAAAGTCTGGAATCATAAACAGGATTATTTTATTGTGTATTAGAACATGGCATTGATAAACCATTTATTACCTATGGAGCACACATAACCCAGAATCAGTAGCCACTCTGTGTTACAGGTGTATTCATGGGTATCACAGGCTGTATGAGAGACAAAGAGAGGCGTCAGTGGTGATCCCAAGGTTCATGGCCTGAGAAACTAGAAGCAAGGATGTGTCACTCACTGAGACAGGAGAGACTGTGGGTGAGAAGGTCTAGAAGACCAGATGAGGAGTTTGCTTTTAAATGTATTAAATGTGAGATGTCTGTGAGATATGCCAGTGGGTGTGTCAAGGGAGTTAGGCACCTGAGTCTGGAGGTTGACACAGGTTAGGGGTGATGATAAAATCTTGACAGTTGTTGAGAGAGAGAAGGGTGTTGAAAACCATGAGACTGGATAAAACCATCCCGGAAATGAACACAGACAGAGAACTGACCCCTCCAAAGCTGAGAGGTCGGAGAAATGAGAGGAAACCAGCCAAGGAGACGAGAAGGAGGAGTGATGTATTAGAAGCCAAGAGAAGAAAGTTTGGTTCACTTTTATAAAACTCCGAGTTCAGAAAATAAATTAAAACCCACACCAAGTTATTGGGGTAAAATGATGTCTGTGTTCTTGATGCTATAGTATTGCAACTAAATTATGGTGCCCCCAAATGGAGGAAAGCAGACATCTCTTTGCACATGTCACTTTCAGTTCAGTTCAGTTCAGTCATTCAGTCATGTCCGACTCTTTGTGACCCCATGAATCGCAGCACGCCAGGCCTCCCTGTCCATCACCAACTCCCAGAGTACACCCATGTTCATTGAGTTGGTGATGCCATCCAACCATCTCATCCTCTGTTGTCCCCTTCTCCTCTTGCCCTAAATCTTTCCCAGCATCAAGGTCTTTTCAAATAAGTCAGCTCTTTGCATTAGATGGCCAAAGTATTGGAGTTTCAGCTTCAGCATCAGTCCTTCCAATGAACACCCAGGACTGACCTCCTTTAGGATGGACTGTTTAGATCTCCTTGCAGTCTAAGGGACTCTCAAGAGTCTTCTCCAACACCATAGTTCAAAAGCATCAGTTCTTTGGCACTCAGCTTTTTATAGTCCAACTCTCACATCCATACGTGACCACTGGAAAAACCATAGTCACTTTCAGTTCAGTTCAGTTCAGTTCAATTGCTCAGTCGTGTCCGACTCTTAGCAACCCCATGAATCGCAGTACGCCAGGCCTCCCTGTCCATCACCAACTCCCGGAGTTCACTCAGACTCACGCCCATCGAGTCAGTGATGCCATCCATCCATCTCATCCTCTGTCGTCCTCTTCTCCTCCTGCCCCTAATCCCTCCCAGCATCAGAGTCTTTTCCAGTGAGTCAACTCTTCGCATGAGGTGGCAGTTTCTGCTTTAGCATCGTTCCTTCCAAAGAGATCCTAGGGCTGATCTCTTTCAGAATGGACTGGTTGGATCTCCTTGCAGTTCAAAGGACTCTCAAGAGTCTTCTCCAACACCACAGTTCAAAAGCATCAGTTCTTCGGCACTCTGCCTTCTTCACAGAGTTAATTCCATAGCAGGTAGCATGTGAGCCTTTTGCCTGTCTGATCCACTTAGTGACAGCTACCAGCCTCTCCACCTGCAATGGGACTGTGGTCTTTGAGTCTGCACCATTCTCTTTTTCCATCTGCCTGTTCAACCACCACCTGTGTAGGTACTGAACACTCTCAAGTTCATGAGCCCTGCCCAGAACCCTCTCCCTTTGTCCCAGTTTTTCTACTCAATTGTCTCTTGGGCGTCTTCACCTGGTCACACCAGACACCTCAGCTCACATTCAAAATGTCCAAAATAGAATTCATCACCTTTCCTGCTAAATCTGCTCCTCAGACTGGGTTCCTATCTTAGTGAAACTAGCAACCACCATTCACAGAGTCACCCCAAAAGAAACTTGAGTGTCACTGTAGACTCCCCGATCCGAAGCCAAGTTAAATAGCTTCTATGCTTTAATTTCATACACAGACGTCTGTGTGTCAAAGGAGAATGAGTGGAGTGGATTATGTGCCACGCCAATGGCTTCTGCTTTGGTTATGACTTTTATCACTTTATGTTTTAAGATCTTTTTATGTGAACCATTTAAAAAATCTTCACTGAATCTGTTACAGTATTGCTTCCATTTTTATGTTTGGGTTTCAGAGACCTGAGCTCCCCAGCCAGGCACTGAGCCCACACTCCCTGAGTTAGAAGGTGAAGTGCTAACCACTGGGCAGCCAGGAAGGCACCTTCAGCACTTATTGCCAGAACTACTATAAAATTCTGTGCTTTTTCCAGTCCCTCTGTTCTGCTTCCAATCTAATTTTCTGAACACACTCAGAGATTCATTCTGAAAGAAGAAAATGAATAGGTTTTAAAATGAAACAATTGAGATCGCTGACCTTCTCAAAATACAAAAGTTAAACTCATGACTGAGAAGGTCAATGGAGCTCAACATTAAGAACAAAAGATTGATTCTCAGCATAGGGGACAGAGCATAGAAGTGTATACAGGGGATTCGGGTACAAGTTCCAGTTAAATCCTTGCTAGCTGAATATTTCTGGACAATTCATATAACTTATTTGTTCCTGCAAACTCAGCTCAGTTTTAACTCTTCCAAAAGCCTTTCCTAACCATGTGGTTTAGACAAATTCCTTTTTACTCTCAGATCAATCTATGTTTGCCTTTATCATAGTTACTCATTTATTCCTGTTTCCCTTATTAAACTGTGAACTTCTTGTATTCCCATGGCTCAGCATAGTGCCTGGCTCTAATGAAGAATGAATGCATGTTCCTCAAACTTAGCTTTCTTACCTATAAAATGGGATAATATCACCTTCCTTTAAAACTTAGATGATATGCATATGATAATCTTCATGAACTGTAACTCAATGTAAAAAAAAAAAAAAGCACTTTTGGTTTGTTTCTCACTTTATCCCTGGTGGCTCAGAGGTTAAAGCATCTGCCTCCAATGCTGGAGACCCGGGTTCGATACCTGGGTTGGGAAGATCCCTGGAGAAGGAAATGGCAATCCACTCCAGTATTCTTGCCTGGAGAATCCCATGGACGGAGAAGCCTAGTAGGTTACAGTCCACAGGGTCGCAAAGAGTCGGACACGACTGAGCGACCTCACCTCACCTCACTACTTTATAAAGTCCAACACCTTATCATGGCCTTCAAGGTCCTGAACCACCAATTTCCAGACCATCTTTTCAATTTTCCTCTGCCTTCTGCTCTCATTACTCTGTATTACAGCCAGCTAAATTGGTCATCAGTTCAGTTCAGTTCAGTTCAGTAGCTCAGTCATGTCCGACTCTTTGCGAGCCCATGAATCGAAGCACGCAAGGCCTCCCTATTCATTACCATCTCTCGGAGTTCACTCAGACTCACGTCCATCGAGTCCGTGATGCCATCCAGCCATCTCATCCTCAGTCATCCCCTTCTCCTCTTGCCCCCAATCCCTCCCAGCATCAGAGTCTTTTCCAGTGAGTCAACTCTTCGCATGAGGTGGCCAAACTACTGGAGTTTCAGTTTTAGCATCATTCCTTCCAAAGAAATCCCAGGATTGATCTCCTTCAGAATGGACTGGTTGGATCTCCTTGCAGTCCAAGGGACTCTCAAGAGTCTTCTCCAACACCACAGCTCAAAAGCATCAATTCTTTGGCGCTCAGCCTTCTTCACAGTCCAACTCTCACATCCATACATGACCACAGGAAAAACCATAGCCTTGACTAGATGGACCTTAGTTGGCAAAGTAATGTCTCTGCTTTTGAATATGCTCTCTAGGTTGGTCATAACTTTTCTTCCAAGGAGTAAGTGTCTTCTAATTTCATGGCTGCATAAAGCACCGATTTCTTTCATATTTCCTATCATTTTATATTATACTTATCTATCTACATGCCAGTATCAACAATGTAGGCTGTTATTATGGTAATTATGATTGAAGCAGTAGGAACTAAAAGAAAAGGTAACTTTCATTATTAAGCATTTTCCTGTTCTCTACATGTGTTTTCTTCCATTCTAGTCAGTATCCCACACAGCCACCACGTTTCTTTAAAACAGGTTTGATTACATTTCCAGTGCCTACTGGATAAAACCACCTGGTAGTAGAGGCAAGGCGCTTCACGATCCAACTGTCCTCTGCCACTCCACCTCCCTCTGCTGTTTCACTAAGTCTTTGTGACTGCCATGGTAGCTATAGAGCTTGCAGTTTTACCAGGATTATAGGCTCTCCCAGCTTTCAAGCCTTTACACATGATGCGCCCTTTGCCTCTAATGGCTTCCTCTTGTCTGTGTGGTGAACTCCTGTCAACCTTTAAGAATCAGTTCAGATATAAACTCTTCTCTGAAGCCTGCCCTCAACTACTCCTGGGTAGAGTCAGATGGTGTCTCCTCTCTCATTATGCTATGCATACCTTGTCATAATCTTCTGTGATGGTGCCTGTCACCTCCATTAGCCTGTCAACTTAATCAAACTCGATCCTCTCTGAGTCCTTGATGCTTTAGGTGCTGCGTGAAAGTCAGTTGACTATTTCAATGACTAGCCATCAGGGGTACCCAAGGCCCTCCCTGGAAGCACTCAGTCATTTCCCACCACTTTTCATCTCTAGAGACTACTACTAGAGATTACATTCTTTGTCCTTCAGATCACGTTTCCATTCAGTTAAAATTAGACTAATAACACGGATTGTAAAATTTATTCTTCCACTGAAGGATTAGGCAGTGCCACAGCCCAACTGATCACAAAAGGAATACATCTGCCTTCTTGCCGCTGGATAGCCACAAGCAGGGATTATTTTAACCCGAGGGTCTCCCTTCCTCGAAGTCCTGGGAGTAATGGGCATCAGCTGTAGGAAAGGCCGGAAGTGAAGGGCCGGAAGTGAGGAAGCGGAAGTGGAGGAGGGCGTGAGCTATCCGGCCTGGGTGGAGGAGGCGGATCAGCTTCCGGGGGGCCTGGCCTGGTGGTTGAAAGGGAAAAGGCCCAGATGCCAGGCGGTTGGACATTCCCCTCAGGTAGTAGCCTCTCATTTGGGGGTGGGGGTGGGGATGGAGAGGGCCTCGAGGGGTGCTCTCCGACTGCCCATTCCATGCGGGTCCCTACACCTTGTCAGGGCAGGTGAGAAGGGGGCAAGGCCCTGAGGTCTCCCTGAGGGAAGGTCACTGTTGTGTGACGGCGTTACATCACTCCCTCCTTCTAGAAGCTTCTCCAATACCCAGCCCCCCACTCCCACTACACTGCATGCTCTCTGAGGGCAGTCACTGGTCTGAGTCATTCGCCATACGGCCTGCATGGAACACAGTGGTCATTCTGAAACCACAGTTGAACGAATTAAGTGATGCCAAGGAATGGATAGAGGAAGCTGATCGCTCTTTACTTTCAGTTCTTTGCGGAGTGTGTCATGTCTTTCCCACCACCCTTCATGTGGTGATTTTTCCCCCTTATGCTGCAGATGGGGAAACTGAGGCTCAGAGAAACCTTAATAGGAAATGGCAGACTAGGACCTCAAATCTATACCTCTGGAGTCCAAATGAGGTGAGGTACTGAATGCCTGGGTGTGAGCACATTGTGAGCCTACAGCGAAGAGGAGCGGTTACACAGCGCTTCACTGATGGGACTCAGTGGTTAAGGATCCACCTGCAATGCAGCAGATTCAGTCCCTGGGTGGGAACATCCCCTGGAGAGGGAAATGGCAACCCACTCCAGTATTTTTGCCTGGGAAATCCTGTGGACAGAAGAAGCCTGGTGAGCTACAGTTCATGGGGTCACAAAGAGTGGGACATGACTTAGTGACCAAAGAGCAACAGCATGCCATTTACACCAGAGGGTGGAAACTGTGTCTGGTGCTCCTGTTTCTCTGTTTCTTAGAAATGGAGTTTGTCACATGGTAAACTCTGGGAAATAATAGTTGAGTGATTTGGTGAACACACAGTCAGGACTCAAGTTAGTTTCTCTGCCTCTTGCAGTGTGCTTTCCATCAAAACAGTAACACCCACTAATGCCCTGGTGATCTCTATAATCCTTCTTCCAGAACAATCTTGGCCAGAGTTTATTTTCTCCTGAGTTTATCTCATGTCTACAGGCAGAATCTGTATAAACACAGAGCTGTTCTGTCATCATACCACTACCCTAAATGTGTCTTTCCAACGATGCCTCTTGGTACTCAGCCTCTTAGATGCTGTTGACATTATTGTCCTAAATCTTTGGATAAAATCAGTGTAGCTCCTCAATCTCTTATTCTCAATTCTGATATCCAAGAAGTTTTGAAAACCACTCCCTCCCACAACTTATCTAGCTACAAGATTTGAACTGAAACAGCCATTTGTCTTTACTTATTACAGATATTAGCAAATTTTTACTGCAGTCATGTTGACGTGTTTAATTGTTCAGACCTCTTTACTTAGCCCAGACCTTTCTGTGGATATCATGTAATATATAGTGTAGGCATGGCATTACTTTTCAAAAGTTTTTCACACCCTTTCCCCCAATTAAGTTTGAAGTCTATAACTTATCTGGCCTCAAAAGATATAAGAGATTGTGGATGTCACTTGGCAACTTAAATAGTCTCCTGTTATTCAGGTAAAGTTGGGGGAGAAAACAGCCTTTATCAAAAAGTTGAGTAAGTGGGTAAATCGAGCAAGAAAATTAAGAGATGTTTTATACCTCATTATTTGTTTATCTTGGAAGTGTTGAAGGGAGAAAGCTCCTTAACTAACTGATGTTTTTTGAATGTATGCATCATGTTTTATATTTATTATATCTTCCACAAAGCTATATAAAAATAAGTACTCAAGAAATACTTGTTGATTGATTTGAAAATGTTTGCTTAAAACTCTAAAGTTAAAACTAGATATTAACTCTAGTTTTAATTCTAGATTCATAAGCAGACATTGGAATTTTACTTGACAATTGCAAGGGTTGGATTATATTTTTAAATGACAGATTCATAACCCAAAGCTGTAGAATCAATTCATGTTTATCCCAAAGCAAAATCAATCTACCACTTGGTCATTCATGCAACATATTGAGTGCCTGCTAGGTACCGGTTTATGCAGTAGAATTTACTGATAGAGAGGATGATCATGGTTGCCACTCTCAAGGAGTTTCTAATCTGGTGGTAGAGAAAGCCGAAGAGAAAATGACAAACACGTAATTATACATCCTGATAAGTGTCATGAAGGAAATAAACTGGGTCTGAAAAGAGCATGAGGGGAGGACCTAAGTAGCAAGTGTGGTGGGTGAAGGCCTCTCAGAGGAGAAAACCCAAATTTACAACATGAAATATCTTACTTCCCTATATATTATAAAGACTTGGATAGCCAGACAGCCAAAATTCAGGTGTGAACATTTATCCTCTTGGGCACTACTTTTGTCTCATATTATATCACTATATTTACAATCTCAGACTTTTGAAGGACTAAGTAAACTGAGCGTTTGCATGTAGCCAGATGTCTAAAACACATAATAAACCAACCTACTTTACAACGAACACAAATGAATGTCTTGTTAGCTTGAGAAGATTTCAAGATTTCAAGTAGTAGAATGGTGTGTTATGTATTCTGTGTTCATGTCACAATGTACTGTATGTTAGTAAATAGTAGTAATTCACTTATGTACTATATGTTAGTAAATAATACTAATTCACTTATCCAGACATTTTTCTTTAGTTTTTTGAATGGTTAAGAATATATTTAATTTTTATAAGTCCAGCACATCCCATTATAAACTACTCTATTGGATGGAAGGCTATTATGTAGATAATTTTCTGTGGCAGAAACTTCATCTAAGGAAACATTTTTTAATTTAAAAATGCAGGTTAAGAATAGAGGAAAACCTAGATATTACGATTTTGTACCTCCAAAATATACATAGGTAGCTATTTGAAAAAGAAAAAAATTTTAACAACTGTTCAATTCTGGAAAGTTATGATTCTAACAAGGCTGTTCTTTTTTTTAAATAGACTTGTGAAGAAATAGATCAATATTTGTTGCTCCTAGCCAATGTCACAGTACATCGCTGCATTGAGTGAGCTTGGTAGAGGGCAAAAAGGACAACAGAAAAACAAAACCCTCATGATTGAAAATTTTAATAGCTTATTGAAACACATTATAAGTCGAGTTTTCACTGTAGGAGTGAGTCAGATAAAAATGTCTGTATTCAAAGTGCAAACAGGAGAGAAAATCAGAAAATTGTAAAAACACACAATTTCTCTTTTTTTTTGTCTAGTGTTGATGATGGTCTCTTTAGGAGAAATCTTAATTAAACAGATACATTTTCTATCTTACTTATTTGAGAATGTGTTGCACTTGTACCAAAACCAAAAATGATTACTTATTCCCTTCTCTTATTTTTTAAAAAAGAAATGATAGTTTATTTAGGTTGCTTCTGAAAATTATGTCTTCTTTAAATACATACAGAGAAATTAATCAAGCCTGAGCTAAAAATTGAGAAGGTCAAGGAAGAGAAACAAAACTGAAAATAGCAAGTGCATTTGTTAGGGGTTTTAGCATTTTTCTTTAGTCTGTGTGCAGTTTCTCTAGTAACATCTGATCATAGATTGCTGAGCGCTCATTGGATCTGGATGCTCATCAGGGAATATTTTTCTAAAGCTGAGTAAAGAAAGTGATTTAACCTTTCCTTCAACTTAGCAGCCTTCAGTCAGTTCAGTTCAGTCGCTCAGTCGTGTCCGACTCTTTGCGACCCCATGAATCATAGCACGCCAGGCCTTCCTGTCCATCACCATCTCCCGGAGTTCACTCAGACTCACGTCCATCGAGTCCGTGATGCCATCCAGCCATCTCATCCTCGGTCCTCCCCTTCTCCTCCTGCCTCCAGTCCCTCCCAGCATCAGAGTCTTTTCCAATGAGTCAACTCTTCACATGAAGTGGCCAAAGTACTGGAGTTTCAGCTTTAGCATCATTCCTTCCAAAGAAATCCCAGGGTTGATCTCCTTCAGAATGGACTGGTTGGATCTCCTTGCAGTCCAAGGGACTCTCAAGAGTCTTCTCCAACACCACAGCTCAAAAGCATCAATTCTTTGGCGCTCAGCCTTCTTCACAGTCCAACTCTCACATCCATACATGACCACAGGAAAAATCATAGCCTTGACTAGACGGACCTTAGTTGGCAAAGTAATGTCTCTGCTTTTGAATATGCTATCTAGGTTGGTCATAACTTTTCTTCCAAGGAATAAGTGTCTTTTAATTTCATGGCTGCAGTCACCATCTGCAGTGATTTTGGAGCCCCAAAAATAAAGTCTGACACTGTTTCCACTGTTTCCCCATCTATTTCCCATGAAGTGATGGGACCAGATGCCATGATCTTCGTTTTCTGTATGTGGAGCTTTAAGACAACTTTTTCACTCTCCTCTTTCACCTTCATCAAGAGGCCCTTAGCTCCTCTTCACTTTCTGCCATAAGGGTGGTGTCATCTGCATATCTGAGGTTATTGATATTTCTCCCGGCAATCTTGATTCCAGCTTGTGTTTCTTCCAGTCCAGTGTTTCTCATGATGTACTCTGCATATAGGCTAAATAAGCAGGGTGACAACATACAGCCTTGATGTACTCCTTTTCCTATTTGGAACCAGTCTGTTGTTCCATGTCCAGTTCTAAACTGTTACTTCCTGACCTGCATACAGATTTCTCAAGAGGCAGGTAGGTGGTCTGGTATTCCCATCTCTTTCAGAGTTTTCCACAGTGTATTGTGATCCAGACAGTCAGAGGCTTTGGCATAGTCAATAAAGCAGAAATAGATGTTTTTCTGGAACTCTCTTGCTTTTTCGATGATCCAGCAGATGTTGGCAATTTGATCTCTGGTTCCTCTGCCTTTTCTAAAACCAGCTTGAACATCAGGGAGTTCACGGTTCACATATTGCTGAAGCCTGGCTTGCAGAATTTTGAGCATTACTTTACTAGCATGTGAGATGAGTGCAATTGTGCGGTAGTTTGAGCATTCTTTTGGAATTGGAATGAAAACTGACCTTTTCCAGTCCTGTGGCCCCTGCTGAGTTTTCCAAATTTGCTGGCAGATTGAGTGCGGCACTTTCACAGAATCATCTTTCAGGATTTGAAACAGCTCAACTGGAATTCCATCACCTCCACTAGCTTTGTTCGTAGTCATGCTTTCTAAGGCCCACTTGACTTCACATTCCAAGATGTCTGGCTCTAGATGAGTGATCACATCATCATGATTATCTGGGTCGTGAAGATCTTTTTTGTACAGTTCTTCCGTGTATTCTTGCCACCTCTTCTTAATATCTTCTGCTTCTGTTAGGTCCATACCATTTCTGTCCTTTATCGAGCCCATCTTTGCATGACATGTTCCCTTGATATCTCTAATTTTCTTGAAGAGATCTCTAGTCTTTCCCATTCTGTTCTTTTCCTCTATTTGTTTGCATTGATCACTGAAGAAGGCTTTCTTATCTCTTCTTGCTATTCTTTGGAACTCTGCATTCAGATGCTTATATCTTTCCTTTTCTCCTTTGCTTTTTGCCTCTCTTCTTTTCACAGCTATTTGTAAGGCCTCCTCAGACAGCCATTTTGCTGTTTTGCATTTCTTTACCAGCCTTACCAGGACTAAAATATTGGTTTAGGGGCTATGGGTTACATGTGGAGTCCACTGAGGACAATTTCTTAATAGTTGATGATCCTCCCTTCTTTTAGATTAACAAGAAAACAGACCATATTTAGATTTGATTCTAATGACTTGTAAGTTCTGAAAGGGATAGAACCAAAGGTCAGTTGATGAATGTAAGACTCAGTTTTCACTTGATTAGTGGCAGGACAGAGCATATTTATATGTGACAACAAATCTTCAGATGTCACAGTGCAAGTTCCATTTTCTTGTCCACCATTAATTTGTCCACTGTCCTTGTAATGCTTTATAATAATTTTATTTCTGGCCAGAGAGGTTCAGGGATACTTTTTTGTTGTTTTAATTTTTGACTGTGCTGGGTCTCTGTTGCTGCACCGGGCTTTCTCTAGTTTTGGTGAGTGGGGGCTCGTCTCTAGTTGCAGCGCCTGGCCTTCTCATTGCAGTGGCTTCTCTTGTTGTGGAACACGGGCTCTAGAGTGGGCAGTCTTCAGTAGTTGTGATCCATGGGCTTACTTGCCTTGCAGAATGTGGCATCTTCGCAGACCAAGGATCGAACCCATGTCCCCTGGCATTGGCAGGCAGATTCTTAACCGCTGGACCACCAGGGAAGTCCCAATGATACTTTCAGTGGAAAGTTTAGGTCTCGAAAGACCACCTATGTTTATTTAAATAACATAAGCTAATCCCTCGTGAGATAGTTTCCCATATTGATCCTAAGAACATTTATATAGTCCCCTCAGTTCTTGCTGATGTATGTGAGGCACTGATTGGGAAACTACAGCTAGATTTTTCAGACTGAATTGCTCTTCTGGAGACTTTTAAAAAATACTTAACTTATTTTTGTGTGTATTCCTTTGCAGAAAATTGATGCCTTGTCAAGATGGAGATTAGTCATTTGTATTTGGGAGCAGCAGACTTGGGGACCAACTACCTCTCAAGGGTTCTGTAAACCAATGACACAAACACCTACTCTGTTGCTTTCATCCCCCGTCTCACCTTCAGACTTGTCTTACCTATGGCATTCAGGAGGCAAGTGAAAAACTTTGTGAAAAATTACTCAGATGCTGAAATAAAAGTCAGGAAGCAACTTCTAATGACCCTTGGGGTCCTTCCAGTTCTCTAATGTTAGATATCAGCGACCTGACTTTCAACACAATTTCTCTCTCTGAAATTATGAACATGCTATGGCAGAGACTCAACGACCACGGCAAGAACTGGCGCCATGTGTATAAATCCCTTACCCTAATGGATTATCTCATCAAGAATGGATCAAAGAAAGTTATTCAGCATTGCAGAGAGGGGTACCATAACCTTCAAACGTTAAAAGATTTTCAACACATAGATGAAGCTGGAAAAGATCAAGGTACCAGATGAAGAAGTTTATACAGTGTGCTAGTAAAGAGTAAGAGTGTGGGAGAGGGTTACTTTAAAGCACAAGCTGGGGAAAAGTAGTTCTTAAATGTAGGAGCTACCTTTCCTCTGGGACAGTTTGGGTTTCCCGTTTAATCCTTTGTGTTGACTCTTGAGTGCCTTTGAAAACAGTGTATATATATTTTTCAAAATGATGTGTGAAACTAACACAGTTAGGTGCCTGATAAAAGGACACCTCGTAGGACAATGAACATAAAAGAGAGAGCATGTGGTATTCATCTTTCTCAGCCTGACTTATTTCACTTAGCATAATGCCCTCAAGGTCCATTCATGTCATCGCACAAGGCAAGATTTCATTCTTTCGGACCTCAAGGGCATTATGCAAAGTGAAATAAGTCAGACAGAGATAGACAAATATTGTATGATTTCTCTTACATGTGGAGTTAAAAAAAGAAAAGTTTATAGATAGAGAGAACAGATTAGCAGTTGTCAGAGGTGGAGGGAGGGAAGAAAATGTGTGAACTATTTTGTTTTAGTCTAAATAAATTGATTTAAAAAATAAAGTGAAAAAAACAAAACAAAACAAGTACACCAAAAAGTTAAAAAGTGGAACTTGAGTTCCTGCTTAATTTACATATGACAAAATAGCAATGAATAATTTTCCGTGAGCAAGCTTCATGATTGAAGTCAAAGAACTATGTCCTTGGAGTAAATGTGTTATTTTAGGGAGCTAATCCAAACTATTACCCCTGGTACCATTTTATAAAGATATAGGATATCATATTAAGATATCTTTCATGAGTTAAAAGCTCAGAGTCTGTTATCAAATAGAGTTTTGTTTCAGCCTGGGTTTGAATCGTGACTCTGCTGCTGCCTAACTGTATATACTAAGGTAATTTATTAGGTTACCTGAGGCCTCAGTTTAGCTCTCTGTGCATTGGGATAATAACAATGTCTGTCTCATAGGATGGTTGTGAGGAGTGTAAATATGTTTGCCTGTTTTTCCCCAGAGGATGTCAGCTCCATGAGGGCAGAGACTTTGTCTGCCTTGCCCATTGCTGGTTCTCAGCAGAAGAGGCACCATCAACATTTGTTGAGAGAGATAATAAATGGAAGAAAGAATATGCAATGGTCCCAATTTTGTTTAAAAAATCATATTTATGTGTATGAGGTTTTATTATATAAGAGTTTAACAAGTGGTCCTGGTAGGACTAGAGATGTTTTTTGTTTTTGTTTTTTTTTGCTGTTGTGTTTTTTGTGTGTTTTGGCTGCTCTGCACGGCCTGCAGGATCTTAGTTCCCATACTAGGGATCAAACCTGCACCTCCGGTATGGGAGCTCGGACTCTTAACCACTGGGGTGCCAGGGAAGTTTCTAGAGATGATTTTTATTTTGTTTTATATAAACTTGTATATTTTAAAACCCAGTTTATAATTAGACCAAATAAAACTAACATGGCCATGTGGAAAAAAAAAAAAAAGAACAAAGTGAATAAACTAGGAGGCATGACAACTTAATATAATGATGTCACTGTAATTATAATTAGACTGGAATTTAGTCATAAGTGTGATAAACTGTTTCCAAAGACTGCGGACTCTTCAGAAACTATGATGGGAGTCGTTTTGTGAATATAGAAATTTAGGTCATGAAGGAATATTGTCGGGGGGTGGAAGAGAAGCAGGGAAAGGCTGCAGAGGCTGTTGCACTGGGGTGATTCAGTGGTGCCTGATATTGTTCTGCGGTGGTAAAGAATCAGCACTTCCTCCCATCTAAAGTCAAATTATACTTTGTTGAAGTGAATAGCCTTATGAATCATGAGAAGAGGATAAAATTCAGTGCCGTCTCTGTTAAGTATACCTTTTAAAAATAGAGTCTTTTTAGAGCAGTTTTAGGGCTACAGAAAAATGATGCAAAAAGTAGAGTTCCCACGCCCTTCCCCCACCCACACATGGCCTCTCCTGCTAACATCTTGCGTAAGTGTTGCACATTTGTTACTTACACCAGTACTGATACATTAGTATTAACGAACAGTCCTCAGTTTACCCAGAGTGTTCGTGCTCCGTGCGCTGCAGTTCTGTGGGTCTTGCATGGTGCCATGCGTCTGCCACTCCAGCATTGCGCAGAATAGTTTCCCTGCCTTGAAAGTGCCCTGTGCTCCACCTGTCCATCCTTTCTCTCTGCCTTGAGCCCTTGGCAGTCACTGATCTTTCTATTGTTTCTGTACTTTTGTTTTTCCAGATTGTCATATAGTTGGAATCATTCCATGTAGAATTTTTTTCTCTTAGCAATATGCTTTTAAAATTCTTCTATATCTTTTATACCTTGAAAGCTGTTTTTTTTTTTTTACTTTAAAAACAGCTTTATTGAGACATAATTCATACACCATATAGTTCACTCATTTAGAGGTCACAATCTTATGACTTTTGGTGTATAATTAATTTTTAAAATTGAGATAAATAACATAAAATTTGCCATTTTAAGTGTATGATTCAGTGGCATTCATTACATTCACACTGTAGCACAGCTATCAGCACTGTGTTTCCAAACTTCTCATCACCCAAAACAGGAGCTCTGTAACCATTCAGCAGCAGTTCCCATGCTAACCTCTAATCTACTTCTCTCTCTAATTTTGCTTATTTTGGGTGCCTCGTAAAGTGGAATCATGGTGTAGTTGTTTTTTTTGTGTGTCTGGCTTATGTCACTTACCATGTCCGCCAAGTTCAGCCATGTTAGAGGATGTAGCAGAACTTCATTCTTTTTATACTGAATCGCATTAATTTGTAGGTACTTAACCACATTTTGTTCATCCGGTCATCTGTTAATGGGTTCTTGGCTGTTTTCACCTTTTGGCTACTGTGAATAACGCTACAGGGAACTCGAGTGTGCAAGTTACCAGAGTCTTGCTTTCAGTTTCTTTCTTTAAGAAAGTACACTTAGGAGTGGAATTGCCGGGTCATGTGGTAAGTCAATATTTAGCTTTTTGAGGAACCACTGAACTGTTTTTCTTAGCAGCAGCACCATTTTACATTCCCACCAGCAGTGTATTAACAGGAGGATTGCTGTTAACATCCTTGGTAATCCTGTTATTGTTTTATCTTTTTATTATAGCCATTCTGCTGGATGTGAAGCAGTATTACTATCTTGCCATGGTTTTAATATACAGTTTCCTGAAGACTAATGATGTTCAGCATCTTCTCACATCTTTGTTGGGCCATTTATATGTCTTCTTTAGAGAAATGTCTATCCAAATTCCTTGGCCATTAAAAAGGGGTTTTTTGAGTTTTTAAAGAGTTCTTTATATATTTTGGATATAAGACCTTTATCTAGATAGGTGATTTGCAGGTACCTTCTCCCATTCTATATAGGTTGTTTTTTTCCTTTCTTGATTAAATTTTGAAAAAGTCCATTTTATCTGTTTTTCCTTTGGTTGCTTGTACTTTGTGTCATAAGTAGCAACTCATTGCCTAGTCTAAAGTCACAAAGATTTACACCTGTGTTTTCTTGTAAGAGTTTTGTAGTTTTAGCTATTACATTTATCTTGGGTTCACTTTGAATTAATTTTATATATGGTGGGAGATAGAGATCCAAACTCATTCTTTTATACCCAGTTGTCTCACTACTGTTTGCTGAAAAGAGTATTCTTTCCTCATTGAATTATATTGACATGCTTACAGGAATCAATCAACCATAGATGTATGTGCTGCTTATTTCTGTACTCTTAATTCTCTTCCATTGGTCTATTCATCTATTCTTATGCCTGTGCCACACTATTTTGATTATTGTAGCTTTGTAGTAAGTTTTGAAATAAAGGAATATGACTTTACTTCCAACTCCAACTTTGTTCTTTTCTGGTATTGTTATGGCTATTCTGGGTTCCTTGCATTTCCATATCAAGTTTAGCATCAGCTTGTCAATTTCTTCAAAAAGACATCTAGAATTTTGTTTGACATTACGTTGAGTCTGAAGATCAATTTCAGGAATATTGCCATATAAATAATATTATTTCCTCAGATTCATAAACATAAGAAATCATTCCTTTTATTTAGGTCTTCTTTCATTTCTTTCAAACATGTTTTGTAGTATTCATTGTACAAGTTTTCTTTTGTTAAAATTTATTTCTAATTTTTTTTTGGTGCTACTATAAATGAAATGATGGGTACTTCCGTGGCGGCCCAGTGGTTAAGACTTTGCACTTCTACTGCAGTAAGCACGGGAACTAAGATCTTGCACAGACCAAAAAACAAAAAACAAAACCCCACAAACATTGTTTTCTTAATTACATTTTCAGATTTTTCATTGCTAATGTGTAGAAATTCAGCTGGTCATCTGATTTTTATATATTAATCTTGTATTTTATTACTCTGCTATAATATTTTCTGTAATCACTATTAGCTATAATACTTTTGGGGTATTTTGGTCTTTTTTAAAATATAGATTTCTTTGACTTTTCTACATACAAGATTATGTCATATACAAATAGAGATAACTTAACTTCTTCCTTTCCACTCTGGATGCCTCATTTCTTTTTCTCTCTTAGTTGCTCTATCTAAAACCTCCTGTACAATGATGAATAGAAATGGTGAGAACAGACATTCTTGTCTTGTTTCTAATCTTAAGAGCATTCAGTCTTTCACCATTAAGTATGCAGTCTTTCACCATTAAGTACGATGTTCCATCCATCATGTGCTCAGTCGTGTCTGACTCTTTTTCGATCCCGTGGACTGTAGCCCACCAGGCTCCACTGTCCATAGGGTTTTCCAAGCAGAATATTGGAGGGGGTTGTCATTTCCTCCTCCAGGGGGTCTTCCCCACCCAGGGATCGAAACTGAATCTCCTGCACTGTAGGCACATTCTTTCCCACTGAGCCACTGGGGAAGCCCCGAGTAAGATATTAGGGGTGGGTTTTCATAGATACTCTCTGTAAGGTTGCTGGAGTTCTCTCCTGTTCCTAGTCTGTTGAGCGACTTTCTCAGGATAGGGTGTTGACTTTTGTCAGATGCCTTTTCTGCATCAGTTGATGTTATGTGTTTTCCCTGTTTCCCTTGCATGTTTAGCAGAAATCCCACTTGGTCATGGTGTATATCCTCTTTTTTTAAGTGCTTATTTTAGGTCTGGTTGAGGTTTGATGGTAAAACTGGAGAATATCTTCTTGGGTTTTGAGCATGCTATACTACTTAATCCAGAAATTACAAAGGCATCAGCTTCTATTAGGGTTAAATTTATTATTAAAATTAAATACTGATTAAAATTTTGCAAGCCCAAGAGTTAGATTTATTTTCTTCTTTAAGGAGATGATTCAAAACTACAGACATTAACTCTTTCTTTTTTTAATTTTAAATTTTTTTTTAATTGAAAGATAATTATTTTACACAATTGTGTTAGTTTCTGCCTAACATCAACATGAATCAGCCATAGGTATACATATGTCTGCTCCCTCTTGAACCTCCCACCCATCTCTCTCCCCATCTCACCCTTTTAGGTTGTTAGAGCCCTGGTTTGAGTTCCCTGAGTCATACAGCAAATTCCCATTGGCTCTCTATTTTACATATGGTAATATAAGTTTCCATGTTTAGTTCAGTTCAGTACAGTTTAGTTGCTCAGTCGTGTCCTACTCTTTGCGACCTCATGGACTGTAGCATACCAGGCCTCCCTGTCCATCACCAACTCCTGGATCTCACTCAAACTCATGTCTATTGAGTCGATGATGCCATCCAACCATCTCATCCTCTGACATCCCCTTCTCCTTCTGCTTTCAATCTTTCCCAGGGTCAGGATCTTTTCCAGCGAGTCAGTTCTTCATATCAGGTGGCCAAAGTATTGAAGCTTTAGCATCAGTCCTTCCAATGAATATTCCGTATTGATTTCCTTTAGGACTGACTGGTTTGATCTCCTTGGAGTCCAAGGGACTCTCAGGAGTCTTCTCCAGCACCACAGTTCAAAATCATCAATTCTTCGGTGCTCAGCTTTCTTATTAGTCCAGCTCTCACATCCATACATGACTACTGAAAAGCCATAGCTGTTACTCTCTGCATACATCACACCCTCATCCTTCTTTCTTTCCTACCCTCATGTCCATAAGTCTGTTTTCTATGTCTGTGTCTGCAGTGAAAGTCCCTCAGTCATGTCCAACTCTTTGTGACCCCGTGGAATAGTCCATGGAATTCTCCAGGGCAGAATACTAGAGTGAGTAGCCATTCTCTTCTCCAGGGGATCGTCCCAACCCGGGGATTGAACCTAGGTCTCCCCTATTGCAGGTGGATTCTTTACCAGCTGAGCCGCCAGGGAAGCCCTGCTGCCCTGCAAATCTCATCAGTACCGTCTTTCTAGGTGCCATATATATATGCGTTGCGTGTGTGCTAAGTTGCTTCAGTCGTGTCCAACTCTTTGCAACCCTATAGAAAGGTTTCTCTGTCCATTGGATTATCCAGGCAAGAGCACTGGAGTGGATTGCTATTCCCTTTTCTAGGGGATCTTCCCGACTCAGGGGTTGAACTCCAGTCTCTTGTGTCTCCTACATCAGCAGGTGGGTTCTTTACCACTAGCGCCACCTAGAGTGTATGATATTTGTTTTTCCCCAAGAGGTTTTAAAAGGCATAAATTTTTGGATAATGGTGAATGGGGTATAATCATTTCTGTACTTCACAAAACGGCTATGTTATTACTGTATTTACCACTATGATATTATCTTTTTAAATGGAAAGAGAGGGTCAGCCTTTGCTTTAAAGAGTTTATGAGCTAGTTTGAGAGATAAAGTAGATAAGCATGCAATTATCTATATACAGAAAAATCTATTTATTCATTTATACCTTTTATATGTACAAAGTATCATATGTATGGTTATGTTTGAATACACTGTCTTTCAGATTACCTAATGTTTGAATTTAGGATTAAAGAAATACAACTGTGCTGTGTTGGACTTTATAAATACTCGCTTTGTTAGCATCAAGAAAGAAAAAAAAAGGCAAGTTAGAAATGAATTGTCAGCAGAAGCATACTACAGTTGACCCTTGAACAACTTGGAGGTTACTGTGCTGATGCTGTCCCCCTCCAGTGAACAGTGGAAAATCTGCACATAACTTTGTAACCTATTTTCAGTTTCACATTCTCAGGTTCACCCAGCAGTGGACTGTATAGTATCATAGTATATATTTCTCAAAAAAAAAAAAAAAAACATTTAAGTGAACGCACGCAGTTCAAACCCATGTTGTTCAAGGGTCAACTGCACATTCATTTGTTGATTATGGAAGGCATATTAGTTATCGATTGATAACTGGTACACACTACTAATTTAATAAATCTTAATGCAAAACTATTGCATTGGGGAAAATACAACTTATTTTATGTTTTATACACTTCTCTTTTTGTGTTTGTTCTCTAGTGAGTGTAACATATTAGAATAGTAGCTCTTGAGATAATTGATACATAAAAAAGGAATATATATATTTTAGGGGTGGATACATGTGTAAACTTTGTTTTGATGAGATGTGCTGTTGAAATAGTTCAAAACGACTGGTTCTCTTGATAACGTCAGGACCGTTAATGTGTTCCCAATCTACCTTTCTGCTGATTTCTTTAGTTTTCAATCTAGTGCATTGTATCACCAAGCAATCCTGATATATTATTTGCTTATACACCTCTACTTGTACTTAAGATGTTTCTTCTTTCCTGTAATATTCTTTCCTTGATACCTGCTCTTTGAACTCCTGTTTAGTCTTCCGATCGTACCTCAGAAGCGTCTTCCTTTGTACCCGCCCCCAACTCTCTTCCTTTCTTCACTAGGCAGAAATAATTGCTAGAGCAGCTTATGCATAATATCAGAGTGGTATTTTTTTATAGTGTATCTTATCTACTATGTATATCTTTCCTTATCTAAATTCTGAGGGTATATACCGTATGTGAAATGATTAGTAAATTTTTATTGAATGGAAGTCATAAAAATAGCAAGAGACTTGAAGAAAAGACTGTGATCCTTAAAAAACTGCTTGATAAGAATGATTTTATTCAATCAGAGAAGAAAAAAAGCAGAATGGAATCATAGGGAGACATTAATCATGGAGAAATTGTAGTGATCCAAGTAATCTACAGCTGGATCATACCCTAGATACAGGTTATCAAGAAGAGACCAGAGAAAAGATAAAAGTAGATGATATTATAGAAAAAAGTCTTTTGTTTTCCTCCATGGTCTTTATATTTGCTGTTCTTTTTGCCTGGAGTCCTCAGATACCTGCAGTGCTCTCTGCATCCTTCAGATCTCTGCTCAGAAAGTCATCTTATTAGTGCAGGCTTCTGGCTGTGCTGTGCTGAGCCACTCAGTCGTGCCCCACCCTTTGCCCCCCCCATGGACTGTAGCCTGCCAGGCACCTCTGTCCATGGGGATTCTCCAGGCAAGAATTCTGACGTGGGTTGCCATGCCCTCCTCCAGGGGATCTTCCTAACCCAGGGATCGAACCCAGGTCTCCTGCATTGTGGGCAGATTCTTTACTATTTGAGCCACCAGGGAAGCCCAAGAATACTGGGATGGGTAGCCTATCCTTTTTCCAGGGGATCTTCATAACCCAGGAATCAAACCCGGGTCTCCTGCATTGCAGGTGGATTCTTTACCAGCTGATCTACTAGGGAAGCCTATGCAGGATTCTAGATCTACCCTATTTACAAAAAGCAGCCCCACCCACTCTTTGCACTGATATCTTTTGCACCTTTTATTTTCTTTTTCTTCATGATATTTCTTATCAGATGTTGGTATGTTTTATCTTATTATTTATGATACATCTTCTCATACTAGAAAGTAAGTTTCATAAGGACAGGAGCATTCTGTTCTGCTTTGTCCAGGCTTCATCTCCAGTGCTACAGCGGTGCTTATCACAAAGAACATGCTCAATAATTAATAACAGTGATACTACTGGGGACAAAAGTTGAAAAAACAAGTCAGAAAAGCTGGGAAATGAGAGAAACTTATTTGCAAATAGTACATTAACATTTTCAAATAATGTTCTCAATATGGTTTTATTCAACCTCCAGACAGCTTTTCAGGTGAAGTAAATTTAAAGCAATGAATCAAATTGTTTATCTCAAAACATTTAAAATAAATACATGACTTTTAAAGCCTGTGCCTCAGGATTCAACAAACTCTTGGAAAGCGTTTTCTACTGCTTGCTGGTTGTGGAAGCATTTTCCCTGCAAAAAGTTTTGAGATGCTTGAAGAAAGTCAGTTGGTAAGAGGTCAGGTGAATATGGCAGATGAGGCAAAAGTTTGTAGCCCAATTCATTCAACTTTTGAAGCATTGTTTGTGTGATGTGTGGTCGGGTGTTGTCATGGAGAAGTGAACCCATTCTACTGACCAGTGTTGGCTGCAGGCGTTGGAGTTTTCAGTGTATCTCATCGATTAATGAGCATACTTCTCAGAGGTCATGGTTTCACTGGGATTCAGAAAGTTGTAGTAGATCAGGCTGGCAGCACACCACCAAACAGTGACCATGACCTTTTTGGTGCAAATTTGGCTTTGGGAAGTATTTTAGAGTTTCTTCTCGGTCCAGTCACTGAGCTGGTCATCACTGATTGTTGGATAAAATCCACTTTGCATTGAATGCCACAATCTGATTAGGAAATGGTTAGCTGTTGTTGCATAGAATAAGAGAAGATGCTTCAAAATGATTTTTTTCATTTTTGATCAGCTCACGAGACATTCACTTATGGAGTTTTTTTCACCTTTCCAATTTGCTTCAAATGCCAAATGACTGTAGAATGGTCAATACTGGGTTCTTTGGCAGCTTCTCATGTAGTTGTAAGAGGATCAGCTTTGATGATTGCTCTCAGTTCGTTGTTGTCAACTTCTGATGGCCAGCTACCACACTCCTCATCTTCAAGGCTCTTGTCCCCTTTGCAAAACTTCTCAAATCACCACTGTACTGTATGATCATTAGCAGTTCCTGGTTCAAATGCGTTGCTCATGTTGCAAGTTGTCTCTTCTGCTTTACGATCCATTTTGAACTTGAATAAGAAAATTGCTCAAATTTGCTTTTTGTCTAACATCATTTTCATAGTCTAAAATACATATAAAATACAGAGCAAGTAATAAGTCATTAGCAAAAAATCATAAAGCAAGAAATACACATTAAAATACTGTAAACATAACCACATTTATTTAAGAATATATTCCAATATCAAACAGTATATTTCAACAATGTCAAACTGCAGTTACTCTTGCACCAACCTAATAGTTCACATGGCTAGTTAGTGACAGAGCCAGGATTACAATCTAGGTGTTTTGGTTTCAGAGTCCATGTTCTTAACTACTGCAGAGATTGGTGAATGAATGAATGATATTCTCCCCATCCTCCTGATGCTCGTCACACTTCTTCTCCGTCTTGTCAACATGTGTCTGTCTCCAGACTTGACCAAGCATTTAACTAGTTACACATAGCAGATAGGAAGGACCTAAGAACTGGACTAGCTCTGTTCACTAATCTGGAGCAGGAGCTGAGTGGTTTATCCCTTTCTTCATGTTTCAGAGTTATTTATCTTGTACCGTTTATGGTATTTATCTTAGACCATTCAAAGACAGTATAGAAATGTACCCCTTGTACTCTTTACTTGCAGCTCTCATGGCTTAAAAGTCCTTCACTCGCAGGAAGCTCAAATCTGGTGTTCTGTGACAACCTAGAGGGGTGGGATGGAGTGGGAGGTGGGAGGGAGATTCGAGGGGGAGGGGACACATGTACTCCTGTGGCTGATTCATGTTGATGTATGGCAGAGACCAACACAGTATTGTAAAGCAGTTATCCTCCAATTAAAATGCTTCACTCAAGTGTAACTAATTTGGGCAAGTAACTTGATACAGCTAGCATGACTGGCCAGTTTTCTTTTATCTTTGATTTAGGGCCCATTACAGGTAAGGCTCAAACTCATCAGAAAAGATGCCTGGTTTCTATAGTTGATTCAAGAGTCCTGAATCTCCTTGACATCCTCAGGGAGAGTGTACCATCCTCTCCTTTATGTCCACAGTGTCTGTATACCTCTGTCAGAGTACACTAATATCCATGTCTGTATCCCTTATAAAACTTGAATTTCTTTTTTAAAAAATATTTATTTCCTTATTTTTGGTGTGTTGGGTCTTAATTGTGGCTCTTGAGATCTTCGTTGCAGCACGTGGGCTCCAGTAGTTGTGGCATGCGGGCTCAGCTGCCCCGTGGCATGTGGGATCATAGTTCCTTGACCAAGGATCCCGCATACCCTGCATTGGAAGACAGGTCCTTAACCACTGAGCCACAGGGAAGTTCCCCAAACTTGAATTTCTTAAGGGCGATAATAGTGTTCCTAGTACTTAGTACGATGCCTGGGTGTAGGATCACCCAATAGGTATTTGGTGAATGGATGATTAATACCTTTATATATTTATACTTTCAGCAAATTTATAGCAGTTGACTTTCTTTTAGGAATATAAAAACTATAAAAGTGATAACTGACTCCTTTAATAATAATATTTTCCATTTCTTTACTATAAATTATTTTTAAAGTATATTTTTAATGCTAACAGTGCTTTATTGAGATATAATTTATGCACTTTAAAACACATGGATCTTAAGTGTACAGTTTGGCAAATGTTGATAAACATATCCATCACCCACTCAAAATAAAGAACATTTCCATCATCCCAGAAGGTTCCTTTATTACCCTTTCCAGTCAAGCCTCCCTTTTTCCTAGAGGCAACGACTATTTGATTTCTTTCACTGTATAGATTGGGCTTCGCTGTGACTCAGTGGGGGAAGCCTGGGGGAAGCCTGGCATGTTGTAGTCCACGAGGCTGTAAAGAGTTGGACATGACTGAGCGTCTGAACAGCATTTCCCATGAAGTGATGGGACTGGATACCACATCTTAGTTTTTTGAATGTTGAGGTTCAAGCCAGCTTTTTCACTCTCCTCTTTCACCTTCATCAAGAGGCTCTTCAGTTCCTCTTCGATTTCTGCCATTTGGGTGGTGTCATCTGCATATCTGAGGTTTCTGATATTTCTCCCAGCAATCTTGATTCCAGCTTGTGAAACATACAAATGTTTCTTAAGTTTCTCTTAAGAGAACAAGGATAGTTTTGGCCTTCAAGGATATTGCACTCTAATGGAGTACACACAGACAGTTACAAACCGTGGAAGCCTCTGAAAGACAGGTATTGGTGCTGTGAGTGTGAAAGTGAGTGAAGTCGCTCACTTTCCAGGCAAGAGTACTGGAGCGGGGTGACATTTCCTTCTCCAGTGAGTGTGTGAAGGTGGGCCTAATGTGACCAGTGAGGCCCTGAGGTAGATGTAGGGTGAGGCGGAGAGGGGTTGTTATCTCTCATCAGGAGGCTTTCCTGAAGAGTTGAAATCTGGGCTGTTCCCTCTGCCAGGAGCTCTCCCCATGCAGGTCTGCACAGCTGCCTTTTTCTTGCTGTTTAAGCCTCAGCTGATATGTAACTTCCTCAGTAAGACTTTCCTTGACCGCACCCTGAGTTGATGTTAATACAGCTCTCTTCTTCATTTCCTGTAAAATATGAATTTTTATCTGAAATTATCTTCGTAAGGGACCTTGTCTGTCTTTTCCTCACCGGTGCCCCCACTGCTTAGAATATTTCCTGAAACTTAAAGTGTACAGGAAACAGTTAAACGACTGCGTAAGTTAACGTTCTTGAGAATTACCTGTTGCATAGTTGATCTAGAGATTTGCATGTTCTCATCCTTTGAGTTTGGGAGGAAGATTGTTCATACTGGCTTTTTCCTCATTCATTTTTCTATCCTGTTGATCCTCCTCTCAGTCCACTGTGTCTTTTTAAAATTTTTTTCTAGTTTTATTTGACATATGGGGCTGCTGCGGTAGCACTAGTGGTTAAGAACCCGCCTGCCAGTAGCACTGTTTAAGATACACAGCATACTTAGGCACATCATTAAATGGTTACCACCATAAGTTTAGTGAACGTCCATCATTTCATATGGGTACAAAATTTAAGACTTTTTTTTAAACTTCTTATTTTATATTGGGATAAAGCCAATTTACAAGCAACGTTTTGATAGTTTCAGATGAGCAGTAAAATGACTCAGCCATACATATATATGTATCTATTCTCTCGCAAACCCTCCTCTCATCCACATTCAGTTCAGTTCAGTTCAGTCGCTCAGTCATGTCTGACTCTTTGTGAGCCCATGAATTGCAGCACGCCAGGCCTCCCTCTGTCCATCACCAACCCCCAGAGTTCACTCAGACTCACGTCCATCGAGTCCGTGATGCCATCCAGCCATCCCATTCTCTGTTGTCCCCTTCTCCTCCTGCCCCCAATCCCTCCTAGCATCAGAGTCTTTTCCAATGAGTCAGCTCTTTGCATGAGGTGGCCAAAGTACTGGAGTTTCAGCTTTAGCATCATTCCTTCCAAAGAAATCCCAGGGTTGATCTCCTTCAGAATGAACTGGTTGGATCTCCTTGCAGTCCAAGGGACTCTCAAGAGTCTTCTCCAACACTACAGTTCAAAAGCATCAATTCTTCGGCGCTCAGCTTTCTTCACAGTCCAACTATAACATCCATACATGACCACAGGAAAAACCATAGCCTTGACTAGACGGACCTTAGTTGGCAAAGTGATGTCTCTGCTTTTGAATATGCTATCTAGGTTGGTCATAACTTTCCTTCCAAGGAGTAAGCGTCTTTTAATTTCATGGCTGCAGTCACCATCTGCAGTGATTTTGGAGCCCCCAAAATAAAGTCTGACACTGTTTCCACTGTTTCCCCATCTATTTCCCATGAAGTGATGGGACTGGATGCCATGATCTTTGTTTTCTGAATGTTGAGCTTTAAGCCAACTTTTTCACTCTCCTCTTTCACTTTCATCAAGAGGTTTTTTAGCTCCTCTTCACTTTCTGCCATAAGGGTGGTGTCATCTGCATATCTGAGGTTATTGATATTTCTCCTGGCAATCTTGATTCCAGCTTGTGCTTCTTCCAGTCCAGTGTTTCTCATGATGTACTCTGCATATAAGTTAAATAAGCAGGGTGACAGTATACAGCCTTGATGTACTCCTTTTCCTATTTGGAACCAATCTGTTGTTCCATGTCCACTTCTAACTGTTGCTTCCTGACTTGCATACAGATTTCTCAAGAGGCAGGTCAGGTGCTCTGGTATTCCCATCTCTTTCAGAATTTTCCACAGTTTATTGTGATCCAGACAGCAGAGGCTTTGGCATAGTCAATAAAGCAGAAATAGATGTTTTTCTGGAACTCTTGCTTTTTCCATGATCCAGTGGATGTTGGCAATTTGATCTCTGGTTCCCCTGCCTTTGCTAAAACCAGCTTGAACATCAGGGAGTTCACGGTTCACGTATTGCTGAAGCCTGGCTTGGAGAATTTTGAGCATTACTAGCATGTGAGATGAGTGCCCCATACCATTGAGCAGAGATCCATGTGCTACACATTAGGTCCTTGTTGGTTATCCATTTTAAATGTTAGTGTGTACATGTCCATCCCAAACTCCCTAACTATTCCTTCCCTCATCCTCTCCCCTACCACAGCCCAGCAACCATAATTTTCTTCTCTTAAGTTTATAAGTGTCTGTTTCATAAGTTCATTTGTATCATTTTTCTTTAGATTCCATATATAAGGGATGCCATATGGTGTTTCTCCTCTGACTGACTGACTTCGTTCAGTATGACAGTCTGTAGGTCCATCAGTGTTGCTGCAAATGGCATTATCGCACGCATTTGAATCCACTGTGCCTTTCTAATGGGGGTTGCCAATGGTAGCATCCTACTCTGCCATAGTGTCGGGTAGGTGACTTCCAAGCTGGGCCACTCAGTGTCACTCTCCTGGAATTTTCAAATTTGAATAAATGAAGACAGAGACTTCTCAGGTGACACAGTCTGAGGTGTGAGTATGGAGCTGTCTGTGGCCTTGAAGAAGCAGACCCGTGAGAAGAGAAAAGGCATCACAGGGAGGCAGAGGTGGTTGGGTGGGGTGCTGGCAGTTTTCTAGTCTCTGCTTCCTTTGTATCTGTAGCCCAGTTGCAACCCCTGATTTTCCCACAAGCAGTTCAGATTGAGGTTCTGTCACTAATGACCAAAAGATTCCCAATGAAATGGTATATAGCTTTGTTTTTGTTTTAGCCTTCACCTCAACTAACAAGCTTTCCATCTTGATGTGTCTTATGTAGTATCTGGCTGTTGATCTGTTGTGTAGTTTAATTTCCTATTTCAGAGAATCTGTTTTCTCTCTCCTCTGCTCTCCTCTGTCTCTCTGTCTCCCTCTCCTTCTCTCCCCCACTCAGTCCCCTTCACTATTCTCCCTTTTTCAGACACAAAGCAGTTGCTGCCCAGCTATCTTCAGTACTATTCTGTTTTAGTTTGTTGTTGTTGTTTAGGTGCTAAATCGTGTCTGACTTTTTTGCGACCCCATGGACTGCAGCCCTCCAGGCTCCTCTGTCCATGGGATTTCCCAGGCAGGAATACTGGAGTGGGTGGCCATTTCCTTCTCCAGGGGATCTTCCCAACCCAGGGATTGAACCCATGTCTCCTGCATTGGCACACAGATTCTTTACCGCTGAGCCACCAGGGAAGCCCATTATATTTTAGTACTATGTGTTCATCCTTTTCAGAAATGTATTGGTAAGAAGTAAGTAGATGCCATCTTATTACTATTGTTATTATTTACCTCGTCATTGAAGCAGGTTTATTGGGTTCTTGAATCTTTTCACTTTCAACTCTGATCCTTTAAAACATCCAGGTTCCTACTCTCCAGTATCTTGGGGATGATGGGAGGTGGCTAGGGCAGTGGGCATCCTTGAATGGGAAGCTCACTTCGGGATGATTTCTTCCCAATTTTCTGTGAAGTGTTGTGGCCTCACTGTCCTGATGCTGCAGACTGCTCCTCAGGAGGGAGGCCTGAGGCTGTGGGGAGAAGCCCCGCATCCTTGTGTTTGACATTCTGCTCAAGGTACCTGCTTCTCCCTTTGAACTATTGCCGCTGTCGTCAAAGCCACCCATCCATGCAGACTCTGAGTAGAATGTGCCACATCTGCCCCATAATTTGTAGTTCTAACCTTTTCCAATTAGGAAGGTTCTAAGAAATTATTTCAGGCCAAATAACTTTCTCAGGCAGGTAAGTTGTAAATTGCAACCAGTATTTTTCATCTGTCTGGCTCCATTTGCATTGCATCAAGAAGAAAATGGAGACTTTTGGTAATTTCTCCTTTATTGACTCATTCACTCAGTAAATATTCATTAAATATTTACTGTGGGCTTCCCTGATAGCTCAGTTGGTAAGGAATCTGCCTGCAATGCAGAGACCCCAGTTCGATTTCTGGGTGAGGAAGATCTGTGGGAGGAAGGGTTAGGCTACCCACTGCGGTATTGTTTGGCTTCCCTTGTGGCTCAGCTGGTGAAGAATCCGCCTGTAATGTGGGAGACCTTGGTTCAGTCCCTGGGTTGAGAAGATCCCCTGGAGAATGGAACAGCTACCCACTCCAGTATCCTGGCCTGGAGAATTCCATATAATGCATAGTCCATAGGGTCACAAAGAGTCGGAGACGACTAAGGGACTTTCACTTTCACTTACTGTGTGCCAGTCATTCTTCTAGACACTAAAGAGTCTCTGCCCTCATGGAGCTTGTATTCTAGGTGAGAAACCAATAAACAAGTAAACAGACACCTATATAGTACAGTATTAGGTAGTGCTCAATGCCAATTTGAAAAGTGAAATAAATAATGTAGTGCTTTCAAAAGAAAAATACAATAGCATATTTAAGATGAAAAATGTAATGCCAATGTATGACGTGATTTCATCATATGCTTACATCTTAAAGTGTAAGGAGTATAGTCATTGACAATTCTAATGAAATTTGGATTTCCCTCTACATTTGCTAAAGGTTTGTACACTTTGCTTATTTTTTCTTATAATAAAACTTTATAGTAGCCTTAATTAAAATTTTCTAAGCCAATTAATGTATTTTTCAGGTTATTATATCCGGGAAAAGTCAAAACAAGTTATAACGTTGCTGATGGATCGAACAGTTGCTGCATACAGAGAGGGAAGTAGCGTGTCGGACTAGACGGCGCACCTCCTACTCTATGTCATTTCCTAAAAGATTACCTGGCACGGGTAACTCACCAACAGCATGTGCTTCTGCCCCTACACCAGAAATTCCTGTTTCAGAGAAGAAGAAGAAGCTTCTTAAGGTTGCACGGCTACATAATAAAAGTGCGTATAATGGGCATTGGCCTAAAGTGCAATAGATATCATTTAAGAACAATTAAAAGTAGAAAACATTGGGTTTTAGTGCTGAAGTATTAATGCTATATTAGTAGTACTGTTACTACATTAGACATCATACTGTAGACAACAGTGATGAAGGAGACTGTTCAGTAGATAATTTTATAACTATTTCTGAATGCAGTTATCTGGGATGCAAATAAAATGTTTTTGAGCTTTAAAGGTATTAAATTAGTACTATCCTATTTGGCATCCTGATTGAGTTTTAAGATGTTAATCATAACTGGAGATGAAGGAGAACTGTGTTCAGAGACTAGGGGTCTGACTGTGCACACATTTACATTCTTTGAGCCTCCAAATCAAGACATTGGCATTAAAAAATGTGCCTCCAAATTCTGAGAATGCTCTAAAACTCTTCTAGGAAAGTTCCCTGTGTTATATAACCCTTTCTTTTACCTAAAACTGTAAATCTGGACCACTGAAAACTAGTTCTTCTTAGAAAAGAAGGCACTTATTTATAATGTTTTAATAGAGATAAGAAAGAAAAGGCAGTTATCTTTTCTACTGAATTTGCTGAAACATAAAGGGAAATCCCATAGACAGATGAGCCTGGCGGGCTACAGTCCACGTGGTCAAAAGACTCGGACACAACTTAGCGACTAAACAACAACAAAGAAATGTCATTTTGCTCTAATTTCTCCAGTATAAACCCTGTTAATAAATTGTGTGTAAATAATGGACAGTTTGAAGAAGCAAAAACATTAGTGAAATGTGACTTAGGTAACTGGCCCTTGAAAGCAGCTACACTTTGTGCCATAGTGAGGGGCATAGTAGGAGTAACATATACATATGTTATGTATATATATGTATGTTACATATGTCACATATATATGTTACATACATATAGGAGCACATAGTTGAAAGCATTTTCAAATGCCTGCCTCCCAGCTTTGTCATGTAACCATATTAAGCAAGATATTGAAAGAGAGACATTCCAGGTGTGAGTTAAATATTGAAAATTTAAAATGTTAATATTAATGCCAATACAAAACAATCCTGCTAAAAATCGTTAAAGTATAATACTATTCTGACAAGTCAAGAGTTCTCAGATATTTACTCCATTTGTACTGGTGTGGACTGGGCAGTTGAAAGATAGTAAAAGATGTGGGCATTGTCATTATAATAGTATGAATAAATACCAATCAAATACTTCTAAAAAGTAGTGGAACCTTTTTCTCTGGGGATCTGGTCCTTTGAAATAAATCTTGAAAGAGACACATTCTGAAATTTTCTCATAGAAGCCTTAAATTCAAACTGATACCTAAAATGAAGTAACAGAGTAAAATAACCAATTATGACTCACCTAGAGTTTCTGCATCCCTTTTGCTACTTCTCTGTTAGCATTTTTGTTCTTCCTTCTTCCATTTGCTTTCCTCTTCCTTTCTTTCATTATAAATACATTTATTAAATTTATAATTTGAAATGTGGATATCTAGCAGAACTTTGGAGCGATAGCAGTGGATAAAACAAAGTCCCTCTCATCATGTAGCAAATATTCTAGCGACAGAGATAAATATTAAACACACATAAGTAAAACAGATGTAAAATACTGTGTCAGATAGTGTCAAGTCCTGTAAAGCAAAGGGAAGCAGTGATAGGGCAGAGAGGGACAGGAATGGCTTTATTTAGGTCAGGTAGTGAGGGAGGTTGGAGAAGGCGATGGCACCCCACTCCAGTACTCTTGCCTGGAAAATCTCATGGATAGAGGAGCCTGGTAGGCTGTAGTCCATGGGGTTGCTAAGAGTTGGACATGACTGAGCGACGACTTCCCTTTCACTTTTCACTTTCATGCATTGGAGAAGGAAATGGCAACCCACTCCAGTGTTCTTGCCTGGAGAATCCCAGGGACGGGGGAGCCTGGTGGGCTTCTGTCTATGGGGTCACACAGAGTCGGACACGACTGAAGTGACTTAGCAGCAGCAGCAGAGAGGGAGGTTCTTTTGGAGGAGGCAGAGATTTAAACAGAGACTTGAATGAGGTGAGGGAACTGTCCAGGTATGTCTGGGATCTTTGGGCAGAGGAAACAGTGGTGCAAATGCTCTGAGATAGGAGAAAGCTTGGCATCCTTCACCATCAACTCAGGAGATGAATCCCTAAATTGCTGCAGAAGTAGCTCAACTCTGAGCCATTTTCGTGATTCATATAAGAAAATCTAGCTTATTGCCTTACAGTTGCTGCTTTTTTTTAAACCCAAAATGATATTTCCCAGCTTTATGATAGCTTATTATTCAACTAGACTGAGCTCTGAATACCTTTTGACTACTTAAAAAAATCAATCTACCTGCAAATGAAGTAGTTTTGCTACAATTCATTTTTTTCATACTATAAACATGTATTGAGTATCTGCGTACTATGTGTCAGACACTGTTGGCTAGGCCTGGTAAACAAATTGGGTGTATATCTGCTCTCACAGAGGTTATACCCAGTGATGAACTTTCAGTCCGTTTCAAAAAAAGATGTTCAAAAAAAGTTTTGATGGATGACAACATCACTGAAGTGCATTTGTAGTGAAAATTTAAAGTGAATAATGAATATTTACATATAAAAGCTGTAGTAAGTTTGTTAAAAATCTGTTACATGATTTTAAAATTTCATTTATCATCACTGTGTATCATATGCATACAAAGGGGATATATAGAAGTGTGAGTTTGTGTTCAAAAAAAGAGATATTGGATTAAGTAAGCTTAGCAATACTAACCATATCTATGTAGGCATTTGAATCTGAAACTGTATTTTAAAAGAAGAACTAGTAATTCGGCTAGGCCTGGGGAAGATAAAGTTTATTAGGAGGCATTATTAATGGGACAGGAAAAACAGCAAATGATAACTTGGAGATGTGTGGATCAGTTAAAATTAGGGGCACCGTGAGTGACAGTACTAGGGCCACAAAACTGGTAGTGGTGTAAACATAGTAAGAACTTCTCTCTCCTGAAAATAATCCAGAACTAGGTATTCTAGGACCAGTATGGCTCTTCGTGATGTCAGTACTCTTTCTGTCGTGTTGTTCGCCAAACTCACCATGAGACTTCCACTTTATGATCCAAGATGAATGCTTGCCTCCAGCCATTACATCTGCCTTCTAGCCAGTAGGAAGGAGGAAGTGTTGAAAATATGAATGCCCCTTGCCTTTAAGGACATTTATGGAAATTGCCTGTAACGTTTTGGCTTATGTACTCTTATTGTTTAGCACTTAGTTACATGGAAGCTCCTAGCTTCAAGAAAGGCTGAGAAATGTAGTCTTTATATAACAGCCATGTACCCAAATGAAAGAAAATCTATTAAGGAAGAAGGAGAGAATCAATATAGGGGACAACAAATAGTCCCTACCATAGTAGGAGAGAATGCAAGAAATGAATTAATCACGGTGATACATGGTTGTCAGATTAAATGGAGTAGAAAATATAAATTTTAATATGTAGAAAAATGTGGGCAGATAGTTGAGAGTACTCCACACAGTTTATAAATACAGTTTATGAGCAGTATTTGGAAATTTCAGTTTGATACAACTAGCAACTAGGATCCATTGTAGGCCTTGGAGAACAGAAGGGATGTTCAGCTTAGTCACAGAACTTAGCTTTCTTATTACTGAAAACAGCTGTTGGTGGAAGATAATGTGCTTATTGCTTTGTGTAGAAATGAAGGAGCTACAAATTGGAGGAAGCTTTCTAGGAGACAGTTGTTTCAATCTAGGACCCGCTCAAAGGTTATTGAAATGAGGAAAAGGTAATGTTTAAAGACAGAATATAGAGAGGGAATGAATACATAGATGATATATTGGAGAAGAAAGACAGAAATCGAAAATGACTCTAACATTTGCGTCAGAGAAAATGAAGGCAAGTTATAGTTTCATAAGGGTAAATTTCCATCAGAAGGAATTTGAAGATGCTTCTGAATTATTTAGTTATAATGAAATGTAAAATTGGATGCACTGCTAGAAATCTGATACCCTGGCTTTAGGATCCTAAGCTAAAACAGCTGTGCCTCACTTCTTTGTAGTGAATTAGCAAGGGAAAAAAGATACTTTAGAGAAGGTGTTATTCACGCATAGCTGCTTCTACTCCTTTTTCCTATTCCTGGATGTTTTCCTCATGTTTTAATTCAGGTGGATAGCTTGGGTATTTTTGTTTAGATGATTTTGTTGTTTGAAGGAAGAGATGAGCTGAAGGATAAGTGCTGCTTGATGGCAAGCAGAAAGCTATATAAAGCACAGTGATAACTCAGCTTTTCTGAGATGTAAGCATCAGAGTTAGGGCCTTTCCTTAGAGGTAATAATTATAAAAAGTATCACTGGAGACATTGCTTATAACTAGACCAGCAAAGCATTACCTCTGTGGATCATCCAGTCTTCTATAAAGAGCTCTTTAGTGGTACTATTCTTTGCACTGGAACTTCACCTGTATCAGAGAAGGCTTACTCTGGCCTGTGTTAAATATAATAACATTTCACATCATGAAATATTTCCTAAAAATTGCATATGATTCCTATTGAACCAAAAGTTAGAATTCAAAGCAGTTGTCATACTTTAATAAGCAAAAACACCCATGTTGGACTTCCCTGCTGTCACAGTGGATAGGAATCCACCTGCCAATGCAAGGGACACAGGTTTGATCTCTGGTTTGGGAAGATTCCATGTGTTGCTACTAAGCCTGTGTGCCACAACCACTGAGCCTGTGCTCTCGAGCCTGAGAACCACAAGTCCTGAGCTTGTACACCACAATTACTGAAGCCTGTGTGCCTAGAGCCCATGCTCCACAGCAAGAGACATTACTGCAGTGAGAAGCCCACGCACCACAACTAGAGAGTGGCCCCAGCTCGCTGCAGCTAGAGAAAGCCTGTGCAAAGCAGTGGAGACCCGCCACAAAGATAAATAAACGGTACATGTGTCAAAAACAAACAGAAAAACCACCAGCATTTTCCCACAGTGAACTTTATATTTATGGAGAGTTGATGTAGAGCCATACTTGGTGGCTTTATCACATACAGTCTCAATGGCAGAGTGTATGGTTCAAGTGTGATTGCTACTAAGGCATTTACACTGATGAATGTTTAAACAGTGATTTTTTTTTAATTTAAAAATAAATATACAAAAAAGAAACAGCAGCTTATACCTCTACCACCCTAAACCAACCACTGTTAACATCTTAGAATATTTGCTTCTAGTCCTATTATTTTTCTTCTTTTGTTTCAGAAAAACCACCTTATTCTTTGTAAAAAAAAAAAAGAAAAATAGACTCATTGTAAAGAATTAATCACTTCCAATCCAATCACTCAGAAATAGCCATAATTAATATCAGATGAATGTAAATTCTAGGCATCTTGCTATCCATCCATCCATACAAATACGTATGAAGATGAATAACTAGAGAGAAATTGTTTTTATAAAAATGGAATTGTGCTAATGCTAAGTTTCACTGACAGTATTTCAGGTCTACTTCTGGTAATAACTCTTATGAGGAGCTCCAAGAAACTCATTTATTGAACAATAATTAAAGACTAGAAATGATATAGTGAGACATTTCTGGACTCACCAGAGGTATGGGAAGTCTCCAAGGATCTTCTAAAGATTTAATTAATAATGAAAAAAAATATTTTTATTGAAAGTCTAAAAAATGGTAAGTATCAGTTGTCTCCAAATTGTACAGATTTAGTGGAGGGTTTCTAAAGCCTGGTACTATTGACATTTTAAGCCAGATAACGCTTTGATGTGGGGACCGCCCTGTGCATGTAGGTTGTTGAGCCTTATCTCTGGCCTATACCCACTAGATGCTATTATCTCACACCCCTTCCTTTTGTGAGAACCAGAAATGTCTGCAGATGTGGTCAGATGTCTCTTGGGGACAAAAGTTGCCCCAGGTTGAGAATCACTGATTGACTACATTTAAAATCAAAGTCCCAAAAGATTTTAAACATGGCGTTTGATTGGCTAATTCCAAAACTCATCTGAAAGGAGCAAAAGGTCAGGCATATCCAAAATGTTCCTGAAGAAGAATAAGATGGAGGGCTTGCCTTTCTAGATCATAAGAACAAAGAGCTCTGATCACGGCAGTGTGGTAGTGATGCAGGGTTAGGTGCATGGCCAGTGGAGCAGACGATAGGGCCCTGGAAACAAACCTGTCCAGCTGCGTCATCTTAGTGTATGACAGAGGTGGTGGTTCACATTGCTGGGGGAGGATGAACTGCTTAACAATACCAGGACATTCATTTATACATGTTGGAAAAAGTGAAATTAGGTCTCTGTTTCATATTGTGCACAAGAATGTGTGTGTGTGTGTGTGTGTGTGTGTGTGTGTAGTCACTCAGTCCTGTCTGATTCTGTGCAGCCTCATGGACTGTAGCCCACCAGGCTCCTTTGTCCATGGGATTCTCCAGGCAAGAATACTGGAGTGGGTTTCCATTCCCTTCTTCAGGGGATCTTCCCGAACCCAGGGATCAAACCCAGGTCTCTCATATTTCGGGCAGATTCTTTACCATCTGAGCCGCCAGGGAAGCCCACACAAGAGTGTATCCTGGAGGAATTAAGGACTTAAAAGTGAAAAAGCAAAACTTCAGAATGTTTAGAAGAAAATATAGAATATCTTTTCCACATTGGAATAGGGAAAAGTGAAGTTTCTCAGTCGTGTCCGACTTTTTGCGACCCCATGGACTGTAGCCCACCAGGCTCCTCCGTCCATGGGATTCTCCAGGCAAGAATACTGGAGTGGGTTGCCATTTCCTTCTCCAGGGCATGTTCCCGACCCACGGATCAAACCCAGGGATCCACCAGGGAAGCTGGCTTGGAATAGGGAAGGATTTCTTAAACCAAAAAAGAGCAAACTATTACATACTATTTTTAAAAGTATTTGTAAATTTGACTACTGTGGTAGGCAGAATTCTGTGAATAGACCTCAATGACTCTTGCCTTTATTGAATCCCCTCTTTTGAATGTGAGGGTAACCTGTGAATTATGATGAATTATCACTCCCATGATTACATCACATTATATGTCAAAAAGGGAGTATTCAGGTGGGCTTAATCTAATCACATGAACTCCTCACACAAACCCCTTATAAGCAGAATTTTCTCTAACTCCATGATCCCCCACCTTTTTGGCAGCAGGCACCAGTTCTGTGGAAGGCAGTTTTCCATGGGGAGTGGATGGCTCAGGCGGTGATGAGAGTCATGGCGAGCAACGGGGAGTGGCAGCTGGAGCTCACGATCTCACTCACCTCCTGCAGTGCAGCCTGGTCCCTAACAGCAGGGCTTGGGGCACCCTGCTCTTGCTGGTATTAGAAGAAAAAGTCAGACAGGTTCCAAGAGTGAGAAGGATTTGATGCACCCTTTCTGACTGGAGAAGGAAATGGCAACCCACTCCAGTACTCTTGCCTGGAAAATCCCATGGACAGAAGAGCCTGGTAGGTTACGGTCCATGGGGTCGCAAAGAGTCGGACACGACTGAGCAACTTCACTTTCACTTTCTGGCTTGAAGATGTGCACGCTCAGCCACTCAGTTGTGTCCGACTCTTTGTAACTCCCCTGGACTGTAGCCCGCCAGGCTCCTCTGTCCATGATATTTCCCAGGCAAGAATACAGGAGTGGGTTGCCATTTCATACTCCAGTGGATCTTCCCTGTCTGGGATTGAACCTGCGTTTCCTGCATTGGCAGATAGATGCTTTACCACCGCGCCACATGGGAAGTTTAAAGATGTAGTGATAAGCAGTGTAGGTGGCTTCTAGAAACTGTCCCTCTGAAGCATTTGTCCTGAGTAAATATAGTAGTAAAGTGAAATCACAGAGGTGGTATCTGTAGTGGATGCTGTGTTGTTTCCCAGATTCCTGCTTCAAAATCAAGGTGCTTGTTCTGTCAGCTGCTGGGGGAGCTGGCGCCCAAGGGTTCTCGGCTGAGTTCTCTTCAAACTCCCAACAACTGAAGAAAACCTCTCTGCCTAAAGTTCTGCCCCATCCCTGAAAGAACCTGCTTTCAATGACTTGTGGATATGGGCCAGCCACCTTGCTTCAAGGCAGGACAACTGTGAAGAGCTATTCCAGCCCCGGAGCTCCCAGGAGGATTGGCCAAGAGCTCTGTTGCAAATGCACTGCAGCTCAGTTTCTCCCTTGGCCCAGGCCTGCCTCCCTCCCTACTTTAGATGTGGTTTCTGGAGAGTGCTTCCCAATGAATCCCCTCATACAAATCTGAGTCTCAAAGTTTTGTTTCCTGGGGAACCCAACCTGCAGTAGTGACTTTGCTTCGAGACTTAGGATATAGGATAATGATATGTACATAAATGAGGAAAGAATTATAAAGCAAAATGTTAACAATTGGCGGCTCTGGATGAGAATTCTTTGCACTATTCTTGCATCTTTTCATCAGTCTGCTCCATGATATTAAAATTCTTAAGGTTCCAAACTCGTGATACTCTTAATCACCATGAGGCTTTGAAACCGTATCAGTTCTTCATTTTCTATGATTGATGCACTTGTTAATTTTTAAAAGTTAATTTTGGGGGCTTCCCTGGTGGTCCAGTGGTTAAGAATCTGCCTTGCAGTGCCAAGGACACAAGTTCAGTCCCTGGTCCAGAAGTTCCCACATGCCAAGGAGTAACTTAGCCCATGTGCCACAACTACTGAGCCAGTGCTCTAGAGCCCACGAGCCACAACTAACTGAGCCTCTGCACTGCAGCTACTGAAGCCTTCACACCTACAGCCTGTGCTCTGCAACAAGAGAAGCCCCTGCAGTGAGAAGCCAGAGTGCTGCATCAAAGAATAGCCCTCGCTCACCACAACTAGAGAAAGCCCGTGAGCAGCAACAAAACCCACCACCGCCCCAAATGCTAATAACCATTAAATACATATTTTTTAAAAGTTTGTTAGGTAAGTGACTTTGTGTACTTCAATTACACCTAAAAGGACACTATTAATACATAGCCAAAATGTCTGTTAGATGCGAAATAATAATTAGAACAGTTTGTGCACTCATGGAGCGTTTCAACTCCAAAATGCGCCGTGGCGTTGTTACTGTCTGATAGTTTGAACATCAGTTTGATATCTTATCTGAGAAGTATCACAAGCTTCACCAGTTCTGCTTTGTGGTATTATCTGAGTGATACAGGCTCAATGAGATCTGTAGCTTCTCCCTAGATTGTTTCTGCCAAGTAACTACAGCCTCGGTATCTAAGCGCTCATCTTTGAATGACTCAATAGCATCACTTCCTGCAACATCTTCACTTTTTCCTTTGAGGTTTCTCATTCACATACTAGTCCTCCTTGGCTGTGACTTCACAGTCTTGATTGATAAATAGCTTGTGATACAAGGTACTTCATTCCCACTAAGGAGTTAAATGCGTGTTGTGTGTTCTCCCTCTCTACTTGATTGTGAAAACCCAGAAAGCAGTGTTGTGCTCAGTTCAGTTCAGTTCAGTCGCTCAGTCGTGTCTGACTCTTTGTGACCCCATGAATCGGAGCACGCCAGGCCTCCCTGTCCATCACCAACTCCCAGAGTTCACTCAGACTCACGTCCATCGAGTCCGTGATGCCATCCAGCCATCTCATCCTCGGTCGTCCCCTTCTCCTCCTGCCCCCAATCCCTCCCAGCATCAGAGTCTTTTCCAGTGAGTCAACTCTTCGCGTGAAGTGGCCAAAGTACTGGAGTTTCAGCTTCAGCATCATTCCTTCCAAAGAAATCCCAGGGCTGATCTCCTTCAGAATGGATGGGTTGGATCTCCTTGCAGTCCAAGGGACTCTCAAGAGTCACCTAATTTAATTAAACACACTTCACTGGCAATGTAGTGTGCTGATACTAAAAAAAAAAAAAAATTCTAAATAGATTTCTGTAGACTCACTATATTCTGCCTGCCTTCTTGCCGCATAAGATTATTTAATATACATGCGAGGAGTACGTCAAGGCTGTTTTTTGTCATGCTGCTTATTTAACTTATATGCAGAGTACATCATGTGAAATACTGGGCTGGAAGATGCACAAGCTGGAATCAAAATTGCCAAGAGAAAATACCAACAACCTCAGATATGCAAATGATATCACTCTAATGGCAGAAACTGAAGAGGAACTAAAGAGCCTCTTGATGAAAGTGAAGGAGGACAGTGAAAAAGCTGGCTTAAAACTCAGCGTTCAAAAACGAAGATCATAGCATATGATCTCATCACTTCATGGGAAATAGATGGGGGAAAAGTGGAAACAGTGACAGATTTTATTTTCTTGGGCTCTAAAATCACTGTGGACGGTGACTGCAGCCACAAAATTAAAAGACACTTGCTCCTTGGAAGAAAATTTATGACAAACCTAGATAGCATATTAAAAAGCAGAGACATCCCTTTGCTGACAAAGTCTGTATAGTCAAAGCTATGGTTTTTAAAGTAGTCATGTACAGATATGAGAGCTGGACCATAAAGAAGGCTGAGTGCCACCAAAGAATTGATGCTTTCAAATTGCGGTGATGGGAAGACCCATGAACTGCTTGCTAGGAGATCAAAGGAAATCAACCCTGAATATTCACTGGAAGGCCTGATGCTGAAGCTGAAGCTCCAATACTTTGGCCACCTGATGTGAAGAGCCAACTCACTGGAAAAGACCCTGATGCTGGGATAGACTGAGGGCAGGAGGAAAAGGGGGTGACATAGGATAAGATGGTTGGATGACATCACTGACTCAATGAACATGAGTTTGAGCAAACTCTGGGAGACAGTGAAGGACAGGGAAGCCTGGCATGCTGCAGTCCGTGGGATTGCAAAGAGTTGGTCACGACTGAGCAACTGAACTACAATAAATTCTGGGATGTCTAAAAATTAAATCCATATCATTTCAAGGATAATAAGTTGCTGAATGCTCAAAGACTGATAATATAGATCTTCATTAAATTACTTGAAAGTACATAGATGATCTAAACCTCAAATTACTGCTGTTTGCCAGGATTAGTTATAGAATCTCTAAGTCCAAAATAAGCTCATTTTAATTATTAATTTTTGGGTAAAGTTATAAGAAAATGAAACGTTAGAGCCATAAATGCAAAATTTGTGTTCTTCAACATCTTTGGCTTATACCATACTTGCTCCTTTTGCCTATGTAGTTCCTTCCTGCTTGGAATCATTTCTCCTCTGTATTTATCAGAATCCTAGCTGTCCTTCAAAGCCTTGTTCAAATTTTCCTTCCAGTTTGAGGTTCTTTCTGATTACTCTGGAGCACACTGGTTATTTTTTTCTGTAGAATATCTGTTCATTGTTGTTGTTCAGTTCCTAAGTCATGTCTGACTCTTTGCGACCTCATGAACTGCAGCACGCTAGACTTCCCTGTCCTTCACTATCTCCCTGAGTTTGCTCAAAGTAATGTCCCCTGAGTCAGTGATGCCATCCAGCCATCTTGTCCTCTGTTGTTCCCTTCTCCTCTTGCCCTCAGTCTTTCCGAGCATCAGGGTCTTTTCCAATGAAAGTTATTTTAAGAAAGTTTGGCCTGTAGTTGTTTTCCTCTAATTGTTTCCTATAGGTCTGTATTTTAGACTTACCTCACTAGTCAGTCTATAAACATTTTGAAGGCAGAAATCAGGCTATTTTTCTTGTATAACTCTTAAAATGATTTTGGAAAATTATTTACCCCCTTAAACATTGTTAATTGACATGTGAAATTTTGTCTTAAGTTTAGTAAATGCAAAGGATATAATAAAAAATATTGACTTTACAGACAAGAAAAAACAATCAGAAGTGTTTCGTGAGTTTGTTAAGAGCATCTAAAGGAAGATAGATACTATTGTGATTGACATCTGTAATCGTTATCTGTAATATTGATATCTGTAATCTGTAATCGTTCATTTAAAAAATGCATGGTCTTCTCTAATTGTTAGAAATTTTGCATCATTCTCTTTTCTCCTTGAAGTCATATTTCTGTTTCACATCTCACAGAATTTTTAACAGAAAGTATGCTTATGCTTGAAAGTCTTCTCCACGTGAAATATGTATATGAATTGCAATTATTTTTCTAACTTGTCTGCAACCAGAGGCTTTAGGTGGAAAAATATTCCCTTTAGATTGACTTATCATTGTAATTATTTTTAGTACGCAGTCAATCACAATCACGTAAGTGTATTATGCATTTTTATAAATACTTATTAAACATAAAGAATAAAATTTTATTGGAAGGACATGTTTTTTATGAACTACATGAAACTGTTCATTTACCCACATGTGGATATTACTTATTGCTTGAAATAAACAAGGTTCAATGTAAATTCTGTTTCTGTTTTACATTTTTATAGATGTAAATGCTGAGAAGACTTGTTCACATAAAATTGTCGGTGGGAATAGAAGGTGTTTTATTATAGCAGTGTCAATCAATTCTATGATTTCTTTCCAAGTAATATGCCCAGAATTATACAGTGATTTATTATAAAAATGTTTTCCATCACTTGTCAACTGTTAATGTGATTAGGTCTTTCTTCATTGTTGAAAGCAAAGGATTGGAAACAACCTACTTAGGAAAAGACTTGTTAAACAGTCACTGGGAGCAATTTATGTTCTCAGTTTCTGGGAATAATACCAAAAAACTTTTGCTAAAATGTATCAAATGGCTATTAGTCATACTGGTTACACATTAAGTTAACCCAATATACTCAGAATGTGTAGGAAAAATAAAAACACTAATTGCAGTGTACCTGTCGACACAAATGTTTTGGAGAAATGATTCTTTTTGTGTGTCATATGCTCTAAATGAATTTTCATCAAATCTTCAGAACTCCAGGTTTGTTTCATTCAATTAGTGGAAAATATTTATCATATTTACCTAGTTTACAAAGCTAGTCCTCATTGTCAAAACAACCAGTCGAATCAGATGTAAACTTCCTTTCAGAAAAACATTTTACTTTATTTAAATACACATGGAAACAGCCATCACTCTGGTTGTATTAACACTCTCAAAGCTAAGGCACAAAGGCTTGCCCAGGTGTTTGGCTTTGGTGGAAGTTCCCTTAGGGCTTCCCTCGTAGCTCAGTCAGTAAAGATTCTGCCTGCAATGCAGGAGATCCAGGTTTGATCCCTGGGTCGGGAAGATCCTCTGGAGAAGGAAATGGGAAGCCGCCCCAGTATTCTTGCCTGGAGAATCCTATGGACAGAAGAGCCTGGCAGGCTCCAGTCCATGGAGTGATATGAGTCAGACACGGCTTAGTGACTAAACCACCACCGCCACAAAGGCTTGCCCTAAGTGTGTTGCGCTGGTGGAATAAGGTGCTTCTATCCCCGATGCTTTCTTTGCTCTTCTCTTCTGGGACTCTTCCCTAGGAGTGATGCATTCTTTGACAGTTCCAGGGGGATGGGAAGCACAAGGACACTGTCCTGCTTCTCCATTTTGTGATATATCTGAGTACCACACATCCTGGTGTGGCCCAAAAGGCCTGTTACTTATGCCATGCTTTCTGAGAGAAAGAAATATGTGTAAGACGGGACAAACTTTGAAGCTGTACTTTGGGTTTTTCATGCCTTGAATAAAAGAAGCTTCCCCACACCAATCTTTTTACTGTTGTTTGGTGCCTCAGAGATTCTTACGCTTGTAGCTGAAGGGAAGATGCTCCATAATTAGATGGGTAAAGAAAATGTCTTTCTTTGTAAAGCGGGAGAAAATTGATTATGAAAGGAGGAGGAAAAGAACTAGCCAGAGGCTTCTACATAGTCGCATTCTCAGGCAGGTCAGTTTTTGGTAAGAATATATATGGAACTTGTGGATCTGGAAGTTACATCCTTTAAAGCTGTCTGTGCCCACCTAACCCTTGGGAAGTCTTTAAATACCCGCAGAAGTGTGTATACTACTTTGAAGATAGATTTCTTAGACTTTTTGTGGTGCCCAATAACATGCTGGAATATAGTTGATTCTAATACTTTCATTTACATAATAATTACATAGGAAGGAAAGTGATATTGACTACAAAAATCATTAAATTCAGCAAATATATATAAACAAAAATAGCTTATCTTCATTGGCATATTCTTTTTCTTTAAATTTTTCAAATCAAAAATTTGTTTAAAGTTTCTTTTTCTCAAAAAACCTATATATTTCTGATCATTTTTGCCTAGAACACATGAAATTCACACCACAATAATAAAGTTCTTTTAAGTATTAATTAAAATAATTATAGATGTCACTCCTGCTTTGTTAGACTTTCATTTGAGTAATTTTCACACTTTCAAACTCTATTTTCTAGATTATACCTTATTTTTAAAAATAGATTCAAATAATAAAACCTTAAAATAGAATCATTGATGGGAGAAAGGGCTAGAATTGAAGTTGTATTTTTAAATCTGTCCAAACTTGTCAGTTATGATAAAGGGATATATTAAATGATTAATACTCATTGGTTACCACTGGCACATAATGTTTTGTAGACAAAATGGATCATCAGAAGTGATTAACTGAAAAATTGTGAACCAGTGTGAAAACATGACAACTTTTTGTCAAAGTAAAAGCTTTATGTTGTTGACAGAAAACACTTCCAAGGCAGGACAGAAACAAGAGCAGTGTCAAGACATCGAGGTGCCCAGTGGAACTGTCCTGTCCCGGGAAACACTACCCGTCGAGATTAATGCTTGGAAATCGACAGAGGTGAGTCATCACAGTAGTTTCCTATTGCTGCTCTAACAAGTTCCCAGAAGCTTAGTGCCTTAGATCAACACAGAAGTAGCATTTGACAGTCCTGTAGGTTAGAAGTCTGACCCAGGGATCACTGACCTAGAATCGAGGTGTCTACAGGGCTGCATTTCTTTCTCGAGCCCTGAAGGGAAATTTTGTTTTCTCTCGTTTTCTAGCTTCAGGGAAGAGAAACTATCTTCTTTTAACTTTGATTTTGATACCTTCTGTTATTCAAAATTTTATTAACAAAGTTTTCCTTTATACTTTGTGCCTTAAAAATCTTAAGAAAAAATTTTTTCCTAAGAAAAAGTCTCTAATTTTTTCTTCTAAATGTTCAAATATTTATGCCCTCTGTGAAAGTGAAAGTTGCTCAGTTGTGTCTGACTTTTGTGACTCCCATGGACTATATAGTGTATGGAATTCTCTAGGCCAGAATACTGAAGTGGGTAGCCTTTCCCTTCCCCAAGGGATCTTCCCAACGCAGGGATCGAACCCAGGTCTCCTGCCTTGCAGGCGGATTCTTTACCAGCTGAACCACAAGGGAAGCACTTTATGCCCTCTGGAATTTTACTATATAGTGTTAAGATAGGGGTCTTATTTTATTTGTACCCACTGTGAATAAGCAAGGGCTTCCCAGGTGGCTCTCTGGTAAAGAATCTGCCTGCCAATGCAGGAGACACAGGTTTGATCCCTGGATTGGGAAGATCCTCTGGAGGAGGAAGTGGCAACCCACTTCAGTATTCTTGCCTGGAAAACCCCATGGACAGAGGAGGTTGGCAGGCTCCAGTCCACGGGCTGCAGAGCCAGACATGGCTAAGTGACAGAGCATGCGGTCATGAACAAGCAACATTTAATTTATCAAACAGTCCATCCTCCTCTATTCATGTAGACACTTTTTATTGTGAAATAATTATAGACTGATAGGATGTTGCAGAAATAGTACAGAGGCCCAGGTACACTTCACCTAGCTTTCCAGCAACAGTTTTAAATTTTAGTGAAGTCCAGGTTATCAGTTTTTTACTTTAAGGATCATGCTTTTGGTGTTGTATCTTAGAACTCTTTGTCTATCCCAACATCATGTAGGTTTTCTCCTATGTTTTCTTCTAAAAGCTTTATAGTTTCATGTTTTACATTTAGATCTCTGATCTATTTTTATTTAATTTTGGTGTAAGGTGTGAAGTATAGTTAAGATATAAAAAAAAACAAACTTTTTTTCTCTACTGATATCCAGTTGTTTCAACACCATTGTTGAAAAGACTGAAATTTTACTCTAAGTGTTTAAGTGTAGATTTTCCTTATCTCTCTTCTTTGTCACCCTGTGAGACTCTCTAGTGGACGGTCTCTCACCTCTATTTAATTCTGAGACAGTTATCTCTGGTTCAAATATTTCCTACTGTTTGTTTTTATTTTTCTCTCTTTCTTGAGCTCTTATCTGAATATTAGTAATTCTGTTTCTATCTTTATATCTCTTCAGTTTTCTTTATAGACTCTATTTAATGTTTTCTTTTTTTCTTCATCTAGAGTTTCTCAATCTGATCTTCCAGTTTGATATTTGTTCTCGGCGAATCCATTCCACTGTTTATCCTGACTGTGTTCTCTGTTTCCACGTTCTGTTTTTACATTTGATATTTAATGTTTCTATATCATTCTTTTTATTGTGTTTATTCCTGTTGCATATTGCTTATCCCTTTACTTATTTATTTTAGTTTGTATATTAACTTTAAGTTCTTGGTCCATCTTTTCTAATATCTATACTTCGACAAAACCTGTAATTCAGTTTTTGTTTTTTTTTTAATAGTTTTGGTCCTCAAATGACTGTTTACCCCTTGAGATTATGGCTGCCTTGTCTAGGACTGCTAGAGGTCAGACCTTAGTCCGTGTCAGCTCTGTCAGCTTAAGTGAGACGAGGGAGAAGTGGACTGCAGGGTGGAGAGCGCGTCCTTACCCTCCCCTCTCCCTCCAAGAATACCAGAGTTAATCATTGCTCATTCTGAGGATCAGTGCTAAGGTCTTTATCCTTAGCACTCCAAGACGCAGCTTTAGAGGGAGGCACTCCTTCAGTGGTAAACCACCTGCCCCAGGGGATTGGAAGAGGAAGGGGTGAAGAAGTGTCTTCTCAAGCCTGCCTGCTGAGTCCCACAGATTGTTCTCACCTTCTCAGGGTTTCTGCACTCGCTGGAGGCACTCCCTTCAGAGGACAGCCCCTTTCTTTCGCTCCTGTCAGAGATACTCCAGATCCAGTCTCCAGACCAAGGGCTGCTGTGGCTCAGTTGCTGGTGAAGTTGAGTCTGTGTCCCCTCGAACCCACTTGTATACTTTGAGAAGCCAGAGTCCAAGGCCGTGACTGATGCCAGATTATTTCAGGTTCCTTTGTAAGTAGGGGAGCCCAATGCCCAGGCATCATTTTAAGCAGTCAGCCCATGTTCAACACTCCTATCCTTGGTGATCATTTTAAATCTGTTTTTACCCCTCTGGAACTGACCTTCTGGTTTTCTCTCTCTCTCTCTTTTTATTTTTTGCACTCAAAGATCCACAGCTTCCACCTCCTCACTGTCATGAGTTTGTATTCATGCTCTCATCTGTGAAGATGTTCATCTTGTCCTTTAGCATGATGATGCCTTTAATCCTCACACTTTTCTCTTTTCTCTTTCATTGCTATGTGTTTGGAGAACACATATCCCTGCAGTATGAGCAAGTAGAACCATTCTAACTAGAAATCTGTTCCACTCAAGACCCCATGAAATTATCTCATTCGTTCGTTTTTCTGTTTTATGTATTTCTCCTACTAGAAAGAAAGCTCCATTTCTAGAGCTTTGGAGACTTTTCTAGTCTGTTTATTATTGAATCTTCAGTTGCCCAGTTTGTGTTAATGAACAGTGAAATGAATGAATGAGGATACTCTCAATGTTAGTGCCCTTCCTCTCTTTTCCTGTGAGAGAGGCTTGTTTGGCCTCCTGCTCTGAGTGCTTCATTCAGGGTTTTGCCGGAGGTCTTATGAGGGGGGTTGGAACTATTTCCTAGTCTTCTGTTTCCAGCCTTTTCCCCTAGCCACTAGGTATTGGATTTACTTGATTTTCTAGTAGCTCAGAAAAGTGCATACGATTAAAATTTCACTGTATCTTAATTGCAAAATAGCCCACAGATTGAAAATCTGTAGGTTATTTTCAAAGTTATGAGGTTAAGTCAAAATGATTTTAAAATTTGCCATCAGTTTATTTGCTGCTGCTGACTTTTAAGGGAGAGAGTAGACTTGAATAATCTTATATGCTATGGAGTCTCACAAAGACATAAAATGTCACCTACTGGGTTTTTTTTTAATATCAGTCTTTAAATTCTCATCATTATTGTTTTTTTCTGTAGAGGAATCCACTGTAATTGATTTACATCATTTCACATCTTATATCCATGAGCAGAAAATGGTGCCTATCTCTCAAAGTTTAAAGCTAAATTTTCCTTTTTCAAAGCATGACAACATCAGAACACTCTTCCGTCATCCCATTGACAAGCATTGCTGTTATTACTGTCAAGAATGCTTGATGCAATCCAACATGTCCTCTTCAGTAATCTTCTCTTATAGCAGAAGACAAAACCTACCAAGATGAATAGTAAATCTAATTGTTGTTGCCAAATGTACTGCATCTACATTAAAATTCTCATGTTCTTAATACAGAATGATAAAGAAATGATATTGTTGGTTGCTTTGGCAGAATTAGGGGTACTTTAAAAATCTTTTGAAAACTTTTAATAGCAACTTCTTTAACTATTCTCTTTCTACAAATGTAAAAATGATCTAAAAGCAGTAAGCAAAATTCTGAACAGAATAGGACTTTCAAAACCAAATAGTACTTGCCTCTGATACATTCAAAACTAGAGAAAGCCTTTAAATTTATGGCACTTAGACATGGATGAGTTCTGTCTTTGCATACTGTCCATAATTTTTATTATTAAATTTGCTAATTAGTAAGGCTATTTGTAGCTTTTCATCGGCTCAAAAGACCTTCCTCTTTTCCTACTTGAGAAGATCCAACAATGAGGTTATGATTTTTTTGGGTCTCAGTTGTTTCCATAGCAACAGTTAGGGATGCTATAAATTGGTTCACACAAAATTAAAGCTGACCAAAGCCTTCAGTGTAGTTCTGAGACTAAATCGCTAGTGACAGAAGAAAAATGTTTATTCTTACTGCCTCTGTTTATTATTTATTAAGTGAAGAGTAAACAATTTTTATTCTTGAGTCTATTAGCATATAATTTATGATATTTGCAAAAATTTGAACATATCAAAGCCGTTAGAGAAATGAACATTATACTTAGTCTAATTATGTTAATTCATCCTCCTTTTACCTCTTTTTGCATCTTTGCTTTGTGCTTAAAAGTCATTTATTTCCATTTTTATATTTTTATTCTTTTTAAATTAGAAAATACTTACTGAGAAAAGTTTAAACAATGTAAAAGGGTAAGAACTTATTTATCTTATGTTGTATTCTTGATGTATAGATTAATCTTAATTTAACCCATCCCTGTTGGTAATCATTTTGGGATTTTTAATGTTTTTGCCTATTAAAAGCAGTGTTACAATAACAACCTGGTACATGTATTTTTATGATGCTATCCCAAAAGTGGAATTGCTGAAAGGTTATATTTATTTTTAGTTTTGAAAAGTACTGCCAAATTGTCCTCCCAAAAGTTGCACCACTTTATATCCAGCAAAAGTGTATCCTCTCATCTTTGTATATACTGAGTATTATCAAATTTCTACATCTCTGTCAATCTAAGAGGTAGAAAAATCTTAAATTTGTTTTATCTTAATTGTAAGTTTGAACAACTTACCATGTGTTTATTGGGCTTTGTGTTTCTTTATTATTAATTCATGCCTTTGCCCCTTCCACTGGTTTCTATCTTTCTTTATCAGTTACTAGAGCTATTTGTCTGTTAAATATTTAGCCCATTATCTGGTCCTTATCTAATCATTCTTAGTTTTCACTTGATTTTTAAAAATTTATTTAATTGGAGGATAATTGCTTTACAATGTTGTGTTGGTTTCTGGCATACATCACCAAGAACAGCCACAGGTATACAATGTCCTCTCCCTCTGAACCCCCCCCACCCCCACCCCACCACCCCCACGTTGCACAAAGTACTGGATTGAGCCCGCATCATACAGCAAACCCACTAGCTCCATTTACATATGGTAAAATATGGACCATAAAGAAAGTTGAGCACTGAAGAACTGATGCTTTGAACTGTGGTGTTGAGAAGACCTGACAGTCCCCTGACGCAAGGCACCAACAAGCCACTAAAGGAGACAGTCCTGAATATTCATTGGAAGAACTGATGCTGAAGCTGAGACGCCAATACTGGCCACCGATGCGAAGAGCGACTCATTGGAAAAGACCGATGCTGGGAAAGATTGAAGGCAGGAGAGGGGGATGACAAAGGATGAGATGGTTGGAGCCCGACTCAACAGACATGAGTTTGAGTAAACTCCATGAGTTGGTGATGGACAGGGAGGCCTGGTGTGCTGCAGTCCATGGGGTCACAGAGAGTCAGACATGACACTTCCCTCTCCCCACCTCTGCCTCAGGTACCAGTTGCAGGTCCCAGGTTGTCACCTGTACTTTTGGCTGACCACTATAAATCCATGTCCCAATGACCCCTTCCTCAGATTCGATCATTTGCTAAAACAGCTTTTAGCAATATTTGCTTACATAGTCAGGGAAACAGTTACAGTTATTGGTTTCAGTTCAGTTCAGTTCAGTCGCTCAGTCGTGTCAGACTCTTTGCGACCCTGTGAATCGCAACACGCCAGGCCTCCATGTTCATTACCATCTCTCGGAGTTCATTCAGACTCACGTCTATCGAGTCCATGATGCCATCCAGCCATCTCATCCTCGGTCGTCCCCTTCTTCTCCTGCCCCCAATCCCTCCCAGCATCAGTCTTTTCCAATGAGTCAACTCTTCTCATGAGGTGGCCAAAGTACTGGAGTTTCAGCTTCAGCATCATTCCTTCCAAAGAAATCCCAGAGTTGATCTCCTTCAGAATGGACTGGTTGGATCTCCTTGCAGTCCAAGGGACTCTCAAGAGTCTTCTCCAACACCACAGCTCAAAAGCATCAATTCTTTGGCGCTCAGCCGTCTTCACAATCCAACTCTCACATCCATACATGACCACAGGAAAAACCATAGCCTTGACTAGACAGACCTTAGTCGGCAAAGTAATGTCTCTGCCTTTGAATATACTATTTAGGTTGGTCATAACTTTTCTTCCAAGGAGTAAGCATTTTCTAATTTCATGGCTGAAGTCACCATCTGCAGTGATTTTGGAGCCCCCCAAAATAAAGTCTGACACTGTTTCCACTGTTTCCCCATCTATTTCCCATGAAGTGATGGGACCGGATGCCATGATCTTCGTTTCCTGAGTGTTGAGCTTTAAGCCAACTTTTTCACTCTCCTCTTTCACTTTCATCAAGAGGCTTTTTAGTTCCTCTTCACTTTCTGCCATAAGGGTGGTGTCATCTGCATATCTGAGGTTATTGATATTTCTCCCGGCAATCTTGATTCTAGCTTGTGTTTCTTCCAGTCCAGCATTTCTCATGATGTACTCTGCATATAAGGTAAATAAGCAGGGTGACAATATACAGCCTTGACGTACTCCTTTTCCTATTTGGAACCAGTCTGTTGTTCCCTGTCCAGTTCTTGGCGGGTAGATAATAAAGCAGGTATATTTTAATAGAGGCAGACAGCTAATTGGTTTAGACAGCTAATTTACTGGTTTATTATATAATAAAGAATACATAAAGAACACAAATGAACAGGCAGATGAAGAAATATGTAAGCTGAGATTGAAAAATGCCCCCAAAACCATTCTGTGTGCAGGAGCTTCTGTAGCCACAGAATTGGGTGTACCAATCTCCCAGCATGCATTTGTGTTCACCAACCCAGAAGTTCTTTGTACTATGTTCCTAGGATTTTTTTGTAGAAGCTTCATATAAGCATGATTGATCATTAACTGAATCTCCAACCCACCTCCCTTCTTGGAAGGTTAGGGCTGAAAGTTTCAAGTTTCTAACCATGGCTTGAGCTTTCTCATGGCCAGTCCCCATCTTGATGCCTTGAAGAATCAGCCAAGAGTCACTGCATTAGAACAGAAGATACTCCTACCACCCAGGACAGGGAGGCCTGGCATGCTACAATTCATGGGGTTGCAAAGAGTCGGACACGACTGAGCGACTGAACTGAACTGAACCAGGAAATTCCAAGGGTTTGGGGAGCTCTGTGCCAGGAACTATGGTTCTTGGTGGTGGTGGTGGTTGTTTAGTTGCTAAGTCATGTCTGACTCTGTGACCCCACGGACTATAGAGATATACAGGGAAATATCTGTAGCTTTCTCTCAACTTTGCTATGAACCTAAAACTGATCTAAAAATAGTCTCTTGAAATAAAAAGCTGGGGTGACATTTTATAAAGTCTTAGACTAGAGAAAGTATTTCTAGAAATAACTTCATATCTAGATGCCATTAAATAGAGGAGAATTTGACTACATTAAAATTGGATTTCTATAAGATTGTGATATTGTGACCATAGGAAGAAATACACATTTGGTCTTTGTCCATGGGTCCTGAACTTCCCAAGTGGTACAATGGTAAAGAATCTGCCTACCAGTGCAGATTTAGAGATGTGTTTGATCCTTGGCTCAGGAAGATCCTCTGGAGAAGGAAATAGCAACCCACTGCAGTATTCTCGCCTGGGTAATCATATGAACTGCACCATGCCAGGCTCCTCTGTTCTCCACTATCAGAGTTTGCTCAAATTCGTGTCCATGGAGTTGGCGATGCTACCTTACCATCTCATCCTCTTTCACCCCCTTCTTTTGCCTTCAGTCTTTCCCAGCATCAAGGTCCTTTCCAATATCAGCTCTTTGCATCAGATGGCTAAAGTACTGGAGCTTCAGCTTCAGCATCAGTCCTTCCAATGAATATTCAGGACTGATTTCCTTTAGGATTGACAGCTTTGATCTCTTTGGTGTCCAAGAGACTCTCAAGAGTCTTCTCCAGCACCACAGTTCAAAAGCATCAATTCTTGTGTGCTAAGCCTTTTTATGGTCCAACTCTCACATCCATACTTGACTACTGGAAAAACTGTAGCTTTGACTATGCAGACCTTTGTTGGCTAAGCAATGTCTCTGCTTTTTAGTACTGTGTCTGGGTTTGTCATAACTTTCCTTTCAAGGAGCCAAGTGTCTTTTAATTTCATGGCTGCAGTCACCATCTACAGTGATTCTGAAGCCCAAGAAAATAAAATCTGTCACTACTTCCACTTTTTCCCCTTCTATTTGCCATGAGGTGATGGGACCAGATGCCATAATTTTTGTTCTTTAATGTTGAATTTCAAGCCAGCTTTTTCACTGGCCTCTTTCATCCTCATCAGGAGTGTCTTTAGTTCCTCTTAACTTTCTGCCATTAGAGTGATATTATCTGCATATCTGAGGTTATTGATATTTCTTCCAGCAATCTGGATTACAGCGTATGATTCATCCAGCCTGGCATTTTGCATTATATACCCTGAAGACTGTTGAGAGTCCTTTGGACTGCAGGGAGATCAAACCAGTCAGTCCTAAAGGAAATCAACCCTAAATATTGATTGGAAGGACTGATGCTGAAGCTGAAGCCCCAATACTTTGGCCACTTGATATGAACATCTGACTCACTGAAAAACACCCTGATGCTGGAAAAGACTGAGGAGAAGGGAATGACAGAAGAGATGGTTAGATGACATCGCCAACTCCATGGACATGAATTTGAGCAAACTGAGGGAGAGAGTGAAGGACAGGGGAGCCTGGCGTGCTGCAGTCTGTGGGGTCACAAAGAATTAGACATGATTTATCGACTGAACTCTACATTAGAAAATAAATAAGCAGGGTGATGATATACAGCCTTGACCTACTCCTCTCCCAATTTTAAACTAGTCAGTTGTTCCGTGTCCAGTTCTAACTGTTCTTTCTTGACCTGCATCCAAGTTTCTGAGGAGACAAGTATGGTGGTCTGGTATTCCCATCTCAAAAAATTTCCACAGTTTGTTGTGATCCACATAGCCACAGGCTTTAGCATAATCAATGAAGTAGAAGTAGATAATGTTTTTGGAATTCCCTTGCTTTCTTTATGATCCAGGGAATGTTGGCAATTTGATCACTGGTTCCTTTCCTCTTGGAATCCCACGTTGTACATTTGGAAGTTCTGCTGAAGGCTAGCTCAAAGGATTTCGAGCATAGCTGTGCTAGCATGCAAAATGAACACAATTGTATGGTAGTTTGAACATTCTTTAGCATTGCCTTTCTTTGGGATTGAAGTGAAAACTGACCTTTTCCAGTCCTGTGGCCACTGCTGAGTTCTCCAAATCTGCTGACATATTGATTGGAACACTTTAACAGCACTATCTTTTAGGATTTGAAATAGCTCAGCTGGAATTCCATCACTCCACTAGCTTTGATCTTTCCTAAGGCCCACTTGACTTCACACTCCCGTATGTCTGGCTCTAGGTGAGTGACCACACCCTTGTGGTTATCCGAGTCTTAAGACCTTTTTATATAGTTCTTCTGTGTATTCTTGCCACATCTTCTTAATCTCTTTTGCTTTTGTTAGATCCTTGCCATTTCTGTCTTTTATTGTGCCCGTTCTTGCATGACATGTTCCCTTGACATTTCCAAATTTCTTAAAGAGATCTCTAGTCTTTCCCATTCTATTGTTTTCTTCTATTTGCATTGTTCATTGAAGAAGGCCTTCCAGTCTCTCCTTGCTATTCTCTGGAACTCTGCATTCAGTTGGGTATATCTTTCCCTTTCTTTCTTGCCTTTCGCTTCTCTTCCTCAGCTATTTGTAAAGCCTCCTCAGACAACTACTTTGCCTTTACTGCTTGGCAATAAAAAGGAACAAGCTATTGATGCATGCAACAACTTGGATGACTCTCTGGGAATTATGCCAGGTGAAAAAACCAATCTCCAAAGGTTACATCCTGTATGATTCCATTTATATAACACTCTTCAAATGTCAAAATTACAGAAATGAAGAACACACTAGTAGTTGTTTGGAGCAGGGCATGGTAATAAAAAAAGAATCAGGAAGGAGATTTATGGTGATGGAAGTGTTGTATATTTTGACCATAACAATGTCAGAATCCTGAATATGATTTTGTTCTATAATTTCGCCCAATGTTACTTATAGGGGAAACTGTATAAAGGACACACAAAATCTCTCTGTGTTATTTCTTACAACTGAATGTGAATATACAATGATTTTAGAATACTGATGAATTATAAAAAGTGGCAGATCACCTGGAAAATGGTTTGACAGTTTCTAAAGATGTTAAAAATAAATCTATTCTATGACCGAGCCATTCTCCTCCTGTGTAGATATTCAGGAGTAATGAATACAGTTGTCCACAGAAAGATTTGTGCAAGAATATCCATAGAGTTTTATTCATAATAGCTGAAATGTGGAAACAACCAAAATGTCCATGTGCAGGAGAGCAGATAAACAAATTGTGATATTTTCATACAGTGGAATACTTCTTACAGAAAAAATACCAACACACCCCAAACATGGATAAATCTCACAATTACTATGTTAAGCAGTGGGAATCAGATACAAAAGAATACATAATCTATGGCTACATTTATATGAAGTCCAAGAACAGGCAAACATTGATGGTGATAGAGGGTATTATACTCTTTACTAGTGGTGAGAGGATGGTATCAATTGGAAAGGAGCTTGAGGGAACTTTCTGGAGTGAAGGAAATGTGATTACATAAGTATACACATAATATTAAAAGTTATTGAGCTTTACACTTAAGGTTTTGCATTTTACTGTTTGTTAATTATGCATCAGTAATTACTGAAAAAACATTTTCCCCTATTCATGGGGGGAAGAAAAACAAGTCATCCAATCCCACTATGAAGACTTGGATCCTTCTCCAGACAAGCTGTAGAAAAACCTATTTATGACAGTTATGTTAAATTGAAAGTCTGAACAGTTTATCATTATTGATGATACTGAGTTATTGTGACGTTCATCAGTTCAGTTCAGTTGCTCAGTCGTGTTCAACTGTTTGCAACCCCATGGACTGCAACACATCAGGCCCCCCTGTCCATCACCAACTCCCGGAGTTTACTCAAATTCATGTCCATTGAGTCAGTGATGCCATCCAACCATCTCATCCTTTGTCATGCCCTTCTCCTCCCGCCTTCAATCTTTCCCAGCTCTTTTCAAATAAGTCAGTTCTTCACATCAGGTGGTGGTCAAAGTATTGGAATTTCAGCTTCAGCATCAGTCCTTCTAATGAATATTCAGACTGATTTCCTTTAGGATGGACTGGTTGGATCTCCTTGCAGTCCAAGGGACTCTCAAGAGTCTTCTCCAATACCACAGTTTAAAAGCATCAGTTCTTTGGCGCTCAGCTTTCTTTATAGTCCGATTCTCACGTCCATGCATGACTACTGGAAAACCATAGCTTTGACTAGATGGACCTTTGTTGGCAAAGTAATGTCTCTGCTTTTTAATATCCTGTCTAGGTTGGTCATAGCTTTTCTTCCAAGGAGCAAGCGTCTTTTAATTTCATGGCTGCAGTCACCATCTGCAGTGATTCTGGAGCCCCCCAAAACAGTCTCTCACTGTTTCTACTGTTTCCCCATCTCTTTACCTTGAAGTGATGGGGCCAGATGCCATGATCTTCGTTTTCTGAATGTTGAGCTTTAAGCCAACTTTTTCACTCTCCTCTTTCACTTTCATCAAGAGGCTCTTTAGTTCTTCACTTTCTGCCATAAGGATGGTGTCATCTGTATATCTGAGGTAACTGATATTTATCCTGGAAATCTTGATTCCAGCTTGTGCTTCTTCCAGCCCAGCGTTCCTCATGATGTACTGCATATAAGTTAAATAAACAGAGTGATAATATACAGCCTTGACGTACTCCTTTTCCTAATTTGGAACCAGTCTGTTGTTCTATGTCCAGTTCTAACTGTTGCTTCCTGATCTGTATACAGATTTCTCAGGAGGCAGGTGGTATTCCCATCTCTTAGAATTTTCCACAGTTTGTTGTGATCCACACAGTCAAAGGCTTTAACATAGTCAATAAAGCAAAAATAGATGTTTTTCTGGAACTCTCTTGCTTTTCAATGATCCAATGGATGTTGGCAATTTGATCTCTGGTTCCTCTGCCTTTTCTAAATCCAGCTTGAACACCTGAAAATTCATGGTTCACATACTGTTGAAGCCTGACTTGGAGAATTTTGAGCATTACTTTACTAGCATGTGAGATGAGTGCAGTTGTACAGTAACTTGAGCATTCTTGCCATTGCCTTTCTTAGAGATTGGAACGAAAACTAACCTTTTCCAGTCCTGTGGCCACTGCTGAATTTTCCAAATTTGCTGGCATATTGAGGGCAGAACTTTCACAGCATTGTCTTTTATAGGTGTAAACACATTTATTATTGTTAGAGTTCTTATTATTTGAGATACATATTGAAATAAGTGATATATCTAAGATTTGCTTCAAAATAAAATAGATGGGAAGTGGTAAAGATACAAATGAAACAAGATTGGTTGAGTTGATTCTTGTTTAACCTACTTGACTGGATTATTGTCTGCTTTCTTTACTCCATGATAAAAAGTTTAAAATTTTAAATATGGATAAAAGACACACACAGGTAACTTTGTTACTACCAATAAAACAGAATCAGCCTCTGAGACAGTAAGTTCTTAGGATGCTCAAGAAGTGGTAGGGAAAGTTAATGCCCTCAAAGAAATCATTGTTTATCTGCACTAGGTAGCAAAGAGTGATTTTTTTTTTAATACTTAGAAGGTACAGATTGTTTTTTTACTTATTTATTTATATTAATTGGTATATAGTTGATTTTAAATATTTTGTTAATTTTGGATGTACAGCATAATAATTCAGTATTTTACTCCATTAAAAGTTATTACAAGATAATGGCTATAATTCCCTGTGCTATTATAGTATATCCTTGTTGCTTGTCTGTTTTATACATGGTGGTTGGTATCTCTAAATCCCATGTTCGTAATATGCCCCTCTGCCTTGCCTCTTTTCTTGGTAACCATTAGTTGTTTTTTATATATGTGAGTCTGTTTTGCATATACATTTATTTGCATTTTTTATTTTTTTAATTTTATTTTTTACCTTACAATACTGTGTTGGTTTTGCCATACATTGACATGAGTCCGCCACGGGTGTATGCGAGCTCCCAATCCTCCCACCCCATATCATCTCTCTGGATCATCCCTGTGCTGCATTATTTTTATATTCCACATGTAAGTGATGTCAAACAATATTTGTCTTTCTCTGTTTGACATTTCACTAAGCATAATATTCTCTTGGTCCAACCACATTGCTGCAGGGAGAGGGGATCCTTAAGGGTAGAAAACCACTCAGCACTCAGTGGACACCCAAGTGTAGATAACTTCTGTGCTAATTTTCAATCCAAATGTATGATAATGTTAGCACATATAGACACATTGTGTCTCCATAAATTGTCCATTTGCTATAGCAAATTGAAGCAGTGGGATTAATTTTTTTCTACTTTCATGTTCTCTTTTGCTTTCCATAAGGACCTGATGTTATTTTGTGAGGATGATCCAAAGCCAGTTTTACCGATAATTCCTACTTCCATTATCTCATCAACGGTGCAGTTGTCAGAAGGGCAAACAGATGTCTGTAGTCTCTCAGATACAGGTAAATTAAAGAATAAAAATTGTACTCAGAAACATGAATAAGAAACACTGGACAGGTATTGTTTTTCGTCAGATTTTATTTTGTGAAATATAGCAACAGTGGCTTTAACTTTGGTCCTGTGGGAAAAGATTAACATGGATAAATTCAATCCACACAGGGTCCAAGAACCTTGTTTTACTATTTGTTTCAATGTTTTTGTCTGTTTTGCTTTATTCGTTTTCATTGTTTCATTTCAAAATTTATTAACTACAAATGTTAAATCTTTTATATTCATAAATTTTTTTCTTTAAAGCATAAAGTTCATTTTAGCTCCTTTTCTTGTTTGTATTAATCTTCTCTTTGATGAAGAGCTTATATTTTTCAGAAGCAAGCATTAGATGAAAATGTGAGAAAGTATGAAGCATGGTGTCCCACAGATTGATGATTAATGATCTCTTGAGAAATTAACACTAGAGAATGGCACAGTATACTACTGGCCTCCAGTAAATCACACTATCGAATTCCAGCCAGGCTCTACTGCTACTCAAGATCTGATTGATCCACTGTCCAACCACTCCAGCCTGTCTGTTCTCCATGAACTCATCCAATACATTCTTCCCTTGATTTTCTCAGAAAAAAAGGATGAAAGATCTGTGAAGATGAACAAAACGTTCTGAGTAGTTTTTATCTGCTCATATACCTTTGCTTTTATTTTCATCCAGGCATCCTTTTCACAGAGTTGGCTCCTTTTATTCTGAGTTTCATCTTCTCCCTCATCTTTGGACCACGCACCTTAGTTTCCCATTATATAGAGTCCCAATATCAAAAGTGTTAAAACTGAAGTTTATTAGTATAGTTTTACTGTAAAAGTTCACTTGTATATAGTTTTCTTATAAAGCCAGTTCTGAGACTGATGAGGATATTTTAATCAACCCAGAAACAAGAAATTGTGGGTTATGGTGATATTTGTAGTATAAGGTTGGCGTTATTCACATAAATAATTGGTTATAAGTGGTAACAAGTTTTTAGACAGCTTGCTTTTATTCTTAGAATACACTTTATGTAAATTGGTCCCGATCCAGAAATTTGAAAGAAAACGTAAGGAAAATGTTTTTGTGTTTTAATATCCCCTAACATTTCCATCCCTAATATTTTTAATAGATTTTTTTAAGAACAGTTTTAGGTTCACAGCAAAATTGAGGGAAGATACCAAGATTTCCCCATATACCCCACTTCCCCAAACAAGCATAACATTCTGCACTATCAACATCCCACACCAGAGTGGTACATTTGTTGCAAACAGTGAACCTACATTAACACTTAAAAAAAAAAAAATTATCCAAAGACCATACTTTGTTGGTGTTTACTCTCGGTGGTGCACATTCTATGGGTTTTGACAAACATACAACATGTATCCACCATTATAGTATCCTACAGAGTGCATCTCTGCCCTAAAAATCCCTCTATGCCCTGTCTGTCCTTTCCTCCCTCCTCTGTAACCCCTGAAAACCACTGACATTTTAAATATCTTCAGAGTTTTGCCTTTTCCCAGAAATTCATAAAGTTAGAATCATGTAGTATGTAACCTTTTCAGATGGCTTCTTTCAGTTAGTAATGTGCATTTAAGGTTCCTCCATGTCTTTTCATGGCTTAATAGTGCATTTTTAAAAATTAGTGCTGAGTAAGATATATGAGGGCATTTATCCATTCACCTACTGAAGAACATCTTGGTTATGTCCAAGTTTTGGCAATTTTAGCTAAAGCTGCTGTAAATACTCCTGTGTAGGTTTTTGTGTGACATGCTTCTCTCTGCCAGCATTTTAATACAAGAAATTGAGTATAAATGAGCATCAAAGCAACCCTTAAGAGGAAAAAAGTCACAAAGCATATCGCTTGAGAGATGATCCTACCCTTTTACTTGTTTAGGACTCATCTTAATTGGAGGAGCTTTTCTGATTTTTTTTTAAAGAATTTTTTTTTATGTGAACCATTTTTAAAAATCTTTATTGAATTTCTGTTTTGAGTCTTTTCTCCAGTCTTCCCTTCACACTGATCTCAGAGATAGCTTGCAAATGCAGATCTTAGCATTTCATTTTTTTTTTTTTTTCAGCTTAAAACATTTTAACAGTTCTCTACTGCCAGTAAGTCTTTTTTTTTTTTTTTACTGTCTTGTAAGACTTTTCATAGTCTGGTTCCAGCCAACCTTTATGGCCTCATCACCAATACTGCCAGTATTCACAATGCTTTGTGACATTCTATTACTTTCTCTTAGAATGTCTTTGTTCCAGTTACTTCAGCTGTGTAACACATTGCTCTAAAACTTTTGTGGCATAAAATAGCCATTTATTCTGCTCACAGATTCTCTGGGTCAGGAATTAGGACAGAGCACAGTGGGGGCGACTTGTCTCTACTCCATGACATACACAGAGGCTGGGGACAGGAATCATCCGATGGCTCATCCACTCACTTGTCTGGTAATTGATGCTTGCTGTGTCCGCTGGGAGCCTCAGTTTCTCTCTACATGAGTCTCCTTCTGTGGTCTCTCCCCGTGGGCTAGTTTGGGCATCGCTGTAGCATGGTGGCTGGGTTCCAAGGTTCAACATCCTGTGAAGGAAATGACCAAGCAGAGCTGAATAATTTCAGAAGCCACGCTAGGATACTTCAGTTTATCAAGGCAATCGAAAAGTCTTGCCAAAGTTCAGGGGAGGGTACGAAGATGCCTACCTCTCAATGGACAAGTGTCAGTGTCATATTGAAAAAAAGCATATGGAGTGGGAAGTGTATTAGCACAGTCATCTTTGGAATATACAGTCTGCCACAATTCTCCACCAAATAACGAATGCTTAACAAAATCCTATTCAAACAGCAAGGCCCAGCTCGTTGGGCAGAAACCAACACATTTCTGTAAAGCATTTACCTTGCAATTAAAATATAAATAAATTAAAAAAAAAAAAAAACCAGCAAGGCCCAGCTCAAATGTCACTATTGCTATAAAATCTTTCCGCACACTAGTTTCTCCTTTCACTATGTTCCCACAGGACTTTGCCCATACCCCAAAATAGAATTTACAGTTTTGTACCATAATTATTTATTTAATAAGTTTTATTTATTTTTACATTACATAAATAATAAGTGAATATATTCTGATTTTTAAAATTCAAACTATGTAGATAGAACTAAAATCTCCCTTCCCTGTTTTGGCTGTTGTTAACAGTGTTGCAGTGAACACTGGGGTGCATGTCCTTTCAGACCAAGTTTTTCTCCAGGAATATCCCCAGGAGTGGGCTTGCAGGGCCATATGGTAGCTCTGTTTTTAGTTTTTAAGGAGCCTCTGCACTGTTCTCTATAGTGTCTGTACCAGTTTACATTCCCACCAACAGTGTAGGAGGGTTCCCTTCGCTCCACATCCTCTCCAACATACATTGTTTGTGGATATTTTGTTTATTCTCTTATGTATTTTTGTTTGTGGATTTTTTTGATGATAGTCATTTTGACTGGTGTGAGGTGATACTCGTAGTTTTGATTTACATTTCTCTAATAATTGGGAATATTGAACATCTTTTCTTGTGCCTCTCAGGCCATCTGTATGCCTTCTTTGAAGAAAGGTCTATGTAGGTATTCTACTCACTTTATGATTGAGTTCTTTGTTTTGATGATGTCATGCCTCATGAGCTGTAAATTTCAGAGATTAATCCCGTCAATCACATCATTGCAAATATTTTCTTCCAATCTATGGATTGTATTTTCATTTTGTTTATTGTTTCCTTTACTGTGCAAAAACTTTTGCGTTTAAGTAGGTCCCATTTTTTGTTTTATTTCCATTATTCTGGGAGTCAGAGCAAAAAGATTCTGCTGTGATTTATGTCAGAGAGTGTTCTGCCTATGTTTTCCTCTAGGAATTTTCTTGTGTCCTGTCTTTAATCCATTTTGAGTTTATTTTTGTGTGTGGTGTTAAAAAATGATCTAAATACATTTTTTTTTTTTACATGTAGCTGTCCAGTTTTCCCAACACCATTTTGGTTGAACAGACTGTCTTTACAACACTATGTAGTCTTGTTTCTTTTGTCATAAGTTAATGGGCTGTAAGTGCCTGGGTTTATTTCTGGGCTTTCTATCCTTTCCATTGATCTATATGCCTGTTTTTCTGTCAGTACTACACTGTTTTGATGACTGTAGCTTTGTAATATACTCTGCAATCAGGCAGTAGGATTCCTGCAGCTCCCTTTGTCTTTCCTAAGATTGGTTGCTCAGAGTCTTTTGTGTTTTCAAACAAACAGAAAAATTTTGTTCTAGTTCTGTGAAAAGTGCCATCAGCAATTTGATAAGGATTGCATTAAATCTGTAGATTTCCTTGGGTAGTATGATCATTTTAACTATTGATTCTTCCAATCCAAGAGCACAGTATATCTTTCCATTTGTTTGTGTCATCTTCCGTTTCTTTCATCAGTGTCTTATAGTTTTTGGAGTACAGATCTTTTGCCTCCTTAGGTAGACTTATTCCTAGGTATTTTATTCTTTTGATGCAATGGTAAATGGGATTGCTTGCTTGATTTCTCTTCCTAATATTTCAGAAAGTGTACAGTTAATGTATGTTGTTAGTATATAGAAATGCAACAGATTTCTGTATATTAATTTTGTATCCTGCAATTTTATCAAATTCAGTAATGAGCCCTGGTAATTTTCTGGTAGCAGAAGTTCTTAATTTTAATGAGGTAGAATTTCATTCTTTATGATTTGTACTTTTTGTATCTTGTGATCTAAAAAAATTCTTTCTTGTCTCAAGACCATAAAGGTTAAGATTTTTATAATTTTGCTTTCCACAATTAATGCCACTGGAATTAGATTTTGTATATGGTTGAAGAAGGAGTCCATTTTTACTTCTAAATGGATAACCAGCTGTCCCAGCATCAGTTATTGAAAAGTCTGCCCTTTCCCTGATGAACTGAAGTACCATCTATAGCCTAAAGCAAGTTTACACATATGCATGGATTTTTGTTTCTCAGCTTTCTGTTCCACAAGTTCTGTTCTGTCCCACAAGTCATTTGGCTATCCCAGAACCAGCAAATACTTGTAATTATTCAACCTTTGTAATAATTTTTGATGACTTTTCCTTTATCAAGAAGAGTCATTGTTTCTTTTCCTTTTTTAATTTTTAAAAAATTTTTGACCCTTTGCTTGCTTTCCCACATAAAAGCTTGTCATGTTCCTTGAAAAAACCTCTTAGAGTTTTTTATTGGCTCGCCAATCTTTAAATCAATTTGGAGAACTGACCTCTTTACAATATCAAATTATTCTGTTTTTTTAAGTGTTCTTCACTGAGTTGGCTTCCCTGATAGCTCAGTTGGTAAAGAATCTGCCTACAATGAGGGAGACTCTAGTTCGATTCTTGGATCAGGAGGATCCCCTGGAGAAGGGATAAGCTACCCACTCCAATATTCCTGGGCTTCCCTTGTGACTTAGCTGGTAAAGAATCCTCCTGTAGTGCAGGAAAACTGGGTTTGATCCCTGGGTTGGAAAGATCCCCTGGAGAAGGGAAAGGCTACACAATCCAGTATTCTGGCCTGGAGAATTCCATGGACTGTATAGTCCATGGGGTCACAAAATGTCAGACACGACTGAGCGACTTTCACTTCACTGTGTTATATTTTATAGTTTTTCCCCATACAAGTCTTATGTATCTTTTGTTAGATTTAGTCCTATGTACTTTATGTATTTTTTTGTTGCTACTGTAAAAGATATAATTTTATAAATTGCATATTCTAACAGCTTGTTGATGATGAAAATGAGTAGAACTAATTTTTGTATATTGACTTTTTAGCCAGTAACCTTGCTCAACTAATCTTACCAATTTTCCTGTAGATTCTTCTCAGTTTCTTGTGTTGAAAATCATATCACTTGTGAATGATGGCAAATTTATTTCACACTTGTAAATTACCGTGTATTTCATTTTCTTACCTCACCTTGCTAGGCAGAACCATCAGGAAGTGCTGAATAGAAACTGTGATTGTGGTCTTCCTGGATTCAGTCTGTATCTTAAAGAAAATGATTTCAACATTTTGCCATTAAGATGAGTTTACTGTATGTTTTTTGCAGATCTCTATTCCTAATTTGTCAACAGTTTTATCATGAATATGTGTTGAATTCTATCCATTTTTAGTATCTATATTGATGGTTATAGGTTTTTCTCCCTTAAACTGTTAATTTGGTAAAGTAGCTGATTTCCAAATGTTGAAACAACCTTGGATTTCTGTACTTCACTCAATTTGGTGATGATATATTATCTTTTATATATCTTGCTGGGTTTGGTTTGCTAATGTTTTATTTAGTAGTTTTGCATCTGTATCCATGAGTGAAATTAACCAGGACTGTCTTTTCTCATATTTTCTTTGTTATGTTTTGATACTGAGATGTTGCCAGACTCATACAAAGATTTGGAAAGTATTTGCTCTTTGTTTATATGCTGGAATAATTTGTGTAGGGTTGTTTGTGAGATATGAAAGTAGATAAAGTATTCTGTACCTTCAGTAATGGCGCTGGCAGAAGGACTACAGGCAGGGAAGGCAAATGCTACCCAGATTACATCTGTCTCCTCGTAAAGACAAAGCACTGCCCCCTCTATAATGAGTAGGTTCAGTATAATCAACCTGACACCAGGTAATTGGCTGCTTTTCCTGGAAAACGGTGCCATGCTAGGGATATAGAATTACCTTCTACTCTTAACAGGTTGAGCGTTCAGCAGCTACGGTGGCCAGGTCACCTTGGTGACAGAAAGCTCGTGTTGTTGAATCCACACACGCTCTCCACCCCTACCATATGGCCAAAGTCCTTTGCACAGCCACTAGAGTGACTAAGGAAAGAGGATGGCTGGTGTCCATTAAACAGCGTGTCTTGCCCGTCTGATTTTTGAGAGCCTCTTCTGCAGTGAATGTCCTCTGGCAGGCACTTCTATGGGATGTGAATGTCTTCACACAGTGTGCACATACACCCTGAAGATTCACCCACGTATTGGTCTCCAATCTTCCAATCTTTTTTTTTCCAGGTCCCTGATAGCCCCCATCGACCATGAATTGCTTCTTGCCTTCCATGTGAAGTGTGCATCTGTTTGCAATTCTGTCTTCTGGAGGATTTTCCTACTCTTTGAGCACACTTGTGAGTGAGGCTCTGATTTAGCAGTTAACTACTGCTGGCTACTCCTGGCATTCCTGAGATTCATCTGTAAACGAGCCCTATACTTTTCTCTCTTAACTGGCAGTTCTACGTGGAACTAGGGGTGGAAGTTGAGGGGGGAGTAGTAAATAATGGGAGCAGATTCTGTGGAGTCTGAGCCATCTGTTTGTATAGTTTCCATGGGCCTTCTGGCTCAGTCTGGACTCATCTGTTCCATTTGAATTTACAATAGAATGCTGCTGTGTGATCCCAATTCTTTGTCCTCTAGACCAGGTAACACCCATTACATGATGGGCACATAATTGTTTGGTGTCCTGCTGCTGCTGCTGCTGCTAAGTCACTTCAGTTGTGTCCGACTCTGTGCGACCCCATAGATGGCAGCCCACCAGGCTCCCCCATCCCTGGGATTTTCCAGGCAAGAACACTGGAGTGGGTTGTCATTTCCTTCTCCAAGGCATGAAAGTGAAAAGTGAAAGTGAAGTCGCTCAGTCGTGTCCAACTCCTAGCAACCCCACGGACTGCAGGCTCCCAAGCTCCTCCGCCCATTGTCAGGCAGGAGTATTGGAGTGGGGTGCCATTGGTGTCCTGAGGTGTAGGCAAAAGAAGACATGGCTACTCCTGAGTCCTAGAGGTCAGCGTTGTGATTTTCCTATTGGGGCTCACAAGATGCTCTGCTTACATCTCTCTCTGCATCAGGCACTTGCATTGGTTCAAGGTTATATGGTCCAGCTGTCTGAGAAGCTTATGCAGTGGCCTCGGCCTGTGGCAGAACCTTTTCTTGCTTTGATCCCCACTAAAAATGGCAGTAAATGGTCTTCAGAGCAGCACACCCAAATCTGGTATACATTGCCTCTGAAATTCCAAGACACCTGTTTCACTGTGATTTATTTCTTTGTGTTGGATAATTCAAGGGGCAGCGACTTGTCTCTCACGGCTTTTTTTTTTTTTTTTTTTTTTGGCTGCAGCTGAGGTTGCAGCATGTGGGCTCTTAGTGGAATCTAGTTCCCTGAGCAGAGATGGAACCTGGGCCCCCTGCATTGGGAGCACGGAGTCTTAACCACTGGGCCACCAGGGAAGTCCCAACGACTTGTCTCTCACTTTACAGAGGATGTGTTAACATGCAACAGACCACTGAATACTCTAAAAACTCCACAAACGTTGCAACCCTAGAGCATTCTGAGGATTTATCTCCCACCTCTGCATGAATGAAGCACTAAGAGGGCTTATTTCTTCCTGCTTATTAAGTCCAGTTAGCATTGTATCATCAATGTAAAGGACCAGTGTGATGTTCTGTCGGATATCAAGGAAATCCAAGTCTGTCTGGTCTCTGATGAAAGAGATTGAAGCAAGACAGTTAAAGGTATACTCTGTCTCTGCCACATGAAGCCCGATTCTCATTATTAATAGAGGTTTTTAAAGAAACATTTCTAGGCCAATAACTGGACATAAGATTCCAGGGGCTGTGTTGATTTGCTCTAGGGAGGATACCACAGCTGGAATTACAGCTATGATTGGCATCACCACTTGATTATATTTGCAATAATCTCTAGTCATTCTCCACAAACCATCTGGCTTTTCACCACCCCTATAACTTTTACGTCTTTGATGGTAGCGCTAATGTCTGCTGTTTCCCAAAAATATTTTTTGGAGTGAGGAGGTGTAATTAATTCTTGAGGTTTCTACGTGGTCCGTCTAACCGTAATAGCCTGAACTCCATGGACTGTGAGACTAAAGTGGGGGTTCTGCCAGTTACTAAGTGCATCTATTCCTGTTATGCATCCTGAGGCCATGGAAATACTGGAGGCGGGTCTGCGATGTTATGGGACCCATTGTGAGCCGCTGCCTAGGTGGAGACTTCGTGTGTCACCTGATTTCCATAAATCCCTACTTAGTAGAGCATAATGGAATTGTTGGATATCCAGAGATTAGTGTCAGTTAAGCCAGTAGCTAATAAGACCAGGGAGTTCTGTGTGTTTCCCTTTCCAAGGAGAGGGAAAGGCTGTTGTAAATGGCTTCGGGTCCTCTAGGGAAGGTTTGGGAGATTTACCATCTATACCTGCGGTGGGCGTTTCGGGATTCTTTCTCAAGGGGATCTGACCTTCCCCTCAATCAGGAGATTCTGGCTTTGTGAACTGGCTTCAGTTTAGGAACTGAGTAAAAGGCCATGACTTCTCCCATAATGACACTACTTAGGTTTCCCATCTATGTATGTAGAGCAGCGTCTGCAATGTGGGAGATCTGGATTCAGTCCCTGGATTGGGAAGATCTCCTGGAGAAAGGAAAGGCTACCCACTCCAGTATTCTGGCCTGGAGAATTCCATGGACTGTATAGTCCTTGGAGTCACAAAGGGTTGGACACAACCAAGTGACTTTCACTTTCACTTTTCCCACTTTTTCATGTAGAGCAGCACTTCATAGGCTGCCCACCTATTTTCTACTCATCTTGTCATTCATTAACCATTATTATATATCCCTGAAAGTAAAAACAAACATACAAACAAAAAGCCTGATATCGTTGCATCCCTGTGGCCTGCTGTGGTTCTTGTGCCTCACTTGTCTCTAAGATAACCCAGTCCCACTGCATCATCCCTGGGGTCCTCTCTAGCCCACAGATGACCACCACTACAAGCGCTGCAGTGATGCTGGTGTGCCGTCACAATAGTTGCTAGCGTGCTGGTGAAGAGAGTTTGTTCCAGGGCGGTTAAGAGGTGTCTGAGCACACTGCACGTAATAGAGCCCTTCCAACGGTCCCGTCTCCCGGAGCCTTGACGCTTCCTTTTACAGCCTGCCAGGAGCGTGCGTTTCTGCTGAGGGCCGCTTCTGAGTCCCACGCAATAGTGTTCTCTCAGTCTTTCTCTGGCTCTTGGTGTCACTCTTTTCAGGTGCTGCTGAAACATCACAGCCTCGGGAGGCTTTCCTGAGCACAGTATCAAAACTGACGCCTCACCACCTCCACTGGCTCACCGTCTCCCTGCTTCCTGCTTTATTTTCCTGGAAACACTCAGCATAATCCGAAGTGCTATATCATTAGTGTATCTCTGATTCTGTAAGAGAATCATTTGATTCAGGGGCTTTGCGGACCACCCCAGGTATGGTGACTCTGCTCTGACTGTGAACTCCGCTCTCAGCCACTTCCAGGTGTATATGACGCTGTTCAGGCCGTTGCTCATGGGTTAGGTGCACTGCATTCGTGGTTTCCATTCTGAGGGTGGTTGCTGCATGCTTTCACATTGCCCTGAAAGTGTCTTTCTATCAATCATCAGAGTATTGCAAAGCATGTTTTTAATTAGAGAAATGACTACAGAAATTTGAGTGGTTATCAACATAGTAACTGTGCATTATATGGTTGGTGAAGAAATTCAGTTAAAACCTTTTTGAAATTTAATTGTTCCCACCTTATTAACTTCAAAAATCTGGAAAACATGATTTGTGCATGAAAAATTGACATGAATGGACCTGTGAAAAGTTCTTACTAAAATGAATAGGGCAGAGCCACAGTCATCTGCAGAAGTCAATTAAATAATTAAAAGACTAGAAAGATGGTAACTATATTTAAAGATGTCACCTTTTATTTGTCATTCAGTGGCCAACTCTTTTCATCATCGCAATGATTAAAAGAAACACTGACTTTTGAATTATTTATGCACGTTAGATCAAGAGCCATCCCACCTAAATCTTTTTCTACATTACTAACAAGTGCATGTATTATAAAAATATCATATAACTCTCTGAGATTTCAAATTAGGAGAAACAGTCTTAATGTAAACTAAGGTGACAGGTTCTTTATCAAACGACTGTGACCCCTGAGGTGTATACGTCCCAATTTGACTTTATTTGAGTGAAACAGATGGCTGTGTATCTATTTCCAAATGAGTGAGTTATGCATCCCACAGCTATTTACTGAACACCTACTGTGTGTCAGGCCCTGTCCCAACTGCTGGATATGCGATGATGACAAGATCCCTGAGTTTATGTAGCTTCCAGTCCAGGGTCTAATCAGGACTGATCAGGTCTCATCAGACAGATGAACTAAGTGTCAGGATAGAGAGTGGGCAGGGAAGCACACGAGAGGGCACCTGACTTTGACTTCAGATGTTAGGGGAGACTTTCTAGAGAAAATGATGTTCAGGAACCTGAAGGATAGATAATGACTAAACTGTCAGCCCTGGTGTCATGTGTGTGCTGGGTATACTTTTATGCACTTTAATTCATTTACTCTTCAAAACCGTCTTATGAGATAAATGAAGAAAATCCACACAGATTTTTTAAATAACTTGCCCAAGGTCACAGAGCTTGGAAATGGCAAAGTCAGGATTTAGACCAAAATAGCCTGATCCCCAAGCCTATGCTGATGTGTTTCAAACCTTTTAACTGTGATCTGCAGCCCGAAATTCCTTTTGTGTAATGACCCAGTACACACAAACACTCACCAGAAACAGTAGTGTTGCAGTAGTTATTGGAAATGTACTCTGATCCATTCTATTTTATTCTAGACAGGTTTTTTTTTTTTTAATATTGGATGTGACTACAAAATTGATCTCATAATCTACTAACAGATCACAACTGGCAGTTTGAAAAACACTTTACTATACTGTTTTGCCTATTACACAGAATCAGCCAGACCAAGTGAGGGAAGAATAGAATATCTTAGGTTGAGTGAACAGTGAGAGGACAAGGGGGTGGGGTAAGAGGAAGTTGGAAGGGGATTGGTGATGTTAGACCTCACACAGCTCCCCCAGCCCTCCCACCAGCTGAATACACGGTGAGCAGTCAGCAGTCTGTTACCTGAAAGAAGGCCTCGCAGAACCCAGCTATCTTGGTACCTTAACCTCAGACTTCAGCCTCTAGAACTGTGAGAGAGAAATTTCTCTTGTTTCTAAGCTACCCAGTCTGTGGTACTGTGTTATCGCAGCACTAATGGACTAAGGCAAGCATGTGCTGGAGGAGTTTCAGTTGTGTCTGGATAATGATGGGGAGCCTTTGAAGTGATTTAAGCAAGGACATGAGACAACTAGATCTTCTTTGCTTTTAGGAAGATGACTGTGGATGGTGGTGTAAAGAAAAGACTGGAGGAGGACAAGTTAGGAAAAGCACTCAAGAGTCAAAACAGAACTGGATGTGGCTCTGATCCGGTCAGAATTCTGAGAAGCTCCGCTTAGGATAAAGTCTACCACCTTAGCCTGGCAGATGGGCCCCTTCCTCACTGGCCTCTGCTTCCCTGTGCACCTTGTCTTCTGCCTCCTTCTTCCTCCATCACATGCAGCGGTCCAGCAATGGATGCTGGGCAACCTCCCAAAATGCTGTGTTCTCTCACACTGAATATGCCCCTTACTCTGTTCTCCATTCCTATTCATTTGAATCTTTAGGGTTCAGCTAAATGTTGCTTCTTCCAGGAAGCCTTTCTTGACATGTTGGAGACAGGGTTATTGCTCTTCCTCTGGGCTCTCCGGTCCTATCTCTTTATGGCAAATAGATGGGGAAAATGGAAACAGTGGCAGATTTTATTTTCTTGGGATACAAAATCACTGTGTACAGTGACTGCAGCCACAAAATGAAAAGACGTTTGCTCCTTGGGGTCGCGCAGAGTTGGACATGACTGAGCGACTTCACTTTCACTTTTCACTTTCATGCACTGGAGAAGGAAATGGCAACCCACTCCAGTATTCTTGCCTGGAGAATCCCAGGGATGGGAGCCTGGCGGGCTGCCGTCTATGGGGTCGCACAGAGTTGGACATGACTAACATGACTTAGCAGCAGCAGCTCTTTGGAAGAAAAGCCATGACAAACCTAGACAGCACATTAAAAATCAGAGACATCACTTTACCAACAAAGGTCCGTCTAGTCAAAGCTGTGGTTCTTCCAGTACAGATACGGAACTTTTTCACAACTTTAATGAGTATGGATGTGAGAGTTGGGCCATAAAGAAGGCTGAGCACCAAAGAATTGATGCTTTCTGAAATGTGGTGCTGGAGAAGACTCTTGAGAGTCCCTTGGACAGCAAGAAGATCCAACCAGTCAATCCTAAAGGAAATCAACCCTGAATATTCATTGGAAGGCCTGATACTGAAGCTGAAGTCCCGATACTTTGGCCACCTGATGCGAAGAGCCAACTTATTGGAAAAGACCCCGATGCTGGGAAAGATTGAGGGCAAGAGAAGAAGGAGCTGACAGAATATGAGATGGTTGGATGGTATCACCAAGTAAATGGACATGAGTTTGAGCAAACTCCAGGAGATAGTGAAGGACAAGGAAGCCTGGCGTGCTGCAGTTCATGGGGTTGCAAAGAGTCAGACATGACTTAGCAACTGAACAACAACAATAACAAAATATAAACCAAGGGGGATGCATTATGGAGAGACGCAAAAGCAAAAGGACTGATGCTGAGGCTCTGGAGACCGTCCAGATGACCATGGCCGAGGCAGGGCAGTGGCTGTGGAGAAAAGTGGGCAAGTTTGACATACGGTTTAAAAGAGTTCCGCCCTGAGGATCTCCTGATGGCCCGTTGTCAGCATGAGGAAAAGGATGGAAACAAAGATGATTCCTAGTTCCCCGCCTTTGTGAAGTGAATGTGTGATGGTGCCATTTACTGAGAAAGGGAAGACAGGAGAGAACAGGTTTGGGGAAATAGTAAGAGTTGCATTTTGGAGTTCTATATTTGTTCTGGAAATATTGACTATCAGTATACTAAAATAACTGAATTCCACCTTAGACGATTATTTTTCCTGTTTCTTCAATCAGTCTTTCCTTGAGACACCTAATTAAAGATTCTATGTGTGCTTTCTGGATAGTGGTTATGTCTACAGTGCATTTCAGAGATCTGAGAATTTTATTACTATTTTAAAAAGCATGGCACATCTTGAATGTAGGTCATCATCAAACATGCTCAATCCCTTAATAAAATTCAGAGAGAAATCTAGCAGTTAATCATTTTGCCCTTCTTGATCACAGTCCAGCATATACAGCATGTTCAAGCTACAGCTTCGTTTGCCTGAAGTTAGCAGTTTTAACAAAATGGAAATAGTGGCGCTTGATTTTCCCTCTTCATGTTACTATCAATACCGTCTGTATAGAGGGCATATCTTGGGAAGGAGCTAATGCCATACGCCATGAGTCTGCACACACCTCCCCCTCTTTGGAGGAGCAGTGAAGAGACTGCTACTCACTGACCCCAGTCCCAGTGAGAGGGGCTCTGAGATATAGTCCCTGGAACTGGAGAACTGGTGCCTGACTCATACCTGGAATTTTAGCCAGGATCTGACTCTGGCCTGGAGAGAGAGACACTGACCAGTCACGTTGGCAGTAAAGCCACTGAGGCCTGGTGAGTTGGTTTTGGCCTGTGCCCCAGAGTTGATCAGAGCGGGCAGCTGCCCAGAGGTGGGTTTGGCAGGACGGAGAGCCATCGCAGTCATCTTGGGTCCTCTCCAGTAGGGCTGCCTGGAGGGCAGAGAGACCTCAGCAGAAAGAGCAGTGACCACCAGCAGTATGTGACCACAGCAGAGACCAGTGAGGAAGAGACAGGCCCCTGCCCCTCACCTGTCCCTCACCCGCCCCTGTGAGCTCATAGGAGGAAGCTTTGTTCCTTTGAGTCGACCTCCAGAAGACAGAGGGAAAGAAAAGTAAAAGAGCAGCCAGAGCAAAAGCCAGGTGGGACAGCCCCTGGTGTGCGGGGGAAGCTTTGAGGTACTTGAGAATGACTGACTCGCCGTGGGGCAGGCAGCTGGAGACGGAAGGAGAGTCGGAGCTCTGGATACTTGGACGAAGCACCTCTCACTCCTCGCATCCATACTCTCTCTCTCTCTCTGATCTCTGTGCTGTGCTTTTGAATCTTTGTACCTGTCTTCCAGTTTCCAGTTTTCTCTTCAACTGGAGTTAATCTGCTGCTTAAATCAACCAGTTACATTTAAATTTTCAGTTATTTTATTTTTCATTTTTAGAGGAGGGCATGTAACCCACTCCAGTATTTTTGCCTGGAGAATCCCATGGACAGAGGAGCCTGGTGGGCTACAGTCCATGGGGTCACAAGGAGTCAGACACGGTCGAGCGACTAAGCACAGCACAGCACAGAAGTCTATTTGGATCTTTGTCAGATCTACTTGGTTTATTTATTTATTTACTTTTAGCCATGTCCTGTGACATGTGGGATGGGGGATCTTAGTTCCTCACCAAGGGATTGAACCTGCGCCCCCTGCATTGGAAGCACAAAATCTTAACCACTGGACCAACTGGAAAGTCCTTTGTTTCTATTTCTATTATTTCTTATTTCTTGCTCATGTTTTCAAGCTTTTATTTCTTTATAGAAATTAAACATATCTCTGGTCATTTTATGTCCTGTATGTTATAATTCCAATGAATTAACAATGTCTGAAGGCTTTGCTGGTCTAATTTTGCTGACTTTTGTATTTTCAAGCACAATGTACAGTACATGATCCATCCTCAATATATTCATTGCAAAAATGAATGAATGAAAACATGTGAAATAAAAACAGCAAAGGAAACAACAGATAAATTATAGTGTTGTAAATCATATTATTAAAACGTAAGCTGTGGAGGAAATAGGTGAAGGAGATTAAGAGCGACAAACCTCCAGTTATAAGTAAGCTATGTGAGTGTAGCATAGAGCATAAGGACTATGTCAGTAATATTGTAATAACTTTAAATGGAGACAGATGGTTACGAGACTGGTCATGGTGATCATTTCATAATGTATGCCAATGTCAAAGCACCATGTAGACACTTGAAGCTCACATAATATTATACATCAATTATATTTCAATTAAAATGCATATATAGATGCATAAGCAGAAAGCTGTAAAAACAAGGACCATCCCCCTCTGCCAAAGGAAGAGAAACAGTACCTAGCATCTTAGGTATTCTGTAAGGTATTTTCCAAAGGGACATATATAATTTGTGAAGTTTTAGTAGGTGAGAGGTTTTCATGTGTGCTTATTTTGAGTAACTCATGCATCATGAGAAATAGCAGTTGCTTTTGAATTCACGATTTAAATTATATTTAAAGGTTTGTTGCAGTATTTCAAATTTAGCCATGATTTTTACTCAGTGTTAAGGTAAAAATAGTTTGTCACTGGTCTGTCCATCTGTGGGGAAAATGTTTGACAACTGTAGTTCTTCAACGTCACCTTTCCACAGCACACCAGCTCCCATGTTCTCAAATACAAGAACCAGTGCTCACAGAGTCTTGCCTTATGCTTTGTGGTCTGCGAATGCAGAACTTTCTGGGGGAAGGGAGAGTACCTGGTGCGTTCAGGTCCCTGTCCGCTTCCAGACAGGGCCATGGCAGCAAGTCCCTCATGATGCCACTTCTTTAGACTGTTCCAGAATAACAGTACCTGTTTACTACATTTGTTTACTGTGAGCCAGGTACCATTTCAAACATTGCATATGTTTAAGTCACATCAGAACTAGACCACTGGTCCAGTTCTGCCTAATATTTTTACTCTCCTGGAGTCACATGCAGGGTTTTATTGTGATTATAAGGATTGATTGGATGGTCACAAACACTTGCGCCTTCAGGCACCTGCCTGTTGCAGTCAGCCTGGAGTATGCTCTGTAGCACATGGAGACCTTGGCCTGCATTAGAATGGATCCACTTAAACTCTAGCCTAAAAGACACAAAATGTCACTATAGGTAATGATCACCAGCTTCCTGAAGATATTTAGAGCTTCAGTTTTGATAATAATAATCTGTTAAGGGGAACTAGGATTTCTATTATTGCTGAGACCATAACTATGGTGTAAAATTTAATAATAAGCATCCAGTACCTATTTTATTGGGTTGGCCAAAAAGTTTATTCAGGCTTTTCCATGATATGTTACAGGAAAACCCTAACATACTTTCTGACTAACCCAATATAATCCAGTCATTATGACCCGTTTTCTTTTTTGGGGGGTAGGGTGAAATTAGCAACTATTTATTGCTGTGTTCATTGAAAGGACTGATGCTAAAGCTGAAACTCCAATACTTTGGCCACCTCATGCGAAGAGTTGACTCACTGGAAAAGACCCTGATGCTGGGAGGAATTGGGGGCAGGAGGAGAAGGGGACGACAGAGGATGAGATGGCACCACCGACTGGATGGACATGAGTTTGAGTGAACTCCGGGAGTTGGTGATGGACAGGGAGGCCTGGCATGCTCCAGTTCATGGGGTCGCAAAGAGTCGGATACGACGGAGCGACTGAACTGAACTGAGCTGATGGCTGTGATCATCCTATTGCTTCTCCTAGTGTTTCTATCAGTGACTGCACACTGGCTTTCAAGACCACTGTCCCTGAGTCCCCTTGCCAGAGGTGCTAATTTATTTGGTCTTGGTGTAACCTGACCCAGGGGAGTTTTAAAAGCTCTCCTGGTGGTACAATCAACTTAGTAAAGTGTTGGGGAGGATTTATTCAAGTTGAACATACAGTAGCCTGGTTCTGTGAGTTCACGACAAACACTGACACTTTCCCTCCTGAATCCCTGCTCCTGGGAAACGGACTCAAGTTCCCATGATCTCTGGTCACAATATTACCGCCAGCCGATCAACACATAACCTTGTTTTATGTGTGTTCCTGTCTCAAGACACTTTATTTTATACAGTTGCTTCAGTAGCACTGAACTCACAGCTCACACACAACATTACAATCCATTTTCATGGCCTGAAAGTCTCAGCTGTCCCACTTGATGATTTTTAAAGAAAAGCACCTTTAAATGTGTCCATATCTCTATTTCTCTATGCAAAGCTAAGCCATTACCTCAAATGTATATCAAAAGAAGTAGTAAATATACTTGGCATATTTCATAACTATAATTCCAAATATATTTCCTTATTTTAATATTTGGATATAATATATATAATACAATTAAGTATGATGATACATGATAAAAAATTCTCAGAATCTACAACTGTGTGTATATACATCCCCCTACACACACACACACACATACATACACACACTTAACATAGAGCGTAGGGAGAGTATAGCTATGCTACCTTATAATGATTATTTGGGGCTTTATATAAATATTGTAAGGTAAATATATTAAGATTTTCATGTCAAACATGTTATTTAACTTTCACATTAAATATCCATTTAAAATTAATAGCTTGTCTAAATGAATATATTAATGAGCAATTCAGATCACCCCCTCTGTGTTAATAATTTATAACTGTGGCCTCTTAGCACAATGGCCTTATTATCTTCAGGTCCTATTTTCTCTGATTAACATAATTAGTAAAGAAGAAGCTCCTTTAGTTACACAGTTTTAAACTACAGGAAGACATGGTGTGGCATCCATCTTTTGTCATGCTTGCCAGCTCTCTGCTTTGTAGCTATAATTAGATACTGTGTATCAGACCAACAGGAGAATTGATCACAGCAATAGCGCTATTGGAATGTAACACCCATTATTAGATCCTCAGTATAATAGAATGTAAAATAATTTGCAATGATTATAGTACCTGAAACAAGGCAGTGGAATTATTGAAAATTGTAAAAGAGCTACCAGTATGGGAATGTTCCTGTCTGTAGGCAAAGTTTCCCAACTCAGAATTAAATCTGATGTTCTCTTTTAAAAATGATTTCATCATTGTCTCTGAACCAGCAAAAACATTTTCCAGGACCTTCAGCAGCATAGCTATTTCTCTTTTGTCCTTAGGCTCAAAGCAAGGAGTTGTGTTGTTGGCTGTCTTTTTTCTTCCCTTGCTTCAGGCATTTTGGTGATAGTCTGTATTTAAATTTGCTGTCTGATGTCCTACATAGGGAATAAGCTTCTTCCTAAAGATAACTATCAAGAATATCCAAATGAGTTTTAATATGACTGACATTTCAAGGTCTTATTTTGCATTAAACAAGTATTTTAGCAGGTGTAAAGCACTGTTACAATAAAGAAACTGAGTATAGTCTCATAATTTAATTCTAGACTTTCCATCCAGGAGTCTGCTGGATAGATACTTGAGAATAAAGCTTTTTGACATTCAGGTTTACATGGAAAGAAAATGAGAAACCAGATAAAGCAAGCCAACCAAATTAATTCATTCTGTATTCCTGTCTGCCTTTTCAGTGGAACTCACAGAAGTTCTCTCCCAGAGAAATTTGGGAATCCCTCCTGAAACAATCCCTTTAGTGTTTTAGTGTTTACAGAATATCCACCTTTGTGCTTTGTGTTCGAGCATAAAAAGACAAACCTTTTGCTATTCTCCATCAAACTCCCACAGGTTCTCCTGGGCTTCTGAAAATTTTCCATAAATGCTATTCTTTCTTCATATGACTCGAAGAAAAAAATCTACCCTACCCATGCCCCTTGCTGGGAGAAGACAAACAGGCACAGATACATAGGCCAACTGTGTCCTTAACTCCGTCCCCCCTCTGCAGGGTCCCACATCCCTAAAGGCAGCCCTAGGGACAAGTATCCTGATCCCAAAGCTCCGGTCACTTCAGTTATGTACCATTACAACAATCGTTGGTCAAGAAGGACTTGGTGCAGCTGGTTCTCATTATTCCTTCTCATATTCCCCTAATAAAAAGAGCATTGACTTAGAGATGAGGAATTTGGGGTTCTGGTCCTACTTCTGCCCTTGAATCATTTTGTGAGCCTGACAAGTCACCTGACCTCTAGAAATTTCAGATTCTCCTGTGTATCACAAAAGGACTGAATTAGAATGTCCTTTAAGACATCTCTTGTCCTCTACTCATGTTCCTTTTAACAACTGGATCATCCAGATAAAGATTCCTTGAACAAACATTTATCAAGTGAGTGTTAGGAACTCTGCCAGTCACTTACAGATTGAACAAGTTGAACACGATATGTGCCATGAGTGGGTATGCAAACTCTAAGGGGTGCCAGAGCTGTCAACAAGCCTTAGCGAGGTGTCAACAACAAGATTTGTTCATTGCTGACATCAGAGCTTAGTGCCTGCCACATACTAATACTTAATAAATATTTGTCAAATGAATGAATAATATTTGAAATATGTGTGTGCATGCTTAGTCGTGTCCAACTCTTCACGACCCCATGGGCTGTAAATATTTGATAAGTGAAAACAATATTCTCATTGTATCATGCAGAACAAAGAAAATAGGGATTCATTTTAACTTGGAGGATATATAAAGGATTTCACCAAGGAGACAGTATTTGAATTGAGTTTAGAAGAGTGGAAAGGTTTTTGGTAGAGAAGGAGGGTAAGGATGAGGATGTTCTAGACTGAAGGAGGAGCACAGAGAGACATGAAACCAAAGACATGAAAGTGTATGTCCACCTGATGGCCATCCGCCTGGAAGCTGTAGTCACGTATAAAGCAGGAGGAGCATTTCAGAAGGAACAGTGTGGGTGAAGACTTGGTCCCGGAAAGAAACATGGTGAGTGTGAAGAACTGGCAGAGGTTAAGCAGAATCGTACGGTCTTAGGGAGAATACGCTGCAGTTCACAGAGTCACAAAGGCTTGGACACGACTTGGCAACTGAACAGCAACAACAGTACAAAATGACACAAGAGAGGTAAATGGGGACTGACTTACAAAGAGCCTTGTAAACCCTGTTAAGTAGTTTGAGGACGTACTGGAAAGAAGTGACATGAGCAGGTTTTCTGTTGAGAAAGGCCACTCTGGCTGTACCGTGCAGAATGAACTGAGAGAACAGGCGGGGAGACCTCTTAGAGGCGGTAGTAGCAACTGTGCTCCAACCTGCATGACTGGGAAGTTAATGGTCATATTAATAGAGGTAAAACAAGCACCCAAGGAGGAGGAGGAGGGTAGTAAGACCGCCCTGTACAGAGAGATGGGTATGTACTGGGGCCTAGAACTCAGCAGAAGTCAGAGCTGAGAATTAAAATGTGGGAGTTACTTGCATACAGGTGATGGATCTCATCCTCCTTTAAGAGCAGTAATAGGTGACATCACCCTGGGATATGGTAGAGGCAGAAGAGAAAGGGGCCAAGGATCGACTCTGCATTTTAGAGGAAACAGAGCCAGGGAAGAATATTGAAAAGATTGCTTAGTGAGATGAAGGAATGCCAGCAGAGTTCACTTGAAGCATCCACAGAGGAATGAGTTTCAAGGAGTGTCTTGAGATTTCAGTTTATTTCTTTCTTTAGATTTAGATGGAGTAGTAGTATGAATATTGTCATCAGAAAGTCACTGCCATTCTGAATTATCTTAGTTTACATGCTGCTAAATTTCAAGATGATTTCTTTATTTATAGACATACTTCTCCTAAGAAAAGTGAAAGTCAATGGAAAAATATTTGAAATTCACTTCTTAGCCATGGTTTTATGTAAATATGGTACACACATGCCCTGTGGGATACCATTGATCTCATATTCTACTAAGAATATATTAATCTTTTTAACAGAACCTTTATCCACTAGATATAACATGATCATATGCAAACCTGGAATATTTTAGATGTTATTTTTATCTACCAATGTTCTGTTTCCTTTAATCACTGTTAAGTAGTTAAACTATATTCATTTAAAAAACAAAGCCATTACCTTTTTATCCTTGTGCTTCAGTTTGGCCTTCCACTCAACAAACGTTTATCAAACACGTCCTATGGGAATGGCACCTTTGGGTACTGGGGTACAAAGGAAACTCCTAGTAAGGTCTCCTCAACTAACTTGTTTTCAGGTAGGCGGCCAGACTTGTATTAATAGTTAACAAGATGATGTGTTGCAGCTGCTCACAGGGCTCCTAACAAGATACCGTAAGATAAACAATAATAGGATAGAGTGAGAAAAGACAGGATCAGGGCAAGCTTTGTAGAGAAGGTGAGAGTTGAACTGAGTTTTTAAGTATGAAAATGTCAGGAGATGAGAGGGCTGGGGGTGGGAAACGGAATTCCTGGTGGAGGTAATGATTTAGGTTTCTTGAACTGTCTGATTCTGTGGTGAACCAGCAGCACTTTTGCCCAAGTTAGCCTCCAACTGTGGATGAAATGGGAAAGAGGGTTAGAGACAAAGAAGATTTGCTTTTCAGTATAATAACTCATAGCCTGAAAGTGATAGAGACGCGCATCTCGCTGCTCACTGTGAGGTACACTGTGATGAACACGGTGACGTGTAAACACTGCCCAGCAGCTCGCACAGTTCCCATCGCCTCCTTTCTTTGGAGGAGCTCAAGTGAGACAGTCTTCCTTTTGCCCTCTCAGTTTTCTTTCTTTCCATATACTGTTTCACATGAAACTATTCGAGAGCAAGTCCCTAGCACTGGCAGTGTTGATAACAATTTACATCTAGAAACTTGGACCAGGGTCATAATTCATATTCAGTAGATAAATTTCAATTACTCTCCATTCTCTCAATCCCTTTGATTTGTAGTATTACTTGTCTGTTATATTCCAGGTACTTTTCCCATTATATCCTAGGCACTTTGATGATATTAATGAATAAAAAGGACAAAGATCCCTGACCCAGTGGAACGTACATTTTAGTAGTCGTCACAACGGTTCTGGAAAAATTGCTTCTTTTCTCCCACTGAGTTATTATTAAAATTAGGTTGCTATCTAAGAGAGTGGTATTCTTTCATGGGCCCTGGATAGACACTGGGGCGAGAAGACATTTTTTATTTTGGGGCAAAAGACTTTTTGTAGCTGGGGGTTCTGTGAGGATAGACCAGTATGAGGTGGCATGTTTTCTCTAGTTTATCTTGTAAGAGATGAAAGTTTGAAGGAACTAAAAATAGAGTGGTTTCAGAGATGGATAAGTGGGTGAAGGGAGAAATATTTAAAGACAAGTTATTTGAAGCTTGCCTGGCCTTGGCTTCAGTGAGGAGAGAGAGAGGGAGAGAGAAGACAGCCACAGAATGACTAGTCATCACTTATGCTTGAGTCTACTTTAAATAGAATAGAAACAGTGAAAAAGTAGAATGGACTAAACAGAGAATTCTGTTATGGCATAAAAATATCCATTTATTAAAAATGCAATAAATTTGACATAGAGTACTTTTCATTTTATTATTTTTATAGCTCTTTCATTTGTTATTTTACAGATGCTGTGCCTGTTCCCTCAGAAAAAGCCCACCTCTGCAGACAAATGAGAGTCTGAACAAGAACTTGGACGGTACCATTACAGAGACCGTCACAGGAAACCCGTTGCAAATGCCTTTAGGAAAGCAGCCAGCTGCAAAAAGCTGTGACACACTGATAACTTCCCCAGCACACTGGCCGTCTAGTCAAGAAGAGTTCACTGGCCCTCATTTAAGGACGTCAAAGTCGGATTCTACTTTCCATAACCAGGCTTCCGTGGAGACACTGTATGTATCTCCCTCATTCACAACATTTGACCCAGTGAAAGAGACTGTAATCAGTAAGGGTCATCAGAAAGCAACACGGTCCGGCCTGGTTCCGATGGAGGATGAAAACCTCCAGACCTTAGCCGCATGGGGTGAGTCTACAAGAAACCCCTCTTTTGAAGTACTCTTCTTTTACTTTTCTCTGCTTTCTGTCTCCTGGCTTGTTGCCTTCTCTTATTCTCCACCCACTGGTATGAAGAGAGGCACTTCTGAGCTGGGAAAGTGCCCCTTTAAAAAGGGCTAATAGCAGATCATCCTCTTGGCTCCATGTGCTTGAGTGAAGCCCATGTTCTGAGCAATTTTGATACAGAACAAATTAGAAAGAACTAGCATTAAATAAGAACTTCCCGTCAAACATTTAGGTTACTTATTTAAAAATTATATGAGAGAAAGTGATTAGTGTGTATATTGGTGTGTGTGTGTGTGTTCCTTTTTAAAAGAGCTCTGTACTGACTACAAAAAAGGGGCGGGGGGAGTAGAGAATCGCTTCCCTCTTCTGTCTTACAAAACATTGAGAGGGCTGCAGTATTGTTTAGACTGGTTGATAAAGGATAAGGCCAGTTGAGATCCCAGGTCAATGGCTGTCAGTTGTTAAATCCATTTCATAATTTATACTTTATTCTGTAGAGTTAATTAGTAAAAGAATAACCCATTTGCTGGTACATACCCCTGGTGGCTCAGATGGTAAAGAACCTTAGTGCAATGAAAGAGACCTGGGTTCAGTCCCTGGGTTGGGAAGATTCCCTGGAGAACAGAATGGCTACCCATACCAGTATTCTTACGTGGAGAATTCCATGGACAGAGGAGCCTGGCCAGCTACCATCCACAGGGTCTCAAAGAGTCGGACATGACTGAGAGACTAACACTTTCACTTTTTTTCATTTCAAAGACTATGTAGTTTATTGATTCTCATGTGGCTCAGAGGGGAAAGCATCTGCCTGCAATGCAGGAGACCCGGGTTCGATCCCTGGGTCAGGAAGATCCCCTGAAGAGGGAAATGGCAACCCACTCCAGTATTCTTGCCTGGAGAATCCCATGGGTGGAGGAGCCTGGTGGGCTACAGTTCATGGGGTCACAAAGAGTCGGACACGACTGAGCGACTTCACTTCACTTCAACTCACAAATATAATTTTTAAATATGAACATTTAAAATATAAATCCTTTAAACTACCTCAAATTCAGGTCAGAAGTACAATATAAATACAAACAATGGAAGCCAAAATTGTTTGAGGTTAAAGAAACTTACCTTAATGCTAGTAAGGCCAGTGACTAGTAAGAGATTCTTCTTACTACTCTTCCCAGAATTTTTTTCATTGAGTACCTACAAATAAAACTAATTCTTAGTTTTGTCACAAAATTAACTTTTCTGCTGAGACTACTGATGGAGAAACCAGTTAGTACTGGTTGTGATAGCCAGTGCATGTTAGGATTAGCTCATGTGCATGCTGTCCCCTGTGAAGCTGTTACTTTGGTTCATTTCTTCCAAATACCGCAAAAAGAAAATTGAGAATACTTTTGGTTATAGCTTGTATATCAAGTATATTTAATTATAAAAAATTGCAAGAAGTTCCTCTAAAACCAGTTAGCAAGGAAGACTTTTCCTCCTACTTACAATGAAGTAGATAGTATTAGTCTAATCCTCCACCAACAATATTGGCTAAAGCTGGAAAACTATTAGAAATCATTATAAAACAACCAAGGTAGAAAACACCTGAGGGCTCCTAGGGGAAAGGATTGTGATACTGTGATGCAATAAGTAATGTATATTTGGTCTTCACCCCTGGTTCCTAGCACGGAGCTTCTGAAACCCTTGTCATTTTCCTGAGTGATAGGAGAGAAAGAGGCATTTTCTGTTATTCATCATAAACAGAATATGTTTATGTTTCAACTCCATCCCCGACCTCTGGGGAGAGGGAGAAGGAATGGCTAATGATTTGAGCAATCAAAAGCCAATGGGGACTTCCCTGATGGTCCAGTGGGTAAGACTCCATGCTCAGGGAACTATTAATAAGATCCCACATATCCCAGCTAAGCCCACATGTGCAGCTACTGAACCCACATGCTCTAGAAGCCCACACCACAGTTAGAGAAGCCCACATGCTCCGACGAAGACCCAGAGCAGCCAAAACAAGTAATAGATGCTTTTCAGAAAAAAAGCAAGCAGGTGACAGTGATGGGTAGCTTAAAAATCAGGGACCGATAATTTGATGGGTCATGCCTATGTGATGGAACCTCTGTAAAAACCCTAGACCATGAGGTTGAGAGGGCTTCCAGGTTGGTGAGCACATGAACGTTCTGGGAGGACAACCGCCCAGAGAAGGCATGGCAGCTCTGTGTCCCTTCCCCATACCTTGCCCCCGTGCATTTCTTCCATTTGGTCGTTCCTTTATAATAAACCAGTCATAGTTAAGTAAAGCAAGGTTCTGAGTTTTGTGAGCCATTCTAGCAAATTATCAAACCCAAAGAGGGGACCGTGGGATTCTTCAATTTATAGCCAGCACATCAGAAATAGAGGCCTAGACCCGCAACTGGCATCTGAGTAGTGTCTCAGTTTTCTCCCCTTGCTTGTTTGCCTGTTAGCAGAGCAGGGTGATAGAAGCCAAGGAAACACGAGAGGCCTAGGCTTTCTGCTGTCTCCCTGAGCTTGGGAGGTCGGGTTGGGGTCTGGGGCTTCCAAGGTGTCAGGGACTTCAGTTGAGTTCAGTTCAGTTGCTCAGTCGTGTCCGACGCTTGCGACCCCATGAATCGCAGCACACCAGGCCTCCCTATCCATCACCAACTCCCGGAGTTCACTCAGACTCACATCCGTCGAGTCCATGATGCCATCCAGCCATCTCATCCTCTGTCGTCCCCTTCTCCTCCTGCCCCCAATCCCTCCCAGCATCAGAGTCTTTTCCAATGAGTCAACTCTTCTCATGAGGTGGCCAAAGTACTGGAGTTTCAGCTTTAGCATCATTCCTTCCAAAGAATACCCAGGGCTGATCTCCTTCAGAATGGACTGATTGGATCTCCTTGCAGTCCAAGGGACTCTCAAGAGTCTTCTCCAACACCACAGTTCAAAAGCATCAATTCTTTGGCACTCAACCTTCTTCACAGTCCAACTCTCACATCCATACATGACCACAGGAAAAACCATAGCCTTGACTAGACAGACCTTAGTTGGCAAAGTGATGTCTCTGCTTTTGAATATGCTATCTAGGTTGGTCATAACTTTTCTTCCAAGGAGTAAGCGTCTTTTAGTTTCATGGCTGAAGTCACCATCTGCAGTGATTTTGGAGCCCCCAAAAATAAAGTCTGACACTGTTTCCACTGTTTCCCCATCTATTTCCCATGAAGTGATAAGACCAGATGCCATGATCTTCGTTTTCTGAATGTTGAGCTTTAAGCCAACTTTTTCACTCTCCTCTTTCACTTTCATCAAGAGGCTTTTTAGTTCCTCTTCATTTTCTGCCATGAGGATGGTGTCATCTGCATATCTGAGGTTATTGCTATTTCTCCCGGCAATCTTGATTCCAGCTTGTGTTTCTTCCAGTCCAGCATTTCTCATGATATACTCTGCATATAAGTTAAATAAGCAGGGTGACAGTATACAGCCTTGATGTACTCCTATTTGAAACCAGTCTGTTTTTCCATGTCCAGTTCTAACTGTTGCTTCCTGACCTGCATACAGATTTCTTAAGAGGCAGATCAGGTGGTCTGGTATTCCCATCTCTTTCAGAATTTTCCAGTTTGTTGTTTTCCACACAGTCAAAGGCTTTGGCATAGTCAATAAAGCAGAAATAGATGTTTTTCTGGAACTCTCTTGCTTTTTCCATGATCCAGCGGATGTTGGCAATTTGAGTTCTGGTTCCTCTGCCTTTTCTAAAACCAGCTTGAACATCAGGAAGTTCACGGTTCATGTATTGCTGAAGCCTGGCTTGGAGAATTTTGAGCATTATTTTACTAGCATATGAGATGAGTGCAATTGTGCGGTAGTTTGCCTTTCTTTGGAATTGGAATGAAAACTGACCTTTTCCAGTCCTGTGGCCACTGCTGAGTTTTCCAAATTTGCTGGTATATTGAGTGCGGCACTTTCACAGAATCATCTTTCAGGATTTGAAACAGCTTAACTGGAATTCCATCACCTCCACTAGCTTTGTTCATAGTGATGCTTTCTAAGGCCCACTTGACTTCACATTCCAGGATGTCTGGCTCTAGACGAGTGATCACACCATCGTGATTATCTGGGTCATGAAGATCTTTTTGTACAGTTCTTCTGTGTATTCTTGGACTTCTGTGTATTCTCGTGTCAGGGACTTAAGGGGCCAATATTTCAGAGAGGAGGGAATACAGAGAAAAAGTCCACAAGTCTTTGTGTAATTTCTTACTGTTACTTTTGCCTGCTGCTAAACTGTTCAGGCTTTGGATAAGGTGCCGAGAAACTAAATGGGAAGAAGCCAAGAAGCTAACCAGAGATTCTCATAGTCTTGTGGTGCTAAGAAGAGGTTGGAGTTTAGGATGTGCAGAATTGTAGGGGCTGTGGTAAATACGCCGTCCTTTCAGCTGGGCCCTCTAAATGGCTGCACCCTATGCATCAGAGGTACATTCTAGGAGCAAGGACAGCCTGGAAATAGAACAGCCCTCCCAAATGCTGAAACCCAGCCTCAACTAGAGCAAAGTATCTGAAGACAATGAAATCCTTGCTTGAGTGGTGCTACAGTTTTTCATGCGTAAGGTTTGGCATTCACCAAAAAATTACCAGGCATACCAGGAAATGAACAAATGACCAGAAATACAGGATAAAATAAACAACAGAAACAGACTCATAAATAATCTAGATACTGAAGTTATAAGATAGATACTTTAAAATAATTATGATTAATATATGTTAAAAAAAAAAAAACAGAAGAAAAGATGGGCGAATTTCATCGGAATAGAATACTGCTATCTATAAAAGGAGTCAAGCGAATTCCTGAATTCCAAAGCAGAAAAATAATTAACTGAAATTAAGACCTTGAGGATACTATTCCGTTCATAAAGGTTGAGGTGTCAAAAGAGAGAGCTCAGTACTGGCAACAAAGTTGAAAAGTTATAAGGGAAACCCTGAAAGGGAGGGAGACTCAGGAGTCTCATATTCCATTTGTAAACTCTGCCCAAATTCTTGACCAATAAGACACGCATTTCTACTTTTCTATAAAAGGCATCACTGGAGCCGACCCCGGCCGCCTGGGCCTCACCTACCTGCAGCTTTGCCCCGTGCCCTCCACAGTCAAGACTGGCCCCCGTGGCAGGCCCACCCTGTGCCCTGCTGGGTGCCTGATGGCTTTGGCGTGGGGTTTGAACTATCCTCCCACTGAATGAAGAGGGTGGAGCAGTTATTCTGCGTGGAGTAAATGGTCCCAAGAAGAGCTGTGTTAACTCCTGACCCCGCTACAGCCTCACTCTCAAAATCGAGTCCTCGCTTCAATGCAGTAAAAACTACAGTGAGACTCTTCTGCACCCCCGGTTCCATTCTCATGGTCTAAGACGGGCCCTGCCCTGGAGGCTGCTGTGGGGAAGCCCCCACCCCGGCATCCGGGTGTTCCTTAGGCCCCTGTGGTCCCTGGAGCTGATGCCTGGTAAATTGGTCCTTTGGGGCAGCACTTGATGACCCGGCCTTGAAAGATGCTCTTGTCCAGCTCCATGGTGGCCTGGGCCGAGCTCTTGGTGGCAAATTCTCTGTAGGCATAGCTCTTGAGGGTGTCCAGAGAACTTGCCACCCAGGATGGGGACCCGGTGGGTCTCACCACAGTGGTTGAAGCCATAATATATGTCTAGGGAAGACCCCAGTGAATCATGGGGGAAAAAAGATAGCACTAGAAATTATAAATATGTGGGTAAATAGAAAGTGCCATATATTTTATTTTAAATTCTAGTGTTAAAGGTGTCATTGTTGTTCAGTTGCTAAGTTGTGTCTGACTCTATGAGTCACCATGGACTGCAGCGTGCCAGGCTTCCCTGTCTTTCACTGTCTCCTGGAATTTGCTCAGATTCACATCCATTGAGTCAGTGATGCTATCTCACCATCTCATCCTCTGCTGCCCCCTTCTCGTTTTGCCTTCAGCCTTTCCCAGCATCAGTCTTTTCCAGTGAGTCAGCTGAAGGAAAAGATTTGAGGTGAGAGATAGAGACAGGAGCTGGTGAGCAAGGTGGGGGGAAAGATCCTGAGACGGAGGGGGATATGGGGAAGGCAGACTAGAATCCAGACCAGAAAGAGAGTCACCTCGTGCTGAGAACCTATAAGGAAGGAGGAGAAAGGGTGTACCAGATGTGAGGGAAGGGTCTTATTGTTCTTAACAATTAAATGTACTGAACATTCATAGGCTGCACTCTGTATGTCATAGCCTCCATATCTTACTGTCTGGGGTCACCTGCCAAGCCTGAGGGTTTGGAGTGGTTTCATTTTTTCCATGAAGAAACTGGAAAAATTTAGACCAGCCGCTGCTGAGAATGGAAGAAAGAGCTGCTGAGACTCTGAGAAGATGGAGGAGCAGTGATTTGTAGTGGTCCAGTTTTTCAGGTCTGGGCTTTATTTTTTTTTTCCTGTGCTGAGCATCCCAGGGATAGAAATGAAAAAGGCAGATATTTAAATTGAATAGGCCTATGACAGGGATTGACCAGCTTTCAGCCTAGACTAAATCTGGCCCACTGCCTGTTTTTGTAAATAAAGTTTTATTGGAAAACAACCATACTACTTGGCTCGCATATTGTCTTTGGCTGCTTTTGTGCCACATCAGCAGAGCTGTCAGACCGTATGAATCACAAATCCTAAAAGATCTCCTATCTTGTCCTTTATATCAAAGTTTTGCTGACTCCTGAATTAAGAATTAGTAGCAGGGAGACTTCTCTGATGGTCCAGTGTTTAAGACTTCATTGCGGGGGAACACAGTTTCCCTGGTTGGGGAACTAGGATCCTGCATGCCACCCAGTGAGGCCAAAGAAAGAAACTAGTAGCAAGTAAGGCAGAAGACATTCAGCAAGAGAGTAGCCAGAAAGAAAATGGCTAAAGTGATGGATCCTGGGATTCTAGACTGGTTTAAGAAAGGAGCCAGAACCAAGAGGTCACTGATAGAAAGAGAGAAAACAGAAAGATATTGCATGTGGTCTCACTGCATCAATGAGGCCAAAGTGTAGACGTATTAAAAGGAATGTAAAAGGAATCTATAGAGCTGGAAGTAACTGAGAAGAAAAAGTAATCTTGGAAAACAAGGTTTCAAAGCAGGGCAGTTGTGAGTGATGACATTATAGGAAATACTCAGAGGAATGGCTGAAGGTCATTGTGGTTGAGGAATTCGAGAAACGATGAGACTAAATGGATGCTAGTCTCCATGGATACTGGGTGGTAGAGGATAACAAAGAGAGTACTTTTTTTCTGGTTTTCATTTAAGTGTTTATAGGAAGGGTCCAGGTCCACTGTCAGTATAAAACTCTTTGGAGATAATGAGCAGGACAAATTTAAAAAATACTTGCATATCTTAGCGGTTCTCAAATACCAAGGAGACCATCTAAGGCAGCCAGCTAATACACTTTAATATCTTTACTGAATGAGAGGAATGAATTTGCTGCAGCACCCTCCTTTGACCTTTTGGTGCTCAGTACCTCTGTTCTGAGAACAGCCCATTCCTTCTCCTCCTCTGCTTATCTGTCTGAAGCTCAAACTGTTGTTTTAGATCGTTAGTTTATCACGCAAACTAAAAAGGAAGAAGGAGCTAGCACATACTTAGAAGCCAATTTAGTGGCAGGCAGATTTCCTTAGAGTCTCATAAGCCACAGTCAGGGTGAGGGTGTTAGATGCACTGGATTTTACTTTCTAATTTTGGGGAGGAAAAAATTATCTGTACTTTGTCTTGTTGAGATAGCGGTGACCATCCTCACTGGCTTCCTCCTTTCTGTCTCATTTGGTTCCATTTTTTTTTTTTTTCACTCTGGATTTCAGCAGTAGTTGTTCTTTGTAGCTGTTTTCCAGTTCACCTTTGCTAGGAAACAAAACTAAAGTGACACACACACACAAGACTCATTTGTAATGCCTTTTTCTTTTTGCCTATAAAAGCCTTTTGGAGTTAGAACAATTAACAGAGTCCTTGAAGCAGTGGGGGAAGTGATAGAAAGCAGTTCCACAGACCATCCCAGCTAACTCTGGTGAGCTGGTGGTCAGGGTGGTCCACAGGCACCGTGTGGAGCAGAGCGGTGATGGGAGAGGGAGGCTTATCACCCTCCAGGGAGGTCACAGCCGAGGTGCTCCCCGCCCCCAGATAGGGCCCCAGCAGCCCTTCCAGCTGTGCAGCTCCTGCCTGCTCTTGTGCAGACAGAAAGACGCACCGATTTGATTTTTTAATTTAATGAACCATATTTATACTTCATGAGCAAGTGAGAAAACTCGTCTTTAATCCAATAATCCAATTTTCCCGATAAAAATCCAGTGTAAGTGATTTATAACTACTTACTAGCATTTCTCTCTAGCCCCGTGTTACTTCGAAATCTGGTTCTTTTATGTAGCTTATTTATAATGATACTAAAAATAAAATTTCGAATATGGCCACTTTTAAAAATTGAGATCTAATTCCTGTACCATAGAATGCACCCTTTGAAAATGGACAACGTAGTGGTTTTTCAGTGTATTCTCAGAGCTGTACAGTCATCACTACTAACGCCAGAGCATTCCCATTACCCTCAAAAGTTCTGTACACACGAGGAGTCACTCTCTGCCCCCTTTATCCTAGGCCCTGGTAGCCACTGTCTACTTTCTGTCTCTATGGATTACCTTTTTGGACATTTCATGTGATGAAGTCATGCAACATGAGGCCTTTTGTGATTAATTTCTTTCAATGAGCATCATGTTTTCAAGGTTCATCCACAGTGTAGCATAAATCAGTAAGTCATTCCTTTTTATACCTGGATAATATTCCAATGTATAGATAAACACATTTTCTTTATCCTAATCATTTCACAGACATTTGGGTGGTTTCCACTTTTTGGCAGTTATGAATAATTCTGTTACAAAGAATTTTGTAAATGTTTCATTTTTGGCCATAGAACAAAATCAAAATAGTATAATTGCTGTGTGTAGGTAATTTGACAGCCATTCTATATTAGTGAGGGAAACTGAAGAGATGAATTGGAGAATGAGAAAAAGAAAAAAATCCCTCTCTTGTACAGTGAACTGTTTACCAAAGACCAGCTGCTAGCAGAAAAATTTACATTTACTGCTAAAGATAACTTTAAATATTTCCAGAAGTGTATTTGTTATCTTATTTTTTCCAACCCAGTACTTCCAAATGCTTTTTAAATTTAAAATTGTAGTATAATAATTAACAGTGTGTGCGTGCTAAGTCACTTCAATCGTGTCCGACTCTTTGTGACCCTAATTAACAGATCCAGCGTTATTTGTGAGTATAAGAAATTAGAGATAACACATCAGCATTTGGAAAAATTTTGTCAGTGCTATCTTCAAGCGAGTCTGGCAGTCATTAGCATGCCTGTATCACACAATGAGACTTTTAAATCCAGCCATTTGCTGCTGATTTGCAATACTTGCTGCATTTCGGCTCTGAGGGGTCGACTGAATGAAGAGGATGCTTGCTAACAACCTCCGCAGTGAGCCAGAGAAGGGTCACTAAACAGGGAGGGAGATGCGCCCTGAGGCGCAGTGTGCAGTGGCTGGTACAGCTGCAGTGTGTTTGGAAACAAAAGTAAATTGGCGTGCAGCAATTAGAGATGAAGTGGGTTCTTATGAGCAAAAGCATCAAGCAGCCTACGAATCAAAGCTGCAGAACCATAAACAGTGAGAAGCTGTTTACTCAGCAGTTGCAGCTAACAGCAGGAGAAAGGTGGGCATACAGCAGAAAGCAACGATTCTCTGACCAGAGCACGTAGCAGAAACACCTGCAGGTTTGTTCAGACCCAATTTTCTGAGCCCCAGCCCCCAGTGTCTGATTCAGCTGGTCTGGAGTGGGGCCCTAGAACTTCATTCTAACAAATTCCCAGGTGATGCTGCTGCTGGTTCAGGAACCGCACTTTAAGAAAGTGCGGCATTAACCTGTGGGCTTCCCTGGTGGCTCAGCTGGTGAAGAATCTGCCTGCAGTGTAGGAAGCAATGGGACCCCACTCCAGTACTCTTGCCTGGAAAATCCCATGGATAGAGGAGCCTGGTAGGCTGCAGTCCATGGGGTCGCTAAGAGTCAGACATGACTGAGAGACTTCACTTTCACTTCACTTTCATGCGTTGGAGAAGGAAATGGCAACCCACTCCAGGGTTCTTGCCTGGAGAATCCCAGGGATGGGGGAACCTGTTGGGCTGCCGTCTGTGGGGTCGCACAGAGTCAGACACGACTGAAGCAACTTAGCAGCAGCAGCATTGTGGGAGACCTAGCTTCGATCCCTGGGTTGGGAAGATCCTCTGGAGAAGGGAAAGGCTACCCACTCCAGTATTTTGGCCTGGAGAATTCCATGGACTGTATAGTTCATGGGGTCCCAAGAGTCAGACACAACTGAGCAACTTTCAGTTTCAGCATAAAACTGAAGCCAGGTATTCATCATGTCACACGTGTGTGCCTACCATAACTGTGTTATCATTAAATACATTTGTTGTTCAGTCGCTAAGTCATGTCCAATTTTTGCAACCCCATGGACTGCAGCATACCAGGCCTCCCTGTCCCTGACCGTCTGCTTGGAGTTCACCCAAGTTCATGTCCATCAAGTCGGTGATGCCATCCAACCATCTCATCCTCTGCTGCCCTCTTCTCCTCCTGCCCTCAATCTTTCCCAGCATCAGGGTCTTTTCCAATAAGTCAGCTCATCACATCAGGTGGCCAAAATATTGGAGCTTCAGCATCAGCACTTCCAATGAGAACTCAGGATTGATTACCCTTGGGATTGACTGGTTTGATCTCCATGCTGCCCAAGGGACTCTCAAGAGTTTTCTCCGAAACACAATTCAAAAGCTTTAGCATTCAGCCTTCTTTATGATCTAGCTCTCACATCCATACATGGCTACTGGAGAGACTATAGCTTTGCCTATGTGAACCTTTGTTGGCAAAGTGATGTCTCTGCTTTTTCATACTCTGTCTAGGTTTGTCATAGCCTTGCTTCCAAAAAGGAAGTGTCTTCTAATTTCATGGCTGTAGTCACCATTCACAGTGATTTTGGAGCCCCCAAAAGATAATCCCTATCATTTCAGTTCCAAAGAAGGGCAATGCTAAAGAAAGTTCAAACTACCAGATACTTGTGCTCACTTCCCATGCTAGTAAGGTTATGCTCAAAATCCTTCACGCTAGGCTTCAGCAGTACTTGAATCAAGAACTTCCAGATGTACAAGCGGGGTTTAGAACAGGCAGAGGAACCAGACATCTTTAAATATATAAGATAACATTATACTAACATTTGACTGAAATATTATTTTCCTCCTGGCCTTCTTAAATCTTCCTTATGAAATCATTCTTTCTGACCAGAGTGAACTATTTCTAGAATAGCTTCTTAGTACTCTAACATATGTGGTTTGGGTCCTGGAATCTTAGAATCTCACCAAGGATATATAGTTCTGTCAGCTGATGCCTTGATCTTGCCTGAAATGTTCCTGCCAAATGGTCGCTCAGGCTGTGCATGAGCTCCGTAAGTGTTAAGAACCTCACCACTTCCCAAAGCAGCGCATGTCATGTGTGGGAAACCACAACTATTTAAACGTTTTCATTTTTCAACTGGACTGAAATCTCTTTTCCTGTTACTTTCTCCTGCTAACCGCAGTTCCAACTTGTACACAATATGAGAAAAGGAAGATAAATATTACTAAGATTTTCTGACTGTTTTCGAATAACTAAATATAGCCACAGCAACCCTTTGTCTTCCCATCTGTTTTAGGGTAAAGATTTGCATATCGATCAACGCTTCTACATCCCTCACCATCCTGGTTGCCTGCCTTCTCAACTTTATATCTAGAATTTAACACAAGTATCTAATAGAGTAAAAATAATTATAATATACTAGAATGGTGTGGATGTAGAGTTTAGTGGATTAGATTATATGCTTTAACATCAGAGACTTGAATTTGAGTCTCATCTCTACCCCTTTTTAGCCTTGTGATCTTGGGAAAGTTTCTTTGCTTCTTTGAGATGCCTTTGCTTCATGTTTTAAATGGGATTATGAAGCCTATTCCACAGGTTGTTATTGTAGTGTGGTGCTAAATAGAATTTGAAAATAGCTATTTGAAAAGCAATTTAAATCCTTAGACTTTTCCTCCTTGTCAAACAGATGAACAGTTGCCCTGAATATTCAACCAACTCTCACAACCTCTGGCAGAAGTCTAGGGATGTGTTTTCTGGAGAAGGTACATGGAGGGACTCTGAAGTGAGATGCTAGCCACTGGAGCACGTGTTACTCTAGCCTGAGAATAGACCAAGAAAGACAAGGATCCAGGATATACTGACGGGAAATAGGAGGGCGGCATGGAGACATGTCCAGTGACAGCTGAGTGCGGCCCAGAGAGTTGCAGTGTGACTCGGGACATGCATATATAGAGGCTTCCGCCATTGATAGGGTGGTTACCACATGCCCTCTTTTTAATCCAAGGATAGAATGTTGGGTAAACCTGACCTGGATTCTTGAATGTGCTTGTCCTGTCTTGACCGTTTGTTAATGAAGTTCCTACTTTCCTTTTTGTGTCCTGCTGCTGCACCAGCTGAGAATACTCATTTCGCCCCCTTAAAGTTTTGTGATTGGAATTCTTTCCTGAGAACTGGAGCTAGGCACCAGGTGGCTTTGAAGCCAAAAATAGAAGCTGTCTGCCCTGGCCACATTTTTAGACAAGAGGTCCAATTTAGTTTAGAATGACATGAATATGTAAAATAAATAAAATAAGAAAGAAAGATAAGTCTTCTGTGCTAAGTGGTAAGCATTAATCTCCCTCTTCTATGACTTATAGTGAATGAGTTTTTTAAAAATTATTTTATTCTCAAATTATTCTCACTGTTATTTTATTTACTTTTAGTTTTTGGCCATGCCTCGTGGCATGTGGGATCTTAGTTCCCAGAGCAGGGGTCAAACCCATGCCTGCTTACACTGGAAGCACAGAGTCTTAATCACTGGACTGCCAGGGAATTGCCAATTTAAAAAATTTTTTTTAAGTAGTAAGTCCGAAGTTAATTTCAAACACTTTGGCACTGGAATTTGACAACTTGTATCACCTTTTAAGGCATGCGTGCTCAGTCACATCAGTTGTGTCTGACTCTCTGCAACCCCATGGACTGTAGCCATCAGACTCGTGTCCATGGAATTTTCCAGGCGAGAATACTGGAGTGGGTTGCCATTTCCCAACGCAGGGATTGAACCCACAGCTCCTGCGTTGGCAGGCAGATTACCACTGAGCCATCTGGGAAGCCCACCTAAGGCATAAATGAATAAAACTAGACATTCCAAGGAGACAAGAAAATGATCTATGTCCAATAAAGTTTGGAAAATGGAAAACACTTGAGTAAATTACAGGTGGCCCTTAAATACATGGGTTCTAACTGCATGAGTCTACTTATACACGATTTTTTTTCCAGTAAATACATAGTACAGTACTATACAATCTGAGGTTGATTGAGTACAGATTTGGAACTGCAGATATGGTGGGCCAACTGTAATGTTATGTGGGGGTCTTTGAATGTGGGATGGGCCAGCACCCCAACCCCCATGTTGTTCAAGGGTCAACTGTACTGTCGATTTCTCAGAACCTTGGATATGCTAACGGATATTGTTAATCTCCTAATGGGAGGCACAGTGTGCAATTGGCCAATCTTATTTGACTTTGAAACCCAGTTCTCACAAAACATCTTTTTACATCTTAAGGGACACAGTGTTCTCCATAATGGTTTGGGAAATAATGATTTAGAATAAAGTGTGAAAGAAGAGATTTAATATGATTTTTGCCTGAATGGAAGTTAAAAACATTATCAAATCTTTAATTTTATGGAAAATAGGCTTAGAATGCTTTTCATTTTATTTGTAGTTTCTTGGTGGAAAAAAAAAAATTATATACAAGTGCTAAAGTGTCCTGGATCTTGGATGGGTTGGACTCAGCCTTGACTATATTTGACTATTGAGAGAAAAAGATTAGTTTTGTAACTCTGTGGTACTTGTGTAGTTGGTTGTTCATTTTGCCATAATATTTTCTGTTAAAAACAAAAAAAAGAAGGAATCTAAGTTACAGGTTTCTTAGACTTTCTGCTTTAAATGTCAACTTAAAATTCTGGCAGTGAGTAGAAGAGGGTGTAATATTCTACTTTTCTGCTCTCTGATAAGTGTAGTGTAAAAATATATTAGGCAAAGTTTGAGAGTCAAGATGAATATTGATATTTCTATTTAAATTCCTTTTATATGGTATTATTGATGTATCATACATCTTTAGATTTTCTCTATTTCCTGCTTTGGTTTTATTTGGGCCTATTGTGACTCTTTAACATATAAAATTCTAAGTAGTTTATGCTGAGACCAGATAGAATTTGACATTGTAAATTTAAACTATTACTCTAATTTGTATGTTGCCTAATCTTTGTCTTTCATTTATACATTTTAGTTTCAACTGCCTCTGAGCAAACATTCTCCTTTTCTACTTTATCTGTGTCATCCCCTGATTCAGCCTCTCCAGAGAAGTCTGTTTATCCTTTACCCCCAGGTTTGGCCGGACCTTCCTTTTGGACTTTGTTGCATCAACAATCTTCTTCTGCCTCTGTTAAAAATATAGATAAGACAGCCAGGATTCATCACCCTTTTGCTCCTAGAAGTCCATTGTCCTCCGATGAAAAGAAAATGACCACCTCAGCCTACTGGAAATTCTTCCAGACAGCTCTGGTTCTGCCAAAGAGAAGAAAAGTTCTATTTCTAGCAGTAATTGGGTAGCGTTTTCCACTCAGAATGTAGACCATTTCACCTCTGTGTCCTGTTCTAGTTCTCAGGCAACCAAAGACCTGTCTAGGGAGCCTGAAGCAGACAATTCCACTAATGTTCTTCTAGGGGAGGTAAAAAATGCCATAATCACATTGCATGAAGACCTGAGCATGGTGATACGCGAACTCAATGTCATCAGTAGCCGTCTGGTAAGCATGAGTGCATCCAGTCCACAAGTAAGCAAGTCTCTGCAGTTCCCCCAGTATTCTGAGGCGGGCTCAGATCAAGTCTAATTATCTCAGTAGCTATTTTTGATAGAACGCAAAACATTTTATAGATTCTCATTACTGTGCAAAAATAGAGTGATAGTTTGATTTTTCTTTGACAGGTTTATTAAACAAGTATGTGTAAAACCAATAAATTCGATTGGGTGGTTTATTTTTTAAAGAGAAAATCACCTTTGATAATATTTTCAGGTTTAAATATTAGTTCATTTGAAACTGAAGAGAATTTAATTCCTCCATGCTCTGTACTTTACTTCTAAATAACACTGAGCAGTAGTGAGAGTTGTGGTAATACTTCAAACAGCAGATGACTATTCCAGAGTTCCTGGGTAAATTGGCAGTAAGAAGCCTCTCATTTTCCATCAGTATGGAGCTTCATTGTTAACAAGCCTTTGCCTTGTCTCAGGAGAATTGAGTATGGGGTATATGTTTCACATCTTTTCATGTCACCTTTCAGGTTCTGCAAAAAAAAGGGCCAAAAATCTTTCCCTTCTTGTGGATGCCACAGTTGGTTGAGAGTTAAGTTGAGATAAATAGGACATGAAACAGGTGGGGTTTTGTTGTTTTTGTTGTTGTTAAGGAATATGCAAAGTGAATTTAAATGTGTACCTTTTCCTTGTACTTTGGAAAATAAATTTGGTGTTTTTAGTCTTTTATGTATCTGTTTTAATTCTTTAAGATAGCTCTGTAAATAGAACTGTCTCAATTATTTATGAGGGAAATGACCTGGTTTGGGGATTACAGACCAGTGATTCTCAATCCTGCTGCAGATTAGAGTCACCAGAGAAGCTTTTGTTTTGTTTCATATTTATTTGAAAGAACAATGTAAAGGGCTCCATGTACCCATCGGTCACTCTCAACAGTTACTAACCAAAGGCTAAAATAATCTCTGATAATTTTGAAGAACTATGAGGACATTTTTAAAAGTATTCTAATGCTCTGGGTGCTGGTCCCAAATCAAAACTGATTTTCATCATGCACACTGGGTTAAGAACTAGAGGACACTGTTAGTGCAGGAACATTGGGTGAGGAAATAAGCCAGTCAGAAGGCTGTGGAAATTATCCAGATAAGAGCTGGACACGGCTCAAGCCAGGGTCAGCACAGTAAAGGTAGATAAGAAGTGACTCATTTAGGGATTTGCTGATGATTTGGATAAAATATGTGAAAGAGAAGAATAAAGGATGAACCCAAAGGTATTGGACTGAGCAACTAAAATTCAAGATGAAGTTGCCATCAATTAAGATGAGGAAGGTTGCAGATAGAAAAAAATTTAGGGATTTCCCTAGCGATCGGTTGTTCAGACTCTGCCCTTCCAGTACAGAGGGCATGGATGGGTTCACTCTCTGATCAGGGAACTAAGATCCCACATTCTGTGTGGTGTGGCCAAAAATACAGATCCGTCTAGTCAAGGCTATGGCTTTTCCAGTAGTCATGTATCATTGTGAGAGTTGGACTATAAAGAAAGCTAAGCGCTGAAGAACTGATGCTTTTGAACTGTGGTTTTGGAGAAGACTCTTGAGAGTCCCTTGGACTTCAAAGAGATCCGACCAGTCCATCTTAAAGGAAATCAGTCCTGAATATTCATTGGAAAGACTGATGTTGAAGCTGAAACTCCAATACTTTGGCCACTTGATACAAAGAGCTGATTCACTTGAAAAGACCCTGATGCTGAGAAAGATTGAGGGCAAGAGGAGAAGGGGATGACAGAGGATGAGGTGGTTGGATGGCATCACCAACTCAATGGACATGAGTTTGAGTAAACTCTGGGAGTTGGTGATAGACAGGGAGGCCTGGCATGCTGTAATCCATGGGGTCACAAAGAATCAGACATGACTGAGTGACTGAACTGAACTGAACTGAATTAATTTTTTTTTAAATTGAAGGCATCCATTTTTAAAATTTCAGATGTCTATTAGATAACCAAGTAGAGATATCAAGTAAACAATTGGATAGAAGAGTGAGTTTGAGAGAGATCTAGATTGAAGTGGAGGCTAGTAAATGGTTTTTATTTAAAGTTATGAGACTAGATGAAATTACCAAAGGAGTCAGTGTGATAGTGGAAAGAAGTTGAAGGCCTGAGCCCTGGGGCATTCTAACATAAGATCAGGAAGAAGTTGGGAAACTAAGGAAGGAAGTTGAGAAAGAGGCACCACTGAGGCAGGAACAAAACAATATTGTCTGTGGCATTTGGAATCCAAAAGAGTCTTTCTCTTCTTGGCACTTTTCTATATATATTACAGAAGCATCTTGTCAAGTTCTTTCCAAATCCTTATTCAATTTTGAATAAAGTTGCATTAACTCTATTAATCAATTTGGAGAAATTTTTACAAATTTAATCTTCCAATCCATGAACATGGTATATCACTAAAACCTCTGTCCATATAGATGTTCTCTTCATATTTTTCAATAAGCTCATTATCTCCCCCAAGAAGGCTTCTGTTTCTTTTTTAAAGACTTAATTCTTTGTTCTTCGTGTTTTTGTGCTACTTAAGTGCTACTGTTTTACCTGTTTTATTTGTAATTTTAGAAGAGTTTATAGAAATCTTCAATGTACAGTTGTACATTGCACATCCATATAGCCTTTATTCAGATTCACCAATTGTTAACATGCTGCTGTATTTGCCTTACCTCCCTCTCTTGCTAAACACATCTATGTCTATATATGCATTATATAGATAAACATATACATTTTCCTGAGCTATTTGAAAGTAAATTTCAGATATCATGACACTTCACAGCAGAATATTTCAGCATACTTATTGCATGAATCAGGGTGATTATTTCCTACCTACCTTCAAGTTAACAAATTCTATCTTTAGCTATATATAATTTGTTGTTAAATCTGTATTTTGGAGCCCCCAAATAAAGTCTGACACTGTTTCCACTGTTTCCCCATCTCTTTGCCATGAGGTGATGGGACCAGATGCCATGATCTTATTTTTCTGAATGTTGAGCTTTAAGCCAATTTTTTCACTCTCCTCTTTCACTTTCATCAAGAGGCTTCATTTAGTTTTTAATTCAGCTACTGTATTTTCCATTTCTATAATTCTACTTGGTTCTTGTATTCCAAGGCCAAATTTGCCTGTTACCCCAGGTGTTTCTTGACTTCCTACTTTTGCATTCCAGTCCCCTATAATGAAAAGGAGAAATATCAATAACCTCAGATATGCAGATGACACCACCTTTATGGCAGAAAGTGAAGAGGAACTAAAAGCCTCTTGATGAAAGTGAAAGAGGAGAGTAAAAATTGGCTTAAAGCTCAACATTCAGAAAAATAAGATCATGGCATCTGGGCCCATCACTTCATGGGAAATAGATGGGGAAACAGTGGAAACAGTGTCAGACTTTATTTGGGGGGCTCCAAAATCACTGCAGATGGTGATTGCAGCCATGAAATTAAAAGACGCTTACTTCTTGGAAGGAAAGTTATGACCTACCTAGATAGCATATTCAAAAGCAGAGACATTACTTTGCCAACAAAGGTCCATCTAGTCAAGGCTATGGTTTTTCCTGTGGTCATGTATGGATGTGAGAGTTGGACTGTGAAGAAAGCTGAGTGCTAAAGAATTGATGCTTTTGAACTGTGGTGTTGGAGAAGACTCTTGAGAGTCCCTTGGACTGCAAGGAGATCCAACTATTCCATCTTAAAGGAGATCAGTCCTGGGTGTTCTTTGGAAGGACTGATGCTAAAGCTGAAACTCCAATACTTTGGCTACCTGATAAGGAGAGTTGACTCATTGGAAAAGACTCTGATGCTGGGAGGGATTGGGGGCAGGAGGAGAAGGGGGCGACCGAGGATGAGATGGCTGGATGGCATCACCGCCTTGATGAACATGAGTTTGAGTGATCTCCAGCAGTTGGTGATGGACAGGGGAGGCCTGGCGTGCTGCAGTTCATGGGGTCGCAAAGAGTCGCACACGACTGAGTGACTGAACTGACTGACTGACTGACTGACTTGGTTCTTGTAAAATTGGCTGTATTGTTTTTCACAGACCTCTGTTTCTTACAGATAATGTCAAGCATATATTTGTTAGTAGAAATGGTAAGTAAGCTAGTATAAAATTCTTACTGGTAAGAATAATAAGTAAACTAAAGAGTATTCTTGCTAGCAAACTATTAAGAATAGTCTAATACGTGCATAAGGCTATCAATTTTCCTTTGCATAACTGAAATCCACAAATTTTTAAAAATTGAGATATAATTTCAGTTCAGTTCACCTCAGTCTCTCAGTCATGTCCAACTCTTTGTGACCCCAAGGACTGCAGCACGCCAGGCCTCCCTGTCCATCACCAACTCTCGGAGTTTACTCAAACTCCCATCCATTGAGTCGGTGATGCCATCCAACCATCTCATCCTCTGTCATCCCCTTCTCCTCCCACCTTCAATCTTTCCCAGCATCAGGGTCTTTTCAAATGAGTCAGTTCTTTGAATCAGATGGCCAAAGAATTGGAGCTTCAGCTTCAGCATCAGTCCTCTAATGAATATTCATTGTGGTTAGGTAAATCATGGCAATTGCTTGAAGTCTTCTAGAATAATCAGGTTAATCTCAGACTTAAATTCCTCATAAGAGATCATTCATTTCAACTTCATTCTCAATGCATAGCCATTTGGTTCCACTTCACCATAAGGAGTATCTCTTGTTTAATGCCCTACCTTATGTGAAGTAATTTGTTCTCATCACCTTTCAAGGCCACCAAAATGAAAACTGAAATTTGTTGAACTCAACATGTGTCCTTAGGGAAAAGTGGCTTCTGCAATCATTTGTCTATCAGGTCTCTATCTTTTCAATGCCATAAGACTCTATACCAGGCCCTGAGGATACAGTGCTGAACAAAATCAGACATAACTTCTGTTTACAACAGCTTGAGTTCTAGAATTCTGGAGAACTTTGACAGATTAATCAAGTTGTTTCTTAAAATGTGAGAGGCTAATAGTTCTGGGGAAATAATACATAGGGTTTGATTGGTGAAAGAATTCTTCAAGGAAATAACTTTTGAACTGAAATACAAGGTCCAGGATTATTGAAATAAATGCCACTAATGACATGTTGGGAAAATAAAACTACTTTCTGAAATAAAGCAGAGCATAAAATAAGTATGAAATCATAAGACACCTTCTATTGGCTTTCTTCATCATCTGGGAAAATCCACCAATGGATTCTTAAGGGATAGAAAGATGGAATATCTCTTTTTGTAACAGCTATAAAATTTCTTAGTTGTACATTGCCAAGAGTTAAGAATGGAAAGCTTCCAGAGATACAGCATTCTTTCCTCCCCACCCCCATCACTGAAAAGTGCTATATCCGACATCTTGAAATTTACTCAGAGAAACCCCACAAATAACTGAGGGAACGAAAACTATCCTCTTGAGAAACTAACTTACTTGCTATGCACTTATTACATGCACATAGTAACTTCAGATTTTAACTAGGTTTTACATAGCTCATATATTTTAATTCAACCATTTGTTAATTAGTATAATTAACAAGCACTTATTTCAGTTTCTATTTAGCCAACTCCATTAAACGAATAGAACAAACTTGGCTTAAATTAGGAGTGGGTATGTTCTGATTGACTTTGTAATTATCTCAGATTAAAAATACTTCATTAGATGTTATTCTCTTAAGCATTATTACTTGGAACTTGAGGATCTTATTATAAGACAATTATAAAAATATTTTATAGTTTACTTACTGTCAAATTACTCATGTGTTTGTTCTTTAAATGTTTATTGAGCACCCTTTATAAGTAGTGGAGATGCAGTGGTGAACACAATGGATGCAGTCTTGTCTTCAGAGGCACAGTTTGGTGGAGTCACAGACAGATCAATGTGTAATTAGAGTGTAATGTGTAAGTCCTGTGAATCTGGGAGGCAAAGGATGGTGTGGAGAGACTAGTAAAGAACCACAACCAGCTCCAATCTGGGGTCACGGAACGCCTCCCAGAGGAAATAAAATCCAAACTGAATCCTAAAGGATAAGCAGAATTTAGTCAAGCAAAGGGTGTTAGGGTAGAGAGAATTTCCTAGGCAGAGAGAACAGCATGTGCAAAAGCTGAGAGCCAGAACGAGAGTCTGAGAATAGGATTACGAACTGGTGGGTCAAAGTCTACAAACAATAAATGCTGGAGAGGATGCGGGGAAAAGGGAACCCTCTTACACTGTTGGTGGGAATGCAAACTAGTACAGCCACTATGGAGAACAGTGTGGAGATTTCTTAAAAACTGGAAATAGAACTGCCATATGACCCAGCAATCCCACTGCTGGGTATATACACCGAGTAAACCAGAATTGAAAGAGACACGTGTACCCCAATGTTCATCACAGCACTGTTTACAATAGCCAGTACATGGAAGCAACCTACATGTCCATCAGCAGACGAATGGATAAGACAGCTGTGGTACATATATACAATGGAATATTACTCAGCTATTAAAAGGAATGCATTTGAATCAATTATAATGAGGTGGATGAAACTGGAGCCTATTATACAGAGTGAAGTAAGTCAGAAAGAAAAACACCAATACAGTATATTAACGCATATATATGGAATTTAGAAAGATGGTCACAACGACCCTATATGTGAGATAGCAAAAGAGGCACAGATGTGAAGAACAGACTTTTGGACTCTGTGGGAGAAGGCGAGGGTGGGATGATTTGAGAGAATAGCATTGAAACATGTATATTATCATAAGTGAAATAGATTATCAGTCCAGGTTCGATGCATGAGACAGGGTGCTCAGGGCTGGTGCACTGGGATGACCCTGAGGGATGGGATGAGGAGGGAGGTGGAGGAGGGTTCAGGATGAGGAACATATGTATACCCATGGCTGATTCATGCCAATGTGTGGCAAAAACCACTACAATATTGTAAAGTAATTAGCCTCCAATTAAATAAAATTTGTAAATAAATGTTAAAGAGGAATTCTTTAAAATGTGAGCACTTTAGTTTCCTTTTATGCATCTACAATAGGCGACGAGAGGTAACTTTTAGGGCTTCCCAGCTAGCTCAGCTTGTAAGGAACCAGCCTGCTAATGCACGAGATGCCAAAGATGAAGGTTTGATTCCTGGGTGGGGAAGATCCCTGGAGAAGGAAATGGCAATCCAGTCCAGTATTCTTGCTTGCAAAATTCCATGAACAGAGGAGCCTGGTGGGCTAAGGTCCATGGGGTCATGAAGAGCTGGACATGACCCAGCACACACACGCACACATAGGTAACATTTATAGACTGAGCTACAGAAAAGGACCAATGACAAGGAAATGTATCATATTGAAAATAAACCATCACAGAAATGTGAGAGTTAAAGGGTCTCCAAAATCCACTCACAAAGTGATAAAAATAGGCTTTAAAATTAAGGGGCTTTTGGATGGGACTTCCCTGGCAATCCGGTGGTTAAGACTTTACCTTCCAATTCAGGGAGTGCAAATTCAATCCCTAGTTGGGGAGCTAAGATCCTACATGCCTTGAACCGCCCCCAAAAGCATAAAGCAGAAGCAATATTATAACAAATTTGATAAAGACTTTTTAAAAAATGGTCCACATCAAAGAAAAATCTTTAAGAGTTGGGGAGTGGGGCTTGGAGATTTTGGTGACTCATCTTCCCACCAAATAAGTTTGCTGTGACAGTGGCTTGTTCCTGCTTGCTCAAGGAGTCCCCTCTTTCCCATGTCTTCATTTTACAGAGAAAGGGAATAGAGAACAACTTGGCAAACAGTTATGTACTCAGCATCCTGGGGATTGTTTTTCTAAGTTTCACTTTATTTTTAATAGAATGGATTCCAAGATGTGATTTTTAAAAGGGGGCAAGGTTTAGTTATGTGGAATAAAGAGATTTTTATTTCTTGCAGAACACCAAGTCGTTTGGGGAGGCCAACCATATTATTGTTATACTAGAATATATTGCCACCTTTTATCAGCAGGCAGGCTCAGAAAAGAGTCATTTGGCTCAGAAGAAACTAGGTCTGAAGAAGACTGTGTTTGGTAATTTCAAATTCTGTTTTCTCACGGATGATGCAAAAAGTTCTTAAAGATACGGTAATTATTGCAGAATGATGGCTTCGGGCATTCAAAGCTATTCAAACAGTAAAATTCCATTATAAAAGATCACAATATGTGTGCTCAGTTGTGCTGCAGTTGAGAGCTTGTCCGTATAGTGTTGCTGCATCGTTCTTAACACTGAAGAACACCAAAGCAAAATGCAATAGGTCTAGGACTTGATGATGGCTTAAAACTGGGAGAAGAAAAATAAATGAATCAGGATGAGATCCAGAGTTCTGGGATGTGTGTGTGTGTGTGTGTGTATCGACATCAACAATAAGAATAGTTGACATTCATTGACTGCTATGTTCTAAGCACGTTTTAATTTTCTCAACAACCATACCAGGAAGGTATTGCCACATTTCATATGAGAAAACAGAGGCTGAGAAAAGCTGAGTTTGCTTGTTCAGGGTCACACAGATAGTTGTAAGGGTCAAAGCCAGGCCAGGAATCCTGGTCCGTCCAGGTGTAGAGGTTGTGCTTATGATCACTGGCTTCAGTGCCTCACAGTTGAGAGTGAGGGTAGCAAGGTGGGCGTCGTGGTCACTGACTGGGATGACAAATGAGGAAGGTGGGCGGGGCTAGCCTGTCTGCCCCGGGTTTGGGGAGGAGCTGGGGCTCCTGCCTCCACAGCAGCTGTCCCCCTCGCACTCTGCCATCCAGTTAGTCGCCCCCAACTTCTAGAGCTGCCTGGCTGAAGCATCCACCCCAGACCTTGTGGATCTTTCTTTTGTTGGTATCCCTTTTCTGAAGCGCTATCTGCCTCCACACACACTCCCCAGCCATTCCCTGCCCTCCTTCATGTCTAGACCCAAATTAGCAGAAGCTGGAGAAAGCTAGACTATCATAAGAGCTGGTTTGGAGGTGAAGAGACTATCCCAATTTCTTTTTCCACATAATCAAGCCTGGGAAATGTCATGCGGTCACGCACACGGGATTTTAACTGGGGACTGCTTTCACTGGTTCACCCCAGCAGCAGAGAATTTTCATTTCTCCCCCACTTTTTTTTTGGCTGAGCCACATGGCATGTGGGATCTTAGTTCCCTGACCAGGAATTGAACCCATGCCCCTGCAATGGAAGCATGGAGTCTTAACCACTGACCACCAGGGAAGTCTGAGAATTTTCATTTCTTAAAGGGATCTCTGCCTCTGGAGCGTATAATGTGCAGTTGAAAACCACAGAGAGCAACCCAGAAATAGCCAACAGAGGCTAAAGAAAAAATCAGTTCTGACTTCAGTTTCATATACAATAATATGCTCATACTTCATTTTTTAATGGGGAACACTTTCTCCATAGTGACCCTTGGTGGTTGGTTTCGTTATCTCTGGGCTAATGGTGTGATATTTGCTTTACGTCCATACTTGCTGTGTAAGAGTCCTGGGGTGCTGCTTCTATTAACCCTCAAACAGTCTATTCCACCTGCATTTCCTCCATCTGCCCCCACCCCCATAAAAACCAAAAACAGAGAAAGGACTGAGCCAGAAACAGTAACACGTTAGATTAAGCCGAAGGTGAGAATAAACACACAGCTTGAAAAGCACAAATTCCAAAGATAAAGAGAACCAGCAAGAAAGAGGCAAACAAACACAGACTCCAGGGATGCAGGGGCCCAGCAGGCACAGCGCCCCGTCCCTCTCACATGGCAGATGACAGTCAATACAGACCCGCAGTGGACACTGTCTGGTGGCTGCAGAGCCTTTGGACAAGAGACCAGAAGGGACTTGATGGAGAAGCTGATTTGAGCCTGAAAGAGGCACTGGTAGGGGAGGGAAGTCGGTCTGTGACGGGAGGCGGAGAGGCAGGGCCTGGCCCCAGTGGGAGCAAGGCAGCACTGGTCTCCCTCGTGGGGACCATGAAAGAGGACGCAGGAAGCCCAAAGCCAAAACGTCCTACATTCCTGACGCAAGGGCCCTTCCAGGAGATGCCACCACCTTTCAGTATCTACATACGCACCGCTAAATAAGCAGGGGCCTGTGGAGGCCCTGAGAGCCCATGGAGAGGACAGCTTTCCCACCTTCTCCCCTAAAGTTGCAGTGGGGATTGGGCTGGCTGCCTTCCAGAAGCTCGATCCTGTACAAGCCTGGCCCTGGGGACCATCTGTCTGTGGCTGGACAGGTCCCAGCCAGCTTAGTCACTTGTTGCTGAGAACCACTGCTGAGTGTGGTCCTGCCATGGTGGCCTCTAATTGTCACTGCTGTACTGAAGGGTGCCGAGGTCCAGCGCCGGTGGATCCAGGGTAATTCGAAGGGGAGACGGAATCGGTGTCCTAGGAAAAAACTTATTTAATTACAGATATAAAGAGAGATTAGAAAGGAATAATGTAGTAGGAAAGTTAGTGGAGAAAAAGGGGCTGAATAACTTGGTTTACGTGGAATACCAATCACCACCTACGTAGGCCACAGGCGTCTTTCCGTTCTCCCAAAGGAGAGGAGGCACTGAGGCCTCCCCAGTCCAATCTTAGAAGCCCAGGCATAATTAGCAGGCTTGGTGAATACCCACATTCCAGATGGGAATTCAGCCAGAAAAATGGGGAGCAAGAAAGAAACGACATGGAGGAATCATGTTTCTTTCCAGAAACTGATCTGATTCCTTTATTTTTAGGTTTGCTTATATACTTTTTGTAGGGATGAATACAGAGTCACGTGGGGGTCAGCAGACCTGACCCTTGTCAAAATCAGGTGCTTCATGTAAAATTATACCAAGGTCTTATGGGTTTTACATCATTTTATGGCCCTTTCTGATAATGGTCAGTCAACCAGAAAACTTATTTTTTCCAGGGATGAATTTTCTTAAACCAGGTGCCACCCTCCAAATAAAGTTACATTCCTATAGGGTGAGGGTGTAGTGGGTTGCAATCAAGAAAGAAATTTACTTAGCCTAAGGTTTAACATGATTAATCCTAAAGGTTAATACTTATTTCTCCTATATGCTAGTTATATTCATTATAAGGGCAAGCAATATGGAGATTTAGCAGCAAACATCAACCCAACAAATGAAAACCCTTCACCAGTGTTCCCCTTAAGATCTATTTAGTCTTAAGATAGTGATAAAGTTACATTTTTGCATAGCAAGGACACAATGATTTATAACAAAGTACAGTGAACTATAACAGAGAAAATTCATTAACTCAAAAAGTCTAGTATTGCTAACATCAAAACTACTATATCTCCTTTTCTATGCTCCAAATACATTGATTAATATATTCCCAGGTGCCTAAGGATATGGTGGCAATCATTGACTCAACAATGAGAAAAGTGCTATGCTAAATAAGACTTTCAAAATACTCCAAACTCTCTGTGCTGTTTATGGTTGAAAGGTAGTAAACAATCATGTGCTTGGCAGAAGTATGGATAATCCTGTCACACAAGCTAGTTGGCCAGCAGAGAGGTTTGACTTGAGACACTCTTGTCACACCCAGGGCAGGGAATTAGCACAACAAATGAAAAACCCTTCACCAATATAATTTCTAATCAACCCACTATATTATACTAATAATTTTGTAACTTCTGAAAAGAATCTGTATATAGAAAGTATAAAGCATCTCGTGCCTCTCATGGTTGGGAGGCTGTAAACAATCACATGAGGCCGGACGAACCTGATCAGGCAGGCTAGAGAACCTTCAGAGGAGTTTGTAAGTTGAAACACTCTTGTCACGCTCAGGAATTTTTATTAAGTGGAACTGCAAGTTAACTCCTTCTCCGAGAGAAATGGTGATGGGAGAGAGCCCCCTGTAAAGTCAGAGGTGTAGGTGAGAGCATAAAACAGACTCTGGTTTTGGGGGTAGATGCTTGGGAACTGGGGGTTTCCTGAGGCTCGATCCCGCCTTGCGTATGCCAAAGCCTCCTTCCTCATGACTTTTGCCATGAGCAGAGTTCCTCACGCTGGCTCCCAGCAGAAGGGGAGGTGTCTTCACCAGCTATGGTTCCCAGTGGGGACAGTAATGGCGAACAACTTAGGAACGAAAGGTCCAGATGCTCCTCTACCTGCCGTGTAGGTTGGGGGTGACCAACAAGCCTCATCCTGGAGCCTGTAGATTTCCTTTGTAAAAAAACAAAACAAAACACAACACTGTATTTATTTATTTTGGCTGCACTGTGTCTTTGCTGCTACATGCAGGCTTTCTCTAATTGCAGTGAGCAGGGGCTACTCTCTAGTTGTGATGCTCGGGCATCTCACTGCAGGGGCTTCTCTTCTTGCGGAGTACGGGCTCTAGGCACACGGGCCTCAGAAGCTATGGCTCCTGGGCTCTAGACAGGCTCCAGAGTTGTGACGCACAGGCTTAGTTACCCCAAGGTGAGATCTTCCTGGACCAGAGATCTAATCCATGTCCCCTGCATTGGCAGGAGGATTCTTCATCACTGTACTACCAGGGAAGTCCTAGATTTCCTTTTAAACTGTCTTAGGAAGCTGCAGGAGGAAAAACAACGCAGGAGATCGCTGTTTACCAGGTATTCATCTCAGAAGGTTTTCACTGCTCAGCCTGTTCAAGTCCCCTTGGCCTTGGGCTTCCTAACATTTGTGGGGCGCCTTACCATTTGCAAAGCACTTAAACACGTCTTTCTTTAGTCCCTGGGTCAATATGATCCCCTGGAGAAGAGAATGGCCACTCACTCTGGTATTCTTACCTGGAGGATCCCATGCTCGGAGGAGCTCAGCAGGCTACAGAACATGGGGTCACAAAGACTTAGACACGACTGAGTGACTAACACTTTAGTCTCTTGACTCCTTGGAGAGCGAGACAGATGAGGGATTGGGGCCTCAGAGAGGCTGAATCAGTGGCTCAAGGTCACACAGCGCTGAGCAGCCAGCAGGATGCCTCCCCCAGGTTCCGATGCTGGAGGCATCCTGTCCCATGAGCTGTGCCGCCTCTAGCCACTCTCCCGGCACAGTCATGCGTCAGCATTCTAATCAGCTGCCAAAAACTCAGTATGGAGCCTCTGCCCTTAAAATTGTCTTTTATATTCTTAATCTTGTAGATTAGCTTTGTTTAAGCCATTAGCATATTTCATCATCTCTAATATATGGAAATTAGTGTTTTCATCTGGCTCATTAATCGCTGCTTCTTCCCATAGAAGCCAGAGTTACTGGAAACAATATTACATAAAGACCAGAACACCTCACATTCTTGAGATGAGCTGGGCGGGGGGGTGGCGGTGAGCTAGCCATGATTATCCACTCTGATTCTGCCTCGACGCCTAAATGACAGTCTTTAAAGGGGTGAATTTCAATGACTAATCTGCTGAGGCTTGGCTCTGCTGTTTAGCATGAGAGCATAGCTTTATCCAGCTTTTCAGCTCATCACTATTACTGCATGGAAAAATACAGTAAATAGAGATGCTTGGATATTAACAAGCAGTTGATTATTAAAATTCTGAATTTTAAAGACTTTTAAAAATAATCTAGGGGGTGGGACAGGGTGGGAATGAGTGTGTATCTTTCTGTGATTTCTCTCTTCTGTGTCGGCAGCTGGCCTGTGCAGACCCCTCTGCCCTGCAACCAACCCTCTAATCTACATGGAGCGTTCACCTGCCCCTTGGGAAACGTGATGGGAAACATGATGGCCATGTCTTCACCACAGCACCCTTGGGATGGGGCGAGGACTTCCAGTGGGTGTAATGGTGTAACCACAGGCCTCCAAGTTTGAGCTGGTTTCACTGAGGAAGTGCCCTGTTCAAGCTGAGGCCTGAACTCAGTGCTCCCACAGAGAGGAGAAGCTGATCCAGTATTGTCATCCCTGTATTAGTTCGTAAGGCTGCTTGGCCGCATGCTTGGTAAGCTTAAAATAACAGTAATTTAGGCACTTCCCTGGTGATCTGGGGGCTTCCCAGGTGGCGCTGTGGTAAAGAATCTGCCGGCAATGCAGGAGACCTAGGTTCGATTGATCCTCTAGGTTGGGAAGATCCTCTTGAGAAGGGCGTGGCAACCCACGCCAGTATTCTTGCCTAGAGAATCCCACGGACAGAGGAGTCTGGCTGGCTACAGTCCATGGGGTCGCAGAGAATCAGACACAGCTGAACACACACTGGCGATCTGGTGGCTGACTCTGCTCCCAATGCCGGGGGCCTTGTTTCATCCCTGGTCAGGGAAGTAGAACCCACAGGCCACAAGGAAGAGTTCACACGCTACAACAAAGAGTCTGCTGCAACTAAGACCTGGTACAGTCAAATTAATTAATTAATTGATTTTTAAAGTAATTTATCATCTCACAATTCTGAAAGCCAGGAGTCTGAGATCAAGGTGTGATCTGAAGGCTCACCTGCCTCAATTCAGTCCTGCTTCCAAGAGAATGCAGTGAAACTAGAGCCCAGCCCTCCTTGTGTTCCCTTACAGCCATTCAGAGGCCACACAGGGTCACGGAGGTAGCAACGTGAGAATCACAGTTTGGGGGATCAGACTGCAAGAATTTGAGTCCAGGCTCTGCCTGTTCTGAGCCCTGCAGCCCTGGGCCTGCTACTCAAGCTTCCTGAGCCTCTGCTCCTTCACCTGCCCAGTTAAGTTCAGTTGCTCAGTCATGTTCGACTCTTTGCAACCCCATGGACTGCAGCACGCCAGGCTTCCCTGTCCATCACCAACTCCTGGAGCTTACTCAAGCTCATGTCCATCAAGTGGGTGATGCCATCCAACCATCTCACCCTCTGTTGTCCCCTTCTCATCCCGCCTTCAATCTTTCCTAGCATCAGAGTTTTTCTAATGAGTCAGTTCTTCGTATCAGGTGGCCAAAGTACTGGAGTTTCAGCTTCAGCATCAGTCCTTCCAATGAATGTTCAGGACTGATTCCTTTAGGATTGACCTTTAGGATATCCTCGCAGTCCAAGGAACTCTCAAGAGTCTTCTCCAACACCACAGTTCAAAAGCATCAATTCTGTGCTATCTGTCTTTATAGTTCAACTCTCATATACATACATGACTACTGGAAAAACCATAGCTTTGACTAGACTGACCTTTGTTGGCAAAGTAATGTCTCTGCTTTTTAATATGCTGTCGAGGTTGGTCATAGCTTTTCTTCCAAGGAGCAAATGTCTTTTAATTTCATGGCTGCAGTCACCATCTGCAGTGATTTTGGAGCCCCCAAAATTAAGTCTCTCACTGTTTCCATTTTTTCCTCATCTATTTGCCATGAAGTGATGGGACTGGATGCCATGATCTTAGTTTTCTGAATGTTGAGTTTTAAGCCAACTTTTTCACTCTCCTCTTTCACTTTCATTAAGAGGCTCTTTAGTTCTTCCTTTTCTGCCATAATGGTGTTGTCATCTGCATAGCTGAAGTTATTGATGTTTCTCTGAGCAATCTTGATTCCAGCTTGTGCTTCATCCAGTCTGGCATTTCACATGATATGTATTCTGCATATAAGTTAAATAAACAGGGTGACAATATACAGCCGTGACATGCTCCTTTCCTGATCTGGAACCAGTCTGTTGTTCCATGTCCAGTCCTAAGTGTTCCTTCTTGACCTGTGTACAGATTTCTCAGGAGGCAGGTCAGGTGGTCTGGTGTTCCCATCTCTTTAAGAATTTTCCACAGTTTGTTGTGATCCACACAGTCAAAGGCTTTGGTGTAGTCAATAAAGCGGAAGTAGATGTTTCATTGCATATCATGAGTTGTTAGCACTCATCTCACCTGGCTATTGTGAGAATTAAATGAAAACATGTCTACAAGACGCTTTGTACATAGTAGATGCTCAATCAGTGTTAGCTCTCTTCTTCCATCTCAATGTTTCCCACATACCTTACACAGTCCTTGGATTTGGGTGGTGACCTGATATTATCATATAAACAATTCTGCAACAAATATGTACTTCTCAAGCTGAACTTGTGTTTCAGTTAGTTGGCAATGAGAAGCATTTTTCAGTGTCTGGGTTTTAAGAATCCACTAAGAGGTACCCAGCCAGCTGGTGGGCTGCCTTCTTTGAAATGAACACAGGTCCAGCGCCGGGCCTGGCAATGGTTGACTGTCACAGTGTCTCTCCAGGTCCCATGTTGCGTGGGCCTTTGTGTCTGCTGTACGGAAATCAATTGCCTTGTTCCCAGGAGCCTGCACACGCAGGAGCAGCATTCAGGAGAGAACAGCTACCCTGGAACACGCGCCTCTCTGCTCAGTGGCTCCAGCTGACCCTGGTTCCCCCGTCACTGCCTCTGGCAGGTGAGACTGTACGCTGCTGCAAAATGACACTCATGGGAGGGCTGCCCCTTGCCGAGGTCACCACTGTCTCAGTTTCTGGAGGTTCAAAAATCGTGGCTTATCCGCTTTTCCAGAAGTACTCAAGCCAGAGGAGACTGGTTTGTAACAACTCAAATCGGAAGAGACCCTTATGAGCTGGGTCGTTCTTTGGCACCAGACTTCAAGTGTTTATTCATTCACTCGTTCAACAAACATCTACAGAGGGCCAGGCACTTTCCCGCATTAACTCAATTCTTAATCCCAAGAGTTCTCATTATCCTTCCTCTCACAGGTGGGAAACTGAGGTTGGGAAAGAGGAAGTCATTTCCCCAGATGCCTGCCCTTTTAGGAGTTCAGGATAGAGACAGGAAAGAACACGGGATCCAGAGAGAAAAGCAGTAGGGAGATGAGGCTGGTGAGGCAGACTGGGGCCTGGTTATAAGCCTGGGGTAATGGAGTGTCCATTCAGGAAACAATACACCAGTATCCCCGTGACTGTCAGTGCAGAGACAAGAAATCATGTGGGGTTAGAACGCTTGCCCGTGGGTGCCTCTGTGGCCCAGCATCTTCCCATCTCTTCTTCAGGGTACCTTTAGCTAACCACACCTGCGCCCTCCTCCAGAAAGTGTTTCCTTATCAACATTCTTATAGCCAGTGTACTAATCAGGTCTTGCTCAGTTATGCTGTGATCACAGACAACCCAGATTCTCTGTGGCTTACGAACACCACAGCATATTTCTCTCTCAAGTTAAACCCCTGGTCAGCCAAGGCTCTTCTCCATGGCATCTTCCTTCTGGGATCCAGAATGAAGCAACAGCCCCTCCCTGTGATGTGCTGAAGAAGAAGGGTGTAACCACACAAAGAAGCAGGTTATTTACCTTTATGGTCTGTTGTTCATTGCTATTCAGCCGCTAACTCATATCTGACTCTTTGTAACCCCTTGAGCTGTAGCACGCCAGGCTTCCGTGTCCTTCACTATCTCCTGGAGTTTTGCTCAAACTCATGTCCATTGAGTTACTGATGCCATCCAACCATCTCATCCTCTGCCGCCCTCTTCTCCTCCTGCCTTAAGTCCTTCCCAGCATCAAGGTCTGATGAGTCGACTCCTCACATCAGGTGGCCAAAGTATTGGAGCTTCAGCTTTAACATCACTCCTGTGAATACACAGGGTCTGGTTTGATCTGCTTTCTGTCCAAGGGACTCTCAAGAGTCTTCTCTAGCACCACAGTTTGAGAGCATCAGTTCTTCAGCACTCAGCCTTCTTTATGGTCCAACTCTCACATCCATACATGACCACCAGAAAAGTCATAGCTTTGACTATATGGACCTTTGTTGGCAAAATGACGTCTCTGCTTTTTTAATACTGTGTCTAGGTTTGTCATAGCTTTTCTTCCAAGAAGCAAGTGTCTTTTAATTTCACGGCTGCAGTCACAGTCCACAGAGATTTTGGATCTGAGGAAAATAAAATTTGCCACTGTTTCCACTTTTTCCCCATCTATTTACCATGAAGTGATGGGACTGGCTGAATAAGTTATTTACTATGGTCTCGTTTACACTATGGAAATAATATTAATTCTCTCTCAACGAGACTCCTATAAAGACTGAATGAAATACAGTACAATTGTATGGAAGCATGGTGCACTGTCAATTTGCTTACAACTTTGTGGTGCCAAGCACAGTGCCTGACACAAAGAGCCGGCTCAAGAGTTCTATGTGGAACTTTATTCATCAGTGAATGTTTACCGAGCACTTTCTGTCTGTCAGGTGCTATTCTAGGAGAGATCTTGGGATCTAGAGGAGAACGAGACAGGCAGGATTCCTGTTGTCATGGACCTGATAGCCCAGTTAGTGAGCACAGACAATAAAGAACTAAGTCAGAATTCCAGAGAGTGGTAGGAGTTGTAAAGAAAATAGAGCAGAATGGATAAAAACAGGTCGAAAAATGAATAACACTCATCGAGAAAGACCCCTCCCAAGAGGTAAATTTGAGCTGAGACCCATTGAACGAGAAGGAGCGACTCGTGAAAAAAAAAAAAAATCAGGAACCAGCATCCTGAACAGAAGGAGGAGGGCATGGGCAAAGGCCCCAAGGCAGAGATGAGCTCGGCTGTCTAAGGAACACAAGGAAGCCAGTCAGGCCAGCGCATTCTGAGTGCAGGGGGCACCCACTCCGAAGGCAGCCAGGAAGAGGCAGGGACTTCTGCCCCTCTTCTCGTGCCCTTCCAGGGTCGCCAGAACCTCGCCCAGCGCCTGGGGCACAGCCAGAGTCTAGGAAGCATCTCTTCAAGAAAGAGCAGTGAGCAGGATGGATCGACAGCCCCACAGAGGCAGGGCTCCGCCCCTGGCGGGGGCTGCAGACGCTCCGCCCGTTCTTTCCTTTTGATTCTCCTCCGTGGTTCCTCCCTGGCCCCTAGAAACTTCTTTCAGTGCAGCATCACCCCATGACATGTTACAATTTCCAAAATTATAGCTTTCTGATGACCTAGAGATGTACTTCATTCTTATAAATAAGCTCTCCCCAAACCACAGTGTGGGATGGGCCGGAACGAATCCCATCCGCTGTGACTGCTGTCAGCTCTGCCCCAAACCATGGCAGCCACTGACCCTGGCCTGGATTTATGGGTGATTTTGCTTGGGGAACCTGGCTCTCACTCCCCACAAACAGTGGAGTCACATAGTGCGCATGTTTAACTCCACCTCCATACTTCAGCTATGCCCGCTTGCAGAAGAGAAGGAGCCAGTAACAAGTAACACGGTGAACTCCGGGCCGCAGGACGATCCGGGATAGGAAAGGAGACTCAGCCGTTCCCTGAGTGCGCCAGCGCTCTCGCGGTGAGAGCATCTTTCCTTCCGTGGTCCTGGAGATCTTAGCGCTGAAAGATCTGGGGGAGCTGAAGGTACCTGGCTCCTATAAAGCGATCATACTCGGTGCCAGCATGGAGGGCACCTGGGCCAAGCTGGCCAGCTGTAAGCCAGGACGTCACCCTCCCAGGGAGGCCTTAACGGGGGTGGGGAGTTGCCATACAAGCGATTCCACTGTCTGTGCTCACTTCAGAGCAAAGCTCGGAGCTACTTGTGCAGGGATGGCTCTGGAGGAGGCCTGTGTTCTGGGTTAAGCATCAGAAGACCAGACTCTGGCCCTGGCTGGCCCCTGAGCTGGTGACCTGCTCCCCAGGTGTAAGACAAAGGCCTTGGGGTGGATGGTCTCGGCACATCCCCACCCTTACTCTGACATTGCATGATCCTGAAGGGGGCGCCACTGTGGGACTATGTATGGAGCACTGACGAGAATTTCTGGGGAGGGATGGTGAGCAGAAGCCACCCCTGGGTTGAAGGAGTCATGGAGAGGACACCCGCTGGCCCTTCCCAAGCCTGACCGGAGGCTTAGCTTCCACCAGGAAGGTATCAGTCCATTGAGGAACCCTTTCCAGAGGGGCCATGCCCTGGGAACAGGCTGATGCCAGAAATCAGCTGACCTCCTGGTCCAGGGCATCACCTTGGGGGGCCTCTTTAGCATCAGACGCCCCAGAGACAGCAAAGGGATGCACTGAGGGGAGCAGTCGGGAAAGCGGAGCCAGGCCCCGACCTAGCTAGAAAGTGTCTCACACGGCCCCTCCCATCAGAGGCCTCAAGGCGAGTGGGCATTGGAGCAGGCAGGGGCATTGAGGAGGAGGCTTCAAGTTTCCCAGCACCCCAAGTCCAGGTTGCCTAGTGACGAAGCAAAGAAGGCTGCAAGGGCGCAGGGAGTGATTGAGCAGGCGGCCCAGGATGAGGAGCTGAGGAAGCTAGAGGCCCCAGCAGGAAGCTGAGCCTGGGCTGACCAAGAACCTGGCAGACAGGGGCCTGGGCAGGAACCAGGGTTTCCTGAGGGCCCGGCACGTGCAGGGCTGTGGACAAGCCTGTGCCAGGGACAGAGCTGTGAAGGGATGAAACATTGATGTGAGGATGATTCTTGGGGTCATGGGCGCACATGGGGCAGCCTCTGAATGGACCTACAGGCCAGGAACCCGATGCAAACAGCCAAAAGCGATCATCAGGAATTCTCCCTTTAACCTTGACATCTCTAAGGCTGGTGCAGCTTGTGTTCTGAGCAGGACGTATGTGGATCCTCTCTGCCCTTCACAGCCCACTCCTTTCCTGGGCTGTCCCTCTGCCAGAGCCCCAGCACCCCAGCTCTGTGAGCCCCGCCCAGTCTCTCCCGAGCTCCAGAAAGGGGACGGAGGCCCTCCAGTGCTGGGTGAGCCAGGGCCCACATGGAACCAGGGGACACACGGGGCTGAGAAGGCTTGCGCCAGAGCTGCAGTGGGAGAGGGAGGAAGAGGTGGAAATTAGTCACAGTCACACACCGAACTCTGCAAACCGGGTCTTACCTTCCCCATGTTGTGGTGAGGAAATTAGGCTCCTGTGACTTAAGGAACTGCCCAAGAACACAGCCAAGTACAAGTCAGGGGCTGGATTTGAACGCAGATCTGCTTGAGTCCAAAGAAGTGTTCTTACAATGCAAGACACCGCACTTCCCGTCAGAGAAGTGCAAAGAGAAAGAACCCAGAGCTGGTGTGGTGTGTGTGTGTGTGTGTGTGTGTGTGTGTGTGTCTCCAGGGCAGGGGTGGGGTGGTAGGGGAGAGTGGAGATAAGAAGATGCTATCAGCTGGAAAGGGGAAAGGAAAAGAAGCAACGCAGAGGGAGAGAATAGAGAAACACGGTTGCCAGCGTGGAACTCAAGGACAGACCTTTGGAAATTTTAGAAGTTGTCAGATCTTTCTTGATGTTTTTTCTATCCAACTGGTGGCATAACTTTGGGAGAGTGCCAGGGACAGAAAAATGGAGACAATTAAATGATTCCCCCCTCCCCCCACCGACTGTTTTCCCAGAAACCTCTCCATCACCCCTGCAGGGCCCTGGGGCCCCAGGAACGGCTTAAAAGGCACAGTGTTCGGTCACATTGTAAAGACCCGTTGCCTTCCATTCGTAGCTGTGCATGACAATGTTTGCAGTCAAGCTCCGGGGCCCAAGTCTATTAAAATTCTGATGGTTCTGTGGCTTTGGGATTGGCTAATGATAGAAACTTCCACGGAGGAAGAAAAACTCTAATGACAGTCAGTACGGCAGAAGCCAAATGCAGCGAGCTCGGCCGCAGCGCAGGGTCCACTCAGAGCCTTCTGCCCTGACCGGAAGAGCGCGCCTCCCACCACTTGGGTTCATGGTCATGGCTGATTCTGAGATGTTGTGAAAGACAGGTGTGTGCTGTCTGCTCAGTCGTGTCCAGCTCTTTGCAACCCCGTGGACTGTAGCCCACCAGGCTCCTCTGTCCATGGGATTTTCCAGGCAAAAATACTGGAGTAGGTTGCTATTTCCTCCTCTGATAATGTTTATTAATATCACTAATAACAACAATAATAATACATTAGTAGCTTACATTTGTATTTTACATGAGGAATTTACATCTGCAGAGAATTTGATGTTTAACAAAGTACATCTCATACACTTCTCTCCATCCTAATAATAACCTAGGAAGCAAGTGGTGGGGCGAACACTGTGGAATCAGATATGCCTTGTCCTGCCCTCCCTGCCGCAGGGCAAAACTGCACCTTCCCCTCCCCTGGAGGTTAGGTGTGGCTGTGTCACTTAAAACCTGGCTAAAGCCTTTATGTTCTGAGTCACCTGTTCCCTGCCACAGCAACACTGCAGAGTCCCTAGCCAGCAAGCATTGGGTTGGTACAGATAGAGGTAACCTCGTAGCATCTCACCAAATTGATGCTGAATACTTAGCCTCTGTGCACTGGTGCTGAATTGAAGCTCAGAGTTTGGGGTGAAGCATAAAAGGATAGTTATTGCTTTGCCAGGAAAAGGGGTATACAGCAGGCTCCTGCCTCTCAAAACGGTGTGTGCCAACCTGGGAGGACTGAGAGAGGAGCTTCCTAGCAATGATTGGAGGCTGGGGTCTGCTAATCAGGATGAGGGAGTGTGCAGGGCCTGCACGCCTTTCACGGTCTTCTCTGGAATGAAGAATGCTAGCACCTTCCCTCTGTTGGGGATTTTCATTCGGTAAAGAACTCCAAGGTATTTTTATGTGTATCCCTTGAGGCAGAACCAGGATAGTACCTCAAGGCTGCAGCGCCGTTTCCTGGCTGTTCCTCCCTTGTCTCTGCATCCCCTCCCTTCCCTGATTAGTGGTTGTTCAAATCTACCCTTTGGAACTCAGGGAAGATCACGGAGTTGGAAGGCTATTCCTAACGAACAAGAAATGGGGTGAAAGAAAAGCTTCTGTGCCCAGCGTCCTGCTTGGTTTCAATACTGACTGGAGCAGAAATTAGCCCCATCTCCAAAATAAGCAAATGAAAACATGCTTCCCTAAGGCCTCCTAGATACCAGCAGGCGATGGATCTTCGGTTTCCTGTTCCTTCTTGGCCATCAGGGAGGGCAAGCATTGAATCCAGCCTGAGTGTTAGAACGGATGACCTTGGGCAAGCTTAGCCTCTGTGGGTGCTGCTTTGCTCCTCTGAGAAACAGAAATGATGGATGCAGGACGGTTGGGAGAACGTGATCAGACACCATCACAGGGAGCGCTTGGCTGTAATGAGTGCCCTCCCCACTCCCCCAGTGTGTATCTCGAGGGGACTCAGGCACCTCGGGGAGTCTGAAGTTGACTCAGGGCTCCCCAGATGCCCTCCTCGAATGGCTGCCCCTTCCGCCCTCAACTGAGTCGAGTTTTTATTCCTGTCTGGGCTCGGAATCCAGAAGCTGTCTCATGAATAGCTAGAACAGTTTTCATTTCAAAACGTCCCATTGTCCGGGAACAATGGTGTGAGGCAGAGCTGAGCTGCTCCTGAGAAGGAGCGGTGGAAGGCATCTGGGAACAGTGGCACCTCTGAGCGGCACCAGGTGTCGGCAGGAAGGACCCTGCAATTAATTTTTAAATTTGCTATTATCATGCATTTAGGCAGTACACTGGCATTTCACTTGGTTTTGACCTTTCAAAATGTTACAAGCAATGTCAGTCTTTCTCCAGTGTTGAAGGACACTGCCCCAGAGGCTATAAAAACCTCAGCTTCATGGACTGGCAAGCTTCCTTTTTAAAGTTTTCTCTCGTTTCCCTTTATTTTACTTGTCATCTACATAAAGCAAATCGCACACACACACCCTTTGTTTTCTGGACATGAGGTGTGTGCTTCCATCCCTTCATTTCCATTCCCCAAGTGGCTGTCACACCTTTTTTTTTTTTTTTTTTTTTTTGGTGATAGAATATACATAACATAAAATTTAGCATGTTAGCTGTTTTTAAGGGTCAAGTTCAGAGGTGCTAAGTACATTCACATGGTTGTTTAGCCATCACCACCATCCATCTCCTGAACTTTTTCATCTTTCCAAACTGAAACTCTGTGCCCATCAAACACTAATTCCCCATCCTCCCTGCCCGCAGCCCCTAACACCTACCCTTCTTTCTACTTTCTATCTATGAACTTGACTCCTCCACATACCACATGTGAGTGGAATCATAAAAGATTTATCTTTTATGACTGTCGTGTTTCACTTAGCAAACTGTCTTCAAGGTTTGTTCATGTTGTAGCATATGTCAGAATTTCCTCCCTTTTAAAGGCTGAATAATATTCCATTTATGGATAGACCACACATTTTTTAAATGGTGAAAGATCCTTGATGGTTCGTAGTTATACCCTGTATCTCAGTGTGGAAAATGTTGTCTCCACACCTTATTTCATTTGATCCCCCAGCAGTGTTTGGAGATGGATGTGACTAGTCCATCTCAGACATGAGGAACCAAGTCTCAAAGAAGCTCAGGCACTGCCCCAGGCAGTTCACGAGTGGACGCCAGGGCCTTGGACCCACGGCTCCCTCCCACCTCCACCCACGACACCCTGGTCTCAAATGTTAGAAGCAGAACTTATACTTTGTTTGTGCTTATGTTCACTTTCCCGTTTTATTTCACTCTTCACATATACTCACGAACCTGATGTTCAAGCAGGGGTTCAGACAAGGTCGGGGTGGGAACAGGGTCTCATCTCAAAAACCCTTTGCAAAAGAAGAAGGAAAAGAAAAACCTCGCCCCAATCCCAGTACCCCAGCTATGACCCGCCGAGTCTAACTTCTACCCCATTTATAGGAGATCATGATGGCTGTGGGGGACACAGCAGCAGGACACCTCTTATTTGCATTTAAAAACCACGCAGGTGAGACCGGGTCAAGCTGGAGCAAAACCACACGAGGCTGGGCCAGGGAAGCCGGGGAGGTGACAGCCGCGGCTCTTGGCCGGGCTCCTGGGGCTGCAGGTCCTCTACAGGGGCCTGTCCCATGTCTGACAACAACCCACAGCCGGAGCATCTGCCCCCAGGGTGGAGACGGTTGCTCACACAGGCAGGAAGCAACGCGGGTAAGTGTAGCCCCGAAATCCACGTTGTCCTGCCTCATTCTTGGCCCACCTCTGCCAGGTTGAAGGAAGGAAAGCGAGACCACTCTGCACGTGTGGCTTCTGGGTGGGGGACCCATGACAGCGCTCAGCCGGGGGCTCCTTCCACGGCTGCCACCACGGCAAGGCCTGGAGACCCTCCTCAGAGACGGGACACCAAAGGTCGTACCCCACCCCACCTCTCCACCTCCCCATCTCCCTACCCGCCACCCCACCCTCTGCACCCTCTCTGGATCACCTTCAGGCCAGGAGGTGTCAGCGGCGTTCCTTAGCGCTGAGATATTTCTTCACTCATTTTCAATAAAGCATGGGCATTTCCTGAGTTGCTGCTTCTAAGTGCTGGGCTCAAAGCGAAGCCCCAAGACCCCAAGAGGAAGATGACCTTGTCTGTGACCTTGAGGGCAGACAGCCTCCACCCGGTCACCACCATACAATGAAGTGTTCTGGAGGCAGACGTGTGGTGCTGGGTCAGGGGCAAATTCTCCCAGAGAAGGGGGAGGCCCGGTGCAGAAGAGATGTTATTGAGCCAGGTCTTCGGGGGCTGAGCCCACCAGGTAGGAGATGGGGGTCCACGCTCCACAAAGGGCACAGGCTATGCAAAATGAGCGGAACGTCCACAGAGAAGGGCCGGATGGTGAGTGACAGGAGATGTTCTGGGAAGCAGCGGATGCACTGTCTGTTAAAACCCTGAAGTCAAGGAACCCAGGAGGTTCCTTGATCTTGCAGGCAGTGTGGAGCCGGGAGATGTCTATTGCAAGGTAGGAGTGGGTGGTGGGGGAGTCAGGGGCCAGTTGGCGCCTGATGGACAGGCACAGGGGAGCTGGGTGGGAAGGAATGGGAACACTACTGCCCTCCCTCAGGGCAAACGGGGGTGCAGGGACAGAAGATTGTCACATCAGAGAGCCTTCTGAGGAGCAGATGTGTCCTTGGAGGCTTCAGGCCCTCAGAGCAGCATGTCTGTTAATAGCTGCCTTGCATCAGGATTGAAGAGCCTCCTGCACCCAGCTCACTGAGGGCTGGCTGGCTACGCCTGTAAGATGCCCCCGCGACTACACAGTGGGGAATCGGAGGCTTCAAATGAGGCAGAAAGGCCTGACTGGCTGGCCCAGGCCTCCAAGGGTGCTTCAGGGTGTCATGAGGCCCGTGGGGACATTACCCACCCCCGACCAGCCTGTAGAGGAGCCTGAAATGTCACTAGAGGCTCACTTCTCTGACATCAGGTCTTTTCTTCCCAGGCCCCAGCTTGAGAGATGCCATTCAGCTTCAGTCCAGTTCAGTCGCTCTGTCATGTCCGACTCTTTGTGACCTCATGGACTGCAGCACACCAGGCATCCCTGTCCATCACCAACTCCTGGAGCTTGCTCAAACTCATATCCATCGAGTCAGTGAGCCTCAGTTTCTATAAGGAACTGACCACTTTCCTTAATAATAAGACCTACATCCTCCAAGGTTGGCAGCAAAGGGATACTTGCAGGGTGGGCAGCTCTCCACGGTTCATTGATCCCTACTGCCAGCCAGGTGAGCACGTGCCCCTCTCAATGCTCTGCTGAGAGGTGGGCACTGCCCGTGAACCCAGAGACTGGACTTGGGGGCCAGCAGAAGAGCAAATATGACTCTGCAAGGACAATGAATGGACACACAGCAGGCCAGTCTCTGGGTTCAGGAGCCTTGTTCTGCTTGAATAAGTTCCAGAGGAAAAGAGCACACGAGGTGGTGACCCTGAGCTGGCTCCCAGGGGGACCAAGGTCCCATCATATGCCTCTCTTACACAATGACTTCACGTGGGTAGCTTGAAATCAGCCATAGTGGAATTATTTATGAAAACTGGCCAGCACTACACAGCAGGGCTTTTTTTTCTCCCAAAAAGCTGGTGGTTAAACATTTATTAGCATTTATTAACTGGTTTTTTAACATGCCCACCTCATGACCCAGAAATTCCACCTCTTGGTGAAAAGTAAGAGAAAAGAGTCCACCCATCCAAAGACAAGGGCAAAAATGTTTTACCTGCCACATTTGTAATAAAGTCACATTCATAAATAAAGAGTAGAAATGGGCTAATGTCCATTGGGAGGAGAATGGGTAAACTGAGTCACAATTATACAGTGGATACACCTCTGAGAGAGAGATGAGCATTTAATACATGACACAAAACAGCATGGATGAATCTCACAGATACCATGTTAAATGGAAGAAGTCAGAAGCAAAAGACTACGTCGTATGATTCCATTTATGTGAAGTTCAAGAATGGGCAAAACTGGTATAGAATAAAAGAGATCAGAATACCGATTGCCTCAGTGGGGGAGGAGCTAGAACTGAGTGCGAAGGGGCAAGGGGCCTCTTCTGTATCTCGGTGTAGATGACCATACACAAGGGCACACACACAGAAAACCAAACCAAGCTGTTGTTGTTCAGTGCTTAAGTCATGTTCGAATTTTTGTGACCCCATGAGCTATAGCACGCCAGGCTTCCTTATCCTTAGCCATCTCAGAATTTGCTCAAACTCACGTCCATTGAGTCGGTGATGCCATCCAACCATCTCATCCTCTGTCACCCCTTTCTCCTCCTGCCCTCCATCTTTCCCAGCATCAGGGTCTTTTCCAGTGAGTTGGCTCTTTGCATCAGGTGGCCAAAGTATTGGAGCTTCAGCATCAGTGCTTCCAGTGAATATTCAGGACTGATTTCCCTTAGGATGGACTGGTTTGATCTCTTTGCTGTCCAAGCTGTATGCACTTTGCACATTACATGCCTTGCAGATAAAAAGTAAAGAAAGCAAGTGCGTGTCTGTGGGGGTGTGTCTTCCTCCTTGCTACCTCCTGGGTCATCTCAGCCCCCATCTCCCAGGAGCTCAGACCTTCCTGAAAGCTCAGATTCAAGAAAGATCACCTCCTGAGTTTTGGTTTTCTGGAACACATTGCCCAGGCTTACCCAACAAGGATGTCCCAAACTCAGGATCTAAGTCTATTTCTCCCAACCAGGAGCTGGGATGCTCTGGGGTAGGCAGGCCTGGGGTGTACAGTGCAGGCCTAGGGTGTACACCTGCCTGGGTGTTGGGAGTGGAAGGAAGCCTGGGGTGGAGGATCTGATCCATAGAATTTAGGGCTGCAGTGTTGTCTGAGTCAGTCCCTGAGGACTCAGGAGAGAAGAAAGTCAAGCCTTGGGAGGAACTGGAGACCCAGCAGAGTCAGGTGAGGCCCAGACGTGTGCCAAGCATCCTGCCGGGCCTCTGCCTGCATAGACATTCAGCGAGCTTCCAGACTCTCTGAGCCTCCATTGTCTTATCTGTAAAATGGGGATGAAGACTTCACAGGCCTCTTACTGGGATGACCAGAAGTGATGTGGGTGAAACCAGGCAGACTTTTAGGATGTATGAAACACTACAGATGCTCAAGAAATATTAGCTGAATATGTTAAATCCAACCAAGCCCATCCCTACCCCCAAATATGTACCTGTGTGCTAAGTCACTTCAGTCGTGTCCCACTCTTTTCAACCCTATGAACTGTAGCCCACCAGGCACCTCTGTCCGTGGGGTTCTCCAGGCAAGAATACCGGAATGGGTTGCCATGCCCTCCTCCAGGGGATCTTCCCGACCTAGGGATGGAACCCGGGTCTCTTACGTCTTCTGCATTTGTAAGTGGGTTCTTTACCACTCGTGCCACCTGGGAAGCCCCGATGTGTGTGTGTGTGTGTGTGTGTGTCTCTTATTTGCTTCAGTCGTGTCCGACTCTTTGTGACCCCATGGGCAGGGGAACCCAGACAGATGAATACTAAATACTTCTGCTTAACAAAGCTCTAGGCTCCCAGCAGTTGGGGGACGGGGGCGTGGCCTGTTTGTGCAAGAAACACCCTCTCTAAAATCTAGAAGAATAAATAAAACATTCTCACGCTGATCCTGCTCTGCAGTGACTTTTATTAGAAATCATAACTCACCAAACTCCTCCAGCTTCTGCCCTGACCCTACTCCACAGCCAATGCCCAGCTAGGAGTACATCTCACACCCAGCCCTGCGGTGTCCGTGAACTGTAGGGAGACACACGCAGTCACGGAGTGGCCCTGGGTGAGGTGGGTGGGGTGCAGCCCTAGGAGACAACAGCCAGGCCTTCTCCCCAGCCCCCTCCGCTGCTTCCCTTGGACCCCTTCTTTCTCAAGGGTCCCTAGGGGTCAAGTTCATAATGTCCCTAGCCTCTGCCTAGTGAAAACACCTGTAGAGGAATCAGTGAATCTTTTCTGCAAAGCCTCCAACTTCCAGGTCACATGCAGGCAAAGCATTGCCTTTGGACTCAGGCCCCAAGACTGAGCAGGACACACCCTGCCCAGCAGGCCTGGGGGTCTTGGGGTCACGGATACCATCCCTAACCAGAGCCGGCATAAAGGCTCAACCATACAAGTTCTGTGCTGCTCATCACAGAGGGCAGGGTGGGATATACGGGTACCTGCAGCCCCTAAGGACGCCTCTGGGGTGGGGGGCAAATGCAAGCTCAGTCCCAGCCTCCCAGACCTGTGCTGCCAGCTCTGGGATCCTAAACCGCCAAGCCCAGACCCAGGGCCGGTCAATGTGCCCACTCGCCCTGATGTCCACTGTGCACCTGGACCCTCGGCTCTCTGGAGGCTGGGACCAGATAGACCAATGACCCTCTTCTCCTTGCTGGTGTGTGGCCTGGATAGATGGCTCCGCTTGCTTGTCTGTGCCTTGGGGACACTGTGAGTGCTTGCAGCCCGTGACCTTCAGAGGAGCCAATGAGATGCATAGAGGCAGGCCCAGCACCACGCCAGGCACACAGCACACAGCGTCAGTTGTCACCGTCACATGTGTCTCATCTGAGCGCAGTTATTTCTGCCGCTCTTTCCTAGCCTCTGCTTCCCAGGCCCGGCTGCAGCATCGTGGTCTGGACCCTGCCTGGCCGGTCACAAGCTGGCCTGTCTCCCACCCTCCCTCAGCCCCCCGCCCCTGAGCCCACTGCGGCTGTCAACTGCTGGTCACTCCCTCCTGGATGCCCTCAGGGGACCAACACCCCCTCCCCCAGAACCAGCCTGGGCCCCAATCTAGACCAAGGTCACCCCGCCCCTAAGTTTGAGGGTGATATTTTTAAAGATTCATCACATTATTTGCAAGCAACCTGCTCCTTCCTGCCAGAAAGATGCTAAATAAGTTTGTTTTTTGTTATTTTCCATCTATAATAACTGCTTTTCAAACCGAGACAGAAACAAACATGGAAAAAAGCAAAAGGGTTTACAGCTAGTAAAACATCCTCGGCTGTTTCCCAGCCTCTTCCCACAAACATTTCTGATGCCGCCTGCCCGCCCACCTCTGCCGCTTCTTACACCATCCCACGCGCTGTTCTTCATCTCACAGTGCCGCTTGCAGCCCTTTAGTATCAGACCAGTGACCCTCTCCCTGCTGCTGCTGTGTGGCCTGGACAAATGTCTCCACTTGCTCTTCGGTGCCGTGGTTCTCACTAACGGCTCCTGGAATTCCATGGTATGAATGCTCCGTAGTGTAGTGTTTGAATCCCATTGTGACGGTCATTTCAGCGGCTTCCATGGCTATAGTAAATATCTTTGTATATTTATGCCACAGAAGTGGAACTGGTTGGTTGAAAGTCGAGGCCTCCATGTGAGTTTCGTCCTGACTCCGCTCCCCAGGGGTCAGCCGCCAGCCTGCCAGGTGCCCTGTGCTAGTCCTACTCAGCTTGCCCACCCCCCCGCCCGCGAGCTCCAGTGCAGGCCTGACAGCTGGGCCCGCTCACATTTGAGAGCCACTCATTCACTCATTCATTCATTCGCTTCTCCAGCCAGCCTTCTGCTGGGTGCTAGGATTGCCACAAGGCCAAGGTCAGTCAGCCTTCGGAAGCTGGTGGCCTTGTTAAATCTCCTCATCTCCTGGGACCCCTCCCTGTCCTCTGCCTGCCCCTGCCCTTCTGGAGGGCAGAGCCTGCTCTCCCTGCCGTGTGGAGAATGGAGCCTGCACACAGAGAGGGGGCGGGGGGGCCTCGAGAGGCCGGGAGAGGTGCCCCCTCCCTGCAATAAGTCCTGGGAGATCCCCTGGGTCCTGACAGCAAACTACATTATTTAAACTGGCTCCGAAGAGGGCTCTTCCTTCTAACACAGCAAGCCTGGAGGTGCTGCCCTCCTCTGTGGGCCCCTGGGGCGGAGACCCGGCTTCTGGATCTGCATCCTCAGCACCCAGCAAGGGCTGACAGCCACTTCCAAGGGTACCCGCCTCGACCTCTGAAGGGGCAGCACGTGCCCCTTTGAAATCAGGACATCAGGCCAGGAGAGTCTGTGTCTGGCCAAGAGATGACTGATGGTTTCAGGGTTTCAACTCAGATCTTCACTGCGAGTCCGTGTTCATCACCTGACTACAGGGACTTTGCACGCCTGCTCTGATCCAGCCTTCCCTCCACTCAGACTGAGTTTCCTCTGCACTCCCGTCCAACCCCCTGACCTAGGTGCATGCCCTGGATCCCCCGTGTGGCAGGAGTCAGTAGCATTTCTGAGACGGAAGCAATGCAAATAACCAGGCAAATGCTCTTGTTCAAAAGCACAATCCTGCCCTGGGGTGGCCCCGAGGGTCCCTGGGTTCCTGAGAGTCCTGGGGCTGCGGGTGCCTCCACCACTGTGCCCAAGTCCTTTGCAGGTCCCCAAAGAGAAGGAGGAGGTGACAGACCAGCCTCACTGGGGAACACATGGGGTTTACTGTCCCTATGAGACCCTGAATTGTTGCAACAGGGGCACTGTGTGGCCGGGGCTTATGTAAGTTAGAAAATGAGGAAGTTTCCTCCCCATGTGACATGTCCCAACCCTGTCCCCACCTCCCCATCACCATGACAAACGCAGGGACACTTCCAGGGAAGACGGGAGCATTCGAGGCACATGTGACCCTTGTCCGTGGGGACCCCATCTGGTCCTTGTCATCACCTCCTTGTGGGCTCTGAGAGTCTGGGCCTCTTTGAGGTTTCCAGATGGATCCACATCCTGACGCCACCTGGGCCCTCCCCTGGCCTCCCTGATGAGAGCATGTGATGAAAACAAAATGAACTGAGGCTGGGGTGGGTGACTGAGGGGACCGGGGCGCTGAGAACCGAGCAGCCCTCTCCCAGGGACAAGAAGGTGCTGGCTGAGAGCAGCTGTAACTGAGTGAGACCTGGGAGAAAAGGATGCTGTCTGAAGGGTGGGCTCTAGACTTCCTTCTCCTCGAGCAGAGAGCCCAGCACTGCTTCTGCCCTTCCTCGGGGCCAGCTGGTCTCCAAGGAGGGAGATGGCAGGGGAGGTCCCAGGAGCTGAGGGCACAGGGCCCTGGGCCTCTTCCCTCAGAGTCCCAGATGTGCTGGCATCCAGCCTCAGGCATCGTGGGCAGTGGTCTCACGCTGGTCTGGGGGCTACATCCAGGTGAAGTCAGTTTCTGTCTGCAGCAGGGACCCAGGGAGTCACAGGGTCAGGTAGCCTCATAGGCAGAGCTAGTGTTCCTGGGGAGATGGGACACTGGGGTCAGACATCCCAAATGGGCACGGTCATGACACAGCGCACTGAGAGAGGGGAGGGGTTTGGAGCTCCAGGAGGACTTCCTGGAAGAGGAAATAACTCTGACACTTATAAAACCAGTAGTCCAGCAAAGCGCAGGGAGTTGGGAAGGGGAGCATCCAGGCTGAGGGATTAGCATAAGCAGAGATAGAGGGGGCCATGAAGCATGAGCCGGGTGGGGTGCTGTGGCCAGCACAGAGGTTGTTTTTGATTTGTTTTTGGCTGTGCTGGTCTTCACTGCTGTGCACAGGTTTCCTCTAGTGGCTGAGTGCGGGGGCCACCCTGTAGTTCCTCTGCAGTGCTTCTCATCGTAGTGGCTTCTCTTGTTGCAGAGCACGGGCTTCCTCTCGGGCACTCTGGTTTCAGATGTGGCACGTGGGCTTGGCTGCCCCGCAGCATGTGGAATCGTCCCAGACCAGGGATTGAACCAGTGCCCCCTGCATCGGCAGATGGATTCTTAACCACCGGACCACCAGGGAAGTCCGCTAGCATGGAGTGTTGAGACAGGGGACAGAGAGAAGGCTGGAAGAGGGGGCAGAGGGCAGGTGACATCAGGTCAAGAGAGCCTTGTGGAAAAGCACCGCGATGACACCAGAGCTGAGGGGTTGATGCAGTCAGATTCACTCACGCTTCACGTAGATCCTGTGGTCAGTGTGGCAAGTGAGTCAGGAGACCCCTTGGGGTCCTGGGGAAAGCTGGCAAGGTGATTCAGCACAGAGGTCTTGGCAACAGAAGAAGGACCCCAGAAACACTTAGGAGGCAAAGTTCTCAGGGCTTGAAGCTCAGTTTCCAGAAGCGAAGTGAGCTTCCAGCCCGCAGGTGGCAGAAGAGTGCCAGTGAGGTTGTCCAGGGCAAGAGCAAGAGGGAGGCCACTACACTCAGAGCCCAGGGGCGGGAGAGGCCATTAAACCTGGTCTCTTATTTAAGAGCGTATAAAACCTTCTCTAATGATGGTTCCAGGCCGCCCCAGAGGCCTGGCCTCCAGAAGCAGGGTGCCACGGTCAGCTGCAGGTATTAACAATTCCATTCACATGTTGTAGTCTCAGGCTTAAGAGTCTGCTTTCCTGTTCCAAAGACAGAAGATAAATGGCCCTTATCATTTTTATGTAGCGGGTGTCACCATGGAGCTTCACGTAGAGTGCCCCAGGCTGCTTTTGTGCTTGTTCATTAGACACTTTAAGACCTTTCTCCAGGGAGAAGATGCCCCTTGGCTGAGAAATGACTCCTGGTATAGCATAGTCCAAGTCCACAGGGCTCATGCACAGCCGCTCCCCACCTCCAATTAGAAACGCTGGGTGAGCCTGAGCCCCGGAACTGGGGCTGGAGCGATGGCTTCCTGCCCCAGCCGAAAGGAAGCAACATCCTGCTTGGCGGGGCAGGGCGGCGGGCCTCCCCTCTCTCACCAGAGGACCAGGCAGGGCGCTGCAAAAGCAGGAAGGGAAGGGCCGCCGAGTGAGGGCGGGCTGAGGGCCAGGGCCTGCCCGGATCTCACTGCGGATCCTCCGCTTATCCAGGCAGGATCGCCAGGCAACTCGGAGGAGTCTGGTCCAGAAAGAGAAGACACAGCCCCTCCACCAGCACTCTCCCCTCTGTCCTCCCAGGGAGGCTGGGGGGGGCTGGCGTCTGCTCTTTAACGGGTGAGGGGATGGGGGCTTTAAATCCACCCGGAACTGGGCAGTGTCTCCGTGGGAGTGAGCGTCATTGTTTGGAGACCTCTGTGAAGGTCAGGATGGAGCTGGAGCGCCACTGGCAAGCGCCAGACAGCTTAATCAGGACACAGTCCAGTCTCCTCATTATAGACCTAGGTCCTAGTCCATCTTTCAAACTGATGAGAAATCTTGTTGGGACGCGTTGGGGTTGTTTTTTTTTTCTTCTTCTTCATGTTTTATTACTTTCCCCCCACGTCTTCCAGGAATACAAATCCATATGGGGAAGGGGCGTGGCTTAGTGCGCGGTCAGCTCCGCAGCCCCGCACTCGAACCCCAGCTCCCCTCTGGGGAGGCCAGGGGGTGGGCCAGGAAGCAGCGCTGACCTGGGGGGGCTGGTCCCCTCAGGAGGCAGAGCCGACACTCACACTTCTTTCTTACTCCCCGTCTGTCAAGTACCAAGCTTCAGCTTCATGGGTGACTAAAAATCCCACAAACGAACAGTTCACGTTCCACATGCTGCCTTCGGACAGCAAGAGACTTGCAAAGACAGCAGCAAGGTCGTTTCAGAGGGGAGGGCTGGAAGCAGCGAGGAGGCGGCCAGGAGGGGAGGGCCAGAGGGGAGTCAGGAGGGGAAGGGGAGGTTCAGAATAGGGAGAGGAGGGCAGGCCCTGGCTGCAGGGCTGGGTGAGGCCTGGGGGTGGGTGGAACTTGCCCAGACAGATCCAGGATGGCCAGACCAGACTGTGCACAGAGAAGAGGTCAAAGCAAGTTGCTGCCACGGTGGGTGCCAGGCCCACGAGGACCAATCGTTTTGCATAAGGAAGACACCCCTGTTTCACAGCCCCGGGGCCTCAGCAGGGAAATGGCCCATGCTGGTCTGCAGAAGGACCTACTGGGGTCCACGCTGGACCTCCAGCTCCCTGTGGAGTGGGTATCAGGTCCTGACTCCTTTTTCTGGGAGACTGAGGGTGGTGAAGCAACTGATCTCCTAACTAATGACAGAGAGAGACGAGTGGCCTTGCACATGGCAGAAATGAAGGCTCAACCCCATCCGCCCTCGACAACCCAGAACCCGGTGGGCGAGGCCTCACGGCAACCTTCTTATTTACAAAAAGGGGAGAACTAGGCTCCCATGCCCCAGCAGGAGGCATGCTGGAGGCTGGGCATGTAGGAGGGGGGCCCCTTGACGGGGGCCCCCAGCCCTGCCACCCCCTCCTAGGCTCCCTGAGGGTGCAACCTGTTCCTGCCCCTGGCTGGGCACTATGCTGGCGCCTGAGTCATGGGCAACATCCCCCAGTGTGAAAGCCGCCCTGGCACTGGCCCTGTATGGAAGGAGGGGGCGGCCTCGCTCCTGGGAGCTGAGTCACTGAGGGGACCTGGGAGTGAGCTCCAGGGTGCAGAGGCTCCCCCAGACCCTGAAGGCGTCTCAGAGACCTCTGGAGGTGCTCTGCTCCCAAGGACGTGGCCACGCGGCCACGCGGCAAGGTCCCCACACGTCCAGCTCTCGCGCCATCAGTTGCAGAGACTCTGAACAGAAAGCTGGGCTCTGACAAGTCTGCTCAGTGTCTGAGTTGGTGTGACCCTGCCCCCTGTCCAAGAGTGGGTGGTGGTGCCTACTTGGTCCCCCATGGGCAGAGCAGGGGGCTGGGCTGCACCCAGCTCTCTGTCAGCTGTCCATCCCTTGGGCCCCCACCCCTCCTGACCCCAGGCAGCCCTAGAGCTGTGACCCTCCCCTTGCTGAGGAGGGCGGCAGGGGCGAGGATCTTAGGCCGGGTCTCTCCAGCTCAGGGTGAGGTGGTGCAAAGAGGGCCTCCGAGGGGCCCCATGTCTCTTCTCCTGTGCCTCCCCAGCCCGGTCCAGTAGCTACCCCAGGATTCTCTTCCTCCCAGAGCCAGCTTCCAGCCCAAGCAGATGTCACAGCCAAGATCTCTTTCCTGAAATCGGCTCAGTTTCAAACCATTACTCCTCATTACTCTTCTGAACGACTCCTTCTCAATCTTCTCCTCCTCCACGTTTGGTCCGTGCCCTTCAGAGGTTTGCAACAGGACTCATTTCTTGGCCCAGAGACAGGCCATCCATCTTCTTAATCTGACCTCATAAATCAGCCATCTGGGCCTCCTCAGGCACCCATCCACGCCCCCTCCACCCATAGAGGCCTTTGGGCACCTCTCAGGGCAGCACCCACCGAGACCGCCAGCCCCCCAGGAGAGGGCCTGCTCCCCCAACATGCCCAGCACCATCCTTCCTCCCCACCGTGCACTCCCCCTCAACGACAGGTCGGGGAGCTCCCAGATGCTCCAGCAGGACTCCCACCAGCAGCCCGGGCAGCTGCCTCTCCTGTCACCAGACCCTTCTCCTGGAACCAGGACGTCTTAAGCTTGTTGGGATCAATTGCCCATGTCTTTCCACTTAGTCCCCCTGCCAGGCCCTGACATCTTCACTGGAGGGGAGGAAACAAGGGCTTTCAGGACTCTGGACCAATCCCTAAGGGACATGGCCTTGGGGTGGAGAATAAAGCAGGGTCTGGAGGGAGTGGGGCAGTTAGAAACAGCCCAGAGTCTTTAGAAAAGCCACAAGTAGCCCTGCCACCCCCCCACCCCCATAGCCCCTAGGGAGCCCGGCACACAGAGAGCCCTCAAGTAAGCTTGCTAAGGGGCAGAGGAGATGTGGCAACTCTGGTAAATAGAAATGGTGTGTGTGTGTGTGTGTGGTGTGTGCATTGTGTATATGTATGGGTTGTGTATGTGTGTCAGTGATTTCTTGGTGGGGACAAATCCCAAGGACTGATGCTGAAGCTGAAACTCCAATACTCTGGCCACCTGATGCGAAGAACTGACTCCTTGGAAAAGACCCTGATGCTTGAAAAGACTGAAAGTGGGAGGAGAAGGGGATGACAGAGGATGAGATGGTTGGATGGCATCACCGACTCAATGAACATGAGTTTGAGCAGGCTCTGGGAATTGGTGATGGACAGGGAGGCCTGGCATGCTGCAGTGCATGGGGTCGCAAAGAGACGGACACGACTGAGCGACTGAACTGAACTGTTTAGTCACCAAGTTATGTCTGACTCTTGCAACCCCATAGACTGTAGACTGACTGGCTCCTCTATCCATGGGATTTCTCAGGCAAGAATACTGGAGTGGGTTACCATTTCTTTTTCCAGGATATCTTCCCAAACCAGGGATCAAACCCAGTCTCCTGCATTCGCAGGCGGGTTATTTACCACTGAGCCACCTGGGAAGACATCTTTGACTTGAACTCACACTCAAAGAACCACTGGCCAAAAGATACACCTTAAGTTTATATAGTTAGTTGCTCAACTAAAATTGACTTAGCATCTGCTCTGTTCTGAGCAGGCAAATGATGAAAACGCAGCGGTAATCAGAAAGAGACAGTTCCATTAGGAGTGGCTCTCGTGGGGTCTCTTGTCCCCGCTGGCCTTTGTCTGAAGATGCCTTCATCCTGTTCTTGTGAGACATGTTTACGTGATACAGATTCCAGTTGGACAATGAGTTCACTTATGTTTTAGTCTTTGATAATATTGATTTCCAGGCTCCTAGCCTCTCTCACTGCCATTAAGGAGTCTGCCATTCACAGGTGGGTCATTTTCTCTTCTCTCGGCTTCTTGTAAGATTTATTTGCTATTCTCCATCACTGTGATGGGTCCGTGTGTGGGTTTGTGTGTGTGTGTGTGTGTGTGTGTTAATCCCTTGCTTAGGATTTATTGTGCTCCTTGAACTGAAATTCATGTCTTTTATCAATTCTGAACAATCCTCAGCCATAACCTCTTCAAACAGCGACTGTCTCTCCTGTCCTCAGTTGTCTCCCTCTGGCCCTCCGTGTGGTTGTGTGCTATTTCTCATCCCAATCTCCTCTTCTTAGCCTCTATCTCATATTTTCTGGCTTTTCCTCTGTCCTGCATTTACGCATCCTGGTAATTGCTTCTGCTCCATCTTCTAGTTCACTGATTCCCTCCTGAACTGGGTCTATATGCTGTTTCTCCCATCTGTGGAGTTTTGTATTTCAGTTATTATGTTTTTCATTTCTAGAAGTTCTACCTGGCTCTTTTTCAATCTCTTGGATCACTTTTATAGTCCTTTTTTTCCCTCCTTGTCTGTATTCTCAATTCTTTCTTGAAACATTTTTAACTTATTTTTTTATTCTAGTTCTGATCACTCAAACACCTGAAATCTTTTGATCTAGTTTTGTATGCGTGGTCTCTGCTGACTCTGACTCATCATGGATGGTTTTCTCACATGTTTTGCAATTTGAAATTGTAGCCAAATGATATTCTGTAGGAACCCAGAAGGACCTAGAAGACATGGGTGTGCTCTGGCTGTGTGCCCCAGGTCTATCCACCCAACACCACTTTTGGTTAATTTCTGGTCTTGGGGTTTTCTGGACCACTGATCTCACAAATTGGAGCCCCAATTGCTAGTGAAGTTCAGCCTAAATTGACACGTTCTCAGGAAGGAATCTTTTATCTTCATTCATTGCAGGGCCCCAGACACATGAATATCCTTGCTCTCTTTCTTTGCTAAAAGTTTGGTTTATACAGCCCAACCTTATGCTGAGTGTACTGCCTTGGAGGGTCCCAGCTTGAGATAAAGCTCTCACTTCACATTCCCAAGCTTCCATGAGCTCTAGATAAGACAGTGTCTTGTGGGTTAGTTGCTAAGTTGTGTCACTTTTGTGACCCCATGTACTATAGCCCACTAGAGTCTTCTGTCCATGGGATTTCCCAGGCAAGAATACTGAAGTGGGTTGCCATTTCCTTCTCCAGGGGATCTTCCTGACCCAGGGATTGAAGCCGCATCTCCTGCTTGACAAGTGGATTCTTTACCACCTAGCCACCTGGGAGGCCCCAAAGATAATGTGTGCATTGCAGTTAAAACCCAGTTCTAGGCTCCTGTTAGCAAATATCTCAAGGCAGTGTTTGCTTCTAGTTCTGATACCAGTTCCCACATCATTACTGGCTCTCAGGAATTTCCCTTACTTTCTTGCAAACTTAGCTACGCATTGAATAAAGAAGTTTGTAATAACTGAACTTGCGCTTTTAGGTGTTTTTGTAGCAAGAGTGTCCCTCAGCCCCAGAGGATCTGACTATAGCAGAACAAATACTTGTTCACCAAACCATCTCTTCTTCCTTTGGGGTTCACACCTAGACCACAGCCCTAGCTACCCGCAACCCTTGCAGCTAGGCACGGTAGCATGTCTAGTGGAACTGTTCCCAGGTCAGGATTGTGAAAACCTCCCACACGATCCACAGGGGAAGATGGCAGAGCCACAAGACAGATGAGCCTGTGTCCCTAATCACTGCTTGAAGGAGAACTGCCTGCCATTTCAAACGTTAGATGAATAAGAAAAAAAAAAACCCTGGGACTTAAGGATTAACCTGTGACAGCAGCTTGTGTTCTTTAGTCTACTGGTCCACCATTTGTCAGAATTAAAGTCTCACGTAGAATTGTCCAGTAGTTTAATATTAATCTCACGAGGCATCAGTGAGCAAGCGTGTGAAGTGTGTGAACCTGGGTAGCCTGGATGAGGGGCTTCCCTGGTGACTGAGGTGGTAAAGAATCTGCCTGCAATGTGGGAGACCTGGGTTCAGTCCTGGGGTTGGGCAGATCCCCTGCAGGAGGGCATGGCAACCCACCCCAGTATTCTTGCCTGAAGAATCCCTATGGACAGAGGAACCTGGCAGGCTACTATCCATGGGGCAACAAAGAGTCAGACACGACTGAGTGACTAAGCTGGATGAGAACCAGGAATCCTAGCCACCAGACCAGCAAGGGCTAGAGGCTGGAAGATATTTTCCCTGGATCTTTGCCCCCAGTGAAAAATGCATTTATTACAAAGGCAGAAACTATAAATGCAGGTGCAAAGTTTATTATTAGAGACAAAGTACAACAACAAATGGAAGAGCACACAGAGAAACAGTTTATTTAAATGAGATACGAGCAAGGCAGAGATGCACACCCAGAGGGGAAGGGTGTGGGTGTGCCCCCGGCGAGGAAGAAGGCAGTAAAGAGGCAGCTAAGTGTTATATAGGTCAGTTCTTCAGGGTCTTTGTCTTCCTTCAGGCCAATTATCTGATTTTTTTTTTTTCCCCACACCTGACCTACCCTGAGATCCTCCCCTGGGTGTGCAGGTACCCCTCAGCCAAGATGAATCTCAAGTGACGTCTTCTGGGAGGAGCAAGACTCGTATGTCCTGGCATTATCATTTGACTTTTGACCCACAAGGAGCCTTTGTGCGCATATGTAGTGTCTCCTCGTCCCCAAAGAGGGGGGAGCGGAGATCCCTTAATCCTTTACTCAAACAGAGTTTTGCCCCTTTGTCCTTGACATGGCTATTACCTTAAGGTGTTTACAAGAGACAAACACTGGCTATTTACCCTGTTTCTTTTATTACTTTCATTTCAGAGGGCAAAAGGAGCCTGTTTGTAAATGCCTTAACTGGAAGCTACCTATCTCTTGTCTCAGGAAATGCTAACAGTTGTAAGTATCCAGCCTGAAGCCCGCTGCTCTGTGGCCCATGAAATGCAAACAGGACGCCAGTTGTAAATGTCTAACCTGGAGCCCATCTAACTCCTAACTCAAACCTGTACAATCTTTTCAGGCCTTGGGGGCTTCAAGTGTGTGTATTCAAGGGGCTCCCAGGATGCAAGACCATGGCTCACAGAGCCCGAGCGTCTCACTGGAGTTGCAAGTGGGATACTGGATTGAGAAGGATCCCCCTTCTCTGCCTTGTCACCACTCTATGCCAGGCCTGCTCTGGCCACTAGGTCCCCAGATCATGCAGGTGAGGCCATGCCCTTGAGGAGCTCCTGTGTACTGGGGACACAGATGCAGACATAAACAAGCCTGGGATGAGAAGATAATGGTGGTCGTGGGTTGTGGTGGAGTGATGACTCAGGTGATGGCTCATTCAGACTGAGGGTCAGGGCGTGGCTGGGAAGTACCAGGTTGCCAGCTCCAAGGTTCAGGTCACTGGAGACAGAATCAGGTGGGCCCTGCTCTGTTCCCTGCAGGCGAGATTCCAGAAGGCAGCCCGGCCCACCTGGCAGGGAGAGGCCCGGAGCATGCCAGAGGCCCACCTGGCATGCTCTGGAGGTGGGCATGTGGCCCAGAGCCTGCAGGACGTTGAGGCTGCCCCATGCAGAAAAACCTCATCTCCACAGTCCTTAATGACACCTTGCTTGGTCTCTGGAGTCCTCAGGTCACCCACTGTGCATGCATGTCTTCAAGAGGGCCACAAACATTCATTGACCACTTCTGCAGGGATGAGGGCCACCACTGGGCATTGATGACATTGTAGGGATACAGTTGTTAGGGGAACACTGATTGAAACTGCTCACCCTGGCCAGGCACCATGGTGACCGTTTTCGTGAGGTCCTGGCAAGGAACAGGTAACTAATAAGCCACCACCAACTGGAAGAGTTCAGGAAAGGCCGAAAGGAGACGCCACGTGCCCTACCATCTCCCAGAATCCTTCTCGCTGGAATCCATCTTGGCTGAGCAATGCGTGCACCACCAGGAAGGAACCTGAGTCAGAATGATGGCCAAAGACAACCCAGCAAAAGAGATCCCATCACCATAAAACTCAAGGCTTCAAGCCACGTGGCAGAGCAGTCCTCCTGGGTTCCTTTATCCTCCTACTCTCCCCCTGGGCACCCCTTCCCAATAAAGTCAGCTTCTATGTCTCCTCGGACAATTCATTTCTGAGTGTTAGACAAGAGCTCCCTTTTGGGACCTGGAAGGGGTCCCCCTTCCTGCAACACAGAGACACATCAAGTCAGAGAATGGGCTTCTGGACCCCTACCCTCAATGGCTCACAGACTAGAAAGACAAGGAAGGGCCCCTTGCTGGGAACCGACCACGTCTCCTCCTCTGCCCCCTCCAGCTCTGGTAACAGCAGTGTCCACAGCCCCCCCCTCCCACCCACAAGATCACACGTGTGGTAAGTGGTCCGTACCAGCAAAGGTGTGAGTTAGAATGACCCAGTTGTGATGTCGCTTTATGTGTCAACCTGGCTGGGCTGTGGTGCTCAGCTGCTTAGTCAAGCACTGTGTAGACGTAGCTCTGGGGGTAATTTATGGGTGTGATAACATTTATGATCAGTTGACCTTGAGTAAAGGAGATGGCTCTCCATGAGGTGGGTAGCTACGCCTCATCAAATGGGTAAAAAGCCTTAAGTGCAAAAACAGAGGCTTTCCAGAGAAAAGGGGACTCTGCTTCCAGACTGGAACATGGAAGTTCTGCCTGAATTCCCAGCCTGCTTGGGATTTGCCAGCCTCCAGTCATGCAAGCTGATTTCTTCCAGTAAGTCTCCCAATTCCCTCCTGTCTCTTTCCCTCTCAATTGCCTCTCAGCCTCCTCAACCAAACCACAGTCTTGAGAGCCTCCTGTGCACTACACAGAGAGGGGGCGGCCCCTGTCTTTCCATTCCTGGTGGTCTTGCAGGGAATTCAGACTCACGTAGGACACCAACCCTGACGCACCCCAGATCCCAGCCAGAGGGTCGGTGAAGGTGGTCCAGACTGGAAAAAGCCTTGAGGGACAGGCTGAGCATTCTGCACTTTGCTCTGGAATGCTGTGCCCACCCTACCTCAACCTGAGCCTGACTCCCACCCACCCAAAATAAAATGTCTGACTACATTCCACACCCTGGGGATCTGCTGGAATAGGACAAGATCGAGGCCAGGATAGCTCAGCCTGGCCTCGCTCCTGAAAGAGCTCAGTGGACAGAGGAGACCCGCACAGCCACCTAGGGAGATGGACAGTCACTGGGCCGCACTTGCCCGGTGCTCACTTCACAGCCACAGGGAGCCCAGGTTCCTGGGAGACAAAGAGCCACGTAAAAGCTCATCATCTCCTACCACCCTCCCGCCCTGAGCTCCAAAGATCATAAATTCCAGAGGGCAGAGGGGGCTCCTGCTGGGGCCTGAGGTCACAACCCAGCTCCATCCGTTGCTGCAGATGGAAGCCCCCTGGGAATAAGGTGCAAGGGTGATATCAGCCCCGGGCATCCCTGTCAACCCCCGACATTTCCTGGGCCAGCCCTCTGACCTTGACAGGGACTGTTTTGGCCACTGCCCTGCACTCCAGAGAAAAATAACCCTCCTCTGCCCCTTCTTCCTCTGGTTATCCCACTGTGGAGTAGAGCCTCTGGGTGTTTAGGGTTAAAGAGCAGAAGGTAAGCTGTGAACACAGATGAACCCAGCAATTTGATATTAAGGGAAACTCAGAAGCCTGCAGACTACTGGAAAGGGTAGTTCATTCTCATTTGCATCTTAAACCCCTTGGAGCCAACTGGGAATAACACAGACCTCAGGGTCAACTACGGGCTTCCCAGGTGACTGAATGGTAAAGAATCTTGCCTGCCGGTGCAGGAGACGAAAGAGACGCAGGTTTGATCCCTGGATCAGGAAGATACCTTGGAATAGGAAATGGCAACCCACTCCAGTATTCTTGCCTGGAAAATCCCACGGACAGAGGAGCCTGGTGGTCTACAGTCCACGGGGTCGCAAAGAGTCGAACACGACTGGGCTCAGCACAGCAGCAGCAGTGTCAACTGAGTCAGGACTGGAAATCTCGGCCCTGCCTTTGAGTGGTGGAGGGCCCTGGGCTTCACTTCACCGCTCTGAGCCTCCATCTCCTTTTCCCACAGACATGGGAATAACAGCATGCCCTTCAGCAGGCGGCCATGACGGTGAAGGGCCACACTGGAATCACTTAGCCGGGCATCTGGCACTCTGTGCCCAGAGCTCCCAGCCCCTGCTCTCATCCCTCCTTCTGTCCCTGCCTGAGAAGCTTGTGAGGACACGGGACGTGTAACTGTAAGACCTCGCGGCCTTTTTTCAGGACCTGTCGCTCCAAAGACCACAATGGCTCGAATTTGATGCAATAAGCAAGAGGATTTATTAAGCCGGCGCGCCGGGGTTCAGTCTCCTCGGGAGGAGTGAACCCCCTAGTGTCAGTAGTGAGGGGTTTTTATACAAAAAATCACAGGCAGGTGGGGATGGAGTCGGGTTATGGGATACACTGAAGTAGAGGCCATAGGTGCGGGGGGATGCGCTTGATTGGTGGGAAAACTTACAGAGAGCAACTAAGCTGCAGCAGAGAAAGCTATTTTCTGGGAGGCTATGGCCTTGCCTCCCGAGCTTAAATTTTTAATCTAAGTTCTTCATGACAACTAACACAGTCCTGGGGGAGGGAGGGGGATGGGAGAGTCGGGGAAGACAACTCGAGCGACAGGGAGGGATTTCAGGCGGGGAGGAGGATCTCACGGGCGTTTTAGGGGCATTTTCTGTGCCCCTGAATGCACTTTAGAAGCGAAGGCGGGGCTTCCCTGGTGGGTCAGTGGCTAGGAACCTGCCTTGCAGTGCAGGTGATGTGGGTTCCGAACCTGTTCGGGGAACTAAGACCCCACGTGTCACAGGGCAACTGAGCCCACACCCAGCAACTAGAGGGAAGCCTTCGTGCTGCAATAAGGATGCCACATGATGCAAGGCCCCATGGAGACAATAAAATTTAAAAAAAAAAAAAAAGAAGAAGTAGGGGCTTGGATGGAGGAGATGAAGGATTCCTCTCAGGCCAGGGCTACAGATGGACTGAGCAGCCTCCTTCTTCATGAAGGGAAGGAGTGAGGCTCCAGAAACCCCTGGCCAGGCATGAGAGCCTCCAGAAGAGAGGAGTCCAGCCTCTAAGGGAGGACGTGTCTCCCTGTCCAGAACCACCTACTGTGTGCCGCCCTTACTGTGCGCCCTTCCTTCTGCCCATGGAGGAAGCAGGACCACGGGGGTGGAGGGTCTCACCGTGCATTCCACAAGCTTCTTGTGGCTGCAACACGGAGCAGCCTGTATGGAGCAGCCCTTGAGACACGTAGCTGCTGTTAAAGGGCTTCAGAGATTGGGAAATTGCAGCCCAGAAGGATGTGACACCCCTAGGCTGACACAGCTCAAGCCTTCTGAGTACTTGGGCCCAAGAAAACCCTCTCTCAGCAGCTTCCTTGCTACACAAACTTGATGGAAGGAATTCTCCTGTGCCTGGGTTTTCTTGTCTCTAAAAAATTAAAGACATCAAAGTATCCTGTGCCCTGGCCCTAAGGATGAAATGAAATAACTCATGTGAAAGAGCCTCATCTGATGCCTAACATAATAAACCTTGATTAAAATGACTATCCAGACCACAGTGCTATTATTCTAATTTTCTCCCATTAAGCACTCTGTATTTGCTAAATGAGTGATTTTTTAAAATATTTTATTATGAAAGTTTCAAATACACAGCCAAGTGGAAAGAATTTTTAATGAACACCCAGATTCTAAAACAGTAGAATTATACCATTTACATTTCACAATACTTGCTTTATCAATACTCATCCATCAGTCTGCTTTACTTTTTGATGCATTTTCAAAGTAAATTGATGATGTCAGTCCAATTCCTCTTCAATGCTTCCTGGTTTACTGTTTGGGGAGGGGGTGAAATTTACATACAGTGAAATGCACAAAACTTAAAAGCCATTTGCGTATAAACGTGAAATACAAACCCATATCGAAATAAAGGATATGACTATCATCCCAGAGGGGCTTCCCAGGTGGCTCAGTGGTAAAGAATCCACCTGACAATGGAGACACAGGAGACTCAGTTCGATCCCTGGGTTGGGAAGATCCCCTGGAGAAGGAAATGGCTACCCACTCCGGTATTCTTGCTCGGAAATCCCATGAACAGAGGATCCTGGCGGGCTACGGTCCATGGGGTCGCAGAGCTGGACACGACCCAGCAACTGAGCATACATCATCCCAGAAAGTGTCCTCCCGCCTCTCTGCAGGCAACCGCTGTTCTGATTTGTTTCCACTACAGGTTAATCTTCCTGTTGTAGAATTTCACATGATCATGATTCATAACACAGGGCTGTGTGTACTTGTGTCAGCTATCTGCGGCTGTATAACAAATTACTCCGAAACTGAGCAGCTTAAAACATCACCACCTAAGAGTTCACAGTTTATTTGGGCTGGAAACCGGGACATGGCTAACCGGGTGGTGGTGGTGTAGTCGCTAAGCCGTGTTTCTTTTGAGACCCTATGGACTGTAGCCTGACAGGCTCTTCTGTCCGTGAGGTTTCCTGGACAAGAATACTGGAGTGGGTTGCCATTTCTTCCTCCAGGGGATCTTCCCAACCCAGGAATCATACCCATGTCTCCTGCATCGCAGGGGGATCCTTTACTGGCGAGCCACTTGGGAAGCCCCCTGGCTTAACTGGACCCTCTGGCTTCGGGGTCCCTTAAGGCTGCAATCCACACACTGCCAGGGGCTGCAGTCTCTCATCTGCAGGCTTGGCTGAGGGAGGTCAGCTTCCCGGCTCACTGGAATGGGTGTGGATGGGATCAGTGCCTTGAGGGTTGTTGGACTCGGGGCCTCATCCCTGTGGATGCTGGCCTGAGGACTGCATCTTTCAATCCCTCATCATGTAGGCCTTGCATAGGGCAGCCCACAGTGTGGCAGTTTCCATCAGAGCAAGGAGGTAAGCGGGCCAGACAAGGCGAGGAAGATAGAAGTCAGAGATAAAAGCCAGATTCTTGCCACTGGCTCTCGGAAGTGACATCCCATCACTTTTGCCATAGTCTAGCCATCAGAAGGAAGTCACTAGGTCCAGCCCACACACTAGGGGTGAGGACTCTACAAGAGAATGGATACCAGGAGGAAGGCTCACGGAACACCATCTGACAAGCTGCCACCTTCCTTGGGTGAGACACCCAGGGCCTGTCCATCCCGTGCTGGGAACAGTCTTCCTGGATGCTCTCTCTCCCCAGATCTTCCTCTGGCTCTGGGAGGTAACCATGGTGATGGTGCCTGTGTCCCTTGTGGCGGCCTCCTGGAGGGAAGATGCTCCTCTCCGTGGTTGTGGGTGGCCTGGGACCTGTCCCAAATCCAAACGGGACCCTGAGTCCCTGACCTTTGCCTCTCCATCCTCCCCCGGATGGAGTGTCTTGTGGGGAACACCCCTCCAGGTAGTATGTGATATGGGGTGCCCTGGAGTGGGGGTGGGAACCCACCCCCAGTTCTACACCACCCCCAGTTCTACATTTAGCTGACAAGTCCCGGTGGCACCTTCCCTTGGGGCCAGAGCTGGCCCTTTTCAGCACCAGCACAGCAGGCTGTCCCCTGATTTGCCCAAGCAGGGTGACTCTGGACCATGGGAAGGACAGGGACCCTGACCTGAGTGTCCTTCCCATCTCCCAAGACAGGAGGTGAGAGCACACGTGACAGGCACCGCACGGGGAGGAAAGAGCATAGAATCGGGTCAGGGCTGTGACTCGGCCCCCAGCCCACCTGCAGACCTCAGCGCCCTCCCTGCGGGGACTGAACACAGAGGGCCTAGGGTGGCCGCCTGGCTGGTGGTGTGCTTTCTGTTATTGCAAATGTGAGGGGGAAATGGTCAGGATATCAGTGGAGAGTCAAGGACGAAGGGAAATAAGGCAGAGAGACAGAAGTGGGTGTAGAGATGGACAGAGAGAGACAGACACGGAGCAGGGCAGAGAGGGAAGGATGGCAGCAGAGGAGACCCAGGGGCCAGGAGGCCAACGCTGACAGGCCGCAATGGGGTGAATGGCGGCGTCGGCAGCAGCAATGGGGAGACCTTCCTTCCTGCGCCCCACATCTCCCAGGGGAAACTCAAAACCTCATCCTGAGGAGCTGACATCTGCAGCCATCAGCCTGGTCCCGGTGGTTGGGATGAGGGTGCTCAGGGACCCCAGGCAGCCACTCAGGAGAAGATCAGACCAGATCTCAACCTGGGCAAGTCAGTCCCCTCCTCCCTCTGATAGGATTGGCAGATCAGCAAATAAGAATCTGACCTCCAAACAAACCGCAGAGAGGGCTTTGGTGTTCCATACCGTCCCCAGTATGGTATGGAACATACACTAAAAAAATTATTCATGATTTATTTGATATTCAGATTTAACTGTGCGTCCTGGATTTGCTCTGGCGGCCTGACTCTCTGAGGGGTGGCCAGTGCTTTTGCATGGCTGTCTGCCTCTTGTCCTCCAGGCCCCGGCTCAAAGGACTCCCCTCCAGAGAGGTCTCCCCCTGGCGGGAAGGGCCTTCCCCCTCCCCCTCAGTCATCCTCCGTCAGAGCACCTGGTCCAAGCAGTCCCGGCGCTTTCAGGTTCTGGAACAACCCCACTCGTGTGTCTGTTTGCTGTTTATTTCCTATCTCCCCATCTGAGACAGCAGGCTCCTGAACTCAGGGGCCCATCAACACTGTGTCCCCAGCAACTGTCCCCTAGTGCACAGTAGGTGCTCAGCAAACGTCTACTGGAATATGCAAGGGCAGAGCCACCAGGAAGGAGAGTGAGAAAGAGTCGTGGGTGATGTGGGGACACTGTGCATACCCCACCCCCTCCCGCTGGTGACCTGTCCGCTCTCCCGTGAGTCTCAGAGCTGCCCCGGGGACAGCGCCGTGGGGGCCCAGCCCGAATTCGGGGGCCTGCAGGTCTGCACCAGCCCAGGGGGACCTCTGGCGCCCCCTCCTCACAGGACCAGTCTCCTATCCACTGATTCCCAGAGCAACCCTGTTACCATGACAACGGCAATCCGAGGTCACAGCGCAGGAAACTGGAGAACGCCTCCCTCCTGGAACGCTACCTCTGAGTCAGAATCTAATTTTCATTACAGCCATAATAGCGGTTTTGCATAATCGTCCATATATTAATACCTAACATGCCAGTGTTTATTTGGTTAAAATTCATGAATTCAGGTCTAAATAAAAAGTGCTGATGGGTGAAGTTTTTCATTCTCTTAAAATGTTCTTTTTTTTTCTCAGTCTCTCTCCTTGGCAGCAACTTGCCTTTAATCCCATTATTAACGCGTAAGGGAGAGCAAAACAAAGCACAGCTCTGCTCTCTAGGGCTCGCAGTGGCTTCGGCACAGAGAGGGGTGCTGCTCCCCAGCTACGGAAGGGGCGGGCAGACCATGGTCACCACTGGCACCACCTCCTCGTGTGACTTGGCGCAGGTCATACCGCCGCTCTGGGCCTCAGTTTCCTCAGTGAGAGAAATGAGGGAGGGGGTTAGCTGGGCACTAGGCTCTGGGCTGGGCGGAGGGGCCATAATTGCCTTTGTTGGACTGATGCGGTGTGATGGGGGCTCAGGAGACAGACAAGGCCACAAGGATAAAGAGTTGGTGTGGAGGGAAGAGTGGAAGTTGGAAAGCAAAACCATGGGCAGCTGAGAAGGCTTCCTGGAGGAAGTGGCATTCAGGTAAGCTGAAGTGGTAAGCAAGAGCCAGGGGAAGGGGAGAAAGGGAACAAGGGACGCTAGGTGGGAGAGGCCTGTTCTTACAGGACACGGGGGGAAGAGGTGTGGGGTCAGCAGCATGTGGGTGGTCTGCAGAGTGACAGAGGCAGTGAGGCTTGGAAAGGAGGCAGAGACAGCCTGAGGGCTGGGAGGGAGCAGAGAGCTCCAGGAGGAGGGACAGTCACCTCCAAAGGGCCCTGCAAGATGAGCCAAGGGGCCAAGGAATGTGCCCTGGGGGGTCAGCAGGGAGGGTTGGGAGGCGGTGAAAAGGCGATGGCTGGGGGAGCAGAAGGCAAGCAAGGGTGAGGTGGGCGGTCAGGGCCAGGGGCCCCTGGTGGGGGAGGAGAGGAGTCTGGGGCCCAAGCTTCCAGAGAGGGATGGGTGTTGGGGGTCAAGCGTGTAGAGGTTTTGAACAGGTGGAGTCTGAAGTGCCCCGTGGAAGAGTCCAGCAGGCCTGCCTCTAGGGGCTGGGAGAGGAGAGGCTGGAGCAGGGCATCTCCCAGGGAGTCTGGGCTTGCTGGCCGGTTCAGCCACGAGAGCCGAGGCTGGGCAGCTGGACCACGTCTCACGGGTGACAAGCGAGGCTCAGGCTGGGGCTTGGACCTACGCTGGGACAGCCCTGCCTGCTCTGAGGAAGGCCTGGCTGCCTCAGTTTCCTCATCTGAAAATGGGTGTCAGACCCCTCCCCAGGAGGCGGTGGGCCCGGGGTGGGCCCACGTGCACCAATGCGTGTGCAGCAGCCCCCACCAGCCGTGCTGCTCTCCCTGCCCCCACTGCCTCATCTATGGTGAGCCAGACGCCCAGACCTCAAAAGGGCTCCTGTTGAGACCCCCTTCGCCTCCCCCCTCCTCAAGCAGGGAAAACCTAGAGTGCTCTGAGCAGCAAAGCCTGCAGCTGGAAGCATCCATGTGGGCGCCATGCAGAGAGACCTGGAAGGCTGCAGTGATGTCTCTGTCCACACCACCACCACCCCACCCAGAGCCCCCCCAGGGGCCACCAGAAGGGGTCTCAGAGCAGATGGGAAAGCTGGGGTTACAGGCCTGTCTGTGGGGTGGCCCCAGGCCTTCCTGTTCTCTGCCGTTCTCTGAAGTGGACAGCACTGAAGGTCATGTGCATTGTTCCCATGTCCCTCTCCAGTCCAGGCCAAGGCCCTAGTTGGCCCCTCAAGTAGAGAGCACACACCAAGGGGGCGGGTGGACTAGATAAGGCTGGTGGGGGTCAGGCAGGCCCACTAGCCACTGGCTTGGCTATTCCACTCCCACAGCTTGTAGACGTCCAGGTGCTCAGTCTCTGGACCTCTCTGGGTCCCTGGTCTGATCTGAGGGGCAGTGATGAGAGCACCTTCCCAGGGATGAAGCCGCACACAGCTTAGCCGGAGAAGAGGCAGCCAGGTTTCTCTGCATGTCCAGCCTTCAGCCCCTCCCCTCCAACAAGCACACAGTGGTTCTCCTTGACAGTTTCGCCCTTTCTTGCCCTCAAACCATGATGCCAGTGGGTCACCCCCATCCCTGGATCCCAGAGTTCAGACCTGGCCCGTCAGAGCACGGCACATACCCCAGTCAACCTATGAGAGTCCACGAACTTTGCCAGACTGTCAGGGGAGAGATGCCCTCCTTCATCTAGGGGGGGGGGGGGCAGATAGGCCCCAAGGCTGGGCTTCTGGTGGCCACTTGGAGAGGAGGGAGGTAAATTCAGAAGGAAGCAGAGGCAAGAGGCAGAGAGAGACTTCGTCCTAGCAGCATAGTTGGAGCCCTTGATCCAACTGCATCTGAAGCTGACTCTGCCTCTGGACTTTTTAGCTGCCTGAGCCACTAAGTTACTTTCATCTTATTTCTCTCTTTTCTCCCTGCCTTCCTTTCCTCTCTTCCAGATTTTTCTTTCAAGCTCATTTGAGTTGGATTTTTGTGGTGTTGGAGAAGACTCTTAAGAGTCCCTTGGACAGCAAGGAGATCCAACTAGTCCATCCTAAAGGAGATCAGTCCTGAATATTCATTGGAAGGACTGATGCTGAAGCTGAAACTCCAATACTTTGGCTACTTGATGAGAAGAGTTGACTCATTGGAAAAGACTGATGCTGGGAGGGATTGGGGGCAGGAGGAGAAGGGGATGACAGAGAATGAGATGGTTGGATGGCATCACCGACTCCATGGACATGAGTTTGAGTAAACTCCAGGAGTTGGTGATGGACAGGGAGGCCTGGCATGCGGCAGTCCATGGGGTCACAAAGCATCAGACACTACTGAGCAACTGAACTGAAATGAACTGAACTGAACCAAGAATCCTGAAAATACTCACAGTATGACTTTAGGTAACAGTCCCAGGTAAGTAGATGGCACTCTCTTGTTAGTCTCACCCGGGTCCAGCGTCTTCACTACAAAGCCAGGTTGTGCTTCCTCCCCAGCCCAGCAGCAGCCCTCGACCCACACCCAAGCCAGGAGAGGACCCTTCTGTGGGTGTCTCTAGGTCCCAGACACCCCAAGCCCCGCAGCCTGGGCATGATAAACACATCACCACCACCACACCCACCCATCCCCACACTGGGAAACCTCCCAGTTCAACACCCCCCACTAGGGAAAGAACAGCCCAGACACACAGAAAAATTCTGAAATAGGCTTCGGGTTTTATTCAAAACAACACTGGTGGCGCCTGCCACTTGGTTTCTCCACCCCATGCCGTCTGGGCCAGTAGGTACCAGCGCCATCAGCAACTAGGAGGGAAGTTTATTCACACCATAGAAACTGTGCAGCGACTGGGAGTGCGATAGTCACAGCAGCAGGGCTGGGTGGAGGGCTTCCAGGAGGAGGCGGCCTCTGTCTCCTCCTCAAACCCTGGCTCAGCCCAGGCTCTGCCAGGAACACTGATTATTGCACAAAGACAAAAAGAGTATGTGTATCTGGGCTAAACAGCGGTTTCTAAGACCCCAAGCCCTTACACAGCGCAGCAAAGGGGGCCAGAGGTGGCCCTGGAAACAGAAAGCTCCAGTGGGAAGAATTGGGGGTGGGGAGACAGGCAGACGGGCTGATACTGTGCACATTTGGTCCAGTTTTAGGGGCTGCCTGGTGCAGGAGAAGGCCTGGCAGGAGACAGGAAAAGGGTTTGGCCAGGGCAGGCCATGTCCCATCTGGTCTTGGGTCCCTTTGTATTGGTGTTGCGGTGCCTGCCAGCCACCATCCTGCAGAGATCTGCAGACACACAGCTTGGGGTGTCCAGCACCAGGGTCCCCACTCTCCTCAGGGCCAGGCCACGTGGGTTAGGGTAGGATTGTGCTTTTGTGATAGACAGGCCTCCAGGATCAGAGAGGGCAAAGGGGCTAATCACCCAACCCTTAGCCATTCGGGCTTGTTCTGGCCAGCCAACCACAGCTTCCTTGGTCCCCTATCACCTGTAACTCCCAGGAATAGGAACAAGAGCCTGGGTTCAGCATTTGAGGCCCTCCAGGAACAAGCTCATCTCTCACGACTCCCTCGGGCAAAGCTTCTATCTTCAGTGTTCAGCTCTGAGACACACCCTGCTCTGACCAGACCTCCCACCATCACTCAGGTGACGGCTGGATCACTCTTCCCACGTGTCTGCTTGTTCTGAGGCCACACAGATCCCAGTAAAAGGATGGCTTTATGTCAGACACACCCAAGATGTGTTCTGCGCCCAGCCACTGATAACCCAGTGACGCCAGGAAAGCCGGTTCCCTGGTCTGTGCGTGGAGCAGCAGTGCACACAGCTCAGGGCCGCCCAACAACACCTGAGCCCAGAAAATGGGAGCTGCTGACCGGAGTCAGACATCATCCCCTTGAACCCCATCCACCCTCCACATGGGCCTCCCAGGCCCCACTGGCTGTCTTCCAGCCCCTGGCACACACGTCCCTCCAAAAACACGCTGCCGGGCGCAGCTACTGTGTGTGCGGCCTCCCCTCCACCTCGATTGCTGGGGCCAGCGTGGCTCATGGAGGGAGGGTGAGGCAGAGCCCGGCAGGCTACCCACACCCTCTTCTTCCCCAGACGAGCATGGCCAGGTGGCCAGTGCAAAGCTCTCTGGAGCAAGCAGCTCAGGACTAGGGCCCAGCCTCTGCCTCCAGCCAATGGGCCCCTGGGGGCAGGAGGGGACATGATCCCAGGCCCAGCCAACCCCTCCCCGGAGGCTGCCACCTGGGAGAGTGCAGAGCGTGTGGGCACTGCCTTGTGTGGCCTCACAGCGACCCCCTCAAAGAGGACTGCCCACCATCACACTTTCAGGTGAGGAGAGGGAGGCTCCAGAGGCTCAGGGGCAAGTCCAGGACTGACCACCAAGTTGGCCCAACTCCCCCACTCCCAGCAGAGGCCCACAGCCCGGCCGTGACTTTCCGAATCCACCTGCTTTGAAACACAGGGTCCCTGTTTCACATTTCAGGTATTCGGGGTTGGCCACCCACGGCGCCCCAGCCTCTTTGCTCCCCGGGCTCTGAGGGTCCTGGGGTGGCCCCTTCACCCCCTGGGGTGGACCTTGGCTTCCTCAGGTGTGAAGTGTACCAAACAACCCTTCCCCCTACCAGCTCTTGGGGAAAGGCTTTGCAGGCCATGTTACCTCCTCCCTTTGCACGATGCCCAGACCCCAGAGGTCCCTCTGCCACCCAGAAGACCCAGGGCCTGTTAAGAAGACCTTTCTCCCGAACCCGTCTGCCCAGCCCAAAGGCAAACTCTTAAAGGTCAGGTTTTGGGAACAAGGTCAAGGGCCCCTCCAGTGGGGCCAGCCAAAGCCTTTGAGAGGCTCTCACACTGGCAAAAGGCTTGGTTATTGCTGAAGGGCGGTGAGTCCCCAGCTTTCGGCCTTTCCCACCCCACAACCTCTGCGTGTCTGCAGATCACTGCATCACCATGACCCAGCCTTCTTCCTCAAAATGACTTCAAGTCCATTCACTGCTCAAAACCCAGCCTTGATCTGAGCACTATGTCTGTGACGTCATGGGTCCAATGTACTGGGTTTTTTTCCTAATAAGTACTGAAATAAATGCACAACTATTCAAATAAACACCCATCTGATAAATGCAAAACTATTCAAATAAATACCTGTCTGGGAACCCATTTGAGAAGTATTGCAGCTTTGGGAAAGCTGGGAAGGGAAATAAAACAGAGACTCAGAGGCAGGCAGCAGGGGAGAGGATGTAGGGAAGTGGGTCTCCAGGTGCCAGGCGGGCGTGGGGAAGGTGCAGGGGCCAGAGCTGATCCCAGGGCCCAGGCAGGTACCCCCACCCCTACTGAGGGTCCTGTCAGATCTGTTTCACCCTGAACTCCATGGAGGATGAGGGGCAGGGAGCAGAGATGGTCAGGGGACAGGGAGTGGAGGGGTGTGTACAACCTCCAGCAGTGGCCGTGGCTCAGGGTCCACCTCGGGGTGGGGGTAAAGGCAATAAGTAACCGGCCACTGATTGTCAGGAACCCAGGAGCCCTGGGGGACAGCCTGACCAGCACAGACCAGGAGGGTTCCCTTGACCTCCAAACACCTCATCTGCTTAATCCTCCACCCCTTCTCCTTCCACCCCCACCCCTGTCCTAAAAGTAATACCAGGACTCACCCCTGGTTTTTCTAAAGAAAGACATCTAACTGGTTGACTAAGAGAGATTGTGTGCTCTGGGGCATCTATGAAGGACTGTCACAACAACTAGACGGTTAGGAACAAGACAGACACCCCAACATGTACAGGGGCGGGATCTTAGCAGCGTTTCTTCTTTAAAAGAAAAAAAATGCACCCTGAATTCCACCTCTTCTTCTGGGCCTGTCTCCCCGGCCACGGTGGGGACCCTCAGAGGCCTGAGAGCCCTCTCCAAGCCACTCAACCCTGGGAGGAGACACCAGAAATTCCTGCCGCCAGTGCCCCGGAGTGGGCCCCACCGGCTATGTTCATCTTTAGCACTTTCTGGAAGTCATAAGCTCTCAGTAGAAAAAATAAATATATGTCTGTCTCTCTCTATGTATATGCATATGTATACACGTATACGCACGGGCAGGACCGCAGCTGGGCCCTTCTGAGCTTCGGCCACCAGGGGGAGTGTGGGGGGCCTGCTCCTCCCGCCGCGACGGCGGCCCCCGGCGCGGCGCCCAGGTCCAGGTGGTGGACTGGACGAAGTATTGCTGTCTGCCCCTGGCTCCTGAGGTAAAGAAAGGTGAAACGGGGCGGGCGGGCGGCGGCCCTCATCTCCTCCCCTGGCTCGCGGCGTCCCCGGACGGCGGCTCCCCCGGCGGCGGCGGGGGCTGCGGCTCGGGGGCCTCGGGGTCCCGGGGGTCGGCCGGCTCGGCCGGGCGCGGCGGGTCCTTGCAGCGATCGGCGGCGGCCCAGGAGGGGCTGCGGGCCAGGCCGCGGGGCCCGGGGGCGGCGGCGGCGCGGGGGCGGCCGGGCCCGGCAGCCAGGCTGCTGGCGCTGCTGAACCGGCGCGCGGGCGGGAGGCCGGGCGGCGGGGGCGGCGGCCCGAAGAGGGAGGTGAGCGAGAGGCTGCTGAGGGTCTCCGAGTGCTCGCTGCCCGCGCCCCCGCCGCCCCCGCCGGCCCGGGCCGCCCGCGCCCTCCTCATCCGAGGGGTCCATGGAGTCGTGCTGCGTGCAGCCCGGGCTGGTGGAGCCCCCGCTGCTGTGGCTGCGCTGGTGCGCCCGCAGCCCGCGCAGGCTGAACTGGCCCCGGCCCCGCGGGCTCGGGCGGCGGCGCGCAGCGGGCCCCGGGACAGACGCCGGAGGCCCCAGCCCTCGCCGCGGGCTGTCGCTCAGGGTCAGGCTGTCCTCCAGCGTGGTCTGCAGGCTGCCCGCCGAGCTGCTGCGGCTGACCTCCAGCGACGTGTCGCTCCCTGTGGCCTGCGGGGAGGGCCACAGGGGGTGGGGGATCGCCCGGTGTTCCCCTCCCCCGATGGGCACCCCCTCCAGCCCCTCCGACCTCTCAGGAACACACCGGGCCTGGCGAGGCTTTCCCGCTGTCTGAGCTGCAGGGTGGCCCTCCTGGTGGTCCCTGCATAGCCTCCGACTGCCCCCCCCACTGCCTGGTCCTCAGGGTGCCACCAGCGTAACCCTGCTCAGACACCAGTCAGACTCTGGCACCCAGCAGAGGGGGATCCAAGTTCGCTGGGAGGAAAAGCCCTTGGGCCCCACCCCATCCCTCTGGGACCTTCCTCCCCCATTACTCGCCTGGCTCCTCCCACCCCACCCCGCACCCCACCCAGCACCTCTGCCTGGAAAGCTCTTTCCTGATACACCTGTGTCACCTGCTCACAGCCCTCCCAGCCTCCACCTGAACTGTCGTCACCCCACTCCCCACCCAGCTCCCGCCCCTCTCCCCCGCAGCATTCTCCTGGGCCCACACCACTGCCAAACATACTAAACTTTCCGTGCATGCATTCTGATCATCTCTCCTGGCACATCCCTGCAGCACGCTAAACGGTAAAGCCCCGTGGGGTGGGAGGGGGCAGGGACTTTTTCACCCTGCGGTGGCTGTAGCCTGGCTGGCGGGTAGCTGGGGTCAACAGTCACTGGGCAAACAAGTAATTGCAAGAGCCCTGGGCTGACTATGCCTCCTCTACTGTGCCTCTCCCTGAGACCTGGTCCCCTCCCCCTGCCCCCACATCCCCCATCCCCACCCCCAGACCAGGGATGTCAGGTCTGCAGACCCTTCTGTTCTGTGCCCTGAGGGGTGCCCAGGTGGCAGCCCTGGCCAGTTCAATACAGGCGGCCCCGCAGACCGAGACCTCCATTCCCTAGCAATCACACCCCAACCCCCTCACCCCACCCCACACCATGCAATGACTCCCAACGCCCCCTCCTCCCTGTCCCCTCAAGCTAGAGCCCAGGTCTTCCTCCAGGGCCCCCGGTTTGGGCACCCCCCACACTCTGCTGGCCCCGGATGCCCTAGGACCCAGCCCTGCCCACCTCATCAGCCTCTACTGCCACCTCCTCCCTCCAGTCTCGCCACTATGCCCCTTTCCCACGTGTCCCTGGCAACACCCTGCCTGGTGCCTTTGGTTGGGCCCTGTTCCCTCCTCCCTCACCTTGGATTTCAAGATCCCCCTCACATGTCCCCTGACAGGAGAGCTCTGAGAGCCGGGAGGGACCGTACCTGTCGAAGGAGGGTGCAGTTGACGCTGGCGACCGCAGGGAGGCCCAGGAGCCCTGCAGGGCGATCTTGGGGGAGGGTCCCAGCTCCGGCGCCCTTCTCCTGCCCTTCCTGGCTGGCAGCCACGGCGGGGTGGAAGAACTCGGCTGGCATGGGTAGGAGCGGGCTGGAGGCATCCGGGGAGAAGGGGCTCGGGGGTGCTGCTGGGGAGGAAGGAGAGGGGCAGGGGAGCAGGCTCAGGCTTGCAGGCCCCTGAGGGTGGGCTGGCAGGAAGGGCCCCCTGACAAGTTGGCTGTGACTCCATGGGCGAGCCTCCCTCTCTGAGCCTCGGAGTCTGTTGTGAGTGCAAGAATCACCGAGCCTGCCTTGTGAGCCCTTGGAGGACGGGCACTGGGTGATGGTAGTTTCTGGAGCCAAGCAGACCCAGGCTCAAGGCCCCTAGGTTCCTTCCTCTTTAAATGGGGGATCAGCTGCCCACCTTGAGGAGTGGAGACATGGCTGTAAGAGCAAGAGGCAGCTATGGAGCTCAAGCCCCATGAACAGCAGTGCTCACTAAGACACTCGCTCCCCAGTGCTGACACCCTCGGGGCCTGGCCAGGCCTGGGGGTCCCACCCAAGGACAGCACACAGGTGGGCACCAGAGCAGACAGAGTGCTGGGCATGTAGGGGGCAAAGGGAAGGTGAGGTGGAGATGAGAGCAGGGGCAGTTTAGCGGTGGGGGGGCAGCAACTTCTGCCCATGGCCCCCTCAGTGGCTTCCAGGATGAGGATGGAAGCTCGAACGTCCCCAGGTAAGGGGGATTCCTCATCTATGTCATCTTATTTCAGGAAAAGTGAGAATGAAAGGTTAGGTAAAGAAGATGGGACTTCGTCTGATCAGAAAGGCTCTTCGGTCCTGTGCCCTAACTTTTGATTCAGGAGGTCTGGGGTCTTGGCACCTCAGCCATCATATCCAGTCCAGAGGCCGTCAGCTTTAGGAAGGTCCTCGGAAAAGTCACTCCACCTTTAGCTCCTAGAAGGTGCTCAAGGCCAAGCCTCCTCCCAGAAGAGTATGTGGAGTGGGCTCAGGATCTCAGGGCCCCTCTTCTGATGATTTCATCTTTCTGCCCCCCTTCCCCAGCCAGTACTATGAAGCCAGATCCCATCACCTTCCAGAGAGACTGGAGGTGAAGGTGAACCTGTGATGGGCCAGTCAAGTCCTCTGTCCTCAAGCCCAGAGCCCAGCTACAAGCCCAAAGTGCAAACAGAGGATGCTGAGGGTAGAGCTTTGTACGAAAGAGCTATTGAGGACCACAGGCTGTCTGCTGTTCAGCATCACCTTGTGTGATGATCTTGTGGAATAAACACCTCTCAAATTCAGCTCTAGAAAAACGCTTCAATAATTAGGCAGCTTGCCTTCTGCTTGATGAGAGCTGTGTGTGCCAACCTGTTTCCTTTTTCCCCATGGCTCCCAGGACACTCAGCGTGAATCATCCATTAGCCCAGATTTTGGTATAATTATGACCTCATCTCTCTGTATTATTTGGCTTCTGGTCTTTTGTCATTGTTCTATCAGGCCTGAGATCCCTATCTTTTATTGTCAATTAACCATCTGGTTCTTTCTGGACTCGATGTAATAGTCTAGGCAAAATTACTAAGGAAAAATCTCAGCCAGCTCCCTCTGAAGCCAACATCCGAGATCAGGGCCATGGGAGCTGGTGGGGCTCCCCACCCTCACCTTGGCTGCTCTCGTGTTTCAGCCAGGACCGGACGGGGTTGAATGGGATGGCCTCCATCTCGCACAGGAAGTTCTCCGGACCCGATGAGACAGCCGTGTTGGGTAAGGGGAGGAAGCATTCGCCCAGGTCCCCTACCTGCATGGGCTCAGGCGGGTCAGGCTGGCCCTACAGGGAAAGGGAGGTGGAAGAGGCAGGATGGTGGAGGGGGGAGCAGCCCACCACAGCTGCCTTCATGCCCCTGCTCTACACCCCTTTGCTTCGCTGCTCTCACTGCCTGGGACAGCTTTCTCCTCACCTCCTTCACCTGGCCAGCGATCATCATCTTCCAAAACTTCCTGGAGGTGAAAGGACCCCACCTCCACGAAGCCCTCTCTGATGTCCCAGGCAGGTAGCAATTTCCCCCACTCACTCCCCCTTTTGACCCTGAGACTCTTGAGGGTCTTCTTTGTCTCTGTAGCCAAGTGGTACAGACCCTGGCCAGTAAAAAGGCCAAGCCTAGGCTGGTGAAGGCACCAGAAGACAGACCAAGCACCTTCAAAGCCTCCTTGTGAGCGTGACCCTGGGCAGGTCCCTTCCTGTGGCTGAGCCTCAGTTTCCACATCCATAAATGGTAACCAGCTCTCCTTCCTGGCACTCCCTGAGCCCTGCCCTCTTCAACTCTGCAGCCCAAGGTCTCCTCTGAACAGTATGCACCTCAAAAGCTGCCTCTATGCCCCCTCCAAGGTAGACAAGCCCCTTATGAACTATTCTTCAAGTCCTAATAAAACAGCACCCACCTAACACCCACCCCACCTAACACCCACCACACCTAGCACACCTATAAACTGTGCACCCCAACATCCTGTGTGGGTAAACAGTGCAGGGATACAGGAGATGCAGGAAGGAGCTGGGGCGGTGGGGGGACAGGGGCTGTCAGCTGCCAGAAGGGGGACAGAGGGGGCCAGGAAGATCCACTCCCCCCATCCCCACCTTCCTGGAGCTGATGGAGGACAGCCCTGGGGCGGTGGTGCCAAATCCAGGCTGCGCAGGGGTCGGGGGACAGAGACTCTCATAGGTGAGGCCCACTGCGTACCCCCTCGGCCAGGGCCTCTCGCACCTCCCCCAGCCTGGGCAAGCACGACTAGAATGCCTTGGAGCAATTAAGCCCTCCGATGCAACTACTGGGACCGCACACCACAACGAGAGAGTCTGTGTGCCACAACAAAAGCCCACACACGATGCAGGGAAGATCCTGAATGCTGCAACTAAGACCCAAGTGTCCCACTCCTTGCGGCCCCAGGGACTGGAGCCCACCAGGTCCCTCCGTCCGTGGAATTCTCCAAGCAAGAATACTGGAGTGGGTTGCCATTTCCTTCTCCAGGGGATCGTTCCAACCCAGGGATTGAACTTGGGTTTCCTGCATTACAGGCAGACTCTTTACCATCTGAGTCACCAGGGAATCCAAATGAAGAAATAAAAACTTTAAAAAAAAAAAAAAGAATGACTCTGCCTTGAGGTCACAGGCCCGGTGGCAGACCTCCGCTCCCTGAGTCTGCAGGATCAACAGAGCAGCCCTTCCAGCCCTCCTGGCCTCCCTCAGACTGACCACCTCGAGGACAGAGGTTGGGGACCGTGCCCAGCTGTGCGACAGGACAAGCCACCTCACAACTCACAGCCCTCATGCCCTGGCCTGTGGAATGGAGTCACATCACCCCTAATGCACAGAGCAGGGGACGGGCACACTGAGTGCAGACAGAATGGCACGCAGTAGGTGCCTGCACCTGTTTAGACTCTCCAGCTTCCCCTGGTCTCCTGTAAAGTGTGCCCACCAGGGACAACTCTCAATAGAGCAAAAACATCCAAAGCTACAGTGAGTGGCCAGGGCCACTTGGATCCTGGAGGCCTGGCTTATTGCTGTGTGACTTCATGTAAATCACTCCACCTTTCTGTCCCCAGCCCTCATCTGACCAACAGGAGATGAGGGCCCAGCATGCAGCAGGTACCACTTAAATGGTGCGCTAGGAAGGGGCAGTATCCCAACATGGCAGGCGGAGGCCAGGCTGCAAGTTCAGATCTGCCTGCCCGGGAGCCCACTGGGTGCTCACCTTGCTGTCCCTGGGGCCAACGGGGCAGGCTGCAGGGTCCTCCAGACTCAGGTCATCGCCAAGCAGGATGGACGAGGACCTGTCTGAGTTCAGGGAGAAGGCCTCCGTCTCGGCCAGTTGCACCTGCAGGGAGAGGGGGCCACCTCGGGTCACCCCTGGGGCTGCGGTGGGGCAGGCTGGTCCTCCAGAGAGACACAGGGCAGCGGTCAGAGAAGGCAAGAGATATGAGCACAGATGGCACGTCCATCCTGTGCAGGGACCTAGCCCGGGCTGGGGATGGGAGAGGACCCGAGGATGTCACAGACGGCAAAGTGCCAGGCCTGAGCTGGGCCAGTGGGCAGGTGAGCTGCTGAGGGCTGTGAACCAAAGCTGGTCCAAGCAGACCAAATGCCCTTCAAGGCTGCTGGGTCTGACTCACCTGTAGCCCTGTGCAGGCTGCCCTCACGGGCTGGGGGTGCTTGTGAGCCACTAGGACCTTGGGGAGTCTGAAGTCACCTCAGGCTGAAGGGGATCCCTGGGGGCTGGACACTCATAGGGAGGTGCTCAGGGCCCCACATGGCTGGGGAGAGGGGACAGGGCCCGCCTGAGCCTGCACAAGACAGGCCCAAGGCCACAGTTGCCCTGCAGTGCCCATCAGGGAAACCCCACCTGGGGAGGGCAGGACTGAGCCTTGGAACCAGGGCAGGGGCCCTGGGAAGAGGTTCCGGGGTGCTCAGGCCTTGAGCTCTGGGACGATGGTCCTGGGTGACCCCTTGATGTCAGAGAAAGGGCACACTGCAACAGAGGCGACGCCTGGGCTTCCTGCTGGCGCCCGCAGCTCACCACCACGGTGGGCAGTGCCCTTTCTGCGCACCTGCTGTGTACAGGCCCAGAGCGGGGCCTCGCACCTCCCGAGGCCACACCGCAGGCCTGCACTGAGCAGAGGATCAGGCCAGGCTGGGCTTGGGGAGAAGGCCCGTCCACCACAGGCCCCTGGAACCAGGCTTGATCAGGTAGGCCCTGGCGGGCCTCCACCCAGAGCGGCTTGCCCCTCAGGCTGGCCCTCCACCAGGACTGGTGCCACCCCTCAACCCCAAGGCCCCAGCTCCCCTGGGGCGCTCCGCTACCTCCTGCTTGTCGTGCTGACACTTCTCACAGCCGGCCGGCGAGGAGTAGTGGTGGAAGATGGACCCGGACAGGTTGTCGATGATGGTCAGCTCCCCCTCCAAGGAGTCCTTGATGATTAAAGAGACGCTGTCCAGCCACAGGTTCTCCTAGGCGGACGGGGACGGGGTGGGGACAGGTGGGATTATCGGCCGGCTCGGGATGGCCGGGTGGGCGGGCGCGGGTTTCCTTCCTGGTTCTCCGCCCATGTCCTGGGCCCGACCCCGCGTCACAGGGTCGCCCCTGAAATGGAGCTGAGCGAGCGGGGCCAGGAACGACCGAGCTCTCTGCCTGAGGCCCCCTCCCACCAGCCCAGCTGCCCTCCCAGCCCGTGGCAACCCCGCTGCCCTCTCCAGGCCCCGCCCACCTGGGCTGGCGAGTAGCAGCTTCGGGCGCAGGCAGCCCTCGGGGTCACCCTCGCCGGCCGCCCCTCCTGGCCCATGGGTGGGCGCGGGCACCCCTGGGGCACCGGTGGGTGGCCGCGGGCTGGGGCCCAGGCCGTGGGCCAGCTCCAGCTCCAGCTCGGCGTCCATCTCGGCGTCCTCCTGGGCCTCCTTGTTGCTGTCGTCCAGGTGCTTCATGAGCACGGCCACCACCACGTTGATGAGCACGAACTGGGCCGTGAGCACGAAGCTGACGAAGTACAGCGGCGACACGAACTGCAGGCTACTCAGGCAGCTGCGCTCGTCGTGCGTGCAGTCCCGCAGCGTGTCCTGCACCGGGAACGGGGCAGAGTGGGAGGCGGCAGGGAGCTAGCGGTGAGGCCCGGGGGTCTGGGACACAGGCCTCATCTCTGTCCTCATGAGGCCCCTCTCCACCCAGCCCAGGCTGAACTGCAGGCCAGAGCCAGGGAACCCATGCTGGGTGATGGGCAGTGAAGCCCAAGCCAAGGGCCTGGCACCCAGAGCTGTGGTGCCTACAGTCCCTGGCCTTGGGCCCCCAGCACCCCCCTGGCCCCGGCAGAGTCCTGTCCCCTAGAATCTGAGCCCTGATCCCAGCGCAGTATTCATGTTGGACAGAAAACCCACTCTGGCCTCATGTCCACCTTGCTGTGTCCCAGGGCCGTGAGTAGGTCCCCCTGCGTCTCTATGCTCTGCACACCCTCCTGTGTGTGACGGGCTGCTGGGCAGGCAGAGCCCAGCCTGACTCTCCCTCCCCTGCCCACCACGTGTACCTTCATAATCCCGTTCCAGTTGTCGCCAGTGGAGACCTGGAAGAGCGTGAGGAAGGCCATGCCGAAGTTCTCGAAGGTGGCATGCCGGCTCATGCCCTCACAAGGGTTCTCATCATTGCAGACTGGAAGGAGAGTGGGGTCAGCCTGGCCCGCTGCAGAGTCCCCTGCAGGGCCTGCCTTGCGCTGCTGCCTCTCAGCCTCATCTCAGACAACCTCAGAGGAGCGTGCAGGCTGTGCACGCCCACAGATGGAAAGACTGAGGCTCAGAGAGGTGGCACAGTGGTGGAGACTCAAGTTCAGGTAAGCCTGGCTCCTCGCTCCACCCAGGTATCAATTTCTGAGGGAGAAGCTGGGCTAAGGTAGGTAAGCGCTCATGCCCAGAGGAGCCTGACTTGTTGGAGCTGGCCCTGTGCAGGGCTGCCTGGATGTAGGCTGCATTGCCCTCAGTCTGGGCCTGTCCACTCTGCCTACTGACTGGGGTGGCACTGACTGGGGATGGGCACTGGCAGGTGGGACTGGAAGGGGCATCCCTGAGAGGTCAGACAGCTGGGGGTTCCAACTGGGGGTCCACTGCACAGGTATGGGAGTGCCCACGGACCCAGGCAAGCATCTCTCCAAAGCCTCTATTCACACTGGGAGTGGGGTGTGGATGGCTGAGGGTCACTCATCCAGCCCCCAAAGGCTCGCTGTGGGAACATTTCCCCATCACAGAGACCATGGCATAACAGTCTGTTTGGGGGAGGGTGTTTCAGGCCTCTCCACCCTGCCGGGACCCTCCCTCCACTACCAGACCTGTTCCATAGCGCACCCCCCAGGCCAGCTTCAGCATCACGCACCCAGCTTCCCGAAGAGCTCCACTCCCAGGGCGGCATAGATGAAGAAGAGCAGCATGAAGAGGAGGCCCAGGTTGCCTACCTGTGGGGACAGCAGGTGGGGCTGGGCAGGGTCCGAGGAGGGGGCACGGCAGGCTCCAGGCAAAGGGCCAGCCTGAGGGTCAGGGCAGGCTCTGTGTCTGTGGTGGCCATGCCGCCCCGCCTCCTGGAGGGCCGGCTGGGTCCAGCACAGGGCACAAGATGATAATGTAACAAGTGTGAAGCCCTTACTGGTGGCCCCTGTGGCTCAGTGGTAAAGAATCTGCCTGTAGTGCGGGAGCCACAGGAGACGTGGGTTCGATCTCTGAGTCAGGAAGTCATGAATGGAGAGAGGGGGAAAAGGAAGTTACATCAAGAATGCTACCTCCTTCATGAAGCCTGCCTGAATTCCTTCAGACAGACGGGGACTCAGTCTTACAGCCTGAGTGTAACTGCTGTGTTCCTGTCACTGTCTCTGCCAGTCTGGGAAGTCCTGGAGGGCAGGGGGCGCGGCTGGGGTAATTCAGATCTGCTTCCTTGCGCCAGCATGAGCCCTGGCCCCAGAAAGGCGTGAACACAGGAATCATGCAAGACTGGGCCCCCAGAAGCCTCCTGCAGACCCAGCCACCCCCCTCCCACAACTCCGGTGGAAGAAAAATATCGCAGATTTCAAACCTGTTTCAAGTCTATCTATAGGCCAGAGACCACCTTTAACTCATGTTATGGGTAAGATAAGGCTCCAACATGTTCTTTCCCTAGAACGGAAATGTCTCTGAGAACCCTCAGAAGACCTGCATGAATGGAATCTGAGAATGTTTGTGTTAATTGCTGAAAAGTAAATCGTGTTAATCACGGGCTCCTAATGTTTCTCTACTCCAGACAAGGGTTTCCTTCTGAGCTGCGCCACAATCACACCAACAGTGTCTAATTAAATGATGCTAGTGTATTAAAGAGACAAGCTCTCACTGAGCACCTCTGAGGCCAGGTGTGAGGCCCCAGCTGCTGGGGTCCAGCCCTGTGGACCCCTCCCAGACTGATTACCCAACTCCAGACTCCAGCCACACAGAGAACAAACCCCATTTGCATATTCTGTTTTCTCTGCCAGGAAGACCTTCTCTCTGCCTTTGCCTAGAAAATGCTTACTCCCCACCCCCTCAATACCTGGATCAGGGGTCCCCTCCACTGAGAAGAATTCCCTTATGCCTCCTCTCTGTGTGCCTGAGACAAAGCCTGGAAGGAAAGGGCTGAGGTTTCATTTTCATGTCACTTCACAAAGAACCAAGGAAATGTTCAGGATCAGCTAATAGACTTTGGAGGGGTAAACCCCTCACCCCAACACCACATGGTCCCAGGCACACACGTCTCTTAAAGCAGTTGTAATTACCATCCCATGTCTCCTACTTGAAGCTGGGACCTCTAGGCATCTCCATGTGCCCTATGCCAACGTAGGGTTAGGATGCCCAGGGGTCACAACAAGGGGAAAGGGAGAGGGGAAAGGGCCAGGAGGCCAGGCAGGCAGGGGGCACACACTTGCCACCTTCATTCCTGTCCTTAGGAGACTCTTCCATGGTCCTTCTTAAGAGCCAGTGCTTTACAAGCTTTAACTATTTTAAACCTCCACAACAACCCTTTGAGATAAGAACTACTACCACCACCGCCCCTTGCCCCGATTTCACAAGCAAAAAAAATTAAGGCACCTCATCCCCAGGCTCTCACGGGGCACGAGGCTTTGACCATAGGTTCCCTGGTGGCTCAGATGGTAAAGAATCTGCCTGCAACACAGAAGATCCGAATTTGATCCCTCGGTTGGGAAGATCCCCTGGAGAAGGGAATGACTACCCACTCCAGTATTATTGCCTGGAGAATTCCATGGACACAGAAGCGTGGTGGGTTACTATCCATGGAGTCGCAAAGAGTCGGACACGACTTGAGTGACTAACACTTTGACTTTCGGGGAGGCTTGAGTCTGATCTCCAGCACATTTACTATCTGCCCAGAACTCACCCCCATCTCCCATGTGACAAATTCTTCCAAAGGAATTTCATGTTAGGAAAGACCACAGCTCTCTGAATGAAAGACCTTGCTTTCCATCCAGACCTGCTGTCTGCTGTGTCGCTTTCCCTTTCCAACAAGGCTGCCAGGAAGCTCACACCAAACTTGAGAATGGAACTCAACACTCTCAGCCCAAGTGCCTGAGAGAATTTGCTTCCACTTTCCCTGGGCTGTTAATCTTTCATCCTCATCTTTAGCATGCTGTATCTGTGCCTTTTACCTTAAGACACCCAAAGGTCCTTAAGACTAGACGAGTCACAGTGAATACAGGAAGGTCTATGAGGCTCACCTCAGAGTGAGGAGAGGCCACACTGAGGGGAGGGAGAAGAGGAGCCATCGGTAGCTGGGACAGCAGGGGAGGAGGAGCCTGGGGCTGCAGAGCTCCCAGGAGGCCAGCAGATGCCCCCTACCTCCCTTCCCCTCACCAATGGTGGGGGCGCTTTCCTGACTTCCCAGGGTCCCCACCCCCAGGCCAGTGTCTCATGCTATCCCCTCCTAGAATGTCACACCTGTCACCTCTCTGTCCACATCACCACCTCTTACCAAGCCACCTACAAGGTCAAGCCGCCCTATAACGTCATGCTCGAAGTGCCTGATGCTGTCTCTGATTCCCCATGTGCGGGCCTCTCCCCACACTGCCCTGAGGCCTCTGTCGTTCCCCTAGACTCCTGGGGGCAGAACCTGGGTACAGAGCAGGCAGGTGGCAGAGGGGTTGGGGGAGGGACCAAGTGCTCAGCCAAGAAAGGAAGGAAGAAGTAGATGGGAACCCACCCATCTCTCACATCCCGAGCTCACAATTACTTCTCTGGAGGCAGGACTCTGCCTGGCTCCAGGCCGATCTGGAGAGAAGGGAAGTCACGGCCCACGCCCCTCCCCCGGGGGCCCAGCGTGACACTGATGACAGCCAGGTTGGGGGAGGGGCGGCTCTTACCTGGGGCAGAGCTTGCACCACGGTGTCCAGCAGGGCCCGCATTCCCGTGGCCATCTTCAGGAGCTTCAGCACTGCGGGCAACACCCAACCCGGCCCACTCAGCCCAGACCAACGGGGACAGGCCTGTGCCTGTGTGCACATGTGGATGCAGTAGAGCGAGAACGTGGAGGAGCGGGAACAAGATGCCACACTACAATCCCCTGGGTGCAGATGAATGGAGGTGGTGCACAAAAACACGTCCCCCGGGTGGGTGTCAGTGTAAAAAAGCCAAAGAGGAGGAGGGCAGGCAAGGGAGCAGAGGGATATCAAGTGTGTGAAGAAGCACGTAAGTCACTGTGATGAGGCCACAATGACGAGTGCGCGAGGGCCCCTGGGTCTCCCCCCTTTCTCTCTGGCTGGAGAGGCCCCAGGGTGGCTGCTGAGTTTCTCCACCGGACCCCCCACCACCTCGGAATCTGGGGGCAATGGGCGGGGCAGGTAGAAGGGAGAGGCCAGAGTCAGAAGGTTTTTTGAAACAAGTATGAGGACAGCCTTGGAGCAAAAGGGAGGCTTCTGGGAGAAGAAAGAGGGTTTCAAGGGCAAGGTGTCCCAGCCAGAGCTGGAGAAAAGTTGGTGAGGACCCAGTGTCTTCTCGGCTGCACTGGGGTCCTTTCAACCCCACCTGAGACTGGACCACACTGGGCTGGGTGTTATATGGAGGGGGCATGCCAGGGTGCAGTACAGAGCTGTCAGGACGAGGGCAAGTGTGGGCACACAGCATGGGTGCGTTGAGTGTGTGTCAGGGACGGCTGCTACTCCCCTGCTCAGCAGGCCCATCCCGCCCGCCCCCGCCGGACCCTCACCCCGGGCGATGCGCAGGACCCGCATGATTCGGATGATGGTGGGGTTGATGGGCAGCGCCGCATTGATCTCAATCTCCTCCAGCGTGATGCCCATGACCGACAGCAGCACAATGGCCAGGTCCAGCTGGTTCCACCTGTGAGGCCGAGCAGAGGAGGGCGGGAGTGAGAGGCCGGGCGAGAAGCACTTGAGTTCAGATACACTCCAGCTGGGAGGAGTGTCCCAGCACTCCACCCTCCTGCCATGGCCCTCAGAGGTCCCTAATAGCCCCTCCAGATCCCAGTGGTTCCAGCTCCCTCGCTGCCTCCCAACCCCAATCCCACCACAGCCTCTGTCCCTCAAGCAAGAGGCTGACCAGGCTAAAGGAACATCTGAGGAGGAATGGGTTCTGACTCCTAGGTCTGAATCTTGAGCCAGCTGCTCCCCCTGTGTGGCCTTGGGCTAGTCCATCAACCTCTCCGAGCTCCACTTGTTCCCTCTGAAAAGAAGGACTCGCATGAGGTATGCCCTGCTCTACCTGTGGGGTATGGAGGACCCATGAGAGGGGTTGGGCAGAATGCCCTGCACCCATCAGGGCTGAAGGCAGCACCTGGGGTCAGTGGCCGTCAGTCCTCAGACTCTCACTGGTTCCCCTCCTCCAGCTGCTCCAAGCTTCCCCTGGGGTCTAGACTGCTTCCCCTCCTGCAGTGCACTCTCTGCTGCCTCAGCCCAGCCCAATTTTGCTCACCGGTCCTTGAAGAAGCGTCTCAGACCAAATGCTACTAGCTTCAGCACAGCCTCCAGCACAAAGACGGTGGTGAACATGTAGTTGCAGTACTTGGAGGGCTGTCTCCAGAGACTGCAGGAGCAAAAAAGCAGCCTGATCCAGGGCCCATGACCTGTCCACCACCTTTCCTCCAGTCAGAAAAATCTCTGCCTTGTAAGGGGAGCATCTCCTCCATCACACTTAATGCAATGATTTACATATCTGCTTTTACTCTTCCCATCTTACTTAACATGTGCTGTTTATTCTAGATTGCTGCTTTTCCTCATTTCTGCTGGTCTGGTCCAATTGCCACTCAGTGTCGGCAGTATGGGGTAATGGTTAAGGCAGTGATTAAGAACCAGACCACTTATTGATCAATGTGAATTCAGACTCAGCACTTATTCCTAGTTCGTAGCCTTGGCAAGTCACTTGACCTCTCCAGGACTTAGTTTTCCAGTCTATGAGTTGGGGATGATAATAGCATCCACCTCAGAAAGTTGCTATTAAAATTAAATGAGGTCATAGTCCAAGACCAGACAGGATAAATACTTGGGTAATATGAACTTATTCCATTTCCTCATGTTAATTTAGAAGTTCTACCATTATAGCTGCATTCCATCAATGGCTGCCTGCACTCATTGTTTTTCACTCCTACCATTTAAAATAACGTCCAGTTCCTCATCTGGACGCTCTGCCCTCCCCTCTTCCCCCACTCCAGTAAGTCTTCTCAGACTCGCCCCTATATAACACACCCCTCAGGTCCCTCATGAACACTGCCTGCAACCAGCTGGGAACCGGTCGCCTCTCCTACCCCAGTGTTTGCCCTCAGAGGCCCCGTCCCTCTGCCAGGCTCCATATGCCCAGTAGCAGTGGAGCCAGGTGGCAAACCGAAGTTCTAGTCCCACCTCCACTCACTGGCTGAAAGACTTGGGCAGTGTGTTTGATGTCTCTGAGCCTCGGTTTCTTTGTCTACAAAATCTGGAGAAAGCCCACCACACACACACATTAAGGTTGCTGCTGAGGACTGGAGAGTTAATATCTGTAGTGTGTCCTGCAAAGAGGCTCAGGGAGCACACCACGGCCACTGTCACCCATGTTCAAGGCTGGACCCGAATGTCACCCCCCACCCCACCCCCACCCCATCCCACCCCACTCACCAGGACCTTGCCCTGGAAAGGAGTGACATCTCCCTCTCACTCATCTATCCTACCAGGCCCTGAGCTTCTTAAGCATGGGACCCCAGGCAGGACCTGCTCAGATCCTGGCCCGCCCATCCCTGGGGTGGGGTCTCACTGAGGACCCGACCCCACCACATGACCTCGGGCCAGGGGCCAGGCCAGGGCTCACCGTGGGCTGGTTGTAGTGCTCCAGGGACATGGTGACCACATTGAGGCAGATGATGCAGGTGATGAAGATGTCCAGGTAGTGGCTGGTGCACATGGAGTGGATGAGCAGCCTCGTGGGACAGTAGGTAGCATAGTAGGGCAGCCGCTGGGCCTCTGCAGGGGTGTGGGGTGGGTGGTGCAGACCACAGAGGGTTGGGGCAGAGGTGGGGGCAGAGCACAAGGAGGGAGAGGCGAACGGGAGGGAGGAGGCGAGGGGGAGAGATCGGGTCCACCCCAGGCCCTGGGCGTCAGCTAGGTCCACCCCACCCAGCCAGGGCGCCTCAAGGAAAAGGGGTTAGCACGTGAGGCAGGGTGGCAAGGAGGGATTGTCCTCTTTGTCCTGATTGTCCTCATCCTCCCTAAATGTGCCCATTCAGGGGCTCTGGGTCTGCTGGGGGCAGGATAGGGGTCGCACGGCTCAGGGCTGGGCATCCGGGCTCTGTCTCTGCCCTCTGCCTGGACTGAGCTGCAGGGCCTCGTTTGGGCAGGCAGTGGGGTCACCATCAGACTCTGGCTGGACACTGGTGACAGAGGTCAGGTCAGGCAGATGCTGAGGAAGGGCAAGGCCAGGGGTACAGAGACCTCCGTTCCCTCTGGGTCCAGAGGCCCAGTGGCTGGGGTCAGGCCCGGACCTCCACAGAGCAGCAGGCAGAGGAGCCCTGGGGGCCAGGGGGCTGCCCCCCCCCCTCAGGGCACCCACTCACTCCGGCGCTTCTTCTCCAGCCGCCGCAGCCGCTTCTCCTCGCGCCGCCGCGCCTCCTCGGCCTCCTGGTGCTGCCGGCACTTGTGGAAGTTCTCCACCACAACGCCCACGAACATGTTGAGCACGAAGAAGCTGACGATGAGCAGGAAGGAGATGAAGTAGAGCAGCATCCAGGGGTTGTGGTTGGGCACGGGCTGCGGGGACCAGACGGGGCTGAGGGAGGCTGGCCAGGCACCACGGGGCCCACTGCGGGGAGTGCCCTCCCTCACCAAGCCTCCGTGCAGGGCGGGCACTGGTAACAGCCTCCCGGGCAACTGGGAGATTTGAAGGTGGAGGTAGGAAGTGCCCACCCTGCCTGGCACAAGGATGGTGCTCAGCAAAGATAGTGACCCCTTCCCTGCCATCTGTCTTCTTCCTCTACCCACCATCTATTCATCCACCCACTGACCTATCCATTCATCCACTCATTCACCATTTACCCATCCATCACCTACTCATTCATCCATTTACCCATCCATCACCTACTCATTCATCATTTACCCATCCATCACCCACTCATTCATCCATTTACCCATCCATCCATCCATTCATTCATTTATCCATCCATCCATTCATTCATCCATTTACCCATCCATCATCCACTCATTCACCATTTACCCATCCATCATCCACTCATTCATCCATTTACCCATCCATCATCCATTCATCTACAATTTACCCATCCATCATCCACTCATTCACCATTGACACATCCATCACCCACTCATTCATCCATTTACCCATCCATCCACTTATTCATCCATTTACCCATCCATCCACTCATTCATCCATTTACGCATCTATCCAGTTATTCATCCATGCACTCATTATCCATCTATTCATCCAGCCATTCATCCATTTATTCATTCATCTAGAAACAAACCAGGAAACAAAGCAGCCAGCAGAGGAGTGATCACAGCCCTGATGGTGTGTGTGTGTGTGTGTGTGTGTGTGTGTGTGTGTGTGTGTGTGTGCGTGATGCGCGCGCACGCGCATCTGTGTGTGTCCATGTGTGTGTTAGTGTACAGACAAAGAAGGGGAAGATGATGTCACCACATGTTCTCATTCCTCCATATCCCCAACCTCCACCTCTATGTCCACTCCAGAGCTGTCCAGGGTGAAGCCAAGAGCCCGCAGGGGCCTACAGGCCTCGGGGCATCCCCAGCTCTGATGCCCTCACTGAGTGGGTCCTGGCATGACCTAGAGCATCTCCCTGCTCCTTCTCCTGATGACTTCTGTAGCCAGGACACTGCTGACTCTGATCAGCCATGTGTCTTGCCTAAGGCCCCCACCTAGCCCCCCGAGGGGACCCCTGCTCTCAGAGGAATCTTGGGGGTGAGGGCTCAGACCCAGCTTCCTCGCTGACCCCTTCCACCCTCCCACTCCCAAATCCATCCTCACCCAGCAGCCCCAGGAGGCTCCCACAAGCTCACCTCACTGTTACCCCTTCACTGATGCCCACTGCCCTCCGCTCCAGCCCCAGCTGCGCACCTAGGCCTTCCTGCCCTTCCTGTCTTGCTTACCTCCTCCCCTGCCTCCTGCCACTCTCCTTCCACCTCCTACCCCCGGCCCTGGCCTCATGACTCCCTGAGCCTGTCACTGTCCCGCCCAGGAGTGCACCTGCTGTCCTCGCAGCTGGCCCAGCCCCGGGCCTCCTCTTACTTCCGCTTCTCTATCCACAGGCTCTGCAGCCCTCTGGACAGAGCCAGCTCACAGCATTCTCCCTGCAGAGAGCAGGCTTGCAGAAGCAAACGGAGCACGGACTTACACCAGCCAGAACACAGCCCAAACGGGAAGGCTGCAGGCCGGGACAGGGAGGGGCAGGTATGGCTGACAGTGAGAGACACCTGCTTCAGACGTGGGGGCCCCAAAGACACCCTGTCACTCCCCTGCTGCCCAGGCAGACCTGGCCCGGCCGTGCCCACCTGCTGGTCCACTGCGACGGCGTCCAGTCCATTGTACATAATGTTCACCCAGCCATCCTTGGAGGCCAGCACGAAGAGGGACATGAGGGCCTGGAAGACATGGGGGGAAGGGGGGTGGGGAGATGGCATGGGCTTCTCAGGCTGCATCTGCCCCCCGGAGCGACAGAGAGGTCTTCCCCGAGTCCAGGGGAGAGCTGTGTCCTTGACCGACAAAGCTTTTCTGAGAACACACCGTGTGCCTGCCATGTGCCCCGCAGGTGCTGCTGCAGGAGAATGAGCACTGGACTGGGAGTCCTGGGCTCCAGTCTCAGCGCTGAAATTAACCAGGCAAAAATTCATGACATCTTTTCCCCTCACCCACAGTATGGCACTAACCCTTCAGGGCCAAGGATCAGCAGAGACTAAACTGGAAGGTTCCTGAAAACATGAGGGGCCCTGCCTCTAGTGCCTGAAACAGGAGCTCTCAAGAGAAGTCAGGACCAGCTCAAGTTCTGCCACTCACTGGCTGTGTGTCTTGGGGCAGGTTCCTTCATGTCTCTGGGCCCCAGCTTCTTTGTCTGTAAATGGCAATATTTACCTTCACTAATGATATTAGAAACAGAGGTGATCTCCAGGGGATAGCCAGCCAACGCTTCTATATGGACAGCAGGCCAAAGCATCCACGGGAGAGGTCTCCTGCCCTGTACTGGCCCCTCCGTCCTATCCATCCAGGCCTCAGACCCTTCCTCTTTGCTTCCCAGAGGGAATTGTGCTAAGGGCTGCCTGGAAAGGGTTCAGGCCCAGGAGCAGGACAGGGGACAAAGGGAGCCCTCTCTACCAGGGAGGCACGAGAAGTCCTTACAACTCAAGGGGCAAATGTCCCTGTGAGCCCTTAGATCACAGAGGTCTGAAGTACAGAGACCCTGGGGACCTTGGAGTCACAGACCTGCTATCACTGCTCCCATTTACAGATGAAGACACTGAAGCACAGAGAGGGACAGAACTGGCCTGAGGGCACACAGCTGTTAAGAGGTCCAGGAAGGGATCTAAGGTTCCAGGCCATGCTGGAACCTACTCAGGGGTCTAAGGTCATCAGCCTGCTATTAAGCAGATTTTCCATAATGGGAAAGGGCTGGGTGGGGGAAGGGGACCAGGAACCAATGTCCACTAAAGCACTTACTAAATGCCAAGCACCTGCCAGACACTCTGTATTCAGGGTCCCTAAGCCTCACACTACCTGTGAAGGGAGTTCTACCCCTACCCATTCTACAGAAAAGAAAACCAAGGCTTGAAAAGCAGAAGCCCTGGCAGGGGAGGACTGAAGCCTGGTCTGTAGTCCTGTTGGCACCGAAGAGCTGTCACTCCCACCCATCTGGGGTGGGGCGGGTCAAGAGCAGGAGCTGGTGCTCACCTGGCCCAGATTGTCGAAGTTGTACTTGTGATGGACCCAGCGGTAGTTGGCAGCCATACAGTCGGAGCGGTTGGTGATGTTGCGGGTGTCTACACCCAGACAGTGGTAGAACTTGCCCTTGAAGAGCTGGGGGTAAGGACACAGGGCTAGTGACCATCTAGCCAGTGCTCCCAGGGGATGGTGGTGGATGGGGTGCAATTGGGGTGCAAATCAGAAAAAGGACCTGCCCTTTCAGGGGCACGTCCTCTGTGCATGCCTGAGCCAACCCACTCTACCCCCACCCGCTCTCCAAGTCCTCCAGCATGAGGCAGGGCTACGCTCATCCCATCTCACAGATGAGAAGACTGAGACCCAGTGATGCTAGGTTAATCTCCCAGAGTCATCAGGTTCAGGAAGTGGCAGAGCCAAGTTCACAGCCTGGTCTGATTTCCAGCTCTTCCACAGACCCCAGAGATCAGAGCCCAGTACGTACACTGGGGATTTGGACAGGGACTCCACACAAGAAAGTTGCCTGTACATCCCCAAGGGGAGAGAGAGAAAGAAGCAAGGGGACCCTCTTAGGGACCCAAGCCCTCTCCGTGTCAACTGCCTAGAAGGGGCAGATCCACTGTGTGCACGAAGCGGTTCCTGCCCAGGCAGCCACTCTGTGATCTCTCAGCAACCCCAAAGGACACCTGTGCACGGGTCTCCTCCAAAGCTACAGCCCAGAACACAGGACCAGGTGGGGAGCCTGGGGGCCTCAGAACAGGGCTCGAGCCCTCAAGAAAGAGGGTCTCCGTGGCACTCAGACCACAGAAGGCTCAGGTCATTCTGGCCACCCCCCAATACACAGTCTATGGTCCCCCTCATCCCCGTCCAGCCCTGGAGGCACCATCCTATTCCCAAACTGGGCTCCAAACCAAACCTGAGTGAGCTCAGGGCCCCGCCTGGGTCAGACTCTCTCCATGGTGCCCGCCCCAGTGAAGCCAAGCTGCCCTTCCAGGTCCAGCTCACCTCTCCATGCCAGTCGTAGCCCCAGGACTCTCTCCACCAGTGCTCTGCTTGTCCCCACCTCCCCATGTGCCCATCTGCCCTGACACTCATTGCCCCTACTGTGACCTGCCCAAACCACTTGTCTTTCAAGGCCCGGTGAAAAGGCCACCTCCTTCCCCATTGTCCCCAGCCCAGCCCTGTGTTCCTGCCTCCCTTGGGCCCCTGTGATCCCAATTACCCCACCTGCTCTGCGTTCAGCCCTTTGGGCCCTGTCTGCCTCCCTGCCTGGAATGGGAGCTCCCTGCTGGCAGAGACCATGGCTGCTCCACCAGGGCATCTGGCACAAGGTCCCAAGAGCTGGGCAGGAACGTGGAGCCTCTTCCTCAACTACAGAGCCCAGCCTACTGCCAGCCCAGCCTAGGGCCCCTCACCTGCACCCCCAGGATGCCAAAGATGATGAAGAAGGCGCAGCAGATGAGGACGATGTTGCCGATGGGCTTTAGGGAGGAGATGAGTGTCTCCACCACCAGCTTCAAGCCAGGTGCCCGGCTAATGACACTGCAGGCAGGGAGGGGCCAAGGATACCATGAGCCATCACCCAGGCCTGGGACAGCCCCTACTAGGCCTGAGTCACCAGAGCAGAGACCCCCAGGCCACAGATTATATGCACAGCAAGGCGCGGTGCTTTCAGCCCAATCCTTTGGGATACATGCTGCACCCTCCTCTAGATACTAGAGGCCCAGAGATGGCAGTGAGCCCCCCAAGGACACACAGAGAGTGGGTAGCAGCTCTGGGGACCACCTTCAGCCCCCGCCTTCCAGCACCTGCTACAGGCCCCGCCCCCAGGAGCAGGGCCCACCGCCCGGGGTTCAGATGGTGCCCAGCACATGCTACAGGGGACCGCGTGGGTGCAGAGGGGGAGAGTGAGGGGTCCACTTAGACCCTGGGAGATCCCTCCGGCAGTGCAGGGATCCCCATCCGCGGGGGCAAGGTCCTTACCGCAGGGGTCGTAGGGTACGCAGAAGCCGCAGGACCCGGAGGACGCCAAGGATCTTGGCTCCCCCAGCCGAGGCCACGGACACCACAATGTCAATGATTGACACGAAGACGAGGAAGCCGTCCAGTACGTTCCAGCTGCTGCGCAGGTACGCCTGCTCCCCGAAGTACAAGCCCAGCGAGACCACCTGGGGGCGGGGCGATGGGCGGGGTCAGGTAGGCGTCCGGGGAGAAGGAGGGCGGGAGTGGATGCGTCCACTGCCACTCCTCCGAAGGCAGGCTATAGGTGTCCCCTTACTCAAGGAGCCGTTCCCTGAAGCATAGGCCCACGACTGCCCGGTTCCCTTATCCCTGCGTATCTGGCTAACCCCCATCGGAAGCCAAGCACTCCCGGAAGCATCCTAGACGGAGCCCTCTCCGTGCCCCACGCCTCTAGCAGGTACCTCCATGACACTGGAAATGCGTTGTGAGCGCCCACCCGGCAGACATGAAGCTGACCTCGCCTCCCTCCTCCTTCCTCCGCCCCAGGAGCCCAACTCAGTGGCTGGCACCAACTGGGGATGGGCCTCCAACACCCCCTGTGGAATGCTGCTGAGGGGCAAGTGGAGCTGACGGAGACTGGACCATAGCCTGGGGCCCCGGACAGGGGAAGGAGAGGTCCCAGGTGAAGCCAGTACCTTCAGCGTCATCTCACCCACGAAGATAGCTGTGAAGATGTAGTTGGACACAGTGAGGAAGATGCGTTCCTGAAAGAGCCGGGAGAGGCCGTGGGTCCAGGGGCCTCCCAGAACTGACGGCCTCTGCCTTCAGCCACGGGGCACCCAGGAGAGGCTGTCGCTTCACAGTCCACGGAGGCAGCCCCTCTCCAGAGGCATGCCCCTGGCCACACCTCCCTCCGTGGCACCCAGCCTCATAAGCTCTCCTAACCCCCTGCCCCCAGCCCAGCATGCTATCCCACAGCAGGCCCTGGCAGCCTGTCCCTCTGCCTTATCCCCTGCACCGCCTGAAGGCCCCAGCCACTCACGGTGCTGCCAGCCTCAATCTGGGGCCGCTCCAGGGCGATGGTGATGCAGTTGAGGAAGATGAAGGCCAGGACAACATAGTCGAAGAGCTTGTGGGCAATGATGGTCTGACACAGGACCCGGAACCTGGGCAGGGTGGGCAGGGGACCACGTGAGTGTCGGTTTGTCCCTCACCCTGGCTGGAAGGAAGGCAGAAGGCCCTGGCACACATGGGGACCAAGGTTTCCTGGAAAGCTGACTCATCTCTTCTGGACACATCACAAGTGGCGATTTCACATCTTCTCAGAATGCCACTTGACCACACTGCAAGCTCCTAGCACCCCAGGGTGAAGGGTTTCCACCTAGCCTCGACACTCAAAGCTTTCCAAACACCCGCCCATGTCCCTGAGCCTGTCCTCAGCCGCATGGGCACACATGGCCAGATACCCTCAGCTCCTGCCCCCAAGCCTTTCCTCAGGCTACTCTCTCCACCTGGACCGGCCTCCACCTTCTCACACCTCCTTCTTCATCTGCAGAATGCTGTCTGCTTCCAAAGCCCAGCACAAAGGCCACCTCCTCCAGGAAGCCCTTTGATTCCCCCTCCAGAGGGAAGCACTGCAGGTTCTCAGAAGATTTATCCAACCTGGTGCCCGACACAGGAATGGCTTACGGTAGAGAAAATGCTCAGAAAAGTCCCCACCCGAACCCCTCCCTCCCCTGCAGGCTCTGAGGTGACGCCCCCACAATGGTCCTGCTTGTCTTGGCAGAAATCTCTCCCTCCCAGACACATCAACCTCCTACAGTAAGGGCACCCCAAGCCTGGCCCTGCCTACCTGTTCTCGGGGGAGAAGAGGTAGACGGACCAGTCCTCGCGGACTTCACACCAGTCAGGCTTGTAGACGTCAATCATCTTGCGGACTCGGAAGCACAGAGTCTGGCAAGAGAAGGCCGTGGGGTCAGGCAGGTCAGCGCTGCCCAGAGCTGCTCACCTCTACCCATCCTGGCCATCTAGCAGAGTGTGGCCACTGGATGACCTCCGAACTCTCCTAGCAAGACCAGAATGCTCGCCCCACCCAGGGTAGGCCAGGAGGACTTCTGTGCCAGGGGTGAGCCCACTCAGAGCTGGGCAGCCCAGGCCCCGCCCCCTGCTCACTCACCTGAGGTCCTCTCCCCATTCCCGTTTAGGCGGGGCCCCATTCAAGCCCCGCCCCTCGGCCCCTCCCTCTTCTGTGCCCGCTCTCCACCTCTGGTCCCTTCGGCTGCCCCAGAGCCCCGCACACTCACATAGTCGATCTCCTCCTCGTCCTCCCCGCGATCCCGGCGGTCATCCATCTTGGTGAAGACGTCCTTGGCGATGCTGGGCATCCTGCCATTGCAGTCCTCGTGCCCGGGGGCCGGGCCCGCCGCCCTCCAGGCCGCCCGGGAGTGGGTGCCCACGGCGGGCACCAGCTCGGCCAGGTCCACTGAATCTCTGGTGTCGAGGGACAGCGTTCGGGCGGTGGTGGCGGTGACGATGCGCCGGGTGGGGACCATGATGCGCATGCTGGGCGTGCGGGGCGTGCAGGGGCGCGGTCCGTAGCGGGCCCTCGTCCCGGGCGCCCTCGCAGCCCCGGGCACCGCCACGCTCAGCGGAGAGCAGGGACTCATGCTCGGCCGACGATTGCTTGTGCTTGAGGCTGTTCCAGCTGGAGCGACGGCTGGCCCAGGCCCCGCTGCGGCCCCACGGCCCGTAGTAGGAGCTCCGAGAGCTGGACTGGGAGGAAGCCCGGGGCTCTGGTCAGCGCCATCACACACAGTCAGGGCGAAGGCAACCTGCATACCCGCTGAGGCCCAAAGCGGGCCACGCACCTGGCTACTGGGGGACAGAAGGGGCTAGACCCCAGGAGACCTGTCCCTGCTCTGCCTCTGACTCCATCCTCATCTTGGGACGTTTGGACACCTCCACCCTGTGGTTCTGTACCTCCTGCCCCCTCATTTCTCATGAGAAAGGTACAGCAAGTTAGGGCATCTGCCCATTTTACAGGAAGGGAAACTGGAGGCTTAGAGAAGCATTCTAACTTGGCCTTGGTTACAAAGCTTGGCGGTGGCCAAGGCCAGATTGAAGCTCAGGTCTCCCCAACGCCGAGGCCCAGTTCTTTACCCTGCACATTCACATTGCTGCTAAGACCAAAACCCAGCTCTACACCAGACCCACTGGCACTTTTCACTCATTCCTTGTTCCCTGGGCACCCAGGAATACAATGACATGGTCCTTGCCTGGTTCTGGCTGGGCAGTCTGGTGTTCTAAGCCTAGGTACCAGCCTGAGGCTGGTACCAGACTGGGAGACACATCTTCTCCGGGTCACTCAGCACACACCCAGCAGGAAGCAGCCATCCAGAGCACCCCACAAGGACTCACCAGGGAGCGCTGGTCGTAGCTCACCCTCCCCAGTGACATGACACTGCTCTTGCGGGAGCCCAGGGCCATTAGCACGGGGTCAGGCTGCAGTGAGAGGCGGGGGGCGGATGCTGCAGCCCCAGTGGGGCCCAGATGTCCACCCAGTGGGAGATTGGGGTCCAGGTGCCCATTGGGGGTCATGGGGATTGGGCAGAGCTTGGGATCTGGAGAGTTCAGATAGAGACAGAAGGAGGGGCAGACAGGAGGACAGAACAAGAGCAAAAGAAGCCGTGAGATGAAGAAATAGACATGGACAGTAACAGAAAAGAATAATTTTTCTGGAGAGACCTCCTCCACCAGGAAGTCCTCCTGGTTGGACCCCATTACACGTGCCTCCCCTATGCCCTTCTCCAAGGCTTTCAGCTTTACTTTTGGATAAGTGAAGACCTTGCCTTCCATGTTTAGAGGCCAGCTCTGGGCTTCACCCAGCATAGGAGCCTCACTCCTGTACTCATTGAGGGAAGAAGGCAGAACCTGTCTAGCCCAGTTGCTGAGGACACAGCATGAGCTTGGGAGGTTTCTTTCCAGCTGCCCAGAAGTACTCAACAGAACCCAGGCATCCTAGGCCCAAAACTCTTCCTAACAGGCCAGCTGTGTGGAGGGGTGAGGGTGGGCCGCATGGCTAGAATTCAGGAGAGCCATGACCGTTACTGACCTTTTGAGATTCAGCATTTCTATTATAAACGTAAACAACAAACCACAGAGTTAGCAGTCCTGGAGCCTTGGCTTGAGGGGAAACTAGATGCTGTACCCTCTGCCCGCCTGGAGCTCTGGGGAAAAGTCCTGGCCTCCCAGGTGATAAGTGGAAATCTGGTTACCTCCGCTGTAGTCCAGGCCCTCCTGGAGCTTGTCAAACTCCTCCATGTTGGATGAGCTCTGGTCCTCGTCCGAGTAGGGAGCGATTGGCATCACCCTGGGAGACCGTCCCTCACATTGGAACGAAAGTCAGTTTAGCCCTCTCCTCCCTCCTGAATTTTTCAATGGGTGTTTTTACCGTTTCCCCCAACACACACCCCATTTTACAGATGGGAAAACAGGCTCTGAAAAGGGAAGTGAGAAGCTAATGAGGACCTCAGCCAGAAATCCACATCTGCCTGACTGCAAGTGTCCCCCAAGCCTCAGAAAATGGAGAAGGCAGGATCCAGCATCCCTGATCTTGGGGACTCTAGGATATCAGAGATGGGGAGGCTTATTCCCTACATCCCTGGGGGGTAGGCAGGGTCTTAGATGCAGCCTCCACTTGCATGCTTCCTGTGATGGGAAGCTCACCACCTCACTGGTAACACCCTCCTCTGGAGACCTGCTGCCTGCTAGATGTTTGAATTGCGGTCCTCCTCTATCCAGGCCACCCCTCCCACCCAGTCTCATACAGGCCCCAAAGGGGTGCTTCCTCCACCAAGGCCACAGTCACCTCCGCCTGGAAGCCCTCCACCAGGATGGCCACCAGCAAGTTGAAGAGCACATAGTTGCCAAAGGTCATGAGGGCAACGAAGTAGAGGGAGGCCCAGGGGGAGGTGGAAGCCATGCCGTTGTAGAGGACGACGTTCCAGTCCTCCTGGGTGAGGATCTGTGAGGCAAGAGGATCGACTGCTCAGCCCCTGAGCATCCCCAGGCCCCAGCCCACTGGGTGTCCTAGCTGCAGGCACGCAGCAGCCCGTGCACACACAGTCGTGCATACCCAGCGTCCTCGCATAGCATGGCCCCAGCTGGGGCAGAGCCACAGACCCAAGCGCATGTGTGCGCACACACACACACACCCCTTGTTCTTCCTGCTGCCTGGCTTGCCCACACTCTCAAGGCCTGCACCACATACTCCTGCCCTAACACTTGCTCCCAGGTGACCAGCGCTCCCTCCTGGCTGCCCTCACAACCCCACTCCCATGATCACAGTACCCATGAGGAAACGGTTCCAGGGAAGAATCAGCCCCAAAGTCTCAGGGCAGGAGTGGACGCACAGGGACGGGCTCTGGGTGGTCAGTCCAGTTCTCACAGCCAGAGCTGCGGCAGTCTGGCCACTGGAGGCTGGGGTTGAGGGGCCTCCATGCAGGCTTCTGCTCTTCCCCAGACTCTCTAAGGCTGGGGACACCTCCAAAAAGTATCAGACACCCGTGGACACAGGCTGGGGCTCACCTGGAACACCGTGACGATGGCCCACAGCAGGGAGTCGAAGTTCTTCCTGTCGGGGACCGTGTCTCCTGTGTCCGTGCGCAGGCTGAATTTGCAGCCAAAGATGTGCATCCCAAGGATGCTGGGGGAAGGATGGAGGTGGCTCAAGGGGCTCACACACACACCAAGCTCTCTGCCCGCCCACCCTGTTTCATTCTCAGAACAGCCCACTAAGAGGAAAAGCACTAGAGTTGGTCCCATTTTACAGATGTGAACACTGAGGCTCAGAGGGGCAGGATTTGCCCAGAGAATGAAGGCTCAGAGGGGCAGGATTTGCCCAGGGATGAAGTGATGGTGTCAGAATTCACACCCAGGTCTAGGGAGCTGCGTGGAGAAGCTCAGTCACATTCCCCCAGGCCCCTGCCCACGGCCCTAGCAGACCCCTCGAGTGTGGTGCCAGGCTAGGCAGGGCTCACCTGAAGATGAAGATGAAGAGCATGAGCAGCATGCAGAAGGTGGCCACGTTGTCCATGGTCTTCATGAGCACCACGAGCTGGCGCCGCAGCGCGGGCATGAAGCGCACCAGCTTCAGCACCCGCAGCAGCCGGAAAGTCCGCAGCACCGACAGCCCACCGTCCGCCTGCCCCACGATCTCCCAGATGCTGCAGCCGGGCCAGCAGGCAGGGCGGGGGAGGAGAGAGAGGCAGGAGGGGTCAGCGGGACGAGGGCAGAGGAAGAAGCGGGGCCGGGGAGATGGAGATGCACACCTTCCGTTCATACACTCGTTCACCCAGCGGATACTGTCTGCCAGGTCGCTGCGGCTCCTGGCACCCCTAAACCCAGGGCTCTGAACCTGGAATCCATGGACCGCCCCCTTCAAGAAGTCTACAGCCCATGAATATCGCTGACCTCTTTTTGAGATGCAACATTCCTTTAATTATGAAGGTCAACAACAAACAGCAGAGAATTAATTAGCAGTTCCTATGACCCTGTGGCCAGTCGAAATCACTGGTGGTTTTCTACCACGTGATGGCTGATACAGATATTTCCGGACCTCAGTTATGCTCATCCTTTCTCTGAAAAGTGGTTGTTATGGACCCACTACTATTGATCTTGATATTTAATTCATTCACCCAGAAGCATATCTATACTGATAAATCATACATTTTCAAATATTTTCATAACTGGTTTTCGGTATAATTGACTTCCTTTGGTCTCATTTACATCCATAGTTGGATGGCATCACTAACTCGATGGACATGAGTTTGAGCAAATTCCAGGAGGTGATGAAGGACAGGGAAGCCTGGTGTGCTGCAGTCCCTCGGGCTGCAAAGAGTCGGACACGACTGAGCAACTGAACAACAACAGCTTCATTCACTGGCTGGGGTCAGTGCAGAATCCCCCTCCTGCCTTGCTCTATTTCTAAGTCTGCAGGCTGGGGAGGTGGGGTCAGCACCTGATGATGACGATGATGCTGTCGAAGATGTTGTAGGGGTTGCGCAGGTAGTCGAAGAGCCCGAAGGCAGCCAGCTTCAGCAGCATCTCCAGGGCAAACATGCTGGTGAAGACCACATTGCAGATCTCCAGGATGTTGGTCAGCTCCTCAGGCTATGGGGATGTTGGGGCAGGGGACAGGGACCCGGTCAAGGCAGAGGGCAGCCATGGATCCCCCACGCTGGATACTCATCAGCTCTCAAACCCCCAGGGAGGGCCTGGCTCTGCCACCCTGGCCCCATGGCCTGCAGGTCGGTGTCCTCGTTGGACCTCCATCCTCCCCCTGCACTTGGCCTCTGCATAGTCTCTGCTGTCCCCAGAGGGCTACTGAGATGAGAACACATGGGGCCGACCTCCCATCAACTGGGCAATGATGCCCGCACTGCTCCCTGAGGGCCACATTATGATACCCAATTTACAGATAGGGAAGAGAAGGCTCAGAAGGCAGCCTGAGGTCACACGGTTAGACAGAGAGCAAGACAGGAAGGCAAGCCAGTGACTGCGGAAATCCCTGTTTGCCCACGACCCTAACCCATTTAGTGAGTGTGTGCAGGTCCTGTTCTGTGCACTTCGTAAGTATTGTGTCACTTCATCCTTCACAAGAGCCCATCTGTATGCAGGTCAAGAAGTAACAGTTAGAACCAGACATGGAACAATGGACTGGTCCCAAACTGGGAAAGGAGTACGTCAAGGCTGGATATTGTCACCCTGCTTACTTAACTTATATGCAGAGTACACCATGTGAAATGCCAGGCTGGATGAAGCACAGACTGGAATCAAGACCGCCAGGAGAAATATCAATAAGCTCAGATATTTAGATGACACCACCCTTATGGCTGAAAGCAAAGAGGAACTAAAGAGCCTCTTGATGAAAGTGAAAGAGGAGAGTGAAAAAGCTGGCTAAAAACTCAACAATCAAAGATCATGCATGGCATCCAGTCCCATCACTTCATGGCAAACAGATGGGTAAACAATGGAAACAGTGAGAGACTTTATTTTCTTGTGCCCCAAAATCACTGCAGATGGTGACTGCTGCCATGAAATTAAAAGATGCTTGCTCCTTGGAAGAAAAGTTATGACCAACCTAGACAGCATGTTAAAAAACAGTCAGATCACTTTGCTGACAAAGGTCTGTCTAGTCAAAGCTACGGTTTTTCCAGTAGTCGTGTATGCATGTGAGAGCTGAACCCTAAAGAAGCCTGAGCACTGAAGAACTGATGCTTTTGAACTGTGATGTTGGAGAAAACTCTTGAGAGACCCTTGGACTGCAAGGAGATCAAACTAGGCAATCCTAAAGGAAATCAATCCTGAATATTGATTGAAAGAACTGATGCTGAAACTCCAATACTTTGGCCACCTGATGCGAAGAGCTGACTCATTAGAAATGTCCCTGATGCTGGGAAAGATTGAAGGCAGGAAGAGAAGGGGACGACAGAGAATGAGATGGTTGGATGGCATCACCAACTTGATGGACATGAGTTTGAACAAGCTCCAGGAGATGGAGATGGACAGGGAAGCATAGCGTGCTGCAGTCCATAGGGTCGCAAAGAATCAGACATGACTGAGCAACTGAAGTGAACTGAAGAGCCCATTATGCAGATGAGGAGACAGGTTCAGAGAAGGCCAGTCCCCTGCCTGAGGCTGCACAGCTAGTACCTGGATTTGAACCCAGGCAGCCTAACTCCAAGGCTCTGCCCTTCACCCCTCCATACCCAGCCTTCCCCCAACCTCCTTCCTTCCTGAGCAATTGCCTTCTCCAAATTGTGAGTGGCTGATACCACCAGCGCTGTGAAGGGCAGACAGAGGCCCTGCCCCTACCGTGTGCCACCATGGCTTTCAGTATACTGGACCACCCGGTCAGTGGGGCTTACTTCACCCAGAGAGGTTGAAGGTCAAAGGGAAAGTCACTCAGTCGTGTCCGATTCTTTGAGACCCCATGGGCTGTATGTAGCCCGCCAGGCTCCTCTGTCCATGGCGTTCTCCAAGCAAGAATACTGGAGTGGGTTGCCATTCCCTTCTCCAGGGGATCTTCCTGACCCAGGGATTGAAACCAGGTCTCCTGCACCACAGGCAGATTCTTTACCAGCTGAGCCATGAGGGAAGCCCCTGAAGGTCAAAGTCCCAGCTACTCAGAGAGAGATTAGCCCCTCTGTCCACAGGCCCACCCTCTGCCCCTGGAGCTGTATACCTGCTAATTATAGCAGCACGTGACACCCCTACACGTGGGACTACCCGAGGAATGCCAGTATATTAACCAAGCTACCCTACAGCCACGGCTGGGGTTGGGATTGCAAGTCCACCCTCACTGCCCAGGCCTCAGTTTCCTCATCCATAAAATGGGAGATGGAGTGAGGAGAGGGCTAAACAGGGCTCCAGCCCCTTCTCTCCCCACCCCCTCCCCTCCGCTGGTTCTTCCAGGACTGCTGAAGTGCCTGGTCTCTACTCACCACAGGGTCAGGTTGTTCCTGCCCAAATCATGCAGCAGGAAAGGGCCATTTGCCAGGCCTGAGCTCAACCCCAACTCAGTTACTGACACCTCAGCCACCCTGCGAGGCCACTGTTGTCATCTCCGTTTTACAGATGAGGAGACTGAGGCTCAGAGAAGGGTACTGCCGTGCTGAGTCACCTGGCAAGGCTGTGGCAGAGCCGCCAAGTCAGACTTCAGACTGCGCTCCCAGCCCCCACACCCACCCCCGAATCATCCATCCATCCATTCACTCGTCCACTGTTGCAGGCTCTCCCCAGCGTCGGTCAAGGGCTGGGCTTGTGCTGCCCAGGCTGGGCGGTGGTGAGCCAATCGTGACATTCTTCCTGCCCTTGAGAAGTGCAGGCTCCACCGGCAAAGCCCATTGTGCAGCTTAACCAACCAGTCGGCAGGTGATAAAAACAGGGAAGTTGAAGGTGGTTTAGGCCATAGGGTCAGTGGAGTCTGGAGCAGCTTCCTAGAAGAAGTGACATCTCAAGGAGAGCTCAAAGCCAAGAGGGGGAGTGGGTAACAGGGAAAAGAGAAGGTGTCCAGGCAGAGGGACCAGCTGGAGCGAGGGAGGGAGGTGGGAGAAATCCCAATATGGGGTCCGCCCGCTCCGGCCCACCTCTCCCACAGAGCAACAGGGACTCAGGGCCTGACTTTGACTCCACTTGGGTCAAAAGGAGAAGAGAAAAAAATAGCAACCCAACCCTCTGCTTCCCGCCTGGTACCCGGGAAATCTAATAAAACTGCCAGCTCCTCTCAAGGCCAGATCAAAGGAGAAGGCACCATTTCCATCTGTAATTACATTTGACTCACAAAATGGTCCCAAAGGGGAGTGGGACCCTGAGAGAGGCCCCCAGGGCGGGAGGGGCTGGGGCCCAGCATCCCAGGCTGAGCCAGGGCCCAGATGCTCTTGAGAGTCACCAATTTCCCAGCCTGCCAAAAAGGAGACGAGAGATGTGGCCGCTGTCACCCCACTTGGGGCCACGCGCCGCACACGCGCTCCCCCACCCACAACCGATGGGAAGCCTGCCGCCCGGCTCGCCCCGAAATGTCACCCACTTCATCCCCTCCTCCCCTCGCAACAGCTGTTTCTCTAGTCAAGCACACACCTGCTAATCTTTTTCTAATGGACCATCCATCACTCCTGCGAGCATTTTTCTGGGGAGACAAACAGGTAGACAAACCTAGACACAGTGAGTGAGAGACCAAGCGGGGAGGCATGGAAGAGGAACAGGGCAGCCGTCAGAGAGATGGACAGAGGGAGACTCAAAAGGCAGATGGACAGACAGACCAATATGGACCCAGGAGTGAGAAGCAAATGCAGGGGTGTAGAGAGACAAGACAAAGAGAAAAATAGAGATAAACACAGAATGAAAGACTGAGATCACGACACTGGGTAAGCCTGAGACAGAGCCAGAAAGTGAGAGCGCTGAGGCAGACAGACAGACGGAGAGGCCGCAGAGAGGCGGCTGGAGATGGTGAAGACCCACCCAGGGGAAGGGGAGGTGCGGAAGGGCAGAAAAGCCAGGTTACACCAGAGGTGGGAGCATGGAGGGCCGATGAGGGGGCTGCAACCTGGAGGAGAGGCCAGAAGCAGAGGGAGACGGGGGCAGGGTCAGGGCCAGCTCATCCCTGATGGACTCCAGGCTTGGGAGGGCTGGCTGCAGGGGCAGACAAGGGCCCCGCTGGGCAGGAACCTAAGCTGCCTCCCAGGAACCCCTCGAGCCCAGCATCACCCCCATGACAACAATGCCAGCTGGTGTTAAAAACATCTCCTTGTGCCAGGTGGCACTAAGCACTTTCCATGAATTATTCCCTCAAGGCTAAAACATTACCCTATAGTAGCCCCATTTGACAGCCGGAAAACCTGAGACCCAGAGAGAGGAAAAGTGACTTCCCTGACCACAAACAGGCAGCAGAAGAATCAGATCTCAAACCCAGGTCTCCTCCCTCTGGCCAGATACCTCCCCATGGTCCAGGTGCCTGCACCTCCCCTGACTTTCTGACTTGAGGCTCCAGTTCAGCACAGACTCACTGCCCTGCTTATAAGCCTTCCATGCCCCCCACCCCCACTGCCCTAAGGATAAAGCCAGTCTCAAGACCATGAATGGACAGCCCCCGGGCCTCCTGGGCTGTCTGCCCTGGCCTGTGCATATGCGCCTTGAGGGCTTAGGAGGGTTTTCCATATGAATACCTATGTTCCTGGTGCCTGCATTTGTCTCTCCTCTGTCTACTGAAATCCAAGTCATCCCTCAGGATCCATCTCCAGTGCCACTACCTCCAGGAAGCCTTCCTTGACTGCAGCCCATGTTGGTGTGTCTCTCCCTAAGCCTCCATAGAGCTGAAATGTCAGGTACTAAGCTATCCCATCTTCCTCTTCCTAGAGTCACCCCAGATCTAGGTTGGCAGTGACTTGACAGGACTGCTGAAAAGAGAATAAAACCTGTTCTGACCCATCCACTGATTTGGAGGCCTTGAATGCTGTCCCCTGGGAGCTAGAGCCAGTGGACATACCCCAGCTGGGGTCAGCCCTGCTCTAGGGAGGGTTTCTGCACCCCTGCCTTGTACTCCATTCAACCTGACGCTCTTTTTCTATTTTGGCCGCACTGCAGCATATGAGATCTCAATTCCCCAAGCAGGGATCGAACCTGCACCCCCTACATTGGAAGGCAGAGCCTTAACCACTGGACCACGAGGGAAGCTTCTAATCCTATTTGTGTTGTCTGACACGGTGACCATCCTCCAGTCTCAGGAAGGCCTTGCCCACCTCAGGAGGAGTCATGGCATGGTCAAGAGAGTGCCAGGAGAGGGTGGGGCTGAGATAGCCCCCTCCCAGGAGCGGTGCCTCCCCTTCACCTCCCATTAGCCTTCTGGAACCTCCAATTCAACCTCAGCATCTCGGAGCCCAGTGCTGACAGTCACTTACCACGCCACGCTGGGCAAGCCAGATCACCTCTCTGAGCCTCAGTTTCCCCACCTTCCCAGTGGGGACAAGACACTGCCCCCGCCTTCGCGGGGGCTGCCAAGAGGTTATACCAGGAAGAGCTATGAGAGCACAGGAGAGCAGATGACGACAGAGGAATCTGGCTGCCCAAGCCGCCCCCCACCCACCTGCCTGTCACGCAGACTCCGTCCCAGACGGCTCTGGGCCTCCTCACCTCCAGGGCTGCGCCGGGTCGGGAGCAGACTTCAGCACCATCTGACCGCCTTGTGGGTCACACACTGGCCCCTGCCTGGCTGACTCCTGCTTTTCCTGGTCACCTCCTCCCAGGCCAGTCCCTGCACGAGGTATCCGTGACCACAAGAAACCTGGCGACACTCCTTCGTGATCTTGGCAGCAGTGACCACCTAGAGGCCGTGGGCATCCCTGTCTCACCTCTCATCTGAGCCCCTATGACACACAGGGGTGGCCCCTTCACAGACGGAAGGGGAAAGTGACACCTGACCTCTGCCATGCCCTCGTCACCTGCCACCCCTGCCACCCAGTGACCACACCAAGCTCGCCACCTACAGGATGTGCAGCCGGGGCCATACAAGGGACCCCCAGGATGCCTCCCCTCTGGTCCCCTCCCCTGCAGGGGACGGGCTGCATGTGTTCCCGGCCTCCATACCTTGCTCCCGGCTTCTCTCCCTGCCCCTTGGCAGCCCTGGGCCACCTCTCTCTCTACCGGCACCACCTCAGACAGGAGTTGCTCAAAATAGACTCGGGGGTGGATTGCTTCCTGCCAGCACCGTCTGGGATGGGAGCGAGGGGCGTGGAGCCGAGCTACCGGTGCCCCACGAGCAGCCCCTGTGCAGAGCTCCGCCAAACAATGGCTGCCGCTCCGAGCTGCTTTAAAGAGAATATTTTTAAAAATCTTCCCTCCCCCTCACTTTCCTTAATAATTTTTTTAAGCTCCAGACGGTAGCTGGGTAAACTCACCCCAAGAATGGTGTAGTGAAAGTCGCTCAGTCGTGTCTAACTCTTTGTGACCCCATGGACTGTCCATGGGATTCTCCAGGCCAAAATGCTGGAGTGGGTAGCCTTTCCCATCTCCAGGGGATCTTTCCAACCCAGGGATCGAGCCCAGGTCTCCCGCATTGCAGGCGGATTCTTTACCAGCTAAGCCACAAGGGAAGCCCAAAAATACTGGAGTGGATAGCCTATCCCTTCTCCAGCAGATCTTCCCGACCCAGGAATTGAACCGGAGTCTCCTGCATTGCAGGTGGATTCTTTACCAACTGAGCTATGAGGGAAGCCCCAAGGGTAGTATAAGGTTCCAACAAAGTTCACAAACCATTCCTAACTAGTGGGCGCAGACTATGCGCCAGGCTACTTAATGCATTTTACCCTCCCAGCTGCTCTGGGAGGAGAGGTTCATGTGTCCACTTCCAGATGGGGCTACTGGCTGACGGAGGCCAAGTGACTTGCCCAAGGTCACCCTGCCGGGCGGCAGCACAACCAAGGGATGAAGCAGAGGGTTTCAGCATTCCAGGCTGGGGGGTGGGGCGGGTGATGTTAATACCTGCTGAGGATGGTGGTGAAAACTCAGTACACCAGGCTGACTCAGGGCCTGGCGCTTAGTAGGAGCCAGGGAGCCAATCCCTATGAGGGAAAGGGCACGAAGTCAGGGCATCTGTCAGTGGACAAGGAGGCCAGGGAGGATCCTGTGAAGGGGCAGAGGGTGCCAGTGAGGGCACCCCAGTGGGGGAGACAAAGGGGGCCTGCAGCACCAAAGAGAAGAGACCCCCCCTCCCGCCATCTGAAGGCTGGAGTGTTTGCCCAAAAGGATGCGGCAGAAGGAGAAGGCGGGCCAGGCAAGGCGGGGAGACCCCGAGAGCACTTGAGCAGGGACCATGGCCTGGCCTGAGTCTGGGGCTGCAGGGAGAGGGAGAAGCTGGACCCAGAGGTCAGAGCTGCGGCCACCGTGTTGCCTTGGAGGGATGGCTGAGAAGGCGGAAACCAGTGGCACAGTAGCAAACAGGCCTCTGAAAAATAGCCCTGATTTGCAGCGTACAGCAGTTTCCAAGGGGTGAATACCCCTCCTTCCATGCCCAAACAGTTTGAAAGGGGGGCTTGCAAAATCCTGGAATCTGAGAAAACGGGCTCCTGCAAGCTGGTTCCACAAGCCGCCAGCAGGGACCATGCTCAGGCCCTGGTGGGGCGGGACTACGACAGGCACCCTGCGTGCTGCTCCATCCAGAAGCTAGAGCTAGCACCCCGGCAGCACCAGTTCACTGCGGGCCTTCCCTGGGGATGCTGGGTCAGGCAAAGGCCAGGAGACTAGGCCGGAGGTGAGAGGGTCCAGGCTGCCAGTCTCACCAACTTTACCCTTGCAGAAAGCCTCCCCACCGGCCCTCCCCAGAGACCCTCGTAATTAAGCTGGAATGGCAGCTCCAAGCAGAGTGTGGTGGCAGCCCCAGGGGCCGCATTTAAGTAAATTGAATGGAGCCTGTGCATGGTGAGCTAATGAAGAGGGAAATGAGAGTGGGGCCCGCTCTGGGGTGCTGTGGGCGGGTGGGGGGCCCACAGAAAGAGGACCACCGGGAAGCCGGGGGGTTGAAACCCTATGGAGGATGAAATCTGACCCCAGCTGGCTGTGGGATCTTGGGTCAGTGCCTGTGGGATCTTGAGGCCCTCTCCCTGGGCCTCAAGCCTCCCCCTCTGGCTCCTAGACAGAGTTCCTACACAGCTGGGGTGCAGGTTAAGGGAGGGACCCCACCTAGCAGCTGGGGAACCGTGGGAGCCAGAAAATGATGTTTTTCCAAAAGAAGCCAGGGGTGGATTGACTTGTCCAGGCTGTCAGCCAAGTGTGAGCTATGGAGACATCTGTGCTAACCCCCAGCCCTCCGTCCTGTGCCCCCATAAATACCCTCTAGTACCACACATCCTCCCTGTGCTCCTGCCACCTTCCAGTAGCCGTCCCTGCCCCCCATGGGCAGCTACCCCGCCTTGGGGGACCCTTTCTCTGAACTTGCTGCTGCTGCTGCTAAGTCACTTCAGTCGTGTCCTACTGTGCAACCCCAGAGACGGCAGCCCACCAGGCTCCCCGTCCCTGAGATTCTCCAGGCAAGAGCACTGGAGTGGGTTTGCCATTTCCTTCTCCAGTGCATGAAAGTGAAAAATGAAAGTGAAGTCGGTTAGTCATGTCCGACTTGCCTCACCTCTAAACCCTAGGTAGTACCGCTCGTGGCCCAGGGGACCTGGGACCCACCATTAACTCCGTCAACACGATCTCTGCCCCCCATGCCTCCAGAGCTGAAGATAGAAGAAGTCACGGGTTCTAGCCAAGGGAGACGGGGAGCAGCAGGGCAACCCCAGAGGGGGCCTCAGTGCCGTGGGGCTGCAGTGGACGGGGGGAGGAAGTTGGAGTGGGGGTCAGGGATAGGAGGACGCCCCACCTGCTGAAGCTGTGTCATGGTAGAGCACAAGGGGCTTTGACCGTCGGTGAAAAGGTCTGCATTTTGTGCTGAGGGCAACGGAGGCCATGAAAGTTTGGGGCCAGGGCGCTCCCAGCCTCTGGAAAGACCACTCCAGGGGTTTTGGAGAGAAGAGACAGGAAGGCTTGGGTGCAGAGGTGAGGCACGGAAGTCAGGATTCAGCGGGGACTGGCGGGGGATGGGCTGTGGGTGAGCAGGTGTCCACGTAGAGAGGGACAGGAAGTGCTCCCCCTGGCTCTCACCCCAGGTGGCCACTGGGTCACTCGTCCACCCTGAGCTCTGCCTCCTCCGTGCCTCGCCCCGGGCTGGGCACTGAGGTCACGTGGCTGAACGGGACCCAGGACAGGGGAGACACTCAGCGAGTGCGCACCAGGCCCCGGGCACACACATGCCAGCCCGCCCCGCGCCCGCCCCCCCGCCCCTGCTCCCCACTGGCCTGCTGATGGTGCTCGATGCCCATGCTGACGGTGTTGACCAGAATAGCCATCATGATGCCCCGGTTGAAGTACTTGCTGTCCACGATGCCCCGCAGCTTGGCTCGCGTCTCCCGCCATACGTCTTCGCACAGCCGGGCCGCCCTGTCGGCTGGCCCCTCCTCGTCCTCCTTCCCCAGCTCCAAGGAGGCCCCGTCCTCGCTGGTCCGGGCCACATCCGGGCCGGCTTCACACCTCGCCGCCCCCGCGTGCCCGGAGCCCGAGCCCTCCTGGCCCGAGTCGCTGCTGCTGCCAGCGCCTGAGGGCCGCCGGCTGGTGTCGTGCTGGCAGCGGGGGCAGCTGGCAGGGTCGGAGGCCAGCATGGCGGAGACGGGCTGCACCAGTGTGTGGGGCGTCGGGTCCAGGGGGCTGTGTCGGGGGCATAACTCTGGAAAGGAAGCAGGGGTCAGGGTCGGGGCCTCGGGCCATGCCGGAGGCAGTCCCCACCTACAGTCGGTCTAGCATAACCTGGGTCACCACCCGCGTGAGCCCACAGAGTCTGCCTGGAACCCACCAGCGCTGCTTGGAGGCCGACGGCTGGTGGTTCCTGGGGAAACGTGCTTCCCCTTCTGGGCTTTCCTGGCCCCCAAAGAAAAGCAGTGGCCAGAAGCACCCACCCCACAGAGCCACAGGGGTGGGTTCTATTGGTTAAGACGCAGATGAGCCCTGAGGAGTGTCCTTGTTCCATCACTTCCTGACCTGTGGCCCCCTCAAGATTAGTCTGTCCCCAGCCCGTCCCCACTGTTTCGCTTCATGGCATCATGGAGCCTGGAAAATGGCTGAAAAGGCCAGTGTGGAGGGTAGATGCCCCTCAGAGGAAGCCAAGGTGGCCTCAGCGTTCCTCAGTTTTCCTAGGGTCTATTGCATCCAGGGAAGAAGGAGGCAGGAGCCCTGGGCAAAGGAAAGTCCTCATTCTAGAAGCGCCTCTCCCCACCGCCAGGCTCCCCTCTGCACAGCTGAGTCGAGGTGGGCCCTGGGGGGTGGGAGGTCCCCACACGTGGGAGGGGCAGGAGCTGTCATCCCAGGGCTATCCCCGGAGAGGTGAGGAGCTCGGCCAGTATTGGATCCAAGTTCTATGATCCGTGAACCGTTTCAAAGAGGCGTCAGAGAGGCTCCTTCTGGGAGGTTTGGTTCCTTCTTTTTATTTGTCTATGTTTTCCTAGAATAAACAGGTTTTGCTTGTGTAGCAAAATATATATAATGTTAAAGAGGAAGAAAAGCCTGAAATGTCTACCCTTCATTTCCACGCTTGCTACCAAATACCTCTGACTCACTCACCCTCTAGACCGGAGGGGCTGCTAGGGGTGGGCCCACCTCAGCATCAGAGGTCAGAGCAGAGCACTTCCCAGCCCAGCTGTGCATGGGGTCGCCCCCACTAAGGCTGTTTCCCAAGGAAGGGAGGAGTTGGGGGAGGCACGGAGGCCCAGGGCTGGGGACGACCTCCTTCCAGAAGCCTTCTAGGGCTTCTCTCCACGCAGTTTCTTGGGAAAGAGTGGTGGGCGATAGCAGGAAGTCCCTAAGCAGTAAACACCCTCCCCGCATCATCCAGGAACATGGGGTGCTAGCCTTGCCCAGACCCCCCGCTCCCCCGGCCACGTGCTGGGCCAGCCCACGGGCCACCTGGAGCCTCCTCCAAGACCATGCCTGGACGGCTGGCGCCCGGGGACGGGGTGGGCGGCCGCCCTGAGGATGAATTCTCCAGCTTCTCTGAGCCTCTCAGATTCCCAGAACATGAGAGCTGCAGGAGCGGGGCTTGAGGTGGCTGACTCCACAGGGCCTGGCTTCATCCTCACTCCACGGATGGAGGCCGGAGGGCCGCAGAGGAGCCGGGCTGGCCAGGGTCACAGCTGCCGGTGCTCCACAGCTGGGGTGCAGTCCTGAGGCTGGCTGCCTTCCTCACTGGCACCAACTCGGGGGCAGGGCTGGGCCTGGGGTGGGGCTCACCTCCTGTAGCTCCTTTGCCTCCTCTTACCGGAGAGGTTCATGTCCCCCTGGGTGGTTGGGGGCGGGGGACACACTGTGTCCTTGGATGACTCCCTTCATCCCTCTAGACCTTAGTATTCCTATCAGAACACAGGAGCCGATATTACTCTGCTCCCTTCTTAAGACTGTTTTCTAGAACAGATGAGAAAATGAATGGAAAACCCTTTGAAGCCTAAGAGGCTAACTCTCTGGAACCATCTACAGTCAAGCAAGAGAAATGGACCCAAGGCAGGAGCAGATCACAGTGTGTGAGGTGCCCGGCATGCCTGCTCAGGTGTGCCTGCAGGCAGGCAGGTACAGCAGGAAGCCACGGGCGGGGGCAGGGACGGGGGGATGGCCTGCAGCGGAAAGGGATTTTATAGTTTCATAAAACTATAAAGAAAGCTGAATGCCTAAGAATTGATGCTTTTGAACTGTGGTGTTGGAGAAGACTCTTGAGAGTCCCTTGGACTACAAGGAAATCCAACCAGTCCATCCTAAAAGAGATCAGTCCTGGGTGTTCATTGGAAGGACTGATGTTGAAACTGAAACTCCAATACTTTGGCCACCTGATGCGGAGAGCTGACTCATTTGAAAAGACCCTGATGCTGGGAAAGATTGAGGGCAGGAGAAGGGGACGACAGAGGATGAGATGGTTGGATAGCATCACCGACTCAAGGGACATGGGTTTGGGTAGACTCTGGGAGTTGGTGATGGACAGGGAGGCCTGGCGTGCTACAGTCCATGGGGTCTCAAAGAGTCGGACACGATTGAGTGACTGAACTGAAAACTAAGGACAGATGCTTCAGTACTTTGGCCACCTGATGCAAAGAGCTGACTCACTGGAAAGACCCTCATGCTGGGAAAGACTGAAGGCAGGAGGAGAAGGGGATGACAGAGGATGAGATGGTGGAGGGCATCACTAACTAAAAGGACATGATTTTGAGCAAACTCCGGGAGATAGTGAAGGACAAGGAAGCCTGGTGTGCTGCAGTCCACAGGGTCACAAAGAGGCAGACACGACTGAGCCACGGAAAAACAACAAAGGACAGAGCTGTTCATTGAATCACTCAGTGAATCACTCAGAGCCCATGGTAGAGCCTGAGTCCTGTGCACACACGGGTTCAGAAGGGAATTCCTCCAGGGTGGGGCTAGGCTCCCCCAAGTCCAGGACCAGGCCAGGCCAGGCCCCAGCAGGTGGTCGGGAAAGGAGACAGGGAACGGAGAGTGTAGACTGCGGCTCCTGGGGAAGGCCCAGGTTCTGAACTACATGGACACTTCTGCTTGTGCTGAAGAGAGGCCACATTTTCCAACTGCCACTTCTCAGTCCCCAGCTGGAGACACACCAGGCCTGGGTGGAGCAGCCTGGAGGCCCCGCTACTTACTGTAGTGCCTGGGCTCCTTGGTGCGGGGTCCGGGCGTGGCAGAGCCGGGCATCCCGGGGCCTGGCGCCGGCTCCGCAGGGCCTGGTAGAGGCCCAGGGCCCGGCGCTTGGCCTTGCGCAGGATGTGGCAGACGTACTGGAAGATCTCCTCGTAGCAGTCGCCGGGCTCAGCGTAGCTGGCCACCGTACTGGAGGACAGGTAGCGCTGCCGCTGCTCCAGCATCAGCCGGTGCTCCCGCTGCTTGGTCTCCGAGAACTGGGTCGCTATGACAACGAGGCACAGGTTGATCATGAAGAAGGAGCCCACCTGTGACCAACAGGAGAGGACAGGGACAGAGGGGATGGTGGGGTGAGAAGGGGCGGGGCGGGGAGAGGGGCCGCAGGAGGGTGGGAGAGGGAGAAGGAGAGACGGGGCAGGAGAGAGGGCGGTGGAGACAGAGGGATGGAGGCAGGACGAGGAGCAGAGGGGATGCAGAGGCAGAAAGAGGATCAGGGGGAAGGGGCAGGGCAGATCCCGGACATGAAACAGGCAGAGAGATGGCCAGAGACAGCAGGATGCAGAGAGAAGGGCAAGGAGAGACGCCGAGGCAGGGTGAAACAGGCTCAGAGAGGACAGAGGTGGGGAGTGTGGGAGGCATGGAGACAGGGGGCAGGTGGGGACAGGGAGAGAGGAGGGGGCAGGGTGTGGAGGGCCCAGAGAGACGGAGAGGCACGGGAACAGATAGGAACAAGAAAAGATCACTGAGGCCTGGCTCCCAGAGGAGGCTGGGATCCAGGACAGGGATGGCCTGGGCAGCCTCCCAGAAGGCTGCTTCCCTGAAGCCTGCTTCCAAGCCCACCCGCTTCAGACCCCTAGGTCCTGACTACAGCTGCCCTCCCGCCTGGGACATCGACACTGAGGCAGGGGAGGGAGGTAGAGACTCTGCAGGCTCTGCTAGCTCTGGAAACCCACCCCAGCCCTGCCCTCGCTATGGCCTTGACTTGGGCCCTAGTTGGGCCCACAGACCCCACTAGAGAGGTTTGCTTTAGAAAGGGTTTCCTTGTGTGCTTGGATGGGGTGGTAGGGAAAGGTTAGGAATTCTGCTACCTCAAGTCCTCAGGCCCCGCTCCAGGGGCCACCAGAGGCAGAAGGGCCCTTCCTGCCCCAGTTTCCAGAGTCAGGCTCCTCCCAGACACGTGCTGAGCCTTGGACCAGACTCAGCTGCAGTGAGAGAGGCGGTTGTGTTGCACCCCCCCTCCAGGTTGCCCACCAGAAGGTTCCTGCAGGCGACAGTCGGTCGCTCATCCCCTCTTCCTTCCTCTCCTCGACAGCACGGCTGGGAGCTGGGGTTCGGGAGACGAGGTGTGAGGGTTGTAGGGGGCTTCCTGGCCCAGAGGACTCTGGGAAAATCCCCTGCTTCTAAAGTAAGAAGATGCCTCACTTGTTTGCTCTCTGTATTTCCGGGAGACGGGGCTCTGCAGGCCCGTGTGAGGGGGACCCCGCCTGCTGGGAGCTCACACTTGGCGGCCTCTGCCCAGCCTGCCTCTGTAGCCGCTGTCCCTGGGTGACCAGACAGCGCCCCATTTCCCTCTGGACCTCCATTTTCTCCATCTGTGAAACAGAAGGCTCAGATGAGCTTAGGACTTATCCAGCCAGAAGGAGCGCGGGGGACCTGGGTCTTAGGGCTGAGAACCCTCGCTGGCTGTGTGGTCCAAGCCAAGCACCTCTGCCTCTCTGAGGGTCAGGGTCCACATCTGAGAAATGGGCAAGTGACCCGGCCTGTCCAGGGCTTGCTACCCCCTTCCTAGCACCTGGCCAACCCAGCAGCCCGGCCTCCCGCCAGCCACCCTTTTCCCTGAGGTGGGACCACCACCCGGGGCCCAATAACTGCAGCAACAGTAGCAGCGGGACACATTTACTGAGCAAGCACTGTGTGCCAGCTGTGCAGGTGGCAGGCCCTGCCTCCTCTAACCCTCCCTGGGGCCCGTGAACCAGATGTCACCACTGTTCCCCACTTCACCATGAGCTTGGGAGCCAAGGGGCTTGCCCAGAATCACGCTGAAAGTTGCCACCCCCAGACCCACTCCTAACTCCATCAGGAGAAGCAGATGAAGCATCTGGCCGCTTCTCGCTGGATCTCAAGGCTTCTCTCGCCACCCCAGTGCTTCAGAGTCCGCCCCACTGCAGGATTCTGTCTGGGTTCAAGGTGTCTACAAGGCGCCCTCTGCCCAGAAAGGCGCTTCCTCTGGCTCTTCCCCATAAAGCTTTTAAGGTTTGATTCCAGCATCACCTCCTTCAGTAAACCTCTCACTTCCCCATCCCTTCTCCAGGCTGGGCGAGAAGCCTCCTTTGGACTCCGTTAGTCTCTTGGGCTCCCTTTTGAGGTGGCTCCTAAGATGCGGCTGGCCCCTGCCTGCTGCAGCCGGGTTACCCCAGTGAGACTGTGAGCTCCCAGAGGGCAGGGCAGGCCAGATCCACTGCTCGGCACCCAGGGCACCCAGCACTCGGGGTCTGGCACAGTGCAGGCTTCCCTGAAAGTGCTAGGGAATGAACGAACTAGTGGATGGGTGGGGATGCTGAACAAAGCCTGGAATCTTCTTTTATCTGCAGTATTTCCTTATGGAAGGCATTCCAGCACCCCCAGGAAGGTATTGAAGCTAAGCCAAGCAGTGAGTGTGTCTCAGCTTAGTTTGTCCTAAACCCCCAGGTCAAAGTCCCAGCAGCCCAGGAGGGGGTGCAGCGCCAAGCGCACCCCCTAACACCAGGGAGCCAGACAACCCAGCCTTACAGCAGGGAGCCAGCAGTGACTCTCCTGGGAGTGAATCACCTTGACATTTGAGGGTTGTGTTGTGGCTGAGGCTGTCAGGCATGACAGAGTGGATGAGCTCTAAGCTTAGAGGAGACTGTGGTGGGGGTAGAGGGGTTGACCAGCAGAGGCCCCTCTCTGGGGGTAGAGAGCCCCCTTCACCTCCAAGTCTCCCCAACAAGGCAGAGATGCCCGAGAGGCGTGGGTCCCTCCAAGAATTCCAAGGAGCTCCAGGAGCCCCCACCCAGGCTCAGTCTCCCCTCCAGACTCTGCCTGGGAAGCCACCCCAGGCTTCGGTTTCACAGCATCTCATCTTCCTGCCCCAGGAAACAAGGGAGATGCTGGAGCTCTTGAGAAGCTTCATCTGGGGGCTGCATGCCTGCTATGGTCATAAAGGAATGTATTCCCAGAGATTGCAAGGCAGAGAAACTTGAGCGCTGGGTGGACTTCAACTCCCAGAAATGAGAAATGAAGGCAATCAGAAGTGATGGATACCTCCAGCAGCCACCCCCAGTGAGCTCCTTCAATCACCCGTGGCTTGGGTGCATTTAAAAACTGCCCCTCCTGCTCTCTCCCACTCAGCTCTGTGGGCTGGGAGGGTCTCCCTGGGGACTCCCAAAGACTCTCTGGTCCCCTGGCCCGTGGGTCCTGGAGCTTTCCCAGAGAGCACCAGCTCCCTTGACACTTACTATGATGAGCAGGATAAAATAGATGAAGTTGTAGAAGGAGTGAGCATCCATCACGTAGTACATGATCTCCACCCAGCCTTCCAGAGTAATCACCTGCAGCAAGAACAGAGCAGGAAAGACAGGCTAAGATGGCCGAGCCTCTGAAAAGGCAGGCAGTGAAGCAAGTGCCCCAGACAGAGGTCCCCCGGTGCACCAGGGCACTACACATGTTCTCTCTCATACTTCTCCTGAGGGCTCCACTGGACAGGCATCCTCATCCCCAACATGCAGGTGAGGAACTGAGGTCCAGAGAGATTAGGACACTTGTCCAATGTCACACAGCCAGCAAGGAGTGGATTCGGGGACTTTTAACCTGGTCCCTCTGGCTCCAGAGCTCCCAACCTTTCAGTCTTCCACAGAAAAGCAGGACTGGAGGAAGCAGGTGGTGGGGAGGAGGTCTGGGTTGCAACTCCAGCTCACCCCCTGAGCCACTCTTTGAGCCTCAGCTGCTTCTTCAGTGCATGGGATTAACAGAGCCCGCCCGGCAGGGCTGGGGGCGCAGCTCAGCTGAGCCAGGGACAGTGGCTGTGCTGAGCTTGGTATGATTCTGTCCCCCATGTACTTTCTCAGAGAGGAAAAGCAGAGCAGCCTTGGGCAAGACAAATGCTGGGTCCTCCCCTGCACCGTGGTCTTTGGCTTCTGGGCAACTACACGGAGCAATTCCCCCTCTTGGGACCGGAAGGTCTCCAAAACAAGATGCTGGGCTATGGTCACATCTCACCTTCGGCTCTGACTTCTATGATTCTGACGCTCCCCAGAGCAAAGCTCTCAGAGCAGCCCTCTCAGCAGCTTCTCAGCCACCACCTTCTGCACCTGCCTCATCCTTCCTTCCAACCATAGCAGGAAGGTAACCCTGACCGAGCACTCATTGCACACTGGGCTCTGCTCACGTCTGGTTTACTCTTCTCAGCCACTCAAGGTTGGGGGGCAGGGGAGGGAGCTGTTATATCCCCCATTTTTTAAACGAAAAAAGGTTTTTTTGATGTGGACTATTTTTAAAGTCTTTATTGAACCCTGTTGCAATACTACTTCCATTTTATGTTTTAGTTTTTTGGCTGCAAGGCATGTGGAATCTTAGCTCCCCAACCAGGGAATGAACCCGCATCCCCTGCATGGGAAGGTGAAAATCTTAACCACTGGACCGCCAGGGAAGTCCCACCCCCATTTTAGAGATAAGAAAATTGAGGCACAGAGACTTCAGGCAATACACCCGAGGGCCTACAGTCCTTTCTCCCAACCTCAGTTGCTCTGTCTGGAACATGGGCGTGATAATGCCTGTCGTGCCGGCAGGCCAGGCAGACCTCGGTGACTCAGGTGGCCAACACCGAGCACAGAGTGCTGAGTGAAGCTGCCCACCCCACACCCCCGCACCACACCACCCCCACCCCCCCACCAGCCCCAGCCCCCAGCACAGGGGCCGGTGCCAAGCCCCAGGGCCTCACCTGGAAAATGACTATCCAGGCATAGCCGATGTTGTCAAAGTTGATGGCGCCCTTGTGGGGGTTGGCGCTGCCCGTGCGGCACACGTTGTAGTACCGGTTCCAGTTGACGCAGAGCCCGCTGGCGTTGAGGGCCTGGCGGCCCCGAAGTCGGAGACGTCGTCCTTGGACAGGCAGCACTCGCGGCCCTGCTCCTTGAGCGGAGGGATCTCGTGGCAGCCCATGATGCCATTGTCCCCCGACAGGGAGCAGATGAAGGGCATCTCGTCATCCTCCTCCGGCTGGTAGTAGGGGGCAGAGCCACGTCCCCTTGTCTGCACAGGCGACGGTGCAGAAAAAGAGGAGGCGGGGAGGGGGTCAGCGCCACGCGGCTCGGCAGGACTGGAACCAGCAGCCGTCATCGCTTCAAGGCCTTCGTACATGCTGTTCCCACTGCCTGGGACACCTCTCTCCACCTCTGGCATCGTCACAAAAACTCCCACCTACTCACTGAGGGACGCTCCAGGGTCCCCTCTCCTCAGGGCGCCTGAGGCCCTGCACAGACTCCCATTAGTGCTCTTGGGGAAAGTGCACCCAACTTCCCTGGGAGCCTTGAGCTCTTTCAGGGCGAGGACTGGGTCTCAGCACCCCTAGGGCCTGCACACCATCTGGTTGGCACAGATCAGGTGCTCAATATACAAATGCTGAATTTTACTGGTTCAACAAATCAAGGTAAGATACCTTCCTGTTCCACCCTGTCCCATCTATGTGACCTTGGGCTGGTCTATTCCCCTCTCTGGATCTCAGTTTCTTCCTCTGTAAAACAGAGATGGCGATCCCCACCCTGCCCATCCTGTGGAGCTAATCTGTGACTCATGGCAATCCCAATCAAAATTCCAACATGTTTTTGTCTGTGAAACCTGGCCACATGGTTCTAGGTTTATATAAATGGGAAACTAGTCTAGACAATTTTTTAAAAGAATAAAGATGAGTGGAGTACACCCCTACAAGAGGTCAAAATATACAGTGTGGTATTGCACAGGAACAGAAAGATTTGTGGAGCACCACAGAACACAGGCACAAACCCAGGTATAAAAAGAACTTGGTATATTATAGAGAAGCCTTTTCAGATCCATGGAGAACAGAAGGACTAGGCAATAAACGGTGTTAAGACCTCTGCTATTCATTTGGAAAACAATAAAGTTATATCTCTACCTCACACCATATACAAAGATAAACTTATGGAAGACATGGTATTGAATGGAAAAAAAGTCTATTATCTCCTCAATTGTTTATATTGATCGCACACTGAAAATAATATTTTGGACATACTAGGTTAAGTAAAATATATCATAAAATTTTAAATAATAAAATCCTGGTGAATAAAAAGCATAAGTGCAACAAAAATAACCACAAAAACTTTACAAAAAAATATGAGGTATTTTTGTTAACTTAGGATAGGTAAGACCTTCTTATATAAGACATAAAATCCAAAATCTATACAGAAAAAGTTGACAAGATTGAGTGTATACAAAATTTCTGAGTCAAACAATAGTATACAAACAGCAAATTGCAATAAAGCAGAAGTAGGCAAACTTTTTTCCATAAAGAGACAAATAGTAAGTTTTTTTTCCTTTATGCAAACCACATGGTCTCTGCCCACCCACGCAACTCTGCCACTGTAACATGAAAACCATCACAGAAAACGGATAAACAGGTGGGCATGGCTGTGTTCCAACGAAACTTTATTCACAATAACAGGCCAGAGTTTGCCATCCCCTGTGATAAAGTATTTGAAACACATAAAACAGATACAATATAACCATCTAAAACATATGAGAATCTCTTATAAATCAATAAGAAAAAAGAATCTACTAGGAAATAAAGGACAAAAAAATGGAAAATTCACAGAAGAAATCAAAATGACCAACATACAGGAAGAGATGCTCACCTCACTAATAACAGGAATATACGAACAGAAATGACAGTGAGATCATTTTACATCCATCCAAACAGCAGACATTTCAGGGCTGATAATATTGAGTGTGGGGAAGGGTGAGTGTAAACAGACACGCTCATACCCTAGCAGTGGGAGTATAAATTGACACAACCTTTCTAGAGAGTACTTTGGCAACATCCATCAACAATTAACATGTAGACATATAACCCAAATACATATGGTCCCCCAGTGGTAATAAAGGCACTCTGACAATTCAATGGAGAAAGCATGGACTTCTCCAGCAGCAGTGCTGGGACAAGTGGTCATCCACACGAAAAATAAACCTTGACCCCAACCACATGCCATACTAAATGAAATGGAATACAGACCAAAACGTGAAAGATACAAACAAGAAAGCTTCTAAAAGAAAACACTGGAGGATACTTCATAACCTTGGGTTAGAAAGAGATTTCTTAAACTGGATACAAAAATAATACTAGAAAAGTAATTGATAATCTGGTCCTCATCATAACTGGGGAGCTTCTGTTTGTCAATCAAATGATACCATTAAGAAAGTGAAAACTGCAAAAAGACAAGAAGAAAATTAGAAAACAAAAAATACAGAAGTACAAAAACCTTTAAAAAGAAATAAAAACGGAAAAAGAAAAAACAAAACTAAAAAAATTTTTAAGGGGGAGAAAAGAGTGAAAACATAAAATTCAAACTGGAATCAAATATGTGATATAGGACATATATATATATATATATATATATATCCACCGAAGGACTCAAATCCAGAATATAAAGAACTGCTACAAATTTATAAGAAAAATAAAGGCAATTCAATTTTAAAATGGCAAAAACCATACAGGCACTTCACATGAAGATATACCAACGGCTGATCAAGACACAGAAAAGTCCCTATCACCACTAGCCATCAGGAAAATTCAAATTAAGTTGCAAATTAAAACCACAATAAGGCGCCACTGCACTCTCACTAGGATAGTAAAAATTAAAGGACTGACAATTCCAAACATTGCTACAGAATGTGGGGCAACTGGAACTCCTTAGACTTTGCTAGTGAACAGTCAGTCCAACCATCCTGGAAAACGGTTTGACGAAATTTACAAGCCAGTAAACACAGGCACTCCCTTCACCTGGCAATTCTACTCCTGGGAATTTACCCAAAAGAAGGAACGGCCATATCCACCCAAAGACATGGGCAAGAATATTCATGAGTCATTGAACCAAAGAACCAGAAGCCACCCACATCCACAGGAGAATGGAAAAACACAACACGCCGGGGTGGATTCAGTCAGTGGGAGCCTCGCAGCAATAAAAAGGAGCTACGGATACATGCAGCAACTTGGATGAGCCTCACTGACACAGGACCATGAGCCGGAGATGCAGACACAGAAGGCAACCGCCTGTATGGTTTCATAAGAAGAAACCTCAGAAACAGGCAAAGGGAGTCCATGGTGACAAGAGATCAGGATAGCGGCTACACTGGGGGTGATGGAGGGTGGCGAGGAAGAGGCAGCACAGAGCCCTGCTGGGCACTGTGAATTTCCCAGGGCAGATTTACCCCGGTGCTTAATCCAGGAAAACCTCGCCGAGCACCCTGCCCCCCACAGCACCTAATAGCTGTGCCTGGCGCTGAGTGTAATTTATACCTTAACCAAAAAAGGCAAATAAAAAAATGGACACAGAGGTTCAAGAGGGAGGGGGACATACGTATATCTATGGCTGATTTATGTTGATATCTGGCAGAAACCAACACAATTCTCTAAACTAATTATCCTTCAATTTAAAAATAAATAAGATTTTTAAAAATGGACACAGGGCATACCTCATTTTATTTATTTTTTTATTATTGATTTACTTATTTCTTTGGCTGCACTGGGTCTTAGGTGTAGCACGTGGGATCTTGGATCTTAGTTGCGGCATGTGGATCTTTTAGTTGGAGCATGTGCAAACTTACTTGTGGCATGTGGAATTTAGTTCCCTGACCGGGGATCAAACCCCAGGTTCCCTGCATTGGGCATGTGGAGTCAGCCACTGGACCACCAGAGAAGGCCCCATACCTCATTTTATTAAGCTTTTGCTTTATTACCCTTCTTACAAAGTGAAAGTTTGTGGCAACCCTGCCTCAAACAAGCCTATCAACACCACTGTTCCCACAACATCTGCTCATTTTGTGTCCCTGTGTCCTATTTTGGTAATTCTTGCACTGTTTCAAGCTTTCATTATTATTACGTCTGTTACGGTGATCTGCGATCAATGATCTTTGTTGTTACTACTATGATTCACTGAAGGCTCAGCAGAGATGGCTAGCATTTTCTGGCAATAAAATATTTTCAGTTGGGGCATGTTCTTTTTATATACTATTGCACAATTAACAGACTCCAGACGACTCGCCTGGTGGTTCACACTCCCAATGCAGGGGACCTCGGTTCAATCCCTGGTTAGGGAAGTAGGTCCCTCATGCTGCAACTAAGAATTTGCATGCTGAAACTAAAGATTTCACATGCGGCAACAAAGATCAAAGATTCTGAATACTGCAACTAAAACCTGGGGCAGCCACATAAATAAAAAGAAATATTAAAATAAAAAGACCACAGGATGGTGTAAACATAACATGCACTGGGAAACCAAAAAAATCATATGACTCACTTTATTTCCGTGGTCTGGAACCAAACCTGCAGTATCTCAGAGGTGTGCCTTACACTTCGACTAGCAATTATGAGTCTAGTCATTGATCACACAAGGGCATATGATGGCAAGCATACATGATGCTCCCTGCAGGCTTCCACTTAAAAGCAAATAGCTGGTAACCACACAAAGTCCATCGACAGAAGCTGGCTCACTGAACTGTGGTTCATTTGTGGAATAAGAAACACTGATGTAAAACACACTCAAGACACGTTGCCAAAGCAATTTCCATTTTTAAAACCTGTCTGGGGTGTAAATAGTTGTGCGTGCACATTGATGCCTAGACAGAATCTGCCAGAAGGGAGCAGATGCTTTGCAGGGGACATGAGACGGAGCCCCGCCACTTCCTATCTGGGTGGCATCCCCTTTGCTCATCAAGAACCCTGCCTCTGACCATCTGGAGTCTCCCCGGGGCCTGTGTGCCTGGGACATGCTCTGTGCACGCTCACTGGGGGGTGGTCATGGTAGGCTTTGGAGGTCCTGGAACAAGGTTCTCCTCTCTCAGCCTCAGTTTCCAGGTCTCCACATGGGGTCAAAAGTCAAGCACCACCGCCACCACCCATGTCACACAGGAGCGTGTCATCCTTGTTAACCAAGTCAATAAACTGGACTAGAGATGCCCAACAACCCAGAAGATAAACTCACAAGTGAGACAGGTTCAAACAAAGACAATGCCAAGAAAATCAAGCAGGATAATGGCTGAGGGAAAGAGGTGGTGAGGGAAGGCCTCCAGGAGGAGGTGACACTGGGGTTGAGCTGGGTGAATGAGAGGGGGCCACCTCGGATGAACTAAGAAAAGATCCATGGGGGACAGAGGGCCTTGGATGTGACCTGAACCCCCAAAGCTGAGAGCTCACACCTGCCTGTCTCCATCTGTGCAGGCCAGACCAGGAGAAGCAGGGCCCACCCCTTACAAATGACTGATACTGCGTGCTCCCCCCCCCACACAGGGCCCTGACTCACAAGGGTGCCCGCCCCCATCTGCCCCCACAGTGCTGCAGAGGGAGCCAGTTCTTTCCCCAGGCTTCCCCCTGGCTCTCCAGCGTAGCTCCATCCCCACAACCAGCAGTCAGGAGGACGGGGAGGCCCAGCCCTGCCTGTGCAGTGCCCCATGTCCCTGCACCCTTCAGTCCCCAAGGGCTGGAACTCCACCTTCTGCTGCATCCTCCCCCGAGCTAAGCAAGTGCTGCTGCTTCGGTGAGCGTGTCAAGTCACAGGATGAATGAAAATGCTTTCCTACCTCTGTCCCTGGGGCCTGGACACAGCAGGAGTGCACTAATGCATATTAGTGAAATGGAATGAAAGCTTAGTCGTGTCCAACTACATATGGCCATGGATGTGTACTCAAAGGTGCTGCTTACCCCTCCTCGCTGAGATGCTACAGATGTCCAATTTCTCCAACAACTCAACCCAACTTCTCCAAGAGCCACAGCTCAATTTCTGTTTACATAGCTTTGGACAAGCCTCTCTCTAGGGAGCTGTCCACCCCCACTGCTTTTAGACACATGTGGGCCAAATGCAAGCTGACCTTTCCCTGATGACTCAGAGTCACCGACTGGAATGTCTGTGCTGTAATTAGACAGCCAGGTTTCATGTCTGCTTTTGAGGTTTTCTGTCTTGTTTTCCCTTGCTGTCATCACTTCTGCTTGGGTCTTCCCCTCCTACTCAGCCTCCTTCTGGTTCGCTGCTTCCACTCTTTGGATCCCAACTACCAAGTAAGTTGCTTCCTGCTTCCCTGGTGGCTCAGAATCTGTCTGTAATGCAGGAGACCCGGGTTCCATCCCTGGGTTGGGAAGATCCCCTGAAGAAGGGAATGGCAACTTGCTCCAGTATTCTTGCCTGAGAAATCCCATAGACAGAGGAGCCTGGCAGACTACAGACCATAGGGTTGCAAAAAGTCGGATGACTGAGCAACTAACACTTTCACTTTCACCCAGTAAGTTAAAACTATGTGTTAAGTAAGAGTCAGTAGGAGCTGAATTAGCGTCTAAGGGCCTATCTTGGGCTGGGAGTTTGTGATAATAGTTTGGAGGGCTCAGAGGCCTTTTGAGCTCATTCTGGTGTCCAACCATTCATGGGAGACCTACCACCAACTCACCTGGGCACATCCTTTAATCTCTCTGCTCCACCGGGAGTAAGGATTGGGACTAGGTGCTCAATGGGGAGACCTTCCTAGCCTGGAAACATTCTGCATGAACAATGCCCCAGGTAAAGCTGGCCTGGAGTCCCAGGGCAGGGGACAGGGGCGCTGCACTCACATGGTGAAGTTCTCCTCCAGGAAGCAGCGGTTGCGAAGCAGGCCGGCCCAGAGCTGCACGCCGATGATGCCAAAGATGAAGAAGACAAAGAAGCAAAGCAGGAGGACATTCCCCAGCATGGGCAGTGTGTCCAGGAGCAGGTTCACCAGGATCCGCATACCTGGGAGAGGGAAGGGTGGAGGGATTGGATTGGCAGACAGGGGCGGAGGGCCCAGAGAGGAGAGGGAGAGAGCAGGGTTAGAGGAACAGAGAGCGGGTGGTGAGAGGAGAGGTGGGACATGCGGGCAGGGACTCCTTACTGCCCTCAACCTGCTCAGTGGCCACCAGACAGACCTCCTCCTTGGTACCTGCCCCTTCTCCCAGAAGCCAAGAAAATGGCTCTGCATCCCGCTATACTTCCACTGGATCATGGGTGAATAAGCAGATATTTACAGAGTGCTTTGAATGTGCCAAATGCTTTTCGGGGTAATGCACAAATACGAGCTCTTCAGTCTCCATGACAACTCTATGAGGGTGGTAATATTATCCCTATTTTATAGAAAAGGCAACTGGAGGTTCATAGAACTGAAGCTACTTGCCCAAGTTCACACAGGTAGGAAGCAGCAGGGTCTGGGTTTAAACCAGGTGTTCTGACACCAAGTTAGCACTCTCCATAGCCCCCAAGTACCTGGAGGTCTGGGACTGAGGTTAGCTCATCTCCCTATGCCCAGCACCCACCCAGGACAGGCACTGGTGCCCTAATAAATGTGTCCTGAGTGTCCTTGATCTCTGGGACAGTCAGTGGTCCCCTGACCATGCCAGGACACATCAGTACCAACCAAAACCATCCTGCTGACCCACCCCACTGCATGATGAAATCAGGAAGAGTTCTCAGAACCACCTAGAGAAGAACCTTGGCCAGCCAAGGTACTCAGAACTGGCCTGATGCCAGAGGAAGAGGACTTTTCCTTTCCTTAGAAATAGCTACAATGAACAAGCCAAGCCAGAGGCAACAAGAGGAGAAAATGGGGAAATGAGAGAGGAGACAGACATCCCCAGGGAGGGTGATGGGGTGAACTGAATGGGGCTTCAGGTAGGCATGGAGAGGGGAACTTCTGGGGAGGTATGACACCCCCAAAACTCTACAGGTAGAGAAAGCCTGTGGAAAGTACATAGCCCCTGATGAAGAGAGAACAGGGTTCAAATCCTCACGCTGCTGGCCTCTGGGACCTGTGGGACTTTGAACCAATCCCTGCCCCTCGTGGAGGATAAGACCCCTCAGCAGAGAGGCCCAAGAAGACAGCAACCACGCTACAAAGATTCCCCAGCTCAGGGCCCACACCCGAGTCTCAGCAAACTCTGGGGCTTCCACCCCACAGAGGAAGTGGAGAACAGGCTCAGCTTTTGGCACCACTCCACACACTTACCGCTCTTCACGTCTGTCTCCTCACTCTTCCCTTCTGCCCCGCCTGCCTGGGCTGACCCATCTGCACCCTCCAGGCCCTCTCTCCCCATGGGCTCAGTCCCCCAGCTGTGAAAAGCATCTGCTCTCTCAAGTCTGGGTGATATCATCCACTATCATGGCTTCGGGAACAATCTGCATGTCTCCCACTCCCTCCTGACTCCTCAAGAAGATCCAGCCACCCCAATCACTGGAGAATCCACAGGAATGCGTGTCCCAGACAGGTGGGCCACCTCTGTGGCTTTGCCCAGCCCCTATTTCCCAGTCCTCTGAACACAGCATCACTCTTCCATTCCAGTTTCATGGTTTGGGTGGGCTGACATGGAGATCACATGACCCAGGCTTGGCCAATCAGCATAGTCTGTTTCCCTAGCTTCCGTGATTGGTCCAGGTTGAGCATGTGACTCTATCTAGGACCAATAAGAGTTGGCAATGAGACTTCTGATGGAACTACAGGAAAAGAGATGCTCTCTTGCCGCAGAGATTACAAGTTGGGAGGAGTGAAGCTGGGAGTTGCTGGGCCCATCTTGCTTCCCAGGGATAGTGCCTGTCTGGGGTTGAAGCCAGCCCAGAAAAAGCAGAGCCCAGGACAGAGAGGGGGCAATTCCTGGTAACAGCCACTCTAGAACACAAATGTGGGCATGTCACCACTATGTGTACAAACACACAGCATTCTCATCAGCTACCAGGGTTTGTGGATCCCTGGCAGGTGGGGGAGGTCTCTGGGACTACAGGAGGTCATTCAGTTCAGTTCAGTTGCTCAGTTGTGTCTGACTCTTTGCAACCCCATGAATCACAGCACGCCAGGCCTCCCTGTCCATCACCATCTCCCGGAGTTCACTCAGACTCACGTTCATTGAGTCCGTGATGCCATCCAGCCATCTCATCCTCTGTTGTCCCCTTCTCCTCCTGCCCCCAATCCCTCCCAGCATCAGAGTCTTTTCCAATGAGTCAGCTCTTCACATGAGGTGACCAAAGTACTGGAGTTTCAACTTTAGCATCATTCCTTCCAAAGAAATCCCAGGGCTGATCTCCTTCAGAATGGACTCGTTGGATCTCTTGCAGTCCATGGGACTCTCGAGTCTTCTTCAACACCACAGTTCAAAAGCATCAATTCTTTGGCGCTCAGCTTTCTTCACAGTCCAACTCTGACATCCATACATGACCACTGGAAAAACCATAGCCTTGACTAGATGGACCTTTGCTGGCAAAGTAATGTCTTGCTTTTCAATATGCTATCTAGGTTGGTCATAACTTTCTTCCCAAGGAGTAAGCGTCTTTTCATTTCATGGCTGCAGTCACTGTCTGCAGTGATTTTGGAGCCCCCAAAATAAAGTATGACATTGTTTCCACTGTTTCCCCATTTATTTCCCATGAAGTGATGGGACCAGATGCCATGATCTTCGTTTTCTGAATGTTGAGATTTAAGCCAACTTTTTCACTCTCCACTTTTACTTTCATCAAAAGGAGGACTTATACAGTGGAAGTGAGAAATAGATTCCAGGGAATAGATCTGATAGAGTGCCTGATGAACTATGGACTGAGGTTCGTGACATTGTACAGGAGATAGGGATCAAGACCATCCCCATGGAAAAGAAATGCAAAAAGCAAGATTACTGTCTGGGGAGCCATTCACTTTCCTTTTCATCACAGGAGGTCATTGAACCTTATGAAACTGCTGTAAAATATCCAAGTATGATGCCATGAATTTTTCTGGGAAGAAGGTCCACATACGTGTCTGTGGCTCCAAAGAGTGTCAAGAGCTAGTGGGTCACCCTTGAGTGTACACCACCCAAGATCCTGTGATTCCTGTGTGCCCTCTCTAGCCTCACCTTCCTCTCTCCCTCCCTCTGTCCCCAGTGTGCACCCTAGGTCTCAGGTGGCACTAGTCGTAAAGAACCCATCTACCAATGCAGTAGACATAAGAGATGCGAGTTCAATCCCTGGGTCGGGAAGATCCCCTGGAGGAAGACACAGCAATCTACTCCAATGTTCTTGCCTGGAGAATCCCATGGAAAGAGGAGCCTGGCAGCCTGCACTCCATAGGGTCACACAGAGTCGGATACAACTGAAGTGACTTAGCAGGCACACACACACAAGAATACCATGGGATTTCACACTTCCATGCTTTTTTATTCATGCTATTCCCTCTTTCTAGAACACTCTTCCACCTCTCTTGTGCCTGGCAAACCTTTATTCAGCCACCATAGCTCAGTTAAGGATCTGCCTTTGCTCTGTGAAGCCTCTCTGTGACTTCCCATACCCCTTCTAAACCTATCTCATCTGTTCTGGGCCACCTTAGCACCTCTGACCTAGCATAGGCAGTCATGTACACTTGTGCAGGTTGCATACTGCACAACCTTGGAGGCACCATTTACATCAACATCTAATCTTCTAACCCTAATATATAATTATCCATTTACTCTCCTGTTTTTTCCACTGGGCTATATGCTTCTGGGGACAGGGTCTATCTGAGTCACCTCAGTATTCCCAGAACCCAGCAGGTCCTGGCCTAGAGCAGAGTCTCAGCCATTTACATTCAACACTTATTGAATGACTGCTTGTGAATGAACAGTGTGCAAAGTCATGGGGAGGGGGTGGAATATTGGAGAGGGGAAGATGAAAGGATGGTGACAAGAGGAGTGGCTCTGTCCAGATTTTTATTTATTCCAGGGGCAACGACTGAGGTAGTTATTAACGAGGTAATTATTTGGGATTTGCATCCCAAGCTCTGTATGGAGTGATTTCCAATCAATAATTAATGCTCACCCCCATCCTCCCACCCCACAAAACTAGGTCAGCCTCCTCTTGGGAAAGGCAGTGGGGCTCCCTTGCAGGCTCCTGCTTTCCAATTGAGAGCAAGCCAGGGTGAGTGAGGGCTCAGTACCCCACTCCCTCCACATCGGCCCCCACAACAGGGGGTGTGCAGAAGAGGGAAGTGAGGAATCAGAGCAGTCAGCCTGCAATCCATCCAAATGTTAAGTCAGTCAGTCGCAGGCCTTCCTGGTACCCTATCATTCATTCATTCATCAAACACTTACAAGAACTGTTGCGTAGCATACCAGGCACAGTGCTGGGCTTGTGGGAAATCCCAAATCCCATTTTTCACCCCTTGCAGAGTTTGCAGTCTGCCAGCAGAGGGACAGGGGACCCCAGTGTTGGGGAAAGGGACGAGGCCTGGGGAGTAAGGGAGCTCTAGGCGGATCGCTGGAGGGGCCCTGCAGGATGACAGGAGCAGTGGCAAAGGCGCAGAGGAGTGACCGGCTAGAGGGGGCATCCGGGGGCCTCTGCTAGGTGGCCACTTGGGAGGTTTCTAAGCAGGCTGAGCCCTTGACCAGCTCTGGACTTTAAAGCCAATGGAACAATCTTGGAGGACAGGACAGAGGCAGGAGGCAAGCATGGAGGGCCAGGTGGTGGCCCTGAGAAGCGGTGGGCTCAGAGAGGCCTGCAGGAGGCAGCTCTGCACCACCCCAGCCTGGCTGCTCCCGCCTGCTCCCCCGGGGCACAGCTGTTGTTGCTCAATTAATTACATTTCCCAGTTCTCCAGGACATTGAAATTCTGAAAGGCTCCTGAGAACCTGCCTGGCCGCCAGCTTCCCTGAATGGCAGCCCGATCTCTCCTCCCCTCCTCCCTCCCCTCTGCTGAGCTGAACCCCAGCTCACTTCACAGCCCCCTTGGGGCCCAGGGAGTCCCAGGGCCACAGAGCCAGGGCATAATTAGCTAATTAGGGACTCAAAGCAAGTTCATCACTTCCGCGCCAGGGAACAGGGGCCACGGGATTAGGGAGCCTGGAAGGACCTCACGAGAACCCAGCTAATCCTCCTTTCAATGCCCACAGTCAAGTAATTAGCTCAAGCAAGTCGGAGGGTTCCGCCATGCCCCTGATTCCCCTGGCAACCGCTACAGAAGAGAGAGACAGAGAAAGTGAAACAGAGAGAGAACTGTAGACAGAGAATAGAGGCAGAGAGAAAGAGGCAGAGACCGCTCTTAAGACCCATCACCATCTACCTCAGACTATCTTTTCGGCTCATCCTCCACAATTCTCTTCAGCCAAGGCCTCCTCCTCCAGGCAATCTTCTCTGATTCTCACCCCCAGATACTTAGAAGGCTTCCTGCCTCTCGCTCCCTTATGGCTCTCCCTTTTCTTCTCCCAGGATGAGATTACCTGGTTTTGGTCTCTGTGACTCTTGAGCCTTGGGTGGAGACCAGGGGGCCTTGATGAGGGCAAGCTGCAGGTGACCCATGAGTGTGGCTTGGGGCCCTGCTCCCCTAGTTAAGATGGAAGAGGACCCCAGAGTCCTCAGAACATCCAGTGTAGCCCTTTCTCTGATGAGCAAACAGAGCACCAACTCAGGACAGGACACCTGGGGGCCAGATCTAGCTGGGCAGCCTTGAGGCAGAGCTGGCCCTCTCTGGGCCCCAGAGGCCTCAACTACAGAAGAAGACAGTGGTTCCTGTCCAGCCTCAGGAAGACCGCAAGGCCAGAACACTTCAGCGGGGGATGCCCGCAAAGTCAAAGCCTCCCATTCCAATGGGGAAAGTATAAATCCTTATCTCACCCCCCAATCGCAGGACCCCCAACCATCAGGCTCCAGTCTGCCCCCAGCCTCATCCCCCTCTGTCCTCCAGACCAGGCCTGAACCTGCTGCTCCACCAGACTGCAGACACGCCCAGCACGCCCACTCCCCACCTGTGCACACATCCTGCCCCCCACTCACTGCCCCCCCACTCTCCACCAGGGGGTTCCTTTACTATTGCACTGCTGAAAGCAACGCCAAGTTCACTTGCCAAGGCAGGATGGGGTCCATGCTGGAGCCAGACTGACCCACTTCCAACCCCTGGGAAGCTCAGGTTCTGGGTCTCTGCTGGGCCCTCACACATGCTCAGAAGGCCATCTGTCCTCCGTTTTCAGACCTCTGCTGTGTGGTCACCTCTCCTGGATCCCAGGGCTGGGCTCGTGCCTCTGCAATGAGCTGTCACAGCCCTGTCCACCTCACACCACTTATTACACTGTCATCCTTCATCACAGCTCTGCCCTCCTCTTTCCCCAGAAACCAAGAGTGCAAAGCCCACCTGGGGTGCTCTGCATCCCCCAATCCAGCCTGGGGCCCAGTACAGAGTCACCCCTCTGACGGGGGTGGCCTGAACGAATGTAGGAGTGATGGGCTGGGTGGATGGGTCCGTTCTACAAATGTTGAGCATGGGCCAGCTACATTCCAGGCACTGTTTTAAGATCTGGGTATATATCAGTTTAAAAACACACACACAAAAAGCAGATCAAACCCTTGCCCTTGTGAATCACACATTGTAGGTTAAGGGTAGGAAGAGGCAGGGGCTTCCCGGGTGACTCATCGGTAAAGCATCTGCCTGCAATGCAGAAAACATGGATTTGATTCCGGGGCCAGGAAGATCCCCTGGAGAAGAAAATGGCAACCCACTCCAGTATTCTTGCCTAGGAAATCCCATGGACAGAGAAGCCTGGTGGGCTACCGTCCATGGAGCTGCAAAAGAACTGGACATGACTCAGCGTCTAAACAACAAGCAAGATGAAACAGCAAACATGACAAAGAAACAGCAAACATGACAAATAAGTACATTTCTCCCTTTGTTGGGTGGTAAGTGCTACAGAAACGAAAAGTAGGTTGCAGGAGGACCAGGCTGGGGCTAGGGGCCCAGTTGGTATAAAGCAGGGGCTGGGAAAGGCCACCCTGCCAAGACGCACAAAGCAGCTGTGTGCACACTTTGGGGAGAGCTCTCTAGGAGAGGAGGAGCCGGGCAAAGGTGAGAGGGCACAGGGATGCCTGCAGGAGAGCATGTGACTCCAGCTTTGACTGGCACTGAGAGTCGCGGATAGAAGACAGACGTGGTCTCCTGGATGTTGGGGAGAAAACGACTGTGTGGGCTGGGGCTGAACAGGGAAGCCATTAGGGACCCCAGCCTTCAGGATGGTCTACAAATGCCCCTGTGTGACCCTGGAACCCTCACACGCATCTGGAAAGGGGGCTGGGCCTATGGGCGGCATGGCCAGGAGCCTGACAGCAGCCACGTGGTCGCTGCCTCCTGAGGGCACCCCAAGCCTTCCCCTGGGACTGAAATGGGGATCCCTCAAGGGGGTGCCTGGGGGCTTTCCTGGTGGCTCAGAGGGTAAAGTGTCTGCCTGCAATGAGGAAGACATGTGGTCTGATACCTGGGTCAGGAAGATCCCCTGAAGAAGGAAATGGCAACCCACTACAGTATTCTTGCCTGGAAAATTCCATGGATAGAGGAGCCTGGTGGGCTACAGTCCATGGGGTCGCAAAGAGTCAGACACGACTGAGCGACTTCACTTTCTTTCTTTCGAGGGGTGCCCAGGAGAGACTCAGGCTCCTGCCTGGCACCCTCCCTGCTGAGATTGCCCAGGCCAGATGCTGGGATTGGGCACTCTCCAGGGACTCTCCAGGGTGGGGACCGGGCCTTCGGTCTACTTGCTCCACTTCAGGCCACCTGGCCTGGCCTAGCCCTCGCTCACCTGCCATCCTGACAGCACACATCTGGCTGGGTTCAGATGCCATGGCAGTGGAGAGGGACGTTGACGTGGGGCTCTAGAGGTATTCCAAAGGTTGAGTCAGGGGTAGGATGTGGGTGTGAGTGGAAGAGAGGAGCTGGGGCATCTCCAAGGTTGGGGGCCTGAGTCCAGAGGCACACAGCAGCCCTCAGTGGAGATGGGGGTCTGTGAGGATATGTGGAATTGGGGGTGCCTGGTGTATACCTGTGTGAAATCAGATCTCAGGGTCTGGGGTTCAGAGGGAGAAGTATGGCCTGGAGCATCACGTGAGTGGCATCAGGGTAGAAACAGTTTGTAAGTGGCATTTTATTTTTTCATTTTTTGGCCACACTGTGAGGCATGCAGGATGTTAGTTCCCAGACCAGGAATCAAGCCCCACTCCCCCTGCATAGGAAACATGGGATCTTAACCACTGGACCACCAGGGAAGTACCTCTAGGTGCATTTTAAATGCCAGGAGCTGGGGGAGACGATGACAGGTGGGCAAACTGATGGAGCTGCTCAACCTTTTCACCCCTTTCTCTCCAGCGAGCCCCTGGACCAGGCCCTCTGCCATAAAGAAAGCTGGGCATCAGCCAGACAAGGGCCCCTGGTGGCAGTGGGGTGCCCAGGAGGCGAAGGGGGTACACTTCCTGACAGGCCTCTCCCCTGGAGGTCTGGGGTGCTCTCCGCAGACAGGAGCTGTCAGCCCAGATTAGCACAGCCACTCTGCCAGGGCAGCTCAAGTAGAAAGAGCCGAGCTCGTGCTAGCCTCTGCCAGGGGCCCAGCCTGCAGCCAGGAGGAAGGGAGTAGGCCTGGGGCAAGGGGGCCGCGAGGCAGCGGCTGGCCCTGGGGCCCCCCTCTCTCCCTGGTCTGCCCAGGTCAGCAGAGGCTGCTGAGCAGCTGGGAGAGGCCGTGTGCTGCTCCTGCCACAGCCAGTGCCAACTAATCAGAGGCACAGTGGGTGGCCAGGAGGCCGGGCCAGGCAGCATACGGCCAGGTGGCCGAGGACACAGCTGCTGGCCCCAGCCCCGAGGGGGAGGGGCCTGTGGACTGAAGCGGGGCCTCAGTGCCCACTCCTGAGACGAGAAGCAATGCCCGCACAAGGGGTCTGTGGCACCAGGCCCTCCACCCCAGGGGAGGCCTTGGCTCCTCCCCAAGGCAGTCAGTGCTCACCCTGGAGGCCAGGTGCCCGGCCCTGTCCTGCTGAAGGTCCCCAACCCCACCATGGCCCCTGATGTTCTCTCACTCATTCTTCCAAAGTCTCTTGCCCCCTCCTCTCTGAAGCCTCCTCAAAGTACGGTGTCGGGAGCCCCTCCCTCGGCCCAGCTGCCTCCGTTAGGGCCTCAGGCCCCAGCCCTACAGCTGCCCAGCTTGAGCATCTGCCTATAGTTGAGGCAGCATGAGAGCCTTCTCCATGACCCCCACGTCTGTCCCGAGGCCTAGCTCCGTGGCCCCACAGTGGATGCTACTCTGGATGAATGGATGAAGGGATGAACACACACGCAGTGGCTCTCTCCCTTGATCTGGTGTCCTGTCCAGGAATCACGCCCTCCTGATGTGAAAAGCGGAATTTGACCCAGTGCGGAGGCGGAGGGGCAGGAGGGGGCTGCCCTCACCCCAGCCGCACCCCAAGCATCTCTCCTCTCCCAGTCCCAGCTGCTCTTTCCTGTTCCTGAGTCAGGCTCTCATCACATGGTCTGTCCAGAGGCTCTCCGGCCCACTCCCATCTCTGTGGGGAAATCGGACCCCTGCTCACTGTCTTCTCTTTTCTCTCCCCACCTCCCTCCTTCCCTCCCTTCCTTCTTGGGTGGCTGCCAGACCTTTCTTCCACGGGGCAGCTGGGGGAGCCGTGTGGGTGCCAAGGACAGACAGTCTGAAGTTCAAGGTCCTGCTTGGGGTCAGAGCCCCCTTCAACCGTACCCCAAGCCCCCTGAACACACGTACAGATTGAAAGTGCTGAGGTTCTCATGCAAGCTTTGCTTCCAGGTACCCCAGCCCCTCTGCCAATAGACCTGGAGTATGACATTGGAGTATGAGCAGCCGCTCGGGCTTCCCCGGTGGCTCAGTGGTAAAGAATCCACCTGTCAATGCAGGAGACGTGGGTTCAGTCCCTGCATCAGGAAGACTCCCTGGAGAAGGAAATGGCCACCCACTCCAGTACTCTTGCCTGGAAAATCCCATGGACAGAGGAGCCTGGCGGGCTACAGTCCATGGGGTGGCAAAAGAGTTAGACACAACTTAGCGGCTAAACGCCAACAACGTGAGGCCAGAGATCAATGTACAGTGTTGGCACCTTCACTGGGCACCTTCTAGGAGCAGGTGTCATGAAGATGCTTTGCTTCTCCTAGCCTAGCAAGGGAGGGCTGGGACCCATCTTATGGACTGAGAAACTGAGGTCTGAGAGGCGGCCAAGATCCCAGGCACAAACCCTGGTCTAACTGCTCTGGACGCTGCGGTCTGTAGCCCCGACACTGGGACCCTCCCTCTGAGGGGCGGGGATGGAGCAGCTCTCCAGGCACCTGCTCTACATCTGGCACTGCAGACTAACCCAGAGTGAGGTGCCATGTGCCATCCCCTTGTGCAGACAAGGGTCCAAAACAAGAGAGGCTTCTTTTCCCAGGTCCTGCAGCTAACCGACACAGGCCCAAGCTCTGAACACTGGCAGGGCAGCTCAGACACCATGCGCCACACTAACCACTCTACCTTCCTCCTTCCGGCCCTGACTCACCCCCTCAGGCTGCACAGGGCCCAGCACCACGAGAACTCTTCACCCTGGCAGTGAAAGGTGTTCAGAGGTCTGGAGCACACCAAACTTGGGGGTAGAGAAGGGGCCACTACTTCAGCCCATGGGGCCTTTCTGCCTTGACCTTGGATGTGGGCAGGTGTCTTTCCTGATGTCCGTATGCAGACAGAGTGGGTGGCTAAGATGCCTACACACTAAAAGGAAAGGAAGGAGGTTGTGAAAGGGAGCACAAAGCGCTGGCCAGCTGTGTGGCCTTGGGTAGGTTACTGAACCTCTCTCTGCCTCAGTTTTCCCATCTGTAAAGTGGGCATCACAATGGTACCAACATCCTAGGACTGTTGTGATACAGTTTGTGTAAAGCATATGATAAATATTAGCCACTTATCATTATTAGTAAATCCCTAGAAGACGTGAAACACTCACCTCATGCCTCCCTGTGACAGGCAGTGCTCTGCGCCTACACACTAAGACATGCACGCAAGCCCACATGTGCACATACAAATACACACAGTCCCAGGAGAGCTCCTCTTCTCCACCCTGGCATGTGCAATTCCGCTCCATCTGCCAAGACCACCCTTCCCAGTTCTCTGTGTTCCTGGTGAGCATTTTCCACAAGCAACCTCTGTGAAGAGGTCCTGATGCCCTCACCCTCCAACCCCAACGCTCCCAAGCACCTTCATTAGAGTAGCGCCTGTTGACCACTTACTGAATACAAGGCTCCAGGCTAAGCTCGCGATACACATGGGAGCATTTTGTCCTTAAAAAACCATATAGTAACTGGTATCACTAATGCCATCTTATCACTTGAGAAATAGAGGCCCAGGGTCCCACAACAGATGGGTGAAAGACCAGAAGTGGGCCTGTCGGTAGAGAGCTAATCTCCAGTCCTGAGCCTGCAGCTGGGGCCGGACAGGGGCCTTCCACACAGCACTGTCAGCTCTGCCTCCTGGCCCCGGGCCCAGCCCAGAGGCCCCTGCAAAGACGGGGTCCTTGCTGGCCCAGGGGTTGTAAGCCAGATAGGGCTCAGGAGGTGGACAGCTGCCCCGAGCTCCCTAGGCCTCCCTCCCAGCCCCCTCCACAGCCTGGGTCAGGGTGTACAGGGGCACAGGTGGGTCAGCAGTTCAGACTCAGCTGGCTCAGGCTTTAGCAATAACTGCCCTAGTTTCTTAATGGAGAAAAAAGCACTTTTCATATTTAAATGGCTTAGTCAGTGGGCTTTGGGAAGTACCACAGCTGACTGTGCCAACAAAGGTCCGTCTAGTCAAAGCTATGGTTTTGCCAGTAGTGATGTATGGTTGTGAGAGTTGGACTATAAAGAGAGCTGAGTGCTGAAGATGTGATGCTTTTGAACTGTGGTGTTGCAGAAGACTCTTGAGAGTCCCTTGGACTCCAAAGAGATCCAACTGGTCCATCCTAAAGGAAATCAGTCCTGAATATTCATTGGAAGGACTAACACTAAAGCTGAAACTCCAATACTTCAGCCACCTGATGCTAAGAATTTACTCAGTTGAGAAGACCCTGATGCTGGGAAAGATTGAAGGCAGGAGTAGAAGGGGACGACAGAGGATGGGATGGTTGGATGGCATCACTGATTCAATGGATATGAGTTTGAGTAAACTCCGGGAGTTGGTGATGGACAGGGAGGCCTGGCGTGCTGCAGTCCATGGGGTTGCAAAGAGTCAGATACGACTGAGTGAACTAACAGCTGACTGAGGGGTGTGTAGGGTGGGTGAAGCCTGGAGTCAGCTGGTGCCAGGAGGGAGCACTTTCAGAGATAAAACAGTCCCATCTTGCCAAGGCCCAGAAAGGGATAGTGACTTATGAAAAGTCACACAGCAAGGACTTATCAAAAGTCAGAACCTAGCCTCCTGACTGGCAGTCTAGTGCTTCTTTCTTCCCTCCTCAACTGGCTCCTCTATGCTCTCCTGCCCTTTATCCACCAACGGTTGAGTGGCCAGCACACACCTACAGGGGGTGGGGTGGAGGGACATATTTTATGATGTTCTGTAAAGAGCACGACCCCCAGGTGCCCCATCCATCCCTCCTCCTTTGTGCAAATAGGGAAACAGGCCCAGAGACTCCCAAGGGCTTCCCAGGTCACACAGCAAACTCTCAGCAGAGCTCAGAAGCAGAACTTACATTCCCCAACAACCCAACTGAGTCTTCCTGGTTGCTTATGTTTTTACACTTCAGGCAGCCACCTCCCTCTCCACAGCTTTGCAATTAAGAACCCATAATTTGACTTCCCCATCCTAATCCTCTAACCTGCCATCTTGTGGCCAAATTGAAAGCTACAGGGTATTGCAGCAATAAAGATAAATGGGGACTTCCCTGGCAGTCCAGTGGATAACACTCTATGCTTCCAATGCAGGGGATGCGTGTTCGATCCCTGGTCGGGACTAAGGGAACTAAATCCCCATGCCATGTGGGACGGCCTAAAAAGATAAATGGGAGGACTTGGAATGTTCAGGGAAACAGCTAGGAAAAAAGAAGGCAACCAACCAAACCTCGCAAAGAGACATTTCTAAGTGACCCTCCACCCCTACAGGCCACTCATTCCCAGTGACTCTGAGCAGAGCACCTAACACCTGGGGAGGAAGTGGTGAGGTCTGGATTAGTGCACCCACTCCAACAGCTTGAGGCTCCTGTTAAGTTGCTCATGAAGATGGATTTATCTTAAGGTCCCTTTTGGGGAGGGGGATGAGGCACATCAGCTATATTTTGGATCCCGGAGGGTTCATGGTCTCAATAACTAGCTCCCCCGGCCAGGTTCTGAGAAAGCAAGAGATTTGTTTGTCAGGTGAGAGGCAGAAACAGCTCAGAGCAGGAACAGAACTGCCCACCTCAGGCAGCCCTGGGCCTCCTAGCAAAGCCTATTAGCAGGAAAGAAGCCCCTGAGGAAAGACCTGGACTCCTCTCTGGGCCCTGGGGACCGTCCAGCCTCCAAAATCAGAACCTCCATGAGCACGGGGCCCAGCCTGGCCCTTCTCTAGAGAACTGGACAGACTGGCACGGGGGCCTGCCAGTGACCCCCATAGCCAGGAGCCGCAAATGAGTTCCTCACACAGGCAGTGAGGTGGGGGGAGGAGAGGCACACGGGCCGCCCACACCTCCACATGTACACACCCACATGTACACATTCCCACATGTGCACACCCCCATGTGCACACCCCCAAGTACACGTTCCCACATGTGCATACCCCCATGTATACTTTCCCACATGTGCATACCCACATGTACACATTCCCACATGTGCACACCCACATGTACACGTTCCCACATGTGCATACCCCCAAGTACACATTCCCACATGTGCCACCCACATCACATTCCCATGTGCACACCCACAAGTACACGTTCCCACATGTGCACACCCCTGAGTACACGTTCCCACATGTGCACATCCCCATGTATACGTTCCCACATGTGCACACCCCCATGTACATGTGCACACATATATACACATGGTCTCAAGGAGAGAGACACTCACACATACACATGCACATGCACAAATGTACAGAAACCCCATCCACAGAGATCCATACCCTGTGTGTCTATCCCATCCACCCCCCACCCAGACCACCTCTCAGAACTGCCCTGTCACATCACTGTTCCCATGCCCAGACCCTGAGACCTGATGGGAGATGTGGAATGTAGGATGGCCTCCAAACACCCCTGTGTGACCCCAGCACATGTGTTTCTGGAAAGGGAGCCAGGCCTGCGGGCTGAGTGGCCAGGAGGGTGACAGTGACCACATGGTTGCCACCCCCTGGGGGCAGCCCTGCCTTTCTCCGGGACTGAAATGGGGAGCCCAATGAGGGACGCCCAGGAGGGATGCAGCCCCTGCCTGCCCTCCCTGTGAGGTTGCCCAGGCCAGACACTTGATTCCCTCTCGGACTCTCCAGAGTTAGGACCAGACCTCCCAGCCACCTGTTCCTCTCCACCCTGCCCAGCATGGCCCTCGTTCACCCACATTGCCGGAGCAGTCTTGTATCCACTTGCCCACCACTGCCAGGCGTCTCTAAAACACTCCCTTGTCGGCTCAGTCCCCACACTCTGCTGAGTCTCAGCTCACACACCACCTCAGACCCCCAGTGCTCCCCGCGTGTGCCCCTCCCTGCACCCCCTGTGCCCTCCACATGCCCGGCATCCCTCGGTCCGAGCACGGGCAGCACAGGACAGCTGCTTGATGTACCTGCCCAGCGGCTCCACTTCACACCTATTTACTGAGCCCCTGCTACACACCAGAGTTGTCGGCGCTGCAGGAACAAAGGCTGCCTGTGGCCAGCCTCCCAGGAGGAGATGGGGCCTGGGGAGGGGAACATGCACCCCTGGGAGAAGCGTGCTGCTTAGAAACGGGCTCCAGTTTAGTCCCTGCCCTGACCTGCTGTGTGACCTTAGGCTGGCCACGACCCTCTCTGGGCCTCACTGGCCTCATTTGTTAAAAAGAGGTAAAGACGGTTTAGAATGAGGTGATCTTTAATGAGACTCCCTAGGCTTGGTGGCAAGTGGGAAGGGCAGAAAGGATGCCAGCCAGTATAGCCTCTCTGGATGCCCGTTCTCTGCCCCAAGGGAGTCTCCCTGGGAACAGAAGGGGACAGAGGTGAACTGCTCCTTCCGCTCCCAGACACCTTGAGTTCCACTGCCCACCTCTTGGTTCCTACCTCTCAAGTCTCCCTAGGGACCTCACAGCAGCTCTCAGGGGCCCCCGAGTTCCCCATCATGTCAAGGCTCATGTGCGGGAGGTGACCTTGTACATGTGACCTTGAGACTCCAGCCCTTCCCCCTCTGCACCTCATCCAGGCTGAGCCAGCCTGCCCCCTCCCCAAGTCCCTCTGCTCCACAAACATCCCAAAGCACAGCCTCCACTGCCCCGCCCGGGCCTGCCCGGGCTGACCAACATGAGCCCAGAGTCAGCTGGATGGCTGCAGACAGGTGGGCAGGCTGGGAATGGGTGGAGAAGGGTCAGTACCACCTGCGGAGGAGAACGAGGTGCCAGGAGCCCCTTCCCCTTCTGCAGAAGAAGAAACGGAGGCTCAGGCAGGGAAGAGAACTAGAGTTCAGACCAAGTCCAGGAAGAGCGGGGCTCGGGACAGACAGAACTCTGCTCAGGTTCCTGCCTTGCCCCTGAATTGCTGTGTGACCTTCTGCAAGCCATTTAACCTCCCTGAACCTCACATAGGTTGTCGAGGGGGTTAAGTCAGCCATCAACATGTCAAGAGCCTGACACACAGGAGGTGGGCAGATGCTCAGGAAGTTCCTGTTCTCCAGTAGTTCAGAAGCTCCCTGGGGCAGGGCCCCTCACTCCTTTCCCGAATCCATTCCATCCTTGACACCAGGCAGTGGAAAAGAGGCAGGGGACCTCCTGGGCAAGTAACCTCGTGTCTCCTCCAAGTCTCGGTTTTATTCATCTGGGTTTCATGAGCACAGCCCACCTCCCGATCCTGCCCAGGAGGACGGTAAGGCTCAAAAGAAATCACAGAGATGAAAGGCTTGCAAAGCGGTGTGAGTCTAGGCAGATGTCAGGGACTGTTGTTCTCAGATAACCTCTCTCCATACTAGGTGGGTGGACAGATAGGCAGCTGGTCAGATGGGGGAGCCGAGTGGGTGGATAGACCTGCATGTGGGGGGCTGAACCTATGGGGGATGAGGTAGGGGGTCAGGAGCTCAAGTTCCAGGTCACTTGGAACAAGTGGGGGTCCAGGAGCTCCTCTCCAGTAGAAAGCTTCATGACACCTCCCTCCCAACCAACCAGCTTCTTTCACACACCTGCCACCTTGACTGCCCTCTAGCCCCCCACCCCCCGCAAGGAACCTTGTCCCCAACAAGCCAGAAACTTGCTGCAGTGTGAGTGCTTTGGGACCCAGAGATGTCAGGGCCACCCTCCAGCATCTTCAGGCCCGAGTCATGGCCCAGGAGGCCTGGGCAGCAGGGCCCACATCTGTCCTCTCACGGAAGGGTCCCGTGCCCAGCACAGGCCTGGCACTGGGAGGTGTTGGGCAGTCTTGCTGAGTGTGAGTGGCAGGGTGGGTCTGGGGCAGGGCCGGGGGCACCAACTCACTGGGCACACGGTTGATGGCTTTGAGGGGCCTCAGGACGCGCACGGCACGGATGGCCGACAGGTTGATGTTCTGGAGGTCCAGGAGTACTCAACCATCCTGCAAAGAGAGGGGAGGAGAGTGAGACCCGGAACTCGAAGGATGGTGGGGCCACGGCCAGACCAGCCATGCCCACCCCTGCCTGGATGGGGTAAGAAAAGTGGTCAGCAACCCCAGCTAAGCCCCAGCCAGCCCTGTGGCTTCGGGCTGTCCCCTTGGGCCTATCTCCTTCTCCGTAAGCAGGGCTGGTGACATCTACTGTGTAGACTGCCCGGAGGAGCCCAGTAGATATGGCCGGGGACAGAGGGAATAAGGAGCAGAGACCCTGGGTCCCCAAAGCCTGTCCAGCAATGTGCTGGCAGCTCCTGCCCTCATTTCCAGGGAAGCCCCCAAACAGGGAGCAGTCACCCCATTCCCCGGGGGAACAGAGGCGCCCAGAGGCCCCAGGCTGAGCTCAGATGGTGACTGGCCATCACAGCTACAGCCACAGAAGCAGCATCTGCTGGAGCTCCCCAGTCCCTCCATCTCCCCAAGTCCCCAGGAACCCCCAGCCAGGGTTAGATGTCTGGCTTTATGATGAGATAAGGCTGTAGGAGAGGTGATGTCACATGTCCCAGGTCACCTAGCAAATGGGTTTTAGAAGCTCAGTTCAGTTCGGTTCAGTTGCTCAGTCATGTCCGACTCTTCGCGATCTCATGAATTATAGCACGCCAGGCCTCCTTGTCCATCATCAACTCCCGAAGTCTACCCAAACCTATGTCCATTGAGTTGGTGATGCCATCCAACCATCTAATCCTCTGTCATCCCCTTCTCCTCCTGCCCTCAGTCTTTCCCAGCATCAGGGTCTTTTCAAATGAGTCAGTTCTTTGCATCAGGTGGCCAAAGTATTGGAGTTACAGCTTCAACATCAGTCCTTCCAATGAACATCCCAGGACTGATTTCCCTTAGGATGGACTGGTTGGATCTCCCTGCAGTCCAAGGGACTCTCAAGAGTCTTCTCCAACACCACAGTTCAAAAGAATCAAGTCTTCAGCGCTCAGCTTTCTTTACAGTCCAACTCTCACATCCATACATGACCACTGGAAAAACTTGACTAGAGGGAGCTTGGTTGGCAAAGTAATGTCTCTGCTTTTTAATATGCTGTCTAGGGCTTCCCTGGTGGCTCAGAGGTTAAAGCGCCTGCCTTTGATGCAGGAGACCCGGGATCGATCCCTGAGTTGGGAAGAGCCCCTGGAGAAGGAAATGGCAATCCACTCCAGTATTCTTGCCTGGAGAATCCCACGGACAGGGAAGGCCTAGTCCACGGGGTCACAAAGAGTCGGACACAATTGAGTGACTTCACCTCACCTCACCTCAGGTTGGTCATAACTTTCCTTCCAAGGAGTAAGCATCTTTTAATTTCATGGCTGCGGTCACCATCTGCAGTGATTTTGGAGCCCAAAAATAAAGCCTGACACTGTTACCACTGTTTCCCTATCTATCTGCCATGAAGTGATGGGACTGGATGCCATGATCTTAGTTTTCTGAATGTTGAGCTTTAAGCCAACTTTTTCACTTTCCTCTTTCACTTTCATCAAGAGGCTCTTTAGTTCTTCTTCACAAGGGTGGTGTCATCTGTTTATCTGAGGTTATTGATATTTCTCCCAGCAATCTTGATTCCAGCTTGTGCTTCCTCCAGCCCAGCGTTTCTCATGATGTACTCTGCATATAAGTTAAATAAGCAGGGTGACAATATACAGCCTTGACATACTCCTTTTCCTATTTGGAACTAGTCTGTTGTTCCATGTCCATTTCTAACTACTGCTTCCTGACCTGCATATAAGTTTCTCAAGAGGCAGGTCAGGTGGTCTAGTATTCCCATCTCTTTCAGAATTTTCCAGTTTGTTGTGATCCACACAGTCAAAGGCTTTGGCATAGTCAATAAAGCAGAAATAGATGTTTTTCTGGAACTCTCTTGCTTTTTTTCGATGATCCAGCAGCTGTTGGCAATTTGATCTCTGGTTCCTCTGCCTTTCCTAAAACCAGCTTGAACATCTGGAAGTTCACGGTTCACGTATTGCTGAAGCCTGGCTTGGAGAATTTTAAGCATTACTTTACTAGCGTGTGAGATGAGTGCAATTGTGAGGTAGTCTGAGCATTCTTTGGCATTGCCTTTCTTTAGAAGCTCAAGCCAGGAGCCATCCCAGTTCTGCCCCCTCTCCATCTCTGAGTTTCACCTGGGCTCTGCGAGGCCAGGCTTCACAGGCCACGGCTCGGGGGTGTGGCAAGCAGGCAGTACTTGACCTGTAGGAATAACCCCCTCTTTTGGGGCACAACCATCAGCCAGCCCCTGCAAGGCGTGCAGGCTCCAGCCTTGTAGGCTCACTGTGCTGTCCTGCTCCAGGTGTTCCCCCACTGTCCCTTCCGCCTGGAACACCTCCCTCCTCTATTGAAGCCTTAATCAGGTTTTGTACAGAAGTTCCTGGAGACTTGGCAGTTTCTCCACTGCCAAGGCCAGTCCAAGTGCTATGAACCCAAGGCCAGTCCAAGTGCTATGGACCCAAGAACAACTCAGACTGGCCCCTACCCTCAGGAGTTTGCAAGGAGGCAGGGCAGAGACTCAAAGGCAAAGACAGCCCTGGAGCCCTCACCGTGGCCCTCCTTCTCATCCTCTGCCCTCCTTCTCATCCTCGGGGCCTCTCCCCACAGGCCTGCCCGCCCCTCCCACCGTCCACCAGTCCAGCAGCAATTCAGAGACAGTCTGCCTCCTCCAGGCGGCCTTCCTGGATCTCCGCAGCAGGCAGATCTCAGGAAGCGGGGTCGGGGCGGGGCTGTACTTCCCAGCACGTCCACCAGATCCTCCCTGCTCAGTTGCTACCTGCTCCCCACCTCTGAAAGGCAGGTCCCAGGGGCCTGCCACCCCAGCCTCACTCTGGACGCCCCAATCACTAGATCTGGGCACTCAAGCCTGAGCCTCGGGCCAGGCTGCCAGTTCCACCTGTCACCGCCATCAGTGAGAATGAAGGCTTTTCCTCCACACCGTGCAAACCTGTCCAACTGTTGTGAAGCTGCCCGCCCCCACCCTCCTCACCGCTTGAAGAGTAATTGAGTGAAAGCCTTGCTTGCCTCAGACTCCTCCATCCATCCCCCCAGCTTTCTGGGGCCCAGGTTTCACTCCCTCTCTTTCACGCTCTCTCTTACACACACACACACACACACACACACACACACACACACACACAACCCAGAGTCAAACGCCTGCACACAACCTCTGGTGCACATACACATACACACGCACTCCTTGAATGCCTTCATCCATACTCGCTCCTACCAGAGCCCAAATTTGGATGAAGGAATGTGACAGAGACCTCAGAACTAGAGGCAGACACCACCACAGGGACCAGAGGAGGGGGCAGGAGGGGATGCGGGGTGGGGGGGTCAGGGAGTAGCAGCCAGACAGAGAGGGCGAGGGCTGAGCCGCCTGGGGCAGCAGGTGAGGTGAGAAGGGGGCGCCGGGGGGAGGGGGCTGCATGAGGATTCCGTGCGTGGGCGAGCCAAACTGTCATTTTCCTATCTGGAAGAAAGAGCTCTCAGGCAGCCCGGGAGATGTATGTGATGGAGGCGCTATGGGGGTGGCACACGTGGGCACACAAACAGGCTCTCCCACTGGCACACACACACATGCACCAGGCCGGGGACAGCCACCCCAGGGAGGCAGCCAGGCCCAGCTCCAGCCAGCCCCTCCCGCTGCCCCCATCCCCACCAGCACAGACCCTCTCCCTTCTGCCTGGTTGTATTCCATCCTGACAACTGGCTCAGCTGGTGCCTTACTGGGTGTGCTGGAGGTGGGGGGCTCCCCAGCCACGCCAGACGGAACCCACCCAGGGACTACATTCCAGGAGCCCCAGGCACACCTCTGAGCTCCAGCAGGTGCCAGTCTAGGATCTGTTCACATCTCACAATAAAAATAAATAGCTGCTTCAAAGGCAGAGGGGTAGACAGAGAAAAGAGAATGCATTTTGAGGGCCTCTCGCATGTGTTCTCATTATTCACCCGAGTTAACCTCCTGAGTGCCCTCAACATCACTCAGATTCTGCCTCAACCCTCTGCTTGCTCCCCTGGACCAGGGCAGACCCACGGCTACAAGCCACACAGGACTTGCTCTGCGCTGGGAGCCCTCAGAACAGTCGTGCCTGGTCCCTGACTGCCCCACCCCCACTCTGCCGCGCGAGCTCCGTGCTGTCGATCCCCTCTCAAAGAACCCACAATCCACAGTCTGAGACTGCTGCTGCTGCTGCTGCTAAGTCGCTTCAGTTGTGTCCGACTCTGCGACCCCATAGACAGCAGCCCACCAGGCTCCCCGTCCCTGGGATTCTCCAGGCAAGAACACTGGAGTGGGTTGCCATTTTCCTTCTCCAATGCATGAAAGTGAAAAGTGAAAGTGAAGCTGCTCAGTTGGGCCGACTCTTAGTGACCCCATGGACTGCAGCCTACCAGGCTCCTCCGTCCATGGGATTTTCCAGGCAAGAGTACTGGAGTAGGGTGCCATTGCCTTCTCTCAGTCTGAGACTAACGCTTCTTAATTAAGTCAGGAGCATACACCATGGCCCTGACCCAGGATAGGCTGGAGGGCAGGAGTGGGAAAGTACAGATGCCCTGCGTACTCAGGACCGACAGCAAGAAATCGGGTTCCCCCTCCTCATGCGTTTCTCTAAAACAAGCGGGGCTGGCCCCTGCCTCCTGAGCGCAATACAAGCTATGACTGGATGTCACGAAGGCTCACGATAACCCAGAGTAGTGAGCCCCAGAATCTGAACACCTCCTAGACCCCAGCCCTCTCATGGAGGCTGATCTGACTCTTGTCCCATCTCCAAAGGGGACTACACAGCCACAGCCTGGCAGACCCAGACCAACACAGTGGCTCTGCCCCTTCCCTTCACCTCTGACCTGATCCTCTACTGCAAAAATCCCCCTGAGAATTCATCGGTTGCAAGCCCCGGGTCCCCACAGAAAAGCTCCCCAAGAGAAATTTCTTGAAGAACTTAGTGCTAAGATCTTGGCTCTGAGCTTCCTGGTGGTCGAGTCCAAAGGGGAAATGTGATGAGTCACTGAGTTCAGGGCAGCACGACCGACCTTGGCCCTGGGAATTCCCCTGCCTGAACACTTCTCCCCTGCCAAAACACTTTTCTGTATTTTGTGAATCTATCGGGGTGTCCTGCCGCAGCTGCATCTCCTGTCTGGGGGAGCAAGACCAGGTGTAAATGCTTTCAGAAGTAAAGAGTAAACAGCAGGCACACGAGGAGGAATCAGCAGATCTCACGGTTCCCTGAGAGGAAGGGGATAGAAAGCTGCATGTTGGACAAGAATGGGGAGACAGGCGCCAAGTGAGGGGCCGGGAGGTAGGAACTGCAGGTCTGAGTCTCTGCCCTGATGGTGACTGTACCCACCAGCCCAACGTGGACAGTCGCTGACAGCCTCAGCACCCTGCCCCTGCCCAGCCACTGTCCCTCTCTGCTGACAGCTGCAGCAGCCTTGGTGAGCCCAAAGCTTCTGAAACGCAAAGCCAGCTGCATCACTCCTGGCCTTAAACCCTCAATGGCTCCTCACTGCCCTCAGAACAAAGTCCAAGCCCCTGAGCAGGGTCTCCACAGCCCTGCAGTCTGGCCTCCACCCCCTTCCCCTCCCCCTGCTCCTGCTCCACACGTCTCGGGCACCAGGTGCACCGAGCTCACCAAACACACTTCCCTGTCCCTTTCCTTTGAGTGGAGCCTATCCTCCTCACTCTCCGCCTTCAAGACCCCCTCCTCCAGGAAGCCCTGCTCTCCCCTCCCTGCACCGCGGGCTACCCTCACCCCTCTGGGCTCTTGTTCCTCCCACACTCTGTTCACACCTCCAGTCTGGCTTGGGATCCCCCAACACCGCCTCAGCCAAGGACTCAGGAGCCTCAGTTTCTTGGGAGGTGATCCCAGGAGGCCCAGAGAGGGGGCGAGAGAAGGAAAAATCAGCAAGGGGCTGTTCGTGAGCAGGTTACCCTGCAAATGCAGACGGGGTGCAATCCCAGTGGAGACCCTGACAGGCTGTGTGCATCAGACCTGGACCAGCGGGCGGGGCCGAGGCGTTATCCCTGGACAACCGCCTGGATGCTGGCAGGGCATCTCTCAGACACAGCCTACTCCAGCCCCCACCACAGAGCTGGCACAGCACTGACTCAGGGAATATGTGCAGCACGAACACCTGGGACGGAAGAAGCTGCCTCCCCCTCGGGAGAGCTGAAGGCGCATTCTCCCCTCCAACCAACAAAAGAGAAGGGGAAGAGAGCTGCTCTGTGGGTGAATAACCATCCGGCTGACTTCCCTCAGGCCCCAAGTAAGACATCACTTGCGGGAGTAAGAAATTAATCCCTAATTACACAGTTACTTTATCGCGCTGCTTCAGTGCTAAAAGTCTAAAAAAAAAAACAACCCCCCCGACTACCTCCTGCCAGCTCCCAAGCGCCTAATTAGGTAAGTAATTTTGCTTTAAAGCAAGCGCGTTCGTCCTGACATCACCCCAGGAGGAGGGTGACTGCCACCCAGCTCCCAGATGGGGTGTCATCTGGGGAGAGGGGCTCGTGTGTGGCCGTGCTGAAGTGCGGGCCATGCCAGGAGTGGGCGGACAGGTTGGACAGCTGCTCTTAGGGTCCTCCTCACGGATTCCTGCTAAGCCACCCCCTTGTACTGTTCCCTGGTTCCCAGGAGGCGCAGAGACCCAGGCGCAGTCTACCGCCAGACACCTGCCCCCACGACCACCACCAGCCACCGTGACTAGTTCAGTGAGGAGCTGCCGGCCCTTGAGCCGGGACTGCAGAGGAGAGATGCTCTGCCTGGCTAAGCCACCACCAGGAAACCCGGAGGCGCTAATGGCCATCTTGCCTCCGTGGTGGCCGGAAGGCTCTGCCAACACAGAGGAAGGCAGAGGCCAGAACCGGGCGAGGCAGGATCCTGACCATATGGCTGGGGCACTCCCCCAGCTGCACCGAACTGCGGATCTGTGCTCTGTTCTGCCCAGGCACACAAGCCAGCCCCTTCCCTTTGGGGCTTAGGTGTCATATGAACTGGTTTCCCTCCCCTGGCAACTCGCAGAGTCCTGTTGCTTCCAGAGGGCTTTCTGAAGCACTCGCCGTGTGCCAGGCATTTTACAGCCCTTACCCTGGAGGGAGTAGGGCACCTACCCCAGAAGCTGAGGCACAGGCAGAGCCCAACTGAGCAGTGGGGGCCCAGGGCTCTGCACGACCTGCCCCCACACTTCATCAGTCATCCAGGTCAGGCAGAGCAACTCCACAGCCAGCCAGTACTTCGGACCGGCAGCATGTGGAATAGGGCCAGCAACCATGGAGGCTGTGTTACCCGATGTTTAGAGCACAGAGCCTGGGTTCCAATCCCAGCTTGGGGTTTGCACCGGGTGACCTTGGCAAGTCACTGAATTGACCTCATGGAGTCAATGAAATGTGTTCACATGGGGATTCAGCACCAGGACAGGGTTTGGCACACGAAAGCCAGCCATTATTACATCACAGCCTTATTTGCTGCCTCAGGGCACACTGGCCCACGAATCACATGCTACCTGCTTAAACCCTTCCCTGGATCCCACTTCCTCCCGGGGTAAGCCCAGGCGATCAGGGCCTCTGGAGGCTCCCCGACCAAGACTCCATCACCGCCCACAGTTTGCCCTGCAGTCCAGGCACATCCGAACATCTCAGTTTCCCAGAATACACCAGCAGACACGCCTCTGCACCTGTCAGCCTCTCTCCCTGGGACGCCCTTCCCGGCTTTCTGATCCCACCCCAGGGCACCTCTGGCTCGAGGGAGTGCTGTCGTGTCCCTGTTCCTCAGGGCACGGCTCAGAGCCCTAGTTAGGTCCCCAGCCTCCGCTCCAGCACCCGGCTTGGAGGCAGCTCCCCCTGCCAGCTTGTCAAACAAATTTGCAGGGACAAGATCAGAAGGAAAAAAAAAATCTAGGAGCTGACAAGAAGCAACATAAAGTGACTGAGACTTAACATCTTTCCAGGAAATACCCCTCCCAGGAGATGATTTCTGAGTGTTACTGATAAAAATAGGGTGTTTCCTCAATCTTTACGACGGACTCACAGGGGCTTTCTTAAAATGTAATGTAAGATGTAGCTAATGGAAAGGAAGCTGAGATGCTGGAAATGGCAATTCATCTGTCAGGAGGCAGCTCTATGATGACTCAGGCTTGTGTCGGGTGGTAAGTAGACCACCAGCTTATGCTACTACCCCAGCACTCAGCACATAGTAGGTGTTCAGTGGAGGGAGGGCAGGAGGGAGAGAGGAAATCATGGAAAGAGAAAATTAGGGTCTGATGATGTTAACCCTTGACTCTGCCCAGTGTTTTATGATTGGTGGTCATTATTGCCCAGATACCATCACACAATTCTTATGAGACAAGAACAAAGTTTCTTTCTTTTGGGGGGAGGGGATTGCACTGGCTTCATTGCTACACGCAGGTTTTCTCTAGTTGCGAGCACATGCGGGCATCCCATTGCAGTGGCTTCTCTCGTCGCGGGCGCGGGCTCTAGAGTGGTCGCTCAGTAGTTGTAATGCGCAGGCTTAGTTGCTATGCGGCATATGGGATCTTCCCAGACCAGGGATCGAGCCCATGACCCCTGCATTGGCCGGTGGATTCCTATCCACTGTGCTGTCAGCAAAGTCCAAGAACAGGGTTTCTTAAGCCTACCTGACAAAGAAACTGATGGGCTGAAGCCAAGTCAGGCCAAGTTCAGAGTAAAGGAGGAACTGGGGGCCACAAAAGAAATTTGGGGACCTCGGCAGCAGGAGACCCTGGGCCATCTCTCCACAAGGCTCTACGCAGGGGACAACACTCAATGGCTTTATCTCCAGGTAGAGTTGCCAGGTAGATAGAGGATGCCCAGTTAAGTCTGAACTTCAGGCAAACAGTGTTATCATTTTTTTAGTATATATCCCAAATATGCCTCTGACTGCCTCCCACAAAATTCAGCTCCCTTATTCCAGTTAGTCTTGGCACCACGGCCGGTGGGCACAGCTGCTGGATACCAGACAGGGATTCTATTGGCTCCACCACAGCCTCAGGGGAAAAAAATCCCTCTTCCGGGACTCATCCCACATCCTTCTGAGAGCTGGTGAGGCCGTCCAAGTCCTCCAGGGCAGAGCAACTGGGATCTTTTGGCCTCTGAAAAGGTAAAACCCTTCATGTAGCAAGTCAGCATGGATTCTGGGGACACTCATACCTGAACACATCACACAGTCCCTACAGGGTCTGTGACCTGAGGCAGGCTGCTGATCTCTCTGAGCTTCCATTTCCCCAGCTGGGAAATGGGGTTGACAACCTCAAGTTCTCAGGACAGTAGGGAGTAAGAAAGTACAACCCAGCCAGGAAACCTTAGTTCTGGCAACACACCTAGGCATCATCACTGATTTGTGCCTACCTGGAGCTTCCTTCTCTGCTTGTAGAGTCCTGGGATTTGCCAAATGCACCCTCCCCACCCTCTGACCATGTGGAATGAGAGAGGTCAACCTCACACCTGGCCCAGGGCATAGACCTTGACCTAGGTCTGGCCAATCAGAGTGCGGCCTCATTTAGGCTACAGTGATTGGCTCTGGGGTGAGCACATGACCCTTTCCAGCCAATCCAAGCCAACGAGGCTCTCTCTCACTCTGCTTAGAGTGGCTAAGGGAAGCAGTGGTGTCTTTCTGTTGAACTGGAGGGAGGAGTTTGTGCCCTGCTTCTGCCCCCCCCCTCCAAACCAGAGGAAAGCTGCCATGGATGGAAGTCCTCGGTCAGAGGACTGAAAGAGCTGTAGGATGGGGAGGGCACACTGCCTGCTGACGTCTTCCAGGATTCTGGATTGAGTGGGTCCTAAAGTCAGAGACCCCTGGACTTTCAGGAAAAGGGATAGTAAGCTTCTTTAAACAAGGTTCAGAGGGTTCCTGTTTGTATAAACTGAGAGAATCCTGACTGATTTATGATTGACTGGTGTCTGGCTTGTCAACCTGTAGCCTGAGAATCTCTGGTGATTTACCCCCTACCCAGTCCTGCATGTCATCTAGCATCCTGTTTCCAAGGAAACGGACCAGAGTGGTGATCATCATGCTGTCTCTCCCTCCCACTTTATTCCATATGCAAATGAAGAATCATCCACACCAGGACTTTCCCTGGAACCTTCCCAGGTCCACACCCACCCAAGGGCCAATTCAGCTAAAGAAAATGGCCCCAGATCCCCCAGCTCTGCAGTGACAGGACACAAAGATAGAGAACAAATATGGAGCTTCCCCTCTGTGCTGGCCCTGGGGCCAAGTTCCAGGGACTCTAGGACAATGGCTCGGCCTTGGCCTTGCCCTGGAGCACACAAGCCCTGGAGTAGACAGATCTATAGAGCCCAGGATAAATCAGGGTCTAAAGTCATAGAACCAGGAGGATTCTACCTGGGCCTGCCATGTGCCATGCTTCCTTGACCCATAGATCATGCATATAGAGCCGTGCAGGAGGCGGGCAGGCAGCAAAGGCTTCTGAAAACAGCCCAGTGGTGACCCTCTCACACCAATAACCACAGCAAGTCTGCTAGTGGGCACCAGCCCTCTGCGGAGCTTACACGGGTTGGCAATTGACTTTAGATTTCTCAGCAGATCATGTACATCCCCAGACAGCCCAGGCAGGGCTCCTGAGGCTCAATTAGGACTTGGAGACATGGTAGGGCCACAGCTTTGGCCAAGAGCAAATGAAGAAAGAGGCTATAGAGAAGAGGGTGGCAGACTCTGAGAGTCACCCACCCAAAACGCACTCTCTCTTCTTTCAATCTTGCCTGGCCCCAGGGAACAATTCTTGATTGATTTACCCAAATTCAATGATGTTTTCTATTCTCCTAGATGGGGGAGCCTGGTGGGCTGCCATCTATGGGGTTCACGGAGTCGGACACGACTGAAGCGACTTAGCAGCAGCAGCAGCAGCAGCACCTTCCCTTGCAGCTAACCACAGCCATGAGACCCAGTTCTGGCCAAGTGTGCTGGGATGGGGAAGGATCTAGAAAAAGAAAATGTTGTTTTCCAGATCCAAGTAGATACGCACAGCTGGCATAGTCCTGTTTCCCTCCACCCTTCCTGCCTTCAGTGCAGACACGACGCCCACAGCTTCAACAGCCACCTTGCGCCCATGAAAAGAAGATCTGGAAAATCACAAGGACGTCAGCCCCCCACATCACCAGAGCCATCACTGGTAACCACTGACCTCGGAACGTCACGTTATGTCGGGAAAAACGTCCCGGTATCTGCGCTGTGGTCAGATGTCCTGTTAACTTGCAGTCCAATGCGTCCTTGACAGATACACCAGCAAGTTACACAGAACCAGGATTCGATGCCAGCCCATGGAGCCAAGCTGCCTGGATGCAACTCCTGGCTCTGCCCCTTACCAGGTCGTGACCTCGGGCAGGTCACTCCCTATCGCTGTGCTCATCTGTGAAATGGAACTGACCACAGTCCCGCCCTCACAGTGCTAGTCTGAAGATTAGGCCAGATAGTGCACAGCATCAGGCCTACAGCGAGGACTCCACAAACAGTAGATGCTCTTTTTTTTTTTCCACCTGGATAATGCCTAAGAGGATTCAATTCCTTTTTGCTGTTTAAAGTCCCACTGATGGGCCACTTTGGACAATAGGAACTCTCAGCAAGCAACCACAGAGGGGACAAGCCTGCCTGATCTCTTTCGAAAGCTCTAGTTCAGGGATAAGGAACAATTCTTATTGACATTTTGTTGCCCGAGAGCTTGTAAGAGTCTGGTTGGAGAAGCTGCTCCCCATGCACTCTGGGGAGAAGCTGTTTCAGGGCACGATAGATCCTGGCCCAGCCCCTCCTCCTCCCTCCCTGGCCAAGGTGCAGAGTTCCTGATGTTACCGCTATTCGTGTTAATATTATTAACGATGACAGAAATTTTTACGAGTTCCCCACTGTTTCACTGACAGCACATCTGCTTGTCTTGAGCATTAATTCAGATCCTGGGCACAGATCAGAGATGGAGCCCTCCCCAGGCCTCTTCTCCTTCCTGTGGTTCCCAGAACCCGGGCATCATGCTCACCACTTGAAGGACTCCTGATGAGGCGCTCTGTGAGAGTCAAAAGAACCCAGACCCACCTGGGCATTTGCATAAAATGCAGATGCCTAGGCCCTCTGTACCTGCTGGGTCCAGGATCCCCTGGATGAGGTCCCAGAATCTGTATTTTAACCTGTGCCCCAGTAACCCTGTGGCTCTCTAAATTTCAAGAAGCAAAAGAAGGGGTACAAGGTTGCACATATGTTTAAGAGCCCATTCCTGATCAGCTCACGCTTATCCCTCAGCAGCTCCATTTTCCACGCCAAAGCCCTCTCCAGGATCCCATCATAGTCAAAAGCTTTTAAGGGACATCAGACTCAAGGCCACTCCTGTTCCCTGAGCTCCTCCAAGGCGGGGCCCACACCAGCCATGACCTTGGCAAGGGCACTGGCTCAGACTCATTCTAGAAAGGCCCCTACCAGCCCAGCCCTACAGCCCTGGCTCACCATACCGACCCCTCCTCCCAGACACCAGGCATCAGAATTCTTGGGAAAGATTTTAACAGAGGTACCCAGACCCCTCCCCACAGCTGTCAATGGCCATTTCATGTGGTTTTATTTTTTTGGTTAAGGGAGGTGGTAGTATTACCAGTATGATGCAGCAAGGGAGATATATAGATAAAGAAAATCTCAAGTTCAAAGAGAATGTCAGTGAATATTTCATGACCTCCTAATGGACTAAGGCAGAGATGCATAGCTTAAATAACACAGTGAGGTAGGTTCCACTATTACCCACTGATGAGTGGGGCTTTGTCACACACTGGAAGAGCCTCTAGTGAGGTGCCAAGGGCCTTGCTGTCCTGGGCTGATCAAGCACAGGAAGAAAATGTAATGAGTGATGGAAGCAAGACTCTAAGAAATCATTGTAAGATGAAATTAATAACAATAAATGCAAAGGTGGGTATGCGTGTTTTTTTTTTTAAATCACCTGTGTTTAGTTCCAGGGTAGGAGAGGCCTGGCTTGGAGAGTGCACACAACCTAGGGGAGGCAGAGAGCGCAGCCCCTCAGCAGGCCGCAATCCCCCATGGTCCTGGGCGAGGGCAGTCCCTTTTCTCTCCCACAAGTCATCAGTGGGAAGGGGGAGTCCTTCCCCCAGCCAGGGACCAAGACAGCCTAAAGTAGGTCCAGCAGGGGAGGCAACCTCCCCTCCTTTGACAAACAGCGGGAGAGGCTGGAAACATTTTATATGGGGAAGGGGAGACTCGGGGGAGGAAATGAGCCTCTTTCCAACATGTGAAGGCTGTCACGAGTCTTTTGGGGACACACCTGCGGGAATGGCAATCCACTCCAGTATTCCTGCCTGGAGAATTCCATGGATGGAAGAACCTGGTGGGCTACAGTCCATGGGGTTGCAAAGAGTCAGACAAAACTGAGCCACTAACACCTCTGGGTGGTCAGGCCCCTGCCCCCTCTCTGGCTTCATCTCTCAGCACCCACCCACCCCATGGGTCCCTGGGCTCTGACAGCCTCCTCTTCCTCAAACAGCCCCTCCAGGCCCCCTGTGTGCTGTCCCCTCTACCCAAGACACCCTTCCCGACCCCCTGCTGGTCAACTCTTACCCCTAGGCCTCTCTTCCTCAGGAAGCTGTATTCCAGACCCAGTCCACACCCTCATCGCCCTCTACACTTTGCTGCAGCGGCTTTGGTCCCAAGCAGAATTTACCTAGAACTTTATTATCTGTTTTATGTTGTTTCCTAAATCGTGAGCTCTATGAAATCACAGCAGCATCTGTCTTGCTCCTTTCGTGTGCCCCCTGTGTAGCGCCTGGTGTGCAGTAGGTGCTCAATAAATGCTGACTTTGTCAGTGAGTAAGTGTCAAGACCCACCATTGGGCAGGAGCTACAGGAAGACAAATTTCAAACTCCTTGAAAGAACTTTCCAGCACATTAGGCTGGACACGAGTTTGAGCAAACTCCGGGAGACAGTGAAGGACAGGGAAGCCTGGCGTACTGCAGTCCATGGGGTCTCAAAGAGTTGGACACAACTTAGGGACTGGACAACAAAAGCTGTCCCAGTTTGCATCTGGCTGCCTTGAGAGTCGCCCCCAGTGGCTGCACACAAGCAGGGGCTGACTAGATATGGAGGTGAAGGCTCTGACCTCTACAGGCACCTTCTAGTGTGGAGGTTCTGTCTCCTCTGTCGCTTGAAACGCGCGCCAGTAATTTGGGGATAAGGAGGAGCAGGAAGGAAGAAAATGTCCTCAGGATGGCAGGCCTGTTGCTCAGGAAACAGGACATTTATAGCTGCGGGCTTGGGTGGGACTGGGTGCGGGGAGCTGGGCTCTGAAGCCCAGGCTTGTGGCTCCCCATCCTTCCTTCTGCACCCACACCATCCCTAGGCACAAAGGACAGGAAGGACCCAGAACTCTGGGTCACCAGAGTTCCCAGAGTCCCACATGGGGCTGTTCATGACACACAAAAATTTCTCTGTTGAGCCCACCACCAAGCCAAGACTGGCTACGTAACTCCCAGGACCCAGAGCTAAGTGAAAACGTAGGGCCCCTGTTCAAAATGTATTAAGAATTTCCAAACTTCTCTGGTGATACAGCGGATAAGAGTCTGCCTGCCAATGCAGGGGACGCGGGTTGGATCTCTGGCTCGGGAAGATTCCACATAACTCGGGGCAACTAAGCGTCACAACTACTGAGCCCATGTGCTGCAAATACTGAAGCCCAGGCATCTACAGCTCTGCTCCCAGGAAATAAGAGAAGCCGCTGCAATGAGAACCCCACGTACCAACCAGAGAGTAGCCCCTGCTCGCCCAAACTGGAGAAAGCACTCGCACAGCCACAGACTCAGTGCAGCCACAAGTCAGAAAAAATAATATAAAGTGAAATCTTCTTATGAAAAGAATTGCAAATATTACGTGTTAACACACATATACGGAATCTAGAAAAATGACATAGATGAAACTGTTTGCAAAGCAGAAACAAAGAGAGACACAGACATAATGAACAAATGCACAAACACCAAGGTGGGGAAGGGGTGGGAGGGAAGAACCAGGAGGTTGGGGTTGACAGAGATATACTACTACATATAAAATGGGGCTTCCACGTCTAAAATAGAAAACTAGTGAGAACCTCCTGTGTGGCACAGAGAACTCCACTCAGGGCTCTGCGGTGACCTAAATGGGAAGAAAACCCAAAAGAGAGAGGATATCCGTATACATATAGCTGATTCACTTTGCTGACACAGCAGAGACTAACACAATATTGTAAAGCAGCTATACTCCAATACACATTTTCAAAGAAAGAATTCCATTGTGGAAGACCAGCAACCACTAGAAAAAGAAAAAAGAACTTCAAACTGATGAAAGCAGAGCATTGCACCAAGTATGGGGCCCTACGGGGTTGCACATGTACCCAGCGCTCCCTGACCCCCAGGAGGCTGCTGGCCTGTGGACCCACCCCGTCCGTCTCCACCCCAAAGACCAAGAGAAGATAGCAAACGGAGACCTCACCACAATGCTGAAGCCAACCCAGATCCTTAGACCACTCAGTTTAGATCTGTATTGTCTTTTTTATAAATATGAGCAGACAGAGGGGAACCGCTAAGCAATAAAGGGAGACTCTTCAAGGCAAAAGGGCAGGGTGGGGGCACTCATGGGAGGCAGTCAGTGGAGCCAGCAAAACAAATGACTTCCTTAAAACAAGAGTTAAGAAAAATCATCCTAAAATTTGGAATTTCGGCAAAGGAAAGGCAGCATTTCTCATGATATCATTTGGAGCACTATTTAACAGACGCATCTAAAGATTATTTCATTATCTGGGGGAACACACCTTGGTCTGATCCACTCTTTACTGTTAAAGGTCTGGCTGCTATGAAATTACATGTGAACTTGGAGATATCTGTAAGTGGTTTCTGCCCAATATAAAAAGATAACCCCAAAGATTACGGTTTTATGACCCTATAAGGCCATTAACCAGCTTTGATTCTAAGCACCTTATATCCCCAGGTTTTTTTTTCCATTGACTGTTTTCCTGATTCTGACAATTACCATCCTGCTGATTCCTCACTAATGAGTTGAATAAATCTGTAATATACATGTTCCTTCTAAGATTTGTGTGTGGGTAATTTTTTTAACTTTCTGGAAATTATACTTTGACTTCAGGATCACTAAAGCCTAATTTGTATCTACGAAGAGATATGAGTGAATATTGCATCCATAAAAACAAGCTGCTCTGAAAAATAAGAAATTCATGAGCAACAAGCAATCCTGAAAATTAAAAAGACACAGAGGAGATGAACATTTCCATTAGGAGCAAATAAATTGAGAAAAGGACATTGTTAGTGATTCAGAAGGCCAAGTCAAGGAATTCTCTCTTAGTACAGATGAAATCTGTAAGAGAGGTGAACGAAACATGCAGAGAATAGAGAGAGGATGGAAATAACCACTTACTGGGAATTCTAGGAGACAGCAGAGAATGGCCAGTCACCAAAGAAGATACGGAATAATTTTGTTCTGACCTGAAGGAGGCACAAATCTTGAGATCCAAAGGCCCCACCGGAAGCAAACCTTCACTTAACACCTGCCTTTGTGAAACATCTAAATTCTGAAGGTAAGGAGAAAACCTTCAAGCTTCTAACAGAGAAAAAGCAGGTTTCTCCCAACAAAAAGAACCAGATCTATAGTGGCCTCGGCTGCAATACATGGTGTCGATTTGGATGGTACCACACACAGGGCTCTGAGGGAGAAAAACTGCGACTCTAGAGCAGTGCAGACAAAAACTTCCCTTCACCCGCTGAGATCAAAGGGATATGTGCTTGGACAGGCAAGATTGAAAAATGACTCTATCCAAGCATCTTTTTTTTTATTGAGTTGGGCAAAAGTTCGTTCAGATTTTTCCTTAACATGTGATGAAAAAACCCAAATGAACTTTCTGGCCAATACAATTTAAAAAAAAAAAAAAAAACCTACTTAAGGATGTCCTCCAGCCAAACCAAGATGAGAATGAGCAGGAAGAATCTGACAAAGAGGGTAACACAGCTCCCACGTAGGGACCCAGTTTAACTTCTAATTTGGTCTAAATCATCGCTGATAATGTGGCTGTGGAACTGAATACAGCTCTGAGGAAAGGATACAGACACGTTCTAAAGAACACCAGCGAGCAAACCACTGCCCTTCAGGACACATCCGCGAATTCAGTGTGCACATGGTGGTACTGACTTCCCCATCTCAACCACGTGCCTAGCCACCCTCCCTGCAACTTCTCAAGGGCATCACGCACATATCTTGGCACACACGTGTATGCAAATACACACGTTCTCACGGACACTGACATGTGTACACACACACACACACTCATGGGTCTCTAGCCTTTTGTCCCTGCTTTTCACTTCTGCCATATTGACCATTACTGGGCATGGTTAACACCTGTCCATTTTACAGCTGTTGTGCGTGCATCACCTCCTCAGGCAAGTCATCAAATCCCCAAGCTCCCAGCCTGGCCCAAAGATGCTCTCAGAGAATCATAACTCTTTCCCAGAGTCCTGGTCTCAGCGTGTGGCACGTTCACCCATGTAGCTGCTGAATGCCTCTCTCCAGATGGCACTTGGGAAGGATAAAGTTTATGTCTAGATTTGCTATCCTTCCCGCCCTGCATTGGAGAGAGTGCTGACACTTAGTAGGAGCTCAGTCAACTGCTGACTGTGGGATGAATGTGTGGATGGGCCACCAGCCTGGCTTAACCCAGGAAAGGAAGGGCAAGGCACAGAGCAGAGTCCAAGATGCTCCAAACAGGTTAAGTTGTCCCCTGACCTCTTTCTGACTATAGCTTATATCTTGGCAGAAACAACCACAGTTTGGAGTCACGGTACAGTCTGTGCTGGGTCTCTAACTTGTTAAGTGATCTAGGATGATAATAGTAATAGCTCACATTTGTTGGGTGCTCACTTTAATGGAGCTGTCCTTTGTTATACATTATCCCCATTTCACAGATGAGGAAACAGAGGCTTAGAGAGGTTAAGTAGCTTTCTTAAGGTCACAGTTAGTGTAAAACAGACCCAGTATCAGCTGACAGTGCAGGAAGTCACACAGTTCACCAGAATGAGGGGGAAGGAATGTCTGTTTGTCCAGGCCATTCAGGGAAGGGACCTCATTCCTTCCATCACTGGGGCCCAGGGGAATCCAGACAATAACACACAGCTTCATCATTATTACCAAGAAGCCCCAGAGGTTATTTTCATGATGTCTGGCATGCATCAGAGGCTAGGACCTGTCTGATATGGTCTACCTACCCTGCCATGACAATGAAGAAATCCAGTCGGTTCCATGTGTCCCCAAGGTAGCACTTCTTGCCAAAAATGCCCAGGGCCACCATCTTGAGTACCATCTCCATGGCAAAGAAGACAAAGATGAAGTCGTCAAAGACCTGCAGGGCAGGAGGAAGACAGGAAGCAAGGGGCAGCGTGAGGCCCCAGAGCAGCGCACAGACAGGAAGCAAGGGGCAGCGTGAGGCCCCAGAGCAGCACACAGGGCTGGAGCCATGGTGTGAGGCGGGAGCATGGGCGTGGACACAAGGGCCCGGGAGAGACCTGGAAACATCTTCTCCTGGTCCGGGGAGAACCTCAGAGGTCCTAGTCCAAGGCATTCGTTTCACAGAGGAGACCGAGGCCCAGAATGGGGAATGAGCCTGCCCAGGGTTTTCCAGCCCCTTCTATTTGTTCCTTAAAAGCAAGCATAATGACAAGGGACCCAGATGGGAGTGGGCAAAGGGGAGGTCTCCCTAATAATTGCCATGCCCTGGGCTAGACCCTTGCCCTGCATTCCCTCTTCAGTTCTCTGAGTGGCCCCTTGAATGCTGCCATTTTACCAATGAGGAACAGGGATCTCAGACTGCTTCAGAAACTCGCCACAGTTCCCACAGCCGTGAAGGGAAGAAATGACACTCAGGTCTCCCTGACTCCTAAACACACATGGGAGGAGCTTTCTCGAAACAGGCCTGATACCCACCCTGGGCACAGGTCCCCGTGATGTCTTCCTCTGCTCAGAAAGGAAGCCCTCAAATACGGCCACAATCACGGGCTCATGGCTATTTTCTGAGGATGGGGCCTGAGTGGAATGCCTCTTTCCAGAATCAATGAAGGTTAAAGACAATTCAATTCAGCAAATGGAGGCTGAGCACCTTCTCTGTGTGGCTCATAGGCTGAGTGTTGGGGGCCCAGAGATGAATGCTCGCTAAATTCACCTGGTAGGGAAGCCAGTCTAGTACTCCCTGAGGTTAATAATGGGTTCTAACTCCACCCAGGACCCTGGGGCCCGGCCAGGAGCTTGTTACCCACTTGGACCCCAGACACACCTCAGAGATTCTAATTCTCTACAGGTTTTGTATGGGCCAGGGGTCTGGATCTTGAACGTGTACCCCCAAGGGAATCGGAGAAACTGGGCTGCTTGGGAACCTTTGCGTCCTGTGGGAACACAGGAAGCAGAGGGCAGTTCCTCTCAGGAGGAATCTGAGTTTCTCAGGGAGACAGAATTAGATGTTTCCACACCTGTAAAATGGGTATAAACCTAACACCCTGCACTACATGTGTACGTGTGCCACAGGGGCCAAAGGTCAGGCCTCCACCTGGGATCTTCGTGAGATGAGAACAGGAGAGGTCCAGGAGGCGGCTCCTAACGGCATCGACATAGCGATGGAGCTCGGCCTTTATCCCGATCTCTGGGAATGAAGGGCAAGGCTTTCTTCAGAGAGTGTCACTCATGCTCTGCTGGATAGGGGTGGGGATGGGGAGACCAGGAGGAAGTTGGTGATGGGAGAAAAAGAAGGGCATGGACTAGGGCAGAGGCCTCGAGACAGAGAGGAGAGGACGGAAAGGAGAGAGGATGAAGGGAGGCAGGTAGGACCAGCTGGCAGTGAGGCAGAGCGGATGAGCGCAGCGAGGGCAGGACCAGTAGTGAAGAGGGGGCGGGGGCGGGGCGGGGCCTAGCTAGGATGGGCGGGTCAGGGGCGGGGCCTGAGGGGGCGGGGCGGGGCGGGGCGGGGCGGGGCGGGGCAGCCGGCCTCACCTGCAGGATCTTGCAGCGCTCTGACAGGCAGTCCATGTCGTCGCACGGCTGGTACATGCCGAGGGTCACGCAGTTCAGCAGGATCACCAGCATGCTGATACATTCAAACCACGTGCGCACCAAGTCAAGGACACAACAGCTGGGGGACCACTCCTCCACCACCAACACATATATCCACCCCATTGCCCGCCAGGTGCCTCCCCTGGTGGGTCAGTACCTATATTTTCAAAGACCTTTTAAACAGCCTACCCCGACTCCTCACAACAGACATGGCCAAATCCACCAGAGAACCTGAACTCCACTAAGCCACCATCTGCCAGGGTGCCCTCCCCACCGCCCGTCCCCAACCTCTTTGCCCCAGCCTGAATTCCCCCAGACCCAGAAAGGAAGAGGTCCCCAGAGACCTGACTGGGCGACCATCTCCAGACGCTCCCAGCCTCTCTAACTCTGACTTCCTTCCTCTGACTGTCACTGCCTCCCTTCTCTGACCATCCCTCCCCTCCCCCACCCACACCCACTCCATCTCTACCCAAGCCCTGGAGCTGAACCCTGCAGAGCATCCGTCCAGCATGGCTGAGACTGGCCAGACACCCTATACTTCCCTCCTCTCCTGTGGCTGGGTTACAGCTCATTGCCAGATTCCAGCAGGTCTGTGCCTGGGCTCCCTCCAGCCCCTGCACGAGTCAGGGTGGGGCTTAGCCTCCCCAGGCCCGTCCAGGCAGAAAGGCTCCTGCAGCCAGCAGCTGGGCCAGGCCTCAAGAGCATGTGCTTGGACCCGGGTGAGTGGGCTTTCCAGGCCAGGCTGCTCTCCTCTCTAACACCCTGCTCCTTCCTGGCTGGTTCCTGCTCAGTCTTAGAACACAGCCCACTGATGTTCAGCCCCAACCCTCCCTCCCAAACCTAGAATCCCCAAGCCCCCAGGGGAACCAGGGGAGCCAGAACCCAGAAGGACCCAAGGGCCTGGGTCATTCATGGGTTAACTTGCTGACACACTCATTGTCTTTATCCAAGGCTAGAACCTACATTCCAAGGGGACACGGTGGTGGCATTCGTGCCCCAACAGTGACAAGCATCTAGGAGGAGCAAAATAAATGTCTGTCGTGATTGAGTAAACCTCTCTAGGTGTTGCCCACTCTGACACCAAAAGATTCTTGAGTGTCCCCAAATGAAAGCTGCTGCTGCTGCTGCTGCTAAGTCGCTTCAGTCGTGTCCGACTCTATGTGACCCCATAGATGGCAGCCCACCAGGCTCCCCTGTCCCTGGAATTTTCCAGGCAAGAACACTGGAGTGGGTTGCCATTTCTTTCTGCCATTTCTTTCTCCAATGCATGAAAGTGAAAAGTGAAAGTGAAGTCACTCAGTCGTGTCCGACTCCTAGCGACCCCACGGACTGCAGCCTACCAGGCTCCTCCGTCCATGGCATTTTCCAGGCAAGAGTACTGGAGTGGGGGTGCCATTGCCTTCTCCAAAATGAAAGCTCTTGCCCCTCAATTTCAAAGCCCTTTCTCTGAGCTCACATGCAGCTATGCCAGTCAGTCTCTCAGCCAGACCCCACCCAGCGGTGGGGTGAGGATCTCTTGCCTAATGGAAGATTGACCCAGTTTCTTTGGCAACAGCCTCCCTTCCATCCCCGGTCCTTGCTCACCTTGGGATACTGCCTTCCCTCCCACCTCCCTGTCAGACCTTCCTTGCCCCAACTCTACTCCTTCCTGCCCCCTCAAACCTCTGCCACTCTCCCGCCACAGCCTGTAATTAACTTCAGTCGTTGCCAGGGCCCCCTTCTAGCCTGAGCATCACTCCAGAAGCAGCTTCATCATTAATTAACTTTTTTGAAGTTCAAACATTCTAATTACCAGCAAATGTCCCCCATCCTCTTTGCCTTTTCCCCTAGCCTGTTGTGCTCTCTCTCCTTCCAGCCACTTCTGCTCCCTTTGCCCTTCCTGCCAGCTTCAAGTTCAAAGTGCACTTGGCAGGTGTCTTCCAGGAAACTGACACTCCCACTTCTTCCTCACCAAGGCCCTGAGCAGTGGGGGTCAGCAGACCCATTTTACGGATTAGGAAAACAGGTTTCAAGAAATGAGGGCCTCTCCCAGCTCACACAGCTGGGAAGCGCTGGAGCTGAGGTTCACACCAGACCTGCTCTCCTCTGTGATACAAGGCTTGTCTCTGCCTGTGTCTTTCCTTGCCCTCCTCTGAGGCCTCAGCTCATCTTCAGCATCTCTCACCTGAGCGCTGCCAGCCTCCCTGCTGGCCTCCAGCTCTGGTCTCTGCCACTCCAATCTGCCCTGCACACAATCCCGAGGTGTTTGTTGTGTGGCCAATACTATCCAAGCTCTTTGCAAGTGTTATTGCATTTAATCCTCCAGCCCTATTACAAGCCCCAGTTACAAGTGAGGAAACAGAGTCACAAAGGGGAACACACTTTTGCCCAAGGACCCCAGCTGGAAAAGGCAGAGCTGAGCTACGAAACCAGAGCCTGCTGTCCTTGCCCCATTTCGTCATCACTAAATTAATCTGGCTGAAGCCCAATTCTGATTAGACCTCTCCCTTATTCAAAAGCCTTCCAGAGGTGATGGGAGGGTAGCTCCCATCACCCTCCCTAGCCTGACACCCACAGCCTCCTACACTCTGACCTCAATGAACTCTTCTGGCCTTCTCTCCCGCTAGCCTTGGCATGCACTGAACTTCTTGCTGTCCCCAATTATACCCTTTGCATGGGGTATGCATGCTTACCTTTCTACCAACGTGCATATCCTTCTACCAACTTTACCAGGCAAACTCCTACTCATCCTTCACAGCCCAGGTCATCTGTCACCTCTTCTGGAAGCTTTCCTAAAGCACCTTTCCCCACTCACCTAGTGGTGGCTCAGCCTCCTTCCCAAAGTGCTCCCCACCCACCTGGCCTAGCTCATATTGCGTTAATGAACTTGGCAGTAGTCATGACTATTGCCTGCCAGGCCCCCTAGGGACATGGCCCTATCTCTTCTCATAGCCCACAGGGAGCAGATGGAGAAACGGCCCAGAGAGCTGGAGTGACCTGGCCAAGGTCACAGTCAGTGAGTTGCCTGAACGGCCTGACTTAGCGGTGCTGCGCTGCCACAGGGCCACCTCTGGTGCACGTCCCTCGAAAGGGGCAGATGGAGCGGCTTTCACCTCTAGATGGCTCAGCTTCAGGGATGGACAGTCTCAGCCCTGCCCCAAGGCACTCAGGGAAATCCCAGATGGCAGGGCTGGGCCCTTTCCAGGAGCCTGTGAGGCTCAGAAGTCAGGCCAGAGCTGGCATCGCTGTCTGCGGATCCTGACACACTCCCCACTGGCTCGGGGATCAAAGGCATAAGCGCTCCTTGAAGTTAGCCCAGACCACGTGTTGCGGGAAGGAGAGGGCTGGAAGGAGTGAAGGTCCTGGGCTGAGCAACTTGGCGGCCTGGCCCAGTGCCCAGAGCTGCCATCATTAGTCACGAGCACCGGGGAATTCTGAAAGCCATCAAGCAGAGCCCCAGGACTCTGGGACAGCGCAAGAGAGGACAGAGGCCCAGAGAGGGTGGTACAGGATGGCCCGACTTGCCTTTGCCTGTTGGGCCCCTTAACCTCATGACCTTTGCCACTGCGGGACTCCTCGTGCTGGCTCCCTGCACTGGGGAACAGGGCAGGCTGGGGCCTGGGTGCCAGCTCCGGGCCCCCGCCTGTCACCCAAGTCTCTGTAGTTAGGAACCTGCCACCTTGCCCACTTGGCCACCCAGACTCTCACACCTCTCCAGGTGACCTTTGCCACAGAACCACCCCCATCCCGGCCCTCAGAAAGCCCCTGATCCCATCCCCCACTGCACAGAGGGGACACAGAGGGGCAGAGAGCATCCCAGGGACACGATGACCCTAGAGCAGAAGTGAGCCTCAGAAAAGAGACTCCCCAGCCACAGGGTCCCTGAGCTTTTCACTTTTCTAATGAAATAGCATATATTAGTAATATGTCATTTAACCCTTACAGTAAGCACATGAGGAAGGGGAGCCCAGAGGCCCCAGAACACAGAACCCATGTGACCATGGACAAGAACCAGGGCTTGTCATGTATGTGCAACAAGGAAGCCCCTGTCCTTGTCTGCCTCTTCTATAACAGGGTCCAGGGTTTCCCATTCTTTGGCTTTGGGGTGAAAAAAATGTCACTTCACCAGCAAAGGACTGAGAATCTCAAACTGGTGTTATCTGCTGATTACTTAACATGACCTCCTTGAGTAAGGACAGGAGATGCGATCACAAACCCTTTAGACCATGGCTGCCTCCCAAGGGCTGAACCTTCACTCACAGGCTTTAAATACAATCCATCAACCACTTGGAGAGTCGCCCTTCACCTTCAGCCGAGTCCCCTCAACTAGCCGGTGCTACTGTTAGCCCATTTTACAGATGAGGAAACTGAAGCACCAGCACTGGCTCCAGGGCTCCAGCCACAGCCACCCAGGGTCACATAGCTGGTATGTGGCAAAGTCAGGATGTGAACATGCTTCTCCTGACTCCAAACCCCATGCTCTCAGCCACATGCTGTGGCCTTGGGGAACAGGGCCTGGACTGGCACATGCTCAGTGGAATATTTGCTTTTCCCTTTCGACGGTCAGACTTCCCTGGTGGCTTAGACGGTAAAGTGTCTGCCTACAATGTGGGAGACCCAGGTTCCATCCTTAGGTCGGGAAGATCTCCTGGAGAAGGAAATGGCAATCCACTCCAGTATTCTTGCTTGGAAAACCCCATGGACGGAAGGGCCTCGTAGGCTACAGTCCATGGGGTCACAAAGAGTCGGACACGACTGAGCGACTTCACTCACTCACTCACTCCGACTGGGAAGGAAGGAGATGGTGCAGGAGAGGGTGAGAGGGGAAGCCAGTGAGGAGACGGTGCCAGCCTCAAAGTCCCCAGCAAGAGCTGAGCCAGACCAGGAACATCTCCACCCCATGCCTGTCTTAAGAAGATGGAGTGTGACCTGGTAGGACAGGGCCATCAGCAAAGCTATGATGCCAGGGGCCCCCTCGAACCTGCCACTTCCTAAAGAGAAGAGTGACTGGCCAGGCAATGTCCAGAGCCCAACCAGGCCCCTCAGGGCAGCCTCCTCTCCAGGAGCCAGAACCAGAGGCCTGCACGGTTACCACGGCAACCACCACCCTCCATCCTGCAGGCTCAGCTGACAGTCATGGTTTCTGCAATTCCAGGGGGCTCTGGGAGGGTGAGTAGGGGATGGGAGTGCTCAGTTTGGCTGGGGCAGCCAAGTTTGTTTTTATTTTTGTCAAATCTGAAATCAGCTCCATTTCCCAGCGTGCACTTCAGTTGTCTAAATAAATCAAGTGGAAGAAGCAAGCTTGGAGCTACATCCTCCTAGACCAGGGAGGCAGGGAAGGTGAGCCTGCCCCTATACAGAGCTTCCTCCTCTGTCTGTCTCCAGGGCATCCAAGGATGGGCACCCAGGCCTCAGGCCTTCATAGACCAGGGCCTGAGGTTCCAGACCGTTGTTCTTGGGCCAGCTTTGTGCTCCTCCAAGGCCAGGTTCACAAGCATCCATGGAGCACCTACTGGATATCTGACCTGTGCATCAGTGTACTGAGATGAGCCAGGCTGGAGGTGCCCAGAGTGCTTACCTGTTCTAGGACCTGCCAGGGTATGAGGCCACGTAGTAGGCACTGTACTAGAAGTGGCTACCATTTTGAATGTCAGCTATGTTGCAGGCCCTGGGCTTTAAAGAGGATATCCATTCACTTACTCACTCATTCATTCAACTTATCTTTATGAGCCACAACCACTCTGGAAAGTTGCTTGGCAGCAGTTATTAAAACTAAACAGAGGGCTTCCCTGGGGATCCAATGGTTAAGAACCTGCCTGCTAAAACAGAGGGCATGGGCTCAGTTCTTGGTCTGGGAAGGTTCCACATGGCACAGGGTAACTAGGCCACATGCCACAACTACAGAAACCTGAGCACCCTAGAGCCTGGGCTCCACAGCAGCTGAAGACGCCGCAATGAGAAGCCCACGCGCTGCCACTAGAGAGTAGTCCCCACTCTCCGCAACTGGAGAAAGCCCTGTGCAGCAATGAAGACCAGGCACAGCCAAAAGCTAGATAAATAAATATTTTTTAAAAAGAAGGGTGACTTTAAAAAAACATAAGCCCATGCTAGGATCCAGCTGTGCCACTCTTGGGTCCACACCCCCCAGAGAAATGCCCAAACAAGTCCACAAAAAGGCACGTGTTACCCTTAACAGTGCCAACTTGGGAACAATTTAAGTGTCCATCAACAGGAGAATGAGTCCGGCAGGAGATTTCAACTGGAGATGATCTGGGCCCGCGGGGGACATGCGGCCGTGTCTGGAGACATTTGGGGTTGTCACAACTGGGTTTTGAAGGAGGCTCTTGGCATCTGGTGGATGGAGACCAAGGATGCCACTCCACACACCACAGTGACAGGGCAGCCCCACCACAAAGAGCTCTCCAGCCTGAAATGCCCACAGTGCCAAGGCTGAGAAACTCCGGCACATCCCTTTGATGGAACACTGCTCAGTGATCTAAAAGAGCACACTACTACCGCAGCATGGATGGAGCGACCAGACCCGACGCTGGTAACAGGAGCCAGAAGAGCAAAGGGCGTCCAAGTTACATCAAGTGAAAACCCAGGCAAAGCGAAGCAACAGTGAAAGAGGTCAGAAGGGCAGTAACTCTAGAGGAGAGAGAGTTCATCGCGGGTGGGGTTCGGAAGCTTGCGAGGGCTGGAGATGTTCTTGGATGCAGTGAGGTCACAGGAGTGTGTTTACATGGAAAAATGCCTTGAGCTGGACATTAAGATTTGCAAGCTCTATTGCATGCAAATTTTATCACAATAAAAAGTGTAACAAAAAGTGATGTGGAGCTACAGCTATAGGGAAATATAAAATGCAACAATTAAAAAGCAACAACCCTTGCTGGGGCACTGGCTGTCAGGGACCCACCTCCCAGAAGACCCTCACCACAACCCTGCAAAGGAGAGGTGTCATCCCTGTTCCACAGACTTGCCCAAGGTCACAGCAAGGGACAGAACAGGGATCTGAAACTCGCAACATTCTGTCTTCGTTTAAGAATTTCTTCTGTCCAAGCCCATGGTAACCTTGGAAGATGGGCATGGCAGACATCATTCCACCCACTTTACAGATATGAAAATGAAGGTCCTAGGACTTCATTAGCGATCCAGTGGTTAAGACTCCCCGCTTCCCACTGAAAGGGGCATGGGTTTGATCCCTGGTCAGGGAACTAAGCTCTCACATCCCACATGCCTCATGGTGTGGCCAAAAAAAAAAAAAGAAAGAAAATGAAGGTTTAGAGATGACAAGATTTTCCCAAGCTGACACAGTGGTTCAGCTGAAACAGAAAATTGCTCCACAGAGTGAACGGACCCGCTGAGCAGGTGGTCCTCATCCTCTTTCCACTTACATGCTTCTAGTGACAGGGAGCTCCCCACATGACACACAGCTCTTCCCCAGGCTGATTGGTTCTAGTCATAAGCTATGGAAGTTCAGCGGGTGAGATCCCTTAGAAAGAGTGTCGCTGCCCCCAAGCCCACTTCTTAGAGTCTGTGTAATTTGACAACTCATTGAATTTGGCCGAAGTCTTTGATTCCCAGATGCCCAGCAGGCCTCTGTGCCCTGCAGACAGCCGGAGGGGGAGGAGGCAGTGGCGAGGGAACTGGGGCCGCCAGCTTGGAAGAAAACTGGGTTGGGTGGTCCACGGGAAGGAGCTCCAGCCAAGGAGACCCACCAGACGCCACACTCCAGCCACCGCTGAAGAGAAGGGCAGGGAAGGCCCCGGGGGACAAGGGTCCCGCTGTCTGCGAGCTGACCCAGCCTCAGGAGCCTGTCCACAAAGAAGGTGCGCCTGCACGGGAGCCTCTTGGAGTCCCAGCAGGGGGTTTCTGTCCCTGTGTCCCGCCCCCAACCAGGCCGTGCTCTCCAGGGGCAGCGCATATCCGACCTTCTCTGTGCCCAGAGGCCCACCTGGAGCAGCAGCTCAGGGCATCTACAGCCTCGGGAAGGAGTGAGTTGCCCCTCACTTGGAGCATTCAAGGAGGCTAAAGAGGGATTTCTGTGTTGAAGGGATCTGCAGCCCCCGCTCCCCACCTCAAACTCCTCCTCCTCTCCTTTCTAACATCCATCACTCACTACTCATATCTTCAGCCCCTCTTCACTGAGCCCCCTCTGTCTGGCCCACAGTGACCCTGGAAACCCTGAATGACGATAACATGGTCTCTGCCCTCCAGATGCCATGAGCAAACACAAACACTAACGGAGACGCGGTGGGACAGGGTGAGGGCTGGACAGAGAGTGGCGACGCTCTTCCTTGGCCTCCTGGGGGCCTGTCCCCACCACACGTCTTCTCTGCCTGCTCCTGACCACACATGTACATGTTCACATGTGTATTCCCACAGAGCCCCTCCCACACTTACACACGCCAAAGTGTATGCACACCAGCCTCTGCGCCCCCTGGGGGCAGCAGCACTGGGAACGGCCGACTCACTCTCTCCCAGCTCCAGCAGCTCTTAAGCGTTTCTGTACCTCCTGGGGGAAGTTGATGAACCCTTTCTCAGAATACTGTTTTTAAGTGCGTTAATTCTTTTTTAAAGAAGGCTTAGTATTAGAAAGGAAGGAAACCAGTTATGTTAAAATAGTTGTCAAAATATTTTTTAGAAAAACAAATTTGTGATGGAGAACTCTGTGTGCTTCATTATCAACACAATGAATAACCAAAGCCAGGGGTGGGTCTGAGCCTGTGTGCCTGGGAAGCTGGGGAGAATGACTATGACGTTCCCAGAGCTCTACAAGGAACGGTGATGTGGCTCAAAGATATCAGTGACTGCTGCTGATGACAGTCGCCGGAACTGCCGGTAACCCCATTGTGCTCAGTTGCCTCTGTTCCTAACACAAAGAAATGCTACATTTCAGTCAGAAGTCAATGAAACCAAAGTCTCGATTCAAGTGGACAAACCTCAGTTTAAGACCCTTGTTCCAGAAACTCCTGCTGGGCGCTGGGGACACCACAGCCCCTGGACAGACCCTCATCCTGCTTGGTGGACCTCACTCTTTAAATGCTGGCCTTTCCCGGGCTCCTCGGGCCCCTGAGATTCCCTCTCCATCCACCGAACCCACACCCAGACCCATAGCCTCGATGACCTGCCCTGGACTGACAGGTCCAGAGTGAGCCACAGGCTCACTCTGCTGAACTAGCCTCCCAAGCACTGCTCTGGGATGTCCCAGGGAACCTCAAAGTCATCATGTCCAAAATGGGATAGGTCATCCTCTCTGCAGACCACCAAATTTCCCCCTGAACTTCCCATCCCATGAACGATGACCCCAACTACCACCAATCCTGCAAGCTGTCCAGGCTAGAACCCATCAGAGCCCTCCTTCCCCTCACCCCTGACATCCACCTCAGAGACCTGTCTATCTCACCCTCTAAATCTCGCCTCTCCATCCCCCTCTGAACCCCACGAGCCCCTCTCTCACTAAGTCCATGAACAGTCTGCTCCTCCTGCAGCCCTGCCTTCTCTGCCACATCCTCCATGCAGCAATCCGAGGGCTCCTCCAAAACCAAAAGCCTTCCATGGCTCCCCACTGCCTTCCAGAGAATTTCCAGATTCCTTGGCTCTGCATTTCATTGTGTAAGAGCTCTTGGCCAGCCTCCTCTCTGTCTGTATAACCTCCACCTCCAACCTTGTTAACTAGGATGTGCTTCGCTGCAAGCTTTGCTGCACACCTACTATGTGCAGCATAGGGCTGAGGGTCAAGGCTAAAGAAGAGACATGCGTTAATGGAACATGGAGCCTGCCCTCAGGGAGCTCACAGTCTAGCAGAAGGTGAAAATAAGAAGTCAGGTACAAGAGGTCTTGTAAGTGCTACAAGGAGAGAGTGATGGTGCCCAACAGAGGGTTGGGCTGGGTATTCTGCATTTGCCAAATAAGTGAATGGTTGATAGATGGGTAGGTAGGAGGCCTTTGTGTGGTTGGAGCAATGGATGACTGAATGGGTAGATGATTGGGAAGGTGGGTAGATAAATGCACAGATGTAAGGACTGAGTGAATAGATGGGTGGGTGTGCAGATAAACAGATGAAGAAATGAAAAGATGAATGGATAGATGGGTGGATGGATGGATGAGTGGGTTGGGGAGTGGCTGGATGAATTGACGAATGAAGCAAAGGAAGGCGGGTGGGGAGATGGGTGGGTGGAAGGAGGGGGGTGATCGAGAATGTGACTCTTAGTAAATGGCAGCTCCAGGACTCAAACTCAAGTCTAGGAGACCACAGGAAACCCTGCCAGGTGGGACTCTGCACGTCCTCTTCTCTCTCAGTGATCATCCTCAGCTTCCCTCCGTCTCAGCCCTCCTCCTCCACAAGACCCTCAGCTCCATGCTTTCCACACTCTCGGAGCTTCAGGAGATCTCAGGGACCTTCTGAGCCTCTGCACTATTGACATCGAGGGATGGAGGACCCTTTGTTGTAGGCTGCCCTGTGTGTTGCAGGATGTCTGACCTTTACCCACTGGCAACCAGTAGCACACGCTGACACTGGGAAAGATAGAAGGCAAAAGAAGAAAGAAGTGGCAGAAGATGAGATGGTTAGATAGCACCCCTGGCTCAATGGTCATGAATTTGAGCAAACTCTGAGAGATACTGGAGGACAAAGGAGCCTGATGTGCTGCAGTCCATGGATGGGGTCGGAAAGCGTCAGACACGACTTAGCGAATGAAAGACAACGCCCAGTAGCACACCCTCCCCCGAGCTGTGACAACCAGCAGTGTCTGCTGCTGCTGCTGAGTCGCTTCAGTAGTGTCCGACTCTGTGCAACCCCAGAGACGGCAGCCCACCAGGCTCCCCGTCCCTGGGATTCTCCAGGCAAGAACACTGGAGTGGGTGTCTGCAGACATTGTCAAATACCGTGGGCAAAATCACTCCCAACTGAAGATCACAGTTGATATGGCTCAACACTTTCCTCAGTCCTGGCTTTTTTTTTTTTTTTTTGGAAATTGAGATGAAGACAGGAGGAGTGACCGCCTGAGGTCACAGGGCTTACACATGGGCTGGGTCTTTTCCCCTAGCCCAGCCCCCCAATATTCATACAGAATCTCACAGTCAGCCAAGGCTTCTCCTTTTGCTTTCTCATCTACATACAGGAGCCAGATAGAAATGGGAGCCCAGAGAGGTCAAGTGGCTTGCTCAGCACTACATAGCAGTCAGCAGCAGAGTCAAGATTTGAACTTGCGGGGAGACAGGGGACGCAGGACTCCCCAGGGCAGCTGGAGAAGGAAACATGGATGGCGCCCCCATAGGAGAGCTGGAGGGAGATGAGCAGGAAGACCTTCTGGCTGATTAAAAAGCCATATCGATTTCTCTCCCAGGGAAATGAACGGGGCCATTTGTCTCCCAACAGGACCACGAGGCAGTCTGAGGGAGGCGACAGGTCAAAGTCAGCTTCTGACACGAAGCTGCGGCCCAGGCAGGACTGACGAGTAAAAATCCAATCGCGTTTTAAATGCCCCGGGAGGGGGCTGACTCTTCATTAGCCAGCCAGTCCTCCTTCTAACCCAACCGCTCTACATCCATCACGACGAGGCTTCCCAGCTGGGCTCACCTCGGGGCTTCGGGGGGCTGGCGACACAGGCCCAGGCCCCCGCCCCTCAGCCACCTCCCAGCTGGGTGGTCTGGACAAGTACGTCCCCTATCTGAGCCTCGGCTGTCAAATGGGAAATCTCGAGGGGGACCTGAGCTGCACCCAGCAGCACATAGAAGGCCCTTAGGGATCACCAGCATCCTCTCTGGCACAGCCTTCCAGAATCTAGACCCCGAATGTCCCTCTGTGCTCAGACCCCACTCCTCTGGTCTCCCAGCCCAGCCCCCCAAGCTGTAGTCAGCGACCTTGGTGACCCCAGCTTGACTTGGAGCCTCCGATCAGGCTGTTTCCTCAACTGGGATATCATGCCCCATCCATCCCGCCTTCTTCCCCACAGAAGTCTCTCCTGCCCCGCTCCTCGTCCACGGAGGGTTCCTGCGGCTTCCCGGTCACAACGGACTGACCAGCCTCCTGGTGCCCACAGCCCACTCAGAGTCCCTCTGCCCAGTCTTTACCCTGTTTTTCTTCACTGGAGTATGATCTGGGTGTGGTTCTGCCTCCCCCATCAGACTGGGGTCTCCCGGGGGCCAAAGCCGGGGGCCAGGCCTGGTACACCGTGGCCCCACCCAACGTGGCTGAACAGCCCTCCAGGTCTGTCTAGGACAGTGTCCAACACTACTGAAGCTGGGCTTCGCTAAACACTTGCTGAACCCATCAATCGCCTGATCTATATCTATTATAGGTGGTTCTTGCTTGGTCTCCTGACCTTAGTCTCTCTCCCTCAAGCACCTGCCATTCTGCTCCAGGAGGAACTGTTCTAATAAATGAAATTACACGTGCCCTATCCCTGCTGGACATCCTTCAGTGGTTCTGCAGTGCCCACAAGATGGGGAGTAAGCTCCAACCTGGCATTTCATACACTGCTATCCAGCCCCCTCCTCATACCACTCCAGCCACACTAAACTCCTTCCTGTTCCTGACACTAGTCCCCCTGCTAAAACACCATTCCTCAGCTGCCCTCCTGGGAACTCCTACTCAGGCAGCAAGACCCAGCCAAACGTCCCTCCTCCAGGCAGGCTTCACCAGCCCTCCTAGGCTTTGTCAGGGGCAGCTTCTGCACCTGTAGCTCTGTTTATACAGACATCTCTAGGTGATAGCACCTGAGACTGCCCTGTGAGTCAGGCTCTCCCTGGCCCAGCCACGCTCCTCTGACTGGCCGGCAGGTCCACCCTGCTGACTAATGAGTGTGCAGCATCCACTCTGATCACCGTGAGCATCCCCAGGGCACAGCTTGGTGCTGACTTGTACTTCTGAGAAAAACAACCTTCTTTACACCAGATGGAGGGAAACAGACAATTTCCCAGACACGTGCTGCTTCTTCCAGCAACACTTGCCATCCGTCTGGACATTCCCTTTGGGCCAGGGCTGAAGGAGGAGGGGCTACCCTCCCTGAAAGAACCCCCTTCCCCAGCCACGAGCAGGCCCTGGCCTGAGAGTCCTGGGCTCTGACCTGCACTGGCTTTGTCCACTACTCACATGCCCTTGGGCAGATCAGGCTCCCTTCCACAGCCTCAGGCTTCCCAGCTGTAGAAGGGGCCGCTAGCAGACTTCTGGTCCCGGGACCCCACGGGAAGAGAGTATCTGAGAAGTCATGGCGAGCGGGAAAGTACTTTGTAAACCGAAAAGTGATGAGATGCCTGTGCATTGGAGACAAAGTGAGAGCCACGGGCCCAGCCCTCTGGGACCCCACTGGAGGAAGAGGAGACAAGGCTAGCCGCGAGCAATCTCCTGAGGCCGGAGGCTAGGGAAGGACTGCGGGAGGATGGAGAGGGAAAAGCTGAGATTCAGGAACACTTCCTGCAGCTGGTGGCCCGGAAGCTGGTGCTGGTGGGGCTGGCAGGATTTGGCACCCTGGAGACTGGGGGAGAGGGTGTCTCAGGGGGCAGACCCAGCGTAAGCAAAGGTGGGCGGGCAGGGGTGTCAGGAAACACCAGCAGCGTGTTTGGGCTTCAGGATAGAGTGTGTGAAAGGAAACAGCAGAAAGGCGGCTGGAGGCCAACCAGGTGGATGGTGGAAGGCCCCGAATCCAGGCTAAGTGAGACTATTCTGGGGGTGAGAGAGCTGCTGAAGGTTTCCGAGGGAAGAATGAATAAGCAAACAAATGGAAGAAGGCAGCGAGTGAGGGGAGTGAGCAAACAGCACTTGACTGATGACAAGCCACGTCCACACCGGGAGCCCAGGACCCCCTGAGGATGAAGGCCAGTGGGGAGGAGAGGGGTGCAGTAAAGGGGCACTCATTGGAGGGCACTACGCTCTGGGCTCCTGGTTGGGGGTTCTCTCCACCATGTGGGAAAGAGGAAGGAGGAAGTTGCCAGCTGTCAGTGTGGCAGGAGGGGTGAGATCCCAGAGGCCACCTGTTTAGAAAGAGGTGGTGGAGAAATACAGGCCCAGATTTCCCAACAGCCCCGACCCAGGGAAAGGGCTCAGGACAGGAGGGGTGGGGGGTCAGATTAAGGAGAACTTCCTGACAGTCAGTCTAGGGCCTCAGAAGGCCCAAAAGGTACTTATCAATTGGCCCCAGGCCCCATCTGATGCAGCAGAGAGGTAGCCCACCAGAGGCAGGGGGAATGGACTAAATGACCAGAGCAGGGGCAGCAGGGCGATGGGAGGGTGGTGACGCCCGTTTCTCTCCCCCGTGGCGAGGGCTTTCCAGGCCTTCTCCCAGTTACTCTCCAAACTTCATGCCCTCCCTCCACCCTGTAGGAGTTGGCACCTCTCTCCCTGGGGGCAACCCAGCCCACAGGCTTCTCAGACCATCATCCAGACACGGGACCCAGCTACCCACTAGCCTTGAAAACCCTTGCTATGAGCCAGGTCACCCAGGTCACCCCAGGTGTGTCCTTGTCGGCTCCATCATTGGCTCCAGGGTGCACACAGCTGCTGCTCCACACTTAACAGTTTGCCCAGCCAATGCTTGCCCTGGAATTCTCACTGGAACCCCTGATATTCCCAACTGGGGGTTGTTGAAGTTCCCATTTCACAGATGAGCAAACTGAGGCTCAGCAAAGACAAAGGCCCCTTGGCCAAGAAGGGTGCTTGACCAAGCTACAGTCCCTGGGGTCACCTCTGTGTCTTTCCAACACCAGTCTCAAGGCAGCCATGCCTCCACTCAGACCCCACTTTCCAGCCCCCACCAGCACCCTCAGCCACCAGCCTCCCTAGATCCCCTCTCATGATGGTCTCCTGGCTGGCTTATTGCCAAGGGAGCCAGAGTGACCCTCCCCTGCACAAAATGGCCGTAGTTGGCCTCTGTTTGAGCCTGGTACATGGCAGGCACTCAGTAAAGGCTTGCCGACCCAACTCATGAATGGGTGAGTAAAGGACGGATGAACAAGAGCCCGTTCGCCCACCTCAGCAAATTCACTGAACCCTCACAGCGAACAGCACAAGGCTTGACACCGCAGGGCTGTGATGAGAAAATGGACCCTGTCTCTTCCTGCCCCAGGATGACCCAGGTCAGAGGGTCTGCAAGGCGGCAGGGGTCTCAGCCAGGTGGGCTTCAATGCAAGTGTACCCACAGACCCCCAGTCCTAGCAGCAGAGCCAGGCAGGGCACCAGGAGCAAACAGAAGTGGGATGGGGGAGCAGATAAGGACCAGGCACAGCCATGAAACCACAGAGCGAGTGCACCCGCCCACCAGGAACACGGAGCCCCATCCCTGCATAGCCCGGGACACTTTCTGACAAAGGCGGCAGGAAAACGGGCACCCCAGATAGCCCCTCCTGACTTGGGGAGACTGCCCGAGTCTCCCCATCCTGCAGACAGGCAGGCCGAGGGTGAAAGAGGGGAAGTGACTTGCCCAAGGACACCAGCAGCTGGTGTCTCTCGCCTCCCGGCCCAGGCTGGCGCCCTCCCTCTGCCCAGCAGAGAGGCAGCCTCCACAGCCGACTGCCTCCCACCACGCATGGCTGGCTCACACAGGCTCAGCACAGGCTGGCATGGGGCCGGCAGCAGCCAGGGGCACGCGGGGGAGGCAGAGGGCTGCGAAGTCCTCCTGGCAGGTGGACCCTGGCAGGGCACAGTGAGGTGGCTGTCGAAGGTACATGCTGGAACCCAGGAAGACCCCCGCCCAGCCGCCCAGAACTGCAAAGCATCCTTGCTCCGGTGGAGTGTGGAAAACCTGTCTCCAGCCTCCGAAGGCGGCAGCCGTGTCCCGGATAAAAGCTGAGCCTGGGGAATGCAGAGAGGCTGAAGTATTCGTGCTAGCATTACCACATCCTGGCTGTGCAACCTGGATAAAAGTTAGTCACCCTCTCTGAGCTCACTTTCCCCGTGTGTAAATGGGGCTCTGACAGCACCTACCTCCTGGGGAGTGGGTATAAGGGTTAAAGGTGATAGTGCAGGCAAAGCATTCAGCACACAGTTTAAGTGCCGGCTCTTGTTATTATCACCACCCCTCCTCCCCTGGCCCCACCTCTGGGCTGGACATGTGGCTGGGTGCTTGGCAAGAATCATCTCTAACCGTCTTTAATTGTCCCATCACAGAGATGAGAAAACTAAGGCTCAGGGAAAGGAAACCAGAGTGCATACAACCCACCACTGGCCGTTCTCCCACATGCCGCCAGTGACATGCCTAAGAAAGGCTCTCAAAGTCTAATCGAGGGTGGCAAACGGGTTTCAAACTGATTAGTCATGCTGCCAAGGGTGCCCTGCTGGAGGACGCTGTGATCGATTAACAGTGTCTGCGTGGATGAGGGCACGGGTATCAGCATGGTAACTGGCACAAATCTACCTAAATCACAGAGATAGAATCTGATTTTCCCTGGAAACAATGCCCTCTGAAGGCATTATGTTCTATCTAAAGATGTGATGCCCAGTGTCTTGTTGAATCTACCACGAATAGTGTTTACTCAGCTGTAAGTGAGGGTCCTGATCACTTTTGGGCACCGGTAATAAGAGTGATAACCACATGTGTGGTTTTCTAGGTTACAAAGATTTGCTTTCCCATGTGCTAGTTACGTACAGCTTTGGTCTTCAATGTAATCCAGTAAGATGCGTAAATACCACCTCTGTTTAACAGATGAGAAGCTGAGGCTCAGAGAGGTTAAGAAATTGGCTTGTGGTCACACAGCAAACAACAGGCAGAACCAGCCCATGGGTCTGTCTTCTCCGATCCCCAGTGCTTTCCACATGCTACTTACGCATGAGTCAGACAACACAAGGGGGACTTCCTGAAAGTCCCATGGTTAAGAATGTGCCTTCCAATGCAGGGGACGTGGGTTCGATCCCTGGTCGGGAAACGAAGATCCCACGTGCCATGGAGCAACTAAGCCCAGGAACTACAACTCCTGAGTCCACACACCACAACCAGAGAATCCCTGCACCTCAGTGAAAACCCTGCATGACGCAACCAAGACCCCATGGACGGCAACTAAGACCCACAGCAGCCACAGAATAAATGCTTTTTAAAATAAATTAGTTGATTCAAAAAAAAAACACGCACACACACACAGCACAACGGACCTCCTGACATTTCAGACGCAGAGTCCTCCCAGCTGAAACCTGGCTGACAGTGAGAGCTTAAGGCCCAGTCCAGGTAAGGAACGGTGCTGACCTCTGGGTGAGTGGACCTCTGCCACCCCAGCTCGGCAGTTTACGGAGGGTCCCAGCGGCCTTCTGTCTCTCCAGTGAGTCAGGTGGTGACTCAGGGCCTGCCTCTGGGCTGGAGGAGGAGCTGAGTCAGGAAGTACGAAGTTTCAAAGGGCAGCTGGCTCTGAGCCAGGGCCCCTCAGCACCAGGGACTCTAGTACTCAGAAGTCTGTCCCGGGAGGACTTCCCATACCACCCTGCTCCCACCCAGGCCTGCAGGTCCTGACAGCCTTTCCCTGCTGGCATGACCCTGACACCTCCATGTCCACCATTCCTTTGGGTTCTTGATGGAGAGCAGACTTCTGCAACGTCTGCAGATGCAATGGCTCATTTTTGGTTGTCGCAGTAATGGAGGGCCACTCCCTACCAATATTTAGGGACCAGGAAGAGCAAACATCCTATGCTGTGCAGGACAGCTCAGACCACACAACACCATCACACTCCAAATGCCAACCCTGCCTGCACTGAGGAACACTGGGTTATGCAATGCTCCTTTCCTGAGCTCCCTCCCAGGAAAGAGGGGCAGGAGGGAGGTTTGTGGCTGGGAAAGAATCCTGGAGCCCTTGGCATGGGATCAAAGAATCCCACTACATCCCCCCAAGATCCTAAAGCCCAGCCTGAGTGCCCCGTGATGGGGCCTCTGCTCCGTTCACTGTGGAGACACGTGCCCAGCGGGCACTGCAGGAGCACCTGCGATGTGCCAGGCACTTTGCTGGGTGCTGGGGACCCGCAGTCAAAAAGACAGGCTTGGTCTGTGTCCTGGTCACCTGACAGTGCCCTGGAGGAGACAGTGCCGGATTCTGAGTCCCACACTAGCGGAGGAGAAGCCACAGAGGGCTGCCCTGAGGAAGTGACACTTAAGTGGGGATTGGAAGGATGCAACAGAGGATCTGGCCCAGTGAAGAGGGAAGGGAAGGCATTTCAAAGGAGAGAGTGTGAGAAGGCCCTGAGGCCTGGAAGAGCAGGGGAAGCAGAAGAGGGGAGTGGGCAGGGCCTGGGGGCTGGGTAGGACTCTGCTCGTGCCTCCAAGACGGTCTTCACCAGGAGGTGATCCGAGCAGAGGAGAGGCAGCAAGTGGAGGCAGGAAGCTCTGTAAAGAGGTGAAGTGGGTGGAGCCTCACCCCTGCGTGTCAGGGTCACCTGCCAGTGGTCCAGGCCCATGGTTCCCCGCCAGGCTCTCATCACCCGTGTGGTCAGCAACCCCTGAATGACTCGATCACCGGGAGCTGGGCCATGGGCCAGGGTCTGACTTAACTCTGCTTCCTCCTGCAGACCTAAAATTCACACCCAAGGGCTTCCTGAGCCGGCTGGACACTACACTGACTGCCCACGGTCATCAGCAACTTCCAGGACATTCACATCAGCAGGACGCCAGGTCCTCATCCGTCCGAGCTCTGTGGCCCGAGATCTCCCAGGCCCAGCACCTGAGCTTGCTAACCGACACCACAGCCTCTCAGCCTCAGTCCAGGCCGCAAGCCTGCTGGCCAGAGGGACTGGCGGGGCCCCGGGCAGAATCCAGATAAACCCAGGCCCCACAAAGGATATGGGTTACACACCATCTTGATGCACCAGTTCCGGGGGGCTGGTGGTCTGTCGCAGGCAGAAGAAGGCAACGGGGGCCAGGTCCGGGTGAGGGACTTCTGGGTCGACTCCGTCCAGGGGCTCTTCTGGGCCAGGAGGGGAGGGAGGGGGCTCTGGGGCCCCAGCTGCTCCGTGACTCCAGGTTCAGCCAATGGGGCTGCAGCGGGGGAAGGGGGCGGTGGGGGAGTTCTCAGCCATGTCGGCGCTGAGCAGGGAGCCCTGCAGAAGAAAAAGAGGCGGCACTTGGCAGGGGGTTGGGGGTGAGCCTGGCACCCATCTCCCTCGACAAAGGGACACGGCTCAGACAGCCCAGCCTCAAGCCCCGTAGGTGCCTCACCCACACTCTGGCTGTGAGGGTCAGAAGAGCTGAGGGCCCAGAGGCACCCAAGTTGGAATCCACTTCCAGGCTGGTGGTATTGGGGCAGGTCTGGTCAACCTTGGTGAACCTCATTCGGAGGAGATGAAATGTAGAGAGAATAAAACCCTTCTTAGAACACAGTTGTGATACTGTTGTAAGGTTGTTTGGTTTTTTTTTCCAATGAGACCAGAGTTGTATATTTATTGTATCATCGAAGAAAAGTTGCAGGAGAAAGACAAGAGTTATTGGGAAGACAGACACTGCAGGATGGCGTGTGCTACGAAGCAGAGGTGCCATGGGGCCTCTAGGTGCCCGAGAAAGCCGGGGTGGAATCAGGGCAGACTTCCCTGAGGAAGTGACCCTTGAGCCGAGACCTGCAGGTGAGCCCAGGGACACCCCACCCACTGCTCCATAAAGCTGAGAACCCAGAGGGACCTCACACACCAGCCTCTTTACAGCTGGAGAAACTGAGACACGGCGAAGGGAGAGGACAGACACAGTCAGAGACAGAGCTCCACCGGGGCTGGCGTCCTGGGTGTCTCAGGAGGACTCTCCACTTGGTTTAATGTTCCGCAGTCACAGACTTGAAACACTTAATACTTTTCCATCAAGGGGCCCACATTCTCATTTTGTGCTGGGACCTGCAACTCACTTAACTGGTCCTGACTTTCACTCAGAGGTACTTTGACAGCCTAGCTTCATCTGATGCTCCTTACAACCCCAGAAGCCTTACTGGGCCCATTTAGCAGATGGAGAAACTGAGATGGGAGGGGCATGCCCAGGTTACACCTGGGCACAGGCTAAACTAGGGCCAGAAGCCCAGTACCAGCCTCCAGATTCAGTGACAACTGACTGTGGCCTTGCTCAGCCCCCTCCACAGCCAGTCAAGAGCAGGGCCTTCCCCTGCCCATATCACCCAAGAGGTTAACAATCCCTGAGTCCTCCTCCAGGGGAGTCTCCTGGGCCCTGACACCCTGGCAGTGCCAGGCTGGGCAGTGGGAGTCAGGGATGAGTGGTACCTACCCAGCTGCCACCCGTGGCTGCTAAGCTGTCAGCTGGGCCACCCAGAGCTGATACATTTGGACATTTCTCTGGCTCTTGGGGGTAACAGGCGGGAGGTGGCACCTCCTACCTCTTCGCTGGATGGTCAGTGAGGCCGAGTTTTCTCCTGAGCTCAGAGCTTTGCTCTTGGTTCCAGAAAAACAGCCATGGGCCTTACATAAGCTCCCAGGCACCTCGGCCCGCCACGTGTCAACCACTGGGCGGAAAAACATCCTCCCGGGGGTGGCTGCGGGTCTGCTCAGGCCATGGCAGCCCGAGTCCACCACTCCCCGCACTGGCCCCGCGCTCCTGCCAAACACCGCCTCGTCCTATCCTGGGCGCAGGCTGCCTCCTCTCCCAGACCTCTGCTTATGCGGCTTCCTCTCCCAAGAACACCCTCTGCCATCTCCCATCCTCCCTTCTCCCAGGCCCTGACGATTCATTCATTTGCCCAACATTCATTTGCCCAACACTGATTTCCTGAGCACCTACTATGTGCAGGCAGCGTGCGGGCTCAGGGGTCTACATTGGTGAAGAAGCCAGACTTGGCCCCAGCCTTCATTCAGCCTTCAGTCCAGCAAGAGAGAGGAACACGGGTCAATTCATTTTTCTCTCTAGGCTTCCAAAGCCCTTATCACCACCCAACATGCCGCATAATTTATGTATTTACATATTTATGATTTAGTGTCTGTCTCCCGACCTGAAAGGGGGCTGCAAGAGTCCCTGTGGTCTGCATTGTTCACCCCAGAGCCTGGACAGTGCCTAGAATATAACAGGTGCTCAGCAAACAGTTGGTGACTAAATAAGTAAAGAGTGCTGGGAAGTAAATAAACAGGGAGAAAGGTGGGCTCAGGAAGAACCCAACTCGCCCTCTAATGGCGACCTTTACAATAAAAACAAGAATTGGAGGCACCAGCCATGGATGCTCAGTGGGAAGAGGCCTCCAGGTACCAGGAACAGCTGGTGCATCTAAGGAATAGAAATGAGGCCAGTGTGGCGGAGCTGGCACCAGGGAGGAGGGATGAAATTGAAGAGTTTGGCAGGGCCCGTTGTGAGCCCACGGAAGGAGCTTGGGTTTTAGTCCAAGTGCAACAGGAAGCCACAGAAGGGTTTATGCAGGGAGTGGTGTGCTTGGGGCTGCGTTTTAACCCCACCCCCTCTGTGGGCTGAAGGGAGAGTAGGTAGAGAGGCAAGGGAGGACCAGAAGGAGCCTGGGAGGATGGGCTGGGCTGGCCTGGGATGCTGGAGGAGATGAAAAGAAAGGGGTGGCTTTGAGGTATATTTTACAGGCAGGAGAGCCTGGCCTGGCATTGGCCTCAGTGCCACCTCACCCAGCTCCGCCAAAGCCCTGCCGGGAACAGCAGAGGTGGTAACAGCTGCCGTGGCCTCTGGGACCGCACAGAACCGCCTCCTCTCTGCCCTCTGCTCATTCCACTCGGTACTAACTTGCTCTTTGCCTTATCTGGCCCTGTAAAGCTGTCACAGTGTCCCTTGCTTTCACGCCTCTCCTCCCACACTGCAGGGCTCTTAGAGACCATGACTGCCAAGGCCACCAATCCACTCCCCACCTCCCCCACCCAGCCTCCACCCTCTGACCTCCTCCCCCGTGACCCTCCAGGCCATCCCCTGCTGGCCTGCTCCCTCGCAGTTGCCCAGGCCATAGCTCTCCGGCTTCAGCTCCCCCCTTCCCAATTCCCTCTGCTCTGTGCCTGTAGCCCAGCTCCTGTCCCCAGCTGCTCATTGTCTGTGGCTGAAGGTTCTTGGGGAGTTGGCAGCTGGGCCCCCCTGGGCTTTGTCCTATCTGCAGATGGAGCTTCAGAGAAAGCAGACCACTCACCTTAGGTGGTAGGCAGCATTGATGAGTTCAAACTCAGGTCCATCTGGCCCCCAGAGTCTGGGTTGCCTCCTCATTCAGAGCCTCCTCCCTCTAAGTGCCCCCAGGGTGGCCCCGCAGGCAGTGGTGTGTGACTAGACTGGCCTCCATGACCAGGGCCAGGATCAGGACCCCACTGTATCTACAGCATACCCCCACCTACTCCTGACTCCACTGGCCTCTTGGAGTCTCAATTTTCTCTCTGTGAAGCTCAGCCTTCCTCCTGCCTCCCTCTGCAGGTTCCTGTGAAGAGGCAAAGTGATACAGATGGAAAGATGCTATAGGACCCATGAAGGTGGTTGCCCAAGCAGGTATGGGGCCAGTGGTGTCATTTCCAATGGCTGTCACCCTAACCATCTCTGTGCTATCACCACCATCTCCACCATCACCACCACCATCATCATCTCCACCATCACCATCACCACCACCACCACCATCATCACCATCATCACCATCACCACCACCACCATCACCATCACCACCATCACCACCATCTCCACATCACCACCCACCACCATCATCATCACCATCATCACCATCACCACCACCACCACCATCACCACCACCATCACCATCACCACCATCACCACCATCTCCACCATCACCACCACCACCATCATCATCACCATCATCACCATCACCACCACCACCATCATCTCCACCATCACCAATACCACCAGCACCACCAGCACCATTACTACCACCACCATCACCACCATCACCACCACCACCATCATCATCACCACCACCATCACCACCACCATCACCACCATCATCACCACCACCATCATCATCTCCACCATCACCACCACCACCATCATCACCGTCTCCATCATCACCACCATCACCACCACCACCACCATCACCACCACCACCATCATCACCACCATCATCTCCACCACCACCATCATCATCACCACCACCATCACTGTCTCCACCATCATCACCATCTCCACCATCACCACCATCATCATCTCCACCACCATCACCACCACCATCATCATCTCCACCACCATCACCACCACCATCATCATCTCCACCACCATCACCACCACCACCATCATCACCACCACCATCACTGTCTCCACCATCATCACCATCTCCACCATCACCACCATCATCATCTCCACCATCACTACCATCACCATCACCACCACCACCATCATCACCACCACCATCATCATCACCACCACCACCATCATCATCTCCACCACCACCACCATTACCATCATCACCACCACCACCATCACAGCATCACAGAGGCTCTGACTGAGTCTGACCCTATACCATGCAATGGGCAAAGGGCTTCCTATGCACTGTCCATGCTGATTTCCACCACAGTCCTATGATATACACACCATGCTTATTCCTACTTCATGGAGAATGTTACTGGGGACCAAGGAAGTCCAGCAGTGCCTGAGGTCATTCAACCAGTATAGGGCAGAGTCAGGTTCCAGGCCTGGTCTGCCACCCCTGAGCCCAAGCCCACTGAACCATCACAGGCACCACCTTGGGACAAAGAAAGGTATCCTGGAGCCTCTCTCCCAGCTGAGTCACCAGGCAATGAAGATACAGCTGCTGGTTCAGCCAAGACCCCCAGTATGGGCAAAGGCCCCTCAAGTCTTCCCAAGTCTCTGGTTTAATCTGCCTGCCAGGGTCTTTCCACAGGCACTCCAGAGCCTTTAGAGACTGTTATGAGGAAGCCTTGTTTCTGCAAAGCCCAGAGTCCTGGTGGAGAAGAACCCACGGCCTGGCTGGGTCACCCAAGCCATGTGTGTGCATGTTTGTGTGTGTGTTCACAGGCACACACAGGCCAGCAACTTGTTTATCTCTTTGTCAACAACCACACATCAGCTAATGTCACAGCTCCAAGAACAACAGATTCATTCTGGGAATCCTAGAATCCAGGAATCTCAGAATCAGAATATCTTAGAATCACCCAGAACGAACCTTAGAGACCCAAGATATTAACTATGATAACCTTACACTCTGTAACATTGCTTCAGAGCACCAGAGCTGGAAGCCAAGACTTGTATCAGTCCCAGTTCTGACACCAACTCACCTTAGCACATGACAACCTGGCAGGGACCTCGGATGCCCTGTCTATAAAATGAGGCTATTGGCTGCTCTGTGATGGGGCCTCTGGGAGGATGAATGGGGTAACACACACACGAGCACTTGACCACACCACCAGCCACTGGGCCGGTGCACAAAGAACCTGTGATGGTTTCCCAAGCATGTTAGCGCATCAGCCACAGAATTCCAGAACCCTGGAACTCAAGTGTCCCAGAAATGCAGTGGCTCCAGATTTCTACACAAGGAATTTCTGAAAAGACTGAGACCCCAAAAGTGACCTAGTCACCGCCACACACATTCACCAGCACAAGATAACACAATCACAATCACACACAGAGACATACCTACAATCACACACTCACACCACACCCAGTCACACAGACAGATGTCTTACACATTGTCAGTCACAAACACGCACACAGACACACACTCACCATGATACACACATTCACTCACACAAACATGCACACTTCATACACTCATTATCACACACGTACAGACACACACACAAACACCACACCCTCGAATGCAGAGCCTGGGAAAAAGTCTCTATGAGGCTGCGGGAAACCTGCATCTTCCAGCTGGCGTCTCAGAGCCCCCTCACCCTCTGTCTGCTCTCTCTTCCAGATGACAGCCCAGCAGATGTGTGACAACCGCCCACCCACCCCCAAACCTCATCTGCCCCAGGCCCCTTGTCACCAGCTCCCTGATCCATTTCTTGGGTGACAATTTCTAGATCATCTGTTCCTTGGGACCTCTCCCCTGTCATGCTAGAGTCTGATGACTTCCCCCTGCAAGGGCTAGACCAGGTTTGCACCATGTCACCCAGAGCAGAGCAGACAGGTCCACTCCCGACTCTGCGGAGATGGAGAGGGAACTCTCCTGATGCAGTCTGGAAGCCTAGCAGCCAGACTAAAGCAACTATGAGGCGTGTGGTCCACCGGTCTCCTCTGATCGTCTTCAGAGGAATGGCAGCCAAGTCAAGGCTCCTCTAGCCTAAAGAGGAATGGCTGATATCTGGCCTCTACGTGCAGGACCCGACACAAAACTTGCTCTGGTCTGGCCAGCTGAGCTTGCCCACATACTGCAGTCACCTTGGTTCTGTCACCAGAATCAACAGCTCGCCCTCCATCCTTGCTGCATTCGATGAACTGGATGAGCAGCCCCTCCAAGACAGCTAACAAGACTCACAGCTGACACTGTTTATTGAGCGCATGCTGTGTGCCAGGCACTTCTTTACCAACCAATGAAGTAAGCACTTGTGCCCTCCCCAATTAGAGGCGAAGAACCGAGGTATGGAGAGATGCAGGGATTTTCCCAAGGTCAAGAGCTACTTAGTCAAAGAGCTAGGATTTGGATGGAGGGGGTTCACATCCAGTTCCCCAGTTAAAGGGTTGTCCAGGCCGGGCTGTAGATGGAAGGCTGAAGTCATGCTCTCACCCCCAGGCCCTGTCTATGCGTCTGTCACTAGGCATCATCATTTGTTCGTCGGCCCTCGGCCTCAAGACAAGTCCCAGCAAGTGGGGCTGTGTTTGAATCTCCATCCGTGTGTTTGAACATCTCCCATCTGGTGACTCTGCTGATCATTTTTCAGTCCCTCTGCAAGAGGTAGGGCCTCGGGTCTTACTTCAGCGAACCAGTCAGGGTGACAGTGGCCCCTGACGGAGGAAGAGCATTCTAGCAGAAAGAACCCTGGGTCCAGAGTCCCAGCTCCACCTGCTCTGCATCACAGTCACAGCAAGCTTCATTTCTCTTGTATAAAATGCAACACAGGGCTCTTGCTCTCTCTCTCGAAAGGGGCAGCGAATGGGGAAGGAGATTCAGAAAGCACCTTAAAAAAAAAAGGCAGCTTCCCTGTACACAGAACCCATGCTAGGCACTGCAGAGACATTTCTAAGCCTCACAAAAACCCCTTAAGGTGGATGCTATTTTTCCAATTTTACAAGAAGCCAATGCTCCCATGATGCTAAGTGCCTTGCCCCTCAGGGGCCAGGCCTGTGACCCTGCATGGGCTCATGTCTCTCCCGGCTGGGACAAGAGCTGAGGGATCCAGGGAGGAAGCCTGAGTCCCTGGACAAGTGGCGAGTGAAGGGTAGCCCTGACTGCTCATCAGGGCCGGTGGTCAGCGGTAAGAAGGAAAACCCTGACACTCTTCTCAGCGAGACTGCCCAGGCCAGAGTGCAGGAGAGGGGGAACTGGCAGAGTGAGAGCCTCCGAGATGAAGGGAGAAGGTCGGCAAGGCATGACGAGGCCTGTGCTGACCCTGGCCCCAAAAGACTGTGGCCTCCACCGTGGAGAAACCACTTCCCTCTCATCTTCCGGGGCTTCTCAAGGAGTCCCGGAAGCTCCCAGCACTAGCTCCCAGGGTACCCAAACACCTCTTGCTTCCAAAGGTTTCCATGATCTGCACCCTTCCCCACAGGTGCCAAACATAGCCTGGTTTTCCTTTCTGAGCACAAACGAGGAAAGCAGGCCCTATGACCACGTGCCCACACCTGGGCACCTGGCAGGAGGGATGCCCCAGACCCCCTCCTAGGGGCACAGATGCTCCAAGCCTTCGTCTGCTCCCCTCTGTTCACTGATACATCCCTCCAGCACCCAGATCAGGGCCTGGCACATAGTAGGTGCTTATCAAACACAAAAGAGAGAAGGGAATCCAGGACATCGGATTTGTTTTCTTCCCTCCATAGACTGGCAGCCATGAGGGGGGAGAGACTCAGCCCACATCTTCCTGGATATGAGGATCCACAGACCCACGAACGTGCGGACACACAGACCCATGAACCTACATATCCACCGGCTCGCAGACACTTTACACCCACAGTCCCACGGACCTAAACGCTAGCAGACCCACACACTCACACATTCACAGAGATCCACGGATGACGGAGCACGGGGCCACAGACCACACGCTCCCAGCTCCCTGGGCAGTCTCTGGGCCTCCAGCAGAGCCACACGCCAGACTCCTGCAGGCAAGAAGGATTGAGGGCACCAGCCAAGAGCACCTCCTGGGAACTTGCGGGAAGGAAAGGCTCTGCAGAAAAGAACCAGAGGGCGGGGAGAGGTCAGAAAGGAGCAAGGGGAAAGGCGGACCAAAGGAAGCAGGAAGCGGGGAGCCAGAAGAGGAGAGGGGATGGGGAAGAAGGGAGAAGAGCCATGTACCCCCCTGCCGCCCCACCCAGCCCGGCAGCCTCTCTTTCCAGACAGAGTTTTGAGCACACTGACTGGGCATCCAGTGAACAAGGTGGCCCAGGAGGAGATGGCAGGAACCAAGGAGCCTCACGAGAGCCTGTCTCGTTACCTTGTGTGCCTTCAGAAGCTGCTGGGGGAGGGGGCCCCTCAAGCAGGGGGGAGGGACAAAGCGGGGCCCAGAAGCAGACTTTCCCGGGAGCCCCACTTGGGGCACAGGGGTGAGGGGACAGAGATGGCAGTGGAGGGGGATGGGGGAGGTAAGTCGGAGGCGACCCCCACCTCCGGCTGCGGTTTCCGGGATGTGGATCTGGGTCCAGGACCCCCGGGAGGCTGCGGTCAAATGCCAGTCCCTAAAACTGCTCCCAGCTTGGCTGCGGGCGCGAGGGGCAGGCTTGTCTGAAACCAGCACCAGGGAGAGGGAGGGGAGGGAGGGGATTCTGGCAGCTACCTCCGCCCCCACCTCCCCACCCAAGGTCAAGGAGAGTCAGGGTACAGAGAACTGCTGGATGGTGCCCCCTGGTGGGCCTAGAAGATGCCCTCTTGGAAACACCTGGAACGGAGGTGGAGGGAAAGGGGGCGGAGGACCTCCGTCTTAGCAACTGGGAGAGACCTTCAGCCAGGCTGGCCACCCCTCCTTCAAGCTGCCCCCCATGGGGCTCCAGAGGCAGCCTTGGGCAGCTCTGAGCAGCCAGGCAGGGAGCCCATAGGTCCTGGAGTGGTACCCAGGCCACCCGGGGTGGGGGGTGGGGGGTTGGAGGGCAGGGAGAGTTTGGCGCCAGCCAGCTTAGCACTCCCTCAGGATGGGGCTCTTTCCTCTTCCTCCCTGAGACTGCAGCCCCAGAATCATCCCAGCTCAGTGCCACCTGCCCTGTCACCCCCTGGGTCCTCCCCCTTTGGGCTCAGCACGAATGGTAGAGGAGGGAAGGGGACAGAGAGGTCTCTAGACGCCCCAGCCCAGTTCCCATCCAAGGCCCAGGGGCCTGGAGCCTGAACAGAAAGTTTGTCCTGAAGGGTAGACAAGAGTTTCCAGGGCCAGTCCTGGGGGCTGAGGGGAGACACTGATCTGAGTGGTGGTCTGACAGCGTGGACAGGCCTGAGCAGCAGGCAAGCAGCCCAACTCCTCAGCCAGGCCCTTTCCCGCGGGCCCCCGGCCCATGGACCCACAGCTCCATCTGCACAGCACCCTGGCCCGAGACAGGGCCAGTATCTGCTGGCTGAGTCCCCTGGGCAGCAAGAGACAGCAGGACAGACCGGCTCCCTGGGGAGGCCATCCTGAGCACCCCAGCCCCTAGGACGCCGTCACACGGGCGTGTCGACATGTCAGACCTGATCACACCCCACAGCAGACGCAAGCAAGCTTCCTCTCGCTTTCTCTCTCTCTCACTCACCACACACACACACACACACACACACACACACACAAAAACACACGCGCACACGCATGCACACACCTGGCCCCAGACCACAGACTCCCAGGGCCAGAATACAGCTCCAAGGTGTCTCAAGAGGCCAACCTCATTCACGGCTCCAGAGCCCCCAGGACCCTGAAGGGAAAGAAAGACACAAGCAGAGCAGCTGACTGCCGCCTCAGTCTGGGCCCATCTAAGAGCCCCCTCTCGCCAGGCATCATGCCCTCCCCTCAGAGGCCTGCCACCCCTGCCAAGGCCTCCTGTCCCCCACATCCTACACACACACCGCCCAGCACACAATTAAAACCCAGTCATCATAAACACTCATTATATAACCAGCCCCAACCTACTGAGGTTTCCTTTTACCCCCTAGAGTCCCAGCTCCGACCCCCGCCTGGCTTCCCACAGCGAGGCTCTGGGCACCCTCGGGGTGCTGACCAAGGAGGGGGCCGGCTCCCACCCCGGCCTCGAGGAAAGTTAAACGCTTTCTGGGATTCCCCCATTCAATCCCCCTGCGGCTGCCCTGCCTCCGCTAACACTCCCAGCTCAGCCCCCTGGACACGGGCACGAGCTTTGGTCCCGCCGGCCGCAGAGCCAGCCACGGAGGGACAGCGGGATAGACGGACAGACAGTCTGTGCGCCACCCCCACCCCCGCAACCCTCGGCCGGCAGCCTGACTTGTTGAATAAATTTCTGCAGCGCTGGCTCAGCCGGCTTCAGCATTGGCACGGAGAGAACTTTCGTGGCCTTGGAGAAGAGACCGGTCAAAGTTTCCCGTCCTTCCTCCCAAGGCACCTACCCCTAAGGCTCGGGGTGGGGGGCAGACCTGGCAGGCACGCGCAGGTGGGGGACTGGTCCCCGGAAACAAATAAACGCCCCAATAAAGAACACGACGCGCCAAGAAATTGGCATCGGAGCGGAGCCCTCCCTTGCTTCCAGTTCCCTCCCCCCTCCACCCCCCACCCCCACCTACCTTGGCATGGACTTGGCCGGGCCGCGGGGGGGTGGGGGGTGGGGTCGTCCACGTTAGAGCTACGGGGGCGACGCGTCCCCCGAAGCCGGAAATCGAGAGGGACCCGCAGCCCCGCCAGGCGCCCCCCGCCAATTCAGGATCAGCTGAGCCCCTGGGGCGCCAGGGGCGGCGGGCGGTGGGCGGCGGGCACCGGGGCCCGGGCCATGGCGCGAGGAGGCGGCGGGCTGGCGGGAGTGTCGCGCGGCTCCGGCGGGCGGCGAGAAGCCGGCAGCGCGGACGAGCCGCGAACCGAGCCGGAGTTGGAGCGCGCGGCGGGCGGGCGGGAGCGCGGCGCTCCCGGGCCGGGGCCGGGGCCGGGGCCGGGGCCGGGGGCGGGGGCGCTGCGGGGACCGCGCGGCGGGCAAGTGCCGGGAGAGGAGCCTGCGCGGGCGGCGGCTCGGGGCGGGGGCGCGGGGTCGGGGCCGCGTTCCTCGCCCGGCTCGGCTGGGCTCGCGCCTCCGGCCCCGGGCTCCAGGCGCGGGGTCTGCGCGCGGCGGGGGCTGCGGAGGAGCCCAAGCGCCCGGTGGTGCGGGGACGTGCGGCGGCGAGACCGAGCCGCGCCGCGTGCGAGGCAAAGCCGTCCTTATACTGACACCAAATGTCTTCGGGGAAAGCTGCAGGCGCGGGACGCTGGAGGGGGAGGCGTGGAGGCGACAGACAGACCGACGGCGGCGGCTGGTGAGCCCCCTCTTTTGCCGAGAGGACAGGAAGCCGCCCTAGCCTTGAGGCCACCTCCTCAACATTCAGGGTCGTGCCTGGAGGAGGGTCCTGTCCCCTCCACAAGGGGGCTGCGTCATGCATTAAAAAGGGAGGGACCCCATTACTGACCCGCTGCCCAGTTGGCCACATTACTGTCCAGCTTCTAACCGAGACACTGTGTGAAGGGCGGGGAGAGGGTCCTTGCTACCCCGGTGAGGGGCTGCCCGTCTAAGACCACCAGCTTAGAACTCAACTCCAAAGGTTCACTCCACAGCCCAGGCAGCCTCCCTGCTCTCACCCACACCCAGCTTCTTCCCACTCTTCAAGGCTTGGCTGAAAAGCCACCTCCTCCAGGAAGGCTTCCAAGAGGGCTCTCAGGTGGAAAGGAAGCCTCACTCCACCTGCAAATGCCCCAGCCTCACCACTTCCCTCCAGGGAAGCCAGGGCCACAGGACCCAGAGGGGTCAGAACCTCTGCTCAGCTCTCCCACCCCCACTTCATCTCCTTGGAGGCTGGGGGAGCGGGGACACCCTGCTGGGCTGGGGCTGTAGTGAAGGGATACCGAGACCTCCCTTGGAACCACTTGGTCTGCTAAATGGACAGAGAGTTGGAAGAGGATGCCTTCCAGCTTGATCCCAGCTCAGCCTCTTCCTGTCGGAGGGCCTTGAGAAACCCTCTGCAGTCTCTGGGCCCCAGGTTTCTCTTCTGTGAAAGGAACACACAGATTCCCCGTAAAAGAATTTAAGTTCATGCTCTGCAGAATGAGAAGTCTAAAAAGGATTTAACACAGTGCCTGGCACATAGTAGGTGCTCAACAAACATTCATCGCTCCTACCTTTTCTTTCATCTGTCCAGGGAAACCAGACAAATCTTCATCACCAGACTGCAGCGCAAGGTCATGTAAGCACACACCAGCCTGGGCGGTGGTGTCTCACAGGCACGGACTGAGCAGGCCAGAAGGCGTCCGCGGGCGGGATGGATTTATTTCAGAACAGAGTGGGCTGCAGATCAGACGTCTCAGGGAAGACCTCATCCAGGGCCAAAGGCTTGCACGGGACCTCAAAGCCACGTGCAGGACTGAGATAAGAGGAGACGAGGTGGGTGGAGAACTGGCATCGAAGAGGGAAAAGGGACATGTGCAAAGATTTGGAGGTAGGCAGGAGGTGGCGCGAGCAGGGGCTCCATGCCCTGACCGGCTGAGTGCCCAGCGGGACAGCCCCGGGCTTAGGAGAGTGAAAGAGATCAGACAGCGAGGCAGGGAGATGCCAGCTACTGCGCGCTTTCTCTCCAGTCTCCTCCGGCAACGTTTTCATTAAGTTCACAGACTGGACCCTGAGAAGCCAGCAGATGGTGAGTCCTCAGGACTGGCGCTTCTCTGTCAGTCTCCCGAAGTGAGGGCCCAGCTCCTGCTTGCATACCTGGGGCGACGTAGATCTCATCACCTCCTGGGACAGCTTCTTTGTTCTCTGAGCAACTCTGATCATTCATGGTTCTTTTTCACATTGAAGGAGACATTTGCCCCGCTCCATGATCCCAGTCTCCTCCCTGTCCTGACAGGATTAACACCCTCTCCCCAGCCTCCTTCAAGCGTCCACACTGGCAGGAGGTCCTGCTTTGTGTCCAACCTGAATGCTTTCTGCTTCATCAAAACCTTCATGGTGCATTTCTTCCTATTCTGCCCACCCCATCGCTCAGCATCGGGATGGGTTCTGTGGACATGAAGGGTGCACATGGAGTAAAGGTCATGGAAGCAGTGTGGATGAGGGTGACCCTCAAACCTGCTGGGGGATGGGACTGGCAACTCCAGGTCTCCACAAGAAGCAGGGCTGTGCCAGCCCCTCCTGGAGGCCCTCACTGGCTGCAGGAGCTTCATTTATTCATTATTGCTATTTATACTGTGCCTGGTATTTGCAGAAGGCTGCAGCAGCCACACACACTCGTTAGGCCCTGCACTGCCCTGGGAGCAGCTAGGAGGTAAGTGAGCTGGGCCCTGGCCTGGAGTCCCCTTGTGCACCCACCTGACAGCTGGGCCAGGCTCACCATCCCCTTCCCCAGGACAAAGTCCAGGCCTTGTTGGGTCCTCATACTCCAGCAGCTGCTGAGGAGAGAAGCCCAGACTCCTCTCCATCCCAGAGGAGAACTTTCTAGCAATTGTCATGGTTGCAAGAGTAGGGAATATCTGTCAGTGGGGATAAGCAAGCTGGGACTAAAGGAAGCTGGGGTCAAATTCCTGCCCAAGGACATGAGACAGGTCCCTCTCAGGCCTAAGGATCATGAGAGCACACAGATTCCAGTTTCCTCCGAATCCACACTGATTTATTTCTCAAACACTTACAGAGCATTTATGCGCACCAGCCCCTGGTCTAAGCCCTTGACAAATATTAACGCGTTGTGTCCTTTCCGTAGTCTTATAAATCGTCACTACTGTGTTGCAGATGAGGAACCACGGGCAGAGAAAAGTTAAATAATTTGCTCAAGGTCACAGCTAATAATTTGAATTCAGGGGCCAGAGTCTGTACTCTTCACTAGGCTCCTGGATTCTAAGACTCAGAAACTCTTAAGAGTCAAGGTTTCAGTGTTCCAAACAAGCAGAGTAACCCCACCCACTAGAGTAGAGAAGGGTGGCCTGTGATACCCCCACATTGGCCAACCTGCGCCCTTCGAGGGCATCCCTCCAGGGCATGGAGAGGAACTGCTCTCAGTCCAGCTCCCTAGACGCCTAAGAACCAGGCCCTGGGAGCAGCCCACCATGGGAGCAGCTGGAAAATCAGTGGCAGAAAACAAACTTCAACATTCCAAGAGATTTTATTAAGCATCTATTGGATACCAGGCCTGTGCTAGGGCTGCAGAATGTGATGAGATGGAAAGGTCCAGAAATGCTGACTGTGGATGAAACAGGGAGGAGATTTAGAGTTAGTTTCAGAGGGAAGGAGAGCCAAATGCTGGGCCTCCCAGGAGCAGGTGCTTGATGAGTTCAGAGAGGCCAAGGTGGACCCAGAGCCCAGTCTGGAGGATCATGGCTGATTGGTCAGGGGAGAAGAACCAGAAGTTTCAGAGGGGAATGAGCAGAAAGTGATGGCAGAAGAGAGAAAATGAGGAGGTGTAGTCATAGCGAGGGGGAGCCCCCAGGGAGGAGCCCTCAGACAGGAGGACTTGGCTATGCCAGTCCCCTCTCCCCACAAGCCCCAGGGAAAGTTGCTAGATGCACACAGGCCTTGTGAGAGTGGGGTTTTCATTGTGGGGCTGGATTTCCCTTGGAGCTGATGTGCACGAGGCCAGCCCTGGGCAGGTCAGCCAGTCCAGTCCATCCCCCAACTTGACTAAGCTGATGGAAGCAAGGTCAGGGCCAGAGGGGCCCAGGATGATGCTGGCCACCCTCTAGAGTCTCTGCAGCCCCAGGAATTCCACCCAAGCTGGAAGGTGCCCAGCTGAGGCACGGCAGCTCCCTCCCCCAGACAGGTGTCCTTCTCCTCCGTTAGCCCACTTAACCTGGCAGCAGTCCTTGGTGAGAGGGGTCAGGAGCTCATTTTACAGATGGGAGAGCCTGGATCCAGAGAAATTAAGTAAATTGCCCAGGGTCACCCAGCTAACGAGCGGCAGAAACAGGATTTTGTGCTAGAGTGAGTGAGTGTGTGTGTGTGTGTGTATGTGTGTGTGTGTGTGAAAGAGAGAGACAGAGAGAGCATAGAGACCCATCCCCCACTTGCCTGCCCAGGAAGAAGGCTGGAGATGGGCAGAGGGGAGGAGACGGATCTCAGGACCCCCAGGTTCCTACCTGGTGGGAAGACCCAAAAGAAGCCTCTGGTGCCCTAGAAGCTTCCTGGGTGGGGCTTGAAGAATCTAGCTGGAGTGCAGATGACTTGATGCCCCAGCTGTCTGCAAAGGGCAGGGGTGGGGACCAGGGGACTAGGAGCACCAGCGCCTCTATTCCCGGGTGAACGTCAGAGAAGAGAACCGCAGGGAGGACTGCCCAGATCCCCAGACAGGACACCAGAAACCCCCCACATCCGGCTGGTGCTTGACCGTGAGCACACCACACTCTTGGTGCCTCTTGACATCCGGCATGTATAACTCAGCAGACAGTAGGTGCTCACTGTTTGCGCAGAGCATTCCTGAATGCCAGCACTCTGAGCAGTCATTTGCACGTCCACGTTACTGATGAAGAAATGAGGTCACGAGAAGATGTGGCACGCGGACAATCACTCCAGGGGGTAATTCAGTAACACGTAGGGACCGTCTACCATGGTTTAGGTGTTGGAGGTGTTGCAGCCCAGCAGGGGACGGCCTGACAACCCTGGTGAAGTGCAGTGGAGAAGGGGCCCCCACAAGGAATCCATCTTTTCCCGTGAGGAGGGTCAAAGCAGGCTTCCTGTTGCAGAGAGCCCTGTGAGGGTCTGGAGGGATGGTGAGTGGCGGGAGAAGTCATCCCGGCAGGGGTAAGAGCAGGAGAAAAGGCCTGGGGCTCTGAAAGAGTAGAGCTTGTCTTGGGAACAAACGGCCTTGAATGCCAGGCCTGGGGGTGGGGGGTGAGTCGCAAGTGGCAACATCAGGTTTGTGGTGAAGCCTGGACCTGGGTACCTTGTGAGAGCCCATTGCAGAGGGCAGAACTGGGGCCCAGAGGCCTACCAAGCCTGGGCTGTATTGCTGACCAGAGGGATGGAAGCAGACTCGAGGGATGTGCTAGAGGCAGAGGGACAGGACTTGGGGAAGCTGAAGAAGGAGGGCTCTGGTTTCTGGCCATTCCCCAGGCGGGTGGTGGTGACTGTTATCTCCCCAGCAGAGCCCCCAGAGCTGCTCCCAGCAAGACAGGCGCTGGGATGAGGGTGAGATGGCACAGGGCGGGAGAGCCGGCCCAGGAGAGAGAGGAGAGGAGGAGATAACTGACCTGGGGAGAGACGGGTGGAGGGAGAGACAGGAGACACGGGAGAGCCGGAGGGAGAGCGAAGGAGGAACCAGGGAAAGCAGCTTCTGCTGTCTTTTCTCTGCCTGTCCCTCTGTCTTTCTGTCTTTGTCCCTCTGTCTTTCTGTCTCTGTCCCTCTGTCTCTGTCTCCATCTCTCTGTCTCTGTCGCTCTCTCTGTCTGTCTCTCTGTCTCTGTTTGTCTCTGTCTCTCTGTCTCTGTCTCTGTCTCTCTGTCTCAGTTTCTGTCCCTCTGTCTGTCCCTCTGTCTCTCTCTGTCCCTCTGTCTGTCTTTCTGTCTCTGTCCCTCTCTCTGTCTCTCTGTCTCTGTCTGTCTCTGTCCCTCTGTCTCTGTCCCTCTGTCTCTCTTTCTCTGTCTGTCTCTCTGTCTCTGTCCCTCTATCTGTCTCTCTGTCCCTCTGTCTGTCTCTCTGTCCCTCTGTCTCTGTCTCTCTGTCTCTGTCCCTCTGTCTCTCTGTCTCTGTCTATCTCTCTGTCTCTGTCCCTCTGTCTGTCCCTCTGTCCCTCTGTCTCTCTGTCTCTCTGTCTCGGTCTGTCCGTCTTCGTTCTCCTGCTCCTCTTTTCCTGCTCCCTCCTCCTCAGCTGTCTCTCTGTCTTCTCCTTTCTCGGCTCTGCCCATCTTTCTTCTCCCCCAACCCCCGTCACGTCCCCCTCTCCCCCAGCATCTCCCCCTCTCCCTAACTCAGGAGGGCTGCTCTCTGTCTTCATCCTCTGTGTGTAACTCTCCCCCCACACGCACACTCTGGCTGCCTTTTTCCCTCTGCCCTGCCTGTTGTTTGGAGACAGAATAATAGCGCAGGCCACTCTTCCCTTTATCCTCCGCTGGACAAAGGCTGGCATCCCTGCAGTCAGGCCTCTGGAAAGCCACCTTCACTGCCACCCTCCAGGAGAGACAGCTGGGGGCTGTCCGGGTGGGAGCGGGGTCCTGAGCTGGAGAGGCTGTTCCAGATTGGCCTCAGGCCTCCTGGCCCTGCAACCTCGGGAGCCCTGCTGACTCAGGATGGGCCTTCCAGGGATCATCTCCTCAGCCACCCAGGATGGCTGAAATTTCTCCTTTCTTTTAAGGTTCCGATCTTTGTTAAAACTGGAACCCACCCCACATCCCTCCACCCCCACCCACTCCCACCCCCCACCCCAACCCTTGGCCCTGGGAAGAATTAAGGAGCCCACTGCCCCAGCTCTGGGGCCAGGTCTGTACCCATGCCTGCTCTGAGCTTTAGAGAGTAATCCCCTGCCCTCTGTTCGGCCTTGGTCTTGGATGTTGTGGGGGAGGAGATGAAAAACCACGATCAAATGTCTCCACCTAGAGAGTGGCTTTGCACCTTCAAGACCCGCTCAGCCTCCTCTTCCCATCATACCAGCTGAGTCAGAGGTCCCTCACTCCCTTACCCCCTCCCCATCATGATGGCCTAGCACTCTGTCCTGCCCTGCCAGACCAAGACCCCTGCAAAGAAGGGTAGAGCTTGGCATAGAGCAGGTGGCAGCACGAATGAATGGCTGAATGATTATCACACAGGAGAGCCTGACAGGGCTGCTTTGTCTGTTCTTCAGCTCCTCTCTGAGCCCCAGTTATGTGCCAGGCACATTTCTAGGCCCTGGGGGCACAGCAGTGAACAAAATGAAGTCTTTGTCCCCTCTTGGATCTTATATTGCAGTGAGCAAATCAGAAAATATTCCCTGTAGCTCAAATGGTAAAGAATCTGCCTCCAACGCAGGAGACCCAGGTTCGATCCCTGGGTCAGGAAGATCCTCTGGAGAACGGAATGCAGCCCACTCCAGTGTTCTTGCCTGGAGAATCCCATGGACAGAGGAGCCTGGCGGGCTACAGTGCATGGGGTCGCAAAGAGTCAGACACGACTGAGCAACTAACACACTACTACTACTAAAAAGGTGAAATATATGTGTGCTTAGTTGCCCAGTCGCATCTGACTCTGAGACCCCGTGGACTGCCATGCCCTACTCCAGGGGAATCTTCGAAACCCAGGAATCAAACCCAGGACTCTCACATTACAGGTGGATTCTCTACCATCTAGCCACCAGGGAAACCCAAGAATACTGGAATGGTAGCCCATCCCTTCTCCAGGGGATCTTCCCGACCAGGAATCGAACCAGAGTCTCCTGCATCGCAGGTGGATTCTTTACCAGCTGAGCTACCAGGGAAGCATAGTACACCAGATACGATCAGCCTACACGTCGTGTGTGCTGGAGTTAATCAGTAGTTTCTGACTCTGCAACCCCATGGACTACAGTCTGCCAGGCTCCTCCATCCACTGAATTTTCCAGGCAAAGAAAAATAAAGCAAGATGGACAGTGAGGACAGAGGGGTCATTTAAAGTGAGGTAGTAATCTAACTCAGATCCTAAAAGATCTCCCTAGAGACTTCCCTGGTGGTCCAGTGATTAAGAATCCACCTTGCGATGCAGGGTCGATCCCTGGTCAGGGAACTAAGATCCCACATACCGTGGAGAAACTGAGCCCACACACCACAACTAGAGAATCTACAACAAAGATCTCTCACGATGCAAAGATCCCAATCCCTGCAACTAAGACCCGAAGCAGCCAAATAAATTAATGTTTTTTAACAAGGGCCACCCTGGCTGCTGCATGGCGACAGGCCTGGGAGGGGGCACTGCTCACCGGGCTCAGTGCGCTCTAGGGCCAGAGGACTGATGCTTTCTCAGCAGGTTCCTTGATCCCTGATGCAAATGGCCTCTGACATTGGGGCCCACCTGCCCAGCTGAAGGCCCAGGCTCCTACTTCTCCCTCTGGGTGAGCAGAGCCTGGGGCTCAAGCTGCCCCACTTTATCTCTGCCCCTCCCATCCACCTCTCATCTTCCATTCTCTTCCACCATTCCCAGGACACACACATCTCCTTTCAAAGAATGCTTCTGGAGATCCTTCCATCAAAGGCAGAGACACAGACCATGGTGGGGGTGTTAGAGGGCTCACAGGGGGACGGAGGACGCAGATACACACCCTTGGCGGAGATCTGGGAGGCTTCCTGCAGACAGTGGCTTTCAAGATGCATCTTGAAGGTGAGAGTAGCCATCCACGGATTAAGATGGGGGATACTTCCAGTGGGAGGGCCCAGCCTCCAATTCTTTGAACATCAGATTATAAATACACAGTTGGGGAAGCAACATGAGCCAACCCATTGACGCAGAAAAGCTCGCACCTGATGGAGGGGCCTCAGGTGTTCTGGTGACCAGTGTGTCCTCACCAACTCCACACCCATGAATTCCCTTGCTCCCCACCTCCAGCCTTGTAAGATGAGCAGGGATCATGTTCCTCTGGCAGATGCAGAAGCAAGGACCAGAGAGGCCAATAGACTGACTCAAGGTCACACAGCAGAAAGTGACAGAGCAAAACAGCCCCAGCCTGGGTCCACTCTCTAGATAGTCTAGAGCCTGCGACCACCCTGCTCCCAGTCTTTAGGGGGTCTGGTGATCTCCATGCACACCAAGCCTCTGTGTAAGACTGGGGAGGGGTTCTCCACTGCTTTCCCTTCCAGGGCGTAGAGCTGTGCCCCTCAAAGGAGAAGAAACACACAGAGACACACAATCCCCTCACTCTTGTGTGTACACAGACCCACAAACACCACAGACAGCCCCACATATACACCCAGACAGAATTTTTATTGAATACATTCTCACAGCAAGACACAAATTCACACAGATACATTCACACTCCCTCTCAAGTACACACAGCCACTTGAGCGTTACTGTTATTAGGTTCACACAAACACAAGAGCAAAAATACCCTTTCTCAGATGCACTCGTGAAGGCAGAAAGACAGTGTTAAGTGTTAGAGAGACAGAGGGAAAGGGATGAGAAAGAGGAGGAAGGTGGAAAAATCGAGGGAGGAGAGAGAGTGAGGGAATGAGCAGATCAGGGAAAGGCGGACGGGGAGGGGGGCTGTTCAGAGCATCCAAGAGGAGAGAGGTTTAGGGAGAAAGGGGAGAGGAGAGGGGAAAGATGAGGGAAAAGATAAGGAGGCAGTAAGGGACGGAGAGTGAAGAAGGGAAAGAGAGGGAGAGGGAGCCTGTGATTGGAGCCTAACTTTAGCTGCAGAAGCACAGATGACTCACACTCGGGGGAGCGTTGGGTTGGCTCCAGGTTTCTGTTTATATACCTCGATGAGCTAAATATACAGGCTAAGGGGTTCTTCTGTTCTGGTCCAGCAGCTCCTCTGCGTTCTTCCTCCCGCCCTCGCCTCCCCTCCCCAGCACACACACACACACACACACACACACACACACACACACACACACTCAGAGTCCCTGCCTCTCCCTCTCCCCAAGCCCACAGAACCCTGCCTGTGGCCTCCTGCGGCCAACAGCGGGCATCCTGCCCTTGCCTACAGCTCTCCCCACCAGTGTATTGACTGTCAGGAATTGACCATGAGATTTGGGTCCAAGCTGAGAAATAACATGGTCCAAACTGCCCCCTTCTGATGCTAGGAGGCCAGGTGGGAGGGGTTGACACTTGCCCAAGGTCACACAGCATGCAAGTAACTGAGCCTCACCAGAGCCTCCTGTGACAGCCAGGCCAGGATCGCCCACATGAGACAGGGGTGTGGGCCTGAGGAGGTGAGCTGAGTGCCTGTGGACAGGCAACCTGGGGCCTGGAGAAGGGAGCATGGAACCTAGGAGGAGACAGAGCTCGAGTGAAGTCCTGCAGAAGGAGGAAGAAGTGGAACTGGGGGCAGGGGTGGTGACTGAGGGACTTGAAAAAGTAAAAGAGAATTCCACTGGGAAAAGCATCTCTGGACCCACAGGGAGATTCTCTGACATCATCACCCCCAACCCAGCCACCTGCACCCCAACTTCCTGAGCTGGCACTCGAGGCCATGCAACCAGTCTTTTTTTTTTTTTTCTTTAAAGCATCGTATGTATTTATTTTTGGCTGTGCTGGGTCTTCATTGCCGTTTGGGCTTTTCTCCGGTTGTGGAGAGTGGGAGCTCCTCTCTAGTTGTGGGGTGCGGGCTTCTCACTGTGGTGGCCTCTCTTGTTGTGGAACACGAGCTCTAGGGTGCAGGGGCTTCCGTAGCTGCAGCACACAGGCTCAGTAGCTGCTGTTCCCAGACTCTAGAGCACAGGCTCAGTAGCTGTGGCGCACGAGGTTAGTTGCCCCGGAGCATGTGGGATCATCCCAGGTCAGGGACTGAACCAGTGTCTTCTGCATTGGCAGGTGGATTCTTCATCATTGAGCCACCAGAAAAGCCCTCAACTCGCTCAGTCTTCGCAGAATCACTTCCTATAGATCGGAGGCTGCGTCACTGTCCGTGGTGCTGAACCTCTCAATGGCCTCTCCCCAGCCTGGACAGTGTCCATTCCCACCCACACCTCTCCTAGCAGTTCAGCAGGGTTGGGGGAGGAGAGTGGAAGGAAGGAAGCGGGAGACAGAGACAGAGGACAGGGATTGTAAGAGAGGTGACTCCAGCCAAATATTTTCAAGGAGAGCAATTTCTCCTTTGACATCGTTTTCAAAGAACCACAGTGACCAAGCACACCATAGCGAGGATGGCTGACAAGTCGAGAAACCAGAGCAGAGAGAGATGTCTGCTGATCTGGGCGAGTGTTGACACGCACAGACGAATCCAGGCTGGAGGGTGGAAACTGGGCGGGCTGAGAGTATCGTCCTCAGCAGACTTGAACCAAAATGCTTTTAGTGTTCCTGTGTTTCTTACCCATCTTGATGAAAAGGTTGTGAGTTTTCACACTGCCATGGAACAAACAGAGCCTTGACTTCCGTTTCCCAGGGTACCTGGCTGTTTCATGTACTCCTGACAGCTCCATCACATTTCTGACAGTTTCGAAAATTTTTGTTTTCCTCTGGGAATGTAGCAGAGTGCTTGCCCTCCCTTTCTCCATCACACGCCAGGCTCTGGAGCCTTGTTCCCCGGCACACACCTGCCCCCCAGTGCTCCAGTTACACGCGCCTCCTCCCTCTGCTGTCTCCTGCCTCTGAGGTCTTTACACATGCTGTGACCCTCCCCCACAACCTGGGGAGCCTTCCCTAACCCCTTTCTCCTTCTAGGCCCAGCTTCTCTGTCTCCTCCTCTGGACATGGCAGGGCAGAAAATACCACACTCAGTATCCCCGGTAGCCAGCAGAGAACCTGTCATATCCATTTCCTCCGTTTCCCTTCCTTTTAGATGAGTGAGCTGAGCCAAAGAAATGCTTAACTAAATACCCTAAGATTGAGGAGGAGGGGTGCAAATTGACTCCTCTAGAAGGAGAGTGTTGCAGGCGTTCAAAGTTCTTAGATGGAAATTTACTGCCTACAGTAACCTGAAAAGCAGTTTAACAGAATCCTCCCTGCCTGCTTTGTGTCATTTGCAGATGAGAAAACTGCTGCTGAGAGAGGAAGGGCCTTGGTGCAGGGCTGGCCAGGAGACAGTGGGCAGCCCAAAGCTGCCCGAGACTGTGGGGAGGTCCTTCTGAGTGGGAGCAGGTGGAAAGGGAGCTGGCTCTGTCTCCCAGGTCTCTGGGCCCCAGCCTGCCACACACACACTCCCCAGGAGAGAATCTAACAGCCTCTGCAGGAAAAATGGCCCTGCCCCCTATCCACCATCACCCCACCTGCCAGAGAATCCCAGCCTTCGAATAATGAAGGATTCCTAATTTAATTACATCTTTAATTCATTCAGGTCTCTGAGGAGCTTTGAGTTAGAGTCTGAGAGGATGCTCAATAGTTCCCGGTGGAGGGGTGGGGGATTTCCTTCCCTGTTTCAGGGAGGGGAGAAAGAGAGGCCATGGTCCCCTGTTCCTCTGGGACTGTGTGTGCCCCCCACTTTCCTTGCAGGGAATCCCTCCATCAGACTTGGACTTTAGGATAAGCAGGGTGCTAGCAGAGGGTAGGGAGGCAGCTGGTGGAGGAAGCAAGGAGTACTGGGGAAAACCTCAAATTTTAAAAGACACAATGGACTTCCCTGGTGGTCCAGTTGTTAAGAATCTGCCTGCGAGGCAAGGGTCACAGGTTCAATCCCTGGTCCAGGAAGATTCGACATGCCACAGGGCAACTAAGCTCACACACCAAAACTAGAGAGTAGCCCCTCTCTCGCCACAACTAAAGAAAACCCTCGAGTAGCAAAGACCCGGTGCAGCCAGAAAGAAAGAAAGAGTAAGCTCAGGGCTTCCCTAGTGGCTCAGTGGGAAGGAATCCACCTGCCAGTGCAGGAGACATGGGTTGGATTCCTGATCCAGGAAGATCCCACATGTCACAGCGCAACTAAAACCATGTGCCACAACTATTGAGCTTGAACTCCAGAGCCTGGGAGCCTTAAAGCCTGTGCTCCAAAACAAGAGGAGCCACCGCAGTGAGAAGCCACCCCAGCTTGCCACAACTAGAGAAAAGCCTGTGCAGCGGTGAAGACCCAGCCAGCCAAAAATAAACACATAAAAAATTTTAAAACCTGCTTTTAAGAAAACGAATAAATAAGCTCACTACTTTAAAGAAATAAAAGCCACAGAGCTCACACACATAGCAGGAAGTTGGTTGTGGACTGCCTGCTTTGTGCTGGGGCATCTTAATCACTGTGATCATTTCTTGAGGGTCTTCTCTTGTCAGGCACTGCATCCGATTTAACCTTTACCTCCCAATACTACCATCTGTGTTTTGCAAAAGAGGAAACCGAGGCTCCGAGGAAAGGAGATGACTCGCCCAAGACCATCAGGTAGGTAAGAAACATAACCAGGCCTCAGAGGTGTTCTTTCTGGCTAGAAGCCCCAGCTCACATGTCCTACCTCCACAGGGATCTCCAACACCCACTCACACATTTCTGACAAGGAATCCCAGGGGATATCTAATCCAAGGATGTTGACACTCCAGGAATGATCCTCTTGGAAATGTTTGGGAAATCTTGTGCCTATGTGCAAATTTCATCAACTTATAATAATAGCAAACATTTATACAGTCTCTATTGTGAGTTAGGCGCTGTTCTAAGCACTTTCACGTATTACCTCATTTAACCTTCACACCAGCCCTGTGAGGTAGGTGCTGGGATTATCACCCCCATTTTACAGATGAGGAGACTGAGGCACTGAGAGACAAATAACCTGGCTAAAGTTCACATACCTGGAAAGTAGGGGGTTCTTACAAAATAAGGCTTATAATCCTGACTCTAAAGGTCAGGAAACAGGCTCAGAAGGAGGCATCTCCCAGAGACTCACAGAAACGACTTAAGCTCACGCCCAGGTCTGACCTCCCAGTCTCAGGCTCTCTACTGCACCGAGTAGGTAGGAACCTCCATTTCCTCATTCATCAAACAGATTAGGTGTGAGGCCCAGAGGTTAACTGGGAAAGCACTCTACAAATGGATAGGCACCAACAAACTTAACAGCTAGGCTCCTAAGGCACTTAGAATGTGTTCATTTGATCCTTATGACAACCTACAGGGCTGACATTATTGTTAAGCAGTTTATGATGGAGCCACCAAAGCACAGAGAGTCTAAGTAATTTGCCTACGGTCCCACAGCCAATAGATGGTGGAGCTAAGATTTGAACCCAGGCATCTGACTCCGGAGTCATGCTCTTAACCATCATGTTCTGCTCCCTCCACCTGGGAGCATGAGGGAAAGGGAAGGGAAGGGAGCCAGCGACCAGGCCTGGGAGGACACAGGGGGAGGTCATCTGGCAGAGAGGAGAGGAAGGCAGAGGCAGAAGAAGGGACGATCCTGGGACCAGACTCGGGTGGAGACACAGCCTAGCGCCCCACCCCCCAGGACCAAGGGGGTCTTGTGAGCCTGTCAGTGTAGAAGCCTAAGCCATGGGTCCCCGGGGCACAAAAGGTCTGTATGGGGGGAGAGAGTGTGTTGCCAACCTGGGGCCTGCAGATGAGGCAACAGCCGCCCTAAAGGCCACAGCTGGACAGGCAAAAGCTGCCCACTCCCCAGGCAGGCCCCCAGCAACTCCCACCCCAAGCAAGCATCTACAGGCACAAGCCTCGAGACAGATGAAAAGTCATCTCTAGGGCGGCCTGGTGACCCTGGGGCATGGTCCTGGGGGTGGAGAGAAGGCAGAGTCTGAGGTGATTTAGAAACTTGAATGGATAGGACGGGTGACTCCTCTCAGGTAGGGTAAAGGACAAGGGGAGACTGGCACCCCAGTTTCTGGCTGGAGTGAGAGAGAGGAGAGAAGCAGGTTTGGGGGGAGGAAAGCAAGCTCCCTTAGGGACAGGTTGAGGCTGAGAGGCCCGTGCAACACACAAGAGCAGAGGACATGCCGGGAGCCCATGGAGACATGAGTCTGGGCCCTAAAGAGAGGTCGGAGTTCACACAGAAGCCACACAGCCTGAGACAGCTTGGCCAAGGACCAGTGGACTCACCAGCCTCCTTTGATCCGTTTCTCAGGAGAGGAGTTAGGGGGAACTACCAGGACAAAGAATTGATGCTTTTGAACTGTGGTACTGGAGAAGACTCTTGAAAGTCCCTTGGCAAGGAGACCAAATCAGTCAATCCTAAAGGAAATCAACTCTGACTATCATTGGAAGGACTGATCTGAAGCCAAAGCTCCAATACTTTGGCCAACTGATGTGAAGAGTCAACTCATTGGAAAAGACCCTGATGCTGGGAAAGACTGAGGGCAGGAGGAGAAGGGGACGACAGAGGATGAGGTGGTTGGATGGTATCCCTGACTCAATGGACATGAGTTTGAGCAAATCCTAAGAGATGGTGCAGGACAGGGAGGCCTGATGTGCTGCAGTCCACGGGGTCGCAAAGAGTCGGACACAACTGAGCGACTGAACAACTGGGGACATGTCCTGCCAGTGTCCACCAAGTCAGAACCGACCACAAGGGCCGACCACCCAGGATGGCCTCCCAGACTGAAGCTGCAAGTGACGCTGTCCTCTGGCTGGGCTTTGCCTCCCTTCCCAGCAATTCCAGACTCAGGGCCTCCAGCACAGACGCTGCAGACAATGCAGGCGCCAGGGGGCTGACTCGGGTCTGAAGGTCATCCTGCCAGGAAACAGGCTGCCTGCTGAGGAGTGAGCTCCCCGTGACAGGTTACAGCCACGCAGCGAACGGATGCCCCCTCCTCCCGACCAAGCCTTCCCACAGCCCATTCCCCGTAACCCCGTCTCCCTGTCCTTGAGTCTGTGGATACCATCTGCACCCTGCCTGCCCCTCTACCGTCTGGCATCCACACTCACTCTGCTCCACTCCCTCACTTCTGCCCCAGAGCTCCCTCATAAGGAAGACTCAGACAGTCCCTGGCACACAGTAGGTGCTCAGTACATATTTTTACCTAACAAATGGTTTGACACTCATGCATTCATTCAACAAATATCTGCCAGGCACTATTCGAGGATCTGTGGCTGCTGGCAAGAAGAAGATATAAAGAGTTTCCCAAACAAGCAAAACCTCACAAGAAATGTTAGAGGGATTCCTCTAAAAGGAAAAAGAGGAAAAGGCCATAAGTAAGAATACAAAAATTATGAAAGAAAAAAAAATCTCACGATAAAGGCAAATAAATAGTAAAAGCCACTTATACAGCTAATATGAAGGTCAAAAGATAAAAGCAGAAAATCGACAATGAGTTAGTGAGTGTGAGTGAGTGTGAAGTCACTCAGTGTTGTCCAACTCTTTGTGTGTGATCCCATGGACTGTAGTCCACCAGGCTCCTCTGTCCATGGAATTTTTCAGACAAGAGTACTGGAATGGGTTACCATTTCCTTCTCCAGGGGATCTTCCTGACCCAGGGATCAAACCTGGGTCTCCCCGCATTGCAGACAGTTCGCCATCTGAGCCACTATGGAAGCGCCACAATGAGTTAAAGGATACACAAAATTAAAAGATGTAGAATATTACATCAAAAACACACCTCACTCTGCAGTAGGGGGTAGTAAAAATGTAGCCCTTTTAGAATGCACTCAAACTTAAGCAACCATCAACTTAGACCTCTATGTACATAGGTTGTTATATAAAACCTCATGGTAAACACAAACCAAAAATCCATGACACAAAGATAAACAGAAAGGAAGATGAACATAACACTCTAAAGAAAGTCATCGGATCATAAGGAAAGAGAGCAAGAAGGGAGGAGCAGAGGACAAGAAAAACAACCACAGACAACCAACAAAATGGCAATAAGTGCATTCCTGCTACATTTAATAATTAATTTAAATGTAAATGGACTGAAGGTTTCAATCAAAAGACTCAGAAGGAAAAAGGCTGTATAGAAGCCCTGTGGGCCTCACATCACATCTGAGAAGATGGACAACAAATAAGAAGAAGAAGTGGAATAAAACATCTGGTGGTCAGACAGCGGTTAGTGCTGTGGAGTGAACACGGGCAGGGGCAGGGGCAGGGGCGGCAGGAAGTGTGTGATGGTCATTTGAAGATCGCAGGGTGGGTCACCTGTGGATCCATTACTGCCCCACCCCACCTCAAGGCTTTACACTCTCCTGAATCCTCACAACTATAGAAGGGGTGTTGTTTTTTTTTTTTTCACTTTGCAGATGAGGAAACTGGCTGGTTCTTGTGCTGCGGTGGGAGGGGTGAGGGGTGCTTAGAAAAACCCCAAGGTGAAAAACCCTTCCAGGCACGGGCGGTCCCACTGGGTTCCCCACCTCCACCCCCAAGGACCTCATGCTTGGTTAAAGGCTCTGCTCTAAGCTCACCGTCTCAATTATTTTTTGAACAAGGGGCGCCATACTTATTTTGCACAGGGATCCACAGATAGCTAGTCCAGGTCAGGAAGCAACAGTTAGAACTGGACATGGAACAACAGACTGGTTCCAAATAGGAAAAGGAGTACATCAAGGCTGTATATTGTCACCCTGCTTATTTAACTTATATGCAGAGTACATCATCAGAAATGTTGGACTGGAAGAAACACAAACTGGAATCAAGATTGCCGGGAGAAATAACAAGAACCTCAGATAAACAGATGACACCACACCACCCTTATGGCAGAAAGTGAAGAGGAGCTAAAAAGTCTCTTGATGAAAGTGAAAGAGGTAAGCGAAAAAGTTGGCTTAAAGCTCAACATTCAGAAAATGAAGATCATGGCATCCGGTCCCATCACTTCATGGGAAATAGATGGGGAAACAGTGGAAACAGTGTCAGACTTTATTTTTGGGGGCTCCAAAATCACTGCAGATGGTGACTGCAGCCATGAAATTAAAAGATGCTTACTCCTTGGAAGAAAAGTTATGACCAACCTGGAAAGTATATTCAAAAGCAGAGACATCACTTTGCCGACTAGGGTCCGTCTAGTCAAGGCTATGGTTTTTCCTGTGGTCATGTATGGATGTGAGAGTTGGACTGTGAAGAAAGCTGAGTGCCGAAGAATTGATGCTTTTGAACTGTGGTGTTGGAGAAGACTCTTGAGAGTCCCTTGGACTGCAAGGAGACCCAACCAGTCCATTCTGAAGGAGATCAGCCCTGGGATTTCTTTGGAAGGAATGATGCTAAAGCTGAAGCTCTAGCACTTTGGCCACCTCATGTGAAGAGTTGACTCATTGGAAAAGACCCTGATGCTGGGAGGGATTGGGGGCAGGAGGAGAAGGGGACGACAGAGGATGAGATGGCTGGATGGCATCACAGACTTGATGGACGTGAGTCTGAGTGAACTCCGGGGAGATGGTGATGGACAGGGAGGCCTGGCGTGCTGCGATTCATGGGGTCGCAAAGAGCTGGACACGACTGAGCGACTGAACTGAACTGCCCTCAGGGAATAAGACTCTGACAGATGCTCCCTTCCCCCCTTCCTCCAGCCTGCCAGCCAAAGGGCACTGTCATCGTCTTCCCCACCAGGCTCCTTGACAGTGGTGGGGTCAGAGCAGTTCTTCTCTGTGTCTGCAAAGCCCAGCACAGGGCTAGCAAAAGCAGACCGGTGGCGGGTGTTCACTGAGTTGGACAACTGGGGTTGGGATGGAATAAACTGACCCTTCCTGGGGGTCCTTTGTGGAGTCACTGTTGCTCCGTTGCTAAGTCATGTCCAACTCTTTTCGACCCCATGGACTGAAGCACAATAAGTTTCCCTGTCCTTCACCATCTCCCAGAGTTTGCCCAAACTAATGTCTATCAAGTTGGTGATGCCATCCAACCATCTCATCCTCTGTCTTCCCCTTCTCCCCGCTTTCAGTCTTTCCCAACATCAGGGTCTTTTCCAATGAGTCAGCTCTTCGCATCAGGTGGCCAAAGTATTGGAGCTTCAGCTTCAGCATCAGTCCTTCCCAGGAATATTCAGGGTCGATGGTTTGATCTCCATGCAGTCCAAGGGACACTCAAGAGTCTTCTCCAGCACTGCAATTCGAAAGCATCCATTCTTTGGTGCTCAGCCTCTTTGGAGGAATTTTTGGCCCAAATTTCTAACTCTGTGTTCTCCTGGGAGATCCTGGGATTCCCCTCTGACTACATCCTGACTCCCGGTCCCAGAATCCTGACTGAGAGGCACCCTCTCAAGATACACCCAGTTCGGGGCTCTGGGGTCCAGAGAAGCCCCCATCACTGGCCCTGCCCCCATCACCTGTACCCTCAGCTCCACTTGTGTGCGGTGAAGAGCTTCAGACATTCCATACCTTCTCTTTTCATGGGTTGGCTGGAGCCTCTCCTGGGCTGCCAGCAAGGACATGCAGGAGTGGGATTACCCTGCCCCAGCCTCTGACCCTGGTTCGTCACTAAGCTCCCCTGTCAGCCATCTCAGGACCCTGGGGTTTCCTCCTCTGAGCTTGAGAAAGCCCCAGAGACCTGGTCGAGGTCTCAGCACACCACAGGCCTCAAGCCCTAGCTCCAGGCTTCTCAGTCCTCTGCGTGCTTGAAGCCTGAGCCTTTAGGGACGGAAGTTTCACCACTGAGCAGACACAGGACCCTGAAGCAATGCCAAAGCCTGCTCCTTCTCATTCTGCCTCTGTGCATAGATGATATAGGTCATCCTGGAGCCCCGGCCTGACCTCTTGGGGGCTCCTGGGGACTCTCAGGAGGGGAACTGGGAGGTGTATTAGTCAGGATGTGGTAGGCTATGCTATGGTAACAAACTGATCCTGAATCTCAGATTACAAAAACTGTAGCTCATGGGCTGCCGTCTATGGGGTCGCACAGAGTCGGACACGACTGAAGCGACTTGGCAGCAGCAGCAATAGCTTATTTCTTATAAGTGTCACAGTCTACTGGACTATCCTCTGCCACCCATAGTATATTGCACCAAGGTCATGGCAGCAAGGAACATGAGCTGGAAGGGCTTCCCTGGGGGTCCAGTGGTTAAGACTCCAAGCCTCCAATGCAGGGGGCACAGGTTCGACCCCTGATTAAGGAATTGAGATCCCACATGCCATGCAGTGCAGCCAAGAAAACGAAAAAGAAAAATGAGCTGGAGATCGCAAGGGGTGCTTTCAAGAGCCAGGCCAGGCCCAGAGTGATGTCATTTCCTCCACCACTACACCATCAGCCAGAACTCATTTTCTGACCCCATCCAGCCGCTGTAAACTCCAGCACTGAGCCGTCAGGATCCGTAAGGGGGTCGATGCACACTTCCTGGCCTCTCCTGAGAACTGACCTCCACCTTGTTCAATATCTGGCCCCTCCGAGACCAGACCCTCAAGCCCCACCCTTGTTCTTGGAGGGACGTGATTTTAACCGCTTAGCATTAAGAGCACAAAATCAATCATCAGACACATTTTACAGCCACTGTTCCCTGACCCCCACTCCGTGCCTTCCCCTTCCAGCACTTTAAATAAGGCCACAGTCACCCACAGGTTTAGAGGCTGAAAAGTCTGCACAGAACAGCCCATGCTCATTCTTTCTCTCTCTGTCGTTATGATTTATTTATCAAAATCATGTATACTCTCAGCTATTTCTAAAGAGGGTTTCTCAGGAAGCAAAATAAAAGATTAGAAATCATTTAGGGAATAAGAGTGAACTAAATAGATTAGAAAGCTGAAATGGACACTTAGTACAGCTGAATAATATGGTAACATAATAATGTAATCAGTTACATTTATTACTGTATTACAGTAATAATGCCATCCAATCTGAGCTTCCTAGTAACAGAGGCAAAAAGGGATACAGCTTCTTTCATGTAATCATCCCTCCCGCCTTCTTTCACCAGCTCTCTTTTCCCTTCCCAAAGTTCCTTCTCTTTATCCTCCCTGTTTTCAGATTCTCTGGGGGTAGAAAGATCCCTCCACCCTTTTTCAGGCATCCACATCTCCCTCACAAGGGAGGAACAGCATATAGTCAAAGGGCTACGGTACTAGTCTAAGAGTGGCTCCAGCTGAAGACCTGAGCACACACAGGACTTGAAGGCCACTCACGCATTTTGGCTCTTGGTTCAAAGATGCAGCAGAAGCTAGAATTCCAGGGCAAGAGACACCTTGGTTGTCATCCAGTCATCCAGTACCCTGGAACTGCATCCAGAGAGCAGACCCTGCTCTCTGATGTCCTGTACATTTAATCACTGAATCCCCAGGGCGATCCTGCAAGAGAGGCCTATAGTATTATCTCCAGTTCACAGATGGAGAAACTGAGGCCAAGGAGGGAAATGACTTCATCAAGGTGACCCAGCTCCCTTCCCCTAAAGACCCAGCCTTGGGGCAGGAGACCCTCAAGTGGTGCATGAGAGAGAAGAGTGGTTCCAAGCAAACTGAAAGTTCAGGAGATGGAGACTGGCTCCCGTCTCCCCCACCCCCTCAGATTCCAGTTTCCATGACAACAGGTCCTCCTTTCTGGGTGTTTGTGGAAATTTGCATTTTAATGGAGATGTAATTAGAATTAAAAAGCTGAGGATGGAAGGGATGAGACCCTTCTTGGCCACTTGGAACCTGAACCATCCTTCTACTCCCCACTCTTCACCCCCCAGCCTCCGCCCCCCAGCCCTATCCTGACACTTTGCAGCCAGGCTCCTGGTGTCTGTCCCCACTGCCCAGAAGGGCAGCCTGAAGCCTGGAGCAGAGAAGGGACTTATTCAAAATCTCACAGTGAGGACAGGTCCCCAGAGTCTGCACTGCCTAAGGAACCCCCATCTGACAAGAGGGAGGGGTGCTGGCCTGATGAGGGCCCCTCGGGTCCTCCCCTGACTCTTCCAAGCTCACTTTTCCTCTCGCTGTAATCTCACAGCATCTCAGTGACCCTGGGGACCTGGCAGGCCTGTGGGTCCGGGGCTGAGGGCGATGGTGGGGACCCTCCCATCTCACCCCAAAGGGAACTGAGGCCCAAGGGATGTGCTGAGGACACACAGCAACTTAGTGTCTTTGGCCAGGGCTGAGTCCATAAAAAGATCCCATCATTGGGACTTGCTTGGCAATCCAGTGGTTAAGACTTCACCTTCCAGTGCAGGGGATTAGGTGTGATCTCTGATCGGGGAGCACCCTCCTACTTGCCTCCTGGCCAAAACCCAAAACATAAAACAAAAGCAGTATTGTAATAAATTCAATAGAGACTTTAAAAATGGTCCCCATCAAAAAAAAAAAAAAAACAGTTCTCACCTTTGACCCCCACCCAGAGTCACTATCTGACCCCAGAGCTCCATGGAGAATTTCTAGCAGGGTGGCAGTGGCTACATTTGAACACAAGCCTGCTGCCTCTAGGCTCTTGAACAGCACTCTCCTCGTGTGATCACAAGAGCATGGAGGTCCAGCAGCTACACAAACACACAGATCACACTCACGAACGTGGGCAGAGGTCCCAGGGCACACTGCTGGTCCTTTATTTTCAAACACATAGTGCTTAAACTCTGTACCCGATGTGCTATTCCAAGGATTAACACTTTGCGCTCAATTTGCACTCAATCCTCACAGCCACTCCAGAAGGCAGGGACCATTATTATAATGAACACACAGATGAGGAAACCAAGGCACGGAGAAGTTATGTGACTTGCCCAAGGTCACACAGTTAGTGAATGAAAAAGCCAGAATCCAAACGTACACCCTGGCTCCAGAACCCATGCTCGCCCCAGACCTCAGGACCCTGGAGCCAGGAGCTCTGGGCACCTCCCCGCAACCCTGAGCCTTGGGAGGAGGGCCAGACAATATTTCTCAAAGCCCAACTGACAGAGGAGGAAACAGGCCTGCACAAGGAAGGCAGCCTGCTTTGGGGGCACACGGCTGTGTGAGCCCAGAGCCTCGGCACCAGCCCCAGCCCTGCCCACCTCCCAACCCCTCCCTCGGCCCACAGGGCCCTCCTCTACCCTATGGGGGCTGTGGAGGAGTGACTGCCTGGTGACAGCCTGGTCAGGAGGAGATGAGACAGGAGACACGAGCATCACCTTTCAGAAAAGAAAGCTCCAGAGACCCTGAGAGGGAGGCGATGAGACCTGAGGCCGCAAAGAGCCCATTCCCCGTCCATTTAGAACCAGACAGCCCAGAAATGGATTTTCTCTTGAGCACTCTTGTGAACACACTTCAAAGCCACTGATGGCAGGAGCAGGAGGTGAGAGGGAGGGAGGCAGAGAGGCCAGGCGGCAGAGGGATCACCAGTCGGAAAAGGCAATTGGAAATTCCACTTGGGTTTTCAGTTTGAAGATGGAGAGAGGCTGGGAGCTTGGGGTGGGGGTGAGGGGACAGTGCAGTGACTGAGGATGAGACAGAGGACCTGGAGATGGAGAGATGAAGATTGGAGATGTGGAGAAAAGGAGAGGACAGAGACATGGAGAGGCAGAGGCAGAGACAAAGGCGAGGAGATAAAGAGACGCACAAAGAGGGGGAGGCAAAAGCAAGTCACCAGATCCCAGGTGCCCCCCAACACCCAGTTCAAGGCCACACAGGGACCTGCCTGGTGGCCCAGTGGCCAACCCCTCCTCCCAGTGCAGGGGCCCGGGTTTCACCGCTGGACAGGGAACTGGATCTCCCACCTGGTTCCTGGACAGTGGAAACTATATCTGCTGCAACTGAAGATCCCACAGGCCACATCTAAGACTCAGCACAGCCAAATAATTTTTAAAAAAAGAAAGAGATTTCAAAATGGACTCATACACACACGCACACATGCTCTTGATCAGGACTCAAGAGTTGTGGGTCCTTGTCCTCCCTCTGCTCTTGAAATACCCTGTGACTCTGCGGAAGACCCTACCTCCCTCTGAGCCTTGAGGTTCCCCACCCCCAGGCCTGGTGAGGTTGACTCCAGAAAGGCCAGGAAGGAGACTAGGATGGGGCACGTGGGCAACAGGGGCTAGGGAGGCAGCCACGTCACCTGGGTGCTTCTTCCATGCAGCTAAGGGCCTGGGCCAAGCAGGCAAAGAGGGACACCCAGAGAAGGGTCGGGGCAGGCTGGTAAAGAATCTGCCTGCAATGCAGGAGACCCCAGTTTGATTCCTGGGTTGGGAAGATTCGCTGCAGAAGAGACAGGCTATCCACTGCAGCATTCTCGGGCTTCCCTGGTGGCTCAGCTGGTAAAGAATCTGCCTGCAATACAAGAGACCTGGGTTCAGTCCCTGGGTAGGGAAGATTCCCCTGGAGAAGGGAAAGGCTATCCACTCCAGTATTCTGGCCTGAGAAGTCCATGGACTATACAGTCCATTGGGGTCGCAAAGAGTCGGACACAGCTAAGCAACTTTCACTTCACTTCAGGCAGGAGCCCAGCGCTTCCACCAACAGATGAAGAAACAGGCTGAGAACAGGAAAGCAGCGGGAAGTCAGGCAGCCAGGACGGAAACCCACCTGTGAGACCTCAGGACCCCCCACTCCCCAGGGGCAGGGAGTGAGCAGGAGGGAGCTGCCCTCTTGGAGCTGGACCAGGACAGGCGAGGCACTTCTAAGGTGCCCAATTGCAGGCACCTTGCTCTTGATCAGAGTGGGGCAGACCTAGCTGTAAAATTCACCAGGAACCCTCGTGAGGTACTTTCCTCCCCAGTTTCTAGTCGGGTAATACAAGCTTTATCAGTATTAACTTACTGGCTCCTCCTACCCACTTTATCAGGGAGCTAAGGGAGCCTAGTGGGCTGCCACCTATGGGGTCGCACAGAGTCGGACACGACTGAAGCAACTTAGCAGCAGCAGCAGCAGCAAGCCCCATTTAACAGAGGAGGAAACTGAGGCACTGTCTGTTAAGGGACTGGGTGAATGCCCCATTGTCATTTGCACACCTTTCCATAAGAAAGCCTTATCTCCCCACTGGACAGTCCAACCTGGTGGCTCTGCCTCGACTTCCCCCACCCAGTCTTAGAAGGCCACGGGACAGCAGGAAGCCAGGGCCATGCAGGGCTGACCACAAAGAGCCAGCTGACTCCAAGGGATGTCCCCACCCCACGCTCTGGCACGCTAGCCTGGACAGTGGCAAACCAGCTTGCAGGGCCGCGCGATGGGAGAAAGTGGTCCTGCGGCGCCACCTACTGGTCACTTGTCCCCTCCGGAGGTCGGCGGAGATGCTGCAGGAGTCCACTGGTTGTTTGGGACATAGGCATACAAAAAAATCCCTCCACAACGACGACCGTGTGCTCACCATCCCACGTCTGGAGGAGAAAGGGGGTACGGTCGGGCTTTGTCCTTTGCCCTCCTGAAAGGCAGACTCACTCATCCCACGCTGAGTGGACCTGGACATCTCTGCCTTCCTCTCTCTGATTTACACCTTTATGGAACACTTACAATATGCCAGACTCTGTTCCAGGCGCTTAATGTAATAGTGAATATAGAAAGATGCCTTTCTTCATAGAGTTTATACTGAGGAATGGGTGGGGAAACATTCAATAAACACTACGTGAATGTATCAGTTAAGTTCAGTCACTCAGTGGTGTCTGACTCTTTGCAACCCCATGGATTGCAGCACATCAGGCTTCCCTGTTCATCACCAACTCCCGGAGCTTACTCAAACTTATGTCCTACGAGTCAGTGATGCCATCCAACCATCTCATCCTCTGTCGTCCCCTTCTCCTCCTGCCTTCAATCTTACCCAGCATCAGGATCTTTTCCAATGAGTCAGTTCTTCGCATCAGGTAGCCAAAGTATTGGAGTTTCAGCTTCAGCATCAGTCCTTCCAATGAATATATAATAACAGAAATAAGAAAATCTGGCCATTTCAGAAGCAGGAACAAAGAGCCTGTCTGACAACATCACTGGAATGCTGGGAGCCACCCCCCCCCCCACAGCCAATCCCTCAGGGCAATGATGCCCTGATGCCAATGAAACCACCCAGCCCTCTGCTCCTCCAGGGCCACACCTGTCCCAAGGGACATGCCCCCACTACAGGGTCCTCCTGCCCCAGACACTCCCCCTCCCACACTGCCAGCTCTTCTCCAGAGGCCTCCTGACCCACACCGCATCCTGGGTGGTTGGCACTGGCCAGCAACGCATAAATGCTCCAGCCCGATGGTCTTTCTTTATTCCCAGCTCTGATACCATCTGTGTGACCTGGATAGGTTCCTTGGCCCCTCTGGGCCGTTTGTAAAATGAGGGAAACAGTGGTTTCTACTTCAGAGTTGGGGGGTGGTATAAGTGAGCCAACAAATGTAAAACACTGAAAACAGCACCTCGAGGTAGTGTTTGTTATTATTAATGTTTGTTTAGGCATTTCTCTCCCTTCTGGACAAGCTGGTGGAGGTTAGTCAGGTTCATTCACATAGGAGCGACTGAGTCACCTCCATGTCCTACACTCTACAGTGTCTAGTATACAAAAGGCCCTCAGAACATGTTTGTACTCCGAATTCATTCACCACTCATTTATTGAGTGCCTTCTGCATGCCAGGTACTGGGCTAGGAGCACAGGAGCAGTGAACAAGACAGGGCTCCTCCCCGCAGCAAGAAGAGCTCTAATTTCTAAGCCAGTATTTCTCAAACTATCGATATTTTATCTAAGAAACTGTTTGCAACCCCATGGGTTGCAGCCTGCCAGGCTCTTCTATCCATGGGATCTTCCAAGACAAGAATACTGGAGTGGAATGCTATTTCCTCCTCCAAGGGATTTTCTTGACTCTGGGATCAAACCCGTGGCTCCTGTGTCTCTTGCATTGGCAGGCAGATTCTTTACCATTGAGCTACCCAACAGGTGGCCCAAGGTCCTCTTCCTTCTTAAAAAAACGTCAGAATCTCAAAGAGCTTCTGCATATGTAACTAATGAGAGTTACCATGTTAGAAAATAAAACAAATACATTTTGAAATATTTTTAATTTAAAATAACAGTAACAAATTCACATATTAACGTAACTGACGTATTTTAATGAAAATGTTTGTATTTTCCAAAACCAAACAACAGTGTTTTAAAAACACCCACTGATACTGTTTTGCGTTTTTGCAATTATCTTCAATATCTGGCTTAAGGCAAGGCAGCTGGATTCTCACGCCTAAGTAAACGTTGCTCTGGTTGAAGTATACGAAAAAAATATTTCCAAAAACATATTTTCCTTTTTCGCAAAAACTGAGACTACGAAGTCCCCTTCCCGGCCTTGCCCACTACGTAGCGGCTAGACCACAGAGGCTTTACCTACGAGGCTGAGCTACTGGTGGGCGGTTTCCGGGAGAAGGTGCCGCCTGTCTCGCAAAGGGTTGATTGGGTTGTGACTGGACAACAAATGCTTCCTTTGGCGCTTTGGCCCCGCCTCCAGATCCCGCCCCCTTTCCGCCGCGGAGTAAACCTCACGCATGCGTTCTAAGGAAGGTGGGCACTTCCGTCCGCTCTCTGTGGAACTCTTGCTTCTGGCTCAGGTTTCCGCCGAAACCACCACGGGCGCCAAGGCGGAAGTAGTTGAGATGTGCGGGCAGAACTAAGGGCAGCTATGTCGGCGGCCTTGCTGCGGCGCGGCTTGGAGCTACTGGGGGCTCCTGAGGGTGAGGAGGCTCTGCCCGAGGACGTTCGGCTGGGCGGGAAGGTGGCAGGGGCTGGGGGCAGGAGCCCCGAGGGCGCCGAACGATCCAAACCAGTCTTAGCTTCGGTGGGATGGGAACCCTGAGCGCCCTCCGACCCAAGTCCGTTCTTTACAGCCCCCGGCGCCGCTCCAGGACACACCAAGCCGAGCCAAGCTCCGATGAAGCGGACCCGGAAGGCGAAGGCGACCCAGGCCCAGAAACTGCGGAACTCCGCCAAGGGAAAGGTGCCCAAGTCGGCGCTGGGTGAGCTTGGGAAGGGGCTGAACGCGCTGCTTCCGGGGGCCGGGGGCGGTGCCTCGGAGGAGCTGGCGCTGGAGTCAGGGCTTCAGACGTTCCGCAGGCGTTTCTAGACTGCCTGCCGTGCGACGGCCGCGGAGCGGGGTCCTGGGAACACGGAGACGAACGAGTCACATCGCCCCCGACCCTCAAGGTCTCCAGGCCTAGTGGGGAGAGAACACTGAGGAGTTTCAAAATCAGCGTTTTCAAACTGATTTTGGGTTTGGGTTGGGTCTCTGTGATGAGGTTTGTGCTGTAAAACTAGGGTACTTTGAAAGGGACTTAGAATAAAGGCTTCTCTGAGGAAGCGACCTTGAAGCACAGACCTGATGGAAGTAAAAGAATGAGCTGGGGGAAGTGTACTGTTGGCATATGTGGAATCAAGTTTATTATTAATCTTTGAAATGTCGAAAGAAAGAAGCCTGGTTGAGGTGACATACAGTAAAGGAGGGTGAGACACTGAGCGTTTAATACAAGTTAACACCCTGGGTGCTGTTCTAAGCCTCTGACAAATGGTTGCTCATTTGTTCCTCCACAACCCTTTGAGGTCGGCGCTGACATTACCCCCGTTGCTCAGATGCAGAAACAGACCGCTGCCCAGATGGTGCAGGTGGAAACCAGGCAGTGTGTCTCCAGAGCCCTGCTCCCACCTGTCCCTTCAAGTAGAAGGCGCTGTGGCCTGAGCAGCGGTGACAGTGCAGAGATAACGAGAGAGTCCTGCAGGCGGAAGCTGTGTTGATGGTGTCAGTGGTGGAGGGCTGTGAGGATGGAGGGAGCATCTTGAGGGCTTTGGTGCCAGTTAATGAGATGTACAGACTTGCAGAGGGACAGGTGTAGGCAACATGGCAGGGTGTTTCGATGTTCTGACCGGTGGCAGGACTTGAGCTCCTAATGTGTCTTCAAATCCCCAGTGTTAGTTGCTCGGTTGTGTCTGACTCTTTTGTAACCCTGTGGACTGTAGCCCGCCAGGCTCCTGTGTCCATGAGATTTTCCAGTCAAGAAAGTGGATTGGGGCTGCCATTTCTTCCTCTAGGGGATCTTCCCAATCCAGGGATTGAACCCAGATCTCCCACATTACAGGCAGATTCTTTACTGTATTGAGCCACAAGATGAAGCCTCAATTCCCCAGGGCCTGGTGCAATATAAAGGTGTTCAGGTATTTGTTAAAAGATACGAGTCTCGGGAGGTAAGACAACAGGAGCAAGTGTGAAAGCAGGGAAGTGAGCCTGGGTTGAGCCACAGTGATGCCAGAGTAGAGTGGGCACCCCCTCCATCCCCACCCCATCCCACCACCCTGCCCTGGCATGAGTGAGGGCTCTCAGGGCCAACCTACAGGACACCTCTGTGGCTGCCACCTTGGTCTGAGCTACACCGTCTCTTGCCTGGATGATTACAAAAACTTCCTAATTGGTCTCCTCCTTCCCACTCCCCCAATCATCTGGTTCTCAGCATAGCAGCTGAAGTGATGCCGTAAAATCCTAAGTCAGACCTGTCTCTACCCTGCCTCGCACCCTCCAGGGGCTCCCATCGGCCTCGGTGAGAGCCTGAGTTCTTCCCATGCCTCCGTGCCTGCTGAGGCCCCCCAAGATCTGCCCCCTCCAGCTTCCAACCCTCAGGTTCGCCCCTCCACTTCCTTCAAGCACATTAGTCACACTTCTGCCTCAGAGCCTTTGCACTGACTGTTCCCTCTGTCCAGAATGCTCTTCCGCCCACAGTTTAATGCTGTTTTCCTCCAGTCTTTGCTCAGAATTTCCTTCAGTGAATTTCAGGTCTTCTCAGAGCCTCCTGTTTATTTAGAATTGCCACCTTCCCCCTATCCCCTGCATTCCTCCTTTCTGTTTGCCGTTCTCTTTTTTTCCATAAAATGTTCACCCTCTAAACTACTGTTTGCCTTGTTTACCATCTCTCTTCCTTCAGAATGGAAGCTCCATGAGGGCAGAACTTTTGGTCTGTTGTTTCTGGCTCTGTGCTTTTGTACCTAGAACAGTGCCTGACACACGGTAAATGCCCAGGACACATTTGTTGAATAAACCACTTGAGCAGCTGGAACCAAGGGGAACTTTGAGCGGGATCTATGTGGAGTGTGGTTTTGACATAAGAAGCCAGACTGTTGCAGTGACATGGGGAATGGACGATGGGGCCTTCAGCAGGGCTGGGGGTTGGGAGTGGAGTGGGGAGATGTCAGAAGGGGACCCAGAAGGCTTCCAGGGAGTGAATCTGGAATGATACCACCCTCCCTGCCTCCACAGCTGAGTTCCGGAAGAGAGAGCGTCGAGGTTACCTTGGAGTAAACCTGAGGTTTATGACCAGTGCAAGAAGCACAGTGGACGAATCCATCACCCGGCAGGTTCATCAGGGGGATGGGCTGTGGGAAGGGGAGTGGAAGCTGAGGCTGTCCCGGGGGATCCCTGGAAGTCTCAGCCCTGAGCCTAGGGTGGGGGTTGGGGCCCCAGGCTCCCGAGAGCTGGACACACTGCTGTGCATTGAGGGCCTCCTCAGAGGACTGGCAGCTCAGGGGAGGTAGGAGCCTGGCTTCACTCCCTGGCGACCCCTCTGGGAGGGACTCGGTTGGCTCCTCTGTGAACGGAAATGATGTGCCCTCCCCCTCCCCAGACATGGTGAGGGCCGGGGCAGAGGGCGGCCCTGCCAGGCTGTGGGGGCTCCAGGTGGTGGAGTCACCACCCAGGGCTCCTCACCCCCACACACCCTCAGATTGTGCGCCAGAACCGGGGCCGCAAGGCCTGTGACCGGCCTCTGTCCAAGACCAAGAAGAAGAAGAAGGCCGAGGGCACCGTGTTCACCGAGGAAGACTTCCAGAAGTTCCAGCAGGAATATTTTGGCAGCTAGGCTCCCAGGAGGGCACAGCCTCCTCTTTCATCTCAGCCCGGGGTGGGGAACCCCTGGGGAAGCTGGCGAGCTGGAAGCCCATGGGAGGACCTTCGCTCAGACTTGAGCTGACATTTCCAGGCTCAGGAGGTACCACCTGCGTGCCAGGAAGAAACACTTCCGACTGTTTTGTTTGCTTTGGCCCAGGGAGGGCCTCTGGGTTGTTTGCTGTGGAGAGTTCGGTCACTGGGCCCTTGAGGACCACACCTCTGACAGGAGGAGGGCCATTGGGTGGGCTTCGGGTTCTAATAAATGTGGCCCAGGGGCTGTGTACTGCTCTAAACAGAGTTTCCTGTTGTCTCAAGGAGGCTCCACCACCACCCTCCCACCCCTCCAGCTGCTTCTTAGGCTCCAGGTGAGAAGTCCTTGGGCCCAGCCCCAGTGCAGGCGCCAGCAGAGAGCAGTTCACAGCCTCCACGGGCCTCCTCCCCCTGGCGGGCAGCCACGGCTCAGAAGGCAACTCATGAGGCAAAAATAGCACCCACAGCTGCTGGGGGGCTCATTCCAGGGAAGCCGACACCAGGGTCTGAGGGAGGGATCACTGCTGCCTCAGGCCAGTGCCCAGGGCGCGTGCACACACAGTGAGGGGACAGATATCAAAGGCTACTTTTTTTTTCTTCTTACTCTGTCACGAGGTGGGAACTAGTGAGGTGAGGGGGAAGGTGGAGGCTGGGCCACTTCTGGCGGGTGCAGGCACTGCTGAGCAGAATGCCTGAGTGGGTGAGTGGTGCTGCCCAGCTCAGGCTTCAGTGTGGTATTGATGACAAGTCCTGGTAGCCCCAAGAGTTCCTTCTGAGGATAAGTTGGGGGCCTTGTGGAGAAAGGGCCCTGGAGGCCTTCAGGCTGCTAGTCTGGCTCTTGTAGGGCCCCACCTACCCATGCCTAAAAAGCTTGGGACCTGCATTGTCTGGTGAGAACTTCCGAAGGGCCCCACGGCTGGGAAGAGTTGGCCCATCCCACCATGGCTTCTTTAGTGCAGATTTTACCCCTTACACACCCATTCTGGGATGGGGAGCACTTTCCCTGGTTATTAGCCAGCTTTCCATCCTCATTGGGGACACAGAGGGACCACAGATCTGCTGGAGTCCAAGTTGGAATCCTTTCTGTCTGCAGGTGGCCACCATCTGAGTAGAAAGCTGGTATGCCTTCCAGGAAGTCAAGGTGGGAGGAAAGGAGCTGAGACTCCAAATCAGTATTGTGCCAATGTCCTCATATGGGCTTGTCCAAGAAGGGAGAGGCTGGTGTGCCCTGAGCTCTCCACCCCCACACCCCCCACGGCAGGGAGAGGTGGTTGGGTGTGCTTCCTCTTTTAAGTGGGTTAGCAAGAAGCAGGCTCAGCTGCTCACTGCCACTCACCAGGTGTTTGTTCTCTGAACAGGCTAATCAGGCCCCTTTTCCTAACAAGATGCACCTGACAGATCTGATGGAAAAGGCAGGCTCAGGAGCCAAGAATGAGGACACTGGGTTACCATGTTGAGGCCAAGGCTAGAAAGACCAGTTCTCTGAATGGCCGTGAAGCACCTGGAAGCATGAGCAGCTGGCACATTTGCCTGGAGACCCTAGAATAACCAACAGAGCCCCAGCCAAGGCTTCCTGTGGCTTCCACATGGGGTGGGCTGCTCCAGCCGTCCACTGCCCTGGGCCTCCATGAGAAGGGCCGGCTGCGGCCCTAGCCAGACAGCCGCATGGACACATGTGGGTGGGGAGGCGAGTTTATGCTGGAGTTGGGTGGACCATCTCCAGTGACTTCCCTCTAGCAGAGCTGGGGTGGGGCCATCCTCTTGGAGGTTATTTGTTGGGGTTCCATCCCCACCTCCAAGGCTTTGCCTGAGCTGCTTTCTCAAGTGCTCTTCCCACTCCCTGTGTCCACAACTTTCCCTATCCTCCTCAGGTAGTTAAAGACCTCGAAAGTCATGAAGACCACATAAATCCTAGGTGTGCTGGACGGAAATTCCCACCTAGGCCACCAAGCATCTCAGCCCTGGATTCAAACAGCTAGCCCTACCACTCTGAATACCCCCCGCTGTGGGACAGGGGTCACCATGGGCACTGTGACAAACAGTGCCTGGTGCCACATTCCCGTCACCCTTGTGACCCACTCAGCTACACTGTCCTTCAGGATAGTACACTCATCTTCCATGGGCCCCAGAGGACATAAAGAAACCTATCTAGGCTGGGATCGTCTCAACAATCCCAAAGAAAATGTCTGCCATAACCTGCTTTAAGACGTTACCAGCCAGGGTTGCAAGGGCAGCATAGCTCCATGCTGACACTCTTTCTTGATTCCCCCAATGGATAGCAAACCTTCCAGCTGGCCTAGGTACCAGAGGGGAGCCTGGAACCAGCCAACCTTTTGACCCCACTCATTCACTTCAGCTTCCCTGGTGGCTCAGAGGTTAAAGCGTCTGCCTGCAATACCGGAGACAGATCCCCTGGAGAGGAGCCTGGTAGGCTACAGTCCATGGTGTCAAGAGTCAGAAACAACTGAGCGACCACACACACGCACACGTTATTTAATGTGGGCACAAAAACAGGAGTGGAGTTCAGGCTCTTCCTAACCCCCACCCCACCCCCGTTTCTTAGGCTAAATTCCCCAGACTCACACCCAAGGGTGGTAGCATCAAGTCTAATACTTCTGGGTTTTCAGCAAAAACCCAACCACCTAAGTCATTGTTTCAGGTCCCGTTAGTCCTCCCGGGGCTTCCCTGAGTGGCCCAAACATTAAAACTCCTTCCTGCTCTTAATGCAAAGGGTTCCATCCCTGCTCCAGGATAAGACCTAGCACAGCAGGTTATTTAAAAATCTCCACTACGGCCCAGCAGTGTCAAGAAATTAAAAAATCTGTGCATTTAAATACAGACAGCCAACCCACAGCAATCCAGACTTTGGGGGATTCATCAGGACTCTTACCAGAGGCAACACATCAGACTGCAGTAGTACTTTCACTACAAAATAATTTATTAAAACACAGCTTCAGCCTCCTATATACAAGCGCACATACTCCTGACTACCCTAACTAGGGGACCCTTTTCTTCTCCCTTGCCTTGCGAACCTCTTCTATCAGATCTTTAAGATACTGGATCTCCTTGGCCAAGGAATCTGCCTTCTCTTTCAGAGCCTCGTTCTTTTTTTCTAGCTCTTTACATTCCCCAGTGAGGGCCTCCTGTTCTGCCCTCTTTTTCTGGCGGTACCTAGTGGCTGCTGTCTTGTTCTGCTCCATTTTCTTCAGCTTCTTATCTAGTTTCTCACCCTTTACTTTTGCTGCTACCATCTTCTCTCCAGGAGGGTCATAGGGTTTGGGGCGGGAAGAGCCACTGAGGGCACCTGGAGATAGCAGGCTCTTACTTGGAGAGCCCCTGGAGGTGGAGGGGCTATGCTGGGGAGAGCCCAGAGAGGAGTCAGGGCTCATACAGATACCACTATCGTTATCTGAGGGGGCATCCTCCTCTTTTATGCACTGAGGGATCACAGTAATGGAAGTGGTGGAGTCTGGCTTGCTATCTCCTTCAGAAATAACCACTTCACTGCATAGCTCTAAACTAAAGGAATGATCTGGAGTGGAAGACAGGGCCCCTGGGGAAGGGGGAAGAGGTTGCAAGAAAGTGAAAGGGGCACCCTGGTCAATTGTTGGTAAACTTTCTGGAAGATGGCCAATTGGGTTCACTATCTCGGGGGGCTCCTTGTTAGTCTCCTGGAGTAGGGGTTCAAAGAGATCACACGTGTCATCCAACGTGGCCAAGAGCTCATCTGGCATGGTTTCCAGGTCATCTATACTCAACAGGGTATCATTAAAATCAAACTCCTTCAAATCCATTTTCTCCACCATCCAATCTGTCCCGCAGAAAGCATCCTCTGGAAAAGATAAAAAGTTGGAAGAAACTTGAATCAAATGTAGAAGCCCCTATCACCAGATCCCACGAGCAGATTAAAAATAAAATTCCTGCTTACCCTTGCTGTTGTCTGAGAAACTGACCAACCCATCCACAGCCAGCCATTCGGAGGAGCCTGCCTTAGCCTTGTCGCAGGAGAACCCATGAGGTTTGAAGTGCTTGGCCACCTCCAGGTAGTCATCTAGGAGACCTAGGCTCTCTTCAGCCCCCAAACCCGACTGGTCGAAGGGGGACACGAAGTCCCCCACGAACACCTCGCTGCTCAGGAAGCTCATCTCGGCCATGTTGCGAGGTTTTGGTGTTTAATTCGAGGAATGTGCTTAATTCGAAGGTGTCTTTGTCGGTTACAGCAAGGCTGCTGCTGAATGCCGTGAAAAGCCTGGGTAAACAATTAGAAACCGAGTCCCATTAGAAATCAGCTGGTCCGAGAATTTCATCTTCTCACCCATTAGGCAAGATGGCCAAATCAGAACGCCACTCCATGTTGAAACTAGGGAGGACCACGTGGGCCCAAGGCCATGGTGTCACCCTTCTGAGGCCGCACAAGATGGACGCCCGGCCTTTCCGCACCGGCCACAAGAGGAAGTCGCCCCACCCTCGCGTCCAAATCCGGCACCAGCCGCCCGGCCCCCGCCCAGGCCCCTCCGACTCAAGCCGCGGCCGCCGCCCTGCCCCGCCGCCATCTTTGCTGCCACGTTTCGCGGGACGCTAGATTGGGACTCCGGTGGTTTCCGGGGAGCCTGGGGCCGACCGGGGCTTCGCTCCGCGGCAAAACGCCGCGGTCTCCCAACACTAGGGCACCGGCGTTTCGGAGACATCCAAGCGGGAGTCACGCGTCCTGGGCGCTCGTAAAACCGCTTCCCCCTCCGCGACGCCGCCAGGCCATCGGCCGCGCCCAAGCAGGCGAAAACCCCTCACCGACCCGGGGACCCCGGCCAGACCGGCTCCTCCCTGGTACTTACGCCATGGCTTAAGCCGCTGGGGGGTTGCCGCTGCAGAGCCTGGTGCTGCTGCCGCCGCTGCAAAGGCCGATGCTGCCGCTGGCACTGCTGCCTCTAATGCGCCATGGTGGCCGCGGACCCTGGGGGAGCGGGAGGAGAGACTGTGCGCACTTGCCCGGGGGTACTACATCTATGGGCGGGAAGAAGAAAAAATGGCGACAGCAAGCCCAGCGCGGCTCCTTTATAGACTCTGCCTCTGAGAGGACGCATCACAGACCACATCCTTCCGCCGCCGTCACGTGACTCGCGCCTCCCGCCCACGTATTGTCATCTATCAGACGCCCCCACCGTTACCAATCTCTGACTTTTATGTCTAGGGCATACCAGTGAAGAGGGAATTAGTTCTTTTTTTAATTTACAGCTTCAGGAAAAAGGTGTACTTACAAGGCTTTTAAGATCAAGGAGTCACTCTAGCCCGCCGCCAGAGAGCGCGGAGGGATCCGTACACTCACTTCCGGCGTCGGCTCGAGGGGCGGAGAAAGAAGTCTTTCAATCCCCCAAGAAAGGTTTTTATTGTGAAGTAGATGGTCTCCTGGTTCTCGCGCGAGATAATGGAGGAGAGAGCGCGTCGAGATGATTGGTCAGGCACGGTGAGTCATCTATATCTCCAATTTCTATTGGCTCAAGCTCCTGATCTGCGCGGGAAGGGGCGGAGCGGCCGGTGAGGTTCCCGCCATCTGGCGCTGTCGCCCATTTTTTTCTGTGGTAACGCTTTAAATTGGTTTTCTCATGCCGGTCCGCCCGGAGCCGGTCATGATTGCCTGGGGCAGCCCTCGCCTCGTCGTGTCGTGAAGTCGCTCAGTCGTGTCCGACTCTTTGCGACCCCATGGACTGCATGGGATTCTCCAGGCAAGAATACTGGAGTGGGTTGCCATTTCCTTCTCCAGGGGATCTTCCCGAACCAGGGATCGAACCTGGGTCTCCTGCATTCCAGGCAGATGCTTTAACTTAGCCACCGGGGAAGCCCTAGTGCGTCCCAAATAATGGCGTAGGTCCCGGCCTTGCAGTCCTCTCCTGCCGTTCTCAGTGAAGCCCCTAACTAGCGACCAGTTTCAGGGCCGAAGATAAAACTAGGCAAAAGGAAGTGTCACCTCGTGTGTGCATTTTCACAGTGTCGTGTTCATGCAGACATTTGCAAAATACTGAGGACTGCAAGCCCTTCAGTAATTGGAAAGATTGGTTGATGACGTCAGTCGAATCGCTGCATATGTGCCCACCTACCATCAAAGGCCAGCTCCGCATCCCTACTCTTGACTGTAAAAGTCGAGGAGGTGCATAATCTTACAGCCGAGTGTATTTTTACATAATCCACTTTGCTAAAATATAAATCTGCTATTCTGTGACAGGGGGATTTCTTTCCGTTTATGTAGTTTCAATTCCGCTAAGAACAAGGAGAGATTTTCTTAAGCTACTGTCTCGGGTGATTTCAATTATCTCCCACTGCTGTAACTCCTAGGCACAGTCGCCTCCCAGCAAGTCCTCCTAATGCCCAATTGCGGTAGTTTGTGTTTGGAAGCCGCCGTCCACGGGATCAGCAACTTGCGCTCTCTACTGGGGAACTGTAAGAGTGATGAGAAAGCCCTCCACCACCTCTCAACCCCCTTGTCAGAACCTTGAGTTTTTGCTTCCATCCACCTAAGTGGGCTCTACAAATATTCCTTTGAGGACTGTGATGTGAAAAACTGGGGAAGCACTGTCCTCCGTGACTACTGACCATTCATTGACTTGATTCAGTCTAGCCTAACAATTTCTTTTCAGTGATAAACTGAGGACTAAAGGGATGAAGTGTTCTTGCCCCATGAAGGCAGTATGAGGGAGGAGTTGAGAGATTTTTTAAGGGCAAATACCCCCAACTTTAGCTGTTTATTAGTGGAGACGTTTTGGTTGAGTGAGTTATCCTGCTGAGTCTGTTTCCTGATCTCTAAGATGAGGCTCATGATGAGTATGCTTAGAATGCAGGTAATACATGCAAGCACTGAGCCAGAGCTCCTGGTATCTGATAAGTGCTGGATAAATAGTTCCTATTACTACTATTATTAGAACTGAGGTCTTCTGAACCTCCCAGGTCCCCTATTCCCATCTCCATGACATCATCCTGCTTCCTCAGAGGACTATTATTTACAGAGATGAAATCAACAACTGAGCAACTAGTATAGGCAACGCATACTAGATGCAGTTTTCCTTTCTCCTTCAGTTCAATTCAGTTCATTCGCTCAGTCGTGTCCGACTCTTTGTGACCCCATGAATCTCAGCACGCCAGGCCTCCCTGTCCATCACCAACTCCCAGAGTTCACTCACACTCGCATCCATCGAGTCAGTGATGCCATCCAGCCATCTCATCCTCGGTTGTCCCCTTCTCCTGCCCCCAATCCCTTCCAGCATCAAAGTCTTTTCCAATGAGTCAGCTCTTCACATGAGGTGGCCAAAGTACTAGTTTCAGCTTTAGCATCATTCCTTCCAAAGAAATTCCAGGGTTGATCTCCTTCAGAATGGACTGGTTGGATCTCCTTGCAGTCCAAGGGACTCTCATGAGTCTGCTCCAACACCACAGTTCAAAAGCATCAACTCTTCGGCGCTCAGCCTTCTTCACAGTCCAACTCCTTTCTCCTTGGGGAATCACAAATATCTCGACATACATAAGGCATCTAGTCTTTCTGTGCAAAGACAGTAAGAAGCCCTGAGCCACTACTCAAGTCTTCCAAAGGTGTCACCAAGGACCCTGGGGGACATGTCCTCCGTTGCTGTATGGAGGGAACTGTCAGGGCTTCTTAACAGATGACCATATAGATGGCTGAGAATTAAAGTAATTCTGCTCCAGACTGACACTGCACAGGGATGGGAGAATGACTCCAGTCCTTTCCATTATGATAATCCAGTTCAAAGTTTCTCCTGCCTGCAAATGGAGAACCAGTCCCACTCCTGTAGGAAAATGTTTCATACCACACACACAAGCCAAAGCTGTTGGAAACTTTTTATTTTCGTCTTCCCATGCTGTAGACAGACAGCACATTCCCTGGCTTTATTTCCTCCCTTAAGGAGAAAAAGGATAGTAGTTGTCTGGGTCTCAGGGCTAAGCTGCTTCTCTCTGGACCTAGCCCAGACAGGACAGAAAAAGACTGGCGCCGGATTCCAAACCTATCCGCCAGACATAGTAACCTCTTATTGAATAGGGCAGGCAAATGACTGGACGGCAGGTTGTGGGTCTGGCCTCAGGGGTGAAGAATAGAGACCATGAGGTGACTGTAATGAAAAGGTAAGCAACGCGCCGTACACAGCCCCAGCACACACACCTCTGGTATTTTGGCCTCTTCGAATCAGCTAAGTGTACCTACAAGGGCTACCGCCTCACAGCTCTAGTCCTAAGTCCTCTTACCATTCTCTTTGGCTTTAAACTTCAGCTCAAAGGTCAGGATTCTAACACGTCCTGTGAGAGCAGTTCTCGGCCAGGGTCATAGTCTCAAAGGTGTGCCACAACAGAACCTCTGAACACATGGCAGGGATCCCTGCTCACACAACTCCACCCCCAACCCTCTCCAGGGCCTCTTGATCCTGAAGCTGATTCCTCATCAAAACCATTTGCGTTCTCAACTTGAGTGGTACCAGGGAGGAAAACCAGCCAATCAAGAATATGAACAGGAGGACCACAGGGGCTGAGCACAGGAGGAAAGATTATAGGTCTCACAACACAATTTTTCCAAACATGAGCTTCAGTTATTTTTTTATTTGGGAAAAAAAAGTCACAACCAAGAGTATAAAGTACTTTGTACTGAACTCATGTTTTAGGAAGGGGCAACAAGGAAAACCAAAATACACTTTGGAATTGATTGGGTTTTCGAGATGATGAGCCTTTTTTCAAGCATTAAGCTAACTATGTGGTTTGCTAATCTAGATGGTGCAAAAAAATTTCCAGATGGAGTAGAAGCAGATGCTGTTACTTCAGGCAAAGGTGAAAGTTACAGAGTATAAAGGTGGGAAAAGGCCCTACGTCTTTCCCCAAAGCTGAAAAAAAAAGGTGTGTGTGGGGGGGTCCCTCCTTCATCCAAGAATCTCAAAGCACTGAACTTCATTCACATGTGATGATGGGACTTGCCCCATCTCAGTCAGCAAACCCACCAGGACTAGAGTCAAGAATTCCCATTGCTTCTAGTTCTGAAGACCACTAAGAGATTCTTGCTTGCGAAATGGCAGAGTTAGGCGTTTTGGTTTTGTGAAAACAGGTAAGAGACAGAGCTGCCTGTAGAAAGGTGCTCAGAGATAAACTCAAATCACAATTACACTTGGTTAGATGATTTGGGATCTGGTCTTTAAAGTCTTTTGTTTTTGAGTCTCCATCCAATGTCTTATATAGAATTTGGTCAGACACCTGCTTGGGAAAATTCCAGGTTTTCTAATATTCACATGGGGAAAACCAGATCCTTTCTCTGAATGAAGAAAAACAAGAAGGAATGCTTTTCAAACACTCGTAGCCCTATCCTTCCTTTTCTTCTAAAGACAGCAGATGGGTGCATCAGTGCTCAGCTCCACCCCACACCCTCTACACCAGTCACCTTGGATGGTACTCAGGCGTACAGAGCATTTTAAACTCCCAGTTTGACTCTGATGAACAGCCAAGATGGAGAACCTCTCTCAGGGTTCTGGGCTGTTGTGTTTTTCATTCTCTCTCAATGTCTTCATAGAAAGGGAACAACTGAACCATTTCAGGGAGCCTTTGCACGTATGTAAGAGAAGAGACAGGAAGACTCTCTAAATATAGCCAATGTTAACCCTACTGCTCAACCCATTAAACCATGACAAAAAGGGGGACAGGAGTCTCTACCTTAAATTCAAAGGGGAAGCTAAGGTTTCAATGCTATTTAAAGTCATTTCATGTTGCTGTCATTGGAAAGGAATGAGACAGCTGCGGAGAGCTTCACCAGAATCTCATTGATGGAGAGGTAGTAAGAATAAAAATAAGATTTGATGGGAGAACAAAATACTTGGATGGGCAGATCAGAAATAGAATTATCATCAGCCTCCTGCCACAAAACAAGATGCACTGACATTGTATATTAAATATTCCTCCCCACTCTCAGGATACTTTTTACACTGCAATAAACAGTGCAATTTTAGCAGCAGGAAACAAGAAGGAATGTGGGAAGTACCCACCTCCCTCTCATGTGTTCTAGCCATGTGCTCTTCCTGGGTAGCACCGATCTCCCCAGGTGCTGGGTGAGAGATGGGATGGAGGGAGGTCTGTGCATGTCTGCCTGCCCTCTGGCCTCTGGTGATGCCTGCAGAGTTCAGCAAACACTCCCTCACGTTCCTACGACACACGCTGGGGATCAGAGGGCTGGCTTTTGGACCCGTTCTTGCACTAAGGCAATAATCCGAGAAAGGCAGGCCTGACAGGGAGGATGGGTCGTTGATATTCAGCTGCCTGTCAACCTCAAGCACTAAGACTGTGTCCTTGAAGGCCTTGTCCTCATTGGCAATACGGCAGGGAGGGGCCAACAGCAGCCCTTCCGTCCCGTCTGACACCTGCACCCAGCGGTGCTGGATGTGAGCAGCCCCAGGTGAGGCACAGACAGCAGGCACACAGAGCCCACTGCCACCTCTAGGTTCGCCCACCTGCACTCTCACTGATGGCCACTGAGAAACAGTCTCCAGATAACTATGCATCCAGTTTATCATGAGCCCTCACTCCCCTGTGCGGCAGCCAAGTGTGCCCAGGAGACCACCTCGGTCCTTCTGGATATGAATTGGTCAAGAGGTGGGGGTGGGCTTCTTTTTCCAAGAAACTTGGGTCAAAGACCAGCTTTTTACCAGCTTTATCCCCGGAAATCCTAAATACTGTCTGAGCACTCCCTGCAGAGTTGAGTTTGAAACATGCAATCCTAACTTCAGTGACTGTCAACGGCAAGGCAACATCTTAATTAGGCAGATGTGCTCCAGGAAAAAAGAATAACAAGATGTGAACAGGCAGGAAAGACAGAGCAGACACCGAAAAGAAGCAGGCGGCACAGCCGACACAACAGACCCTAGGCCAAGATGCAAAATACCAAGTGGTCACCACAGCTCAGGCTGGGGCTCCACCTTCTCAATTCATTCAAGGAAAACTAGCCTGGAGCATGGGGGAGGGGAAGAGTAGGGAGCACAGTGTTTGATAACAACAGTCAAAAGGGAAGGTGAGAAAAGAAGAGACAGAATCGTTATTCTAATCAGCATGAAGTGACCAGGGTGATGACCAGCAAGACAGGAGGCACCTAGGGACCCTGTGAGGCACCAACTATGTAGCCAAGTGTTTCTAACAGAGAATCGGGGGCCTGAGCACCCGACACCTGCTTTGGCCTTCACCTGCCCTATGTCTGCAGCAGCACCTCCGGCTCGGATAACGAGCAATAGAGGGTGTATCCCAATTCGTCTATTTCCTCGGGGGTGAGCTCTGCAAATAAGTTCACCTTGGGATTCAGGACACTGGGCAGAACACCGGCCTCTAAGTGGCTGATGAGCCCCCTCAAGGCCTGCAGGAAGCGGTCGGCCAGCACGTCCGGGGACCAGTCAGCCTCCTCCTGGGCCAAGTGGAGGATGACGTTGGTGAGCTGGCTGGCAGTGAGGCGGCCCAGGGCCGGAGTAGACTTGCATATGGCCTTGAGGATCTTGAGGCACAGGGAGCGGCAGCCCGAGTCAGCCTGGTCCAGGGCCCGCAGGCGCGCCGTCTCAGCAGGACGCAGGCTCAGCCGCCACAGGTTGTCGTACTGGGCTAGCCGGTGTGGTTTGGCCACCAAGACAGTGTCACCAAGGGTCACTGATGGCAGGAAGTCAATGACGAGGTGCTTGTCACGCTCATACTGCACTTCCAGAGTCAGGGCCTCTGGGGGGCGGGGGCTGGTCGAATCACATAGTCCAAGAGGGACCCGATGGCCGGCCAGTTGATGGAGCCAGCCACTACCTTCTCAAACGTGTCTGCCACCGTCTTCGGAGAAAGGTAGCCCCCTACTACACAGCGGTCCCAGTAACTGCTCCCGCGAGAAAATACTCTGGATTCTCCCGGCGAACTAGAAAGAAGCCAGGGACGTTCATGATGGTGTCCTCCCCAGGGATACATGACCACAGGTTTGGCTCCAACACGAGGGGCACGATGAGTTGGATGTGGTCGGCTGTCACCACCTGTTGTAGCAAAATTAAAAGGGTTTGAGGGACCTTCATCTCCTCAAGAGACAAGTTCCCCAAACACAGGTCCCACCATCTTGTATCCCGCCCCCTCCCCCACCCAGCAAAAAGGAATCTAAAAATTCTTGCACATGACCACATCAATTCAGAGTGAGGACTTAAACCCAGGTCTGTTAGAGATTAGAGCCTGTGCTCGTTCCACACACCCCACTGTCTCTGGACCCAGAAGTACATATAACATCCTCCATGCCTTCAAGCATCCGCCAAGAAGGAGAAACTGGGACAAGAATAAGGAGGGAGGAAACCTCTAACAGCTTCCTAGAAGTTTTATGACTGAAAATGAGTTAAAGGCAGGGATCAACTGCTACCACAACATGCAGAATTCAGAAGCAGTAAGACTAATCTTTTTGGCAAGCCTGGGACACTGATCTTCTGCCCCAATGGCACTACTGAGAAGCATCGTGGTCAGAACCACCTTACCCTTTGTAAGCACCCCCTGGTTACCTGCAGGTCATCATGAGAGGCTGCCACTCAGGTACATGTCCCGAAGTGGCATGTCAGGCAACTTGGCCCGCAGGAAGCTCCGGAGCTCGGCACATATGTCCACAGCAGCTTGCTTGGCCCGAGCCTGCTCGCCCGGCAGGGATGGCCGCCCGGTTCCGGTAGTAAGTGAGAAGTTTCTCCTGCAGGGACATGCGGAGTCGTGACTTCTTCAAGTCTACCTGGCCCTTCCTGGCCAATGGCTTGGGCCGGGGTGGGCAGAATGTATCTGCCAAGGCAAGAGAGAGAGGCCCGTGAGCTCATCCCGTGCTTGCTCATCCACAGCCGCCTCAGCCCGAGAGAGGAGAAGGGCTTAGCACAAAAGGCCAGCATGGCGCCTGGCGCGTGTGTCCTTAAGAAACGTGTTGAGGGCAAGAGTAGCACCAAGAGCCCGAGAAGTCTCAGAGAGTAACAGCCTTCCTCACCTGTGTCGAAGGCAGAGGAGCCTGTGGGAAGGGCCTGCAGGGACCTGCTCAGGCCTGCCTTCATGTCCTTATTGAGCAGTCGGGGAGAGCCCATCCAGTTTGGTTCTTCCCAGCTCCTTTTCCCTGAATGGCTCAGGCGGGTGGGGCTGGTGGGGGCGCTGATCGCCCTGTCATACATCTGAAAGAGCAGAGAGGACCCAGTGTGTGGACCTTCTTTCCTGCTTCCCACCAGTTCTGCCATAATGAGTTCCACTACTTTTCAATAACGTCATTTTATTCTAGATTATGGAATGCTTTGCTCCACACAGAAAATCTCAGGAAATACTAAATCTTATAAATAAGTAAGAAACACATTTATCCATAATGTCACAACCCAGAAAAAAAACTCAGAATTTCTGCTAGTTCTATTCATAAGAGCCTGCTGGGTGACTCGGGGACACCCTCTCCTCCACCCAGGCCCCAGGGCTTCCCCAAAGTGGGTCAGACTTGTGCCCCCGGGGCTTGTCCACAGGGCCACCTCTCTGTCCTGGGGGCACAGGCACCAGCCTGCTTTCGGGGCTCAGTACCCATTTCAGGACATGACAGGGTCTGACAGACTAAGTGCCATGCTGTGTGCTTAGTTGCTCAGTTGTGTCTGACTCTCTGTGACCCCATGGACTGTAGCCCGCCAGGCTTGTCTGTCCAAGGGAGTCTCTAGGCAAGAATACTGGAGTGGGTTGCCATTTCCTCCTCAGAGGATCGTCCCAACCCAGGGATCGAACCCAGGTCTCCTGCATTACAGGTGGACTCTGTACTGCCTGAGCCACCAGGGAAGTCCCACCAGAAGATAACTATTAATATTTTGGTATATTTCTTTCTGGAAATATGTATTTATAGAATTAGCATCTACCTCTATATATACCTTAAAAAACTGATTTTTACTTGTCATTTTTATCACTCCTCATATCACTAAGGATGAATCAGAGCTGAACAATATGGTACAATTTCTGATGATACAACACTGTACCTTATCAATGCACCGTAGTGTCAAACACCAATCCATTTATTTAACAAACCCATCACTGAATGGCTACTCTGTGCCAGGCACTGTTCTAGGTGTACAAAATAAATCAGTTTCCCAACCCAATTCCTGCCTTCATGGAGTCTGCAGTCCAGTACAGGGATTCAGGCAATGCATAATCAACAAGCTAAAGCAGGCAGATACAGGTGTTAATTAAGAGTAAAGCGGGAAAGGGAAATGGAAATATATGTGTGGTGAGGGTGCTGCTATTTTAAGTATGGTGGTCACAAAAAGCTATTTTGGTTATTTGCAATTTAACCCTGGGATAAACTTCTTTCTTTGTATTTCCAACAGTTTCTTTATAACAGGATCCTAGAAGCACATTTACTTAATTCTCTTAAGGTCTCGTCTAATAATGTCAAATTGCCATGTTACCTTCCCATTAGCAGTATCGCGGTCTTATTCTAGGTCAGCTCCACTTGGCAGCCTCACCACCTCTCCAATGCCTGGCCTGGCCTGAGTGCACTTACCCGCTTAACCGCCAGCGTAGCGATGCCCAGCATGGCTGCTCCTCCCACCCCCAGCACCAGCCGGGCGTTGGAGAGCACAAAATCGATGGCCGTCGCGATGCCATTGTCCTCTTTCTTGCTTTTGCGCTCACCAGAGCCTGCCATCACGCACCTAAGGACAAAGGCAGAACACAGCTGTCACCACCTGCGACCCTGAGAACCAGACCTCCTCCTCCCTCCTGCTTCGGGCCAGTCCAGGGTACTCGAGTTCCAGCGAATCAAATCCCCCTGACTCTAGTGCTCCACGCTCAAGGGCCAGGAGGGAGGTAGCATGTCCTCGATGTACCTGGATGCAGGCAGAGGAAATGGTCATGCTAGTTATGGGAAAAGCACCTCACCCATCTATTGAGATTACAGACAGCACTAAGCTCATGGTCAACCCTTTCTTGTATTAGAGTGAAGACCCCACCACGAAACCCAATCCTCCAGACCCTTTCCCAACACTATAGTGCAGATAGTGCTTTGATCCTTTGGCCACTGCTTGTGGAAAGTCAGAGCAGAGAAGGTCTAATTTAATTAGAGGCGGCCCATCTAGTCCCATCACATCACCTCACATACAGGAGGTGGCTTGTCAGAGTTCTCAGAGAAAAGGAATGATGGAGCCAGTGCACAACTCGCAACTCCCAACATGACGCTTTTCCCCCTCTATCATGTCTACCCTTGCCAGATCAAACTGTTCCTATTCTGCAAACTTTCTGCAACTAACGGTAACAACGATGACACAGACTGAATACCCTGGCACATGGAGACATAACTACAAGTCCACGTGTGAGGAAGGGCCAAAGAAGAAAAGAACTCTCTGCGGACAGTCCCACTTGACAGATGCTGCTTCTCGGGGAGCGTGTGCAGGAGGCCATGAGAAACTCAGGTGAGCCTGGCACTGGGGCAGAGACTGAATAAACATGACGGTCGCTGGAGACTGAGCTGCTAACTGGAGAACAAGAAAATCCACCCGTTCACATGCACCTGAAAAACGAACTGAAAATGTAGCCACCAGAGTGGAGTTCACAGGCACGATGCAGACAAGGCTGGCCTCCGTGCACTGCTCCCTCGGGGTGAGCTCACCTTTGTTCCCTGGCAACCATGGGGTCATCCTGATTGAAGTTCCCCTCATCCCCCAAAAACACATTTCCCATGGACTTAAAACCCTGGGCTCAACCCAGATGAGGGATGACAAAGTGGCTTGGATCAGAGCTCGGCGCTTCACACTGCATCTCTCCTCTTCCTCCCATGTCCTGTATCCCAGGAACTACCTATAAACAGTTGTATGCCATCCACCCGTTACCTAGAATGGGAGGACAGAGAGACAAGATCACTGGTGCGCCTTCCAGTGTGAAGTAATTTTTCGATACCCTTACAACTGAGTGCTCCTCATCTCATACCACACGCTTCACACCTCCCTCATCAACAAGAAAGGGATATTTCTGACTACTTATTTCAGCAAGAGTTGCAGTCAAGCATTACTTTTTCTCTAACTAGAATTCACCACCTTGGCACTTTTCTGTTCTCTTCTCCACCTTCTGCAGTTAGGAGACGCTTCAGGTTCAGGGACAGAATGAGAGACTTGGCCAAAATTAAATATACTTCCACTTCAAATGCTCAGAGCAAGCAAGGCTGAGAAGAGGAAAACTGTATTTGCAGGTGGCATCAGGCAGGAACTCTGGCCATCATCATCCCTCCAGCAGCCACTGAGACAGAGATGGGACATAAATGTCCCCGAGGCAAACTAATACAATCAGGACAAAGTTGACAGGTACAGTTCCCCACACATAATGATGACCACTGTTTTGTGTGTGTGCTCAGAGTCTGACTCTGCGACCCCATGGACTGTAGCCTGCCAGGCTCCTCTGTCCATGGAATTCTCTCGGCAAGAATAATTTTCTATTCCAACCACTGTTTTATTTCTTTTAAAACAAAAGGCTCTTTAGGGATGTATTTACAGTAGGGAGAACCATCTCCTAAATGATCCTTGCATGTGATACAGCAGAGCAAGAAGGGCCCAGCTCCCCTCTGCGCGGAAGCTGGAAGGAGCCTCTCTGGGCCATTTAGTCTTTGACCCTCTGATGGCTGGTGAGAATGAGGCAGTGAGATGGCACGACAGAAGAGGCTGAATTTTAGAGTCAGAAATCTTGAGGACCTGCCATTGAGCCCTGACTAATTAGCTGGGTATCCTCAAATGAGTTACTCAGCCCCTCAGCTGTGTAAAGGGGATAGTGACGCCTGCACGGCCTCCATCACAGGGCTGTAGTGAGGCCAACACAGCTACTGAAATGCTGCGTGTGAGCACTTCCTCAGCTGTTAGAGGGCTCTAGAAACGTGGGCTATCGTTAAGTCTTTTACAATTTCCATCCACAGGACAAAGGTCACGTGTCAGAAGGCACTCTGAATCCAGACTGTCCTGTGAGGTCCATTTCACCTTCTGAGATGGAGCCAAGAACAGTCTCTGAAACCGACACTGATGCCATCCTGGGCTTGAGACCAAAACTATTACGTTGAGCAGACTTGGGAAAAGGCTTTTCTACACCAGGGCAGTATATTCCCTGCCCCATCCAAGGCCCAGGTGGTGCTGACGCCCTAGCAACCAGCAAGAGGAGAGAACACCCACAAGCCCCCCAGGGAGATCAGAGTTTCTATTCTAAAACTGAACTCAACCTGCTCCAGTTGAAACTGCTTATCCACAGTATACCCTCCACTCAGGCCGTGCTCTGCCAGCTGGGAGCCAGCGAGGGGCAGGAGCTCTGCCTAACAAGGAGGAAGGAGCCTGGGCCCTTGCGCAATTAGGAAGGAGCCCTGTGGTTTAGTTTCAGTTTTAAATGAAGAAAAAGCTCTGGAAATCTGTTACATCCTAAGATGAATATTCTTAACACCACTGAACTGTACACATACAACCATGTGTTTTAAAAGTATTTAAAAAAGAGGAGGAACCACTGTCCCGGTGGGCAGGGCTGAAGATGCAGAATGTGAACTCTGCTAACATTTCAGACGAGGTGTTTAACCTGTCTCTTCAGACACAAGAATGGGAACAGACATACTCACCGCCCCATGTACTGGCAGTGGCGGTGGTGAGTTACAGTGGCTCTGTGGCTTCCTAGGATGATGACACAGAACTCTGAACATTCCAACTTCTTTTACTTGAAAAGGTCATATGATTCGAACTAAACATGACCTGGCTTAAGTATGCATGATAAGAACTAACGCACATTGAGCATGTACCATGTGCTGGGCATTTTCCCCCTCTTTGCTCTCTTACTCTTCACGACAATCCCATGAGGTCAGTCACATTGTTAGCTCCCACTGTCAGGTGAAGAAACTGAGGCAGAGGTCAGGTAACTGGCCCAAAGTCACCACGTGAGTAAGTTGTGCAGTCGCGAGTTGAACCTAGAGCTCACGGTGCTAGGGTGCAGGTTACAGGGGTCCCAAACAGCCTGCAGCCCCACCTTGTACCCATCTGCTCTCCACGCACCACTAGACCATATGCCCCAGAGGCATTCTGGCTCATTCACTGCCCCCCAGGGCAAGCAGTACTTGACAGACGGGACTTGATGCATCTGTTCCACCAGTGAGCTACTAATTCTGTGGCTTTTTTTTTTTGGTTTTTGGAGGAGGTAGTGGCAGCAACCTGTAACCCAACTCACTCAAAATAGACTCTGAACACAGTCTTCAGTACTCACTTCCACTTTCCCTATGCAGGCTGGCCCTCGTGGGCATCACTTCCTACCTCCCCTTTACTCCCAAAGGCAGGTCTGCCAATCAACACAAAACCATTACACAAGGCTCCTCCTGCCTTCCCTCTCTGTTGAAAACAGTACCCGCCACCCAGTTGGCACGCCTTCCACCTCAAAGTCATCCTTCATTCTCTCTCCTCCTGCTGCACCAGCCCCCCGCTTGGTAAAGTCCCCTGCTGCCCACATTGCACCTACATGCAGCCACCCCACTGCCTCAGTCCCTCCACTCATCTGCTCAGATCCGAGGGGCCTCTCACCAATTTATTCTGCATGCTGCCACTTCCCTGACCCCTCATCCACACCACTCCCCGGCTGACAAAGCTGTGGTGCCCACCACCCCCTCATCAGACATCACGACTTCCTCAACAGGAGATTTGATGTCCTTCCAGACCTGGCTCAGTCTCAACTCCAGTCACCTGCCTTACAGGTATGCAATTCGAGCTACTCCAGACTCAAGTGTCCAGACTATAAAATGTGGTTTTCACCTCCTCACTTGCTCATTCTTGCCCATCTACCCAACGAGCTTTTTTGTTTGAGGCAGACTTCCAATGTCCTCTTTTCTACAGCTACCTGTGATTCCTCGCCCCCACCCCCGCTCTCCAGGTAGTTTTGGCCCCTTCCCCATCTATAAGCTCTTGACCCACCTCTAGTCCAGAGCTACCTCCTGCAGATCGCCACATCGTTCATCCCCACCTCAGCACCTACCATGATGCCAGGGCAGGCCCTCTGGGAAAGCTGCTGAATTAAGTACAGTCATCAGGTTACAGCGGAACTTGCTGGTCACACTGGCATGACAGGAGACAGAGCTCACATAGCACTGGCCAAGAACCACTGAAGCGCTCTGTGTGCATTTTCTCATTGCCTCTTGCAATAAGAAGCAGGCACCATTCTAGTGGTGGTGCTCAGTCGTGTCCTCTTTGCGACCCCACTGTAGCCCGCCAAGGTCCTCTATCCATGGAATTTTCCAGGCAAGTGTACTGGAGTGGGATGCTATTTCATCTACAAATGAGGAAATGGAGGCCTAGACAGATGGAGTGATTTGCCCTAAATCCCACAGTTGTTAGCAGCAGTGGCACGAAGGCAGTCCTCTAAAGGCTGGACACTATGCTTGCTTTAGGGACTTTTGAAGCAGAGTATAGTTATATTTATAGCTTCCCAGTTGCTTAGCTGGTAAAGAATCTGCCTGCAGTTCAGGAGACCTGGGTTCAATCCCCAGGTTGGGAAAATCCCCAGAGAAAGAAATGGCAACCCACTCCAGTATTCTTGCCTGGAGAATTCTATGAACAGAGGAGCCTGGTGGGCTACAGTCCATGGGGTCACAAAGAGAAGGACTGGATTTAGTGACTAAATCACATAGTTATGTTTGGGGAACATGATCTAACCCTCAAGGGAACTGAATCCACTGAAGAATGAGCCAGATGGAACAAGATCTAAGTTTTAACCAGTAACTTTTCTAGCATTTTCATACATTAAATGTTCTATGAAGAAAAATTATCTCCTAGTAGGACTTGAAACTAAGGGTCTTTTTAACTGGGAGCATTTTATAAGGGAACATTCTGTCATTTATGTTGGTATTTCCTTCAGTATGCCTAAAGAACTTTGGCCACTAAAAAGAAAGATTCTCCCTTTCCTGGTCCCCTGTATCAGAAAAAATGAAACCTAGAAGAAGACAGGCCTACGTACCTGAGGCTTCTTAATGCATCTGTGAGGTGGAGGTGGGAGAGAGGCAGGCGTGTCTCTGGAAGGCACCTGTGTCCTCTTTCCCTTGGAATTAGGATGGGAGGGGAAAGGAGAAGACCCTAAATGATCCCTCCTAGCTTGCTGTGGAGGAAGACCAGGCCCTTTTCCAGCTGCTTCTCCCGGGCCTCGGGATCCTCCAGTTTCTGGTTTTTCCGGAACTCACGGCGGATGGAGGCAAGGTAGAAGTCTCGATCAGTGTAGCGAAGCTGTCGGCCTTGGCGAAGCAGAGCCCGGTAGAGACTCAGCACCGCCTCTCGGCTCCATGAGGCCATGGGGGACTGACAGGGGCTGGGCGTCAAGCTATACACAGGAGGGAAAAAAGAGAAGCCTAGAATCAGAATTAATGACAGAAGGGAACTACATTGTTGTTCTCATTCAGTTGCTCAGTAGTGTCCGACTCTTTGTGACCCTTTAGACTGTAGCCTGCCAGGCTCCTCAGTCCATGGGATTCTCCAGGCAAGAATACTGCAATGGGTTGCCATTTCCTTCTCCAAGGGGATCTTGCCCACCCAGGGATCAAACCCACATTTCCTGCATTGACAGGTGGATTCTTTACCACTGAGTCACCAGGAAAGCCCAGAAGGACCTATGAAAGTGAAATGTGAAAGTGTTAGTTGCTCAGTCGTGTCTGATTCTGCAAACCCTTGGACTGTAGCCTGCCAGGCTCCTCTGTCCATGGGGTTCTCCAGGCAAGAATACGGGAGTGGGTAACCATTCCCTTCTCCAGGGGATCTTCTTGACCCAGGGATTGAAGCCAGGTCTCTCTTGTTGCAGGCATTCTTTACCATCTGATTCACCAGTAGTTCTGTAGTTCTTAATCCAGGTCTCAGAGACCCACTCAAGGTCACACTGTGACTTAGTGGCAGGGCCGGGACTAGATCCCAGCCTACAGACTCCTGCTCCTGGGAAACTACCAGTTACGCTGAAAGGTCAGGGACTGGAAGCTGGACTACCTGCACTTGAATTTTGGCTCTGCCACTTATCTGCCATAATTTTTGGGAAAGTACATAACCTCTTTGAGCATCTGTTTCCTCGCTTGTAAAATAGAAATAATGCTATCTACATTTATATACTGCTATGTACTTTTATGCTAATAGTACTTACCCCATAGGATTATTTTGAAACTTGCCTGAGATATCGCATGTAAAGTGAAAGAAAGTGAAAATATTAGTTGCTCTGTCATGTCCATCTCTTTGTGACCCCATGGACTGTAGCCCACCAGGCTCCTCTGGAGCCCTAACTTCTCTAGGCAACTGCAGTGGGTTGCCATTTCTTCCTCCAGCGAATCTTCCCGACCCAGGGGTTGAACCCCGGTCTCCTGCACTGCAGGAAGATTCTTTACCATCTGAGCCACCAGGGAAGAAGCACACGTAATATAACTTCCCCACAAGGGGCCTCAGTCATACTTGAATCCTAGCACCAGCAGTAAGCTGATCACCCTGGGCAAGTTTCTTAACCTCTCTGGGCTTACCTTAGTTCCTCATTTGTAAAATGAGGATTAAAACTGTATTTTCCACATGGTTAGAATGAGGATTAAAAGTGGTTAGAATAGCACTCAGCATATGCCAAGCCATATTGTGGCAGCTCTGGTTAATGCTACCTCCCCTTGTGTGTTTGTAAGTGCTCAATAAGTATCAGATTTAGTTACACATAAACCACCATCATCTACCTTCAGTAGCAATAAACCCTTACAGAACCACAGAGTGTTACCATTTGTAAAGTGCTTTGTCATCCATTATCACATTTAAACTGAGGAACTTATGAAGTGGACAGGGTTCATAACAACAATGGTTACATGTTTATTGATTGTTTACTATTATAGCACAGCACTGGCCAAGCAGGTCCCACGTGACATCTCATTCCATCAACAATTCTAGTGTCACCAGTGTCTCCATTTTAAGTGGAGGAAACTGATGCTCCCAGAGAGAAGTAACTCACCAACAGGCAGGGCTGTAAAGGGGGTGCACTTCGGACCCCGACTCTGCCTGCCTGTGGAATGAAAACTACCGTTTGCTGGGATCTTACCATGCATACAGCACTTCTAAGGCGCTGTACAAACTTTCCCAGTTCAGCGCCTGGCACACACCGAGGGCTCAAAAAATAAACTTAACAAAGGACGCTCACAATGTCCCTGTTTGGAAAAAATGATCACCTTCTTTCTGAAATAAATGAGACTGAATGGGAGAGGTATCTGACTGGTAAAGGTCTGGACTTTGGGCCCAAAGTCAGCTACCGTCAGCCTCCGGCCTTGAGAGCCTCCTGCGCGAGCGTGCCACCGTCCTCGTCCCTTTACCCTCAACTGCAGAAGAGCGCCCCTCGGCGCCAAGTCTCCCTGAGTGGGACAGATGAATCCAGAAATCAACAGAAAAGTGTTTTACGCAGTAGGAGGCGACTGGCATGCAAGAGCTGTTACAAGGTCGACCGGCGAATGGGCGGGTGGGCCCTGGAGGGTCCCCAGGTCCTCCCTCTACCTGGGGGATCGCACCGAACCGGGGTGGAGAGACCCTGAGGCTGGGGCAGGCCGGCTCTTGGGCACCGGGAGAGCTCCGGAGGTTGGGGCGATGCCCCGGAGCGGCCTCCAGGGGAAAACCCAGGGCAGGCTGGGGAGAGACCCCCGGTGGTCAGGCCGATAGTGTGGGCCCCGGCCGGGCTAGGGACTCAAACGGCGACCCTGAAAGAAGGCGTGGCGAACCCCCAACCCCGGCCTTCACCCCCTCCCCGCGCTCACCTGAGGACCGCGCGCACTCCCTCTACTCGAGATTCGCCTGTCGCCCGGTACCTCTCCTAGGGTCACCCACCAACATGGCCCCTTTACTTCCGGGCCACGACCTTGCGCCCGGACCTGAGAGGAGGAACCGAAGGGAGCCGGGAGGCCGACGGTGGCTGGAGGACTTCCGGTCTCCCCTGCCTAGGCCTCTCTCAGGGTGGGGCCAGGAGCCGCATCGGGCCCCGCCCCCTCCCGGGGCCCCGCCCCACAGTTCTGAGCCCCGCCTCTATACGTGACGTCACCAATGATGGGCCTGGCCAGGCCATTTGGACCCCGCCCAGAGGGCCCCAGAGGGCCGGGGACAAGTGGTCCGGTGGGAGAGAAGGGGAAAGCGTTGTGTGGGCTGGATCCGCCGCTGTGCGGGCTGGTTTCCCAACCTGCTGTCAGCCCTATAACCTGTCAGGCCCCAGCACTGTTTGCTGATCTCGGGCTGGAGCGGTGAAGGGTCCCTGGGGAAGTTTAGCACTAACGATGTTCCCTGTCGTGGCTTTTAAAGCTCTCTCAGATTGCTCACTTTCTATCCTTCCGTGCTGTTACCGCTCGACTGTTAAAGACCTACCGTTCAAGGTCCTCCTTAAACATCCCCGCTAGAAGTCTCCAGCTCATTCCGCCCCCTCATCCAACACACCTAGGTGTCTCCTTTGAGTCCCACAGAACTGTTTGCACATCCCAGTTAGGGCTTCACTCCTTCAAGGAAATGTGTTTGGTTTGGTTTGTTTGTTGTTTTTTTTTCTGGAGGGGGTGCTAATCCGGGTCTTAGTTGGGGCGCTCAGGATGTTTGTTGCTGCATGCGAACTCGTAGTTGTGACTTGTAGGATCTAATTCCCTGACCAGGAATGGAACCTGGGCCCCCTGCATTGGGAGTGCAGAATCTTAGCCGCTGGACCACCAGGGAAGTCCGCAAACATGTTTACTGGCTCCTGTTATTTGCTAGGCACTGCTTTTTAATTTCCCCTTTACTTTTTGTCTCTCATCAGATTTGAGGGCAGGAGCCATGTCCTTATGGAATCTGTCAGCCCTCTTTCCTCTTTTCCCAGCTCAGCATCTCAGAAGGGGAGAGGCAGAGGAAGGCTTTGGAATCAGGCCCAGCCTGCTCCAACTTCAGCTCTACTTTAAAGAGAGCAGCCTGCCCTCTGGCAACTTTCCTAACCCTCTCAGCCCCTGTCAGCCTTTGTGAGGATTAAAAGCATCTAGCAGGAAGAGGCAGGTGCCCACGTCCAAGGTCAGAGGCACCAGCCCAAGCGAGCTAACCCACGTCCGAGGTCAGGGGCGGTAGCCAAGAGGAGCAAGGCCACGTCCAAGGAGCGGCGGCTGCGCAGGTGCAGGAGGGCCAAGAGGAGCTACTCCACGTTCAAGGTCAGGAGGGGCAACCTTGTCCAAGGTAAGGAGCTGCAGCTATACTTTGCTGGAGCAGCCGTGAAGAGATAACCCACGTCCAAGGTAAGAGAAACCCTAGTAAGATGGTAGGTGTTGCGAGAGGGCATCAGAGGGCAGACACACTGAAACCATAATCACAGAAAACTGGCCAATCTGATCACACGGACCACAGCCTTGTCTAACTCAATGAAACTAAGCCATGCCATGTGGGGCCACCCGAGACGGATGGATCATGGTGGAGAGGTCTGACAGAATGTGGTCCACTGGAGAAGGGAATGGCAAACCACTTCAGTATTCTTGCCTTGAGAACCCCGTGAACAGTATGAAAAGGCAAAATGATAGGATACTGAAAGAGGAACTCCCCAGGCTGGTAGGTGCCCAATATGCTACTGGAGATCAGTGGAGAAATAACTCCAGAAAGAATGAAGGGATGGGGCCAAAGCAAAAACAACACCCAGTTGTGGATGTGACTGGTGATAGAAGCAAGGTCCAATGCTGTAAAGAGCAATATTGCATAGGAACCTGGAATGTTAGGTTCATGAATCAAGGCAAATTAGAAGTGGTCAAATAGGACATGGCAAGAGTGAACGTCGACATTCTAGGAATCAGTGAACTAAAATGGACTGGAATGGTTAATTTAACTCAGATGACCATTATATCTACTACTGCGGGCAGGAATCCCTCAGAAGAAATGGAGTAGCCATCTTGGTCAACAAATGCAGTACTTGGATGCAATCTCAAAAACAACAGAATGATCTCTGTTCATTTCCAAGGCAAACCATTCAATATCACTGTAACCCAAGCCCATGCCCCAACCAGTAACACTGAAGAAGCTGAAGTTGAATGATTCTTTGAAGACCTACAAGACCTTTTAGAACTAACACCCCCAAAAGATGTCCTTTTCATTATAGGGGACTGGAATGCAAAAGTAGGAAGTCAAGAAACACCTGGAGTAACAGGCAAATTTAGCCTTGGAGTATGGAATGAAGCAGGGCAAAGGCTAATAGAGTTTTGCCAAGAGAACACACTGGCCATAGCAAACATGACTCTACACATAGACATCACCAGATGGTCAACACCAAAATCAGATTGATTATATTCTTTGCAGCCAAAGATGGAGAAGCTCTATACAGTCAGCAAAAACAAGACCAGGAGCTGACTATGGCTCAGATCATGAACTCCTTATTGCCAAATTCAAACTGAAATTGAAGAAAGTAGGGGAAACCAGTAGACCATTCAGTTTTAACCTAAATCAGATCCCTTATGATTATACAGTGGAAATGAGAAATAGATTTAAGGGACTAGATCTGATAGAGTGCCTGATGAACTATGGATGGAGGTTCATGACATTGTACAGGAGACAGGGATCAAGACTATCCCCATGGAAAAGAAATGCAAAAAAGCAAAATGGCTGTCTGGGGAGGAATAGCTGTGAAAAGAAGAGAAGCAAAAGGCAAAGGAGAAAAGGAAAAATATAAGCATCAGAATGCAGAGTTCCAGAGAAGAGCAAGGAGTGATAAGAAAGATTTCCTCAATGATCAATGCAAGAAAATACAGGAAAACAACAGAATGAGAAAGACTAGAGATCTCTTCAAGAAAATTAGAGATACCAAGGGAACATTTCGTGCAAAGATGGGCTCAATAAACAACAGAAATGGTCTGGACCTAACAGAAGCAGAAGATATTAAGAAGAGGTGGCAAGAATACACAGAAGAATTGTACAAAAAAGAGCTTCACGACCCAGATAATCACGATGGTGTGATCACTCACATAGAGCCAGACATCCTGGAATGTGAAGTCAAGTGGGCCTTAGAAAGCATCACTGTGAACAAAGCTAGTGGACATGATGGAATTCCAGTTGAGCTATTTCAAATCCTGAAAGATGATGCTATGAAAGTGCTGCACTCAATATGCCAGCAAATTCGGAAAACTCAGCAGTGGCCACAGGACTGGAAAAGGTCAGTTTTCCTTCCAATCCCAAAGAAAGGCAATGCAAAAAAATGCTCAAACTACCACACAATTGCACTCATCTCACACACTAGTAAAGTAATGCTCAAAATTCTCCAAGCCAGGCTTCAACAGTATGTGAACCATTAATTTTCAGGTGTTCAAGCTGGATTTAGAAAGGCAGAGGAACCAGAGATCAAATTGCCAACATCCACTGGATCATCGAAAAAGCATGAGAGTTCCAGAAAAACATATATTTCTGCTTTATTGACTATGCCAAAGCCTTTGACTGTGTGGATCATAACAAACTGTGGAAAATTCTGAAAGAGATGGGCATACCAGACCACCTGACCTGCTTCTTGAGAAACCTGTATGCAGGTCAGGAAGCAACAGCTCGAACTGGACATGGAACAACAGACTGGTTCCAAATAGGAAAAGGAGTATGTCAAGGCTGTATATTGTCACCCTGCTTATTTAATGTATATGCAGAGTACATCTTGAGAAGACACGCCGGGCTGGAAGAAGCACAAGCTGGAATTAAGATTGCCAGGAGAAATATCAATAACCTCAGATATACAGATAACACCCTTATGGCAGAAAGTGAAGAGGAGCTAAAAAGCCTCTTGATGAAAGTGAAAGAGGAGAGTGAAAAAGTTGGCTTAAAGCTCAACATTCAGAAAACGAAGATCATGGCATCTGGTCCCATCACTTCATTGGAAATAGATGGGGAAACAGTGTCAGACTTTATTTTGAGGGGCTCCAAAATCACTGCAGATGGTGACTGCAGCCATGAAATGAAAAGACGCTTACTCCTTGGAAGAAAAGTTCTGACCAACCTAGATAACATATTAAAAAGCAGAGACATTACTTTGCCAACAAAGGTCCATCTAGTCAAGGCTATGGTTTTGCAGTAGTCATGTATGGATGTGAGAGTTGGACTGTGAAGAAAGCTGAGCGCCGAAGAATTGATGGTTTTGAACTGTGGTGCTGGAGAAGACTCTTGAGAGTCCCTTGGACTGCAAGAAGATTCAACCAGTCCATCCTAGAGGAGATCAGTCCTGGGTGTTCTTTGGTAGGATTGATGCTGAAGCTGAAACTCCAATACTCTGGCCACCTCATGTGAAGAGTTGACTCACTGGAAAGACTCTGATGCTGGGAGGGATTGGGGGCAGGAGGAGAAGGGGACAACAGAGGATGAGATGGCTGGATGGCATCACCGACTCAATGGACGCGAGTGTGAGTGAACTCCGGGGGTTGATGATGGACAGGGAGGCCTGGCGTGCTGCGATTCATGGGGTCTCAAAGAGTCAGACACGACTGAGCGACTGAACTGAACTGAACTGAGCAGGAAGGGGTGGGCACCCATAGAGCAGTTGCCCACCCATCCAATTATTCTTGCACAGATCATGCTTGGGACCTCTAATGTCAATCCTAAAGAAAATCCACCCTGAGTATTCATTGGAAGGACGGCTGCTGACACTGAAGCTCCATACTTGGACCACCTCACGCGAAGAGGTGACTCGCTGGAAAAGACCCTGATGCTGGGAAAGACTGAGGGCAGGAGGAGAAGGGCAACAGAGGATGAGATGGCTGGATGGCACCACTGACTCAGTGGACATGAGTTTGAGGAAGCTCCAGGAGATAGTGAAGGACAGGGAAGCCTGGTATGCTGCAGTCCACGGGGTCACAAAGAGTCAGACATACTGAGTGAATGAACAACAACAATGTGCGATGCACTGCCACACGAGTGGCTGATGAGACGAGATCAAGTCCTCATCTTCCCACCGGGGCAGATGTAAAAGGAAGTGATAAGAATTGGGAGGAAAAATAATGCATGAAGATGGAGAGAAAGGAGCTGCTTTTATAACTGGAATGTTGCTGGAGAGCCTGTCTGATAAGAGGACCTGAGTAGGACCTGCAGGAAGGGCATTCCAGGTGTTGGCCCTCAGGTGGGCCCTTATTCTATCCTAGGAGCAGGCAGGGAGGAGGCCAGTGCCTGGGGGAATAGAGTGAACAAGAGGTGAAGAAGAGGCAAGATAGGAGGTCCTTATCCTGGGCAGGGGAGAGGAGACCATCTGAGACAGGAGCCACCAGAGGATTTGGAGTAAAGTAGTGATGGGATCTGACATCCATTAGTTTGTCTGTGGTTAAAAAAAAAAATTATACTTAGAATTAGCCAACTGGACTTAGTTTGCTGCTGCTGCTGCTGTTAAGTCACTTCAGTCGTGTCTGACTCTGTGCGACCCCACAGACGGCAGCCCACTGGGCTCCGCCATCCCTGGGATTCTCCAGGCAAGAACACTGGAGTGGGTTGCCATTTCTTTCTCCACTGCATGAAAGTGAAAAGTGAAAATGAAGCCACTCAGTCATGTCTGACTTAGCGACCCCATGGACTGCAGCCTACCAGGCTCCTCCGTCCATGGGAGTTTCCAGGCAAGAGTACTGGAGTGGGATGCCATTGCCTTCTCTGGGACTTAGTTTACATGATACAATTTGTTGGCACCACCCAAAGCATTACGGGGCCTGTCAAACCTATATGCCTTTTTCTCTCCATCAGACCCCATCAGGGTGTTGGCCTGGCTAGGTGATGTCATAAAAGCATCTTCCCAGCCTATCTGATACCTGTCTTGATGGCCTTGACCTCCACAAAGAACATGAATGTGTTGCTGTCTTCTCTTTCATGGCGGATCCAGTGGCCTGGGGACGTGGTGCTGGCATACTGGTCACGCTTGGTTCTCCTGGAGGTGCACTTCCGAGAATATTTAGGCTCCCACTGGAGCCGTGGTGTCTCTGTCCTCTGGAAGGGGGTGACATGTGGATTTTCTTTTGTGTGTGTGTCTTTGGATGCATGTCAGCACTGCCTTGCTGACCTTCAAAGTCTGTTTTGACGTCAGCTCTGGGAGGGCAGGGGCTTTCTTCACTTTTGGTGTCATCTTTGAGAAAGAGGTCCCTGAATTCTATTTTCACAGGATCAGTCTGACTGGAGACTAATGGAAGGCTGAAGGGCTAAAGCAGGGTGACTGGTCAAATGGCTGCTGCAAAGCCCCAGGGGAGAGAGGACAGGGGCTCAGACCAAGGGGGCAGCAGTGTGGAGGGGAGTGGTCCTATCCAGGAAGTATTCGGAGGTAGGGCCACAGTTTGTTGGTGGGGGAGTGAGACAGAGGGTCAACCATGGATTTGGGGTCCTGCCTGAGTAACGCCCTGTTGCTTCCCCTGCTCCAACCTCTTCAAGAGCATCTTCCAAGCTTCCCACGCTTCTAAAAGAAGGCAGTTTTCTGGGGTCTAGAGTATCCACTCAGGTAAAGGAAGATCTCCCATGACAGAGGGAGCCTCATCAATACTGGGGAGACTGTGGACCCCTGGAACATCTAGGAAAGGGAGGGACCCAGATAGGGGCCTTGAGGAGGCTAAGATTTAGGAGTGATAATGTGTGTGGCATCTGGGATCTTAGGCATCATTCCCCGAGGGCTGGATTGGTGTGGGAGAAACACCGAAATGGCAGCAGACCCTACATGTGCCGTTATGAAGCATCTGTTGTGTGCCAGACACGTGGCTAAGTACTTTACAAACGTTGTTTATGTCAAAAGTCCATGTTGGTCAGCATGATTGTCCTGATGATGATAAGCACAGCAGAGAAAGATTCAGGCGTTTCCCTAAGACACCAAGCCAGGCAGCTGAGAGGCTCACTGTGGAACCCAGGTCTGTCTTACTCCAAAATGTGTATTCTTCCAACTCTTCGAGGCTGCCCTACTTTGCTCTTTAAGGAAATAATGTTGTGACCCACGTAAGGCTAATTGGTGACTTTCCCAGCTGGAAGACCAAGGGAACTCTTATATCTCCCCTGACCCTCCTGTTCTAGAGAACATTAGTTTTAGGAGGGGAAGAGGAAGGGCCCTTGGGCGTCTGCCCTTCAGATCAGCTCCCTCAGACTCTTCTTGCTTTTCAGAGCAAACTCTGGGAGACAGTGAAGGACAGGAAATCTGGGTGTGCTGCAGTCCTTGGGGCTCACAAAGAGTTCTGTGTGCCTTAGAGACTGAACAGCAACAAGACAGAAAGCCCAGCGCAGCCCACCAACCCTCCGCAGCCTACCCAGGGAGACAGGGGGAGTGAAAGTGTACCTGCTTTTATTACCCGGGATGATGGAGACGCTGACTATAACCAGATCAGTGAAGGCTCCGTGATATAAGCGGCCGGGGATTTGGAAATCATTCTTTGAGAGCCAACTTCATCCTCATGGGGTTTGCTATCTTCAGATGTCATCGATTCTGTATGTACCAGACTAGAACCTGATCTCCCTGGACAGGTGTTTCCCCCATTGTCCTGTGAAATCTTTGCTGCCCACATTGTGCCAGGTGGCGCTGAAATGGGCAAAGGGAATGGAAGCTTGTTCATTGAATACCTCTCTTTGGCAGGCACCAGGAGTAGAGGGCTGAGGGCAGAAGACTGTGGGCTGAGAGCCCAGATCCCAGCTCCCCACTTTCCACTTGTGCACCTCAGGGAGATCCAGGATGTAGGAGAGAGACAGGGAGACTGAGTACAGTGAGCAGCCCACAGCTGCTCGGGGAGTCGCAGCTGCTTTCCCTTTATATCCTTCACCCCATGGATTGACTACGGCCTGCCAGGACATTGCACCAATGTACCCACTTTTTAAAAATTATTTTAAGCTTAATCCATGTTGTCATATCAGTTTATTCCATTTTACTGCTACCTGACCTGCCTCCTGAGAAATCCGTATGCAGGTCAGGAAGCAACAGCTCAAACTGGACATGGAACAACAGACTGGTTCCAAATAGGAAAAGGAGTACGTCAAGGCTGTGTATTTCAATTCAGTTCAGTCGCTCAGTCGTGTCCGACTCTTTGAGATCCCATGAATCTCAGCATGCCAAGCCTCCCTGTTCATCACCATCTCTCGAACTTCACTCAGACTCATGTCCATTGAGTCAGTGATGCCATCCAGCCATCTCATCCTCTGTCGTCCCCTTCTCCTCCTGCCTCCAATCCTTCCCAGCATCAGAGTCTTTTCCAGTGAGTCAACTCTTCTCATGAGGTGGCCAAAGTACTGGAGTTTCAGCTTCAGCATCATTCCTTCCAAAGAAATCCCAGGATTGATCTCCTTTAGTATGGACTGGTTGAATCTCCTTGCAGTCCAAGGGACTCTCAAGAGTCTTCTCCAACACCACAGTTCAAAACCATCAATTCTTCAGCGCTCAGCTTTCTTCACAGTCCAACTCTCACATCCATACATGACCACAGGAAAAACCATAGCCTTGACTAGACAGACCTTAGTCGGCAAAGTAATGTCTCTGCTTTTGAATATACTATCTAGGTTAGTCGTAACTTTTCTTCCAAGGAGTAAGCGTCTTCTAATTTCATGGCTGCAGTCACCATCTGCAGTGATTTTGGAGTCCCCAAAAATAAAGTCTGACACTGTTTCCACTGTTTCTCCATCTGTTTCCCATGAAGCGATGGGACTGGATGCCATGATCTTCATTTTCTGAATGTTGACCTTTAAGCCAACTTTTTCACTCACCTCTTTCACTTTCATCAAGAGGCTTTTTAGCTCCTCTTCAGTTTCTGCCATAAGGGTGGTGTCATCTGCATATCTGAGGTTATTGATATTTCTCCTGGAAATCTTGATTCCAGCTTGTGTTTCTTCCAGTCCAGCGTTTCTCATGATGTGCTCTGCATATAAGTTAAATAAGCAGGGTGACAATATACAGCCTTGACGTACTCCTTTTCCTATTTGGAACCAGTCTGTTTTTCCATGCCCAGTTCTAACTGTTGCTTCCTGACCTGCATACCCACTGGGCTGGAAGAAGCACAAGCTGGAATCAAGATTACCGGGAGAAATGTCAATAACCTCAGATATGCAGATGACACCACCCTTAGGGCAGAAAGTGAAGAGGAACTAAAAAGCCTCTTGATGAAAGTGAAAGAGGTGAGTGAAAAAGTTGGCTTAAAGGTCAACATTCAGAAAACAAAGATCATGGCATCCGGTCCCATCACTTCATGAGAAATAGATGGGGAAACAGTGTCAGACTTTATTTTGAGGGGCTCCAAAATCACTGCAGATGGTGAATGCAGCCATGAAATTAGAAGACGCTTACTCCTTGGAAGAAAAGTTACGACTAACCTAGATAGTATATTCAAAAGCAGAGACATTACTTTGCCAACAAAGGTCTGTCTAGTCAAGGTTATGGTTTTTGCAGTAGTCATGTATGGATGTGAGAGTTGGACTGTGAAGAAGGCTGAGTGCCGAAGAATTGATGCTTTTGAACTGTGGTGTTGGAAAAGACTCTTGAGAGTCCCTTGGACTGCAAGAAGATCCAGCCAGTCCATTCAAAAGGAGATCAGTCCTGGGTATTCTTTGGAACAAATGATGCTGAAGCTGAAACTCCAATACTTTGGCCACCTCATGAGAAGAGTTGACTCACTGGAAAAGATTCTGATGCTGGGAAGGATTGGAGGCAGGAGGAGAAGGGGATGACAGAGGATGACATGGCTGCATGGCATCACTGACTCAATGGACGTGAGCTTGAGTGAACTCCCGGGGTTGATGATGGACAGGGAGGCCTGGCGTGCTGCAATTCATGGGGTCTCAAAGAGTCGGACACGACTGAGTGACTGAACTGAACCGAACTGAACTGCTAGATAATATTCCATTATATGAGTGTACCACAATTTTTAAAATATCTATTTATTTTACTGCCTTGGGTCTTAGTTGCCTTGTATGGAATCTTTCATCACTTGGGATCTTGTGACTCAAGTTGCCCTGCTGCATATGGGATCTTAGTTCTCCAATCAGGGATGGAACCTGTGCCTCTTTTGTTAGAAGGCAGATTCTTAACCCCTGGATCACAAGGGAATTCTCTCAGTATACCCATTTTACAGATGAGGCACCATTCAGACTGACTATAACTTCCTCGACTACAGCTTCACAGCTTACAAGCACGTAGGTTTCACCTCCACAAGGGGCAAACTGGAAGTCCCCGTGCTGGGCTTCACCAAGACTTATTCTTGCTTCACATCAAGCTTTGTAAGATACAGAGAAATATAAAAGACAGCTTTCTAGTTTGGCTTAAATGTTTAGAAGGTCTGGAAGCACTGGGCTCAGAGTTTGAGCTCCCCCTGCATGCCAGTCCACACTGCTCCCTGTCATCTTCTCCATGGGTGTTCATTCATCTACATGACCTGTTGGGCTGCTGTATCCTGCTGAGTCTGCCAAAGCCTCACAAGGCTTTCTCATCCGAGATGGAAAGGAAAGGGATTCAGAGAGAAAGCATGATTGCCCACCAGAGTCAGGATGGGTACCTTCTCTGACGTATCTTCCCAGCTGTAATCACAAAACATCAAACCTTAACATATAGAACAAGGAAACAGAACAGCACAGCTGTGCTCAAAGCCAAGGTAAATACCTCCACAGCTCAGGAAGGGAACTGAAGCCGAAGTTCTTGGTATAGCCTGGGAGCCAAGGTGGACTCTTGGGGGGTGCTGGGACCTGCAGGGCTCCCAAACCCGCCTCCTGGAACTCCCAGGAGAAAATCCAGGCATGGTGAGGCAGCTAGAGTCGAAGAAGTGAGAGCTAAGATTATTCCTGCTGCTGCTGCTAAGTCACTTCAGTCATGTCCGACTCTGTGCAACCCCAGAGACGGCAGCCCACCAGGCTCCCCCCACCCCCGGGATTCTCCAGGCAGGAACACTGGAATGGGTTGCCATTTCCCTCTCCAATGCATGGAAGGGAAAAGTGAAAAAGTGAAGTCGCTCAGTCATGTCCGACTCTTAGCGACCCCATGGACTGAAGCCTGCCAGGCTCCTTCGTCCATGGGATTCTCCAGGCAAGAGTACTGGAGTGGGTTGCCATTGCCTTCTCCCAGTCAAGGGCAAAGTATTACAGGAAGCAGGTGGGTGTGGATGGAGAAGGAAATGGCAACCCACTCCAGTATTCTTGCCTAGAGAATTCTGTGGACAGAGGAGCCTGGTGGGCTGCTGTCCCTGGGATCACACAGAGTCAGACACGACTGAAGCGACTTAGCATACATGCATGCATTGGAGAAGGAAATGGCAACCCACTCCAGTGTTCTTGCCTGGAGGATCCCAGGGTCGAAGGAGGCTGGTGGCCTGTCGTCTATGGGGTCACACACAGTCAGATACGACTGAAGCGACTTAGCAGCAGCAGCAGCAGTGGGTGTGGAGGGCTGAGGGTCGCTGAGCTGAGGGTTAGACCTGAGAGTTTATTCAGCTTAACTTTCCCCCTGCACTGAGCCCCCTCTTCAACTGTACAGCCACTCAGAGACAGAAAAGACTGGCCAAATTATACTTTTTAAAAATCTTATGTCTATGGTGAATTTATTTTGTTACAGGGAGCGAGGGAGGGATTGTAATTAATCTTTTTTGAAACGAGTATCTGATATTTATGAAGCAATCCTTCTTTCCCCCAATGCCACTTTATCATATATCAAATTCCTGTGCATAGTTGAGGACCCCGTCTCCAAGTCTTCAGAACAGACTGGCAACTTCACAGTAGCCGACTCCCAGGTCAGGGTACTGCCTTCCAGTGTCTACTACTGTTATTACAAGTTAGAGGCCAGGGGAGACCAGTCACCCAAGGAAGGGTGAGTCACTATGTGCCCAGGTCAGTACAATTCATCGAGGATTTCGTGAGTGTGCCCAGGCCCGGGGCAGACCACTGGAGACCCCAAAGTGAGGCCCAGCCCCTCCCTGTAAACAAGAGAGATGCTCCAGAGGTATGTCCTCTGTTCATGCTTCTCTCGGAGCTCCAGCACCTCCAGCACGAGCTCTGGAAACTTCACTTCCTCTGTAAAGGGGAGGAACCTCCTACCCCGCTGTGCCTTCAGCACTCTGACATGCCCCCAGCATCGCCTTCATCATGTTGTGTTACTTCCTGAGACTGGTTTTCTTTTATCATTTTCCGAAATTCTAATTTTTATACATTTGCTTTTCCATTCTGTGGCCTGTATTTGTATCTGGCTCACATCCTGGGTGGTGTCCAGCGAGAAGGAAGAGGAAGGAAAGAAGGGAGCAAGCAAGGAGGGTTCTGGCTCTCCCACTAGGGGGCAGCGCTGCGCCACGAGAAGGCTGGTAGAGCCCTCCCTGGTCCTTAATCCGGCTGGAAGCGGTTCCCAGCCTTTCAGCAATTCTACCCTTAATCTCCCGAAATCCTAGGCTCCCCACCTCCAATCTCATAGACTGGAATGTGGGAGGAAACCCTTCCCAAATACTGGTCGGATTACGGGCGAGATCATGTAACCAAGGGCCTGATGCGGACACAGCAGAGGCTCGGGGGCCAGGTGGCCTTTCTTGTGGATCAGGGGCTCTAGGGTGAGGGCTTCAGGAGCTGCAGCTCCAGGGCTCATAGCTGTGGCACCCGGGCTTCGTTCCTCCCAGGCATGTGGGATCCTCATGCACCTGGAATTGAATCAGTGTCCCTTGCATTGCAAGGCAGATTCTTAACCACAGGACCACCGGGGAAGCCCCAGCGTGTCTTTAGCAAAGGGCACACATAGCTGAGAAATCCCGGCTGTGGGGTGTTTTGTTTGTTTGTTTTCCTTTTCAATTTGGCTGTACCAGGTCTTAGTTGCAGCATGTAGGATATAGTTCCCCGACCAGGGATCGAACCCCAGATGCCTAGACTGGGTGTGCAGCGTCTCAGCCAATGGACCATTAGGGAAGTCCCTGGTTGTGTTTTAGTAGAGGCTCCACATAGCAGCCAGTGCTATAAGCTATATGCTCCACACACACTCCTGTATCTTTTCTAGTAGTGGATGGAGAAGTTCTTTTTTATTAAAGGAAAGAACTTTTTTGGCTGCACCGTGAAGTTTGCAGGATCTTAGTTCTCTGACCAGGAATTGAACCCAGGCCCTCGGCAGTGAAAGCATGGAGTCCTAACCACTGGACTGCAGTCCAGTGAATGAATTCTTGGGAAATTCCCAAGAACTTTTTTGGTTAACATTTATTTGACTGCACCAGGTCTTAGTGGTGGCATGCAGAATCTTCAATCTTCATTTTGGCGTATGTGATCTTTAGTTGTGGTGTGTGGACTCTCAGTTGGGGCATATGGAATCTAGTTGTGGCATGTGGTTCTTTGACCAGGGATCGAACCCAGACCTCCTACATTGAGAGTGTGGAGTCTTAGCCACTGGACCATTAGGAAGTATCCCCAAGAACTTCTTTCTAGGAGCTTCCGGCAATTTATTCTGTATCATGACCAACCTAGAGAGCATATTCAAGAGCAGAGACATTACTTTGCCAACAAAGGTCCGTCTAGTCAAGGCTATGGTTTTTCCAGTGGTCATGTATGGATGTGAGAGTTGGACTGTGAAGAAAGCTGAGCGCAGAAGAATTGATGCTTTTGAACTGTGGTGTTGGAGAAGACTCTTGAGAGTCCCTTGGACTGCAAGGAGTTCCAACCAGTCCATTCTAAATGAGATCAGTCCGGGTATTCTTTGGAAGGATTGATGCTGAAGCTGAAACTCCCATACTTTGGCCACTTCATGTGAAGAGTTGACTCACTGGAAAAGACTCTGATGCTGGGAGGGATTGGAGGCAGGAGGAGAAGGGGATGACAGAGGATGAGATGGCTGGATGGCATCACTGACTTGATGGACTTGAGTTTAAGTGAACTCTGGGAATTGGTGATGGACAGGGGAGGCCTGGCAGGCTGTGATTCATGGGGTCGCAAAGAGTCGGACACGACTGAGCAACTGAACTGAACTGAAGCCTGAACTGGGCCACTTTTCTATCCCTGAAGTTATTGCCCTGACCAGGCCATGGATGTACGCGCAATAGCTTAGCCATGCAGGGCCACCTCGGAAGCTGGGTGTACCCACTAGGAGATGCTGAGAAGAGCAGGTGCGGATGCCCACAGCAGGTAGCACTGACTACTGGGTGCCCAGCTCTGAACCCACAGCTTCACAGGCCTCGTTTAATGCCCACGCCCAGCCGATGCTTTGAGGTTGGAGTTGTCATCCCCACTTTACAAATGCTGAGCTGGACACATCTGCGGTCATGTGATTAGCAACTTGGAATCTGGAATTTGGGCCCTGGGTGGTCGGATCATAACCCTGGTATACAGTAGGTGATCAGTAATGGTAGCTACTATTAGGGAATTCTCAAGGATGACTCTCAGATTTCCAGCTGTTGTGACTGGGAAGATGAGGCATCATCAAGAGGATGGAACGTATGGGGAAAAGAGGCTTTGGGGAAGCTGAGTTCCACTTGGCTCTTCGGAGTTTGAGGTGACCGTGACACTCAGCCCCGGTGGGATCCATGAATAGGGTGCTCAGGAGAGAGGACTCCTGGGAGAGACTCATCTGATCCCCCTTTATTTTTAGATGAGCTAGTTATTTTTGGCTGCACTGAGTCTTGTGCTCGGGCCCTCTTTAGCTGCAGGGCAGGGGCTGCTCTTGGTCGCAGTGCCCAGGCTCCTCACCACGGTGGCTTCTCTCGATGCGGGGCATGGGCTTCGGTAGTTGCAGCACTGGAGCTCAGTGTTTGTGGCACACGAGCTTAGTTGCCCCGCTGCAAGTGAAATCTTCTCAGACCAGGGATCAAACCCGTATCCCCTGCACTGGCAGGTGGATTCTTATCCACTGTATCCACCAGGAAAATCCCTCGATCCCACCTTGATTAAGAATCATGAACTGTAAGCAGAGTTGTGGGCCCAGGACCAAGCCCCAGAGAGACCCCTTATTGAAGGGCTGTGTGGGGTAAATTGTTCGTCACTCAGTCGTGTCCGATTCTTTGAGACCCCACGCACAGTAGCCTGCCAGGCTCCTCTGTCCATGGGATTCTTCAGGCAAGAATACTGGAGTGGATTGCCATTCCCTTCACCAGGGGATCTTCCTGACCCAGGGATTGAACCTTGGTCTCCTGCATTGCAGGCAGATTCTTTACCATCTGAGCCCCCAGGAAAGCCCTAGGGGGTAAAGGGGGCCCAGAAAGGCAACCAGGAAGGAACAACAAGGAGGAGGAAGAGACATGCCCAGAGGCCAAGGGGAGGAGTGTTGAGAAGAGAAGCATGGTGCACGTGCACATGTCAAGCGCACTACGTGAGGAAATGCAGGGAGGAGACAGGGTCATGATGATGGCTCACACCTACAAAGCTCTCACAATGCTCCAGGCTCAGTCCCAAACTCTGGGCACCCTCACACCCACTCCAAAAGCCTGTTCTATGAAGACCCTCAGCTCACAGGTGAGCCAGGAGAGCAGGTTGACCAAGGGCTGGTGAAAGGCTTGATGGAGGCAGCTGAGAGTGTACCAGTGGTGACATCTTTGCCCCCAGTTTGGGGGAGCATCTCCCCCTCCTTTTCAGTCAATGTAGAATGGGCTCTGGCTGATCTAAGCCAATCAGTATATGCCAACCCCTCTCCATTCTCAGTGGCCAAGGCACAGTCACATGACCTCATCCAAGTCAGGAGCTCTGTTTCTTCTGTGCTGAGTACACAAGATGAGATGGTGTGAGCCCTGGAGCTGCTACAGCCGTCTTACAGGCATGAGGGGTAAAACCGTCCGAGAATGAGGGCAACACTGGTTGGGATGTGGAGCTGGGCTGAGCCACAGAGAGAGCTGGATGACCATGTGACATTGAGCTGTGCCTCAGGCTGCAGCTGAAGGCTTTACCATTACTGACATTTATTGCCAGCAAACCAATAAACTCTTCCTCTGCTTTTCTAGTTTGTGTTGGATTTTCTATCCTTCATTGAAAGCAAACTATCAGTTATGTAGGGCCACAATTAGGCTGAGTAACAAACACCCCCATAGCTTAGTGGCTAAAGCAATTCAGCTCATGAGACTGGATTGATGGGTTGAACTTGACTGGGAGGTCCTCTGGCCTTGACTGGTGGGATGATGGAGACAGCCAGGCCACATGTAGAGGCCCCAGTGATACAATTATGTCACTGCTGATGCTTTGTCTCTGGAAGCCTTCAGGAGTCTAGGATAGGTGCTTCAAAGATGTTCTGTGCTACTGATGGAGGGTTGGGCTTTTCTTACAAATCCTGCAGGAAGGGGTTGCAGGCTATGGAAAGGTAGATGAGAAGCCAGATTGGTTTTTTTCCCTTAACTTGGGTTTGTGTGATGCTTCCCTGGGATCACAGTCAGGCAATGGTTTTTTTCAGCAGCAGACCTCATTGGTGAAATGGGTCCTTCTCAGAGCCTCTTTTCAGTGGGTCTGTGAGGCTGAGGGAGTCCTGTCTGTGTGACTGTTGATGGGCTGGCAGGCTCATTCTTTTGTGTGTCATCCCTTCCTTTGTCAAAACAATGCAGGTCAGGACTGAGCAGGTGGACATGTCTCTATAGCAGCTGTCCACCCACTGCAGATCAGAAAAACCATTCAGCTGAGCCCAGCCTGAATTGTAGAACTGGAAGCAAATAGATTGTTGTTTTATCTACTGTATTTCAGGGTGATTTGTGTTGCAGCAATAAATAGCAACAGCATTTAAAAAAAAAAGACTATTAGAAGATTTGGAGGGCTTTCCTGGTGGCTCAATGGTAAGAATCTCCCTGCCAATGGCAGGAGATACAGCTCCAATCCCTGGTCCCGGAAGATCCCACACACCATGGGACAGCTAAACCCGTGGACCTCAGCTACTGAGCCTGTGCTGTAGAGGCCAGAAGCTGCAAGTACTGAGCCCCCTTGCCGCCTCTGCTGAAGCCTGAATGCCCTAGAGCCTGTGCTCTGCAACGAGAGAAGCCGCTGAAACGAGAAGCCCTTGCACTGCAGCTAGAGAGTAGCCCCCACTCGCCACAACTAGAGGAAAGCCTGTGCAGCAACAAAGACCCAGCAAAGCCAAAAATAAATAGTTTTTAAAAAACTGTATTAATTTGAAAGAGTTAGTTTCCTATTAAAACTGCTAAGTCGCTTCAGTCGTGTCCGACTCTGTGCGACCCCCTAGACAGCAGCCCACCAGGCTCCTCCGTCCCTGGGATTCTCCAGGCAAGAATACTGGAGTGGGTTGCCATTTCCTTCTCCAATGCATGAAAGTGAAAAGTGACAGTGAAGTCACTCAGTCATCTCTGACTCTTTGCGACCTCATGGACTGAAGCCTACCAGGCTCCTTCGTCCATGGGATTTTCCAGGCAAGAGTACTGGAGTGGGGTGCCATTGCCTTCTATTACAACTGAGTCACTGGGAATTCACCGGAACAGCAGGTGCAGAGTCAAGGATGCTGGCTCTGGGCAAGGCCTCTCACTCCTGAGAGCTTTAACTAGAGATCTGTTTTAACCCAAAACACGTGTGGGTGTTTCATGATTTGGGGCACATGGGTGGAGACTTCCAATGGGCTCCAGGATGATGGGCCTTTGGTATTTGGGGGTTTTATCTGCACACAGGCAAATCCCCCACTCGCAAATCAAACTGGGAGGATATTAACAATGGGTCTTGACTGCAGTCATCACGTTTGCTCTTGTCTCTTCCAATCTAATGGAGCTTACCAGGTTGCCAAGCTTTTCTCTTTAGTTCATTTTATCCTTTGCACGCAGTAAAGCTTTCTATGGGCTATTTTGATAGAGAGGAGACTGAGTCTCTCTATATATATGTCCCCCTTCACGGTCAGGAAGCCCATCAATGCCCCACCTTACCTGGATGGCCAGTGGAGGGGATGTGTTTTACTTGATGCTCACGGACAAACAGCAACACTGTTTCCTGCACGATGCCAATTTCTGGGTTCTGGGGACTCTGTGCCAGCCTCACCTCACAGTCCTGAGGTCATGCTTCCCTGTGTTCTCCACTGACTGTGGTCCCTCTGAGAACAGGGACTGTCCTCTCTCTCGGCGACCCACGACCCAGCACTGTGCCTGGCTGCCAGAGGCCTGGATGATGTCTGAATGGTGGCACTGGCTTCCACCCCCATCCTCTCCACCTCTCCCCTCACCCTCCTCCTCCTCCCCGAATGGACTCAGAGATGAAGCTTGGCAGTTAAGATCTCAGTTTCTGGAGTTAGGCAAACTGCCCTTCCCTGCCTTATGGAATGTATCCAAGCCTCACTTTCTACATCTATAACATGGGAATGATAAGGGAGGAAACTCTCTTAGCACAGAGTTTGGCACAAAATAGGCATTTCATTAAAAATGTTTGTGAAGGATTACAATGGTGATGATTCATTATCAGACACCATTTAAAGGCTGTAAACTTGACCTTAATTGGCAGCTGGGTCACTTGCCATCTTCCAGATAGACGCAGCATCTCCATCTCTCCCACTCCTGCTCAATCCCGCACCTGCGGGTGCCTTCCCTGGGTTTGGGGTGTGGCTGAATGCAGGCATCAGTTATGGGCATAAAGGGCTCGGCACTCCCAGGTGCTCAGGAGACGTGAGCCCCTGCTCTGGTCAGCAACACTGCGGTCACTCCTCTCCCATGTCCCTAGCCTCAGTTTCTCCATCGAAGACAGAGGCTGCACAGCTACCCCACGAGGGACCAAGGCAGAGTTCATCTTTGAGACTCTCCCTAGAAACTATCCAGAGGCTCCCTCCCCAGGACAATGCCAGGATCCAAAGACCTGGAATAAGCCTCCAGGAAGTCCCCACGTCCCACCACCCGGGCGCCAGCACAGCACAAGTCCAGGTTAGCTCCAGAGGGGAGATGATCAAGCCTGGAGGCTGCCGTTCCCAGCTGCCCTGGAAGGTTGGTGCCCTAATTCAGGCCTGACCCCACACCCACTAAGCGTGTGGCCTTAGGACCTGACAAGAGCACAATAGCGTAAGAATCGCTCCCCTCTCCCTAGAGGCACCGGAGTCTTCACCTAGATCCCCAAAGGGGTCCCCTGCCCACCTCAGGAAAGTGTGGCCAGGCCCGGACCCACTTTCTCCTCCTGTGAATGACTGCCCATCACCACCCCCTTTCCAGGCCCGTTTCCACTGGTGGGAAGTCAGAGGCTCCCTTGGTCGGGGTCGGGGGGTGGGGGTAACTGCATCCCTAAATGAAGATGCTTGGAATACCCTCCCCACACTGCCTGTCCAATCCTCAGGAAGGCTCCCTGCCCCCACTGACCCAGCAAGACCAGTCACCCACTTGTACCCCTTCTTGTGCCAGTGCACCCCCAAAGCAGCCACTCAAGTACAACCTTCAGACTTTGTAGCTGTTTTTATTATTAATATTATCTTCTCCTTTAAGCATCCCTTTAAGGGTGAAATGAAATCCAACCATTTACAGAGAAAATGATTTCAGAATGTACATATTGATTTTCCCTTACAAAAAAAATAATACTATTATTATTATCGGTGTCTTTAAATTCCACATTTCCCAGGGCCCTGCCTGCTGCTGGGGCAAGTCCTAGCTCCCCACCCTGTCACCTGTCCCCAAAGCTCTCCCACGCCTGCCTGTGGGAACCACCACACCCTAGGGAACCCCCATAGGGTGGGCTGGGCCTCCGTGAGTCTGGAGACCCCTGGGCCAGGGCTTCCCAAGGAAGGAAGGAAGGTGGCTACGACGACAGGGCCAGCAGCCTGCTGGCATCCCCTTTCACAGTTTGGTTTGCCTTCATAGAGGGGAGCGGCCCAGGGATCCCCTGTCCCCGAAGTTCCCAGTGTATGATATGACTCTGAAGGAAACTCTGCAACCCCATACCTTGGTCCCCTGACCCCGCGGACGGCTGTGCTTGCTCTCCACGGCCAGGGCCCCACTGGGGCGTGACCACAAACACACCTGGCCCTCCTTGTCCGAGAGGGAAGGTGGGGTCTGGCACGTCCGAGCTCCTTCCCTCTTTCTACCTTTGCCCCTGAGCTGGCAAACTGGAAGCGAGGGACCCCTGCCAGCCTGGAGGGGGGACCTCCCCACAGGTGTGGGGGTGTGCGGTGAGGAGGCTGTCAAGGTGGGAGGCCCTGGGCTGGGGCTCAGGCATGTGTCTCCAGAGATGCCCGCCCAGGAGGTGGGCAGAGGTGGCTGGCGGGCAGGCCCTGGCCTGGAGTGACCTGGAGCCACAGGGACACCCTGACCTCTTGAGCCACTTCTCAGCCCCAAGAGGGGCTAGGGGGTTGGGGGGGCGCTGCTCTAACTCCGAGGGAGGGGTTGGTTCCCTTGGGACACCCCCTCAACTGGAGGGACAGTGGGGGCCCCCTAGCCTGCTTCATGCCCGCCTGCCTGAGGCTGTTCCGCAGCCAGCTCCCCACAGCACACCAGCTCCCCAGGAAACCCCTCAGTAAGACACGCCAAGAAAGTCTTGGCTGGCGGGAAGAGGCCGGGAGGTCGTGGGCTCACAGCAATACAGCCCTCAGGTTGAGAGCGTTCTCATTCCTTGGACTGAAAGACAGACAAACGGACCCCCATATCCCTTTTAGCCTCGCTTTCTGGCTCCCCAGGTTGCCCTTCTGCCTCAGTCATTTTGGGGAGTTGCAGGAAGTGTGGCCACAGGCTCCAGGTCCCAGCAGGGGGAGGCCTGGGCCGGCCCTACTCCCACGTCCCACACACAGGCAGATATGTACAGGGACACACCAACACAGACACGGACAAGTACACACCAAGCATGCACCCATGCCATAAATACACACGCACGCAAAGACATGTACCGTTCCACAGGCAGGCTCTGCGTCCCAGCATCACTGGGTAAACACCCGAGGGGGCCGTTGGGAGGGGGCGCCTCTCCCTGCCCACCACTGCATGCTCTCAGTGATCCAGCCCTGGGTCGCCAGTGAGGCGGGCAGGGACGGGCTGATGCAGGAGCTGTGAGCATGCCAGCAGGATCCCACCAGGGCAACAGTCACTTCTGCCCTCTCCCCTCCTCCCTCAGGGTCAGAGATGCCCCTTGTCCCTGTAAGTATCCTCTCCGCCTTCATTTTTTCCCCTCCTTCCTTTAATACGTGAAAGGGGCAGCCCAGCTGGAAACCATTTTCCCGCTTCCCTTGCAGCTCTGGTGGCCAAGTGACTGAGTCCTGCAAGATGCCATCAGAAGTGGCTGTGCCATCCCTGGCTCATGCTCTCAACAGAAAGGGTATGCACGTTCTCTGTTTCCCTCGGACATGGAAGCAAACGAGATGGTGGGAGCTGGAGCAACCACTCTATCCAGAGTTGGAAGGCATGAGGCAAGAAAGCAAAGCTGCCCTCCAGACCACCACCCTCCAGAGAGGTAAGTTAGAAACAAGCTTCTGTCTGCTGAAACCACTGTATTTGGGGGTCTCTTAATTACAGCAGCTTAGAATCTACTCTAACATATACACCGCCCTCCCCTGAGGCAACTAAGGAATGAGATGACAAACAACTGGCCTTAATGTCCCTCGTGGGCCCAGAGCAGCCTCGTGACCCCTTCCTGGCCCCAAGCCAGCCCCCAACGGGGCACAAGGGTGCCTCCACCTGACACAGTGGAGAGCTGAGGCTGTGGGTTCTAGTGGGAAGGGGTGATGGGGGAGGAGGCTCCCCACATCTCACCTACTAGGCTAGCTGACAGTCCCATCCCAGCCTGAGAACTGGACTCTTGGAACTTGCAAGGACTGGGTGGGCAGCCCACAAGACAGCGATATAAAAAGAAAGAAATGTCAAGGACAGCTTGGGAACCTGAAAGAAGACTCCCTGGGCTTCCCCCACACCTGCGTCATCTCCAGAGGGGCTGAGGAGGGGGCACAGGGCCATCTGTGCTGTATGTATGTCCTGTGAGACGAGGGTGGAGGTCCCCGCTCCCTCTGGCCCGGCACTCCTGAGGCCACTACGAAGCATCCACTGGAGCGTCTTTCCAGCTGCCATTTTTCATTCCCTCCCACCCTGGTGTCCCTGCTTCTTCCAGGGCCCAAATGCGACTATTTACAGAGCCCTGGGAACTCCTGGCATCTCTCCCTTCCTACGTGGGTCCAAAGCCACAGGAGGCCACATGGTGGGCTGCTTCTCCCTGGAGGGGTCCGCGGCACCCCTCCTGGCTGCCCCAGGGTTCCTGCAGGCTCCCTCCCCCGCCCACCCCTGCTCCCCAGTAGCCCTCCTGCGCTGTCTGCAGGCGCCTCCCAGCCGCAGCACTCCTAGGGGTGGTAGCGCCTGCTCCCCCCTGGCGGGGGGCGGGGGGTGGGGTTAAGGGTGTTTTTGAGCTCACAGGCCTGACCCTGGGTTCACAGGGGCTTGAATAGGAAAGACTCCCCCACCTTCCACTCCTGGTCCTCTGATGAACCACCCAGAGGGTGGAAGGAGGCAGAAAGGTAACAACAGGAGGGGCAGGTGCCAACACCCCACCCCACCCCCACCCTGCCACTGGCCCTGTAAGATCATGCAGCCTTAGCCTTCAACCACATCCAATTTGCCCCTGGCAGGTGGCCTTCCCTCCGGAGCCTTGTTCCGCCGCCCACCCGCCGCTGTGCTCTTGGGCTCCTGGTAGGGGTTGTCCAGCAGGTAGCGGAACTGGTCGTAGTTCTTCAGCAAGTACTTGGGGGCGTACATATGCTCGCTGGGGTCGGCCGGCGGGTACTCCTGCTGCGTGCCGTCGAACCAGCCCCCCCGTGCGGATCAGGCCCGGATGTAGTTGAGGTCTCGCTTGTCCTCGTAGTCGCCCCAGCGGGGGAAGTCGCCCGTTCTGGGCCGACACCAGCTTGAAGTAGATGCCCTCGGGCGTGAAGCACCAGGAGCAATGCCAGCCGGCGAAGTGCAGGGGGCTCCCCAGCGACCACTGCACCAGGATGTGGCCCGTGCGGTTCTCGTACTGGCGGAAGTTGGGCATGGTGTAGTACTGCCGGCGGCGCAGGCGGATGCCGTCCAGCCCGTACACCGTCTGCAGCATGTCCACCGTGCAGCCCGACACCACCTCCAGGGTGCCCGGCTGCTTCCAGAAGAAGCCGTACAGCGACTTGCGCATGTGGAAGGCGAAGGGCTCCGTCCAGCCGTCGTAGAGCTTGAGGAAGAGCACGCCGTCGCGCGGGGATCTCGTCGGCGTCATCGATGATGAAGACGTCGTCCGGCCGTAGGTTGCGCAGCCGCGACACGCCGTCCTGCGTCAGGAAGGTGCGCAGGTAGTCGTCGGCGATCCAGCCGTCCTGCCGCCCGCCCAGCGGGAAGTGGTCCAGGAAGACGTACAGCACCTTGTGCCGGATGTACTCGAAGGTGCCGTTGGTCAGCATCTCGCGGAACTTGAGCGGCCGCGGCTCCCCATACGCAGTGAAGTTGGACTCGCACACCACGAAGGCGTCCACCACGTCGCCCAGCTCGTGGAAGCGCACGTCCAGCAGGTCGAACTCGTGGTTGATGTTGATGGCATTGATGACCCGCCGCGGCACCTCCCGGGGCACCAGGCGCTCCTTGGTGGGCAGGTTGGAGTACTGCACCACGGTGGGCACGCCGCAGCTCGGCCCGTGCCAGCCCGGGAGGCACACGCACTCCACCCACTTGCGCCGCGCGCCGGCGCCGCGGCTCCCCGCTCGCTCCCGGGCGCTCAGCAGCTGCCGGCCCGGGCCCCCGCGCCCGACGACGACGCGCCGTCGCCCGCCTCCATCTTCTCCTCTGGCCGCCCCGATGGGGGCTTCTCCAGCATCTTGGTACCTGGCTTGAAGCAGACGCCCCCGGCTTTGGTGCGGACGAAGTACTCGGTGGTGTCCTCGGGCAGCACGAAGTCCATCCGGTGGAGCTCCTCCGTGGCCTTGCTCGGCGACAGCGGCTGGAGCAGGGGTGAGTGGGAATAGAGTGGGGTCCGCAGCAGGTCGGGGCTACCCGGCTCCGGGCTGGCCTGGGGCGTGACCGGGGCATTGTTCCAGAAGAAGCTGGACACCAGATTAGGGCTGAGAGAGGCCAGTTCGCGGGGGAAGGTGACATAGGACAGGGTCTTAAAGAAGTGCAGGAAGGAGATGAGACACAGGCCGGCCATACAGAACATGAGAAACAGCTTGTAGCGTTTCATCTTCATCCTGCAGGAAACGGGGGAGAAAGCAGAGCGGTCAGGAGTCTGCAGACCTGGCGAGGGGAGCCTGAGGCTCTTCTCCTGAGGGAGGGAATGCAACTTTTAGGGAAGCTAAAATAGAAAAAGTTGTGTTCAGGCTTCAGAAGGAGAGCTGGCCTCTGACCTGCTTGCACACTGCCTGGATTCCTTGCCTGCCTGAAAACACAGCAAGTCAGGCAGCACTTTAAATAAGAAAGAGTGGGTCTTGAGATTCTTGAGCCCCTGGAGGTCTGGCCAACCCCTGGGGTCTAATGAAATCCTGTGACTCACAAGGTGAAACAAACAGCACTGCAAAAGTTAAAAACGAAAAAGACAACCCAGAGCTGCATTTTTGAACACAAACTGCTTATAGTACCAGGTTGTGGCCTGGGATTATAAGCAGGAGCCCTCAAAGTATGCACCACCCAAAACCCTTCCCACTGGGGACTCCAGATTGCAGGGACCTCGCAATGATAGTCAAGTCTGGATGTAGGTTGTTGGCCCAGTGTGGTGATATATATGTTTTGACTTCTATTGTTTCTATTTTTTTCTTTTAATGACTGTATGTTGAAATTAAATTATCTTCTCTTCTATAAATTGAAATTGTTTGTGTGCAAGAGTGGTTTCAAATGAATCCTTTGAAAAGGTTTACTAAAAGGAAAGTAAAACTTTTGGCAGAACAGCAGCCAGCTCCAGCACCTGGCCCACCCCACCATGATTGTGCCAGCTGCATCGCTGGGCTTTACCCCAGAACAGAATGCATCCTGGGAGAAGCTCAACCCTACAATGCAGACCCTGCCCCAGGCGGCATACAAGCCCTAAGGGAGGGGGGAGAGTGGGTTGTAGGCTGCAGACATGGGGTCCCTTCCCTGCACTGTCCAGGATGCTTTCTCCTTCTATCTGTCCATCTGTCTGTGTGTGTGTGTGTGTGTGTATGTGTGTGTGTGTGTGTGTGTGTGTGGAGGGGGAGAGTGGGTTGTAGGCTGCAGACATGGGGTCCCTTCCCTGCACTGTCCAGGATGCTTTCTCCTTCTATCTGTCCATCGGGTGTGTGTGTGTGTGTGTGTGTGTGTGTGTGTGTGTGTGTGTGTGTGTGTGTGTGTAGGGGGAGAGTGGGTTGTAGGCTGCAGACATGGGGTCCCTTCCCTGCACTGTCCAGGATGCTTTCTCCTTCTATCTGTCCATCTGTGTGTGTGTGTGTGTGTGTGTGTGTGTGTGTGTGTGTGTGTGTGTGTGGAGGGGAGAGTGGGTTGTAGGCTGCAGACATGGGGTCCCTTCCCTGCACTGTCCAGGATGCTTTCTCCTTCTATCTGTCCATCTGTGTGTGTGTGTGTGTGTGTGTGTGTGTGTGTGTGTGGGGGGGAGAGTGGGTTGTAGGCTGCAGACATGGGGTCCCTTCCCTGCACTGTCCAGGATGCTTTCTCCTTCTATTTGTCCATCTGTGTGTGTGTGTGTGTGTGTGTGTGTGTGTGTGTGTGTGTGTGTGTGGCTATATTAACAAAAAGTTTTTCACTGAAAAAAATTCCCAGGTCTCAAGGGAACATTTCTAATTATTCTAACATATTTAATAAACAAAATTAAGAAACAGTTCTCCAGAGGATGGTGACTGCAGCCCCGAAATTAAAAGATGCTTGCACCTTGGAAGGAAAGCTAAGACAAACCTAGACAGTGTATTTAAAAGCAGAGACATCACTTTGCCAACAAAGGTCCATACAGTCAAAGCTACGGTTTTGCCAAAAGTCATGTATAGATGTGAGAGTTGGACCATAAAGCAGGCTAAGCACACAAGAATTTATGCTTTTGAATCATGGTGCTGGAGAAGACTCTTGAGAGTCCCATGGGCAGCAAGGAGGTGAAACTAGTCAATCCTAACGGAAATCAACCCTGAATATTCAATGGAAGAACTGATGCTGAAGCTCCAATCCTTTGGCCACCTGATGCGAAGAGTCGACTCACTGGAAAAGACCCTGATGCTGGGAAAGATTGCAGGCAGGAGGAGAAGGGGACAACAGAGGATGAGATGGTTGGATGGCATCACCAACTTAATGGACATGGGTCTGAGCAAACTCCAGGAAATAGTGAAGGGCAAGAGAAGCTTGCGGTGCCATAGGCCATGAGGTTGCAGAGAGTCAGACACAACTGAGTGACTGAATAACAGCTCCTTCATTGCCCCATGCACGGCAGCTGACTGATATCCAGCTGTAAGTATTATCTGCTTGAGGTGCATCACTGGTTTTATATGCATTTTTTTCTGTTCTCAGCTTAATATTTTTATAATTATTATTCTATTGAACACTCATCCAATCAAGTGGTTTTCCTCAATCAACAACAGATTAAAGAGATTTTCATGTCAGTAGAAATAAGTGTACCATTTCCTTTTAATTTTCACATATTCCATACTCATTTGGAATGAATCATTCTCTATGAGGGATCGTGATTATGACCATTCTCTGCTTGTCTGCACAGTTTATCATCAATTAGTTTATGGTTGTGGAATGGAGAGCCATATATATTGTTTTTCATAATTTAAAAAAAGTTCTGTTTTAGAATATTTGTAGCTTATCAGAAAAGTTGCAAAGATAGTTCAGAGGTTCCTTTACACCCATTACCCCGTCTCCCCAAGTGTGGACACTTACATTGCCACAGTATTTGGTCACAACTAAGAAACTGAAAAGCTCACATTACTCTAAACTGGACTCCACACTCAGCCATGCTCTTTATCTCATGAGGGAGCCTGTGCAGCACCTTTGACTCTCACCACACAGCCCAGGAAAGAGGGCACACCGGCCAGGAGGTTACACTCATCTGGCAAGTCAGACCAGTGCCTTCCCAGGTAGCACTGAGTGGTAAAGAATCTGCTTGCCAACGCAGCAGACATAAGTGACTCAGGTTCGATCCCTGGGTTGGGAAGATCGCCTGGAGAAGGGAATGGCACTCCACTCCAATATTCTTGTCTAGAAAATTCCATGGGCAGAGGAGCCTGGAGGGCTACAGTCTATGGGGCTGCAAAGAGTCAGGCACGACTGAATTAATGATTGGTGCCTTGGCTGGAGTGACTTACGGAGATAGAGAAGGGGCTGGGACAGAAACTGGTATTTTCATTTCCCTTCCTGTGTATGGGGGGGTGCGGGGGGGCGCACACTGTCCTTTCCCTTAAAATGTTCCTTTCTGTGGCCTCTCCTGTGTTTCTGGTTCTTCCTCTGGGTCATTTGAGCATCCCTGGTGGCTCAGAGGTTAAAGTGTCTGCCTGCAATGCGGGAGACCTGGGTTTGATCACTGGGTCGGGAAGATCCCCTGGAGAAAGAAATGGTAACCCACTCTAATATTCTTGCCTGGAGAATCCCATGGATGGAGGAGCCTGGTGGGCTACAGTCCACGGGGTCACAAAGAGCTGGACACAAGTGAGCAACTTCACTTCACTTGCTATACTCTCCTCTTCATTTCCTAAGCCAGGCTCCTCACCATTCTGAACCTTGGTTTCTACATCTGTGAAATGAGTACAGAGTTCCTGGTGTACAGCAGGTATTCAACAGATTTCTACTTCTTTCAAAGCTCAAGGCTGGGAGACTCCAACATAAATGTTTTGTAAACTACATGATCATAAGGCACACAGTCATGAAATGTTTGATCTAGAACAAGCTTTAAGGACAATCTCCTCCCATTTTTTCATGTTGAGGAGGAAGGGCCACCCTCCCCAGCCTCACCTTGGTGAGGAGTCCTGAGCACGCTAGTGAGGAGCAGTTGAGTCTGCCGATCCTGCTGGCCAGGGTGGTACTTGTGCCCTCATATGTGCCCCCCTCCTCCAGTTTAAATGCAGACACCCTGGAGCCTGGCCTCAGGTGGGGGTCGGCACAGCTGACTGCAGGAGGCAGGACAGTCAGGGGTTGGGGCCTGACCTCTGCTAAATGTCAGCTGCCCTGAGGCAGAGCCGGGTGGGGTGGGGGGGGACTGGTCTCCACTGGCTTTGGGGGAGGCGGGAGGGAGCTCCCATCCCCACCATGGATTCTAGCCCTGCTCTGGCAAAGGCAGACCAGGCGGGCGGGGTGAGTGGAGTGCCCGAGGGCTGAGGCCCAGGAGAGGCAGGAGGATGGGAGCTTTTGCTGGGGCAGGGACTAGGCGCAAGGTAACACAGCAAACAAGAGGTCAGCATGGCAGAGGTCTCCAGAGCGCCCTCCTGAGGGCTTTTAGGGCCTGGCAAGGCATCCCCATGCCTTCTGGTGGATCACTTCCGCCCACTTGGAGCCTCTCTCTATGAGACACCCCAATCACAGCCCTCCCTGGACTGAACTTGCCTTGAGTGGTGAAGGGCAAGGTTGAGGCTGCCACTCAGACGAAACCTCCTGGCAGCCATGAACACAGGCCCCAGGAAGGTAAGAGAAACTCAGGTAAGGGGCCCCCACAGCCCTGCTGGGGTCACACTGACCCAGCTGCCCCTCAGCTCCCTGGTCAGACAGGCTTTTAGGATCTAGTTACCCCTGGCCAGCTGTACCCTTTGGAAAACAGACTTGCCAGGGCCTAGGAGTCCCCCCTCTGAATTTCAGGGGCCTTCAGGGTGAGGCCATGTGATAAGGCTGCAGCCCGGCTTGCTGCCAAGAGTCATGGAATGGAGTGTGTCTCCCTGGTGGCTTGGGCTGCTGGGAGGCTGACAGACACAGAGGCTGGCCCAGAGCAGGGCAGTGCCTCACAGGCCAAGTTTTCTGGGACACTGTTACACACAGCTGTCTGCGTTTTTTTTTTTTTTTTTCCTTGAACTTGTTCTTGGCCTGATCTCTTTTTATCTTATCTTCAAGTATTTTCAAATACATTTTATAGACTGAGTGGCCTATAAACAAGAAACTGACTAAATAAATAAGCATGGCCCTGGGGTCTCATGTAAGTCTTGCCCACCTAGGGAGACTGAGGATTGTGATCACCATTTTCACAGATGGGGAAACTGAGACTCAGAAAGATGGCAAGACTTTCCCCAAAGGATATTAGGAAGGTGATCAGATCAGGACCTCAAGGTAAGTTCGGTTTCCGGACCAGCCTCTGCCTCTTTACATCTGAGACCACAGCCCTCCTTGGTGCTGCTGGCCTGGCTGCGGGCTAAAGTCGTGGAACCAAACTAGACCCCTGCTTCAGCATCTCTGCTTCCATTATAAAGCTTCATCTAGAACCACCAGGTGTACTGATAAAGCTGATGGTCACTGACATTTACAGGCCAGCTACTGTCCTGAGCACATCACATGCACGTCCTCACCTATCCCCCCACCATGCAGCAGGTACCACTGTCCCATTTTACAGATGAGGAGACCGAGGCCAGAGAAATGGTATAACTTAGTGACACACAATCAGTAAGGGTTGGACTCAATCCTGTGGGGTCAGTAGTGGGATTTCATCCAGTGGTAAAGCTGTCCTGGGTCCCTTCCATCTGCCAAGTTCAGCCCAAGTAGGGTGAAACCCAAGTGGGGTGATAAGGGTCCCATGGAGAGTCCACCAGTGACCAGTGAAGACAGTCCATGGATGGAACAGCCACCACTGCACTTGACCCATGTGACCCCCTGCAGGGTGTCACTCAACCCCTCTCCTCCACTTACTCAGTAACTACTTATTGAGAGCCCACTGAGTGCCAGGCACCGCACTGGCCCTGGGAGCCCAGCAGATGAGGTCCACAAGAGCCCCCAGCTCATGGAGCTGGCGCAGGGTGAGCAGGGCACGGGGCTGTGGCAACTAAAACGAGCCAAATCATACAGTTATGTTAGAAAGACGTGCTCTGGAGAAAAATAAAACGGTAAAGACTAGGAGTGGGCAGGTTCGCAGGTAAACAGGTGGCCAAGGTGGGCCTTAAAAAGAGTGAGGCCAGAAGACGGGAGGAGGGGCGGCGGAACGGAAGCGCTGGAGTGCGGCTTTCACAGGAGGATGCTAAGCATCCAGGCTCAGCTGGGCTGCTCTGCTGAGAGCAGACGGTCACCTGAAGAACAGAGCAGGGAGAGAGGCAAGGAGGCCGCGGCACTGTCTGGGCAAGGGGCGGGGGTGCAGGCAGCGGTCAGACTCGGCATGAAGTGTGAGTGACAAGTCACACTCAGTGGCTCCGGGACCTGCAGGATGGACCAGCCTTTGACTAGGGTGGAAATCATCCTTCAACCACCTCCATGGAGATGGCAAATGGCAGAGCTGGGCTGGAGGCAGAGTCCTCTCTAAGTGCCTTGCCCACTTCAGTCACCAAATCAGAGACCAACCTGCAGCCCCACCCCGTCCCTTCTTCCCAGTGCTGAGCCCATCTCCCCATCTGTCTGTCTCCTCATCTCTGGACACGCGCCCCTGGGGGCAGGGAGCCGTCAGGGAGCGAGCTTCAGCCAGAGCTGCCAACTGTGTGCACACAGAGCCTAGAACCAGACAGCCCAGCTCAGACCTCTGGCTCTGCCATTTCCTATCTGCGTGGCCTTGGCAGGTGAAGATAACTTTCCTCCTTTGGCTCATCTAGAAAATGAGGGTTCAATAATAACCCATGTGAAGCTCCTAGCACAGAGTAAGAGCCCAATAAGCATTAGCTCTTCTTAGCGCTGTTATTCCCCCACCTGGAAGAAGAGTAGGGAGAGCCTTCAGCTGGGGGAGGGGGCAGCAGGTGCACAGGCTCAACCAGAGCTGAGCCCCTGGCAGGGCTGGGGCCTGGTGAGTGCTTTCTTATTTAACAGCAGCAAGGAGCTGAGTGGGGGGCTCAACTGGAGCCTGGTCAGAACCTGAGTTCTGATGGGAGATGGGCTGGGAAACAGTGCCTGGCTTCCCTGGGCTCCACAGAAAGGAGGGAAGAATTATGAGACTCTCTGGAAGCCTCCGTAAAAAACCCCAGGTACACACACACACACACATACACACTCCGTAGGTTGCACCAGCCTCCCTAAAAGACCCCCGCAACACACTCACTCACTCACTCACTCTGTAGGTTTGCACCAGCCTCAGAGCTCTGGGTCTCCTGCAGGAAGGTGATGGGAATGGACTGGGTGTTTCCTGACAGTCAGATAAGCATGGCCGTAGGAAGCTGACCCAGAGCCAGGATGCTGGCGGGACCAGCCCACCCTGGGCCTCCTCTTTCTGTACTGACTCACAGCCATGGCCATGCTTGGAAGGTTCCAGCTGGGCAGACTGTCTTTCTACCCTGCCTCTTCCTGCTCCTGCTCCTCCCTCCTTCTTGTGACCTCTTCCCCCGGCCTCTGCTTGATAAGCTTATGAGCTGAGAGAAGGAAGATGAGCCCAAAGCCCACAACCCAGTCACTGCCTTGGGGCCTGGGCTCAGGCTGTGTCCAGTGGGGGCTGCCGGCCACAGAAAAGACAGGTGCTCCCTGGAGGCCACGGGCTGCGACTCGTGTGCTCGTCAGGCAGGCTGCAGCCTCCTGGGTGTGGGTGCACCCTGACAGCTGTCACCTGGTGACCGGGCTCCTGTGGCGCTCTCCATGGTCCTGAGCTCACGTGCACTGACCAGGGTCCTAGCTCGGCCCTTAGCCGGCCTCACCCCGGCCCCTGCCAGCCTCTGCTGTGGTCTTGCAGCTCCCGTCCTAACGGCCATGTCCCTTGTTCACCACCCTCTGGCCCCCTTCCCCGTCTTGCCTCGCAACACTTTGCTGACAGCTGTGATCCCTGGTGTCCTCAGCCTGTGAGCAGCCACAGGGCACCCAACTCCTCTGGCTGACAGAAGGGGCCAGCAGCAAACAGGCCTGACACCTAGGAGGTGTTCAGGGCACTCTTGGAATATCCATGGGGGAAGTCTCAGAGGTTGCACAGCCCACCCTCTGTCTCCACTCCTAGCAGGAATCTACACCCCCAACCCACCAGTACCTTCAGATGGACTCTCACCAGCTCCTATGTGCTTCAGCAGGCATCTTGACTGAGCCGAAGTCTGCCTTGCACCCCATCCCAGTTCCGCTCTACAGTACCCAAGGGCTCTGCCTAGCTCCGTGTGCCAGGCTTTGCTCCTGGCCAGCTTTGTTAAATGACTGGGCCAATTTGGGAGGGGGGCTCCTTACTGCTGACTGGCACCCATCACCACAGTGCATTCTCAGTGACTTATCTGGCTTTCAGAACCAAACCTCTTGCTCCATGCCAGTGCCCCTCCCGAGTGCCCATCTGGCCTCTGGTTATCCAATTCTAAGTACTGACCATTCCGGGCCATTTGGGCTGCTAGAAATTCTTCTATTGGCCTCAATCAGCTTCTGCCACCACTTCCGGGTGGCTTGGGTACCTCTTCCTTGAGGCTCAGCAGAGGAAACCAGTGTCTCAGGGACCAGAAGACAGCAACCACCTCCCACTGAGTCTGGAACTAAAGAAGGGTCTTTGCGACATGAGGTTCCCCAATCCCATATGGAGAAAAGACGGGCCGAGGAGGTGGCTATAGAACGTGACGGATCCCAGAGCTGCGGCAAGGTGGGAGAGACAGCTGATGCTGAGTCATCTCTCCTTGTTTTATTCATTCCTTTGGTTCATATCCATCAGGCCGGCTCCACAAGAAACAAGCCTATACCTGGGGTCACTCAACAGCCAGTGCATGACCCAGGCTGCTGGTGGACGTTTACCAAGAACCTGCTATGAGCCAGGCGCTGCCGATGCGAGGGCTGGAGAAAAATCAGGGGCAGATGCCTGGGGCAGAGCCTGAAAGAAGGTACGTGTGTCTCCATTTCGCAAATGAGGAAATATGGAGCTTCGAGAGGTTAAGCTACTCACCCGCTACCCAGGGCTTGTGGGAATGAAGACGAGATGGAAAACTGAGGCCCCCTGAGCATCCTGCACCTGCCAACAGGTAGACCTGGAGTGGGGCTGAAGATTTGAGAGTCCTGCCCTGGGCTGGACAAGAATGGCTGAGGGTGGGTGTGGTGTACCATGACCCTCAGCCCCCAGGAATTCTGCTCCCCACTTCCCCTGGAGAGAGGGAATCGGCTCAAGGGAAGGACTCCATCTGCCCAGGTGACCGGAATGTCCTGGCAAAACCCGTTTACCGGGGGGTGGGGGTGGGGCACAGCTACCACTCTCCCCATCCACAAATAAGGGACCCGAGCGGCCAGGCAGAGCCCCACCGGGAGCCAGTTCTTGGACCAGCCAAATGGGGCACTGAGGCCACTTCCCTGGGCACTTCCCGCTTTCTCTGCTGGCTCGGCTCCAGGGGGCCAGCCTGGACTAAGAACTACAGCATGACTGGTGGCTCAGATGGTGAAGAATCTGCCTGCAATGCGGGAGACCTGGGTTTCATCCCTGGGTCGAGAAGATCCCCTGGAGAAGGGAATGGCTACCGACTCCAGCATTCTTGCCTGGAGGATCCTATGGACAGAGGACTCCACGGGGTTGCAGAGTCAAACACGTCTGAGCGACTAACACTAACTGCTAAACACTAGGTGACTGAGGGAGAGAGCTGGAGGAGGCATGCTGCTCTGAGGGGAGCCCAGACACGCCGGGACCAAGATGGGGCTGAAGGCAGGGGAAGGTCTGGGAAGGTGGAAGAGCGGGAGCAGAGCTGTGAGGGACCAGCCGGTGCCCGTGGTCTGGGCCAGGCGGGGACACAGACTGATCCAAGCCGGGGGGCTGGGTGGGGGTGACTAGGCCTGGATCTGCACAGAGGCCTCCTGAGAGCGTCCAGACCCTGCACCCAGATGGCAGGGCTTTGCCACTTCTCTGGGCCTCAGCTTCCTCACCAGTGAAATGGAGTGATGATGCGGCTGTCATGGGGCAGTGGTGAGCAGTCTGCGTGTCTGAAGTGCCTGGACCAGGAGGTATGTGTGAGACAACAGCTGGTGAGGGGCACGGGAGGAGGGAGACCACTGAGGTGGCAGTGGGGACTCTGGGGTGGCTCTGGGGATGAGGAGAGGGGCTGGACGCAGAGACCTACAAACATGCCACAGAAAGGGCTCTGTGGGCACTGAGAACAGGTGTTCCCAGAGCAAGGCGCCCCCAAGGTGCCCCAGCCCTGACCCTAACTGCCCCTGGATGCGACCAGGGGCCACTGAGCCGGGGAAGTCCCGACTCCTCCAACCCCTGCTTTGGGTGCATCACCCTTGGCAGCGACAGGCCTTGTCCTCTGCCTTGCCCACCTCTGTCCCCACCTTGCTCTCTTAAGTCAGGTGGGCCTGCGCCTCCCACACCCAGTCTGGGGCCCAGACAGACAGACGTTCAGCAAGTGTTTGGGGCAAACCAGAGGGAAAAGCTTTGGCCAGGACTTTGGCCACCTGATGCAAAGAGCCGACCGTTGGGAAAGACCCCGATGCCGGGAAACGGTGAGAGGTGAGAGGTGGCAGGGGATGAGATGGTTTGATGGCATCACTGACTCCAAGGACATGAGTTTGAGCATGTTCTGGGAGATAGTGAGGGACGGAAGCCTGGCACACTGCAGTCCGTGGGGTCACAGAGTCAGACATGATTGAGCGAATGAATCACAACAGCAACAGAGGGAGGCGCCCCAGGGTGGAATTTCAGGCACAAGGATCGGGCTGCCTCTGCTCCCTTCAGCAGGGCCACACAGCCGTGGGGGGGGCGGGGGGCGGGGCGCAGGAGCAGGGTGGAGGGAAGGCACCCAGGGGCTGCGAGAGGGCCTTGGGAGATGCACAGACCACCATCAGGCCACTGGGGCTTCTGCCTGCCCTGGGGTGGGTGAGAGCTGGGGGTACAGTAGGGAGCCAGGTGGGGGAGGAGGTCCTTATAGAGCTCAGTCCAGTGGAGGGACAGAGGACAAACAAGAAAACTGACCAACGGAGGGTGCCAGGTGTCAGGAGGGCCTCCCAAGGAGAGGACCCTTCAGCGGAGACCCAAGGTCGAGAAGGAGCCACCGCACAGCGTGGGGACAGCAGCCCAGGCCCTGGGCCAAGGGCTCAGAAGCCAGTGTGTCGGGAAGCCCAGCGCAGGGGCAGCAAAGCAGGGGCCCCGAGCCTGGGGTGGGTGTGGGGCTTCGAGGGGTGGCACAGACACTCCCCACACTTTGGGGGTGGCTAGGGCAGGAGTCTGGGCACCGCGTCCTGGTCAGCACCCTCTGGGATCAGCAGTCCCAAGGCAGCTGTGCAAAACTTTCCATCTAAAATAGAACCAGAGGAGGGCTTCGTGGGCTTAAGTGGTTAAGACTCCGTGCTCCCAAGGCAGGAGTCATGGGTTCGATCCCTAGTCAGGGAACTAAGATCCCGCATGCCACATGGCCAAAACTAAATAAATAAAATAGAACCAGAGGAGATACAAAATGGAGTTTCTCACACATGTACCCTCAGGGAGACCAAACTTGAGGACTAGGAGACCTGACTTCCTATAAATGCTGGATTTATAGAAAACTGATAATGTTGATCAGAGGTAGCCTCCCATCAACCTTGAAAAGTTCTGCCAGAAACCACCCAGCTGGGAGGAAGTGGAGCCTCATACACCACCTCTGCGGCTCCTCACTCAGGATTTCCAGGACAAAGGCTAGGCTGCTGCATCAAGCCTGACCCGGGAGGGGGCCTCTGGCAGGAGCCCGTGGGCCTGAGTCTGTGGGTCACAGTGCTCCCTGGCTCTGGCATGTGCCCAGGACAGCTGCACCCTCCCAAACTGCCATGGCTGGCAGCTTCCCCGCCCCTTCCCTTCCCCCTGCAACGATGTGAGTCCTCCCACCCCACCATGAGATGCTCTGCAAGGCTGGCCGGTGTTGACTTCAAAGGGTATTTCAGGGACTTCCCTGGCGGTCCAGTGGCTAAGACTCTGCACTCCCAATGCAGGGGACCCAGGTTCGATCGCTAGTCAGGGAACCAGATCCCACATGTCGCAACTAAGAGTTTGCATGCCGTAACTAAAGATCCCTCGTGCCTCAACTAAGACCCAGCACAGCCAAATAATAAATAAAAATTTAAAAAAAAAAAAAAACCCACACAGTTCACAAAACTCAGGGTTCCCTGAGAAAGACTGAGGGAGCCGCAGGGCCCTTTCCCAGCTGCTCACACAACTCCAGTGGGAACAGATCACCCTGAACAGGGTCCCACGTTGCGGTCTCCAATAGCTTGAAGGGGGTCTGGTGCTCCAAAAAGTTGGGGAAACTCCGAGGCCAGGCCTGGACTTCAGGAGCTCTGGGGGCCTGAAACCTCCCAGAGGACCTGACTCTTGCTGCCCCCTTCCCACACGCTCTCTCTCATCAGTTTTTATCCCCAGCTTCCCCATTATCTTCTCCCTGGCCCTAATGGCCAGGAGCTCAGACAGCAAGGGTGCCACACAATTGCGCCCCGCTGGGGGTTTCCATTTGCTTGCTGTTTGCCAGTTGGGCCTGGCCACATGGCCTGGGGACCCCCAGACTCCTGTGCCCACAGCCATCGCCACCAGCCTGTTGGCAATATGGGCAGAAGAAGCAGGCCCATCTGAGGCCTCTCCCAGAACCACCCTCTGGCAGGGCACTAAGTACTTTTGCTCCAATCTGATCCTTTCATTGGCCGCCAGTGCCATCACAGGTGAGGAAGGAGGCTCAGGGTCAGAGTGCCCAGCCTGACCCACCCTCTAAGTGGCGGCAGAGTGTCCGACCCTGGGGCTTCCCACTCCCCGCCACCCTCCCCGGGCTTGCTCTCTGCCTGGCCCCTCCCTAGAGCCCCCAGCCCACCCTCCCCTCATCCAACCCGGTACCTGCCTCGGACCCCAGGGTGGCAAGCCACAGGTGAGGCAACATCCAGTCCCAGCAGCTGCAAGGTGCTGCCCGACCCAGTGCCCGGGCCACGCGGCTGGACGGCAGCTGCTTCCTCCCTGAGGGCGATTCCCCAGCCCCAGGCCAAGCGCAGGCCACAGGTAGGTGGCTACGTGATGAGCCGGCCTTGGCCTGGCCTGGCGCCAGCTCTGCTCTTCACAGGGCCTGGCTTCCTGGCTCCACCTCCTCCCACTTGTCCAGGCCTCAGTCTCCTCATCTCATCTCAGTTCAGTTCAGTTCCAGTTCAGTCGTGTCCAACTCTTTGCGACGCATGAATGGCAGCATGCCAGGCCTCCCTGTCCATCACCATCTCCTGGAGTTCACTCAGACTCGCGTCCATCGAGTCAGTGATGCCATCCAGCCATCTCATCCTCTGTTGTCCCCTTCTCCTCCTGCCCCCAATCCCTCCCAGCATCAGAGTCTTTTTCAATGAATCAACTCTTCACATGAGGTGGCCAAAGTACTGGAGTTTCAGGTTTAGCATCATTCTCTCCAAAGAAATCCCAGGGCTGATCTCCCTCAGAATGGTCTGGTTGGATCTCCTTGCAGTCCAAGGGACTCTCAAGAGTCTTCTCCAACACCACAGTTCAAAACCATCAATTCTTCGGTGCTCAGCTTTCTTCACAGTCCAACTCTCACATCCATACATGACCACTGGAAAAACCATAGCCTTGACTAGTCAGACCTCCGTTGGCAAAGTAATGTCTCTGCTTTTCAATATGCTATCTAGGTTGGTCATAACTTTCCTTCCAAGGAGTAAGCGTCTTTTCATTTCATGGCTGCAGTCACCATCTGCAGTGATTTTAGAACCCCCCAAAAATAAAGTCTGACACTGTTTCCCCATCTATTTCCCATGAAGTGATGGGACCGGATGCCATGATCTTCGTTTTCTGAATGTTGAGCTTTAAGCCAACTTTTTCACTTTCCTCTTTCACTTTCATCAAGAGGCTTTTTAGTTCCTTTTCAGTTTCTGCCATAAGGGTGGTGTCATCTGCATATCTGAGGTTATTGATATTTCTCCCGGCAATCTTGATTCCAGCTTGTGTTTCTTGAGCCCAGCGTTTCTCATGATGTACTCTGCATAGAAGTTAAATAAACAGGGTGACAATATACAGCCTTGATGTACTCCTTTTCCTATTTGGAACCAGTCTATTGTTCCATGTCCAGTTCGAGCTGTTGCTTCCTGACCTGCATACAGGTTCTCAAGAGGCAGGTCAGGTGGTCTGGTATTCCCATCTCTTTCAGAATTTTCCACACTTTATTGTGATCCACACAGTCAAAGGCTTTGGCATAATCAATAAAGCAGCAATAGATGTTTTTCTGGAACTCTCTTGCTTTTTCGATGATCCAGTGGATGTTGGCAATTTGATCTCTGGTTCCTCTGCCTTTTCTAAAACCAGCTTGAACATCTGGAAGTTCACGGTTCACGTATTGCTCACATCTTTATCAGTTCAGTTCAGTCACTCAGTCGTGTCCGACTCTTTGCAACCCCTGGACTGCAGAATGCCAGGCCTCCCTGTCCACCACCAACCCGAGTTGACCCATATCTTTATGGAGCCCACCAAAGCCAGTGGGGAGGAGACTCTCCCAGAGACCCCTGCTTCTTGGGCTTGCAGCTCTTGGCCCACCTTCCAGCCACTCGTCCTTCCAGACCCAAACGACCCACTCTGGCCCATCAGGACAAGAGGGTGGCCAGAGCAGATGGCCCTGCCCAGCCTCAGTGTCCACGTCTGTGGAACAGAGACAGGCTCACAGCGAGGAGAAGCAAGGCCGGTCAGGCCGAGGCTGAGCACCTTCTGCCTCTGTGAGAGCGGTAACTCATTTCCAGGCCCAGCACAGTAGGAGATGCCCCCAGGCCCATCTCTTAGGAGGGCAGCAGCTGCCCGGGATCCAGAATCCAGAGGCACTGTTCTCAAATCCTGCCCCCGTGCCTTCGCACTCCTGTGTGATCCTGGGCAGGTCACTTAATATCCCTGAACCTCAGAGTCCCGCATCTGCAATGTGGGAGCACCCCAGCCCCTCACCTCAGGAGGATTAAACAGGATAACACCTAAAGAGAGAGACCAGTCCACCGAGCTTCCAGGCTGGGGTCAATGCCTGCTCTCCACATGCCCTCCATGTCCCTGGATGGCGTGGCAGGGATGCTGGTAGGCCAGTCAGCACTTCCCTCCAAAAGGCCCCTCCTCCTCTTGCTCCTCACTAGTCTCCCTCTTGCCTTTGCCTATATATTTTCCCGTCTTGAATTTTTTTTTTTTGGCCACCTCCGGGCAAGTGGGATCTTAGTTTCCCAGCCAGGGATTGAACTCATGCCCTCTGCAGTGAAAATGTACAGTCCTAACCACTGGACTGCCAAGGAAGTCCCCTCGCTTGAAATTCTCGATTTTTGAACAAAGGACCCTACATTTTCTTTTGGCATTGAGCCCCACCAGTTCTGTCTGCAAAGGCCCCATTGGGCCACATCCCCCTGCTCTGAACCCTCATCACATTCAGAACAAAATCCCAACTCCTTTCTGTACCCACAGGCCCTGGCCATCTGGCCCCTGCATCTTTGCTGACCTCATGTCCCTTGTCCACATGACTCCATTCACAGTCCCTGCCTCCCGTCCCTTCCACACCCCAGGCTCACCTGTCTCAGGGTCCTCACCCTGACTGTTCCCTCTGCCCGGAATGCCCTTCCCTCGGATCTCCACATGCCGGCTGCTGCTCAGAGGGGCCTTCCTGACCAACCAGCTAAAGCCAGCTAAAGCAGTGGTCCCCTCCCTGTCATGGGCTCCACACTCCACTGCAGAAGCGATCCGTCTCCTTGTTTATGTGTTAGTGGTCTGTCTCCCCCCACCCACACCCTGCTCACTTGGAATGTCAACAACAGGAGAGCAGGGTCACCATGGGCCACAGTCGCTGGTCCCTGCTGCCCCCCACTCCCTAAGGGAAAGCCCACCCCGGAGCAGGAGCTCCACAAACAGCTGCTGAGTGAGCACGGAACCCGGATGGGAAGTGATGTTAGACTCCAGGCCCAGCAGGATGCTCTCCGCTGCGCTGAGAAAGCCCCCTGCCCCCTCCCCGCTGAGATCAGCACCATCCTTCCCAGGCAGGCAGCCCCGGCAGTGCCAGCCCCTCCCGCTCAGGCTCGCCCATCCTCCAGGGACAATGTACAAAGGGCCACTTCAGCTCCATCTCCAGCCCAGAAGGCCTGAGAGTGGGGGAAGGGAGGGGAGAGGGGAGGGAGGGGGAGGGAGGGGAGGGTCCGCCCCACCCCTTCTCTGTCCCCACCGTGCTTTCTCTTGCTCAGGCTGGGTGGGCGAGACAGTCAAGCTGCAGCTGGAGGAACTTTGTCCCAGGCATTGCACCCTGGGAGGTCGGGGTGGGAGAGTGCCTGTGCTGGGGGGGCGGGGGGCTAGAGGGTACCCACGCCCAGGGTGGTGGGGGTGCCCAGGCACGGACGGAGGCAGAGGTTTGTTTGTCCCCGTGTTCCTAGGCAGTGGGAGTGGAAGGCCTCCCACAGGCACCTCCCCACGTGTACGGTGGGGGGGCCAGGGTGCACGTGTGCACGTGTGAGGCCCAAGCGCCGGCTGGGCTGAGGGACACAGAAGGGCAGACTCCACGGGATCCCAGACGGGCCGCAGGGAGGGCAGGCACCTGAGCTTTACAGTCAGTTCCCATCATGCCTGCCTGCCACCCTCGGCTGCAAGACAGCGCAAAGAACTCGCTCCAACGGTTGTTCTAGCAACCTGAGCCTGGCACCCAGGACAGGGGGACAACTGCGGCCGTTAGCAACTTGCCTCCTTCTGTGCCCCGCCAGTGATGTGAGCTGCCACCCAGGAGCCCATGCCAGGACCCCAGGAGCCACCCTAAAGCCTCCCTCTCGCTGACCCTACACGCCCGTCACCAAGGCGGGTCTATTCCATGTGCCCTGAAGCCTCTCAAGCCCCACCCTTCGCCCTGTGCCCCGTTCCCCGCTGGCTGTGCCACTGCCGATGCTCACCTGGACAACAGCTGTGGCCTTCCTACGGGGGCCCCAGCCAGGTGCCCTGGAGCCAGGCAGGAGCCACATCTGATGCTGCCCCTTCCAGCCGGGCCCTCAGGATAAAGTCCAGATCTCTCAGGAGGCTCCAAGTTTCTGTGTAATCTTACACTCCCTGGCCCCAAGCCGAGCTCGGGAGGCTTCAGCTGAACTGGACTTGACTTCCTCCAGGCCTCTCTGACCCTGGCCTGTGGACAGAGCCGAGCCGTCTCAACCCTGGCCTGCCCCCCACCCCACCCCCTGCCGATACCCCTGGGTCTCTAGCTTCAGCCCAGCACCTGACAGAGAGGCTTGGAGAATGAATGAATGAAAGACCCCCACCCCTCCAAATCCACATACTACTTTTCAGTTAGTGCCGCTGGGCTCTCAGGCCTGGTCGGGGGGCTTGGAAAGGTGGCTGCAAGTCCTAGCTCTGTGTGCCACGTGACCTCGGGCTCAGGACACCCCAGTGAAGGGGCTCATCTGCATGCATCCTAAAGGTCCCTTCCAGTGGGCTGGTAGTCAAGGGAGACACAGGGCACAACTCCATCCTCAGGGAGTTCTGAGCAATGTGATGCCTGATGGCCGCGAGGAGGGACAGGAAGGTGGAAAGTGAATCAACCGCTTCGAGCAGGTTAGGATCCTCCCCACCATGGCTCACCACTGTGTGTTCGGTGCCCAGATCCAGGCCTGGCACACAGTAGGTGCTCAAGCAGCTGCTGCTGAGGGAGGAAACGGGCTTGAGCCTGGCTCTGCCACCCCCAAGCTCTGCAACCCCAAGCAAAACTCCCACTCTCTCCAGACTTGTCCGCGGCGTGAAAGGGAAGCTGGTAACACCGCCTGCAGGCTCCCGGGAGGGTTTGGGGGCTGCACCTGGCCCACAGGCAGCGGCTCCTGCCACGAGGGAGCCTGAGCAGCATAATCAACCTCCTGCTGGGTGCAGTCCTGAGCAGGCACACAGCTGGTTGGCTCTGCAGCTCTGGGCAGAGGTGAGCCTCCTCAAGGCTGAACAATGAGCCTTTTCTCTTTTCCCTCCCTGATTCTTCTCTGTCTGACCCGGCCTGTGAGGAGCTACAGCATCCCTGGGTCAGGACCTGACTGCCCCCACCAGGCGCCCTCCGCTCTCCGTAAGCCCTCACCACTGGAGGGATATCACACAGGGCTGCCGGCGCTGGGCCCCTGCTCCTTAATTTCACGGGTGCTACCAATCTGGTCTCACCGGTAATGACTTAGTCCTTCCCGCCCGCTGGATCCACGGAGCATTCTGGAACAGGCTGGCAGGTGCTCAGATTTCCCACTGATCACAGAGGGCAGGAGACAGGAGATGAAACAGTAGCGACAGAACCATCAGCACAGGTGAGAAGGGGCCAGGTGGCTGGGGTCCAGGCCTCGGCAATTCCGCTAACCTCCCGGGAGACCCTGGGCACCCACAGCAGCGTCCCCTTCCCAGGTGGTGCACTTCGTCCTAGCTCATCTGCTCAAGCCCACTTCACAGACGGGGAAATTGAGTCTTAGAGAGGGGACGAGCCTCATCCAAGGAGGCCGTGGGAAGGGACTGGCTCAGCGGAGTCCACGCACATGCCCACTGCTGCTCCCCAAGGCAAGGGCCGCCCCATCCTCTCTGGACCTCAGTTTCCCACTGACCGACCCCTAGGGGCACAGACATGACCTTCCAGCTTGACCCACATCAGCATTCCACGTTCCAACAGGCTGTGTTCTAGGCTTGCTGCTTCATGTTCCCTCTCCACGTTCCATTTTCTAGTTTCCCTGGTCTGAATTTGGCGGGGGGAGGTTTCTACTTTCTGGGTGCTGTGTTCTGGGTTCTAGTGCCAAGGATCGCCTCTCATAGAAAGTTCTATACCTGGAGGGACTGCCCGGGTGGTACAGTGGATAAGAACCCACCTGCCAACAAAGGGGACATGGGTTCGATCCCTGGTCCAGGAAGATTCCACAGGCCGCGGAGCAGCCAAGCCCGTGAGGCACAGCTACTGACCCTGAGTGCTGCGACTCTGAAGCCAGCGCGCCCAGAGGCCGTGCTCTCCAGCAAGACAGGCCACTGCAATGGGAAGCCCATGCACCCCGACTGGAGAACACCCCTGCAGCAACGGAGACCCGGTGCAGCCAGAAATAAATACATAAACTAATTTAAACAAAAAAAAAAAAGAGAGAAAGTTCTGCAGCCCAGGCTCTCCAGCCAACACACTCCCTCTTCAGGGCACCGTGCCCTCCTCCTAGCACCAGCAGCGGCACTCACAGCCCAGGGCTCCACGGTCACAGAACAGCGAAAGCAGCAAGGAGGGCCCGCTCTGGCTCCCAGAGCCATGCCATGGTGGGATCGCAGAGCACACCCACAGCCCCAGCAGGAATGGCCCTCCCCACCCCTCTCCTTGTCACCACAGGATGCCATCCTGACCACCCCCCATGCCTGCTGAACCCCCCTTCCCCACCAGCCCACTCTATAATGGCCCCACGAGACAGGCACTTCACAAGGACAGGGACCTTGGGGCACTCAGCTTCTGGGTCATGGCCGGCACCTCCTTGTGGGCACTGAATAAACACTTGCTGAATGAATTAGCTAGACATGCTCAGGACTGGCAGGATTACACATGGGCACAGCCTAAGGGACATGCGTTCGTATGATGGAGGTGCTCCTGCTGTGTGTGTGCATGGGTAACTCACCAAAAAAAAAAAAAAAGCACAAAAACACAGACATGATCACACCCTGCCCTGGCACGTAGCCCAGCCCCTGGCACAGAGAAGACACCCAGTGACCAAGTGCTAAGTGGATGAACAAGTGCTCTGTACCAAGGACAGAGGGGGCCATGGCGGAGACAGAGATCAAGTCCCCACTCAGAATCAGGGCTCAGCTGTCATTAGGAAGCCCATGACCGCAAGTAAGAACTTGACTATGGCTCAGGACTGCCGGAAATGCATTCAGAGACAGGGTCAGTCAGGAAGACAGCCAATCCACTGGGCACAGGGGTTGGGGGCAGTAATGTCAACAACCCTAGGGGCACCTCTGGCTGGCAGGGGCAGAGGTGGCTTCCTCGGTGAATGGCAACACCTGGGTGGAGTTGGCTGGCTTTCCAGATGAAGAGTCCAGCACAGTAGAGGCCCCAAGGCAGGAATGTGGGGTGCGCAGGGGAAGAGGTGCAGAGGCCGGACCGGGGCCACAGGAAGGAGATGGGAGGTGTGGACAGAATTCTCAAGGAGTGGCATCCCAGTACCCCCTGGCCTGGACTCTCACTGATCCAGTTTCCAGCGATGAGAGAGAAGGAAGCTGTGTGCCCCGGTGCACCTGTGCTGGGGGATGTCCCTGGGGCCAGGCAACTCCCACCCTGAGACCCCACAGCCCCTTTTCTTCTCTCTCTTAGAACCTAACTTCATCTTCTGGTTCTAAAGGTTTCTCATACATTCTGGGGAATCTAAACATCACAGCGAAAGAGACAGGATGATACCACTCATCAACCTGCCACCCCTGGGCTAACACTGTAGCCTAAGTTCTTGGTCTTCCCTGGTGGCTCAGGTGGTAAAGCGTCTGTCTACAATGCAGGAGACCCAAGTTCAATCCCTGGGTCAGGAAGATCCCCTGGAGAAGGAAATGGCAATCCACTCCAGTACTATTGCCTGGAAAATCCCATGGACAGAGGAGCCTGGTAGGCTACAGTCCCTGGGGTGGCAAAGAGTCGGAAACGACTGAGCAACTTCACTAAGTTCTTGTAGACTTTTTCCTGAATACCTTTGTGCTGGAATGAACTATTGGCATGGATTTCCTGCCAGTTTGGGGCAACATGTACTTTTCCTAAGGAGCACTGTCTCCAAGCCAGAGGACCAGAGGACAGGCCTGAACCCTGGGGACTCTGCTCTCCTGGCCTCCTTCTCATCCACCCCCTGACCAGGACCCCACTGAGAAACACTCCAGCGTAGGAAAGGGATGGGGGCGGGGTGCAATCCCACAGTCCTGGGTGCTCCTCCTACAGACCACAAAGCTCTGGGTCAGTGCCAAGTGCCCCGGGACTCAACGTCCCCTCTGTGAAATGGGTGGCCTCAGTCTGGCCCCCTCTCTAGGCTGAGGTGACTGTCACCTGGCTGGACTGCGCTTCACAGTTGCTTCCAGGAGCCGTGCCAGGAAGCCCCTTGACCCTTCCTGTAACCCTCTCCCTTTGCCACTTGGACACAACGAACAGCAGAGCAAGCCCCATGGCTGGCCCTGGTGACCTCCACCCCAGTCCCCTGAACAGTCTTCTCTGTTCCACTCCACTGGCATCCTCCCCTCCAACCAGGCCCTCAACAGACCTCCCTACACAAGGCTCTCCTCCCAGAAAGACACAGGAATGTGGGGTAGTACGAACACCGCATGGCTTCCTGGAAGAGTCTTACAGGACAGATGAGTCAGGAGAGGAGAGGAAGGGCACTTGCAGACAGAGGGACAGCACCAGGACAGGCCACAAGGGGAGCCGGCCCCGGCGCTGCTTGTCTGGGTCGGGGCGGGGGGCGGGGGGAGAGCTGGTACAGCGCCCGAGATGCTGAAACGAAATCACGCCAGAAAGCACCACCGTCTCCTTCCCATTCGTGCCATAAACATGAGCTATGACACGCACAGTCCCAGGTGACGGTCGGGAAGGCACCTTCTCCACCTTTCACCTAAACCGGCCGGCTAATTAATCTGCCTTGTTTCCGGGAAGTGGCCCTCACCCTCCATTCTCAAAATCACCATTCAGCAAACACTTAAATACTTCTCAAGTGCCTCCTCGTGTGAGGCACGGTGCCAGCCCCCAGAGAGTGCCCGTGTGCCCAGCTCAGGATCTAGTGCCCTCACTTAATGGGCAGCTTCCCCCGTCCTTCTTCCCTAGTCACCTCGATTCACCCAGACCGCGTGCCAGGCCCCCAGTAAAAGAAGAGGGCGGCCATGAGGGGCTTGTCCAAAGTGCTAAGCAAGCTCTGGGGGTCCACAGTCAGCCTTGGACCTGTTCCCTGGAGGAGGAGGCGGCAGCAGGTTCTGAGATAAAAGCAATGGGCTTGGGAAGGGAGGGATGGGAGGGGTGGGTTGTTGCAGAGCTTGGGGGTGGGAGCAGAGAGAACACAGGAAGAAGCTGAGTCACAGAGGCTGAAGGGGGTCTCACAAGGCAGCATGGAATTCGTGGGGCCAAGCAGTGGTTGCTGGAGTCCACAGGCCTCAGAATCTCCAGGGGATTCAAAACTATAGATTTCCAACCCTCCCTCCCAGGGGTGGGATTCTGACTCGGTGGGGCAGGGAGAGGAGCCCGGAAAACCCATACTAACCCTCTGGAGCCCAGGCAAGGCTGAGCGGGCCTTCCTGAGGCAGGGTCCCAGGCCTATGAGAAAGAAGCAGGCAGCCCCAGGGCCCCCTGGAGGGCGGGGGTGGGGGGAGGCAGCAGTCCAAGGCATCTGAGCCGCAGACAGCAGTCATCTCTGGGTGATGGAAGGGGCTGGACAAGCAGCCCCATCCTACAGGCTGGGGACCTACAGGCTGGATATAATGGATCCCAGCCCTGCCACTTCCCCGTCCTTGGGTCCCCAGCCCCTTTGCATTGCCAAATGGGATAATAATAGTACCTACCTCGTGGGAAGTTAGGAGGTGTCTCTGAGATAATGCAGACAAAGTGCTTTGGCCCAGTGCCCAGCACATAGTAAGTGCTCGATAAATAGCTGCAAATTATTATGACTGCAAAGTCCTCCATCGCGGGTCTCTGGCATCCAGACTCTCAGAGACGGCCTCTGGCCACCCTCCCTCGCTCAGACCTCAGACCGCTTGGCCTGCTCCTTCTGGGGAAATTCCTGGCCTGCCTAGAGGGGTAGCCAGAGGCCGGGCCCTCAGGAGACCCCAGCATCAGCACAGACTCCTACCTTCTGTCTTGGCCTTCACCCTGCACCCAACCCCACCCCACCCCACCCCCAGGATTCCCACTTCAGTGGGAACCAAAGTCTTAGCCAAATAAGCTCTAAACTCATAAGACAACAGAGCAATTAGGTATGTGAATGATTCCTATTGTTCCGATTTTATTTTTGTAGAAAAGATGAAAAGAAGTGAGCCAACAGGAGAATTTCAGCAATGCAAGGAAAAGTATTCCCTGTTAACTTTCTGGATTACAAGCAAGGTCTTGGGCCCCCTGTCAGCCTATTCTAGACCATGCGAGGGTGGTCCACTACCCTCCCAACCCCCCAGGCCTGCTTCCAGCCCTTGGGAAGTTCTCACCCCTTCCTGAAGCCTCTTTCCCCTTCTGGGAAATGGGGACAAGCAAGGTCCCTGTGGCCATTCTGCTGCAAGTGGGGCTGCCCGCTGGAGCTTCAGTGTCCTTGATCAGGGAGGGAGGAGGAGGAATAGGTGGAAGGAAGAGCATGGCTGTTCCCCTGGCTGAGAATCACTCACTCATTCATTCATTCATTCATGCTCCGGTAGGTCCACGGGCTAAACACACAATAACAAACACGCTGGCATCACGTGGAGGCTTCTGGTGAGTGCCAGAGTGCCAGGGGACAGAAGGTGGAACAGACATTCTGGTGGTGAGAACAGCATAAGCAAAGGAATAGAATCTGAGGTTTGGGGCCTGTGTGGACCACATCTCAAAGCTCTGTTCGGCTAAAGCATGGGGTCCAGCTGGGTCATTCTATGCTAAGGCCCAGGCCAAGGTCAAGGGAGCCCCTGGGAGAAGAAGGGGTTAGAGAGGAGAGAGGCATGCTCAGAGGTGTGGAGGGAAGGAGACAGCCGCCATTCCCTCTCCCCTCCTCCCTGTGGATGCTTACTCAGGGTAGTCTCTCGCCCCACCCTCTGCCTATCCAGCGCCCTCCAACAAGCCCTCCGCAGCTCCAGAATCAGGTGGCCGCTCCCCAAGTCTATCTGACCAACAACTCCCGGTGACTTTCCTCCTTGTTCTACTATTATTCATTAAGAACCTACTGAATGCCTGGGTGCTGTATCGGCTCCCATTGTGAGACTGTTAAACGGTTGGCAGCTTGAAATCAGTCCTGCTGGGAAGATTTACACCACGGAAACTGGCCACCACTGCTCATCGGTGAACCAGCAGACGACTGACCCCCTGCCCAAGAAATGGGTACAGAGAGGCAGGACCCAGCCCATGGGGACTCACAGACGAAGACAACAAGAAAGTGGACCACACATCGACTGTGGCAGGCTGGGAGAACAGAGAGACTCATTCTGGAAGGGGGGCAGCGAACGCCCACTGGAAACGGAACGGAGCTCTTCAAAGAGCAATACTGTGCATCTCCCCACTTTAGAGACAAGGAAACTAAGGCACAGGGAGACAGAGTCACTAGCCTACTGTCACACGATAAGAGGTGACAGGATCGGAAACTGAACCTGGGCCACTGGATCTGGAAATTCTTGCTCTTTCTGCACTTGACTGCCTCACGGCACAATTATTGAGACTGTTCCCTACCTGCCAGTAGCCAGCACAGAGCTAGGCAGACCATGGGTATCTGTGCCCATGTGCCCAGGGATATCTGCTGCCCAACTCAATTTGAATCTCTGGCGGGCAAGGCCTGTATCCTCTCCACCAGGCTGCCCGGCAAAGCACCCCTCGCAGGGAGGACATCATGATGTTGGCCAGAATGTCTGAAGAAACTTCTGGAAGGGAACCCTGGTCCCATGTGGTAGACTAGAGAGCTGGCTGGGAAGGGGGTGTACTGTGCGGCAGCATAGGGAACAAAAATTGGCCTTGGGAGCAGAGGAGAGTCTGCTGCTCAACACGGCCGGGGGCCAGAAGGTGGTGGGTGTCTACATAGGCAAGAGGAGGCCGTCCACGCAGACCTGGGCAGGTCACTCTTCACTGCTGCTTTTGTCTCCTCCGAGAAGGAGGACAGGACACTTGGTTCCCCCAAGCCTCAGCTTCCTCCCTGGTCACAACCAGCCCTCACAGGATCCTCACCATGAAGTGGACATGTCCTGCCAGCCGCTATCAGCGTCCCTGTTACACAGGTCAAAGTACCCATGGAGCCGCCGGCCATTTCCTCGGTGCTTCTCAGGTGCTGAGGGTACCTGTACATGTGGATGCAGCATCTCACGCAGTCCTTGCCACAACTCAGTGAAGGGATCTCCCCATTTGTCAGACATGGAAACTGAGGTTCAGAAGGCTGTCCGGCCGAGGTGGTCTGGCTATCTCAGTGAAAGTGATCAGCAATGTGGGTCAAGGAGCCCTGACCACATCAAGGGCACTAGGCAGACCCGCAGCAGGGGGTCAGCTGGGCCAGCCGGTGCCATGCCAGCTGGTCTCCTTGCTGTCCTCCAGCCAGCTCCCTGAGGTGGCCTGCCACCTCGCCTCCACCTGGCCTTCCTTTTCCTCCAGCCTCAGCTCCCCTCTCTTCAGTGGCTTCTCATGTCAGCCCCCAGCGGGCTTTGGCTGTCCCCCACCTCCAGCTCTCGCATACACTCAGCACATCTTGGAGCCCTGCCTTATCTATCCCTCCGCCCAGAATACCCTTCCCACTTTCTCTCCCAAGCAAACCCTTCTAGCTTCCTTTTATGTCTTCCAGCAAGTTCCCTCTCCCCCGGGGAGGGGTGGGGGGGTGGTGATGCTGGGGGCCCCTTTTTCAAACTTTCCCAGGACCCTGTGTCTATCTCTTCAGCTGGCAGAAACATTGATAACCCTGCAGAATGGTCAGCTCCTACTGGTGGGGCATTGGGGGAAGTGGGGTGGGGTGGGGGGAGGAACTTGTCTTGCTCTTCCTTCCATCCCCAGGCTTGGCCCATTGCCTGGATTTTTAGTAACTGCCCGGGAGGTGACACAAGTCTTCCCCATCGAGGCAGATCTGGGCTGGTGGCCCAGGAGTGGAGTGCTATGTGGACCCAGAGAGCCGGGCTGGGGGACCAGAGAGAGAGCTCACTGGGGCAGTGGTCCTGCCCACTTCTAGGAAGTCTCCTGGAGCCTAGAGAGTCACCCGACCTCAGGTCACTAGGGCTGGCTGAGACCCATCTCTGCCCCTCGGGCACTCCAGCTCAGGCACAGACCCCCTCCCCAATACAACCCAGGTGCAGTCCCCTCCCCACCCCGGTTCCAGAACTCACTATTTGCAGATATTTATAGCACCCTCCCGCAGCCAGGTTCCCTCCCCGCCCTGGGCAGTGCGGTGGAAAGAGCGGGAGCCCCCCACCAGAAAGGGTTGGGATTCTTTCTCCCACCTCCCTCGGTCTGATCCTGGCCTCCGCATCCGCCCAGCACCCCGACAGCGCCAGGGCCTCGGCCGTGGCCGCGCCGCAGCCCGGGGTCGGGGGGATAGGGGAAGGCGGGAGCCGAGGCCTCCCACCCTCAGCCTCGCGGCGCCGGAGGTTTGTCGGGGGGCGCGGTGCACAAAGCCTAGCTCAAACCCCGCGCCTCGGGGACGCCTCCTGCCCAGGCCGAGGGTCGGGGGAGTGGGGGGGTCGAGGGAATGAGGCTTTGCCCTCCCGGGCCACAGAAAGCTCAGCTGAGCAGCCAGGTTGGGGGAGGGGGGTGCCAGAGCTGACTAGCCGCCCCAGCATCCGCCCCCCCATCTCGGCCCCCACCCAGACCCCCAAGCCTAGTGCTCCCACCCCCCGCCCCCAAAGGTCACGCTCGGGGACGGGGGGCTGTAGGAGCTGTGACGGGGGCGGGGGGGCGCAGCAAGCGCGGAGGAGGAGGCGCAGGGCCGGGAGTGCCGGGATGCGGGGGGCTGCGACGCGGGCCCCCAGGACGCCAGGGTCAACTCACCCATCGCCCTCCAGGTCTCGCAGCGGCGGCGGCAGCAGCGGCGGTGGCGGCTCCGCGGCCCCCGGGGCCCCCGGCGGGGAGATGCTGGCGTTCGCCGCAACCTCTCGCCCCATCCCGGGCTCCGGCGGCGGCGGCTGCGGCGGGCGCCCGGCATCGCAGGCAGCGCGGCCCCGGCCCGGCCCCGATCCCCGCCCCGCCGCCCCCCGCCCCCACCTCCAACCCGTCCCACGGGCCCTGCGCGGCCGCCTGTCTGCACCCGGGGGCCGCGGCGGGGACCCGGCGAGCGGACCCCGGCGGGGAGGGCCCCACGGGAGGTAGGCGCGGGGTGCAGAGGCGAGGCCCGAGCGCGGCGCGCAGAGGGGCAGCTCCCGCCGGGCTCGGGAGGCTCCGGTCCCCGCCCCGCCCCCACCGGCGCCCCCTTCCCTCCGCCGCCAGCCGGGCTCCGCTCGCCGCGCGGCGCCGGGGGACGCCTAGGACCGCAGTCTCAGGCCGCCGCTGCTCTGCGCCTCCCGCGTGTGCGATCAAATGTGTGTGTGTATGTGTATGTGCGCGCGCGCGCGCGCGACCGGGAGCGCGCGATCCTGCCTGTGACCGTGCGTGCGCCGACCCACGGCCCGGTGTGTCCTGTGCGGCTATGTGTGTGTGTGTATGAGATGAGAGGTGGAGCGGGTCAGAGTGTGTGCGTGTCTGGCATGTGCATGCATCTGCGTGTCCGATTCTATTGCGCGTGGATGCATGTGTCTGTTTTGCCGTATGTATGGGTCTGGGTGACCTGCGGCGTGTACCCGAGTCTGTTCCTGTGTGTACACGGGTGTGGATTCCAGCCTCTGTGCCTTCGTGCACCTGGATAGTGTTTGTGTGCACACATCTGTGACTATGCAGAGAGGCCTCTGGGTCTTGTGTGCGCGCCTGGTCCTGGGCAGCTGCGATGATGTGTACACGCTGCTGTGACCGTGTGCAAAGGCCCTGGTATGTGTGTGTCGCTGTGGGCCTGTGACCGCTTCTACACATGTCTGCGTGTTTGTGAAGATCGCCGGTGTACACTGGCCTGTGGGCCTTGGGCCTTGGCCCGCCTGTATCCTTCTGACCCCTCCATCCAGGCATATGACCAATGCAATCCTGTGACCCCTCTGTTCCAGGCCTGGCCCACTGACTCCCGGTGGAGACCTTTGCTCCCAACCCCACCTCGTCCCCCTCGGCGGGCACTCAAACCCAATGGTCCTGCCCACCTCCTCGTCTCCTCCTCTGCTGCACAGCCAGCAGCGGTTCTCCAAGGGCCCACCATTTCCCACCTTGTCTCTTCACGCTTTTGCACTGGGCTGGAGGCGGCCTCCGTGTCCTTCCCGCCATTTCAGGGCCGTGGGCTTCCGGCTTCCGCTCATGTGAGCCCCTCTAGCAATCACTTCCGCCTATGTGTGTAAGCCGGTCCGGGGATGTGGACAAGAGGAGAAGGCACCGGGAGGGCAGTGAGCTGCCTCCCGGCTAGGCGCCCACAAGGTTCTCAAGAGCAGCCTTTGGAGCCCTCTCCTGCTGTTCTTCCTGGTTCAGGTGCTCCTCTCCCTTGCTAAGCGGCAGGTCAATCTTCTCCAACATTTCTTGAGCAGGACGCTCTCCTCCCTGAACACCTGATGGCTCCCACTTGCTTTCAGCTTAAGTTCAGTTCTTGGACAGAAAAGGAGGCCTTCATGACCTAGACCCTCTGCTATTTACCTCTGCTGGTTAGTTCCCTCTAAGTCCCAAATGAACAAACTATTGTCTGCAAGGGCAATATAGTAAATATTTTAGGCTTTGTTGCTCATAGAGTCTCTGTCTCAACTACTCTACTCTGCCATTGTGGCATAAACTCAACCATGGATATTGTGTACAGGAATGAGTATGGCTGTGTTCTAAGAAAACTTTATTTAGGGACACTCAAGGTAAACCATTATTCTTTTGATTTTTTACTCCAACCACTTGGAAATGTAAAAACCATTCCTAGCTAGCACTACTCTTAAAAAAAAAAGAAAGAAACTTTAGTCAATCAGTCTTGTCCAATTTATGACCCCATGGACTGTAACTGGGCTCCTCTGTCCTTCGGATTCCCGGGCAAGAAGAGTGGACTGGGTCACCTTGCCCTCCTCCAGCGGATCTTCCTGACCCAGAGATCAAACGCGAGTCTCCTGTGTCTCCTGCACTGCCGGTGGATTCGTTACCCGCTGAGCCATCAGGGAAGCCATACTATGCCTTATGCATCATCTCCATGACTCACCTGCTTCAGTGACTCTGTCACTAGCCCTTCCCCCAGATCCCAACTATTCTACCCTGGAAATATGGCTTGAGACTTCTCTGTTGGTTCATTGGCTAATACTCTGTGTTCCGAATGCAGGTGGCCAAGGTTCGATTCCAGGTCAGGGAACTAGATTCCACATTTCACAAATGAGTTCTCATGCTGCAACTAAAGACCCCATGTGCTGCAACTAAGACCAGGTGCAGTCAAATAAATAAAGTGCATTGCAACAAGTGACAACTAAGTAATGTTAAAAAAAAAAAAAAGCCTCCGTTTCTCCTCCACTTGCCTTGCTAGCAGACACTCCGCCCTTGTTGCTCAGCCCCTATAGAATCCTCAATACTGTTTACACACACTCACCTCCACCTTGCTGTGGCCATCACTCCACCTCTGCCTGGGGATTCCTGCCATCTAGAAAGGACCCTCTCAGAGACACTTTTCCTTGCCTGGCCATGTTCCGAGGAGAATCTTCTCCCACGACCTCCTGTAACACTGTGGACATCCCTTGGCCCAAAAGAGAAGCTCTTTGCCTGCTGCGGGTCTGGCTCCCCCAGCGCACTTGTCCAGAAACCTGGATGCTGGCCCAGCACCAAGCTGGGCACAAAATATCACATCCCTCACTTTTCACAGCTCCCAGCAAAGGGGAGGAGGTGAAGTGACGTGCCCCGGGCTCAAGTTCAGGTTTATGGGGGTTTCTCAGTTTTCACTCTCTTTGCCAGGATGCTCCTGGTGGGTGATCCATAGCCTTCATCTGTCACCTAATGTGTGTTCTTTCTGCCCCTGACAAGTGCTGGTGCCCCGCAAGACCACGAGCCCCACAATTCCAAATCAAGGCCTGAGCCACAAATATGCCTTTTGTCCTTTGAAATCATTTAATTGATTTGGGTGGGTAGAGAATAATTTCACACAGTGCAAATCCGAAAATTATTGAAGGGTGGCCAATGGAAAGGAAGCTTCCTAGCTCCAGTCCAGGCCTCCCAGATCCCCTCTATGTAAGGATTTTACCCTTGTGACACCTTTTTTTTTTTTTGATGCAGCTCATTTGTTGTGAAGCCATTTTGCTGTGACCTAAAAACTAATTCATCACACTTGTAGCTTGACTCCTTTTTGTTTTGTTTTTTTAACGATGTGCAAAATAGATGTGGTCGTCTATCACTGAGCCCCCAGGCCCTCCCTGTGGGGCCGAGTGAGCGATAAGGGTGTGGGCAGGTCACTGCATGTTGGTAACTGGGTTCAGGAACCAGAGACATCTGGCTTCAGTCTGAGTTTTTGTGTCAATGACTTAAACCTCAGTTTCCTCATCTGTAAAATGGGAATAAGGAAGTTTCCTTCATAAGGCCACTCAAAGGGGCTTCCCTGATGTCTCAGTGGTAAAGAATCCGCCTGCCAATGCAAGAGACACAGGTGCAATCCCTGGTGCAGGAAGAGTCCCACTTGCCATGGAGCAGCTAAGCCCATGCACCACAACTATTGCGCCTGTGCTCTAGAGCCTGGAAGTCAGAACTACCAAAACGTGGTCTGAAACAAGACATGCCACCACAATGAGAAGCCCGCACAACCCAGAGTAGCCCCAGCTTGCCACAATTAGAGAAAGGCCACGTGCAGCAACGAAGACCAAGCATAACCAAAAATAAATAAATAAATAATAATTTTTAAAAAGATCATGCATGTTGCAATGAATATCAAAGATCCCACATGCTGCAACTAAGACCTAGTGCAGCCAAATAAATAAAAGAGACCTGGGCTCTAATCAGCCTCTCTACCTGTTATACTCATATCACTGAACTAAGCCTCCATTTCCTCTCCAGAAAATGGAAATGATCGATGCCCAGTCATCACATTGATATCAGTGGAACCTGAACAGTTCCATCCTCTCCTTCCCACTTGCTTACTTCCTCTCCTGTCTCCACACCATCTAAGGGGGTATGGGGAGGCAGAGGCTCGGTAAGTGCTCCTCTCTCCCTACCTTTCCCATGGGGCCAGGCCACCTGACAAGGAGGCTGTGGGAGCCTGGAGCTGAGAGAGGTCCGGGTACAAGATTATCTACCCCAAGACAGGTGTCGCCTTACAGATCTGCTGTCCCCTTTCACCTGGGGCCTGTTTGGCTCTGGGAACAATTGCTAGGTCTGTTATCCCTTTTGGCAGCTGCTGCCTGAACGGAGGAGCTATATTCCCCACCTCCTTCACTTGGCCCTAGGTCTCCAGGTGAGAAGTCCCCTGAGCCGTGATGAGGCCCAAACACCTGCCTTGCCAAGGCTCCTCAGGGGCCAGGAGCCTTGTGATGCCATAGGCAGTGTGAGCTGGCTCAAAGCTATGGCTTAGGGAATTCCCTGGCTGTCCAGTGGTTGGGACTGAGCCTGCAAGCCTCACAGTGGTGCAGTCAAAGAAAAAAGAAGCTTCAGCTTATTCATCTGTGTAATGGGCATGAGGTGGCCACCTGAGAGCCTGTGGGTTAGCAGGCTGTTAGTCCCCTTCCTTCCTCATCACCTGCCACATGAAGTCACCAGACTGGCTCTCCTACCCTCCCCTACATGCACCCCATTCATTCGTTCATTCATTACTGAGCCCATCTCCCAAGCACACAGCAAGCAGCTCTCTGAAATGTTTGCAGTTTCTCCAGCCTTCCTTGTCTCTGCGCCTTGACATATAATAGTCCTGCCCAGAGAGCCTTTCTGAAAAAACTCCTACTCGTCCTTCAAGACCCAACCCACGTAACCCCTAATCCTAAAAGTCACTCTGGTTCCCAGTGGCCTTGCTCATGTCTGACTTGAAGAGTTTCCACCTCAAGGCCTCTTGTGCTACTGGACTCTGCAGGCAATGCCCTCCCCAGCCTCATCTCTAAGTATTTATTCCACCCGTCCAGTCCTCCAGGGTGAGGTTACAAATGCCTCTTCTCCGTGGTATCTTCTCTGACTTCCCCTTCCTGAAGTTCACTTTCATGGCCCACTACTGGTGTCCAGGGCCCTTTTAGGCCCCTCAGCACTTCCTGTCTGATATTCTGACCTCCATGACTGGCCTCCTGGTGAGCTCTTAGAGCATAAAAATGAGATGGGTCACCCTGCTCAGTACAGGGGGACAGAGAGCCCCATGCAGGGAGTCTAGTTTTGTCTGGGCCAAATGCTGCTGGTCAGACCCCCTCTGCCTGGGTGACTTTGGATAAGTCCCCTTTCTCTCTGCAAACCTCAGTTTCCATACTTGTCAAGTGGAGAGGATAGATTAGACAGGAGTCCATTACCTGGGAGGTCAGGGGTCCAAGAATCTCCTAAAATTTCCTGTGGCATGGTGTGTGTTTGTGAGTGTGCACATATGTGGGTAAACATCGGTGTGAGTATACCCACATGTGGATGTGATTTTGTGCTTGCGTGTGTGAATGTGTATGAGCACATGTGGCTTGTGGACGTGTACATGCACACCTGTGTGCTTTTGTGGAAGCGGCACTATGGCTGTTACTGAGTCCTCAAAGGATTGGGGACCAGCTGAGGGACTCCTGGGCTCTCCTGGCCCTTCAAGGGAGGGCCAATTCTCCCATGCTCCTCCCACAGCAGAGGGTCCTGTGGGCTCCCCAGTTGCCTCTCACCCCTCCATGGCTCTCACCTGCATTCTTTTTTGTTTTAAATAGCCGTTGTTGCTTTATTTATTTTTAGCTGCTCCTAGATTCCCCGACCAGGGATCGACCCTGTGCACCCCGGAAGTGAAAGCGCAGCGTCCTAAACCACGAGACCACCAAAGAAGTCCTTCACTGGCATGCTTGCCATAGCTTTGCCCCTGGTGTGTCTGCTCCACCCTATAGAGCAGTCAGTGTGTTTCTAGAAAGCAACAAGGCAGATCCATTGCTCAAATCCTGCTGTGGCTCCCATCTCACCCAGCATGAGGCCAGGGTCCTTCAGGAGCCACAAGGGCCCGCCTGCTGCCCCCACCCCATCCGCCTCCATGCTCCTTGAGCTCATCTACCTCCTTGGGGTGGGCTGTTCTCTCCTCCGGATGCTCTTCCCCAGATACCACATGGCTCCTCCTCCTCCCAGTCTCAGTGCAAACTCAGGGCTCCCCAAGCACCCTGTTTAGGTGCAGGCTTCCTGATCACTCTGCCTTCTCTTCTTTTTCTTAGCACTTTTCACCTTCACCATACTAGGTAATTTCCTGTGTCCTGTCCTTTTGCTTGTCTCCCCCACTAGACATAACCCTTAGCAGCGCAGTGATATTTGTCCTGACCCACAAGCTATTGGTTCTTCAGTACCCACAAGCCTGGCACACAGCAGTGGCTTGGTAATCTCTGTTCATAGGAAGGAAGCCTCCCTCCTGCCCCCCCACCGTGTGTGTTTGAGGGTCACCCCTGAAGTTTCCCAGGTGGCGCCATTGGTAAAGAACCTGCTTGCAAAGCAGGAGACACAGAGACATGAGTTTGATCCCTGGGTTGGGACGATCCCCTGGGGAGGAAATGACAACCCACTGCAGTATTCTTGCCTGGAAAATCCCATGGACAGAGGAGCCTGGCGGGCTACAGTCCATGGGGTCAGAAGAGTAGGACATGACTGAGCATGCATGCATGCATCATCTGCAAGTGTCTTTTGTGTGGGGCTTGAAGACTGCTGGGAGCCTAGAGAGAGAAGTACCACCCTTCCGGGTGAAGGAAGACCTTTGGACTGGAAGAATCCCCCGACTGGGGCCAAAGCTGCTGTGTGGTTGTTACCCAACATGATCCAGCAGCCCAGTCACCTCTTGTGCCATGAACCAGACACTTAGCTGGATCCTGACAACCTCTCCTAGAAACTCGGGAGCCTGTTCCCTCTCCACCACCTTTGCCTTCCCTGGAGGTCCCCAAGCCTTGCACACGATCCCCCAACAAGGAAACTGATTGACAGAGCCCCCCGACAGCTGAGAGCAGAGCCAGGACACAAGCCCAGAGCCAGGGCTCCAGTGACCAGGGGCTGGGTTCCTCCCGAGTCCTCTCATCCTCACAGCTGACCTCATCCAGAGAGGAAGGCGAGCACATGGGGCAGGAGGGGCGGCCAAGGTTACATCTATTCACAGATTGAGCACCTACTGTACGTCAGGCCCTGGGCTAGAGCAGTCAGACTCATCCCTGCCCCAGGAGAAGCTGAGCCAGTGGGGTGCAAGGACAGGACCGAAACACAACAGGAGACAGCCGCAGGCCCCCGGGGGGCTGGGAAGGTAGAGGCAGCATCTCAGCCAGACCTCGAAGGCTGGGGCAGATTTAGAGATGGGCATCCAGTACAAGGCTGGACAGGGAAGGGACTAGTTAGAGCCAGAAAGCGTGCAGGGGACAGGCAGGGAGTGAGTCAACCCGAGGGGCTCCACAAGCTCCAAAGACACCAGAAACGCTGAACACTGGGCTAAGTCACCGGCTGAGCTCGGGACACCCCCTGTGGCAGATGGCAGCCCAGGAGGGTGGCCTGCTGGAGGGAGGCCCCAGGGCTGGGTCTCCGAGGGCATGGCTGTGGGCCACATCAGTGGTCCTACCAGCAGAGAGAGGCACACAAACACATCTGCGTGCTTCTGCCTGGCACCTGCTTGGAGCAGGCCATGCCCACCAGGAGACTTCCCATTCTAGGGCCGCTTACACATACACACTCAGCCTTGGACACAGAGACCCACGGACACACTCCTTGTACATTCACAGAGGACACATACCCTGCAACCCTCAAAACCCTACTGGGCACTCCCCACAAACTCACATGACCACATGCCTTCCAACCTCAGCCGGGAGGGCAGGACTGGGCTGCGCCCACCCAGAGCCCCCTCTGGCCTGTGGCTGCTGCGCCCCCAGCACCTACCCTGGCAAATGTGCTTGAAACTCCAGAAACAGAGGTGGGGCCACCAGCCCACCTTGCTGACTCACGGCCTGTCTGCCGCCGGCAGCTTCCGCTCCTGGGCCATCAGCGAGGTTCCAGACTCACAGCTGCTGGGCCACCACCTGGCCGACACCCCCTCGGTCACCTCTCCCCAACCCGGAAGGCAACCTCTGGACGTCCAGACTGGTTTCCCTGTCTGAGCCTGTACGCCCTGGGCCCACAGGTGGTCCTTGAGGGGGTGTCAGAGATCCTTTGGGTCAGCAGGGTTTCTGGTGCTTTTGATGACCAAAAATGTAAATAATGTGGGTGCTGCGGGGAGCCTGGGCTGTCCAGCTGGAGCCGGGCTGCCGGGTGGGAGTGGAAGAAGAGAAAAATTCACAGAAATATGTCTGTGGGTTGGCCACAGAAAAGGCCCCGGGTGGGGCTAGCACTCCACCTGGGGACCTGAGCCAGCACCAAGGGTTCAGCTGCTAACCTTGAGCCCACGTGCACCGTGAGGCTGCCAGGGCCACCTAGATGTGGCTCAATGGAGCCTCACCCTCAAGATCATCTCCTCTGACCTCTGTCCCACGTGGCTCTGCTTACACGCCTCCTGTGATGTGCTGCTCCTGTCTCCCTTGACAGCTCTTTTCGGTGGGACAGCTTCAGCTACTAGAAATCCTAGATCCCACCGCCTGGAGTTGGTCCGAGCAAGTCAGCTTCTTCACTGGCACCACCTCCTTAGAGTGGTTAGAAACTGGTTACAGCCCCTGCACCACCTCTCCTCCCAGGATCTTTAGTGGCTCCTCCAATGCAGGGTTGCCAGAACTTTCCATCCTGGCCTTTCTCCCACTTGCCCCTGCCTTTCCCCCAGACGCGACCTGACTAGTACAGCCCGAGGGCCTCTCCCTCCTCTGACAGGCCAACCCTCAGCTCTATGTGGCCTGTTTTTGCGGTCAAGTTTCTGGCCTCTCTTATACACTTCCTGCTAGCTGCTACCTGCAGTTCAGTTTCCTCTTTTGTAAAATAGGAAAAAGACTCGTATCTTCTGCATAGGGTTGTTGTAAGGATGGAACGAGTTTATACATGTCAAAATGCTTAGAAAACGTAGCTAGTGCCGTTATTACTGTTTGCAGATGGTTACTGTCCAGAAGGGCTTCCCTGGTGGCTCAGCAGTAAAGAATCCACCTGCAAAGCAAGAGCCGCAGGAGTTTCGGTTTCTATCCCTGGGTGGGGACGATCACCTGGAGGAGAGGATAGCAACCCACTCCAGTATCTTGCCTGGAGAATCACATGGACAGAGGAGCCTGGCGGGCTACAGTCTATAGGGTCTCAAAGAGTCGGACATAACGTCCAGACTGCCACCCTCCTCAGTAACTTCTCCTCTTCTGAAGGTTTAGGGTCATGGAATCATCTAGATGGGAGGGCCTTTAAAGGCTACCGAGTCCCAGGCTAACCCCATTACACCAGTGAAGAGACAGGAAGAGGACCCGAAGAGGCTCTATTTCTGACACCTTCTCTGGACGGCAGAGCGCCCACCCTCAGCCTGGGATCAGAGCCTTCAGTAAATCCAGAATTTCAAGGACCTGATGGCCTCACCCCTCTTGGAAGATGCTAGCAGCCTGGGCAGGGTGTGGAGAGAGCCAGGGTGGGAGGCTGGAGCCAGGGTTCTAGAACACCCACCCCACCTTGACTCACCTGCCCAGTGAGGGGCTTGGCCTTGGGAATTCTTAAAGGGAGCCTGGCATCCTGGGTCACAAAGTCGATTCTCAAGCTTGCCCCTACAAAGCAGAAGAGGTAACTGAGGCCAGGGAGGGGTGATGGCAGAATGAGGGGTGTGGCAGAGCAGGGTGAGGTCCTGCTGAGCAGGGACCCTTCTGTCCCAGAGTTTGACTGTGCCATGCCTTTAAGCCTGCCAGGGTCCCCCCACGCTGGCCCCTCTCATGCCCTTTGCCCTGGTCTAAGGTGGCCTGGCAGAACAGGGTCAGGAAAGGTCAGAGCCAGAGGACTGAACCCAGGGCTTGGCATCCGTGGGTGAGGATGCTGTCAGGACAGGCTCCCCTGGTGCCTTAAAGGGCCAGCATCACTGCCCCACCCCACACATTCCTCACTTAGGAGCTGCTGGACAATCTCTGCCACCATCTTACCCAGCCCTGCCCGGCGCCCAGTGGGGCTGCCAGCATTCCCTGGGCTTGGACGATTGCAAAGAGGAATCAGAAACCCTTGTGCCTTGCTGGTGGGAATGTAAAGTGGTGCAGCTGCCGTGGAAAACTGCACAACAGCTCCTCAAAAAATTACACAGAGAATGACCCTATGACCCAGCAATTCTTCCTCTGGGTACATACCCCAAAGTGTGGAAAGCAGGGACTTGAACCAATCATTGTGCACCATGTTCAGGTGTACATTGAGGAGTAAATGCATAAGCAAAAACATGGTGAAATATGCCATGGAGTATTATTCAGCCTTGAAAAAGAAGGAAATTCTTAGAGAATTCCTTGGCAGTCCAGGGGTTAGGACTCCACTTTCACTGCTGAGGGCCCAAGTTCCATCTCTGGTTGGGGAACTAAGATTCCAAAGCCATGAGGTGTGGCCAAAAAATGAAAAAAAGCTCTGACAGATTCTACAATATGAGTGAAACATGAAGGCATTTTAAGTGAAATGTTGTTGTTCAGTTGCTCAGGCGTGTCCGACTCTTTGTGACCCCATGGACTGCAGCACGCCAGGCTTCCCTGTCCTTCACCATTTCCTGGAGTTTGCCCAAACTCATGTCCATTGAGCCATTTAAGTGAAATGAGCCAGTCCCAAAAGGACAAACAGCATATGACTGCAGTTCTTTGAGGAGCCAAGTTCATAGACACAGGATGGCAGTTGCCAGGAAATGGGCAGCTACTGTTTAATGGGTAGTTTCCATTTGGGAAGAAGAAAAAGTCCTGGAGATGGATGGTGGTGATGGTTGTACAACAATGCCACTGAATTATGCAATTTAAAATGGTGAATATGGACTTCCTGGTGGGCCAGTGGTTAAGAATCTACCTGCCAGTGCAGCAGACACAGGCTCTATTTCTGGTCCGGGAAGACTTCATGTGCTGCAGGGCAACTAAGCCCATGCACTTAACTGCTGAGATCTAGAGCCCAGGCGCCGCAACCGGAGAAGCCACCAACCACGAGCCAGAGCGCAGCAACCAGAGAGCAGCCCCCTCTGCGTAACTGGAGAAAGTCCACTCACAGCAGCAAAGACCCAGCACAGCCTTCTTTATAGTCCAACTCCCACATCCATACATGACCACTGAAAAAACCATAGCCTTGACTTGCTAAGTATATTTTTCCATAATGAAAAAAGAGAAGGGATTAGGAGATGGGGAGCAGACACTGCAGAAGTGATGAAGCATATACTCCAGAATGATGACTGTGTGAACCCAGGCTAGTTACTTGACCTCTCTGGGCTTTCATCTCCTTATCTATAAAGTGAGACTAATAACAGAGGGCCCTGCCCTCAGCCCACATAGAGTCATTGGGAGGGTTAAATGAGCTGCTTGATGTAAAGTGCTGAGAACAAGGCCTGGTTATGTTTTGTCCTCTCATCTCCCCATTTTTCAGATAAGGAAACTGAGGCACAGGGAGGTAATTTTCCCAAGACCCTAGAGCTAATGAGCATCAGAGCTGGGACTGAATCCACAGCCGCTGTGTGCTTCCTGAGGTCCTCGGGGGGCTGGTGGTTGGGGAAGGGTTTGCACAGTTACTGTCTGGGGACAGTACTTCCTCAGAACCTGTGAGGCTGGGGTGGGGCTGAGGTGGAGCTCCTGGAAGAAAGTTTCTCAGAATCAGGGAGGCCCAGGCGCAGGGGGCGAGGTGGGTGGCAGGTGGAAGGCCAGGCCACAGCGTTGCTCCCTGCCAGCAAGGACACCCCCAGCAGGGCTGAGGCAGGGTGCAGAGTGTTGTCTCCAACGGGACGAACTGGCCTGGCTTCATTCCCCACCGGGGCTCATCCGCCTCACTCCTCAGGGGCAGGGCCACCGAGGCATAGTGGGGGAAAGACCCAGAAGCCTGGAGAGAGAGGGCTCAGAGGTCTTTGGTCCCCTCGGACCCGGCCAGAGCCGGCCTGTCCCTCTTGTCTCCCTCTGCTGAGCCTCCAGCTTCCTGGCTCTCCCCTGTCCGCATACTCATGGGTCACCATCCTGTCTTCCACCCTCTTACACAGGAACCTGTCAGCCGGCAACAGTCGCCTTCAGGCCAAGTCCTTTCGAGACCCACCCTCTCCTCTTCCCTGGAATTTGAGTGGCCTGTGTACCACCTGCTGTGACTAATGGGATAAAATTCCAGGCCTAGGCCTCAAGAGGCCCTGAAGCACCCATTTTCTCAGCTTGAAGCTGGAAGCCATGTAAGGAAATTGGATTCCCTTCCTAGAGAGAGGCTACTCTGCTCTGAGAAGCCCTAGAGTCAAGACAGAGGAGAGAGGCCCCTCCTCCTCTCTCCCGACCCTTCTTCTGCTGGAGCACCAGACACGTGAGGGAGGCCGGCCAGGCTGTCCCAGCAGAGCCAAGCAGTCCATACCTGGACATGCCAAACTGCAGAGTAGTGAGCAGATCCATGCTGGTGGTTGCTTTGAGACACTTAGGTTTGGGGCATGTTTGTTATGCAGCAGTAGACAGCTGATACACTTCTAGTCTTCAATCTTAAGGCTCCCAAATCTCAAGATCTCAGCAACATGTTAATCCCAGTCGGTTCAAGTCCTGCTTCCTCTGGTGGCCTGAGTCAGTTAACAACACCTCTCATGGACTTGGTTCCTCCCTAGCAAGCATAACAGCAGCACCGTGTGGCCTAGTGTGAGGAGGCAGAGCGAGGCTGGCCCAAAGGTTGTGTTGGAGAAACATGAGCTGTGGAGTCTCGTCTACTCCTGCTTCCCAGGAGTGGGGGTGGGGCTCCCTGGGCTAACAGCCCTGCCACGCAGGACGATGGTCCCTCCCCATCTCTTTCTGGCAGCAGCGTGGCGGGTACTGCTGCTTCCACCCAACCTGCTGAGAGGTCTGGAGCAGAGTATAGCAGGTCATTTTCCTCCTCCATCTCAGGAAGTCACCAGACTTCTGGAGTTTGGGTCTTTTTAAAAAATATTTATTTGTATTTATTTGGCTGCACCAGGTCTTAACTATACCAGGTGGGATCTTTGATCTTCCTTGCGACACACAGCATCTTTACTTGGGGCATGTGGGGTCTAGTTCCCCAACCAGGAATTGAACCCGGGGCCCCCTGCATTGGGAACATGGAGTCCTAGCCACTGGACCACCAGGGAAGTCCCCAGGGTCTTTTGAATTAAAAGGCCTCCAGGACTGAATCGGGCAGACTCTCAAGCTGGCCAAAGTCTCCAGGGACCTGGAGACACCAGGACGCTCTCCAAGGCTATGGCTTAGGGGCCAACTAGGCACCACGTCTGCATAGGAACACCATCGCTTGGGATCATCCAGCCATCCTGTGAGGCTTACGATGGAGCCCCAGGTGAGAGGAGAGGGTGAGGCCGAAAGGCAAGGTGACTCCTTGACTCCACCCAGACCTGTGGCTCCCCTCCTATCCTCCGTCTCCACCCCCAAGTCCTTTCCTATCTGGGAGAAATGGAGATGAGCCACTGGTCCCTGCCCAGGCTCCTCAGGGTCAGCAGAAGGCCGTCCACCGCCACACCTCTGCTCATCCCACCAGACCCCTGCAGCCCAGGGTCCCTTGGGCGAGGCTAGGTATGGAGGGCTGAGCGGGAAAGGGCCCTGGGTGGGGGACTTTAAGTCCACAGGACACATGGCAAAAGGGCAGTGCCCAGCCCACGTGCTCCCCTAATGCCAGGCGTTCCTCCCCTCGCCTACCAGCTCTTTCCAGGCTCTCCTGCCTGAGAAACTGACAGAAGCAGGGTGCTCAGCCCGCCCCGGTGGGACTGTCAGACCACATTCCTGCACAGGAGGGGTTTGTGTAGGGGGAATCTTGAGAAAGAGATGCGTCTTTGTCTACTTGGGGCTGAGGGTGCCAAGGCCACCGTGGGGCCATCTGTCCATATGTACTTGTCCCCCATTTGGGGGCCACACTGACCCTCGTGCCCAGCTTTGCCCTCCCCATCCCCCACTGCTCCTTCCTGGGGGCCTGGACAGGTGCACGGCTCACCCCCCACGGTCTCGCCATGTCCCCACACTCCTGCCACTTTATTTGTGGGTCATCCCTGTGCAGGAAGGAGCCTGGGCGAGTGCCGGGAGCACGCCGAAGCAGACCTTGTTATTCGCCCTGGGCAGGGGTGCAGGGGGTGTGCAAAGCAGCCAGGTCCTGGGACCGGTGCTTAGAGGGCTGCCCGTGCTCCCTTCAAGACCAGCCCCCAGAGAGAAAGCAGAAGCCCAGAGACAGGGGAGTGACCTGCCCACATCACACAGCGGGAAAGAGACGGAGCCAGGCCTGGAATTGCACCCAGCCCTCAGCTTCCCTGTCAAACTCTCGGCAACCCGGGGAAATGGTTCCTCTGAGGCTGAAGGAGGACTGGGGTGGCCTCATGGATGGGATTCCCCCACACCCCATTTCTGGGGACCACCACTCCACCACCCCACCCAAGACAATGGCAGAAGATGGTTTACTTATCATGATCTGTTCTTCCTGTCACCTGGGGAGGGACCAGCCTCACTTTACAGACATGGAAACTGAGGCTGGGAGAGGCTTGGAAGGCCCAGGGCCAGCAATGCTGAGCCAGCCTCCAGCCTTCCCAGCCTTTTGCCTCCATTTCTCAGGCCTCCCAGGATCTGGGGGCAGGAAGAGGCACTGATGGTCACATGGCAGAACCTGAGGCTGCAGGTGGGGGCATCCGTTACCTGGACTTCTCCCACAGCGAAATCAGATGGGAGCAGGGAGCAGGACAGACCTCCCACATTTGTGTTTGCAAACAACCATGAGACTTCGACCTCTCCAGCTCCGGAGCGGGGAGAGGAGCTGCTTCTAAATCGGGCTGGGATGACAGTCACTTGTCCCTCCCTAGGCTGCACCCCGCCAGCCTCCCTGGAGGATTCAGACCTTGCTGGTCCCTGCAGCGATCCTGCCTACCAACACCGGGCCCATCCTACAGCTGGGGAATCTCAGGCTCAGAACCTGGACCTCGACTTGCCTAAGGTCAGGCAGCCACACCAAGTCATGTGATGGCCATGAGGGGTCCAGCCTGGGCCCAGTGGCAAGAGCACACCCTCTAAGCGTGTGGCCTTGGATGTGTCGCTTTCCTGAGACTCTCCCTGTCCTTAAAAGTGAAAGTGTTAGTCGCTCAGTTGCGTCTGGTTCTTTGCGACCCCCTGGACTATAGCCCTCCAAGCATGTGAGGCTTGCATGCATGCATGCATGCTCAGTCATGTCCTACTCTTTTCTGACCCCGTGGACTGTAGCCCGCCAGGCTCCTCTGTCCATGGGATTCTCCAGGCAAGAATACTGGAGTGGGTTGCCATTCACTTCTCCAAGGTATCTTCCCGACCCAGGGATCAAACCCAGGTCTCCCACATTGCAGGCAGATTCTTTAGCCCCCGGAAGCCCCCTGTCCCGAGGCCACACCACGTTGGCTTTCTCACCACTGTGGCCGGAGCCTTCAATGGGGCTGCCAGCCTCAGTGATCAGATCCCTCCAGGAGCCAGTGGGTGGGGAGTGGGGGTGGGCTGCTGCCTCCTGGCCGGCCTCCCTGGAGGGGCCTGGAGCCACTGACCCACCTGAGGACCTAGGGAAGTTTTTGTGCGACCCTTCCCCGTGTTCCCTTTGTTTTTCTCCCAGCTCTGTCATATGATACACTTAGGTTTCCTTGTTGGTCCTACGTCCCCGACTAGGCAGGGCTTCTGCCTGGTACCTAATCAGCGCTATGCTAATCAGTGCACGTTTACCGAGTGAATGAGTGAACACCTGCCAGACCTAGTGCATCCCTAGCCGGCTGGGGTAGTGATGCAGGGAAAAGGTGAGGGCGGCTGGGCCAGGTGAGGTGAGGGCTGAGAGACCAACAGGACTAGGCAATGTCTAGGGTTGGGGGAGGAGTGAGTCCAGGAGAGTCTGGTGGGCAAGGCTGATCCCTTGGACGCTCACCCCCGACTTCGTTCGGAAGCCCTGACACCCTCTGGGCTGGTGCCTTCCCCTGAGATGGGCCCCTCCCCCCTCCCCATCTCCTGCTCCTGAAACTCCCTTTCAAGACCCAGGATGCACACACCCGCCCCCTGCAGAACCAGTCAAAATACAAACTGAAAGGGACCTTGCAAGCTCTCACCGCAGATGTCTGCAGTCCAGGGGACTCAAAGAGGAGCTGGTTCTCTGGGGCTGAGGGTCCTTGGCCACAGTGTGGGGGACTTCCTGCCCCCTGCATCACCCCTCACCAGCCTAGAGAGACCCTGGAGATTCAGTGCCTGAATAGGACGTGGCCATTCTGGGTACCCAGTCCTCACCAGACAGAAGTTTCCCCCATCTTTTCTCATTAACCACCAGTGACTGTAAATTCGCAACTGCCCTAGTCAACACAAACCAAAACACACTGAGTGGCAAGACATATTATATTGTTAACTGTGATAAAATATACATAACATAAAAGTTACCGTTGTAACCATTTTAAAGCATATGGCATAAGAACATTCACTACCACCACCATCCACTGCCTGAACTTTTTCATCCTCCCAAACTGAACCTCTGTCCCTACTGAACACTAACTCCCCAGCCCCTCCCTCTCCTAGCCCCCCGCCCCACCTCCCCTAGCCCCTCAGCTCCCACTCTCCCCTATTCCCCCAGCTGGCCCTCCCCTAGCCCCCAGCACCCACCCTCCTGCTTTCTGTCTCCATGAATTTGACTTCTCTAAATGTGGTATATGAGTGAGTCACACAGTATTTGTGTTTTTGTGACTGGCTTATTTCTCTTTAATACAATGTCCTTATGGTTCACATGTTGTAGCCTGTATCAGAATTTCTTTCCTTTTTACAATTGACTAATAGCCCATTGTGTGTATACAATATATTTTTGCTTATCCATTCATCCATTGGTGGGAATTTTATCCATCGATGGGTTGTTTTCACCTTTTCCCGATCGTAAATAATGCGGTTACGGATGTCAGTGTATAAATATTTGTTTAAGTCTCTGCTTCCTCTTCTCTTGGGTGTTTACCCAGAAATTGAATTGCTGGATCATATGGTAATTCTATGTTTAATTTAGGACTTATCTTTAGCGATTATTCAGATGATCCTAAATAGGATTATAGTCAATTTGTTTTTAATTCACAGACCCAAAACTCACTAAATTTTTAAACTCTCATACTCTGCAGGTTATGTCCCAAGACTCCCGTCTGAGACTCTCTAGAGCTACACAGTCCTATTGGGGTGGCCACGCGGCATGAGTCACTGTGAGTGCAGGAATGTGGACAGTCTGCGTCAAGATGCTCCGTGCAGATAAAGACGCTCAAGTTTCAAAGATTTAGCGTGAAAGAGCCCTCTCATTAGTAACTTTTATATTGATTACCTGTTGAAATGATAATATTTTGGCTATACTGGGTTAAAGGAAGTAGAGTATTAAAATTAATGTTGAAACCACAGAAACACGGTTCTTTCTGTCTTGGCGCAGAAAGAATTCAGTGAGAGGCAAAGTGGTAGATAAGAAGCGATTTATTAGAATGGGATGCTTTTGAGGCTTACCAGTGGGCGGGCAAGAGGGTGCTCTGCCCTGAGAACTTAATGGGCTACAGCTTTATAGTCAAAGGAAAAGTGGGGGAGGAGGAGAGGACCGCCTTCTTCCTCATTCTGGAGCAGATGTCAAGCTTCCATCATCAGCTCCTCCTGCACATCAGGAGGAGGAGTTTTCTTGTCCCTGCATGGCCAAGCCAGGACAGTCATGGCGCAACAGAAATGAGCAGAAAGGTGGTAACATACACTAAAATATGGCAAATCATCTCAGGTTTCAGTATAAAGTCACCCTCTCCTCATATTCTGGTTTCTAGTGTACACAGAGGAGTGTATGCTATGAATCATTAACTTACTGAGCTCACCAGGCTGGATGTGGGGCTCACGCCACCACTGTTTTCTTGTTTGGGAGCATCGTGCTCCTGTTGCCTGGTTTTGCGGTTAAGCAAAACTGCTTTCTTGAGTGACCATTAACTTACAGAGGTCTCCCACACTTTTTTCTTTACTTATGATCCCCTAGTGCAGTTAACTATTTAGTCGACTACTTTGTCCCTTTACTCTGTGCCTATCAGTTTCACTCGTATCTTTTCACTTTTTGAGTGTGACTATGAAGGAATCTAGCACAGCGTTTGTGATTCAAACTTCCTCTCTATTGGAAACATAACCCTGGCAAGTTAATCCAGGTGATTGCTGAGTCTAGAGGAGTGTGGAGCTTGGAAGCCTTGGCTGGCTCTCTTGTTTATTTTTAATTGAGAGGAAGTTCACATAACATACACTCAACCACGTTAAAGAGCACAATTCTATGTGGCACATGGTGTGTTCACAACCTTGGAAAACTACCACCTCTCCCTAGTTTCAGACTTTTTCATCACCCCAGAAAAACACCCCATATCCACTAAGGATACACTCTCATTTTCTCCCCGCCCCCCCACTCCCCGGGCCATGGCAACCACTAATCTGCTCTGTCTCTATGGATTTGCCTATTCCCAACACTTCATATAAATGGAATTATACAACACATGGCCTTATGTGTCTGTCTTCTTTCACTGGGCATAATGTCATCGAGGCTCATCCATTTTACAGAATGCATCAGTGCTTCATTGCTTTATATGGCTGAATAATATTCCACTGTACGCACAGACCACCATGAGCTGATCCAGCCACCCACCGAGGAATGCTGGGGTTGTTTCCGCCTTTTGACTGTTATAAGTTGTGCTGCTGTGAACATTTGTGTATAAATTCTGTGTGAACATCTGTTTCCATTTCCTGGGATGGAATTCCTGGGTCACTTGGTAATAGCTGGTTCTGTTTGGTTTTTAAGCTTATGTACCAAAGTCCTAGATACACATTTTCAAAGAATCGACAGCCTCCTTGAGGTGTGTTAGGACACACCCTTGAACCTGCTGAAGTGGGGTTTGGGGGGTACTTGCTGGGGATGCCCCCATGTCACTATTTTTAGGAATCTGTTCTTGGAGGATTCAAATCTCCAGAGGATCCTTCAATGTCCTGCCTGGAGGGTCAAGGCCTGGCTGCTGCTGGGAGCACGGCAGGAGGTAAGGCAGGGGCTCTGGACTCACCTCTCGGCTCTGGGTTTTCAGTATGACGCCCCTATCCCCAGGCCAGGGATCCCTGTCACCAGAGAACGACTCTTCCTGCTGGGGTTGGGAGGGGTGGCTACCTAGCAGTTCTGCGATAGGATTTGGGGGCCCGACTACTCTTTATTTCGCCCCCTCCCACTACCCTACTTGGGGCTGCCCCATCAGGCTAAACCCTTGGTGGTTCTGTGGGGTAAACCACACTGGGGCTCAGCTGCCATCCTGCTCCCTCGGCACATGGCTTTTCTGAGTTCCCATAAGTCCGCCGCCACTCTGGGTTTACTTTCCAGCTTCAGAACTGCACTGACTTGTCTCCCGTCCTGCTTGCCCCATTCTCATGGCTTACACCTTTTTTTTTCTTTGGCCACGCCATTCAGCTTGCCACATCTTAGTTCCTAGACTAGGGGTTGAACCTGGATCCTCAGAAGGGAAAGTGTGGCACGCTAACCACTGGACCCCAGGAATTCTCAAAACATTGCTATCTTTTTTCTTTTTATGCTTTTTTTTTTTTTGGCTGCACCACGCAACTTGCAGGTGCAGATCCCTGGTTCCCCAACTAGTGATCGAACCTGGGCACCCAGCAGTGGACGTGTAGAGTTCTAACCGCTGGTCAGGGAATTCTATACTTTAAAAAAATTTTCTGTAGTCCTCACAGGGTTTCAGAGGGGAAGAAAGTTAGTGCCTGTTTAGTTTGCCACCTTTAGCAAAGCTGTTGGGACGTGACTAGACTAGAAGCCCATATCTTTGAGGAGTATGCCAGCCCTGGCTCTGGGGAATTTCCGAACCCGTCAGCAAGAAGGGGGCTCCCACTCAGCTTGGGTCTCAGGGCCTATTCCAGCTGGAGCTCCAGGTGCTGGGTTATCTTCCCTCCAGGGCAGGAATCTCATTGGACTCCCCCTCTCTCTCTGCCCTCCCACCCACAGCCCCTGACCCAGGGCTGCACACAGCTGGCGCTCAGCGTGCTTTGCCACTAAACAGAGAAAGTGAAGGGCACATGGGAAGAAGCGACTGTTGGGCGAAGGCTTGGAGCTGACGAAAGCAGAGTGTGAGGGGACCTTCCTCTGCTTTCATCTCAGGATCACCTCTTACCTGTTCTTGAACTCTCCTCGGGTCTTCTTCCTGGGCCTGAGACCCCAGGAGTGTTCAGTTCAGGAAGGCTGGGACAAGGCCCTCAACTGCAGGCCACCCCACTAAAAGGGAACCGAGGCCCTGCTGGTCACTGAGAGGCAGGGCCGACCTCATTAGGTGCTACAGGGTTGAGACTTTCAGGGAAGGGCTGGACCCAGCACACCGGCCCGCCCCCCACCACGGCCTGACCAGCCAGCACGCCCTGCCGCCTGCTCTGTCAGCCCAGCCCCCACTCCCCTGCTAAAACGTGTACCGCCTCTTCCCCGGAGAGGGTGGCCTGACCGTCACAGCCTCCTCAGGCCCGCTGCAGCCAGCCCTACAGGCCCTCCACACCCCGGGCCTGTGCTCCTGCCTTTCGGGCCACTCGGAGCTGCCTTCTTTTCCTTCTCCACCCAGCTGAATGCTACTTCTCTCAAGGTGCCACCCCACTCCCTCCAGACGATATTGCAGGAGCCCTCGAATCTCGGTCAGGTGTAACCCAGACTGCGAGCTAGGACAAGGCCGTAGCCGATTCCTGCCTGAAGTTGAGGGTCACGTCCCAGTGTGGGGGGAAGGCCTGGTACCTCCCCTGTCCCCAAATCCCAGAGGACAAGTCAGACCTGGCAAGAAAATCCCAGTGTGACCTGTGATCTCAGAGGGTCCTTGTGAAAGTTCCCCTCTTGCACCCAGGGGGTCAGGATATGTTAAACCCACACTGAGGGACTGCTGTCCAATCCCATCTCTCAGGCCTGGAAGGTCCTTTGAAAATCATGAGGCAACCTCCTGGGGCACAGAGAAAAGCCTCAGGTTCAAATTCCTGCTTCCTCGTGGTCCTGGGCACCAGCTCGTCCTCTCCGAGTCTTGGTTTCCTTTCCTCTACGGTGAGGTCACTGACATCTGCTGCTTGGCCAGATTAACTATTACGTGAGACCTCATCGTCAGGCACCTGCCTGGTACATGATTACAATTCATTAAATGATAGTTGTGGGCTTTGTTTTCACAGAAAGCTGAGCTGTAAACCCTCATTTGGAGCTAAGACAGGGATCAGAGAGCTTTGGGGCCTCATCCAAGGCCACTCAGGGGCACAGAGACGTGCCACTCACAGAAGCACCACCTCATGGAAGGCCACCCGGAGGGGGCAAGTAGGCAGAGGCCATGCAGCTCGGCCTTCAGTCAAGAACTCCAGGGGCACCTGGTCCTGTGGAGTTCCAGACCCAGGGGTCTCCCTCTGGAGGGGGTGATCTGTGAGTCCAGGGTAGGGCCAAGGAATCTGTATTTTTAACAACTACGCCCTCTTCAGTGTCTGTGACAGGCTGGGTCTAGAGCTCAACCCTTCCGCTCCAGCAGATGCCAGGGGTATAGCTCGGCTCACACACCAGAAAGATGGACATCTCCATGTTTACAGTGTGTGCAGGTAGCCCCTGACGTTCAGCAGCTCACAGGCTTACTAGCAAGTCCTTATCCTGAGCAGAACTCTGTCTCCTGATCACTCTTCAAAGACCCACTTGGGCTTTATTTCTTCATTTCTAAAGTGAGGACTACCAACAGGACCCAGCGAAACTTCGGGCACACATCCCTGCCTGGTGGCACTGGGAGGCATGTGGGAGGTGGCCACCCTGAGGGCCTCCCTCACAAGTCAATGCCTTGCAGATTCCCACCTGGCATGGAGTGGTTAAGAGTTTTATAGGGTCACCTGGGTCCCTCAACCTGGGAACTGCTGGGCTCCCTGCAATGTGCCGAGGCCTCCGAATCTACAGGTCTGACATGGAGTGCTTCCTGAAGCATCGATTTACCTGGTGGTAAGTAAATAACTCACCTAGATATCAAAATAAGTTATAAGACATCTAACTGCTTACACACTTCCAAACTCTGGGGAGGGGGTACTGGTGGGAGTAGTTTTCTATAGGCTAGAGATGTTTCCTGTAGGAAAGTTCTAGACGCTGTTCCCCAGGCAGTTCACCCATTGCCTGTTCTTGCTCCTCTGATGTTTCTTCGACTTGCCCAGGCGCTGGCCTATTGAGATGACTGAAGAAGAGGGTTTAGGTTGGAGGGGGCAGGAGGAGAGGAGTGAGCAAACACAAAGGATTGCCACACAGCGGGTGTCGGGAGGCGGAGACAGGAGATATGGAAGGCCCTTGAGCTCAGCATCGTCTGGACAACAGGAAGGCTTTGCTGAAGAGACAGCTGCAGCCAACAGGCAGGGGCTTTGGCCTCAAAGGAAAGGTGGGGCTCTGAGGTCCACCCTGGCCCACTGAGTGACTTGAGAGAACAAGGCAAGCAGGGGCTGAATGAGCCAGCTGGTCCGATAGCCTGAAGGTGGCGGGTAGGGGGTCAGAGGCAGGAGTGGAGACCATGAACTGGTGTCAATACGCCTCAAAACTGGCCGCCTGACACTGTCTGTCCTCGAGGAGTCCACCCAGAATCATGGAAACATCCAGCTTCGCTCTGAGCTGGCATCATCTGTATGTGGGAACAAAGTGCGTGCTCATGCCAAGCCTGCCTGGGTTAGCAGTGATCTGCATCGTTGTTTGGTTTCAAATGAGGGGACCCAGAAAGAAGAATCATGGAAGATGCTCTTGTTGGAGGAAACATTTGGGAGCCTGGCTGACAGCCTCCCTCTGGGCTTCGATGAGAAGAGGCAAGAACCACACCCATGGCCTGACGTCTGGGTTCCTGGGATAAGCGGCCAGTAGCACCTGCTACATGCGATGACCAGGCAGAGTCTTCATCATACATGACTTCACAGTGTTAGAGGGACGAGATCTCAAGTTCCGTAAAGCAGGAAGAGGCTCTTCGTGGACCAGTATTCACAGAATAGCTTCCACGCAGACAACACTGAAATGAAGCTGAGCAACCCTCTCAACATGTATTACCCAGTGAGGATGGGAGGCCTGTGTCCTGGAGGCCTGCAGCCCTGACAGCCACACCACACACTCGCTGAGAAGCGGGCGCGCCACCAGGAAGACTGGGGGCCACACAACAGCCCCGCCACCGTCCACGGGCCTGGAGGACCTGGCCTGCAGCAGGAGAGACCTGTTGGCCTCTCCAGATGTGCAAGGACCTGGGGGCCCTGGACCACACAGCGCTCTCCCTGGGGCTGGGAGACAGCAGCTCTGGTCCGGTCAGGAGGCTGGGTCCGCATCCTGGCTCTGCCACCCCGGCCTGGGGAGCTGGTGCTTCCAGGTGCCGAGCAGGGCAGGCAACAGCAGCCACCTCCCAGGCCCACTGAGTTACACGAGATATGAGTGAAAGACTCTTAACACCACGGCATAGAATACCACCCTTTATTATTTCTTTACTGCAGTAAAAAAGTGATTCTATTTCTAGAGACCAAACAGCATCACAGACACTCTTGGAAGAGAATTCCCTTTGTTCCTGAGCCTCTGTGACTGATTTGAAATCTGCTCACCTGCACAACAGAGACGGCCTCGCAGTCGGGGCAGGCTAAGGGCTGCCTGCTGAGATCCGCTCCCCATGGAAACCCGCACCGTACAGGGCCCTGCCCTGTTTCCACAGGGAAACACATTCCTGGACCACAGAGCCAACAGGGGGCCTTGGAACTGGCCTCAGACTCTTCACACTCCAAGCATACTTGAGGCCACACTGTGGCCAGTCCCTGGTGAGCTGTCTGGGGAGTCATGGGCAGGAGGCTGGGAGCTGGGGAGGGGGCGCTAAGAATCCAGGGGACCTCAGAGACTGACAGAAAGATGTGAATTCTGCTCCACCACTAACTGGGCTTCCCAGGTGGCACCAAAATAAAGAATCTGCCTGCCAATACAGGAGAAGCAAGAGACAAGGGTTTGATCCCTGGATTGGGAAGATCCCTTGGAGGAGGGCACAGCAAGGACACTTGCCTGGGAAATCCCAAGGACAGAGGATCCTGGAGGGCAACAGTCCATGGGGTCACAAGAGTTGGACATAAGTGAGCGACTAAGCCTACACGCCACCCCTAACTGTGTGAGCTGGGCCTGCTTCCTCCTCTGAAAACACGAAGGGCAATTCTAGCCGAGAGCCCTGGTGGCACCAGTCCCCGCTGAAGGCAGACCACAGGCATGAAAGGATCTGACTCGGGGCCCGGGCTGGCCTGATCCTGCCCTAAGAGTCTGTAGAAACAGCGAGTGTCTCCAAAGCTCTGGACCACCCAGAGCAGCTCGTCTCCAAGACCTCTTCCCTTTCGGGAACCATTTCCCACCGTTCTCCTCTGTTTCTAATGAGCCCTGTGGCCTGACCGAAGACCTGTTTGTTACCCTGAAAACAGCAGAGACTCACAGTCAGTGGTAAAAATTGCAACCTTAGCGGCTCCCCGACCTGGGCTCCCTGGGTCTGGGAGGGAAGGAGCCGCACCGGCTCCCAGAGAAGAGCAGTCGCTGTCCTGCGCAGGCCAGGCATGTCCTCACCTCTCCTCCACCCGGCTCTGAGGGGCTCCAGGACCGCTGCCCCTGGTATACCAGTTCCTTCCAGTCCTGCCCACCTGACCGCCCCTCTGCAGTCATCCCAGTCCGCCTGAGCCCAGGCGGGCCCAGGGACAGGTATAGGCCTCAAAGGTGCAGACACCAACTGGAGTTCCCCTCTGGAGGCCAGAGAAGACAGGCGAGAACCACCGCTGAGGTGAAGCGGGGGGTGCCAGCAGTGGCCACAGGCTCTTCCAGGCCAGACGGGGGCGGGAAGGGATGGCCTCGGGAAAGCAGCGGCTGCGGGCCTGCAGCATGCAAGGCTGCGCTTGGTGGGCTCGTGGCTGCCACACTCATGCCCTGCGTTTGGAGAAACACAATGGTCCTGGCTGAGGCAGCCCTCCTGTGCTGGCGCCGTAACAAGGGGCCCAGCCTGCATTGGCACACTCGGAGAACATTCTCCACAGCACTGAAGGCTGTGGGGTGAGAGAACGACGCAGGCTGAGGATGGGGCCCTGCCAGCCCCTACAGCACAGGTGAACGGCAGGAAAAGGCCCATCCTGCCCGGAGCTGGGCCCCGTCCCCAGGCCCCGTCCTGTCAGGCAGCACTCTGCGGCCAGGCTACGGCGCTGTCACCACACTCTGCTCGCCGTGGTCCACGCTCCAGAGGCGGTAGAACTCGGCAAAGTCCACGTAGGGCTCCACGCGGCCGTCCTCACCGGGCGGGAGGGAGTGGGCAGGCCGGGAGCGGAAGAGGCCCCCGTCCGAGCTGGAGCTGCTGCTCTGGGTGTGCGTGTTGGTGGACTGCAGGGTCAGGGTCGGGCTCTGGCTGTGGGCACGACAGGGGCAAGTCAGTCGCAGGCCTTGGCTTCTGGCCTGGGGACACAGGGCGCCTGCCTTGGCCAATCCCTCTGGGCACCGGCCTCTCTGACAAAGGCCATCACGAGAGCCAGGCCGGCCACGTGTTCTTTGGGGCAGGTGAAAAGTGAAAAGCATTTGTGAAGTTCTAGCTGTAAGCGGCTATTTAAATTACCTGGAATTAAGTAAAACGGACCACTCACGTCAGTGCTCAACAATCACGAGGGGCAGGTGGCTGCTGTGCGGGGCACAGAACGCATCGCCCTCCGAGCTGTGCTGAGCTGGACACCATCCATTCCAGCCTCTCTGAATCCACCCTATGCCAGACCCCACTGACTGCAGGGAGGCCAGCATTCTTCTCCCAGGAAACCTCCTCACCCCTCCTCCTCGTTCTTCTCACTGCTGGGTCGGGACAGGCCCCCCAGGCACCCACCCTCAGAGCCTGTAACGTCTGGGAATTACCTGCCAGCCCACCGTCCTGCAAACGCCCCGCAATGCCTAGCACTCTGCACTGGGCCAGCCCCGGGGGCCCAGCTGAGCTCCAGCATGGGGTGGAGGAAAGAGGCTGTTTGGGGCCCTGGGGAGCCAGAGGCACAGAAAGGATAGTCTCCCTGCCTGGTCTAGGAAAACCACTACCACTCCCGGCCTTTGTGGACACAGCTGGTGGCTCCGCTGCAGGGGCGGGGAGATGTCCATTACTCAGTGGCCCGGCAGGCCCCTTGAGCCCACAGTGGCAGCGGCGGGGGGGAGGCGAGCAGGGGGGCGGGGGAAGGGCCCCTGCAAGGCAGAGGGAAACCTTACTGGTGGCCCTTCCAACTGGCCAGCTCCTTAGTGGGCCGGGTGTGGCATCTCTATTATTCTCTGCGGGGGGCTGGAATGTGGAAACCGGACCTACCCCCCGCTGTGGTAGCTGGTTGGGGGGAAGGACACACTCCCAGAATGGAGGGGGTGGGGTGGACACCAGACCTGTCAGGCAGGTCTGCCCTGTGGAGTGAGAAGGCCTGCCCGCCACACCCCCAGGATCCAGGACCACCCCCCACCCCAGATGCGGCCACCCCTCTCCCAAGCCTGAAACTAGAGGCCTCACTTCAAAGCTAACACTGGATACTTTCAGTCAGAGCGCACCAGCTCCCACGGGCCAGCACAGGTCAAACAATGCCCCACAAGCACGGGCACCATAGGGTGGCCTTCCAAACCACACACTCTGAGTCAGGAGCAAAGAACAAGAGAACATTCCTATTAAATGAAAACTGACCCGCAGCACCTGCAGGAAGAAGTGAACGGCAGGCTGTCGGCATGAACTGCCTGTCCCCACCCCCTCTCTGCCTGGCTTCGGGAGCTGCTGGAACCAGATCTACGCAGGCCTCCCCAGAGATGTGGAGTTGGGGAGTTTGAGAGGAACAAGACCCCACAGGACGCAGCCTGTGGCCACTCCATCCGTCCTGGGAAAGCAGGCCTGCCTGAAAGTGGCTGGGGGTGGGGGTGGGCGCTTACTTGGTGAGGGTGGGAGTGGCCTCGTCCAGGGTGGAAGCGCTGTGGGCCCCGTTGACCAGCTGGCCCTGGGAGGGCATGACGAGGGACAGGGTCACGCTGGTCTTGCTGGTGCTCTGGGCGCTCGAGTAAGGCACGGACACGGGGTACACACGTCCTCCAGCAGCTATGGGAGGAAGAGAGTGGTGGGCCACGGGATGCAGCTGGTGGGGAACCCTGGGGTGGCAGGAACAGGACTGTGCCAGGGGCTGAGAAGATAGGCGAGGGCCGAGAAGATAGGCGGGGCCCGGCTCATTGTCCCGAGCTCGGCCCTCTGCCCCTTGGGACGGCGAAGGAGTATCTGGCAGGAGACAAGGTCCTGGCCAGGCGAGGGGCTGCTCTCAGCAGCAAAGCATCACTGGTGCTCAAGCAGGAGAAAAAACCAGGGCTGCGCTGCCTCAGTGAAAGGGTTACTGCATGGCTTCCCACGATGCTTTAACCCGAGGGCTAAGAATGCTCCTGGTTGAGGCTGGCCCAACAAAAATATGGATGCAATAACAACCTAAAACTGCAGGAACCCTGCTGTCTGTGGGAGAACAAATCCGTCTGTGGATGCCTGAGTGCTGGGGCTCGCTTGTTTGAAAAAAGAAAAGGAAACGCAGCCTCAGGAACTGATGGTTTAATAGGAGGGAAAAAGCGCAATCGCCTCTCTTCCTGGGCAACTCGATTCAGAATTACACCAAATCACCTCCGACACAGCCGGCTGTGCCTAGGTCCCTTCCTCCCAGGGCCTCGGTTTCCTTTCTGTAAATGGTCATTAATGAGGATGAAAGGAAATGTGCAAGTGAGGTGCCTGCTGCACAGCAGGCCCTGGGCCAGCAGGTGCCATGGTCCCAGATGTGGCCCATGGCGCTGCAAAGTGCTTCCCGCAGCTCAGGTCTTTTGGGGGAGGCCAGGGCAGAAAGTACTGTCCTGGTTTCACAGACAAAGGGACATGTAAGCGCAGCTCAGAGAGCTTTCAAGTCAGAACCCGACCTGGAAATGCTCAAAGGCAGGCCTCCCAACTCCACCCCACCCAAGGCAGTGAGGCCCAAGGCCTCAGCTGCTCTGCCCAAGCCCAGCCCTGGACAGTGGCCTCGGATGCCTTCCTGTGCACGTGGCATACATACCTGGGGCTGGGAGGGTGCGGACTGGCTCATCTCGCCCAGGGGGTAGCCAAAGTTCCGCACCAGCAGGGTCATGTCCTCATGCCTCGGACAGAACTTGGCACGCTCCCCGCCACTGGCAAAGGTGTCGCTGTGGATCCGCTTCACCCGGTCCACCACGGCCTGGGCCACCGCATCGAGCGAAGTCTGCTTGGCGAATTCCGTGTCGATCATGGCGGCGATCTCCTGGGGGTAGGGGGAGGAATGAGCGGTCCCAGAGACTGCAGGCCCCAGCTGCACCGTCTTCACAGTCTAATCAGGACACTTAGGGGTCACCAGCCAAGCCTGAGATCTGAGCTTCTCAAGCTATTCAGGATAACTCTCCCGGAACTTTCTCATTAGAGAAGATGTGACCTTGTGATTTCTCTGATTTTTGGCTTTCAGACCAAAACAATGGGGGAATAACATCCACCTCGCTGCATTACAAAGAGGATGAAATGGATGTGAGGGCACTTCGTAGACTACTAAAAAGCCCAGTACAAACTGTCATTATGAATAAGCTTTCTTTCCTGGAACAAACTTACTGTAGGAGCTAATATGCCAGTTTTGCCAGAAACTGAGGACACAGGATGAGGACGGGGCCCTGTCCCCAGAAAAGTCCACTGTTCAGTGCATTCTAGAAGCCAGAAAAAGGCACTACATAATCTTATTGTGAAGACCAAAGAAACGAAAAAAAAAAAAAAATCACACTGCTGGCCGCAGTCTCTTGGAGGTAGGAGAGCAGAAGCAGGTAACAGGAAATGACCTGGGCGCGGTCCGGGGGAGGTGGCAGAAATGGGCTCAGCTCCATCACTGACCAGCTGTGTCACCTCAGACAAGACCCTGGACTCTGTGAGCCCCACATTCCCTAACTGACATGGCAGTGAGCCCTTGCCCCCACGATGTTATCAGGCAACTGGAAGGAATGAGATAAAATAGGTGAAAAACCTACAGCACAGGTGGTAAGAGACAGGCACCTAGACTTACCCTTCTTACTTCTCATTAGGACAGAATCACAGATGGAAGGAGGAGCAGCAGCTGAACTTCCCTGCCCGGCCCCGCCAGCCAAGGTCTTCCCTTCAAGTTCACCCTTCAAGTGACTGCCTCGAGTCCCACTTCAGAGACACACACACACTCCGAGGCAGAGGGGAAAGCAGCATCTCCCATGGGCTGAGGACCTATGTCTTCCTCGCCTGGCCCTCACTGCAGCCCCACAAAAGTTAAGAGGTAAGCGTCCTCGTCTTAGAAACGAGGAACACTATAAATCGTCTCAGCTCAAAGAGAAAAGTGGAAGAGGCCGTGGAGTGGGACCTGGGCAGGCCACACAAGTCCTCATCCGGCACTCAGTGTGCCAGGCCCTTCCCCGACAGTCTCCAGCCATGCCTGCCTTCACTTTCCTCACCCCCTTCCCTGAGGCTCGCTCAGGGCCCTGGGGACTGACACTGCTTCAGGTCCGGAAGAGCAAAGCTTTTGGGTGGGATGGATTTGCTTAGAACTCTGGGCTTTTTCTTCTCCAAGTTTTGAACACAGCAATGTCTGGCAAAAGCATTTGAGAATCAGAACTCTAGGTCCCTGATTACCCTGGAGCTGAGCGGGAGAGCTGACTGCAGCCCCGGGGAGCATGCCACCCTGCAGGCTGGTCAGCCACACTCTGCCCATGCCCAGCTCACCTGGTTGGCCTGCCCAGGCCCGTGGGCTGCCTCCAGGGCCTTGTACAGCCCCTCGGACATCAGCACCAGGAAGCCTGTCACCCCATCCAGGGGCTGTGCACCGTGGATTTCAGGCTCTGCGATGATCGGCTTGGACTTGGCAGCGCTATGGGAAGAGAGTGGAGGGGAGAGCTGTGTTTGGAATGGGCCCTGGGACATTTATCCTGGTAAGAAGAATCTACACCCAGAATGTAAAAGAAAACATACTTCTGACAAGAGCAAAAGAAACAGAGAAAAGAGTAAAACCAAGAAAACAGACCTGTCTTCTGAGGACAGCTGCTAAAATAAAGCTCAGCAGGCCAGGAAAGTCAGTGGGCAGCTGAGGTCAGAACAGCCAAGGTCAAAGGCCCAATCCTGGCCCCACTCCACATCTCCTGTCCATAAAGAAGTCCACATCTCCCCGAAGCTGACCTAGAGTCCAAATACACTCCAGCTGCAAAGGGACCATGAACTGATGATCCATCAGAGCTGGGCAATGTCAGGAAGTTCCGACACATGCACACAGGGCAAGGATGAGGGGATGCTCCTGGCAATAGGATTTAAAGGAGTGAGTCTAGAAACACCCCAAAAGTCCATCAGCAGGGGCAGGTTAGGCGGGTGCTGACAGCTACACCCTGGAATCCTAGCAGCAGCTACCAAGAATGCGGCAGCCGAGACTGCAGGTGTGCAGGAAAGGAGAGCCACACACCTGTGCTGAGAACAGTCAGGTGCACAACACAGCATGGGATGTGAGAATCGGTGGCTGCTCTGAAAAGAAATCTGGCCCCTGCCTGCACCCACCACATACACACACGTATACGCTCATGTGCACAGAAACTAGCAGCCTCTGAGGAAGGAGTCTGAGCCTGGGGTGGGAGGAAGATCCACTTTTCACTCCATATCCTGGACATTTCTTGAATCATTCTAAAATGCAATGTGCCTTCCCATAAAGCAAAAACAACCCCGTGAATTAGAGACAAAAGGTTCCAAACTTGATTATTTAAACCCAAGCTCTGAATCCAGGCTCCCTGGATGCAAGTCTTGACTCAGCCCATTGTTAGCCTTGAGACCAAGCAGGCCACCCACTGTCTGCGTGTGTCAGTTTCCTCATATGAAAATATCTTTGGGGCAGAAACAGCACCCATCTCACAGGGCCTGAGTGAGGACGGAATAAGAGCATGGATGTGAAGAGCCGTGCACCGGCTTAGATGAAGACTCACAATTATTACCCTCTCCCATCTGCTGCGAGCACTGGGTGGCGCCCAGCGGGGACAAACCATCTGGCACCCCCGCCTTGGCCTCAGCCACGAGAGTGCTGACCAACAGGCTTTGGTCCGTTTCTGTCCACACGAGGCAGCTCATGCCAACTCTGGCCTGCCAGGCCCCGTGGCACCGGATGCTGCCTGTGGCTTTGACCCAGCTCCCTAACTGACTCCCTGCCAGCCTGGTCTACAGGATCCCAACTCCTAGCCTGCTGGGTCCAGGGCCTGCCCCACACCAACCTCTCTGGGAGGATGAAAGAATATCCTTGGGCTCTGAACTACCTCAGCTCTACCTCTTTTCCCCAGAGCCTACAATCTGTTATCTGCCCCTGGGCCTCTGGTCTTCCAGACAAACGAGGGGCAGCTGGGCCGGTGCTTACCTGAGTAGGTCGATATCAGTATACCCGTACTTGACCTTGTAATCCCCAATGCGCCTGGTGCTCTCCTGCCCACAGATGACCCCTACTTGCTTGATCTTTCCTGCATCCAAACCTACCAGAGGGAGAAAAACACACCTCAGGCTTTGTTCATAAAGAAGAACCCAGCGGCTTCCCTGGTGGTCCAGTGGTTAAGAATCCGCCTGCCAGTGCAGGGAATGAGGGTTCAATCCCTGGTCTGGGAAAATAGCACATGCTTCAGAGCAACTAAGTCCACGTGCACAACCACTGGGCCCACAGGCCCCAGAGCCCCGTGCTGCATAAGAGAAGCCACCACAGTGAGAAGCCCGCACACCGCCACCAGAGACGAGCCTCCGCTCACCACAGCTAGAGAAAGCCCGTGCACAGCAACAAGGACCCAGCGCTGCCAAAATCAATAATAAAAAAATAAAAAAAAAAAAAAGAACCGAAAGCAGACGACAGACATGTCCACAAAAACAAAGCAATGAGGACCCACTGAACAGGAAGTGAGGTCACAGTAGGGAGCCTTGGAAGGCAGCTAACCCCAAGTGCCCCAGTGTCCCCAGCCCCCTGCTGTCGGAACACGCCTGGCTCAGAGTCCCTCCCCGATGGGAGACGAGATCCAGCACCGGCCAACCCGGCTCCCTCTGCGGCCTGAGCTCACAGGGGAGAGCGGGGGGTGGCCGTGGCAGGGCCGGAGTCCCAGGACTTCTTTGGCCTCTCAGGCTCCACTAGCAACAGTGAGCACCAGGGACACTTGGAAGCAATCCACACGTGATAACCCTTTCAACCCTTACACCATCCTGAGTGTTACTAATATCCTCGTTGCACAGAAGGGGAAAGTGAGGCACAGAAAACTTGAGTAAGATCCCAAATCACCAGCTATTAAGTGGCCGAGCTGGGATTCGATCCCAGGCAGGCCGGTCCCAAGCCCAAGGTCACAGCCCAACCACGTTGTGCCTGTCTCTACACAGCCACCAGAAGGTACAGAATGAGCCGCCAGGTTCGAGCCCCCCTCCCCCAGAGCCCTCGGCCTGCACCGCTCCCCCCACTCACCCAGCTGTGAGAGCCGGAAAAGCTCATCCTCATTCTCTGTGGTGTGGTCCACGTTCAGCTGCGTCACCTGCAGGCCATCCACCGTGGATTTGCATAGGAGTGCGCGGTTTGTACCTGCAGCAGAATGCGAGCAGCTGAGCTAAGACTGAGAGCACAGCGAAGAACAGGACACATTGTAAAAAAGAGAGAGAGGAGGCAGGCATCTCGCATGTGGAATCCTTCAAAGAGCAAAGAAAACAGGCTCAGACCACTGGAGCCAGTCACTAGCTGGGGAGAGCTGATGAGATTAAGGAATTCGTTCAAACTTTTCCAGTGTCAACCAAGGATGATTATGATTTGAGTAAGAGACCTTTTTTCTAAGGAGACACACTGCAATATTTACAGATAACACGACAGTGTTAGGATTTGCTCCACAACAAGGCAGGGACAGAGGGCTGTGGATGAAATGAAACTGGTCGGGGGAAGGGATGTTGGGGCTGGGGGAGGGGCACATGGAAGTTCATTTAATGCTATTCTATTTGTTTACACTTTTGAGTTTTTCCCATAATGAAATCTTAAGGGAAGGAGGAAGAGAAGAGGCACCATGTCAGAGGGACCTCTCCGGAGCCCCTCCAGTAGCCTGCACCCAGGGGGCACCAGCTTCTCGGGTTCCCAGATGGCCCTTCTTTGCCTACAAACCCATCAGCCCTGGGACCCCACCCCACCTCCAGGCTGCACCTAGCCCATCTTGGTCCCCTTCACAGGACGCCACATGGGTCTTCCACAGCCAGGCAGCCTCTCTCAGAAGAGAAAGCCACTGAGGTAGAGCAGAAAGGGGATGCAACTCCCCAAGCCACAAACCAGTTAGGGACAGAGTAGGGACTAAAGCTAGGATGCCTGCCTCCTAGCAGGTGCTTCAAGCACTCTGGGCTGGGACCCAGATATCGTGTGGACTAACGGGAAACACCCAGCGGCCTCAGGACACTTGAGCTGCAGGTCTTCGGTGTCTGGGGAGCAGGCTGGCTGCCCAAAGGACTCCTGGATCCTGAGGGTGACCTTCTTCCCCACTGCCCGGCCTTGGGACAGGCAGGCGGCTCACCGACATTGGCCACGTAGAGCCTGTTGTTGAGAAGGACGGCCACGACGGCCATGGCTCCTCCCGAGATCTCCTTCTCCAAGGCCTTGAGTCTTTCGATGATCTTCTGATACTGAGGAGGCAGCTGGTGCTGAGGGACACCCTAGAAGCCATCAGGGGGTTCAGAGCAGGCCAGGACCTGGAGACCATCTCACTCGCCTGCCCTCCCTTAAAGAGTGGGCATCTGAGGCCCGGCCAGGAGGGAAGCTGGCTGCAGCACCAGAGCAGGTGTCTTTCAGGACAACCGGGCACAACCTCACTTGTCCTGGCAGCCCCGAAGGAGCCTAAAGCATGACGTGAGCAGGCAGGTGACGAGGCCTGGACTGATTCGGACCAAGGACCGACCTGACAGGGGGCTTCTCTCACACCCCTGCCCACCCTAGCAGAGCCTCAGAGCACGGCTGCTCACAGCTGGCCAACAAGGTCCCTAGAGGACAGAACCTTTGCCCACCCACATCCCATCAGGAACTATCCCCCAATGCCTGCTGTGGGCCCCCACATGGCCCAGCTGTGTCAGTGGCTTGGGAGGGACATGGCAGATGAGTCCTTGCTCCAAGCAAAGACGGGCCTTGCTTCTCCAGGGGCACAGGCTGAGGACATTACCTCGGGCAGCTGGGACTGGAGGCTCGCCTTCTCAGCCAGTGCATCATCAATGGACTCCAGGAAGCTCCTCTCCACCACATCAAAAGCCTAGACGCAGGGGCAGGTTGAAATACCACTGTCACCTGAGGCTGAAACGCCCCTTATTAATAGCAACAAGTCATAGCAACCGCAGGTTGCCACGTGATTGGGCTTCACACAGGGCACCGCCAGGCACCGCTGCTCCTGCAGAGCAAGGTCTGACAAAGACGGCCCCGTGGGGCTGGTACCTTCCAGGAGGCATCACAGAGCAACCAGAGAAGCAAGAGACAGTGGAGAGGCTAAGAGCACAGGCTTGGGTTGGAGTCAGGCCACCTGGGGGTGAATGTCAGCTCTGCCCCTGCCGGCCAGTCTCAGCCCCTCATCGATGACACAGAGGAAGTGCTGCCCCGAGAGTCACTGAGAGCATCCCCCTGAGCACCCAGCCCTGGCTCAGAGTGAGTCTAGGTCAGTGACAGCTAACGTCACCGCCACGTCCTGAAGGCCCCCGACACGGGCCATACCACCACCTTCCCCAGGGGCAGCTGACAGTTCCGGGCACTGGCCCCGAGTGATCAGGCCTTCGGGTGCCAAGGCAGGAACATGGCTGGGAACGCTGTTCTCGAGGAACCAGAATCCACCATTCTCATCTACAATTAATGCCTTGGGACTTGCTTCCAAAAGGAGATGCCAAGAGGAGAAACTCCAGAACCACAGCAAGCAGGAACGCAGAACTGGAAAACGACACCAGCCAACCAGGAGTGAGGGGCTGCAGGGAGCAGGGCCCGGGAGCTGCGGTCACCGAGGCCGAGCAACTGAGACTCATGGAAAGAAAGGGGTCACCCTAAACACCCTGCTTCTACCAGGGCTCAGCAACTCCCACCTCAGCCCGGGGTCCAGGTGACGCCCATAAGCCCCTTCCCCAGGAAGATCTCCTCTGGGCCAACCCTGGAAGTCACAGTCGGCCTGCCCGAGCCCGGTACCTGCAGCAGCACCCGCCGCACGTCGGCCTCAGTGTGCTCAGCGTTGAGCTGGCCCAGCAGGAGCTCCGCTGACAGCCGCTGGGCCACGAAGTTGGTCACCCGGTTGCCATCGTAGCCGTTGAAGACCCCGTACAGGAAGCAGTTGTTCTCACTCCTGACAGAGAGACAGGACAGGAGAGGCCTGAGACCAGGGCTTCGTAGGAGACTGAGTCCAGCTCCAGAGTGAGGGGGATGAGGAAAGCAGCCAGGGAGACAAAAGACACAGCGGCTGCGGCTTCAGTTGAGCACCTGGGTCCCACTCTGACCATCATTTCTCTCTGGCCGTGACCTTCTGGGATGCTCTCTGCCCCCTGGAGCAGGCCCTCGGCTGGTCTGAGGTCTAGATGCGGAAGGGACAGCACAGACACCGCCTCCCGTGGGCCACGCTGCACTGGTAAGCAAAAGAGCTGCCACACTGCTCTTCTTGCAAGCCTGCTTCTGCCGCCCAGCAGAGCAGTGGCGGCACCTCACCTGAACTTGAGCCAGTTGTCCTCTGGCGGATGGCTCTCGGTGCCCTTGCCGTCAGCAGAGTAGCTGCGGTTGGAAGCTGAGCCGACCCCCGAGAGGTGGCAGAGCGGCAGGTCGTCCGTCCAGCTGGGCTGCTGCTCCTGGGAAGGATACCAGGACACCAAGACACATTACCTTCTCACCCAGGGCAGACCCCACCTCATCTTCTTTTTGTTCCCCAGCAAAAACCTAGCAGGCCCAAAGCCCCACCCAGAAGGTTCCACTTCCTCCTGGAAAACGACGACCCATTTATGAACAAACACCTGCAGAAGAGTTTGCATGGTTTCCGTCGAATCCACAAATGGTTCCCCAGACACGTGAAAAAGACTGGAGTCCCCAAACGCAAGGTTCAGCAGTGGTCTCCAGGAACGTGCTGCACTACAGACGAGCACGAGTCAGACAGACACAAGTGAAGGGAACTCCTTGCGCAAAACTCCCTGGTGGGCCCCACCTCACACCGCAGCCCCTCGGGCGCTGCTTCAAACTGCAGATTTCCAGGCCCCTCCCAGAGTGTCTGACCCTGGTGGGGCTTAGGCTGTCTGCAGTATAGGCAGCTCTTCCCAGGGGACTGATTCAGAACCTTGAGAACCCGACAAAGCTCAGCCGCACTCACTCTTGCTGGTACTAGGGTCTCCATCCCTGGTTCCTGCTTCACCCTGGTGCCCAGTCCCATCTGCGCCCACCCCCCACATGCTTTTCTACTAGTATCAAATGCTTGGAGTGCCCTGTCCACATTTCACTCTTTCTTCCTGTATGGAACAGCCTGTTTGTCTAATAATTCTCCCCGTCCTTCGGGACTCTGGCTAGGGAGTCACCACCTCCAAGAAGTCTTCCTTCAGGAAAACCTTCCCCCAGGCTTGGTTGCCAGCCCTCTTGCGTATCCCTACTACACCTGGTCCCCCAACCCTGCCTGTGTCTGACTCCCATTCTACCCCATAGGTCTCAAAGCAGGCTGTTCAGTACAACCAAGATGGAGCTTTAAGACATGCACAGAGCTGTCCAGGAGCCAGCTCAGACAGACTCTGCATTTCCTCAAGCTCCTTGGGGGACACTCTGAACACCTGCATTCTCTAAGCCCCGGAAACAACCCTGACACGAGGCCCAGGTGTGATCCACGGTGTCCCACTGGAAGCTTCCCTCCACCTGGCCCCCACCAGGAAGCTGTGCCTGGTTCACAGAGGCATTCCTGTGCCCACCATGTTGAACTAGAGCAAACTAAAACAGCTGGGAAAATCCAAGTTCAGCTCAAGGAAAGTAAAATTTGGATTGAAAGCTTTACTGGAAATTGAACAAGCACGAATACTGTGCACAACTTCTTACAAGTCAGCAGTCGCAGTCTTCAAAAAAGGATGTGAAAACCACTTCAGCCGGCTTTTGCAATCAGATATGTAAAATGCCTGTGGTTTAGCTTTTGTGGCACATTTCATCTTTTGTTTATTTACATATTGACAGGGAGGGACTTTACGGCTTTTTTTTTCCATTTTAATTGCTTCTATGCTGCATTTACTTCAGCACTTCACTTGTATGCTTTGCACCATGGAGCAACTTCAGCAGGCTGTGGGAGTTCGTTTTTATTTTTAAATTAGCCTATAGTAACATTGCCTTTCTGGTGGGTAGGTCTATGAATTTTAACACTTGTAGAGATTTGTGTAACAGAGACACAGAACAGCCACAACTGAGACAAAGAACAGCCCAGCAACCCCAAACGTACCCTCAGGTGCCCCTTCGAAGCCACACCCTCCTCTAACTCCTGGCAACCACTGACCTGTGCCCCATCACTATGCGGTCAAGAATGCCATAAATGAAATCACATGGTACATAACTTTCCCCCTCTTTTACTGTGGTTAACACATAGATGATATGCTTTATCACTGTAACCGTTTGTAAGTGCGCATCTTACTGCTATTAAATAAATTCCCAATGTTGTGCAGCATCACCACCATCCATCGCCAGAATTCTTTCCATCTTATGAAACCGAAACTCTAAACCCATCAAACAAAAACTCTCCATTCTTCCCCTCCTCCAGCCCCAAGCCATCACCACTGTACTCCAGGTCTTTAAGGGTATAACCTTTTGACACTGGCTTCTCTTGCTCAGCATTATGCCTTTGAGATTCATCCAAGTTGGTGCCTGCATCAACAGTTGGTCCCTTTTTATTGTAGAGCAGTATTCCATCATACGCATGTAGCAGAGTTTATCCATTCCTCCCCTGAAGGGCATCTGGGCTGTTTCCAGTTTGGGGCAGTTATGAAGAGAGCTATTATAAACACTCATGGGCAGGTTTCTGTGTGAACATAACTCTTCATATCGCTAGGGTAAATACCTAAGAGTGAGACTGCTGTTTAACTTTGTAAGAAACTGTCAAGTTGTTTTCCAGAGCGGTGTACCATTTGCATCCCACAGGTAACGTACAAGAGTTCCAGCTGCTCTCCATCCTCACCACTGCATGCTATTTTTTTTTCTTTAAGTTAGGCATTCTAAGAAGTGTGTACTTACAGTTCATCACATCTTTAATTTGCATCTCCTAATGACTAATACGGAGAAGGCAATGGCACCCCACTCCAGTACTCTTGCCTGGAAAACCCCAGGGATGGAGGAGCCTGGTGGGCTGCCATCTATGGGTCGCACAGAGTCGGACACGACTGAAGTGACTTAGCAGCAGCAGCAGCAGCAATGACTAATGATGATGTGGAACATCTTTCATGTGCCTTTTTCGTCATCCACATTTCTTCCTTGTTGAAGCATCTGTTTAAGTCTCATGCCCATGTTTTAATTGAGTTGTTTTCTTAACTGCTGAATTTTGAGAGTTCTTTAAATATTTTGGATAAAAGTCATTTCTTGCATATGGGATTTGCCAATATTTCCCCCAGTCTGTAGCCTGCTATTTCATTCACTTACTAGTGTCTTTTGAAAAGCAACTTTTTAGCTTTAGTGAAATCCACGTAATCACTTTTTTCTTTCATGGTTCACACTCTTGATGTCATGTCTAATCACTCTCTGCCCAGTCCCGGGTCAAGAGATCTTCTGTTTTCTTCTAAAAGTATTACCGTGTTACATTTAGACCTGTGATCCATTTTGAGTTAATTTCTATATAAGGCAGGAGATTTTGGTCAATTTTTTTTTGCAAATGGATGTCCATTTTTTCCAATACTATTTGTTGAAAAGATTATTCTTTCTCCACTGAATTATCTTTACATCTTTGTCAGAAATTAACTGGCCATACTTGTATGTGTCTATTTCTGGACTCTGTTCTACTCTGTTGATCTATGTGTCTATCCCTCGATCAACTCGATGATCTTGATTACCGTGACTTTAAGTCTATATTTAAAATCTATGTTATAAAATTGGTTAGTGTGATGCCTCTAACTTTAATCTTTTTCAGAATTGTTTTGATTATTCTAGTTCCTTTACCCTTCCCTATAAATTTTAGAATCAGCTTGTCTGTATCTTCCAGAAAATCCTGCTGGAGTTTTGACTGGAATTGTTTTAAATCTATAGATCAATGTGAGGAGATGTGATACCTTCACTAGGTTGAATCTTGCAATTCATCAACACAGTATGTCTTTAAATGCCCTTGTGTTTTCTTTACAGGATTTTTAAAAATACACACAATTTCACCACAAGGGCTAAAAACTATCCTATGACAACAGAAAACATGACTGAAACCTGTGAGTGGAATAGCAACAGCAATAAGAGCTGAGTTTCTGCTCAGCTCCCAGTGATGCTGGTTATTTATTAGATTGGTGAGAAAGTAACTGGTTTTGCACTGTTGATGAACTTTGCTGTTTGATACTGGCATATATCCTTAAATAAAGTGGTTATGTTATACATAATTTTAATGCACATTTCTCCCTTTATTTATTTTTTTGCTAATGACTTATTACTGCTGTTTATATTTACTTTAGACTAAAGAAATGATATTAGACACAAAGAAAATTCAAGTGATCTTATTTGAGTTCAAAGTGGGTTATAAAGCAGCAGAGACAACTCGTAATATCAGCAATGCATTTGGCCCAGGAACTGCTAACGAATGCATTGTGCAGTGGTGGTTCAAGAAGCTTTGCAAAGGAGACGAGAGCCTTGAAGATGAGAAGTGTGGTGGCCGGCCACCGGAAGTTGACAATGACCAATGGAGAGCCATCATCAAAGCTGGTCCTCTTACAAGGACACAAGAAGTTACTGAAGAACTCAGTGTCGACCATTCTACAAGTCATTCGGCATTTGAAACAAATTGGAAAGGTGAGAAAGCTCGATAAGTGGGTGCCACATGAGCTGATAGCAATCAGAAAAATCATTGTTTTGCTTGATAGGTGGATTCTTTACCACTGAGACACCAAGGAAACTTAAAATCATCATTCTGAAGTGTCATCTCTTATGCTAAGCAACAATGAACCATTTCTCACTTGGATTCTGATGTGCAACAAAAAAGGATTTTATGTGACAACTGGCAATGACCAGCTCAGTGGCTGGACTGAGAGGAAGATCCAAAGCTTCTTCAAACTTACACCCAAAGACAAACTTGCACCAAAATAAAAGGGTCATGCTCACTGTTTGGTCGTCAGTTGCCTGTCTGATCCACCATAGCTTCCTGAATCCTGGTGAAAACATTACATCAGAGAAGCATGCTCAGCAAATAGGTGAGATGCACTGTAAATTACAATGCCTGCAGCTGGCATTAGTCAACAGAAAGGGCCCAGTTCTTCTCCAACAATGCCCGACCACATATCATACAACCAACACTTCAAAAGTTGAATGAATTGGGCTATGAAGTTTTGCCTCATCTGCCATATTGACCTGACCTCTCACCAACGGACTACCACCAAGCATCCTGACAACTTTTTGCATGAAAAATGCTTCCACAACCAGCAGGAGGCAGAAAATGCTTTCTAAGAGTTCATCAAAACCCGAAGCATGGATTTTTATACTACAGGAATAAACAGACTTATTTCTCATTGGCAAAAATGTGTTGACTTTAATGGACTGTAATGTGTTGACTATTTTGGGCTTCCCTGGTGGCTCAGGCAGTAAAGAAACTGCCTGCAATGCGGGAGACCTGGGTTTGATCCCTGGGCTGGGAAGAACCCCTGGAAGAGGGCATGGCAACCCTCTCCAGTATTCTTGCCTGGAGAATCCCTATGGACAGAGGAGCCTGGAAGGCTACAGTCCATGGGGTCGCAGAGTCGGACAGGACTGAGTGACTAAGCACAGCACATTTTGATTAATAAATGTGTTTCAGTCTAGTTATAATAATTTAAAATTCATGATCCAAAACTGCAATTACTTTTTCACCAACCTAATAACTCTCTCAACAAGTTGAGCTACAGGGAAATAAAACAAAACAAAAAACTCCTTCATGCTAACACAAAATTGTTTCTTGCTCTAATCCTAACCTGTCTCATATAAAAGCAACAAAAATGTCTGTTTTAATGTAAGTGCAAGCTTGACTCTTTGGAATCCCCATACAACATTACACGATGAGAGTATATTTGATTAATACATATATTCATTCAACAAATATATACTGAACATTTACAAAAGGCTGACATTACCCCGCTGCTGTGGACACAGCAGAAAAAATAACCAAGGGTCCTTAACTTGAAATCTCCTTGCTAGGGAGAGAGACTTCAAACATGTTATACAATGAATAAACAAGGCACTTTTAGACAAGGAAGTACGCTATGGAGAAAACACATCAGGTTAAGGGGACAGACGGGGATGGGCAGAGCCCTTCTAGATGAGGACGTTACAGGAAGCCTCCGTGGGGAGGTGACCTCTGAGACAGACCTGAGTGCTGATGGAGCAGTGGTCATTTCAAGGAGCCTTCCAGTTAGAGGGAACAGTACATGCAAAGACCCTGAGGAAGAACATAAAATGAGTGGGTTTAAGGGAGCATGAGGCAGGCATCACCTCTGTGGTGAGGAGCAGGAAAAGTAGCTTGTTCCTGTGTCACACACATGCATGCACATGTGTGCCCAGGTGGGGACAGAGGAAGGCCTTTCAGGCCACAGAAAGGAGTTCACTGCCAAGGAGTTACTTTTCAAGAGAGAGATATTGCCCTAAGCCCAACTACTGAGCCTGCTCTCTCTCCAGAGCCGGCAAGCCGCAACTACTGAGCCCATGTCCTGCAACTACCAAAGCCTGCGTCCTGCAACAAGAGAAGCCACAACAAGAACCTTGTGCACCGCAATAAGGAGTGGCTCCAGCTCGCCGCGACTACAGAAAGCCCGTGCACAGCAAGAGACCCAGCACACCAAAGATAAATTAATTTTAAAAAGACAAAGAAATATGTTGCCAATCATCCCCTATTATCTTAGATCTGATTAACATATCTTCATCCCCAAGAACCTCACAAAGGTCTCAGGAAACCTGGCAAGTAAATTTTCACAAGAAATCCCTTTTCTAGGGTTCTCTCCTGCCTCCAACTGGGATGAAGTTAAGCACAAGAATAAGCAGAGGGATAAAAGCAACTCCTCAATCACGACTGTCACTTGTCCTCTTGAAAAGATGGGCCAAGAAGCCAGTATTTGGTGTTCCGAAATGCCATTAACTGTTTTAAAGCATGGGAGAATACATTTACATGTTCTAGAATCCCGCCTGTGATTAACACTGAGATTAAGATGGACTGAACTCGTCTTCTAATATGAGATGAACAATACAAACATGTCCCCCATGATGCAAAACCTGTCATCCATGCCGCAATCACCGTGCTTCCCCTGCCATTTTCTAACCCCCACGAGGGACAGACACAGGTTTCCAGGGACTTGAACCTTTCTAACACATTCATACTTTCCAGCAAAAATAAATTATCACCCAAGCAACTTATGGCCCCACTCAGCACTGAGAAATACACTATGAGAAAGACTGGGACATTAGTTTCTCTCACAGGAAGGAAACAAATTCAGGTAGATGGCTGGGGAACTCACCACGTCAGCGTGTCATGGCAGGGGAACAATTTGCATAAAAGCACTTCACGATGGGAGCACAAGATGCTGCTCTCGGGAGCGAGCTGACGCTGCACTGGCGGCTGCAGCCGTGTGGGGCTGACGTGAGCACAGCAAGCTCCCCACACCAGAGACTGTGTATCTGACAGTGGTCAATCTACTCAGCAAGAGCCTTATTCTTCAGAGAGTATTTATGCCTAGTGTCTGGATACTTAAACAATGTCAAGTGCTTTTTCTGATATTTGATTTTCATAATGATGAGCTGGTAATATTTTGGAAAAACATTATTTTATTAACTGGCAATCAGTGTTGAGGTCAGTGGGTAAGTACTCCAGGGCTATTTTTATTTAAAGGCAGTCTTTGTCCATAAAGACACTTAAGGAACTGTTATTGATGGGTATTTTCTTAACATGCCATTCTATGTATACTTCAGTCAGTCCCAACACCTGCGTCTTAGTGAGTAAACACAATAGGTATTTGTGTTCAGATCAGGAACACAGCAAGGATACTGCGACTTCCATCACTTAACAATGAATTAGAGGTATTAGCACATGCAATTAGACAAAGAGAAAAGGAGGAGGGCTTAAGACTTGGAAAAGACATAGTTTTTCTGTCTGAATTTGACAGTACATGGAAATCCCAAAGAATAAATAATAAAACCAACTCAAAGGAAATAAATAAAGGTGGCAAGATAGAAAATCAACACAAAAGTCAAAAGCCTTCATACACCTAAAGAAAAGATGGGCAGCTAGCCTCCAGGGGAAAATTCTTACTGTCAACTAGAATAGCAAAATTTTTTCTCTCTGAAGTTCTCTTGAGTCAGTCCCCTGTAACCACACTCTTGTAGAGGGTTTTTTAAACCTAAATTTTTATCGGTTGGATTATATCGTAATGCTTTCATCTCAGCCTTCCAGCCTGTTGACACAGTTTTGAATCTCACTCTTTGACAGATGGACAATCTCACTCAGCTGTCTTGTACAGATAAGGCCTGCTACAGAGTGTTCCAAATAATTTCCAAAAACCTGTGACCAGAACAAAAAGCATGGAAAGCTAACCCACTTCTGACAGGAGGTGTCCACAGCAAACACAGAAGGGAAGTAACACCTCCACTGAAGGTTTATGATACTTGAAAAGCCATGTGTATTTTTGGAGCCTCAAATGAAGAGGTTACTGACCCTAGAGGTACAGTCCCAGAAACAAGCACACACTTTAAAAAAACCAACTATTCATGCATATGAACCATGCTGAGCAAAGTTCTCCTTATTTCACACTGGCACTCTTGAAACACTGAGTTTCTAGACAACTTAACTTGGTTTGCTATTTAAATAAAGAAAAGAAGAAACTCAAAAAATTACCCAAAAGCATATTAAAAGTATCTATGGTAGGGCTGGGCCTTCCCCCTTTCTGTCTTTCTAAGTCCTACCCATCCCCAAAGGCCCTGCTCAAATCTAACTGGTGCTAGAGGCCCGTGCTTCCCAAACCTCAACCATCCACTCACTATCTTCAACAAATTACCCACTTCACGATTTTTCTTTTTAATATTATTTATTAATTTATTAGGCTGTGCAAGGTGTCAGCTGTAGCACGTGAACTCAGCTGCGGCATGTGGGATCTAGTTCTCTGACCTGGGACAGAACCTGGGTCCCCTGCACTGGGAGCGTGGAGTCTTCGCTACTAAACCACCAGGGAAGTCCTTCATGTTTCTTCTTTAATTTGCCCTTTTTTAATTCAAATGGTTTCATTTTGAATGTGAACTTGTTAGTATTATAAGTGGAAAACATTATTGCCTGCCAGATCTTGACCGTGATCAAAAGGAAAACAAAACAAGGTTAGGAAATTCTAACAGATCTCTTGGTCCACTGCACTGTGAGCTGAAGCCTTGTTCTCTCTGTTGGAAAAAGGGAGATTAGCAAGAATCAGAAAGGTGTTTGGTCCTATGTACATAGTAGTTTATCTCTTGAGAGCATCACAAAGTTTGAAAGAGAACTAAAGAACAAATAACTTTCATTAAGTAGTAATGAGTTTTGTACCAGCACACACTGACCACCTCATGAATGTGTCCTAGGCTCTGGGAAAATACTGCCCAAGGCGGCGGGGCCCTTTCCTTGAGCAACCATGTACACTGGGCACCTGCTCCCTGGCCGTTAGTTCTTGGGGAAAATACTGCCCAAGGCGGCGGGGCCCTTTCCCTGAGCAACCGTGTACACTGGGCACCTGCTCCCTGGCCGTTAGTTCTCTGGCTTTGCAGCAACTCTCAGGTTGTAGCCTGGTACTGTTAATTGGCTCCTTTATTTCACTGATTCAAAGACATGTCTTTTCAACATTTTTAATATCTCGGCAGTTGGTGTATTACAAGTTAATCAGTAGTGTGCTTTCTTTCTCAGTAGTATATAAAATAATGATGTGTCCTTACAAGAAATAGTGACTTAGACCTGATGACATCTGGGCAATTTCTCAGGTTACCTATATTGCAGTCCCCATGGCAGTGCAAATGTTCAGTAACAAGTCGCCAGAGAATTCCAGGAGGTGCCGCCCATGTTGCAGTGGGAGAGTACTGGGTCCCCCTGATTTCAGCAGTGGCCCCCAAAATCATTCTCACCCTGCTGTGGCTAAGTAAGCTTCAGTTGTATTCTGCCCTCTTTCTCCACCTCCATGGGGATTATCCACACCAAGCGTTCCCTGCTGATTCTATTAAAACCCACCATACTGCCTACACTCTTGCTTCCTTCCTCCACATTTCTGAACAGTTTTTGGAAAGGTCATTTATTTTCTATTCACACAAACCACCCACCCCTCCAGCCGGCACCCACTGATGCATGCTTTCTCCCTCGCCTGCAAATGCCAGGCCCGAAGCACCAGCAGCAAGCAGTGCTTGAGCGCCTGAACACGAGTCGTGAGAAGCTGAAAAGGGGGCATCTCACGGCTCACAGAGCCGAGTAAATACAGGAGTCTGTGAGCATGGCCCACTTAGCTCTTCGACAGGCTACAGATTCATTTCTCACAAGAAAGAATCTGTTTCAAAAGCCTAACTTTGACTGTGAGGGAGTTTCCAAAATTAATATTTTGGAATACATTTCTCTAGTGATTCAACTATATTTAACCCTTAAAGGGTGTTACACCTTGTGCACATATATTCATTCATTAGTTCCTCATGTACATATGTGACCATGTCACATAAAATACTCCATAAAAGTCCCTGTGGAGACGCATCTCAAACTCCTGGGCAGCAGAAGTGGACAAAAGCATGATTCCAAGTTCAGGCCACAGCTTGAATATCAAATTACTATATGAAAAGGCCAAGTGTTTCTGTGGCGAAAGCACCCGGATCCCTTAGAGGCAAAAAGAAAGCTCAGAAAGGGAGAATAAAGCCCCCAGGAAGATGACTCTGGGTGGGGGACAGACAGTTCTTTCTCTCCAAAAAGCCTAAAACACCCTGACGCCTCATGCTGCCTCCATCCTTCTGAATGACCTCCTTTTCCTTCCCTGCTTCTCTGGGAGCAAATCCACTCCTGGCGCCTTCATCTTTCATTAGGGTTTCCATCAAAGGTTCTCTGTTTTTATCAGAGATACAGACCTGATACACTCTTAAAGGGGCTACTAATAATCGAGGAGTTTACTGTGCCCTAGAGCAGCTAGGCACCCCACTCCAGTACTCTTGCCTGGAAAACCCCATGGACGGAGGAGCCTGGAAGGCTGCAGTCCATGGGGTCGCTACAAGTCAGACATGACTGAACGACTTCACTTTCACTTTTCATTTTCATGCACTGGAGAAGGAAATGGTAACCCACTCCAGTGTTCTTGCCTGGAGAATCCCAGGGACGCGGGAGCCTGGTGGGCTGCTGTCTATCGGGTCGCACAGAGTCGGACACAACTGAAGCGACCTAGCAACAGCAGCAGAGCAGCTAGACCACATTTTGATGGTGATGAGATGGTTACAGGTGATGACCTAAAGGATGTTTTCACTTTAAGGCTGTATGTTTATTTTCATACACATTGGGGAGAAAATATGGCTAGGACTTGGGATATCATAGATATAACTGCTCAGGAAAAAAACTGATTTCAAGTGAACTTTTTTACAATTAAGCAAGTAATAGTTTAGGCAAACTCAAACTAGTGATTCTCCCTGCCCCCAAGGTCCCCCACCTCAGTCAACGGCACCACTGCTGTTCCAATGAAAACCTTGTAGTCCTTCTCAACTCTTCTTCCTCTGTCCCACAACCCACTCCTGATCTGCCAGCAAATCCTATCAGCTCTTCCCCGAAATGCAGTTAGAATCCAGCACTCCTCACCACCCCTCTGCCATCGCTGGCCAAGCCTCGATCATCTCACAACTGGACAACCAAGAGCACCGCACTTCCACTCTCACCACTCAAACGCCTGCCTCTTTACGGAAGGCTCTTGCTCCTGCCACAAATCAGATCGCTTCATGCCTTGACTCAAGCCTGAGAGCGCCACATTACACTTAGCACAGAACCCAGAGCTCACACGAGGACCCACAAGGCTCCCTCAGATGTCAATCCACTCCACCCCAGCCATGCTGGCCTCCTGATCCTCTTCGAACAGGAGAGCCTTTGCAGCCCTGTTGCCTCATGCAGAAATACTCCCTCCTACATGGCCTGTGCATCTCATCAAACGTCAATCTTCCCAACCACTCTCTACAACAGGCCCTCCACCATCCGGTCTGTGAATCCTGCCTATTCTGCCTCGTACCACTTCCTGTGTTATATCCTAGAAACTGTAATATCGTATACAGTCTGTACTTGTTTCCTGTCTCCCTTACCAGAACATAAGCTTCATGAGGGCAGAGTCCCCTGGCCCTACCCAGTGCCTGCCACACAGGAAGTACTTGGTGACACTGGAGGAAAAGAAATGCAGCCTTCATTCAGAGCAGAACTGAAGGTGGAGGTTCATGGCTGGAGCATAACCACACCAGGTCAGGCATGTAACATGTTCATTTAATACTAACAAAGCTCCCGGAGTACCTTCGGTTGAGGAAACTAAGGTTCAGGGAAGTTAAGTGAAAAATCAAGGTTCAAGGATGCTATGTGACTTGCCCAAGGCCATACAGGACTGGTGAGCTGTTTTTTCAGGCTGTGAAGGGCCCGTATTCTTTTGAAGCACTTCAAAAGCTCATCTTCTCTTCAAAAGACCTTTCAAGGCACTACACCACCTGGGGACCAGCTAATCAGCACCCCCCCACCCCCCGCTTCCAATGTCAACAGGTCCCCAGCCCCTCCTACAATCCTCCAATGACCTGGTCAAATCAGGCCATCAGCAGCCCCTCTTCACACTGACAGGAGGGTGCCTTCATCACTCTTTGTGATACATGCTTCTCCACGCAGCACTGCAAATGCAGTAAGGTTGGACATCCGCCCTATTTATCTTCATATCCCCAGGTCCAGTAACTACAGATCAGCATCCCTTATAGCCACCTGCGGAATGATGTTGTCTGAGAGCCTCTCAACAAGATTCAGGACAGTGGAGGGCAGGTCAAGCCTAGCACGCGTGCATGGACGCTTGGACATCCTGTGAGCAAAGATGTCTTGAACGTCATTAGGGTGGTAGGGGCCTAATGTGGGCACACCCACCATTCCTTTGCCTTTCATCATAATGCTATGTGGTTCAAGCTAACCAGCCAACTTTTTAAAAGAATGCACACCACACAGGAACACATTCTGGAGCTAGCAAAGCTTGCTTCTGTCTAACCCTGAGTCACTTGGGCTCCACCACACGGAGAAGGGAGGGAAGCTGGTAGCCTCTCTCTTCGGCACGCCAAGTCAGCCTACAGTTACCACTCCAGCACTTGCCACCATCCAGCCGGTATTTCTTCAATGTTTACTACACTGGGGACATTTGCACAGGGGCCCTGCCCTCCCACAAAACAGAAGGCTAGGCCTACCTAACCAACTCAAGGATGAGGCCAAACTGCCAGGCAGCAGTAAAATAAAGGGGCAGCCAAAGCTGTGGAGGGGAAGAGAGCATTCCCCACCAGGGAAGGCTGAGCACTGCACCTGGCTTCAAATGCTTTACAAACAGTGTATTAAATGCTCACCCACTGGAGGTAGGCAACGGTGACACTCTTCACTGTAGATCATAAGTCCCTCTCTTCACTTTGCACTACAGGAGGCAGTCAAGTCCACAGACAAGTACAACAGACTGCCAGGTCTGAGGAGGACCCAGGTGACTGCCAACCTGCCCTGGCAAGTCAGAATAGGTCCATGGTGCCAACATGCACCATGGACGTGAACGTGTATCAAAAGGATGCAGAGGCTGGAAGACACCAGTGACAAGCCCACGAGGGTCGAGACTGAGGAGTGGAATCTCAAGACAACGCCCCCACCTCCCCCCACACACACTACCTACTCTTACCTAACACCTGAGGAAACTGAGGCCAATGGAGGAACAGTGAATTAGAACCAGAGTGTGAACCCAGCCATTCCTTCCGCATAACCTAGAGGTTAAGAGAGTTTCTGGAATCAGAATCCCTAACTTGAATCCTGCCTCTGCCACTTACCAGCTGTGTGGCCTTGGGCAAAGGACCACCTCTCTGTGCCTCAGTTTCCTCATCTGTAAAACAGGAAGAATTACAGTATCTACCTCACGGGGCTGATAGGAAAATTAAACGTACAAACAAATGTCAAGCGACTGGCACAAAGCCTAGAATACAGTAGGCCATACACAATGGGCTGGTGTTACTATGAGGATTATCGAGCCACCTGCCCAGGGCCCGGGGTGGGCTCGCTGCTCGGGCTCTCTCGGCGGCCGCGCGCTAGTGTCCCTGCAGGGCTCGGGACGCTCGCACCCTCCACGCGCCCTTGACGCTCGCGGCCGCCGGACCGCGAATCCGAGCCCCCGGCGGCCTGGGCAGCAGCGCGCACGCGCAGGCCTTGCGGGGCTGCACTCGCCCCCCGGTCACGAATGAGGGGGGTGGGCCGGCCCGGGAAACGGGAAGGGTGACGGCCACACCCGGCTAGGGACTGGGAGGCAGCCCAAAGGCGCAGAGGGGGCCGCGCCTGCACCCGACAGTTCCCCCGGGGCTCCCAACCCGCAGCCCGAAGAGCGAGTGGGTTCCTCACACTCTGCAGCAGGCTCCTCCTCTGCGCCGCCATCTTGGAGGGACCCCCGCGGACGCGCGCCGCCTCCCGGCGGAGCAGTCGAAAAGGGCGGCTAGAGCGGCCCGAAGCCAGTCAGGAGGACAGCGCTACCAGGGAGCATGCGCGCAGCGCCACCCCACGGCCGAAGCAGGATGCGGCCGTAGCGAAGCGAACTGCGCAGGCGCGGTTTTAGCGGGAAACCGCGCGCTTCCTTTTGCGGTTGCCGCTCATCCTTTATTTGCGAGCATTCTTCAGAATCCGTGTCAGGTGGGGCTCCTAAAAGTTTGGGGTACTTTATGAGCAATTTGGGGGCGGTTGTTATTCAGTCGCTTAGTCGTGTCCGACTCTGCTACCCCATGAATTGCAGCACGCCAGGCTTCCCGCCTGCCTCCCGGGAGTATGCTCAAACTCATGTCCATTGAATCGGTGATGCCCATCCAGCCAGCTCATCCTCTGCCCTCCCCTTCTCCTTTTCCCTTCCATCATTCGCACCATCAGGGTCTTTTCCAATGAGTGGGCTCTTCGTGTGGGGGTGCGGGCGGGCGAATTATTCATTCACTCAATAAATATTCTTTGGATAACTGTGCCTGACCCTTTGGGGGTGTAGCAGCAAGCAAGACAGGCCCTCAAACAACTAACATTTTAATTGGGGAGGACAACATTAACGTATGTAAGTTATTTGAATGGTGCTACTTGCTGGAAAGAGAGTTTATGGATGTGGCAGGTTAACTGACAACAAGGAAGAGCAGGAGGGTACAGCGCGAGGAAGAGGAGTGGTGAGTTCAGGAAGCGTGGATGTCACAGAAGGCCAGAGGCCGAACGAGAGGGGGGGGAGTGAAGTGAAGCGGGTAGGAGGGCGCACTCTGACCCTGCTGGCCCAGGCCGGAGTTGGGCTATTCATCTGGAGGACAAAGGCAAGTTGTTGACTTCTGAGCAAGTCATTGACATGACCCTGTTGGTAGAAAGATTCCTTTGACTACTGTGTGCAGAACTGGTGTTTAGAAGAGGATTGGAGTGGAGATGAAAAGACAGATTAGGAGACTGTTTACTAGATCCAGGCAACAGTCCCTGGAGTGGCCTGAGTCAGCTGATGGCCGACGGGTGGACCTTATTTAGGAGATGAAACTATCAAAGCTTGACCATGGATTGGTTGTGGATAATGATGGGAAGAGATGTGTCAAAGATTTAGATTTCTGACAAGAACAGCTAGGTTTCTGGAGAAGGAGGATTTTCAGTTTGGACATGTTGATGCTATTTCTGTTGGTTTTTGCTTTGTTTTTGGCTGTGCAGCACAGCTTGTGGGATCTTAGTTCCCTGACTGGAGATTGAACCTGGGACTGAAGAACTTAGATTAAAAATTTAAGCTTGGGAGGAAAGGCCATAGCCTCCCAGAAAATAGCTTTCTCTGTTTCAACTTAGTTGCTTTCTGTAAGTTTTCCCACCAATCTAGAACTTCTAAAAGATAAAAAAAAAAAAGGCTGCGGGAGACAACCTGTAATGGGTTAAGTCCTGAGAGCTGCTTGGCCTGGTACCTGCTATACTTCAAAGACAGGGGTACTATGTTCTGCACACAATAATGAGAGCCTGGTAACTGTTTTTCTGATGATAGTGTAAATACTAAAAACCATATAGACTTGATTGTTTATGTTACCCTATATATGCAGCAATCCCCTAAAAAAACTTCGATCTGTGATTTCAAGATTAAAATCATAAACAAAAGAAGAGGGAAATGAAGAACTTAGATTAAAAATTTAAGCTCGGGAGGCAAGGCCATAGCCTCCCAGAAAATACTTACCTTATCGGGAGGCAAAGACTGAAAATAGCCTCCCGTTTCCAACTTAGTTGCTTTCTGTAAGTTTTCCCACCAATCAAGCGTATCCCCCGCACCTATGGCCTCTACTTCAATGTATCCCATAACCCGACTCCATCCCCACCTGCCTGTGATTTTTTGTATAAAAACCCCTCACTACTGACACTAGGGGGTTCACTCCTCCCGAGGAGACTAAACCCCGGCACGCCGGCTTAATAAATCCTCTTGCTTATTACATCAAATTCGAGCCATTGTGGTCTTTAAAACGACAGGTCCTAAAAAAAGGCCACAAAGTCTTACAGGACCTCCGCGATGAAAGCTTGGTGTCCTAACCACTGGACTGCCAGGGGATTCCCTGGACGTGTTGAGTTTGAGATGCTTTTGAGACATGTAAGAAAAGGAATCAGATCATTCCTTAGACAGAGAGGACTAGAGCTCAAAGCAGAGGGTTTGCGAGCAAAGACAGCAGAGAGTGAGCCGCTGGAGAGGCAAGGGAAGCAGAGGTGCCCCAGAACCCAGGGTGAGGGGGGCATGGCAACAACATGGCATGCTCCTGAGAGATCCAGGTAGAAGATAACCGAAGAAAGCCCATTAGATTTAGCCGTCCCAGGCCCTTGACCCAGACAAATCTGATGGAATGGTAGGACAGAAACCCACATACAGTGAGTTGAGGAGTGGCAGGGAAATGGACACACGAAGACCTTGAGAATAGGTGGTTCCTCCCAGTTGGTGGATTCAGGAGAGGGAGGGAAGGGAACATGGGTTTGAGGGAGGGTTTTTCTTTTTAGCTTGGGAGAAACTTGAGCCTGTTTAGAAGCTGAAAGAAAGGCTTAATAGAGAAAAGCTAACATTCAGAAGGGGGAAGAGGGAGGCAGTCTACGAGTGGGATGGTGATTTACCATCTTGCTGTCCTACCAACACAGCTAGCTCCGCACGGCCTGAGATGGCTCCTTGAGTTCAGCCATTTCATCTGAGTTCAGCCAGCAGAAAGGAAAGAGAAAAATAGGAAGATGGCATTTTCTTCTTCCTCTTTTTTCTTTTTTTCAAATTAACATTTACTTGTAAGCAGTCTCACTGGCTTCCCAAGTGACGCTAGTGGTGAAGAACCTGCCTGCCAGTGCAGGAGACATAAGAGACACAGGTTTGATCCCTGGGTTGGGAAAGATCCCCTAGAGGAGGGCATGGCAACCTACTCCAGTATTCTTGACTAGAGAGTCCCCATGGACAGAGGAGCCTGGTGGGCTACAGTCCATAGTGTCGCACAGAGTCAGACACAACTGGAGCGACCTAGCATGCACACACGCATGCAATCTCACTGGCTTCCCAGGTGGCACTAGCGGTAAAGAATCCACCTGCCAATGCTTGAGATGCATGAGACGTTCAATCCCTGGGCTGGGGAGATCTCCTGGAGTAGGAAATGGCAACCCACTCCAGTGTCCTTGCCTGGAAAATTCCATGGACAAAGGAGCCTGGCATGCAGTCTCCCTTCTCTTTTAAGGAGACCCCAGAGGTGCCTCATGACACTTCTCCTTACATCTCAGTGGCTGTATCCTAGCCCCCATGACCACTTCTTGGTGAAAAGGAGGTCAGGAAATGAAGGCTTTGAATGGAGCTACAAAGTGACCAACTACAAGTTGCTGTTGCAGAAAAAGATTGGGAAATGAATACCAAGAGGCTATGTGCAGTCTCTGCAATGAAGGAAGGGGAGGCTTGGTGGTTTGTCTATTGAGAAAAAGTCGAAAGAATTAAGATTTGGAGTCCAGCCCACTTCTTTCTAACTCTTGCCCCATATCCTGTCACCTGTGTGACCTTAAACAAGCCACCTGCCCTCTCTGAGCCTCAGTGTCCTCTGTAGAATGGGAGTGATAATCTACCTGGCTGAATGACTGCAAGGATTAAATGAGATACCACAGAAAGACCTGACCTGTGGCAGGTGCTGATGTTAATTACATTCAGATTACAATTTAATGTTTTAAAAAGAGAATATACACACACTGAGCACCTACTGGATGCCAGGAATTTGTTGGTTGTTTTTTCATCATACATTTATTCTCACTCCAACCTGGTGAGATGGGTATTGTAATCATCCTAATTCATAAAGCAGAAAACTCCAATTCAGCAAGTCAGCCAACAGAAATGTCAGGATTTGAACTCAGTCTTCTGACTCTTCGTCTTCTTCCCAGGTCCTAGCACAGAGCTTCTCAAAGAGTTTGGGGGTCTTCCTGGTGGTCCAGTAGCTAAGACCCCCACTCCCAATGCAAGAGGTCCGAGTTTGATCACCAGTCAGGGAATCACTACAAATCACACCCTCAGTCATTTTCTGATCCCACATGATGCAACTAAAGAACCAGCATGCCTCAGTGATGCGCAAAGATCCCACATGCTGCAGCTGAGACCTTGTGCAGCCAAATAAATATTTTAAAATAAAATAAGCAAATTTTTAAAATTAAACATAATAAGAGTTTGCCATTTCCTAACAGTGATTATAGGAGCATCTTGTTATTTATAGCAAGCATTTATTCACTGTACTGGAGTTTATAGATAATGAACGACATGGCTGGAAGCTCTTAGATAACTTCTGGATGGAGGCTGATTGCAGAGGGACCAACCGTGTGTTTAGAGGGCTGGAGTTTTAGGGCCCCCACCCTCCACCTGAGGGGAGAGGAGAGGGGCTGGAAAGGGAGATAATCACCAGTGGCCAATGATTCAATTAATCATGCCTGGATAATGGAATGTCCATAAAACCCTCGGTGAAGGGGTTTGGAGAGCTTCTGGGTTTTGAATACGTTCACTTGCTGGGAGCGTGGCACACCTCAAACTCTGTGGAGACAGAAGCTCTGCTCTCTGTGCACCCTAACAGAGCTTACCTATGTACCTCTTCACGTAGCTATTTGTGTCCTTTGTAATAAACCAGCAATAGTAAGGTGTTGCCTTGAGTTACATGAGCTGTTACAGTAAATTATGGAATGGGAGGAGGGGGTCAAGGGATTTGATTTGTAGCCAAATTGGACAGAAATGTGGGAAACCTTAGGACCCTCTGCTTGCAACTGAAAAGGAGGGCAGTCTTGTGGCACTTGACCCTTAACCTGTGGCATGTGTGTGTGACTCTGTGCGACCCTGTAGACTGTAGCCCGCCAGGCTCCTCTATCCATGGGATTCTCCAGGCAAGAATACTGGAGTGGGTAGCCATTCCCTTCTCCAGGGGATCTTCCCAACTCAGGGATTGAACCCTTGTCTCTTACATCTCCTGCATTGGCAGGCAGGTTCTTTACCACTAGCACACCTGGGAAACCCTCTTATTCTGTGGGGTCTGCACTAATTCCAAGTGGTTAGTGTTAGAATGAATTAAACTATAAGGCTCCCCATTGGTATCTGCAGAGGACTGGAGAATTGTTTGCTGGGGGAATCCACAAACTTGCCCTCAGAAGTGTCCTGCTGTTGTGGGTAAAAACACATCAGTAGAAGATGCCAAGACCTTTCCTGGAAACCCTATGAGGTAGGCAGACCCTCCAAGGCCCTTCCCAGCTCAGCCTCAGCTTAACTGCTTCAAGTTTCTCAAACACATGTGTTTCCTGCCACCATCTTTGTTCCTGTTGTTCCCACGCATGCCTGCCCAGTGAACTTCTGCTCCATCCTCAAAGCCCCTTAGCAAATGAAAGCCCTTGGCATTTTTCTTGATCCTCTAGGAGAGGAAGAATTTCCCTTTGCCTTTCTAGGTTCTTTTGGCTGGTCTAATAGAATTAAATTGGCAAAAGACAGATCAACAAGAGACAAACAATCAAATTTAATTTCATCCTTACAGGAGCCCCAAACATAGGAAGCTCAAAGAAGCAGCCGAAGCAGGCAGCTTTTATATCTTGCAGACAAAGAAACAATTATTTGTCAAGTTTGGACAAAACAAAAGGCTTTTTGCTTGGGGTAGCAAGTTAATGAAAGAGTAACAGAGTTTGTTTAGGCAGCCTTCTTGGCCTTGAGACCTTGCATTTCACGTTTCTGGAGATAGGATTTCTCCTCTCGTCCCGGTATGCAGAGAATAGCTTCACACGGGAGATTTATTTCCTGCTTTCAAGGGGACACATGTTCTCCCATTGGCTGTTCCCCAAGAAACTTTAATTCAAAATAATCAATTTGCCAAAGTGGCATATTTGGCAGTAGCCTACCTTGAACCCCATCCGTTCCTCACTACGAATCATGCCCTCAGTCGTTTTTTGACCATTTAAAACCATAGTTATTGCTTGAAGTGACCTTTCCAAGGACAGGAACTATGGCAGGTCAGCTCTGGGTCTCCTTGCAGGCCCCCAGGAAGCTGCTTAATGACCATGTGTGGCATCACATTGGTTAGAGTGAGATGGAGATGAATGGACACATTGGTAGATGCGGCAAGTGGGAGAGATAGTCCTAAGTTTCCCAAGTGACTTATGGGGAGCTGGAACTGCAACTTAGGGCTTCCAGACATGTACCCCCAAGCCTCTTTCCATCCCTGCCCCCTAACCAATGCACTCTGATGGGTCCTCTTTCCAGAATTCCTCAAGTCAGGTTTTCTAAGGAGCAAGAAGACATTGGGCTCAGCATGGCACTTGGGAGAACAAGTATGAAGTCATCACGCCTCCTGTTTACAGGACGCTGAGCTGTGGTTTTTCCAGTGGTCGTGTATGGATGTGAGAGCTGGACTATAAATAAAGCTGAGCACCGAAGAATTGATGCTTTTGAACTGTGGTGTTGGAGAGGACTCTTGAGAGTCCCTTGGACAGCAAGGAGATCCAACCAGTCCACCTTAAAGAAAATCAGTCCTGAGTATTCACTGGAAGGACTGATGCTGAAGCTGAAACTTCAATACTTTGGCCACCTGATGCGAACAACTGACTCCTTGGAAAAGACTCTAATGCTGGGAAAGATTGAAGGGGGGGAGGAGAAGGGGATGACAGAGGATTAGATGTTTGGATGGCATCACCGACTCAATGGACATGAGTTTGAGCAGGCTCTGGGAGTTGGTGTTGGACAGGGAAGCCTGGCGTGCTGCAGTCCTTGGGGTCGCAAAGAGTTGGACACGACTGAGTGACTGAACTGAATTGAACTGAACTGAATTGAAGGAGTAGGGGTGGATCCAAGGAAGTCTGCTGGGGACAGGCCCCCTTCTCCTCTGGGGTCAGCGTGCCTGGGAACCAAGCTGAAAAGTGGATCTTGTTTTCCTCAGGACAACCCTCTGGGTCAGGGTTTGTCATCAATGCAAGTGCCAGAGGAGCAGAGATCTCAAAACCACTCACCCCAGTAACCATTCAACAGGCCGAGCAAGCTCCAGGCGCCCAGGTGGGCGGGCCACCTGGCTGGGATGAGGACCCCGGTGCGCTTGAAGCACACACATGGCCTGGAGCATCAGGTGGCTCCCTGCCACCACACCTTGGCCTTTCTAAAACCCTGGCAGCAGAAGAACAAACAGCCGTGTGGCTTGTCGACCACCTTCTGGAAACAGACGGGCTGTCTCCGGGCTGTGCCTGGAGTTTGGATCCACCCTTTGTCATGAGGTCTGCAGCAAGGCTTTCAGTGGCTCCAGCCAGCTCCCCACGGAGCCAGCAGATGCCACCAGTCCTTTGTTCAGCCTCACACACAGCCCGCAGCAAATCTGGTTTGCAGGTAACAGCTTGGAAAGATAACGTTAAGAACCAAGAAGAACACTAGGAAGGGAGAAGAGCATTTTCGCCAACGCCGTGCCACCCTCATCCTCACCTTCCTCTTCGCTTTCTCTGTTCTGACTGGGAACCCAGGCAGCTGTATTGGCCTGCTTGCCAAAAAAGAGTGCGGAGACCAGCTTGGACTGAGCTCTTTGTTTTTCTGGGCTTTTCTTGGTCGGGAGCATCTTGCCAGGAGGCTGTTGTGGTCTTCTTACTGATCCTCTGAAGAGATGCATCAGAGTCCTTTGACTGGTCACCCCTTCATTTTCAAATGTTAGCTAATAAGCATGTTTCCAGTTGGGAGCTGTTATAAACAGCTCTGCAGCAGTCATTCATGTGATTAAAAACTATTCATTCAATTTCTTAGAGAAGCATAAGGAAATACATGGGGGTAGGGGTGATTTGCTTTACAATACTTTAGTAAAGGAGGAAAAAAGTAAAAAAGGGGAGAGAGACTGAACCAATGGGACAAAATCAGTGTGCTCTGGGGTGATGGGTGTATGGGGTTTCATGGTGCTCTTCTCTCTTTTTTGGGTAGATGTCTGAAATTTTTCATAATGAAAAACTGAAAATAGAAATGTAAACATAGTCCCTGCCCTCTGGGAGTTCAGTCCTGCAAGGAAAACAAAGAGCCAGGCCCTGGCAGAGCAGTGTGACAGGGCAGACATGGGGCTAGGGGACCCAGAAGAGAGCCACCTCTCTGAATTAGGAAATCAGAGAGGGCTGCCCAGAGGAAGGGCCATCTTAGCTGAGGCCTGAAGGATACACAGTGAAATGGAAGTCGGTCAGTCGTATCCTACTCTTTGCGACCCCATGGACTACAGAGTCCATGGAATTCTCCAGGCCAGAATACTGGAGTGGAGAGCATTTCCCTTTGCCAGGGAATCTTCCCAACCCAGGGATCAAACCCAGGTCTCCTGCATTGCAGGTGGGTTCTTTACCACCTGAGCCACAAGGGAAGCCCGAGAATACTCCCGTGGGTAGCCTCTCTCTTCTCCAGGGGATCTTTCTGACTCGAATTGAACCAGGGTCTCCTGCATTGCAGGCGGATTCTTTACCAACTGAGCTATCAGGGAAGCCCATGAAGGATACATAGGAGGTGGTCAAATGACAGGGAAGGGAAAGATGTTCCAGGCAGAGGTACCTGCAAGAGTGTAGACCTGGTAGAGAAAGAAAGGCGGTGGCTGAAGCCTAAAGCGATGGTCTGTCTGGCTTCAGTGTTGGTGTGCTAAGTCGCTTCCAGTTGTGTCCAACTCTTTGCGACCCCATCAACTATAGCCTGCCAGGCTCCTCTGTACATGGGATTCTCCAGGCAAGAATACTGGAGGGATTGCCATGCCTTCCTTCAGAGGACCTTCCCAAACTCAGAGATCGAACCCTTGTCTCTCATGTCTCCTGCATTGGCAGGCAGGTTCTTTACCACTAGCGCCACCTGGGAAGCCCTTGGTGTTGGTGAGATTGAACCAAAGCCGCAGCAGAGGCAGGACTGGACCAGTGATGCTTCATGACCGTGGGAGTCTGGGGGGCCCCAGGTGCCTAGCAGCTGAGGAAAGATGTGATCAGATCTGGGGATTTGAGGATGATCTTTCTGATCACTGCAACTCCTGGGTGCAGGGTGGATTGTGAGTGGTGGAGAGTGCCCTGGGCATCCTCACCTTTGTAGCTTTTATTTCTCCTGAATTACTCCTTTAAGATCATTTCCAGAGTGCTCACCCCCTCCCCCATACCCTGCTTTCAATTTCTCCATGCACTACTTCTATCCTCTCACTTGGGTTTACCTCTTCAGAGATGCTGAGACCAATACCAGGGACGAGGGACTTCCCTGGTGCCTCAGTGGCTAAGACTCTGAGCTCCCAATGGAGGGGACCTGGGTTTGATCCCTGCTTAGGGAACTAGATCCCATATCCTGCAACTAAGACCTGGTATAGCCAAAAACTAAATAAATAAATTTTTTAAAAATAAAAAAGAAAGGACGGACTAGGTTTTACTCATCTCTGCAACCCCAGTGTTTTGCACACAGCAGATACCAAATAAATGCTTGTGAATGCATAAATTTTTATTGAGCACCGAACAAGTGCCAAGTGCTTTTCTCAGTGTTTTACACATATGACTTCTTGTGCAGGGTTGTCATAACTACCCCTGTGGACCGTGTTACTGTTACCCTTGGGTAGAATATGCCATCAGACTATGATGCAGGTCTGAAAGTCTGACACCTGGGGGACGGCCAGTGCGGGGGGTGGGGTGGGGGAGGAAGGACCTCAGATGGCTGGTAGTGCCGTTGGAGGACAGTGTCAGCCATACCACCTGGGAAGTCCCAGCTAAAGGCACCCTGTGTCTCATGGGGACTAGCCCACGTTAGCTCCCCTCTGCCCAGTCACTGGCTGGAAGCAGCATGTTCCTGCAACCTCAGCAGCAACATGAGGGTGGATCTGGAAAGGCAGCAGCTGGAGGCAGCTGTCCCCATTTACAATGGGGATTACACGCAATCCCCATTTTACAGTCATGAAAACTGAGGCCCAGAGAAGTTAGGTCACTTGCCCAAGGGCACACAGCTAGGAAGCAGTGGAGCTCCTTTGCTTCAGGGGCTGTCTTTGTGACCCCCTACTCTGTGACAGTGTTGTTAAGGGTTGAATCATGTCCTCCCAAATTCATATTTAAGTCCTAAGCCCCAGAACCTCGTCACAGATGTAATATGCTGGATGGAGTGAAAGTGGGGAGGAATAAAGAGGACGGAGAGGTGGAATTCCAAAAGGTTTCCCAGAGGAGGTGCCCAGCCTTAGGCAACTCAGCTGACTTCTCTAAGCATCTTGAAAGTGAAAGTGTTAGTCACTCAGTCCACATCTCTTTGCAACCCCATGGACTGTAGCCCGCCAGGCTCCTCTGTCCATGGAATTCTCCAGGCAAGAACACTGGAGTAGGTTGCCATTCCCTTCTCCAGGGTATCTTCCTGACCAACAGATCAAACGGGCGTCTCCTGCATTGCAGGCAGACTCTTTACCATCTGAACCACTAAGGAGGCCCTCTGAGCATCTTATCAATTGTTTCTTTTCTTTAATGAGTAATTCTTAGGCAAAGCTCTAGTCGTCAGAAGTGGATCAGTGGTTATCAGGGGCTCAGGAAAGCAATTGGATAGCACTGTATGTATTATTTTATAAACCTTTTCCCACTGAATGTAATTTTAATGTTTTATTTTGTTATCCTTCTGCAAGAAAGTTCGCACTTCCCTTATAGTATTCCACTGTAAAAGTAAAACCAAGATTACTTAACCAGTTTTCTTTGTGTGATGTCTTGGTTGTTTCCTGTTCAGGATTCAACTCAAGGTTGCATTGCAAATTCCTGTAGACCAAGATTTCTTAACTTGCTCTGAGCCTCTGACCACTAGGAGGAGCCTCCACCACCACCACCCCCAATAGTATTTTAAAATGCACAAAATAATATACCGAAGTTTATAAAGGAGATCCATTATACTGAAATGCATTTATCAAAATATATATTTAAATTGGGTACAGTGGTCCAAAGAAGGTATGAGACTGTGGAGCAGAGCCGCTCCAGCAGACCTGAAACCCACAGTGAGAGACAGAACAAACCCAGCCGTGTGGCTTGGAAGCACCCAGCCTCCCAGCCACAATCAGCCGAAACCCACAACACCTACAGATGTGTGATTTTGTTTTAGAATAGTGCGTTAACACAGCAAAGGCTAACTGATACAGTGGGGGAGAGTAGCCCTCCAACAGAACCCATCACCTCAGCGCATGTCCCACTCCTTGCTACCCCATGGACTGTAGCATGCCAAGCTTCTCTGTCCATGGGATTCTCCAGGCAAGAATACTGGAGTGGGTTGCCACTTCCTCCTCCAGGGGATCTTCCCGACCCAAGGATCGAACCTGTGTCTTTTACATCTCCTGCAGTGGCAGGCAGGCTCTTTACCACCAGCACCACCTGGGAATCCCCCAAACCTGGAACAGAAGTGGCGATACGTGTATGAAAAGATGCTCCACATGTCTTTACTGTTGTTGTTTAGTCACTCAAGTTGTACCCAACTCTTTTGAGACCCCATGGACTGTAGCCTGCCAGGCTCCTCTGTCCATTCTGTCCATGGAATTTCCCAGGCAAGAATACTGCAATGGGTTGCCATTTTCTTCTCCAGGGGATTTTCCCAGATTGGGGATTAAACCCACATCTCCTTGCTTGGTAAGTGGATTCTTTGTCACTGAGCCAATGGGGAAGTCCTCCACATGTCTTTGGGGAACTGCAAATTAAACAACAATGAAATAGCACTACACATCTATTATTATGTCTGAAATTCAAAACGTGGACACCTCCAAATGTTCACAAGAATGTAGAGCCATAGGAATTTTGCTTTATTGCTCGTGGGAGTACAGAACGGCACAGACACTTTGGAAGACAGTTTGGTGGTTTCTTGCAGAGTTAAACATAGTTTTACTGTATGATCCAGCAATTATGCACCTTAGTGTTTATCTAAATGAGCTGAAAATTACACTCACACAAAAACCTGGACATGGATGTTTATAGAAGCTTTATGCATGATTGCCAAAACTGAAGCAATCAAGATGTCCTTCAGTAGACGAATAGATAAACGACTGTGGGACAGCCAACCAATGGAATATTATCAAAGATTTTAAAAATGAACTATTGGGAGTTCCCTGGCAGTCCGGAGGTTAGGACTCAGTGTTTCCACAGCCATGGTCCCAGGTTCAACCCCTGATAGGGGAACTAAGATCAGAGTATGCACATTTTTAAGGATTTTGCTGCAACTGGAAAGTTGTCTCCCAGTTTGGGAGCTGCCATTTCCAGTCACCCAGCATAGAAAAGGGTCTGTTCTCCTGCCTCCAACATGAAGCCAAGGGTCCTGGAATTCTGGGGTTTGGGCCCTTGGGCAACACTGCTCTTTAACACAGCCCGTGAGACCAGGCTTTCGAATGTTCACTTTGCCCAGTGACTTGCAAGCCATGCTTTCTGTTGCCTGCTCTGGCCTGGCTGCCACTCATCACCTGAGCCGCCCCTCTTCCTCTGGACCACTGCCCTTCTTCCCAGAAATGGGCCACCTCCTGCCATCTGCTGACATCTCCAGGCTTCAGCTCCCAGGACGGCTTCTCTAGGCTCAACACTCTCCCTGAATTCCCTAAAACACAGCTCCCACCAACCTAATAAAAATCTGACTGCAGGTTTGGGGAGAACAAAAGGCAGATTTAAACTGGAGGTCGCTGCTGCCAAAGTCCACAGTCTGGGATTCTCCACGGGGGCCACATGACTGTTTTCTTTTTAGCCCACCTTGGCCTCTGGATAGGGGTTCAATGCCCTCAACTTGACCCCTATTCCCCAGCGTGCAGCCTACTGCCCAGCATGCAGATCACCCCAGCCACCATTGCAGGGGAGAAGAATCCTGGCCTCCCATCTAAAGCATGCTTCAGCTCCTGCTCTTGCACCTTCCTGCAGAGAGCAGTCCAAAATCGAGTTTGGGGTAGGGGCTGGGGGCATCATTTAACTACCTAACCCAGTTTATATAATGGATTAGAATATTTAACACCTTAGTCTAAAGCAGCTAGCTTGGAACGTCCCCGAGAGCATCAGGGGGCTGTTACTTCGCAGCTGCCTGACTAAGAGGGCTGGAGGAAAGGGTCTTTCCAAACCAATTCAGAACAAAGGAAGGATTTTCTCTGTAACAGATCCCCTCTCCTGCCCTAGAATGCAAAAGCTGTTTATAACCTATACAATGACAGTTTCTATCATCAGCAGTTTTATACAGTGCATTCTCCCATGGTACCTCATGACCCTTTCATTATTAATTTATTTCTTTGGCTATGCCAGGTCTTAGTTGCATGTGGGATCTATTTCCCTGACCAGGGATCAAACCTGGGCCCCTTGCATTGGGAGCATGAAATCTTAGCCACTGGACCACCAGGAAAGTCCCAGATAATTTGGTACATGTTCAACAGTACCTCAGTTTGACTTAACTCATATTTCTGTGATTACTGGAAAATTGCACTTTGGCCCATCTATATTTCTTACTGTGTGAATTGTCTATTTAGATTATGAACCTGTACTTCTGTCTGGTGCTGTGTTGTGCTCAGTCGCTTCAGTTGTGTCTGACTCCTTGTGACCCTGTGAACTGTAGCCCACCAGGCTCCTCTGTCCACAGAATTCTCCAGGCAAGAATAGTGGAACGGGTTGCCATGCCCTCCTCCAGGGGATCTTCCTGACCCAGGATCAAACCTGCGTCTCCTGAATTGCAGGAGGATTCTTGACTGCTGAGCCACCAGGGAAGCCCTTTCTATCTGGCAGCCTGTAGGAAATATTTTCCCCAGTTTTTTGTTTTCACTTTATTTGTCGACATATGAAGCATTTACATTTTTACATAGTCGAGTCTCTCAGTATTTTCCTTTCTGGTCACTGCCTTCTGTGTTAGGCTGACAAAGACCTCCCCTACCCCAAATTCACATAAAATAGTCACTTAAATGATTGTGTGGTAAAGCACCTGCCTGCAGTGTGTGGGAGACCCCGGTTGGTTCCCTGGGTCAGGAAAATCCCCTGGAGAAGGGAACGGCTACCCACTCCAGTATTCTTGCCTGTAGCATTCCATGGGTGGAGGAGCCTGGTGGGCTACAGTCCGCGGGGTCGCAAAGAGTCAGGCACAACTGAGCAACTACCATAGTTCATCCGGAGTTTTAATGCCTTGTGAGGGATCCAACTTGATTGTTTCCATGTACATAGCCAATTTCATATTAAAGTCTTTTATTGAACAGTCTCTTGAACCTCTTTGAAATGCTACCTCTGTTAGCTTTGTAACTCTTATACACCAGTTCTTCTATGTTTAAAATCCTTACCTCCCAGGGATTTAACAATGAAGTAGCATCTCCAGGGCCTTTAGCACGAGAACATAAAATCTGCTCCAAACGTGTTGGTTCTTGTCCCTTCTCCTTCCCTTTTCCAGTCCCACTTGCCCCCTCCTCATGCCATACGCATTTACCATTTGACCTTGGGATTCTGGGAACAGTTCCAGATTCACAGAAGGTGCTAAGGGCTTTGCCATTTGGGCCACCAAACTGCTTTTCTGGCCTGTTAGTCATCTCAGCCAAGGTGACCTTGCTGTGAGGACTGGATGGGTGAGCCCCAAGAAGAAGGTAGTAATTGCAGAGTGCTGGGGAGGTGGGAGTGGGTGATCAGGGAAGACTTCACGGAGGAGGTGACCTTGGAGCTGAGTCTAGGAGCACAGAGGAATTAGGCAGAGAAGGGAGAAAGGGCATTCTGGACCAAGGGGACAGCACGAACAAGGGGGTGGGTTGGGGGGGGTGTTGGGCAATGGTTTAAGTCATGGCAGGAGGCTGGAGACGGGTCTTGACTGCAGTATGCAAGATTTTTGATTTTCGCTGCAGCGTGTTGGGTCTTTGCTGCAGTTTGGGATCTTCGCTTGCAGCATGCATACTCTTGGTTGTGGCACGTAGGATCTTTGATCTTCCTTTTAGTGTGTGGGATCTAGTTCCCTGACCAAGGATTGAACCCAGGCCCCCTGCATTGGGAGCATGGAATCTTAGCCACTGGACCACCAGGGAATTCCTACAGTGGATGTTTAAAGCCACAAGACCAGGTGGGTTCACCCAGGAAGCGAGTGTGGATGGAGAAGGCCAAGGATGGGCCTGGGCGTCTGCCATGTTGACAGCTAGGGCTCAGCCAATGCCAGTGGCCCACTGATGTGACTTTTAAAAAGCCTGCGGATTTGGGAAAAGTTTGAGGAAAAGGCTTTTGGTTTTGTTGAAGTTTTTCCAGCATTTGAAGTAGTATTTTCTAGGACATGTAATTGGGACAGGCTTGGGAAGACAGCAGAGATGGGTGAACCCAGAGGAGGGTGAATGGCTTACCAAAGCTAAAGCCTTTGCTGATCCAGAAACATTCAGAGCTGGGGGAATTGCTGCATAAAAGCCTTTAAGGATCTGTGAATTACTGGAAATATATACAAATATTTCAACAAACGGCAGCAAAATGCCTAAGAGCATGGGTTTTGCAGGTGGGGCCCTATGGTGCTTCGGGCTCTGCCTCAGTGTGACCCTGGTGGAGTCCAGCCCCTCCTCGGCAGAATGGAATAAGCTTAGTGCCTCTATCCACAAGTGTAAAAGAAGTGAAACAGACACTATGAAGTGCCTACCACAGAGCTGGCCCTAAGGGGAAAAACAATTTTCTTCTATACTTCTACTCCCACTTCTGACACCAAAGGTATATGAGTTTCCCACACGGACCAATTCTCTGACACCAGCTGAATGTCCTAACCAAATCTTATTTGGTTTTTTGTTTTTGAATAATTTTATTTATTTATTTTTGGCTCTGCTGGGTCATTGTTGCTGCGCAGGCGTTTTCTCCAGGTGCAGCAAGTGGGAGCTATTCTTGGTTGCAGGGCCCAGGCTTCTCACTGTGGCGGCTTCTCCTGTTGCTGAGTCTGGGCTCTAGGGCGCTTGGGCTTTGGGAGTTGTGGCACACGGGTTCAACAGTTGTGCCTCCCAGGCTCCAGAGCACAGGCTTAGCTACTCCAGGGTATGTGGGATCTTCCTGGAGTGGGGATTGAACTCATGTCTCCTGCAGTGGCAGGTGGATTCTTTGCCACTGAGCCAACAGGGAAGTCCCCTATTCAGTTATAACACTATGCACCTGGGTTAGGGTCCCATCCCTCAAGTTAGATCAGTTTCAGGGATTGCCCTTACTTCAGAAACTACTCCTAAGCTACTGGATATAAATCAGTGGTTCCCATGGTCTCCTCCTCAAGTTCAATACTTTGCTAGAATGGCTCACAGAACTCCAGATAGTGGTTTACTTAGTACTGCCTATTTACCATAAAAGGATGCCTTTCAGAACAGCCAGATGGAAGAGACACAGAAGGCAAGGCATGTGGAAGGGGTTGCAGGACTTCCACACTCTCTCTGGGTCTGCTGTCTACCCAGCACTGACCTAGAAGCTCTCGGAAGCCCTGTAGGTTAAGATTTTTGTGGAGTGTCAATACATAGGCATGATTGATTGACTTATCGGCCATGGGTGATTGAACCCAATCTGTAGCCTTCCCCTCTCTCTAGAAGTCAGCGGGTAGGGCTAAAAGTTCCAGCCGTTTAATCACAGGGTTGATACTCCTGGAAACAATCCCCCATCCTTAGGGGCTTTCCAAGTCACCTCATGAACATCTGCTCAGGTGTGGCTAAAAGGGGCTTATTATGAACATAAAAGACAATTCTCTTACCCAGATCATTCAGAAATTCCAAGGATTTCAGCAGCTCTGTGCTGGCCAGGAGCTCGGATTGGATGAAGACTAAGTATATGTTTCTTATTATAGCACAATATTACAGGCCCAGTCAAGTGTAGCTGTCTACCCGACAAGGAGACCAAAAGGAGGAAAATAAAAAGAAGATTCAGAATTGGACTTCCCTGGTGGTGCAGTGGGTAAGAATCCACCTGCCAACTCAAGGGACACAGGTTCGATCCCCGATCTGGGAAGATTCCAGATGCCGTGGAGCAACTATGCCTGTGTGCCACAACTATTGAGCCTGTGCTCTGGAGCCCGGGAGCTGTGACTACTGAAGCCCAAGGGCCCCAGAGCCTGTGCTCTGCGACAAGAGAAGCCACAATGGGGAGCCTCCACACCGCAACAAAGGCTAACCCTTGCTTGCCACTATCAGAGAAAGCCTGTGTGCAGCACTAGAGACCCAGCACAGCCAAAAATCAATGAATACCTAAAATGATTTTTAAAACAAGATTCAGAATCAAGAGGGCGCTGAACTCATGGGCACGTGACCAGTGCAGTCACACAGGGCCTGCTCTCAGAAGGGATCGAGTTTTCGGTTTACTGTCTGCATGTGGCATCTTGAAATTCTTAACAGTTTTCTCCTTGAGCTTGTTTTGTAAGAGAAATCCAACGGGACAACAAAGCATGTGTGTGAGCAGAGAAGATACAGCAGGTGGCAGCAAGCAGGCTCTGGCCAACAAGAACGGCGGGCAGTGGGCAGTCTGGGTGAGGAGCAGCTGGCCTGCCCACCGGGCGTGCACCCACATGGCTGGGCAATCTGAGACACTGTGGGGCTGCAAGGGGCCAGGATCTGTGCCCAGACTGGCAGCAGCAGTGGATGGCTGCGGTCCATCAAGGCTGTGATGAGAAGGGACCCCGCATGGACGTGGATCCTGTAGCATCTACAGAAACAGAAACGCTGCAGCTCAAGTCTGCGAAAGAACTGCCAGGACTCTTGCAGTAAACTGTCAGTAAATTATTACAAGACCAAAGCATACAAGTGGATGTTGCTATAAAGCATGTCAGGGAGTCATTAGAATTCTTCCAAGCTTCAACCTCTCGTTTTGAAAACTGCTGCAGCATTGCAAAGCAAGTATTCACAGGCTTAGAAATAGAAATTAAATTTACAGGCCATCTTCTATAGAAAGGAATTCTATTTTCATGTGAAGTTGAATTATTAGTGAGGAAGGCACTGTTTTAATTTTTTTCTTGTAACTGAAGGTAGAGCAAGCAAATGTATAAACAGGTTATTAAAATTATATATAAATCATGAAGTCACTCTCAGTTTCTTATACAACTTCCATAAGTTACAGAAAATGTTGGGGAAAACATTAAAATGTCACTGTATAAATTTACATTTAAAATTACAAATCAGACTTACATGAAATTGATTTGCATGAAGAGTTAAATCTTTTTAGAAAATGGCTCCACAAGAATCATTATGTGCAGATGTGCTTCAACTTATATTTTGAAAGCTTATTAGAAATTTCTCCTAATGTGACAGCCTATGAAATAGTCTTAACAGCTCCAGCAGCAGTTGCAGCAGTAGAAAGATCCTTCTCAAAATTAAAAATTATAAAAAACTGCGATCTTCATTTAGCCAGGAATGGTTGTCATAGCTTTCCATTATTTCAATTGAAATGATACTGGCAAAAGTATGTGTTTTGGTAAATGAATTTTCAAAAAGTGAGTCAAAAAGTTTAATAATCAGATATCATATTAACAAGGTGTTATTATATAAATTTATGACAATGAAAATTTGCTTTGTAATCTTAGGTTTATAGAGTTACTCATGTATCGCTATTACCGCTTACATATAAGTAAAAAAATATTTTGAAAGGAAAAACCTTTATATTCTAGTACCTTTAACTGTACTGGTTTCTTATTGCTTTTTTGGCTGTGCTGGGTCTTAGCTGCAGTGTGTGGGATCTAGTTCCCTGACTGGGGATTGAACCTGGACCCCCTGCACTGGGATTGCATAATCTTAGTCACTGGACCACCAGGGACGTCCCTTTATTGCTTTTCAAAGGCTGTGCTTTTAATCTTGAACTGGGCTTTGAAAATTATATAGTGGCCCTGAGTCTCAAAACAAGTAGTATTTTTTAAAGCATTTTTGCATTTCCCCCAGTTGTCCTGACTCTGTGACAAGCCTTTCAGGCTTTTACAGACTTCCCTCCAGTCCAGAGAATGGCCATCATATGATGACTTTTTGAAAACCCACATCAGTGTGGAGGGCTGGTCATCTTGGAAGGCTGGCAGTCTCCACTGGGATGTCCCGTTCAGCCCTTTTGGGGACCCATCTTCTTGACCCAAGACTTAGTCTTTTGAATCACCCTCCCACCCCCACCCCAGATGGCAGATCTGAGTCCTTCGTAGTCAGTTTTTGAAGTCTTTTGACAGGTAACATAAGTGGTAAATGCTTTGGTCACTGCAGGGTGGAGGGAACACCTGAATAGATTCAAGGACAGAAAGTGCAAATAGAGAACAATGTGGCCACTGCTGCTGTTCAGTTGCTCAGTCGGGTCTGACTCTGTGACCCACCAGGCTTCCCTGTCCTTCACTATCTCCCGGAGTTTGCTCAGACTCGTGTTCGTTGAGTCAGTGATGCTATCCAACCATCTCATCTTTTATAAATCTTCTTGAAGACTGAGGGGAAAGGCTGTTACAGGGAGGCCCAGGGTCTAGCCAAACCCAAAGGGTTGGAGCCCAGTCCCACCATGTCCCAGGGGTCTGCTTCAGGTTAAGGGTCATCTGCTCAGAGGGGCTCAGGTCTAAACTGCATCTCTGACACTCAGCACTCACACAGTTGAGATTTTTGCTTGCATGTTGGTTTAACATCTATCTCCCCTGCTGGAAGGCCACCTCTGTGAGATCATGGACTGTCTACCTGGTTCACTGTTGAACTCCTAAGGCCAGTACAGAGTCTGGCACTTTACAGGATCTGTGTAAGTATTAAAACAGCTCAGGGCTGCTAACTTTAAAAACAGTGTCCTGCAAACATGTGTGTACATAAGCGCATGGGAACGGTCTGAAAGGAATGAGGTCATACTCCTAATCTTGGCTGCCTCTAGAAGGGACCAGGCTACGGAGTGGCGATGGGGTGTGTGTGTGTGTACACGAGTCAAGTTGGGGGGTACTGGCTTCAACTGTAATGATTTTACATTTTAACTAAACAATAATGAACAATGAAGCATGTTCCAGGTCAGGGAAGACAGAGGTGGTAGGGAAATGCCAAGCCATACTCACGAAGGACAAAAAAAGAAACACCATGACGCTCTGCATCCGCTGGTGGGTTTTGAGTCTTCACTTTATTACTATGTCACCAGAAGTCACCACCTTCACTTGGTTCACCACAAATGGACAGATGTCATAGAGGAGGGTGCCACGGGGCCACTGGATTCACTCTTGAGAGACTTAACCAGGTGGTGGGGGAGTCCAGAGTGGGGGCCCAGGATGGGGACCGCCATTCACTGCGCACACGCACACACACACAGATATATTTGTGGAGCCTTATATTATACATCTTATATATAGAAAATATATATATTTATACTATACACAGGCAGTAACGCTGCGGGCAAGGCGGGGGCACCCAGACAAGGGCTGTGGGCACCTGGGGACAGGGAGTGTCACATTGAGAGGCAGCGCCAGGAGATGGGTGGACACGTCCATCCTCCCACAAACTCTTGTTAGGAGGGTGCTCCCCCCTTTGTGCTCCATGGAGAATCAAAGGGGTCTTGGGCCAATACTGGGGGCTCCCGAGGGGTAGTACGGTGGTGGTGGGGGTCTTGGTTACATGGGGGAAGATCAAGAATCACCTGGGAAGGTTGGAGTGAAGAGAAGATGCTGGGACCCTCTGAGCTAGTCCCAACAGTTACACCCTCAGGTGTGGCAGGAGCCACACCTAGGCAGATGACCTGTGACTGCACAATCAGAGGCTGGAGACCTGGATCCAGAACCTCTAGCTCTGTGCTTAACCATGGATAAGTCACTGTCTTCCTGGCCCAGACTTTGCCCCTGTAAGTGTCCTCGAAGCTCTAAACTCGTGTGGAACCCAGTTTTCCTTGGCCCTCTCTTGTACTCGATGGGAGGAGGGGGTCCAAACTCAGCGAGGTCAGACTGCAGGGGTGCCCTTCTCCAAGGAAAGGCTTGGAAGCAGGGGGAGCCAGAAGAGGGGCAGCAGGGAGGGAAAGGGGGTGTCACTGACCTGTGAGCACTGGCTCCAGGCTTGAGGCCTCCAGGGGATTGTCCTCAGCCAACAGAAGCAGCAAGACTTCCCCACCAACCAGTCAGAAGGAGAGTCAGGAGCCCTGGGTCTCATTAAGTCCTGCGCTTCACATCTCTGGTCCTCTCTTTTTCACCCACCAGGGCACAGCCTGACCACAGATGGGGTCCTGCCTGGGCAGCACCCCAGGACGAGTGGGGAATGCTGAGTGAAATGATTCAGCACCCCCATTCCTGGCAGGGGGTCTGGTAAACCTTCCCAATCTGGGGTGGCAGGGAGACTCTGTAATAAATACCCAGTACCTTGCCCTCTCACCCAGCATCACCAGCAGCTGGTCAGTGCCCAGGGAAACAAACAGGCAGCACCCTGGGGTCTCCCCAGCAAGGGAGGGTTTTGGCAGGGGAGGGGACGAGAGGGAGGACTTCTCATAGCATTCTGTGTGGACACCAAACTTCTCTCTGGCAGGAACGGACCACATCCACCTGCACCCTGACCTACTTTGCAAACCTCTGGTCTAGTGCAGGCTCCACTGCTCAACTTGGAGGATACCAGAGTCCCAGCCTGTCCTGACCTGGGCCACCCTGGGGGAGCCCCTTTCCCAGATGTGGAAAGTTGAAGTCCCCAACAAGCAGCTGTCACCCGGCTGTCTGGGGTACTCTCCCGTCACCGCTGCCCCTTGGGAGGACTTGATCAGACCTGATCCATGCTCCACTGCCAACTCACTCACGTGCTAAGCCTCAGTTTCTCCTTCTGCTAAGTGGGGGCAATGGTGCTGCTTCTCTACCAAGGAAATTCCCGCTCCTTCCCTCACTGGCACACTAACCCCTGCCCGTCCTCCGGGCCCCTCTGTGGGGACCTGCAGTCCATACAGCTGTACTCACACAGCACCTAGCCCCCCGTAAGGGACCCAGGGTCCAGCAGTCGGTTTAACGCTCATCTCTGAGGACAGTCAGCTCCTCGAGGGCAGACACCCCACCCTTTGTGTTCCTGCCACGAATGCCCCATCACTGCTGAGTCAACAGGAAAGTGAGTGGCTATGACCTGCCTCATAGGGTTCTCATGGGGGCTGGTGGCGGGAACTACCCAGCATGGTACCAACCCACAATCCCACTGCCCCGTTCCCCGAGACACTGGCGGGTGGACCTCGTCCCCACAGTCTCCCTGCTTCAAGGCTTGCCCACCCCATAAGGCTCAGTGGAGAGCCTGCATTATCCAGAGTCCCTCTTCACCCTCCCCGTGCCTCGGGGGACACCTGCCACCCTCTCCCCTGGCCTGCGGCCTCCCCAGACTTCCATGCCCGAGGGGCTCTCGCCACCCATCCTGGGGACAGTCTGTCCCATGCAGCAGCTTCCAGGTGGAGGCCGAGCTGGGTCTAGAGCCCTGTCTTCCCACAGGGAGCCCAGTCACTTGGCAGGCCTTCTGGAAGGCCTTGGCTTGGCCGTTCCTGCCCCTCGGGCCCCAGCTGACCCCGGATGAAGGTAAGATGACACAGTGTCCCAGATCAGTTCTGTTTCCTGGGAGGTCACAGGGGCAGGGAAGGGGGCACCTGGTGGGTGGCTGGGACGAAGTAGCTCAGGTAGCAAGCCCAGCTCTGCTGCTCACTCACTGTGATCTTGGGCCGGGCACTCCCCCTCCAGGCCTCCTTGTCCACCCAGCCCCAGGCAGGGACTTAGCGTGCCACTCCTAGAGTCAGGGACAGTGGTCAATCCGTCGGGAGGCCGTGAAGGCCTGCTGGAGCTCCTGGGAGGATGCACCCAGCTCAGAGTGGTACATGGGAGCCAGGCTGGCCCGCTCGGCTCTCTCGCCTGGGAAGGCAGCCAGGGGAGAGGCCAGCAGGATGTGGGGAGAGGGGCCTGGAGGCAGGGCTGTCCCGCTGGGCAGAACAGTCGGGGCAGAGCAGGCCCCTGGCTTGCAGCAGAATCAGGGTGTCTCATGGGCTGAGGTCCCCAAGGCCTCCCAGAGGGACTGTAGCACTGAGCGGCGGAGCCCGGGCTCGGGGATGGGAGATGGTGGGGACCCTGGGGGACAGAAGGTGCTCTGTAGTCGGGCAGCCTGTGGTGGCCCCACCTCTATCACTGGCTGCCTGAGTGACCCTGACCTCGCCAGGCCTCAGTTTCCTCAAGCATAAAATGGAAATGGCCCAACACTCCGAGCAGGGCGGGGGTGTCACTCCTAGCAGATGACAGCCCCCAGTGTCCTGCGGGCACTCACACCCCGCAGTCAAACCTTCCCAGCATCCTCCCGGTGACGATTCTCTCCATCCCTACCTCTGGTTAAGAGCAGGGCCTCCTTCACATCCCCTCTTCCTCGTCTCCGGGGACCATCTTGTCTCAGCACTTGTGCCAAGCACAGGCCTAACATACAGTAGGTGCTCAATGAAGGCTCGCAGACATAAGGAACGAACACAACCCCCAGGGCGCTGCACACCTGCACACACGTGTGGACGCCCCCAGCACCTCACTGCCCCGCCCACCCGAGCGGCCCTGGACCTCAGTGGAACCACCTGGAGGTGCCGGGCAGGGCAGCCAGGGAGGAAGCAGGGGGCTGGGTGTGGAGGGGGAGGGGCAGGGGGCAGCAGGGGTGGCTCAGGGGCAGGCGGGGGGCAGGTGGTCCCTGTGGCTCAGTAGCCCTGCGACTGGTAGCCCTGGGGCTCGGGCTCGAAGGCGCTGGCCGGCTGCTGGTAGGTGCCGCCCATGCTGGTGGGCTCTGGCCCGGTGCTGGGCTCCACGTAGGGGGCGTAAGGCATGCTGGAGTCCTGGCTGGGGTCCATGTAGTCCTGGGAGAAGAGGGGCCGAGTCGGGCGCCAATCTGGTACCTCTGGAAGGCCAGCACAGCCTGGCCCGCCTGGGGACGGGGTTGGCAGGGACAAGGACAGGCGGGAGGGGGTGGTTAGGGGAGAGACAGACAAGAGCACTGGGTTAGTAGAGGTTAGTCCACAGGACACAGACAGTAGAGGGTTAAATATCCTCAAAACACGCTTGAGGGGGGATGGAGGAAAGCTGTCCTCAGAAGCCAGCCCAGAACCACACTGTCCAGCCAATAAGAAGTTTGGAGATCACTTGCCTGATGACCCCTAATGCCAAAGGTTACTGAGGGCAAAAAAATTTCTACAGTCTCCACTCTGGAGTGTTAAAATGGCCTAAGCCCCATAATATCCTTCTCCAACTGTGTTCTTAGGATGTTAGGTGGGATGGAGAAAAAAATCTCTTGGTGGGACAGATAAATGTTGGCCTCTCCTAAAAGTTATTCTGTCCCTCTTGCAGCTAGGCATAGCCATATCACTAAGCTCTAGCCAATGGGTCGGCCCCAAGTTCCCTTCTCACCCTTTGACTTGATGCCTGGAATGCAGATGTGAGAGCTGGCACTGTAGCTGTCATAATGGACCATGAGGTCCACAAGCCAAACTGTAAGGCTTTTGGAAGAGGCCTCAGTCACTAAAGACTTCTGGAGTCACTTATGCCAGCCCTGGACTGTCTTCCCAGACTTAAACTTTTTTAGACCACTGTCATTTGTGATTTCTGTCATTTGCTGCTGAACCTAATTCTAACTGGAATGCTTAATCAGTTTGGGAAACTGAGTTAAACAGAGGACCACAGGAGTCATCAGAGCTCTGATTATTTCATGTATGCTGGGATCCCCAAGCAAGCAACCACTTATCTGACCACTGAAGCTCTTTTTACATAGAACTCAGTTGGGAAAGACTTGTCTACAGCATATACACATAGGTGGGAAACCCTTTTATAGTAAAAGCAATTACATTATTATTAAGGACAATGAAACTGATCACACCAAGCTAGGGAATAAATTAAACCTGTCATTAAAAGAGTGTTTACAGGTTTACGCTGAAAGCCTTCTCCAGAGGTCTTACCAACCAAGGTCATCTGCCTGTGATGGGAAAATGCTTATGTTCTACATATTTCTGTTTGGGGGCCAGGAAGACTGAGGCCTAGAAAAGGGGGGCCTCATGGCAGAGTCAGTGCCAGAACCCAAATCTGAACATAGGGGTCCTCCTTCCCCTTCCTAGGCCAGGGCCCTCCCCATCTCCTCCCTTTTGGTCAGCCAGTTGACAAGGTACTAAGACAACCAGAGGCAGGGGCAAAGTGCCAGGGGCCTGGAAAAGGCAGACCAGACCTCAAGGAGGTGGGCTGAGGAAATCAGGAGCAGCCCTTTTGTATTTTCCATGATGTTGGTATGAGGTCCTGGCTACAGGGTGCTCAGAGGCAGGAGCCTGGGGAAGGGAGGTGGAAAGCCCCTCCCCTACCCAGGGTAGAGACCACGTCTTCAGCCCCCTTGAGCCAGCAGCGGGTCCACAAGAGCACAAAGGGAATGGATGGATGAGTTCCTGAGAGGAATTTCTGCAGACACGGTCCTCCCGAGCTCCCTGGCTCTACTGCTGTCCAGCACGGAGGCAGAGGCCTGGAGCCGATGACCTTTGCAGACCCTTGCAGGGCGGGACTCTGGCTATAGGCAGCTAGCGCTGTCTCTGCAGTCACTCCTTCACCCCAGCTGAGTTAAGGACTCCCTGAGCAATCCAGTTCACAGAGCCTGGAGGGCTCCTGTCTAGAGAGGGCTCCAGACAGGAAGGGAGAGGGTGTGGGCCCCTGCTGGGCCTGGGTGCAGAGGTGAAGCTGGGAGTTCTCTTCAGAGCCCAGGGACCTAGTGGTCCACCTGGCTCTGCTTCTTCAGAGCAGGCGCACTCTCTGCGGCATCTCCACTGTGCAGGGCTTTGCCCCGGAGGCTGGTCTGTGTTCCAGGGCAGCTGAAGGCCCCCAAGGAGTGAACCTGTGCAGGACTGGAGGCCAAGGTCCTTTGGAAGATCAGGGATTCACCACACAGGAATCACTCCCAAAGGAGAAGTTATGAAGGTGTCCCTGACTTCTTGGAGAGAATGAATGAATGAACAGAAGAACTGACATTTATTGAGCATCTCTGTGCCAAGCCCTGTGCCAACCTTCGTTTCATCTGCACAACAGCCCTGAGAGGTTGGTTCATTATCACTCCTCAATCCAGGGAGGTAGACTGAGGCATGGAGTGGTGCACGGCTCTGCCCAGGGTCCCACAGCACACGAGAGCAGAGTCAGACCAGGAGTTCCCTGCTGTGCTGGGCCAGGCCCCTTTTGGCAGCCAGCCTCCACCGGGACTGTAAAACTGGCCTTCGTATTGCAGCTGTGGGAGGGGCTCTCAGCCCTCGTGGAGTCACCTCCAGCCTGTGGCAGTGCATTTGAGAGAGATTTCGGTTTGTCTGTCTTCCCATCCCCAGCCTGTGGGCTCCTGGGGCCAGGAACCACCTGTGATTCATCACTAGGCACAGAACAGTTGCTCAATAAATGTTTACTGAATGAATAGACACATGAAGAATCAACAAAGGAGGTGATGAGGGAGTGGTGAGCCTCAACTGGCCCCTCCAGCCAGCCTTCCGCTACCCTGCACACCCTGGCATCTTGGCTGGCCCAGGCAGTGGGCTGCCCTTCAGCCTTGCCACTGGGCATACACTGAGGGCTTCCTGCTTCTGGAAGCTGTGCAGGCCTACGGCTGTGCCGAGGCAGGAAACAGCGTGTTGTATTCCTCCTGGAAGGTAAGGTCCTTGAATCTCCGCACGGCCAAGGCTGCGGTCAGGCTCTGCCAGGAGAGAGCAGGGGTGAGGCCAGCAGGGAAGAAGAGGGGGCAGGCAGAGGCGCCATCAGGGAGGTTGGCTTTCAGGGGGCAAGTGGGCACCTGTCAGTCAGCCGTTCAGACTCTGCCCCTGGAAGTCCAGGAGACCACTCACTCACTCCTCCTCTGCAAGCCCCGCCCAGGGGAAAAGGGATGTCTAGATGTCCACTAAAAGAAGAAATCTGGCCAGGATGGGCCCAGGAGAGGGAACAGGAAAGGCTGGCTGCAGCACGGTCTCACAGGAGTGGCCGGCGCCAGTGCCTATATACAGCCCCAGGGGGCTTCTTGCAGAAGGCCGAGGACAGCTCGAAGACCTGGACGGGGAGGGCATTGTGGGAGGGGAAGGGAGAGTCCTTGGGAAGGGGGCCTACATGACCCTAGATATCTGCAGGAGGGAGATGGGAGAAGAAAAACATGTTGAGAGGACAGGGAGCCAGTGGGAAGGAGGGGAGAGTCACGCTGCCATGCCGACTGGCGCGAGAGACCACCAGATCCAAAATCCACAAAGGGGGCGACCTCTGGCCAGGGGCGCCCAGAGACATGCTTTTTTTTGACCTACATATATATGTGGAGGTCAAATATATATGTACTTTTAACACAAAAAGATCAGAATCCACACAGAAGTTCAGATTCCTGGCCTCCCTGGGAAAACCAGAAGTCCTGACCTCTGTGGGTCCCCAGTCCTGCTCAGAACAGGGCCCCAGTAGAGGGTGCCCTTTCAGGATGCTGTACACCTGCCGCCTGGTCCACTCACGCCTTCTCTCATTCTGCCTGCCAGATGGGTACCTGTGTTTGTGACACAGCCCACTGCAAACCCAATCTCCTCATTTTACAGACAGGAAGGCAGAGGCCAGAAAATTAGGGAGAAGCCCCAAGATTCAACCCAGTCTCCTGACTCTCAGCCTCTGCTCCTTCTCAGCCTTGAACCTCAAAGCCTTATTTTCCCATCTAGGCCTCAGTCTTCTTGTCTGTAAAAGGGAAAAGTAAATAACTACCACCCAATGACCAGAGTGGTTAGGAAGGGAAGCTGTTTCCACAGGAAGGGTGCCCTGCACCAGAGCCAGGGTCTGCTATCACCCCCGACCATCCTGGCTGGCAAAGGGCAGCGGTCTCCCTCCTCAGGGAGCAGCCCCGCCGTGTGCATTGAGGGAAGCAGAACAGAGACCCTGGCTGTGCTCAAAGGCCACCCACCCGGGAGCCCGGCTGGGGTGGGCAGGTGTGGGCTGGCTGGACGGTGTACTCACCCACGTGAAGATGGAGAAGAAGGAGAAGGCGATGGCGGCCCGGGCCGCGTCTGTCCCCCTCGTTCAGCGGGTTGTCCTTGGGCTCGGAGACCTGCCACTGGTTGGCCAGGAAGCAGAAGCCCACGAACCAGAGGAAGGCCCAGAAGCCTGGGGTGGGCGCAGGGGCCAGGCAGCCCACGTGGGCGGAGAGGGCAGGTGGGGAGGAGGAGACGGGAAAAATAACCGAGGAACCGGGGAGGTTCAAGGGCACATCTCCCACGCTCCCCACCCACAGAGGGAGAGGAGGTGGGGGGGTCAGAGTGCGGGGAGCGCAGGGAAGCACAGGTGAGAACAGAGAGGCCGGCCAGACCCGGAGCAAGAGAGAGACCCCGGAGAAGGAGGCGGCCAGGCCCGGACCAGAGTCAGGGAGGGGCGGACAGTGAGAGAGAGAGGGACGGGGAGAGGGAGAGACAGAGAAAAGTCAGTGAGCCTCGGCCGCGCCGCCTCTAAGCTCAGCCAGCACAGGCTTCCCGGCTTAATCCCTGACTGACCCGTGGTCCAGCCTGAGGCCTGCAGCTCTTCTGTGAGGGGTAGCCACCCAAGCCCACCCTCAACCTGGCTGCAGCCTCCCAGAGAACTGGACCGGGGAGGACGAGGGGACACGTCTATTTGCAGTCCCATGGAGCATTGAGGTGGCTGAGGGTTCCTTTGAGAGCCCAGGTCTGGGAGTTTTAGGGGTGGGAGCCTTGTGGGGACAAGTTCTTCTCTGGATGCCCACAGTCTACCTAGAGAGGCCCAAAGCTGCTCTGGATTAAGAGCGTGCGTGCCCAAGGACTGGCACCTAGAGCCCAGCCCCTCCCAGAGGCACTGCTGGGGAGCCCTGGGGCTCCATGGAGCTCAGTTTGAGAGCCACTCGCGGCTTATCTGTACCTTCAAATCGAAGGGGCCCCAGGCCTCACTGCCTGCAGACCAGGCACATCCTGAGAGGTCCTGGAAGCGGCTGGAGGGGCCCCAGACAGAGACCCGAGAGCCCCAGGCCAGGGACACCAAGCCCAAGCCTCCTCCAGCCTCTCAGACTCACTGGGACAGAGGCCAGGGCGCCTCTGCCAAAGCCGCTTGAAGGGGCAAGGGCAGCTCCCCAACCCCAAGTCCTGACCCTCCCAGGGCACCTACTGTGTGCAGGGCCTTCGGCCATCACTCGGCTTATTTCTCACAGGGCTCCAACAGGGAGGGGGGCCAGAGCAGGCCAGTGAAAGCAGAGGAACCCCCTCCGGACATTGTGTTCCTACTCTGCCGTGAGCTGTGGGCTGTCTTGGGGTCTTGGGCCCCGCCCTGGTCCTACACGACCTTGCTGCCAGCCTTGTGACCCCAAGTCTGTCCCTTTGCAACCGCCTGCACCTCAGTTTCCCCATCTGGAAAATGGGCAGAAGGGTGGCAGCCACCTCCCAGGTGTGTGTGAGGCTGAGCAGGACCACGGTCAGGAGAGCCCCCGGCAGACTCTGTGCTGCTGGCGGGGGGGGGGGGCACAGTACCCACTGGGGGTGGGGGCTCACCCGAGACGCCGATGTCGGACAGGACGGCCTTCTTCCGGTCCTTGACGCTGCTTATCTGGGGGAAGTACACGTCCAGGGCCAGGTAGAGCAGGCAGGTGAGGAAGGCGAGCACGCCCACAGTCACGCCCGTAGCCGCAGGCGTTGGGGTTGCGGTTGTAGATGCAGAACTCCTCACTTTCTGAGGGGCTGTTGAGGTAACCCTCATTCACGATGGAGCCGAACACCACGATGGAAAACACCTGTGGTGACAGGGGAGGGGGTGGGGGTGGCCGTGAGACCTGGGCAGGCCCTTCCTAGCGCCCGGCTGCCTGCCCCTCTGTGAGCCCTCTTCATCCCAAACAGTCACAAGGCCGAGGTGCAGCACACAGGTCAGAGGGGGTGGCCCAGAGAGGGAGGGAAACTTGCTTGGGGTCACACAGCACAGGTGGGGTCAGTCACTTCCTTCTCCAGCTAGAGGCACTGAGGACCACCCCCAACCACAGATGTGGCCCCACTCCCCTTCCAGCCAGGTGCTAAGAGGCCTTCCTGGGCCCTGACACCAAGGTTCCTCTAGGATTGGACCCAGCCTCCCAGAAGAAGCGGTCTCAGCCCTCCAGGTGGTGAACTGCCAAGCCTGCAAGCCCCTGGCTGATTCTGGCATGAGCCAGCCCCATCATGGGTTCTGTGGAATGACAGGCTGTTCTGGGGTCTCAGGCCTTGTCCTTGGTCCCACCCTTCCCTGATGCCCAGGCGCTGACAAATGAACAAATACACCAGTTATGAACAAATACACTAGTTACAACCTTGTCAATTACAGGGCAACCTGCAGGACCCCAAGTGGAACAAGCGTTGCCTCCTTTAACGCCCCCAGCAACCTCCAAGACGGGTCTGTTTCAGCTGAGTTGGCTGCCAGCAGGGGTGGCCCCTCCTGACCCTACCTCCTGGTATCTACATCCTTGTGCTATCTCCTTCCCCTTGACTGAGGGCTGAGCCTAGCAAGTTGCTTCTCAACAAAACAGACTATGGCGAGAAGTGATGGGATGTCACTTGTGTGAGATTACAAAGACCCAGCCTCGGTCAAGCTCATCCTCTCCAGCCCCTCCTTGCTCGCTCTGAGGGAAGCGGCTGCTGGGTTTTGAGCTGCCTTATGAAGAAACATACGGACGTGGAACCGAGGGAAGTCTCCAAGCAACAGCCAACAGGGAACTTGGCCCACAGGGAAGGAGGCCTGCCAGCGCCATGCAAGTGAGCCTGACGCAGAGCTACCCTCAGCCGTCAGATGAGACCGCAGCCCTGGCCAGCACCTCGATGTGCGAGGCAGTGGCACCTCACTAAGCAGGCTCCTGGCCCCGGAAACTGTGAGAATACAAGCGCTTTTGTTGTTGTTGTTGTTTTTAACGTGTGCTTTACTTATTTGGCTGCATCAAGGCTTAGTTGCAGTGTGCAGGATCTTGGTTACTGTAGGATCTTGGTTACCGTGTGCAGGCTTCTCTCTAGTTTTGGTGTGTGGGCTTAATTGCTGCACCGCACGTGGGATCTCAGTTTCCTAACCAGGGATTGAACCAGCGTCCTCTGCATTGGAAGGCGGAGTCTTAACCCCTGGACCACTAGGGAAGTCCCCGAACATTACCTGTTTTAAGTCATTACATTTAGGGGTGTATGTGGTGCAGCAGCAGCTAATGAATACAATCAGTATCGCTGGCGTTTTGCAGATGAGACAGGGAAGGTGAAGGTGCCAGTTTATGTGCCCAGAGTCACTCTGAGGATGAAGCCCAACCACAGTCAATGGACAAACACATAGGAAGACAGAGCCTCAGATGTGGCCTGCAGTGAACTTGAGGTGCAGCTGCATAGGACTTCTTTTTTAACTTTTTATTTCATATTGAAGTATAGCTGATTAAGCTTCACTGATGGCTCACTGGGTAAAGAATCTGCCTGCAATGCAGGAGACAAGGAGATGTAGGTTAGATCCCTGGGTTCGGAAGATCCTCTAGAGAAGGAAATGGCAACCCATTCCAGTATTCTTGCCTGGAGAATTCCACGGACAGAGGAGTCTAGTGGGCTATAGTCCATGGGGTTGCAAAGAGCCAGGCACGACTGAGCAACTAAGCACACCGCTGATTAACAAAGTTGAGACAGTTTCAGGTGGACAGCAAAGGGACTCAGCCACACGTACACATGTATCCATTCTCCCCAGACTCCCCTCCCATCCAGACTGTCACATAACAGAGTTCCCTGTGCTATAAAGTACATCTTTGTTGGTTATCCATTTTAATGCAGAAGATTTTAATTGCCCATTTCCCACTTCACTTTGCTTTCCAATTTTTCTACAGTGAGGAACTATAATTTCAGTGTGAACCAGATACATTTTTGTCCTTAGCTAACACCTTGGATGGGTAGAGACTCCATGGCAGGTGTGAGAAAAAATATGAGAAGCATCATTTTTTTTAATTGTATTTTTAAGATGTCTACACATGGATTTTATAACATACTAGATACATCAGTGTAGTAGTAATATATATATATAAAAAATTTACATTTTTTATTGAAGTATAATTATATATGTTACAAGTATATAATATATACTTGTGATTCAGTTTTTAAAGGTTATACTCCATTTATAGTTATTATAAAATATTGGCTATAGTCTCCACGATGTACAATAAATCCTTGTAGCTTATTTTATACATAACAGTTTGGACCTCTTAATCCCCAACCCCTGTATTGCCCCTCCCTGCTGGTAACCACAATTATTCTCTATATCTGTAAATCTGCTTCTTTTTTGTTGTATTTACTAGTTTGTTGCACCTTTTAGACTCCATATATAACTGATATACAGTATTTGTCTCTATCTGACTTATTTCACTTAGCACAATACCCTCCAAGGCCATTCATGTCGCTGCAAATGGCAGATTTTCCTTCTTTTTATGACTGAGTAGTATTCCATTTCAACACAGATTTAGAAAAGGCAGAGGAACAAGAGATCAAATTGCCAACATCCGCTGGATCATCAAAAAAAGCAAGAGAATTCCAGAAAAATACCTACTTCTGCTTTATTGACTATGCCAAAGCCTCTGACTGTGTGAGTCACAACTGTGGAAAATTCTTAAAGAAATGGGAATACCAGATCACTTGACCTGCCTCCTAAGAAATCTGTATGCAGGTCAAGAAGCAACAGTAAGAACTAGACATGGAATAACAGACTGGTTCCAAATTGGGAAAGGAATATGTCAAGGCTGTATATTGTCACCCTGCTTATTTAACTTATTTGCAGAGTATGTCATGTGAAATGCCAGGCTGGATGAAGCACAAACTGGAATCAAGATTGCCAGGAGAAATATCAATAACCTCAGATACACAGATGACACCACCCTATGGCAGAAAGGAAGAGGAACTAAAGTGCCTCTTGATGAAAGTGAAAGAAGAGAGTGAAAAAGTTGGGTTAAAACTCAACATTCAGAAAACTAAGATCATGGCATCTGGTCCCATCACTTCATGGCAAATAGATGGGGAAACAACAAAAACAGTGATAGACTTTATTTTGGGGGGCTCCAAAGTCACTGCAGATGGTGACCACAGCCATGAAATTAAAAGGCTCTTGCTTCTTGGAAGAAAAGCTATGACCAACCTAGACAACATATTAAAAGCAGAGACCTTTGCCAACAAAGGTCTGTCTAGTCAAAGCTATGGTTTTCCAGTAGTCATTTACAGATGTGAGAGTTGGACTATAAAGAAAGCTGAGTGCCAAAGAACTGATGCTTTTGAACTGTGGTGTTGGAGAAGACTCTTCAGAGTCCCTTGGATTTCAAGGAGATCCAACCAACCCATCCTAAAGGAAATCAGTCCTGAGTATTCATTGGAAGGACTGATGCTGAACTCCCAATACTTTGGCCACCAGATGCAAAGAACTGACTCCTTGGGAAAGACCCTGATGCTGGGAAAGATTGAAGGCAGCCTGAGAAGGGCACAACAGAAGATGAGATGGCTGGATGGCATCACCAACTTGATGGACATGAGTCTGAGCAGGCTCTAGGAGTTGGTGATGGACAGGGAAGCCTGGTGTGCTGTAGTCCGTGGGGTCGCAAAGAGTCAGACACAACTGAGCGACTGAACTGAACTGAGTATGCCACTGCATATATATACCACATCTTCTTTATCCATTTATCTGTTTTTTATTATTATTTTTATTTTTACTTTATTTTACTTTACAATACCATATTGGTTTTGCCATACATTGACATGAATCCGCCACGGGTGTATACGAGCTCCCAATCCTGCATCCCCCTCCCACCTCCCACCCCATATCATCTCTCTGGATCATCCCCATGCACCAGCCCCAAGCATCCTGTATCCTGTATCGAACATAGACTGGTGCTTCGTTTCTTACATAATAGTATACATGTTTCAATGCCATTCTCCCAAATCATCCCACCCTCTCCCTCTTCTTCTTCCTCAGAGTCCAAAAGTCCGTTCTAAACATCTGTGTCTCTCTTGCTGTCTCGCATACAGGGTCATCATTACCATCTTTCTAAATTAACTGACAAACAACTAATCTCAAAAGATACAAGCAACTTATGCAGCTCAACTCCAGAAAAATAAACAACCCAATCAAAAAATGGGCCAAAGAACTAAACAGACATTTCTCCAAAGAAGACATACGGATGGCTAACAAACACATGAAAAGTGCTCAACATCACTCATTATCAGAGCAATGCAAATCAAGACCACAATGAGGTACCACACCAGTCAGAATGGCTACAATCCAAAAGTCTGTTTATTTTTTTTTAAGTATATTTATTTTTATTTATTTGGCTGCATGGGGGTCTTAGTTGTGGCATGTGGGATCTTCACTGTGGCATGCAAACTCTTAGTGCAGCATGTGGGATCCAGTTCCATGATCAGGGATTGAACCCTGGTCCCCTGCACTGGCAATACAGAATTAGCCACTGGACCACCAGCGAAGTTCCTAGCCATTCATCTGTTGATGGACACTTTAGGTTGCTTCAATGTCTTGGCAACTGTAAATGATGCTGCAATGAACACTGGGGTGCATGTATCTTCTCAAGTCCGTGTTTTTGGTTTTCTCAGATATATACCCAGGAGTGGAACTGCTGGGTCATACGGTACTTCTATTTTTAGTTTTTTGAGACACCTCCATACTGTTTTCCACAGAAGCTGCACCAGTTTACATTCCCCTCAAAGGTGTATGAGGATTCCCTTTTCTTCACATCCTCATCAGCATTTGCTATTTGTGTTCTTTTTGATGATAACTATTCTGACTGATGTGAGGGGGACACCTCATTGTGGTTTTGATTTGCATTTCCCTGGTGCTTAGTGATGCTAAGCATCTTTTATGTGCCTGTTGGCCATCGGCATGTCCTCTTTGGGGAAATGTCCATTCAGATCTTCTGCCCATTTTTTAGTCAGCGTTTTTTTTGTTTTTTTTTTTTTTTACAGGATTTTGTGTGTGTATGTGTGTGTGTGTTGAGTTGTATGAGCTGTTTACCTATGCTGGGTATTAACCCCTTATCAGCCTTATCAATTGCAAATATTTTCTCCCATTCAGTGGGGCTGTCTTTTTGTTTTGTTTATAATTCCATGGACTGTATAGTCCATGGGGTCGCAAAGAGTCGGACACGACTGAGCTGAGGGACTTTCACTTTGCTGTGCAAAAGCTTTCAAGTTTAATTACATCTCATTTGTTTATTTTTGCTTTTATGTCCTTTGCTTTAGGAGATAAATCCCCCAAAATATTGCTAGGATTTATGTCAAAGAGTGTTCTGCTTACATTTTCCTCTATGGGTTTTGTTTTCTGGTCTCACATGTAGGTCTTTAACCTATTGTGAGTCTGTTTTTGTACATGGTGTGAAAGAATGCTCTGATTTCATTCGTTCATGTGTAGCTCTCCAGTTTCCCCAGCATCACGTATTGAAGAGATTGCTTTTTCTCCACTGTATATTCCTTCCTCCTTTGTCATAGACTAATGGCCATAAGTGCGTGGGTTTCAGATTCACTCACACTTCATGGGGGACTGACTCAAAATTTTTTCCCTACAGGAGTGCATGATCTAAAGTTTGGAGATCACTGGTTCATGACACTGTGTGTTAAGGATTCTGACCCAAATATCCACTACCAGATGAGTGGAGAAGTAAGCTGTGGCACATCCATACAACAGAATGTTATTCGGCCACTAAAAGGGGAAGAGTTCTGATACAACTAGAGGAACCTTGAAACTGATGACAGAAGTGAAAGAAGCCAGACATGCAAGGTCAGTATTATGATTTCTTTTATGTATTATACCCTTAATAGGCAAAACATAGCAAACAGACCAGAGATCACCAGCGGCTGGGGAAGTGGAGAATGTGGAGTGCCTACTTAATGGGCATGGCGGGTATTTATGGGGGTAATGAAAAGGTTCGAAACTAGACAGGCGGCAGTTGTAAAACACTGTGAACGCACTAAACGTCACTAAACTGTATACTGTGAAATGGCTCATTGTGAGTAATGTCCATTTTTTTCTACAATTCAAAAAAAAAAAAAAAGAAAGGATTGATAGGCTGTGTCCTGGTTCAGCCACAGGCACCGAAGTGGGCAGTGGCGGCCCGTGAGCCACGCATCTGCCAATCCTGACTTGGGAACTCACACGTCACCACAACCCCAGGCCTGTGGAGGCCTCCAGGCTCACAGCTCTGCCCAGTCACAGGCTCCGGTCTTCACAATCACCCCGTGGAACAGTGAGGGCGATCCCTACTGCCCCCAAATTACAGAGCAGGAAAACTGAGGCTCTGAAAGAGCAGGTGACACTGCTGTCGGGAGTACAGGCTGAATCGGAGCCCAGTTCCCCCAATCTCAGGCCTAGGCTCTCTTCCACCTGACCGAGCTGGCTTGGCCTCAGGAGGTAGACCCCTAAAGGAGGGGGCGACCCTGTATTTCCAGAGACCCAGGGGATCAGCCGGAAAGCAGGCTGTGGGGCCAGAGTGGCAGGCCTGGCGTTTGGGGTCACAGGAGGGGAGAAGCAGGAAGCCCTGACTTCAAAGCGGTTGTCAGACAGATCCCTGGGCTACTGACACAGCCCAGAGGAGCAAGGCAGATGCCAAAGCAAGATGAAGGCGGGCTCTGACAGCCGCCTGCCTGGGCCGTGCACTGCACAGCTCCAGGGTCCACCACTCACACAGCCCCTTGGACTGTGACTGAGATCAGTCTAAGACTCCTACCAGGAAACCACCAGGTCGCGAATCTGAGGCCCTGTCTTCAGATTCGGTCATGGGACACCGATCCAGCAAAATGGAAAGACAGTGAAAGTCGCTCAGTCGTGCCTGACTCTTTGCAACCCCATGGACTATACAGTCCATGGAATTCTCCAGGCCAGAATACTGGAGTGGGTTCTTCTCCAGGGGATCTTCCCAACCCAAGGATCGGAACCCAGGTCTCCTGCATTGCAGGCAGATTCCTTACCAGCTGAGCCACAGGAGAAGCTTGAGAATACTGGAGTGGGTAGCCTATCCCTTCTCCAATGGATCTTCCCAACCCAGGAATCGAACCGGGGTCTTAAAAGCCTCTTGATTAGAGAGAGACTTCAGACACAAGGAGTCACAGAGACCAGATGGATTTAAATCCCAAACCTGCTCCTCGTGCTGTGTGGCCTCCAGCAAATGACATAACCTCTCTGAGCCTCAGCTTGGTCCTCTGTAAAATTAACCTTCCCTCCAGGGCTGATGGGAGAACGACATCAGCGAGTACCCGGAGCAGAGCGGCCGGAACTTTGTAGGGTTAACTGCCTTCTCCAGAGGCCCTGGACACTTCCTGACAGACGTGCTCCCTGGGGGCTGGAACAAGGGTGGGGGCCCCCCCTCCCCAGAGCAGCCTTCGAGGAGGTTGTTGGGGGAGGGGAGCAGATGGGCGGAAGTCTGGGCTTTGGCCACCACAGAGAAGGAACCATTAAGACAAGCCCTCTTCGGGGAGAGGAGCAGGGCGTCCTCAGGGAGGCCAGAGGAAAGTGCTGGCGAGGACGTGTCCCCAAGAGGGGATGAAGCAAGATCAAAACAGCCTCCGAGGGGCCTGGAGGAGCCACAGGCAGAGCAGAAGGAGGGGGCCTCGGGCCAGCTCCCAGCCGCCTGTCCTTCAGAGCTCCCTGCCCTCCTCTCCAGACACGGCCTCGGGAAGGCATTCATCACAGGTCACAGGCTTCTTGATGCCTCACGTTGGGCTGAGAGGGGACGTCCAGGGGTGACCACCTCCGTGGAGACACAGCTGTCGGGAGCTGACCAGCTCTGGAGGGACAGGAGCAAGGGGGGTCACATTAGCCTGGGTGCTGACTCTGCCTGGCCCCTTGTCTAGCAGGTGACCTCAGGCCGGTCACTTAACCTCTCTGAGTCTTGGTTTCCATGTCTGCACAGTGGGGCGATAACAGTACCTAAACCACTCGTTTTGTGAGCAACGAGTGAGGTCCTGCATGCAAGGACCAGCCTGTGACCTGGAGCATCCAAAAGGTGCCAGACGGACCCTAAACAAGTGGAGCAGATAATGCAGGCCATGACTCATGGGAGGGAAGTGGCAGCGATCAGGAGAGAGCCCTGAGCAGTGATTTCTGAGCTGAGTAAAGGAGCCTAAAGGAGCATCAAGCGGGACAGGAGGAGACAGACTGGGTGAACGGGGGTCACCCAGTGAGCTCTGAGCAGACGCCTGTCTGCAGGGATGTAGGCCATGGAGATATCTGGGAGAGACGCTCCATGGAGAAGTAACCGAAAGTGCAAAGGCCCTGGGGCAGGAATGAGTCTGGTGGTTGAAGAGGCACACAGAGTATGGCTGAAGGGAATGAGCAAGGTGAGGTCACCCAGGGCTTCAAAGGGAAGGTGGACTTCAGGAGAAGGTGAGTGACTTGATCTGACTTAGGTATTAAAAAGCATCACCCCAGAGAGGTAGAGAAAAGACTGTGGGTCAAAGGTAAAAGCAGGGGGACCAGCGGGACTAGGTGAGGGATGAGGAGGCAGGGCTGGTGTGGGTCAAGGGATGGGGTGAAGGGGTGGGAGGGGACTGTCCTGTGGAGGGAACGTCACCAGAACCTGCAGACAGAGGCCCAAGGGGAAGGGGGTGTGAGGGGTCATGCCAGGTCCCCCGGCTGCAGGGCTGGGCCAGGACAGGGAGTCTCCCCGGGCCAGGCTGAGAGTCTGCTGGTCAAGAAACTGAGGCTCCAGGAAGGGAAGAAGTACAGCTAAGAACACAAAAGCAGGCCCCTGCAGTCTGCCCACGTTCCCTACAGACATTCTGAGCCCAGGTGAATGCCTCTGTTAGCCGCAGTCTCCCCGCCTGACTCAGTGGGCTGCTCAGGATCCCAGTGGGGGCCAGGCCCACAGATGAATCCCAAGCAGGAGTATGTGCAGGGTCAGGATCGGGAGGGTGGGAGGCAGCCCCCGCTGAAAGCAGGCCCCAGCCTCAGGTTTCTGTTCCACAGTCAGACAGAGGAGGAACCAGGATTCCTCCAGGTCCACGATGGGACTGAAGCACAAGTTCTTGACTCCACGAGGTCCCTGTCCTTACTCTCATTCTACTTGCGTCCGGGGGGCCTGCCCAGGTCACATGGCTGGTTGGGGTGGATGCAGACTCAAACCCAGGTCTCTCTGAATCCAAGGCTGGTGCCCTGTGTCGGGCGTCCTCTGGGGTAACCTGCTGAGGCCAGATCTACGGGGACAGCAAGGTGTACACAGGGCAGCCACCAGAGAACCGGAAATGAAACCCAAATGAAATTTGATGCCGGCCACAGCTGCAAAGGCATGGGAGGGAGACGCTCACTCCAAAGAGCAGATCTGCTGCAGGGACTGGAGACAGGTCTGCGGAGGCAGAACCAGCAGGTGGGAAACAAGAGAAAATGAGGGTGGGGGCCTCGGGGGTCCCTTGGTTACTGGCAGGCACAGGAAAAACAACATCCTTCCCTTGCACTAAAGAAAATGTTTTTTTTTAAAACAGCACCAAAGTAAACCGGGCCAAGATGCTGTTTTTTTTTTTTTTTCACCATCTTTATAATCCAATCCTGTGTCTAAAAAAAGAAAACCCAGATTCCAGATGGCATTTAGAGCAGAGCTATGCCAAACTCAGAAAAATAAATCGGCAGGAACCTCAGCATCTCAGGCTCCTGGATTCAGACACACAGAGACAGAGACTCCAGAACTGCCAGACCCTGCCTGGCCTCACATCTCTTCCTCTCCCAGCCCACAATTCAGCCATCCCAGAAGGCCAGTGTGGGCAAAGCCACAGGCTGTCTGATCATTTTGCCCCAGCAGTTCCCACCTCCCAGAATGCCCTTCCCCACCTTTTCCATCTTTCAAATAGGAATGAACTCCTTCACACCCTTCAAGACCCTGCTGGGAGGTGGCAACTTGCAGCCACCCTCTGGGACACCCTCTTTCCTAGTCACCCTCCCCGACCCTGACCCTGGACAGACGACAGACTCCTGCTTGGGAGTCATCTATGGGTCTGTCCCCCGCTGAGACCCTGAGCCAACAACCCACAGCCTCCACCGGGGCCCTGCACCCACTGGGAGGGCTTGACAAAATCATCTTGTTTAATCCCCATCAAAACCTCTAAGGAAAAAAAAAAACCTAAAAACAGCCCCCTACACATTAGGAGAGGCACACCACGGTATATAAAATAGATCAAGTCCTACAGGATAGCACAGGGAACTATATTCAATATCTTGTAATAACGTGTAATGGAAGAGAATCTGAAAAAATCCATAAACAAATATGTAAAGCCGAATCACTCCGCCATACACCAGAAACTAACACAACATTGTAAATCAACTACACTTCAATAAACAAACAGCAGCAAGAAAAAACCCCCAAAGCAGGTTTACTCAGCCCATTTCACAGAGAGGGAAGCTGAAGCTTCTCTAGACTTTGGCCTGCCCATGGTCAGCCCACCCGGGGCAGGTCAGTGTGGGGCCAGGTGTCCCAGGCTCAGCGCCCCTGCCAGCCCCATTCCAGGACGTGAGCCAACCCCTTCAGCTGCCTCCTCATGAGAAAGTGAATTCCAGACCCCAAACTCCAGGAGCAGGTGAGCCCCAGGAGTGAAAGCTGCTATCCCACGCCTGTCTCCACCCACACTGCAGGAGGGGCCTGGCCCACTTTCCTCCACGTCTGCACACAGAGCTGGCAGCCTGGGCTTGGCCCACTGCCGGGCAACAGGCTAACTTGGGCTCCAGGGAGAGCTGGCCCAGCTGGTGGGGTGGGGTGGGGTGGGGGGGTGGGGGTGGCAGGGGGAGGTGGGGGCAGAGGTCACTGCTGTTTGCCAGGAACTTCCCCAGAGGGCTGGCTTTAAACACTTTTAGGCACCAGCTGAGTATTTCCCCATAAACTATGGAGGGATGAGGTTGGGAGCCTATACTGCCCACCAGCTTTGCTATTTCTGGACGGCATCTTCTGCCTCACCCTGTACAGGGGCATCTGCTCCCACACTGGGCGGCTGGGAGGAGTCCCTGGTCCCAGCCTCACACTGCAAGGCAGCCAGCTGACCTCGCTGGCTCTCCACTTCGCGGTCTGGGCTGCTGTCCACTCCCAGGCCGCAGTGTTGCTGCCTGACCCAGGACCGCCACCTCTCCAGCCTCCTCCAAGCCGGCTCCAGACGGCCGCCAGGGGGCACCCACCACCCCCAACTCTCATCTGTCCCTCCTGCGCCGTGCTTAGTCGCTCAGTCGTGTCCGACTCTGTGTGACCCTATGGACTGTAGTCCGCCAGGCTCCTCTGTTCATGGGGATTCTGCAGGCAAGAACACTGGAGTGCGTTGCCATACCCTCCTCCAGGGAATCTTCGGGACCTAGCAATCGAACCGGGGTCTCCTGCATTGCAGGTGGATTCTTTACCAACCGAACTACCAGGGAAGCCTTCAGTCCCTCCTGGGGTAAGCAAAAAGTCCAGTCCCTAAGATGGATTCCCAAGGTCCCCCCTAACTTGGGCCTCTGGTCTCATCTCTGGTCTCTCCCAGTCTCCAGCGACCTTCAGCCCCTTATCCGTCTGCACACTGACCCCCACTCAGCTGCTCAGACCCCAGAGTGGGCATGTCCTCAAACCCCATCCAGCCTGGCTCGTGGGCCTATTTCTTCAGCCTTCCCCGAACAACTCTGCTTCCTCTATGTCCCACACGCTTGTCCAGGCCACCGTCCCCTGTCGCCAGGCGATGACAACAGCTTCCCAGGCCCTGTGTGCCACTCCTGCCCCCTGCCCCATCCATTTCACTGCAGCTGGAAAGCTCTCTTTAGACCTAAGCCAGATTACGTCACCCCCTGCTGCATCCCCCGCCTGCATGGAGAGAGCCCCGTTCCCACCACAACCCCCAGGGTTCCTGCCTTCCGCCTCAGCCTCCTTTCCTGCCATTCTCCTCTCGCTCCCTCCTAAGCTCATTCCTGCCTCAGGTCCTTTGCACCGCTGTTTTCTTTGTCTGGGATGCCTAGAGTCCCCCAGGTCTTCCAAGTTGGCTCCTGCTGGTTCTTTCTCAATATCCAAATCTCAATACAAGCCCCTTCCTCAGAGAAGCTCTCCAGACCTGACTCCCAGTATTTGCCAACACACCCATTTATTTTCTTGATAACATCATTATGTATTTTCTTTTTCTTATGTATCGGTTCCGTTGTTGGGTGTATGTCTCTAACTCAGACCCAGAGGGAGGGACGGGAGAGAACAGCAAGCCTGAACGATGGGCAGAGCTGCAGGCAGCACTTGGGTGGAAAAAGTATTCTCTCCTTGGCACCTTGGCTTGCACACCTCTGACCATGGGGAGCTCGCTCCCTAACAACAGGCTGCCAAGTCCTCTCCCTCAGTGAGAGCTGAACCACCTTCCTGCCAGCGTCCCTGTGAAATCTCTGCCTCCTGGGCCTCCAGGGGAAGGGTGGATGAAGGGGCAGCCAGGCATCTGAGGGACGAGTCAGGCTGCGAGGGCGCCCTTCCTGGAAATGGGCCCTGCCTCCCCTGAGTCATGTGAGGGGAAGGGCCCAAGCCAGCACAGCGGGCGCGTGACGGGCACCGGGCGGGCACTCGGCTTCCTCAAGAGCCTCGTGCAGAGCCGCGGGGCCGAGGCGGGGCGGGCAGGCCCCCTCCTCTCCTCCCTGGCCTGGCCGCCCCCTTTGCAGCCTTGGAAGCGACCTGTGGTGGATTAGGCCGTAATCTTCCTGCAAGCTGTTCCCATGAGTGCTCTCCGCGGTGGGGGGTGGGAGTGGGCTTGCTGGGCAGCGGCCTTGTCCCCGAGGCACTGAGACTCAGCCTGCTGATCTGAAGGCGTCCCGTCTTCCCCCTCCTGTGGCTGCATAACTGCAATGGGGCGGGGAGCCCCTCGGATACTGGGGAAACTGAGACCCACTCGCCCTGAAGACTGGAGACTTGAAAGGAGAATGTGGGTGGAAGGAGGCTGGGGCAGGGAAGTTCCCAGCTTCATTCACCCACATGTGAGCCCCGAGGGGATGCCAGGCGCCGTCTTGCACTGGGGACGTGACTGTGACCTGATAGACATGGTGTTTGCCCCCCAGAACTTAGATCACCGCGTGGTACCTCTCGGCCTCACCTCCACCCCCCGCCATTCCTTCTGCCTGGAACATTCCCCCTCTGCCTGGCTGGCCCCATCGCTCCAGCCCGGCCCGGGCCTGAATGTCTCCTCGTCCCCTCACTCTAGGTCTTGCGCTCACCTTCGGATCTTAAGTGGTTTCTCCGCCGCATTTCCCTCTGCTAGACTGTGAGCTTCGCACAGACCGGGCGCATTAAAGAGGAGGCGAGAGTCCTGTGGCTGCTGGAACCACGGGAAGGACGTACAAACCCCTCACTGGGCCAGATGCGGCCGGGAGAGCCATTAATGATGACTAGCCGTGGGATCTGGCCACTTGAAGGTCACGGATGATCTTGACAAGGTGGTGGGGTGGGGGCAAAGGCCTGAATGGGGCGCACGTGCGAGAGAAAACCAGAGAGGAACACCAGGGACAGTGACCACAGCCAAACCTTCCAGAGAACCAGAGGACTGGGCGAGGGGGTAGAAAGAACACGCGTTTGTAAGCTGACAGGAGACAGCCAGAGTGGAGGATGGAGGCAAGAGTGGGGAAGGAGGGAAGGAGGAAGAGAGGGAACTCGAGTCCTTGAGCAGGTGACAGTGGGGATCCGGTGGACCCTGCGAGGCTGGCCTGGCCGCTGGAACAGGAGGGAGCCTGGGGTAGGGCGGGCGAGTGGAGGCCAAGGGTGGATGCCAGCAGGACTTTGCCAGGTGACCGCAGCAGCAACGCAGGAAGCCTAGGAGCCCAGAGCAGGTGGGTGAGACCACCCGGGAGCCCAAGCTGGAGAGGGGCACAGAGAGGATGGGGTGAGGGCCGGGGCACCACGGGAGGGTCCCGGGTCAAGGACATGAGGGGAGAGAGCTGGGAAGATGGGAGAGGAGGTGAGGGGCGGACACCTGAGTTTTCACCAAGAACGACAGCCAGAACCAGGGTATGCCCGGTGAGAGTGGCTGAGGCGGAGAGGAAGGAGGCCAGCCAGAGAGAAGGGTCACAGAAGCAGGGAGCTGCAGAGACGAGGAAGGCAGGCAGGATGGTGCTGGGGGCGGGCAGACAGGCGCAGCGCGGAGTCTCTGCATTTTTGAGGGACAGGGGAAGTGACCTGGGGGCTGGCCCACAGTGAGGGCAGTGGCTGGTCCAGAACTGGCCTGAGATTCCAAGCTGGGGGAGAAAGGTCTGCATGCAGCCTCAGAAGCCAAGAGGACTCTGCCCCATCTCCAGGCTTGGTGGAGGGAGGGCATGAAGCAAAGAGTAGTCCCCACCAAGAAGGCGGCCTGTGCTGGGTGAAGCAGGGCCGGGCAGGATCAGGTTCCCCTGCCATTTTAAGGAAGGGGGTCAGGGGGTGTTCAGAGGAGGGCCAGAGATCTGGGAACAGACCATGTCCTCTTGACCCCTGGACCCTGAGCTGTTTGAGGAGCCCGGGAAGGTTGGGGCTCCTGGACGCTTGCTTTCTAAACAGCCTGGGACTGTCCCAGCCAAAAGGCCACCCCTTCCCTTGGTGCCCCTCCCCTATGCAGCTTCTCCAGCAGAGGGGGTGTGAGCACGATTCCCTCCAGGGTGGGAGGGCTTCCCCAGAAACACGAGGAGGGCGTGGGCCACCCTGCCAGCTCCAGCTGACACTGTCCGGCTCACACGGTTCTGGCCCTAGGGCCAGGCCCGCTTTGCAGACCCCCACAAAGCATTGGTGGCGGGCAGGGGGAGGTTGACATCGCTTCTTCAAACACTTACTGATCTCAAAGTTCCCCACCTGCAATGTGCTAGGAGCATGAGGAGGGTTCTTGGAGGGTGGGAAGGCTGGGAACTCACCAGCCCAACCTGTCTCCTGTTCCCATCTGACAGATGGGGAAACGGAGGCCCCATCTTGGCCTGTTACTGAAGTCACACCACCCGTCACAGTCGGAGTGGGCACAGAACGTGGCCTCAGGCCTTGGGCCCCAGACACTCCTGACGCCCGGCCTGGCCTCCCCTCCTACCAGACAGCTGGTTCTTCCGGTGGAGGTGCCAACGCGGCTCCCATGCCAGTTCTACCATCTGCCCTTTCCCTTCCCCACCCCCCCTCCTCCTGGCTTTTCCTTCTCTCCGCTCTCCCTCCCCCAGGCTTCTCTCCCTCCCCCAGGCTTCGTTCTTTCTCCCCAGGCTCAGGCCCGCCTAACAGCTCTGCACAAGTGGCCGTGTGGGACTCCCCAAGTGGCTGGGGACTCTCCCAAAGCAGGAAGCAGGAGCCATGTCCTGAAAGTCAGGTGCAGGCTGCAATCTCACTTAAAGCTGGAGGGGGAGGGACGAAACCCACTGGACAGGGATGTCGTGCCCAGAGGAGCAGATTGGGCAGCAAGCCCTTTATATGTCCATTTTCACAAACCGAGTCAGGTATCCCCTGGAGCCTGGGTACCCCAATCCCATGCTACTGATGAGGTTGGAACTTTCCATCCCCTTCTGGCGGCCCTATGGTCGAAGCCAAACCCGAGACTCCTCAAGCTCCTGCACCGTCCCGGGACGCAAGATGCCCAAGACACACACAGAAACCTACCAGCCCTCTCCTGACCCCCTCCTAGGCCTGTGATGGGACCAGCCAGTCACAGGTCAGCCACAGGTGAGGAAGATTTCAAGAACTTCAGCGATAAATGCCAAAGGAGCCCCAGACCCAGCTCCCTGAGTAAGTGGCAGGGCCTTGACTGGTGCTGGAAAAGGACAGACTGGACCATTCCACACATTTCCTGCTGGGCCTCCTTCCCCCAGAACCCTCCCTAAGTCACACCTCCACCCTGACCCAAAGTCACACCTCCCACTGCAGGGAAGCTTCCAAAACACGCCTCTTTCCTCGGCTTGAACTCCCTCTCTGAGGCTTTCCATGGCTCTCAGATGAGGCTCAGCTTGTGAAACTGGCATCCAAGGCTTGCCCTGGGCTGCCCACCTGCCTGCCCCCATGCCTCTGGACCGACTTCTCACTCTCTCTCACACACCCAGGGTCCCCAAGAACTCAGCATCGTTTCTGAAGCCCACTCAGACTGCTGTTCCTCCCAGCTGGAATATATACTTCCCCCACCTTCTTTATCAGGATCAGCTCAGGAATCATGCCCCTAGGCAGAGGTAGCCACTCCACACTGGATCTCCTCCTTGACACATTCCAAGCCTTCTGGATGGTTCCTGTCAATTCAATTTTGTTTTCACTGGACGAGAGGATTGCTGGTGGGACATACAGGCAGGCATCCAGCAGGGATTTGGTGTTCGTGGAATGAACGAACGCCAGAGCTGGCCACAGGCTCTGTCACCACCCTGGACCTGTTTTACCCACTGCTACTGCAGGCTCCAGAATTTCTAGGCAGGACAGGGAGGGCAAATGGTTGGGAACAGAGTCAGGGGGTCTAATTTTGAAGGTGCTGCCTTTGCAAAGCAAACTAGGCTTTTTTTGTCCATGTCCATGGCATTCAGGAGCTCTGTTCCCCAACCAGGAATCGAATCTGCACTCCCGGCAGCGGAAGCACCCACCAAGTCTTAACCACTGGACCTCCGGGGGATATCCTGCCAATTCAGCTTTTATACTCAGTGTTTGCTTGCAGTGATTCAGGGAATCTGATAAAAATGAGGGTGTAAAACTGCTCCCTCAAGCCATTCCTTGACGCCACCGCAACTCAGACAGGGAAGCCACGGGCGGTACACTGAACGAGGACCCAAGTGGGCTGGGTTGAAACTGCGGCTCTGACAGTCCCAGGCCCAGTCTCTGCCTCCAGCCAGCAGACAAGTCACCTCTGGTCTGCCCCTTACTTCTGTCCTGGCGGGAAAGATGTCCCACTCTACTTACAGCATCCTGAGTGTTATAAGCCAAAACCCTTAACGAGATCAACTCTGAAAACAGCAATACCTCAAACAGTTTATTGTTTAATTTGTGCCAAAACAGAGCATTAATCCAGAAAGAAAAAGAAAACCTCTCATTCATCATCGCCATTTTTTTTTCCCATGGGTCATTTCAATGCTCTAAAAGTAAAGATGTACATTTCAAACAGAAGGAGGGCCTTCATATGAAATCAGCTAGCTCCCAGCGACGAGGGAGCCTGGTGGGCTGCCATCTATGGGGTCGCACAGAGTCGGACACGACTGAAGCAACTTAGCAGCAGCAGCAGCAGCAGCAGCTCCCTGCTAAAACTCCTCTGTTCTCACCTGGCTCTGGACAAAGAAAGGGGTCACTGATGGGCTGCCAGATCAGAGCCAGATTGAGCACCTCTGACAGGGAAACAGAGGCACGAGGTGGGGGCGGGGGGGGGGGGTGGAGGTGGAGGGGGGACCACGGCTGGCGCCAGACCTCCTGTTCCCCCAGCCAGCAGAGAGGAGGCAGCTCTGAGCTCCACCTGCTCTACCTGAACTTCACCTTGCCCAGGTCAGGAAGGATCCAAGTTGGAATCTACCAGAGGACTCATCAGCTCCCTCCCTACCTTAACCCTCAGGGTCAGTTTCTCAATCCTTGTGGTGAGTAATCACCCTCACATGTTGGGGGAGGGGGCGAGCTAGGGGAGTGTAAGGCAAATGGGTGGAGAGGAGCTGAGAAAGCCTCAGTCATGAGATCAGGGGGTCCTGTGGGCCTAGAGGCTCGGGTTCTAGGGTAGGTCCAGGTTTGGTGACTCCCTGAAGCTTACATGCTTTGGGGGGCCCACTTTCAAATAAATAACAGAAATAACAAAGATCTTTCTTTTACAGATTTTTACAAAATCAAGAGCCCATGTGCTCTCAATGCTAGGGCCCCTCCAGGGCTGCAGGAAAGGTCTGGAGAACACAGGAATCCTGGACAGAGTGACTGGCTGTCTTGTCTGCCTGGGACAGGGCTGCTCCCAGGATATGGGACTTCCTGTGTAGAAGACAGGAAAGTTCTGGCAAACCAGGGTAAATCGGTGATGGATGCTCAGACTCCACTAGCTCAAAGGTGAAGCTTAAGACCTGCCAGACTCTGTAGGGAGCAGAAGGAACATGAGGGCAAAGGACAGGATGGCACATGTGTCCACGACATGACCCCAGCGTGTTAAAATGTCTCAGGACACCACATGTTTTTGAGAAAGACTGGAAGGAGACAGAGGCCCTTCTTATGAGGTGGGATCACATGGGCTTTTTCTTCCCTTTTTGTGGTAAGATACATACAACATTGGAATAGAAAACGGCAACTCCAATAACCTTGCCTGGAAAGCCCTTCGGACAGAGAAGCCATGCTGGGCTGCGGTCCATGGGGTCACGAAGAGTCGGGTACCACTGAGCACAACACACACATAACGTAAAATTTACCACCTTAACCATTTTTAAATGTACAGATCAGTGGTGCTAAGTATGTATATATCATTGTACAATCATCACAAGTGACTTGTGTTCTCTGTTTATTGGCAGGTATTACTTCTAATGATCAGGAAAAAACCTATGTACATTTTTAAAAGTGTCAATCAGCCTGTATCAGACGCCTCTGCTCACGCAAAGGTAGCGAGCAGGGCTGGGAGGCTGTGGGGGCCTTTGGGGTATTGGATGGGGGGGTGGACCCAGATGACCCTTATCCTTCCCCAATTTGAGATCCCAGGATTCCAAATGCTTCCTGATCCAGGGGAAGCACTGTGATTTGGAGACAGGAAGAGTTGGGTTCAAATCCTCTCCATTTGCCACTACGATGCTCAGTAACCCTGGGCCTCTCTGAACCTCGGATGCCTCAAGTGCGTTTCTGGGGAAATAGGTGAGCAATCGTGAGTGCAGTCCTGCACACAGTAGGTGCGTAGTGACTTTTTCTCTCTTCTCCTTGGAAAGTCCTCCCTGTGCTTGGATGTGCACGCCTGTCAACCCTCCTCATGCTTCCAGGTCCAATTTGACATCACCTTCTCCAGGAAGCTTCTCTGATTCTTTCCCGAGCCCTCCCAGCCTCTCTGCCTGGGGGTGCCTGGCTCACTCCCCGGCAGGACCGAAGGCTCCCTGGCACTAAAGGGATGTGTCTGAGTCATGCCACCTTCCCTCTGGGCCTAGCCGACTCAATAAAGCTTCGCTAAATGAAGCCATCACCAGCAGAAGTGACCCAGGCAGACAAAACGCCCACGCCCCCTCACAAAGCCGGTGACTTCACCCTCCCAGGCCAGCGGCCCAGAGGCCAGGTGAGGGAAGCAGAGCACAGAGCCGGCCCACCTGGGTCAGGCAGGTGTCCCCCAGAGCTGCACTGTTGCCAAGGATTCGCCAGGGTCTCTGCGGAGCTGGAGACGACACGGATGAATGAACTTGGCACCACAAATCCTCCAATCCTTGGTATACCCCTGGGGTGCCTGGCCGTGGGCCATCACCAGGCTTCCCTGCCCCCAGAGAGATCCCTATCTGGGGGCACTTGAGAAGCCTGGAGTGTAAATGTGGCCACAATGCCTCCTGAGGCACCAGAGGCAGGTCTGAACGATTTTAGACAAAGCAAAGGTAAATAGCTCCCTTTTCCTCTGGGAGGCCAGAGATAAACACCCAACGGTCCCACCCATCACACGCTAATATGGCCCTGAAAATCCAGGAAGTGAGGGAGCTCGAGCATGCCTTAGCCTCAGCTGGCTTTAGGTATACCCCCTTGGGTGGCTGGTAGGGGCCCTGCCCAGTGTCCCCAATCCGGGCACTTCTAACATAGGCCCACAGGCAGGGGCCCCAGGCCTGCAGAGGCAAGACCCTCTAGTGAGTGGGCCTGGGCAACCTGAGGGGGAGCCCCAGATACCCCTCTCCAGAGAGGGGCAGGCCTCCCTTCCCTGGGGGTGCCTCCCAGGCCATGTGAACCCTTCACCATGTGCTGGTTCTGTCCCATCCTCTCCCCCGACCCCAGCTTTGAACAGGGACCCCCACTCAGCTCTCTGCACTGGGGTATTCTGCCCTCATCAGGCTGGAGCTCCAGATCGGGCCTCTCTGCCCTTCTCTGTGGGCAGGGTCCTTTCTCCGGCTCCCACGCCCCACTGCTGGGGCATCCAGGTGTATTCAGGGCTTGTACCCCAGCCCAAGGAGGTCTCAAGGAGGCTCCTCCCATCTCGCCACAAACAGGGAAACTGAGGCAACCCAAAGGAGGTGACGCTGCCCACCTCGGAATTTAACTACTCGTTTCCCGTGAACATTTCTCGGGTGGCTTCCAGCCCAAGGTCACGCTGCGGAAAAGGCAGTTCCCAGTGGAAGCCAGGAATCCGGCTCCCGCCGCGTCGCTCCACACTGTCCAGGTTAAGCCACAAAAGCCCGGTTTCCTGCCCTCTCCTCCTTGAACGTCCATGGCAAGCGCGCGTGCACCCCCACGAGACGATCCACGCCCTGATTCACCCCCAACTCTCAAAAACAAGGCCACCTGGTGATTCACAGACACACACCCCCTCCTCAAAAAAAAAAAAAAGGGCACCTGAAACCAAGGTTTGGTCCCCACGGTCGCCAGTCCGCCCAAGCGGCCGCACGCAGCCCGAGCCGCGAGGTGCCTGGTCGCGGCCTGGAGGTCACCGCGACGCGGGGGAGAGCAAGCAGTAGGGTCACCGGGAAGCCAGGGGTGGGGAGCAGGAAAGCCTCCGCGAGCGCTGGGCACCCCCGTCCGGGGGCTCGGGAAGGAAGGAGAGGCGGGCGTCAAGACCCCGGCCGGACGGCTCCCCACCAGCGGCCGCGCCCGGGTCCCCCGGTGCCCCGGGGGAGTTGGCGTCCGTCCGGGCGCTCGGCCCTTGCCCGCACCCCCCACCCCGGCTCCCTACCCCGAGTCCGGCCGGGCCTCCCGGCCGTCCTTACCCAGGACACGACGCGCAGGATGGTGTGAGGCTGCCGGACCAGGGTGTAGGGGGTCGAAGGCGCCCCCCGGCTTTGCCAGCTCCGTACGCACCCCCTTCCATCGTGGCTGCACCCGCGCGGTGCCCCCCGTTCGGCGCGCGCCGCCGGCCCGTGCGCGTGCGCGGCGCCCCCGCCCCCTCCCCGGCTCGCGCCACCCGCGTGGTCGAGGGCTCCCGCGAGGGGGCGCTGTGCGCGGAGGGAGCCGGGCGGGCGCCGAGGTGGGCCTAGCGCGCCCTCGATCGCGGGGGCGCGGGTTCTGCGGTCCCGGCGGAGGGCGCGCTCGTCGCCGGCGTGGTGACCTCTCCGCTAAGCAGAGGGGGCGGGGGCACGAGGAGGGGGTGTGTGTGCAGCAAATGCAGGACTTATCGCCGCCCCCAGGACCGGGCCGCCCTGCGTCCATCACTGCCCCTCCGAGCCTACGCGGCTCTGGGATGAAACCACCTTCCTTACTTGTTTGCTGGTTTCCTGGCGATCTGTCTTGCCCCAATATAATGAGCGAGGAGGGACCGCTCTTGTCCTCCTTATGGGGTGCTTAGGACACAGGAGGTGCCGCAGGAAGACTTTTCGAATGAATGAACCGCGAATGAATAACCCTTCTCTCGAGAGCCTTCTGAAGCACAGCTCCCCCGCCCCCTCCCCTCCGCCCCCTCCCCCCAACCTCCTAGCCTTCCACCTTGCTTTTACGCTCACTGCTCACGTCCTGTGTGTCCTCCACTCCCAGCCTGGGGGGTCAGCGATACTTGGCTCAGAAGCAAAGGCGGAAGGACAATAAATTCTTTTGGAGAGGTCCTGCCTACCCCCCACCCTACCGGCAGGCTTCCCAGGTAGCTCAGTGGTAAATTATCTGCCTGGCATTTCAGGAGATGACGGTTCTATCCCTGGGCCAGGAAGATCCTCTAGAGGAGGAAAGGCAACTCGCGCCAGTATTCTTTCCTGGAAAATTCCATGGACGGAGGAGCCTGGCGATCTGTAGCCCATGGAGTTGCAAAGTGTGGGACAGAACTGGGCGTGCAGGAACGCCAGCCCACCATCATACTATGCATCCAGTAATTATTATTATTTGTTCATTGTCTTCCTCTGCTAGTATGTGGATTTTGTCTACTTTGTTCACTGCTGTAACCAAGGGCATGACACACAGTTCAGTCACTCAGTCCTGTCTGACTCTTTGCGACCCCGTGGACTGCAGCACATCAGGCCTCCCTGTCCATCACCAACTCCTGGAGCTTGCTCAAACTCTTGTCCATCGCATAGGTGATGCCATCCAGCCATCTCATCCTCTGTCGTCCCCTTCTCAGGCTGCCCTCCATCTTTCCCAGCATCAGAGTCTTTACCAATGAGTCAGTTCTTCACATCAGGTGGCCAAAGTATTGGAGTTTCAGTTTCAGCATCAGTCCTTCCAATGAATATTCAGGACTGATTTCCTTTAGGATGGACTGGTTGGATCTCCTTGCAGTCCAAGGGACTCTCAAGAGTTTTCTCCAACACCACAGTTCAAAAGCATCAGTTCTTCAGTGGTCAGCTTTCTTTATAATCCAACTCTCATATCCATACATGACCACTGAAAAAACCACAGCTTTGACTAGATGGACCTTTGTTGGCAAAGTAATGTCTCTGCTTTTTAATATGCTGTCTAGGTTGGTCATAGCTTTTTTCCCAAGGAGCAAGCATCTTTTAACCTCATGGCTGCAGTCACCATCTGCAGTGATTTTGAAGCCCAAGAAAATAAGGTCTGTCACTGTTTCCATTGTTTCCCCATCTATTTGTCATGAAGTGATGGGACTGGATGCCATGATCTTAGTTTTCTGAATGTTGAGTTTTAAGCCAACTTTTTCACTCTCCTGTTTCATCAAGAGACTCTTTAGTTGTTCTTTGCTTTCTGCCATAAGGGTGGTATCATCTGCATATCTGAGGTTATTGATATTTCTCTTGGCAATCTTGATTCCAGCTTGTGCTTCATCCAGCCTGGCATTGCGCATGATGTACTCTGCATATAAGTTAAATAAGCAGGGTGACAATATGCAGCCTTAACGTACTCCATTCCCGATTTGGAGCCAGTCTGTTGTTCCACGTCCAGTTCTAACTATTACTTCTTGACCTGCATACAGATTTCTCAGGAGTCAGGTAAGGTGGTCTAGTATTCCCATCTCTTTAAGAATTTTCCACAGTCTGTTGTGACAGTAGGTGCTCAGTAAACAGACCCTAGTCCCCTTCACCCCATCACTGCTTGGCCTAGAGCTCCAGGTAGCATGGAAACAGAGGCTGGATGGAAGACCGTTCACCGCAGTGAGGATGATGGCTTCCCAGTCTGGCTCTTAGGATGACTCGTAGTCCCCAGGGCCTCCGTGTCCCCACTGGTTCCAGGAGGTGGTTGGATAAGGGTATCTATCTGCAGGGGCCTTTGTTGTCCCGGTGATGACAGAACATCTTGAATTCTGTGATGACAGGACACCAGATCTGTGCAGAGGAAATGTGGGGGTGTGAGGGCACCTCTTATAAACATTTCATACACAAATAGCCATCTTAGACTCTGTTTATTGATTCTTATGTTAACTCTGCAGCAGGCCCTGAGCTAAGGGCTTTGCTTACGTTATCTCATTTGATACAGCAATCGTATTCTATGGTTGTATGAAACTTCTAAGAGAAAACAGAAATTTTTTGTGACTTTGAGTTAGTCAAAGAGTTCTTAGACGTATTACCTAATGCATGATCCATAAAAGAAAACAATCAATGGGTTAGATTTCATCAAAATTCAGAACACTCATCAAAAGACCTTGTTCAAAGAATGACTGAAAAGGCAAACCACAGTCGGGAGAAAATATTTGCAAAGCATATTTATGACAAAACATTTGTGTCCCAAATATATAAAGGACTCTAAAAAGTCAATCGTAAGAAAATAATCCTTTAAAAAAATGGGCAAAAGATTTTAACAGACACACTTCACCAAAGAAGATATACAGATGGCAAATAAGCACACGAAAAGATGCTCAACATCATTAGTCATTAGGGAAATGCAAATTAAAACCAGAATGAGATACTGTAATTTCACACACCTATTAAAATAGCTAACATTTTTAAAGTTTGACAATTTTGAGTGCTAATGAGGATTTAGAACAACTGGAACGTTTGTACATTGCTGGTGGAAATACAAAATAATGCAGCCACTTAGGAAGACAATCTAGCAGCTTCTTATATAATTAACTACACATCTGCCATATGACCTTGCAATTCCTCTCCTAGATATTGATCCTAGAGGAATGAGAAGCTATGTTCACACAAAACCCTGCACAGGAATGCTTATGGAAGTTCCACTGGGAAAGCTGAAACCCAGAAATGACCCAAATGCTCCTTAACTGTAGATTGTATAAACAAATTGTGGAACATTCATACAATGGAATATTACTCAGGAATCAAAAGGAATGAACAATTAATACACTCAAACACAAGGGACTACAGGCTGTGTGACTCTCTTAATGTGACATTGTTAGAAAAGCAAAACTGTAGGAACAAAAAACAGACCAGTGGTTGACAGGGGCTGGGAGTGAGGGTGTGTGTGTGTGTGTGTGTGTGTGTGTGTGTGTGTGTGTGTAGGGTTTACTACTAAGAAGCACAGGGAAATTTGGGAGGATGATGGAATCATTCTATATCTTGTCTGAGGTGATGGTTACACAATTGACTATATATGTTTGTCAAATTTTGCAAAAATGTCCATAAAAAGGGTGATTTTCAATGTGTTTAAGTTATTCCTATATTTTCTTATGGAGAGAAAAGTGAGCAACGTTGATGGTCTGAATCTGTGAATAATATTCAGATCAGTGAGCCATGCTCATTTATTTATTTATTCAATAAATATTTATTTGAAGCCCACCTTGCACTGGGCTTGTTGCTAGGCATAGGGCCATAAGTGTGAAGAGTGTAGAGACTGTCCCTAGCCCTTCCAGCAGTACAGTTTGGTCACACTAATGGAAAAAAAATCTCAGAAAGGGTAGTATTTAGGAACCTGAACTTCAGACTGAGATATTCTTGGGTGGGCATCCTGGCTCCCCCGACCCTCCACTCACTGTGTGACCTTGGACAAATGGCTTCAACCCTCTGTGCCTGTGTGCTCATCTAAAACCTGGAAATAAGCTTAGTGCCTATCCCTGAGGATTACCGCCAGGATTAAATGAGAGAATGCACAAAATGTGCTTGGAACAGTGCCTGACACAAAGGCTTTTAGCCCCCCAGCCCCGTGGGTCTTCACGGTAGGTGTGTACGACAGGGCAGGTAGGTATTTTCTTAAACAAAGCCCTACATGGGGGTGGCTTCCTGATTACCTAGGAACCTCGACTTTTTACCTGTCGTCGCAGGTCAGAGGGAAGCTTCCTCTTCTGCCGTCTGTACTTATGTGTTCTGCATTAGCAGCAAAGCTGAAGGAGGAAGTTAGGTTGTCCTTTATAGGTCAAGCTTTTGCAAACCTAGAGCTGCCTGGTTCTGTCCGGACTTTCCAGTTCCCAGCCCAGACTGAGCTGTAACCTGCCTTTGCTCCTTCTCTCCTGCCCCCCTGGAGGCTACTTTAGTATTGTAGCTGTTAGGTCTGTTTTCTCTGAATGTGGAGTTGCCTGGGCAAAAATGCATGCATTGTATTTGAGTGGATGAACCAAAGCCTAACGATAATGTTAAAAATTTGCCAAAGGTACCTTTCCGGAGAGCTGTTTGGCAGTGTCTTTCAACTGAATTAAAAAAAAAATGCCTTTTATTTACAAAACAGACTCACAGACTTAGAGAAGGAACCTATGGTTGAGGTTGCAGGGTGAGAGGGGTGTGGAGAATGGATGGAAGAGATAGGGAGTTTGGGATGGACATGTACACAATGCTATATTTCAAATGGATGACCAACAAGGACCTACTGTATACCACAGAAAACTCTGCTCAGTGTTATATGGCAGCCTGAATGGGAGGGGAGTTTGGGGGAGAATGGATACATACATATGTATGACTGAGTCCCTTCACTGTTTACCTGAAACTATCACAACATTGTTAATCGGCTATACTCCAGTACAAAATAAAAAGTTTATTTAAAAAACAACAACTGATGGCTTTTGATATAGCAATCCCTTTCTTTTCCCAAGGAGGGGAGGTAGGAGGCGCACACAGATCTAGTTAGCTCCAGGCCAGGCCTTGGTTGCACATTCAGAGTCATTTGTTCCATATATATGTAACACCACTGTGCACCAGGTCACTGAAGAATGGTCTCTTTGATACTCCTCCTACAGAGAAGTGGAGTCGAGTTCTCCTCCCCTTGAACATGGGCAGGTTTGAGATTCGTTGATCAATAGGATGACATCGTGCCATTTCCTGGCCCAGGACTTAAGGAAAAAGCAGCTTTCACATTCCCCTCTGGGAACACTCAGCCCTGAGCTGTCATGTAAGGAGTCAGTGTTGACACCACTGAGACATCCACTTGGGTCAAGAATCCCAGCTGAGGGGATTCCCTTGTGGTCCAGTGGTTAGGACTCAGCCGCCACCACCACCACTGTCCTGAACCCTCCAGGCTGAGGGTACCAGCTGAATACCACAGAGTAGAAACACAGGCTGCCGTTGGGCCGGGGGGAGGGGGTGGGGGGTGGGGATTGAGGGTGGGGGCTGCTGGGGTAGGGGTGGTGGGATTTCCCTGGTGGTCCTGTGGCTAAGACTCCACACTTCCAATGCAGGGGGCCTGGGTTCCATCCCTGGTCAGAGAATTATATCTCACATGCCCTAACTAAGATCTGGCACAGCCAAAAAGAAAAAAAAAGAAATAAAGTGAATCAAACAGAACCTTTGTTTTTTGGCCACTCGGCTTGCAGGATCTTAGTTCCCCAATCAGAGACTGAACCCAGGTCACAGTAGTGAAAGCCCAGAATCCTAACCACTAGGCTGCCAGGGAACTCCTTTGAAGTACTGAATGAGAAATATAAACACTGACCAAAAAAAACACAATAGGTGGAGAAAATAGCATGAATGCATCCGAGGAATGAATTAGTGATGAAGCTGCTCAGAATAATTAAATGCCCTGGTGCAGTTTTATTAATGGCTAGGGTGCCCAGTTATTTGGTCAAACACTGGTCTAGAGGTTCTTGTGAAAGTATTTTGTAGATGTGATCAACATACACTCATTTGACTAAGTAAAGGAGATTACCCTCAATAATGTGGGTGGGCCTCTCATCTCACCAGGTGAAAGCCTTAAGGCTTCTCAGAGTGGAAAGAATTCAGATTACATCAGCCCCTTTCTGAATTTCCAGTCTGCTGGCTGGCCCTACAGATTTTAGACTTGCCAGCCCTTACAACCACATGAACAAATTCCTTAAAATAAATAAATTGCACATATATTTTTATTGGTTCTGTTGGTTCTGTTTCTCTGGAGGACCTTGGCTGATATAAGTGCAATGTGAAAACCTCACCCCCTAGGACTTCCGTGGTGATTAAGAGTATGCCTGCCAATGCAGGGGACGAGGGTTCCATGCCTGGTCTGGGAAGATTCCACATGCCTCGAAGCAACTAAGCCTGTGTGCACAACTACTGAGCCCACATGCTGCAACTGCGGGAGCCCACGTGTCCTAGAGCCTGTGCACCACCACGAGAGGAGCCACTGCAATGAGAAGCCTGTGCACCGCAACTGGAGAGCAGCCCCATTCACTCAGTTCAGTTCAGTTCAGCCGCTCAGTCCTGTCCGACTCTTTGCGACCCCGTGGACTGCAGCACACCAGGCCTCGCTGTCCATCACCAGCTCCCGGAGTTTACCCAAACTCATGTCATTGAGTCAGTGATGCCATCCAACCATCTCATCCTCTGTCGTCCACTTCTCCTCCCGCCTTCGATCTTTCCCAGCATCAGGGCTTTTTCAAATGAGTCAGCTCTTCCCAACAGGTGGCCAAAGTATTGGAGTTTCAGCTTCAACATCAGTCCTTCCAGTGAACACCCAGGACTGATCTACTTTAGAATGGACTGGTTGGATCTCCTTGCAGTCCAAGGGACTCTCAAGAGTCTTCTCCAACACCACAATTCAAAAGCATCAATTCTTCAGTGCTCAGCTTTCTTTACAATCCAATTCTCACATCCATACATGACTACTGGAAAAACCATAGCCTTGACTAGACGGACCTTTCTTGGCAAAGTAAAGTCTCTGCTTTTTAATATGCTGTCTAGGTTGGTCATAACTTTTCTTCTAAGGAGTAAGCGTCTTTTAATTTCATGGCTGCAATCACCATCTGCAGTGATTTTGGAGCCCCCAAAAATAAAGTCAGCCACTGTTTCCCTATCTTTTTGCTATGAAGTGATGGGACCAGATACCATGACCTTAGATTTCTTCATGTTGAGCTTTAAGCCAACTTTTTCACTCTCCTCTTTCACTTTCATCAAGAGACTCTTTAGTTGTTCTTCATTTTCTGCCATAAGGGTGGTGTCATCTGCATATCTGAGGTTACTGATATTTCTCCTGGCAATCTTGATTTGAGCTTGTGCTTCATCTAGTCCAGCGTTTCTCATGATGTACTCTGCATATAAGTTAAATAAGCAGGGTGACAATATACAGCCTTGACATACTCCTTTCCCGGTTTGGAACCAGTCTGTTGTTCCATGTCCAGTTCTAACTGCTTCCTGACTTGCATATACATTTCTCAAGAGGCAGGTAAGGTGATCTGGTATTCCCATCTCTTTTAGAATTTTCCACAGTTTGTTCTGATCTACACAGTCAAAGGTTTTGACACAGTCAGTAAAGCAGAAATAGATTTTTTTTTTTTTGAACTCTCTTGCTTTTTTGATGATCCAGTGGATGTTGGCAATTTGATCTCTGGTTCCTCTACCTTTTCTAAATCCAGCTTGAACATCTGGAAGTTCACAGTTCACATATCGCTGAAGTCTGGCTTGGAGAATTTTGAGCATTACTTTGCTAGCATGTGAGATGAGTGCAATTGTGTGGTAGTTTGAGCATTCTTTGGCATTGCCTTTCTTTGGGATTGGAATGAAAACTGACCTTTTCCAGTCCTGTGGCCACTACTGAGTTTTCCAAATTTGCTGGCATATTAAGTGCAGCACTTTCACAGCATCATCTTTTCAGTTCAGTTCAGCTGCTCAGTTCAGTTCAGTTCAGTTCAGTCACTCAGTCGTGTCCAACTCTTTGCAACCCCACGAATCGCAGCACGCCAGGCCTCCCTGTCCATCACCAAATGCCGGAGTTCACTCAAACTCATGTTCATCCAGTCAGTGATGCCATCCAGTCATCTCATCCTCGGTCGTCCCCTTCTCCTCCTGCCCCCAATCCCTCCCAGCATCAGAGTCTTTTCCAATGAGTCAACTCTTCTCATGAGGTGGCCAAAGTACTGGAGTTTCAGCTTTAGCATCATTCCCTCCAAAGAAATCCCAGGGCTGATCTCCTTCAGAATGGACTGGTTGGATTTCCTTTTAGTCCAAGGGACTCTCAAGCATCATCTTTTAGGATTTGAAATAGCTTAGCTAGAATTCCATCACCTCCACTAGCTTTGTTCATAGTGATGCTCCTAAGGCCAACTTGACTTCACATTCCAGGATGTCACATTCCCCGTTCACTGCAACTAGAGAAAGCGAAACCCATCTTGCAGCAACGAAGACACAAGTGTAGCCAAAAGAAAGAAAAATTTCTTGTGGTTCAACTGGTAAAGAATCCGCCCTCAATGAGGGAGGCCTGGGTTCGACTCCTGGGTTGAGAAGATCCCTTGGAGAAGGGAAAGGCAACCCCTCCAGTATTCTGGCCTGGAGAATTCCATGGACTGTATAGTTACTGGGGTCACAAAGAGTAAAAATAGAAAACTGAGCGATTTCACTTTCTTCCGGCTTTACGTTGTAGTTGTCGTATGTGTCATACACTGCAGACCTCATCCGTGGGAGTTGCAATGAATTTAGAGGGCTGAAGGGAGGGCTTGCGAAGGGGCCTAGTGAAGCTGGAAGCCAGAGAGGTGTGATTTGTCCGTTTCTTCACGCCCACGTGAGTGTGCGCTCAGTCGCTTCAGTTGTGTATGACTCTCTGCGCCCCCATGGACTGTATCCTGCCAGGCTCCTCTGTCCGTGGGGATCCTCCAGGCAGGAATACTGGAGTGTTTTGCCATTTTCTTCTCCACTGTTTCCTCATGACAACGTGTATTTGGAACATTTGGACTTTAGTAGTTCACACATGATGTCCCGTGCATCCAGTTGGGAGAGACACAATGCCAGACTTTCCCACTATCTGCTGTTGCCTTAAAGTGTGACCGTCAGTCTCTCCTTGATGTTGAAGTGCACTTTTCCTTGCTGATTAATAAGCAATCTGTAGCTGATACTTTGCATGACTAGAGTGTTTTTCAGCTGTGTTTCATGCAATGGTTTTAAGGTCTCTTGACAATACTTGCCTAATTCAATTAGGGATTACCAAGGGGTGATTTTTCTATTTTTATTCTGTATTTATTAAGAGAGCTGTTATCTAGTGTTTCGTTCTTAACAGCACAGTGGTAGGTTTTGATTGGTTGGATTGGAAACGCAGCCCATCTAGAATCCTAAAACTAAGCAGAAGGGGCCTGGGATAATCCAGGAAAGAGATTCTGGTTCAACTGCATCATTTTCCAGAGATGGAAAGGAATTTGCTCTAAGGCTCCTTCCTGGGGCTTGCCTGGTAGCTCAGTGGTAAAGAATCCGCCTACAGTGCAAGAGAGAGGGGTTAGTTCCCTGTCCGGAAGATTCCTTGGAGAAGGGAATGGTAACCCACTCCAGTGTCTTTGCCTGGGAAATCCCATGGACAGAGGAGCCTGGTGGGCTAAAGTCCATGGGGTCGCAAAGAGTTGGCCACAACTTAGGGACTAACCTGGAGAAAGAAATGGCAACCCACTCCAGTCCTTTTGCCTGGAAAATTCCAGGGACGGAAGAGTCTGGTAGGCTACAGACCGTGGGGGCACGACTGAGCGACTTCCCTTGTTTCCCTTTAGGGACTAAACAACAAAGGCTTCCAACATGAGCTTTGCAGTGTCATACAGGAGCTTCCCAGTATACGGCGAAGACGCATACAGTTACTCAGATTTTAAGCTTAAGTGATTTGCTCATGCTTTCCCTAGCTGAGTGGTGCTTAATGGGGCGTGCCCATCAAAGTCACCTGGGGTTCCTTTACCACACGGCTGTGTTTCCCCTTCCCCCAGCTCCTGACTCAGCAGGCCCCGGGGGTGGTATCTATATTTTGAAGAAGCCCAGATGACTCTTGTTTTGTTTCTTCTCAGAAATTTACATTGGTTTTTATTTTTTAAATTGTATAAATAATTACCAGGTACATTTTTTGTGAAGAATAGAGCCCGGTACACAAAACTATCTGGGAAAGTCACCTGCACCCCATCCCTTATGCCCATGACACTGCTCAAATGCATCCAGTTTGATAAGTTACCTTCTGATCATTTTTCTATTAATTTACTCACTATTGTGCATGCACATGCATCTAGTTTTTAAATAAGTAGGATTATGGCATTTACAATGTTCCATGAATTGCTCGTTTTACTTAACAATGTATTTCTCAAGTCACTATTTATATATCTACCTAATCCTAGTCAACAGGCTGCAAACTATTTCACTATACAGAAATATCATTGATGGAAACCAGAATATGTCACCCCAAAACGTGTCTCATTGACATAAGAATCCTTTTGAACTCGTGTGTGTGTGTGTGTGTGTGTGTGTGTGTGTGTAGGTTGCTCAGTCGTGTCCAGCTCTTTGCGACCCCATGGACTGTAGCCCACTGGGCCCCTCTGTCCATGGGATTCCCCAGGCAAGAATACTGGAGTGGGTTGCATTTCCCTTCTCCAGGGGTTCTTCCCAACTCAAGGACTGAACCCAGGTCTCCTGCACTGCAGGCAGATTCTTTACTGACTGAGCCACCAGGGAAGACTTAAGACAATTAAGAAGTAGCAAATACAGAAAAATCTCTCTTTCCCTTCCCTCTTGTAGGGTATAAATTTTCCTTTCCTGGAGACAACTCTAGACTCCTAGCCCAGAGACAGCACCAGAGGAATCTGAAAACAAACTGTATTCCATTCATTTTCCCCCATATATTGAGTGGGTCAAAAAGTTCATTCAGCTTTTTCCATAGCATCTTACTGACAAACCCAAATGAATTTTTCGACTAACCCAATATTTTCTTCTCCACTATTTGCCACCTTGGAAGCTTAAAGCCATTTCCTTCATCCCGTCAGTTCTCTACAACTCGGTTGTCCTTTGTTGCAGGTGCAAAATAAGCCTGAGGTTGAGCCCCCTTTTGAGTTACTCATGGGTTTCTCCCATGCGGCTATGTGGTATAAATGTTAACACACAGGTCAAGAAGGAACAGATTCAGACATGGAACAACTGACAGGCTTAAAATTGGGAAAGTACAAGGCTACACATTGTCACTCTGTTTATTTAACTTATATGCAGAGTACATTATGTGAAATGCTGGGCTGGATCAATCGCAAGCTGGAATCTTGTCAATTCCAAATGTGGTCCAGGGTCTTCCCTGGTGGTTCTTCAGCAGTTAAGACTAAGACTTTACACTTTCCACTGCAGGGGGCATGGGTTTGATCCCTGGTTAAGGAACTAAGATCCTACATGCCTCAATGTGTGGTGAAAAAAATTTCCATGGATGATTCTAATGTACAGCCAAATGTGAAAGACTCTGTCACTGAAACTCCTCTCCACTTTTGCCAGCTGTGGGCCCCTCAACCACTCTGACCCTCAGTGACCTGGGCTATAAAATGGGTATAAATAATAAGATGTCCTTAGGGCCTTGCTATTTAGAATGTGTCCTGGGACTTCCCTGGTGGTCCAGCAGTACAGAATCTGCCTTCTAACGCAGGGCACACGGGTTTGATCCTAACTGAAGATCGACTAAGCCGGTACGCCGCAACCACTGAAGCCCACATGTGCTAGAGCCTGTGCTCCACAACAAGAGAAGCTCGCACACCAAACAAAAACTCAACACAACCAAAGAGAAAAAACAGCTGTGCTCCGCCAACCAGTGGCCTTGGCACCCCTATCCTGAACTGGAATCCATATTCTAACAAGCTGCCCGGTGAACTGTTGGCTTACCAAAGTTTCAGGAGATTTTGAAGATTGACTGAGATGGTAAATATTATAATTGTATAATGAATTGCATATAATGAGTCTAACAGCATCTGGTAACAGGCACTCATCATGTATTCACTGAATGAATAAATGAGTGACTCCTTTATTTAGACGTGATTTTTCCCATTTTACACCTGAGGACACAAAGGCTCCATTGGCTACTAGGAGAGCGGGTTAAACTGGTAAAATGCTGGGGGCGATGGGCTTGGTGTTTCAGCTCAGTTCAGTCTCTCCTGTCCAACTCTTTGCAACCCCATGGACTGCAGCACACCAAGCTTCCCTGTCCATCACCAGCTCCCAGAGCTTACTCAAACTCAAGTCCATCTAGTCAGTGATGTCATCCAACCATCTGGGGGATGGCAAAAAGGAAGGTTCCAGAGACTTGAAGGCCAGGACACATTGCACTTTTGTATATTCTGGGAGAAAAGGCTCCTTATCCTCATATCCCCCAGGGAAGAGAAATGTATTTTTGTTAGAGAGACCCAGGAGGTCCAACTATGTATACGCTAAAACAAAGATACCCTAAAATGGAAGGCTCACCCTTCCGTTTGTCCAAAATATTTACATAGCCTGCCTATGTGCTTGGTGCTGGACAAAACAAAAAAATAGTTTCATCTTTGAAAAGCCTGGGCTTCAGCTGGTAAAGAATCCACCTACAACGCAGGAGATCCTGGTTTGATTCCTGGGTAGGAAAGATCCCCTGGAGAAGGGATAGGCTTACCCACTCCAGTATTCTTGGGCTTCCCTGGTGGCTCAGACGGTAAAGAGTCCGCCTGCAGTGCAGGAGACCTGAGTTCAATCCCTGGGTTGGAAAGATTGCCTGGAGGAGGGTATGGCAACTCACTCCAGTATTCTTGCCTGGAGAATCCCCATGGACAAAGGAGCCTAGCAGGCTACAGTCCATGGGGTTGCAAAGAGTCGGACATCAGTGACTAAGCATTAGCACTAGCACTGAAGAAGCTAAGTTAAAATCCACAGTGTGGATAAGGTCTGAGGAGGGGAGAGAGACTGGTTTACAAGATCAAGTGACTGGGGAAGGCTCCGGAAGAGATTTTATAGAAGGTACAATCTGAAGAGTACAGGAATATTTAGAATAAGCAAAAGAGATCACTGGGACTTCCCTGGTGGTCCAGTGGTTACCAATCTACCTTGCAACGCAGAGGATGCAGGTTCAATCTCTGGTAGGGGAATTAAGATCTCATGTGCCTCAGGGCAACTAAGCCTGTGAACCACCACTACTGAGCCTGAGGGCTCCGGGCCGTGCTCCCCAATTAGACAGTCCCTGCACCACAACGAAAGATCCCACATGACCCAAGTAAGACCCGACGCAGCCAAATAAATAATTATTTTTTAAAAACAGAGATCCCTAGTTATCCTTTTAATGACAAGCTAGAATCTTAGAGATTAGTTCTTTGTAGTTTAAAGGTTCTTTGCCCTTATACTATTTTGCAGCTCTGTACACTGTAGATCAAGGATAGCCATACATACAAAAAAGCCTTATCTGTACACATGCAAATAAACCCTGTCCAGAGAAATGACACCTCCCAGCCCAGCAGAAAAAGCCAGTTTTATGCCTGTTTGTAAATTCATTTAAACATTTCTTGCCTCCATATAACTACGTGATTCTGTGTTCTACTTTGATCCATTTGTGGCATATGCCTCCTTCCCTCGTTAATTAATGAGCTAAATAAAAATCTTTGACATATGTTCATTTTATATCTGTACAAGTGTCGTGATTTAATCATCTTTTACAATTTATGCTTTAACAAGAATAGAAGTCAGCTTGTGTTCCAGGCAGGAAGAGAAGCACATCTCAAGGTTCTGCTTTGGGTGGGGTCTCAGGTGGAAGCGGGGAGGTCAGTGAGGAGGGGCAACCTGAGGCACGTGGGATGTAGTGGGTCCCAGGTGGCAGTCCTGCAGGTCTCATGGGAAGACACTGGAAGATCTTTTAAAATTTATTTATTTAAGTTTGCTTTGGGTCTTTGTTGTGGCACGGGCTTTCTCTAATAGCAGGGGCTATTCTTCGTTGCGGTGGGCAGGCTTCTCATCGTGGTGGCTTCTCTTCTTGCAGAGCACAGGCTCTAGGCACATGAGCTTTAGTAGTTGCAGCACACAGGCTCAGTAGTTGTGGCTCTTGGGCTTAGTTGCTTTGTGGCCTGTGGACTCTTTCCAGAATTGAATCCGTGTCCCTGAATTGGTAGGCGGATTCTTATCCACTGTGCCACCAGGGAAGTCCATGGAGGGTCTTTTTTTTTTTTTTGGCTGTGCCAGGTCTTAGGTGCATCATGCAAGGTCTTTAGTTGCAGCTTGTGAAGACTTTATTATGGCATGTAGGATCTAGTTCCTGGACCAGAGATCGAACCCAGGCCCCTGCATTGGGAGCACAGAATCCTAGCCACTGGACCACCTGGGAAGTCCCTGGAGGGTGTTAATCTGTGGTATAATGGTCTGATTCTTGATGTAAAAGCCCTCTAGCAGCTGGGTGGAGAAAGAATGTATTGAACGGGCAGGAGGGGGACCACGAGGATGCATGTGGGGACGGGTTCAGCAATCCAGGTGGGGGGTAACCGTGGTCTGGCCCCAGTGGGTTGAGCGTTGAGGAGGCAACAGTATCGGCTGAACCACAAATAAATTGGGATGGCACAGGCCAAAGTCTACAAGGAGGCAACACATCTGATTTCATTCACAGGGTAAATGCCCTAGGCCTGGGAACACAGAGGGAGCTCAGCTGAGCTCGCATACAAGCACGACACCAGTGTGCTAGTGGGGGTCGCGAGAAAGTGCCCACAGAAACCCTGAGCGGGGGAAGGTTTGTGGTTGAAGGAGAGCGTTTCACTGGATGTCTCAGGGAGTCACCTAATTCGTTTTTAAAAATAAATATATATGTATTCTTGTTTAGTCACCAAGTCGTTCCGACTCCTATGGGCTTCCATGGACATAGCCCACCAGGTTCTTCTGTCCATGGGATTTCCCAGGCAAGAATACTGGAGTATGTTGCCATTTCTCCTCCAGGGTATCTTCCCGACCTAGGGATCAAGCCCACGTCTCCTGGCCTGGCAAGCAGTTTCTTTTCGCTGGGCCACCAAGGAAACCCCCCCTCCAAAAAAAATATATATATAAAGACCTGGGGCAGATGATAAATTATATATACAATATATATATTTATATTAATATAATTATATTTTAGGTATAAACAATATGTATATTTATATAATTTATCATCTGCCCTAGGTCTTAATTGCCGCACTCGTGATCTTTGACCTTTGCTGTGGAGGCAGGAGCACTGGGGCATATGGGATCTAGTTCCCTGACCAGGGATTGAACCTAGGCCCCTTGCATTGGGAGCACGGAGTGTTAGCCCCTGGACCACCAGGAAGTTCCAGGAAGTTACTTCTTTTGAGAAAGCTCCTTTAAAATGGAGATGATACAAGAGTGGGTTGATTGAACAATCCAATGAAATAAAAAACTATTCCACCCTCAGTAAGTGGCAGCCAATTTTATTTTAAAGAATAATGAATGCCTCGAGCACATTAAACTAACCTTTGCATTGTTATAGTGCTATAAATGTTTTTGAACAGTTTATAGAGCCTTCTATATACAAGATAAGATCTATTGTTTCCTGTGGCCGCTGTAACAAATTATCAAAAAGTGGTGGCTTAAAGAACAGAAACTCTACTGCAGTTCTGGAGACAGGAAGTCTGAAAGCAGATGTCGGCAGGGGCAGGTTTCTTCCAGAGACTCTGAGGAAGAAGCCGACTGTTCCATGCCTCTCCTGGCTTCTGGTGGCTACAGGTGGCATCAGCATTCCTTGACTACTCTGTTTCCCTCTTCTCATGCCTTCTCTTCTTTTTCTCCTCCCTTAGCTTCTCTTATTAAGATGCCTATCATTAGGGTTGCTGCTGCTGCTGGTAAGTCGCTTCAGTCGTGTTCGACTCTGTGCAACCCCATAGACGGCAGCCCACCAGGCTGTCCCATCCTTGGGACTCTCCAGGCAAGAACACTGGAGTGGGTTGCCATTTCCTTCTCCAATGCATGGAAGTGAAAAGTGAAAGTGAAGTCACTCAGTCATGTCTGATTCTTAGCGACCCCATGGACTGCAGCCTACCAGGCTCCTTCATCCATGGGATTTGCCAGGCAAGAGTACTGGAGTGGGGTCATTAGGGTTAGGCCCCATCCTAATTCAGGATAACCTAATCTCTAGATCCTCAGTTCAAAGTATCCTTGGCAAAGACCCTTTCCCCCAAATAAGGCCACATTCACAGGTTTTAGATGGGCATGTCTTAGGGATGAGATGGTTGGATGGCATCACCAACTCAATGGACATGAGTTTGAGTAAACTCATTGGTGATGGACAGGGAGGCCTGGCGTGCTGCAGTCCATGGGGTCGCAGAGTTGGACACAACTGAGTGACTGAATTGTCGAACTGTTGTCTTTGAAAGAGCACTAATGAACCAACTAGAAAAACCCACGAACTCGATCTGCGAAATAATCCCTGCTCTCCCTACCGTTTCGTTGTTTTGTCCATGCTGCGGGACTTGTGGGATCTTTGTTCCCCAACCAGAGATGGAACCCAGGCCCTGGCAGTGGTGAAGAGCTGATTAAAGACCCCAATACTGGGAAAGACTGAGGCAAAAGGAGAAGGGGTGGCAGAGGATGAGATGGTTAGAGAGTATCAATGACTCAGTGGACATGAGTTTACGCAAACTCTGGGAGACAGTGACGGACAGAGGAGCCTGGTGTGCTGTAGTCCATAGGGTCGCAAAGAGTTGGATGCAACTTAGCCACTGAAAACCAACAACCACCTTGGCAGTGAGGCCCCTGGGCACTGGACCATCAGGGAAGTCCCTCCCCATTCATTTGTGATATCACCTTTTCAATGTACTAAGTACCCATTTGTACCAAGTTCCCATTTGTAGCCAGCTTATGTCTAGACTCTGCATTCTATTTGTCTGCCTGCTTTTTCTGCCACATTGTTTTCATTACTGTGATTTTGTAATGTGTCTTAATATTTGGTAGAGCAAGCCTCCCACCTTGGCTGTGCTTTTTATTTTAAATGCCTTAAAATTTTAAGGACCTTGATTTTCCATATACATCTTAGGATCAGTTTATGAGTTTCTCCCCTGCCCCAAATGCCTTGGGATTTGGGTTGCAATCCTAATGACTTTATAATTTGGAGAAAATTGACTCCTTTAAGACATTAGGTTAGTTCACCCATGAACTATGTCCCTTTTATTCTGGTCTTCTTTTTATGTCCTTTCAGTCCATTCTGAAGGAGATCAGCCCTGGGATTTCTTTGGAAGGAAGGATGCTAAAGCTGAAACTCCAGTACTTTGGCTACCTCATGTGAAGAGTTGACTCATTGGAGAAGACTCTGAGGCTGGGAGGGATTGGGGATAGGAGGAAAAGGGATGACAGAGGATGAGATGGCTGGATGGCATCACTGACTCGATGGACTTGAGTCTGAGTGAACTCCGGGAGTTGGTGACGGACAGGGAGGCCTGGAGTGCTGTGATTCATGGGGTCGCAAAGAGTCAGACACGACTGAGCAACTGAACTGAACTGAACTGACTGAAGTGTTCTCCAAGAAGGCCTTGTATGCTGTTAGGATAATTGAGGGGGAAGAACATTCTATAACTTATAAATGACTTATTTTTATATATCCCCTCTCCCTGGAGCTTTTTATCCACATTTTACAGAAAAGAAAACAGGCCCAGAAGGGTCAAGGAACTTTGCCAAGGACATGTAGAAGTGACAGAGCCGAAACCAGGCCCCTAGCCCAGGCCCTGGCACTCAATGTGTCTTGCATACTGAGTACCACCCACCCTTGCTCCCGGCTCAGCAAAGGCTTAAGTGAACAGATCTGATGCCAGTCAATCTCTCATTGACAAAGGTAAACCATGGACATTTCGGAGGCTGGCTCACACTTAGTCATTTATTTTAAGACCTGCACAAAGAGACACGCGGCGTAGATATACAGAAGAACAATAAGAATACAGGTCGCCTTGACTTGTTGTGCGAGGGCTTGCCTAGATGAAGATCTGAAGTCCATCTTGCTTGTGCTACTGCTGTGGAACCTGGTGCTAATGGGCACCTTGCTGGACCCCAGACTGCAGCCTCCTTCTCCCTCGCTGGCGTCCTTGTCCTCAACCACTAGGCACAGGCTGACGGAGGCTGGCCTGAGCCCGCTCAGGGTGGCCGGGTCAGGCCCAGGGAAGCGCTGACTGAAAGGAACGGTGGTCACTGGAAGGACGGTGGTGACCACATCCAGATCGTTAGAGGGTGCCTTGCACAGCCTGGCCCATCCTAGGGACTGCAGGCCACCACCCCACATGGCCCTGGCCACCTGTCCCACGGCCACGCCCAGCCCGTCCAGGCAGCGGAGCAGCAGGGACACGGCCGTCTGCTGCAGCACAGCCTGTGGCAGCAGCTCCAAGGCCCTGCTGCGTTCCTGGTGGAAGTCGACCAGGCTGTAGTAGGCACACTGGGTCACAGACAGCAGGGCGAGGAGGGCCTCCCATCGCAAGTGTCGCGGGAGCCACGGGACGCAGCGGCAGGCTCTGTGCATCAGGGTGGCCAGCAGCTGAAGGCCCCAGCCCTGCGCGATGGTCAGCAGGCGCCACATGGTCTGCTGGGCGGGCAGCAGCACCTCCATGCACAGCTTCCGGGCCAGGAAGAGCACCCCCATCACCTGTAGATTGCTGCCCCAGAAGACGCAGAAGCCCAGCATGTAGAGAGGCAGGCAGTGGGAAGCCATGTTTGCCACGGCTGCCTGCAGCCCCAGCAGCGGCCGGTAGAATTTCAGCAGGCTGGGCCCACACAGGAGCAGGAGCTGCCAGGTGCCTCGGGCCAGCCCGCCTCCTGTTCTGTGGGGCATCACCTTGGCAGATGGTGGTGGAGAAGCCGGGAGAGGGGCCTTCATGACCCAGAGGCTCTCTGCCCAGCCTCCCGTTCTGGGGGCATGGAGCTGCCCTCATGCCACAAGCTCATATTAACTGGCCCTCTGGCCCAAACGCCCTGTCAGCTGAGCCAGGTGGCTGTGCAACAATCAGTGACAGCACAAAAGATCAGGATGTGAGCTCCTGTCAAAGAGGGAGCATTATTGCCTCAGTGGGTAAGGGAGGCAGCCTTTGAAGCTATGAAGTTTAGGTGGGGCCCGCTGTATTCATGCCCACATCTGAAAAATGACAGCCTGAGCCTTCTCAGAGCTAGGCCCTGTAGTCTCGGCCACCATGAAGCTTGTGGTCTGGCAAGAGAGATGACAAACCTAGACAGTGTTTTAAAAAGCAGAGTCATCACTTTGCTGACAAAGGTCCATACAGTCAAAATTGGTTTTTTCAGTGGTCGTGTATGGATGTGAGAGTTGGATCATCAAGAAGGCTGAGTGCCAAAGAATTGATGCTTTTAAACTGTGGTGCTGGAGAAGACTCTTGAGGTTCGTTTGGACTACAAGGAGATCAAACCAGTCCATCCTAAAGGAAATCAGTCCTGAATATTCATTGGAAGGACTGATGCTGAAGCTGAAACTCCAGTACTTTGGCCACCTGATGCAAAGAGCCAACTCACTGGAAAACACCCTGATGCTGGAAAAGACTGAGTGCAAGAGGAGAAGGGGGCAAGGGAGGATAAGACAGTTGGATGACATCACTGACTCAACGGACATGAGTTTGAGTCAGGGAGATGGTGAAGGACAGGGAAGCCTGGTGTTCTGCAGTCCATGGGGTCACAAAGAGTCAGACACAATTGAGCCGACTGAACAACCAGAGAGATGGACACTGAAATACACTCATGACAAAACTGCCTCACTCAAGTCCTCTCCTCCTTTTGCCCTCATACTTCTCCATTTTTTTTTCTCTCTGCTATGAAAGAAAGCAGAGGGATTGAACCTGGGGCCCCGGAAGTGAGAGAGCTGTGTCCTAACCACCAGACCAGCAGGGAACTCCTCTGTGCTTCTCCATTCTGCTTTTCTGGTCCCCCTAACCTCCTGCTACCAAGGTTGGTCCACACTTTGGGTTTTACGTAGCAGCATAGAATAACTGCCCTTCAATGATTTGAGCAAAACATGGGCCCTTTTCCATTCCTTACTAGGAGTTCCATTTTGAAAAACACTATTGACAGAGGACTATTTATGAACAAAGTCAGTTCATTTCTTTGCAGACTCTGGATTTTTTCTTTGGATTAAATCAGTAATCAGGGATCAAGTAACCTAACTCCTTTGTTTTGACCTATTGTAAACAGCTCACCCAGATGGGCTTGGTGTGTCATCCACATTTCACTGGTCTGCACAAATGTGCTTAACTGTGCATTCACTGTGGGGTGATGTTCAGGGTGTCATTAGCTGCATCCCATTTTGATCCCTTTAGAAGAACCCCATCTCCCTGAGAAGTTTCTTTAAAGCCTTACTCCAGGCACAGTGGGCTCCTTTAGCCATTGTTTGTTTTTATCATGTGGATGTTGTGAATCATGTGACTAATCATATTTATCTTTTGTATTTGGCTGGAAGAGGCTTGAGGCCAAATGGAAGGACTACTCTGGCATGAAGAGCGGTCTATAATGTGCATTTTGGGTGTGATCCTGAAACTGAGTGGTGCCCTATCGGGTTCCTGGTCATGGAGGCCTTTTGTCCCCCGTTTCTTGTAGGCAAGACTCCAGCCTCCATGACCTTCCCCGAATTCCAAAAGGCCAGTTCCAGCAGTTGCTAATCAAGGTAGGTACAGCCAAGAACTGTGACTGAGGAAAGATTAAAGAGACTTCCAGTGGTTAAGAATCTGCCTCAAAATCCAGGAGATTCAGGTTCAATTCCTGGTCTAGGACCTAGGATCTCACCTGCCACAAAGTAACTAAGCCTCCAACACCATAACTACTGAGCCCACATGTTCTGGAGACACATGCCACAACTAGAAAGTTCCTATTGCAATGAAAGATCCCATCCAGGTGCCATAACTAAAACCCAAGACAGCCAAATAAATAAATATGTCAAAGGAAAAAAAAAGATTAAAGGGGTCAGAGAAGCTCATCAGAGACCCTACACACACCCTTACTCTTATCAGCAACCTCACTGTGATCTGTTGACATAAAACTCCTCATCAAACTCCCAAGCCCTTTGCCTGGCAAAGCAATAAAGCTTTTCTTCTCTGCTTCAGCCAAAACCCTCTGCGTGATCTCGATTCTGCACCAGTATATACAGAGAAGCTGAGCTTTTGGCATCAATCCCTCTCGGGTTTCATATTTCCCTTCTCTCACACCCTTAGTTTCTTGTTAATTTGCATACATCTTGCAGTGTAGCCTCAGACTTGTTCTTGGAAGAAGAGATGATACAGTTAACCCCATAAATGATTCTAAACCTATCAGTTCAGTTCAGTTCAGTCACTCAGTCGTGTCCGACTCTTTGCAACCCCATGAATCGCAGCACACCAGGCCTCCCTGTCCATCACCAACTCCCAGAGTTCACTCAGACTCACGTTCATCGAGTCAGTGATGCCATCCAGCCATCTCATCCTCTGTCATCCCCTTCTCCTCCTGCCCCCAACCCCTCCCAGCGTCAGAGTCTTTTCCAATGAGTCAACTCTTTGCATGAGGTAGCCAAAGTACTGGAGTTTCAGCTTTAGCATCATTCCTTCCAAAGAAATCCCAGGGTTGATCTCCTTCAGAATGGATTGGTTGGAACTCCTTGCAGTCCAAGGGACTTGCAAGAGTCTTCCTCCAACACCACAGTTCAAAAGCATCAATTCTTTGGCGCTCAGCCTTCTTCACAGTCCGACTCTCACATCCATACATGACCACAGGAAAAACCATAGCCTTGACTAGACAGACCTTAGTCGGCAAAGTAATGTCTCTGCTTTTGAATATGCTATCTAGGTTGGTCATAACTTTTCTTCCAAGGAGTAAGCGTCTTTTAATTTCATGGCTGCAATCACCATCTGCAGTGATTTTGGAGCCCCCCAAAATAAAGTCTGACACTGTTTCCACTGTTTTCCCCATCTATTTCCCATGAAGTGATGAGACTGGTTGCCATGATCTTCGTTTTCTGAATGTTGAGCTTTAAGCCAACTTTTTCACTCTCCTCTTTCACTTTCATCAAGAGGCTTTTTAGTTCCTCTTCACTTTCTGCCATAAGGGTGGTGTCATCTGCATATCTGAGGTTATTGATATTTCTCCCGGCAATCTTGATTCCAGCTTGTGCTTCTTCCAGTCCAGCGTTTCTCATGATGTACTCTGCATCTAAACCTATACACAAAAGTTAATCTATCCTTTGTAAAAGTAACACTGTGAAAAATAAATAAATAAATAAAAGTAACACTGTGCTGTGCTTAGTCGCTCAGACTCTTTACAACCCCATGGCCTATAGCTTGCCAGACTCCTCTGTCCTTGGGGATTCCACAGGCAAGAATACTGGAGTGGGTTGCCATGCCCTCCTCCAGGGGATCTTCCCAACTCAGTCATTGAACCCAGGTCTCACGCAATGCAGGCAGATTCTTTACCATCTGAGCCACCAGGGAAGCCCAAGAATACTGGAGTGGGTAGCCTACTCCTTCTCCAGGGGATCTTCCCAATTCAGGAATCGAACCAGGGTCTCTAGCATTGCAGGTGGATTCTTTACCAGCTGAGCTACTAGGGAAGCCCCAAAAGTAACACTATCTATCCAATATTCCAAAATGGTTAACTCCTGCTGTCTCTACTTGCTCTCCCAGGCCCCTCACAGTGACTCATACAAATAGTCTCCAGATCCTATGGATCCTAAAGATCTCCTGATTCTGATCGTTCATGTCGACTCTCAGGGTCCTTTCCCTGGTCACCCACCTGATGGCTTGCAAGGAATAGTGAAAGCCCTTCTACTTTATCCCCATCTTTCAGTTCAGTTCAGTTGTTCAGTTATGTCCGACTCTTTGTGACACCATGGACTGCAGCACGCCAGGTTTCCCTGTCCATCACCAACTCCTCCTGGAGCTTACTCAAACGCATATTCATCGAGTCAGTGATGCTATCCAACCATCTCACCCTCTGTCATCCTCTTCTCCTCCTGGCCTTAATCTTTCCCAGCATCAGGGTCTTTTCAAATGAGTCAGTTCTTCACATCAGGTGGCCAAAGTATTGGAGGTTCAGCTTCAGCATCAGTCCTTCCAATGAACATTCAGGGTTGATTTCCTTTAGGATTGACTGGTCAGATCTCCTTGCAGTCCAAGGGACTCTCAAGAGTCTTCTCCAACACCACACTTCAAAAGCATCAATTCTTCAGTGCTCAGTTTTCTTTATAGTCCAACCCTCACATCCATACATGACCACAGGAAAAATCATAGCCCTGACTAGATGGCCCGTTTTTGGCAAAGTAATATCTCTGCTTTTTAATGTGCTATCTAGGTTGGTCATAGTTTTTCTTCCAAGGAGCAAGTGTCTTTTAATTTCATGGCTGCAGTCACCATCTGCAGTGATTTTGGAGCCCCCCAAAATAAAGTCTGACACTGTTTCCACTGTTTCCCCATCTATTTCCCATGAAGTGACAGGACTGGATGCCATGATCTTTGTTTTCTGAATGTCGAGTTTTAAGCCAACTTTTTCACTCTCCTCTTTCACTTTCATCAAGAGGCTCTTCAGTTTTTCTTTGCTTTCTGCCATAAGGGTGGTGTCATCTGCATATCTGAGGTAATCGATATTTCTCCCGGCATTCTTGATTCCAGCTTATGGTTCATCCAGCCCGGCATTTCTCATGATGTTCTCTGCATATTAAGTTAAATAAACATGGTGACAATATACAGCCTTGACGTACTCCTTTCCTGATTTGGAATCAGTCTGCTGTTCCATATACAGTTCTAACTTTTGCTTCTTGACCTGCATACAGATTTCTCAGGAGGCAGGTCAGGTGGTCTGGTATTCCTATGTCTTTTAGAATTTTCCACAGTTTGTTGCCATCTACACAGTCAAAGGTTTTGGCATAGTCAATAAAGCAGATGTTTTTCTGGAACTCTCTTGCTTTATCGATGATCCAGTGGATGCTGGCAATTTGATCCCCATCTTTAGTTGACCTTTTGTCATTCTTAGGCACAGTAGGCTCAGTACACATTTGCTGAATGAATGTATGAATCCTTCACTTGACAGATGGGAAAGCTGAAGCCTAAGGCAATATTTCTAGAGGAAAACAGTAGAATGGGAAAGACTAGAGATCTCTTCAAGAAAACTGGAGTTACTGAAGGAATATTTCATGCAAAGATGAGCACAATAAAGGACAGAAATGGCAAGGACCTAACAGAAGCAGAAGAGATTAAGAAGTGGCAGGAATACACAGATGGACTATACAAAACAGTTCTTAGTGACTCTGATACCATAACGGTGTGGTCACTCACCTAGAGCCAGACATCCTGGGATGTGAAGTCAAGTGGGCCTTAGGGAAATATTACTACGAACAAAGCTAGTGGAAGTGATGGAATTCAAGCAGAGCTATTTAAAACTCTAAAAGATGATGCTGTTAAAGTGCTATACTCAATATGCCAGCAAATTTAGAAAACTCGGCAGAGGCCACAGAACTGGAAAAGACGATGCTGTTAAAGTGTTGTATTCAATATTTCAGCAAATTTGGAAAACTCAGCAGAGACCACAGAACTGGAAAAGGTCAATTTTCATTCCAATCCCAAAGAAAGGCAACGGCAAAGAATGTTCAAATTACTGTACAATTGTGCTCATTTCACATGCTAACAAGGTCATGCTCAAAATCCTTCAAGCTAAGCTTCAACAGTACATGAACCAAGACCTTTCAGATGTACAAGCTGGATTTAGAAAAGACAGAGGAACCAGAGATCAAATTGCCGACATCTGTTGGATCATAGAAAAAGCAAAGGAACTCCAGAAAAACATCTGCTTCTGCTTCAGTGACTATGCTGAAGCCTTTGACTGCGTGGATCACAACAAACTGTGAAAAATTCTTAAAAGATGGGAATACCAGACCACCTTACTTATCTCTCCTGAGAAACCTGTATGCAGGTAAAGAAGCAACAGTTAGAAAAAAAGAAAAGAAGCAACAGTTAGAACTGGACATGAAACAATAGACTGGTTCAAAATGAGAAAGGAGTACGGCAAGACTGTATATTGTCACACTGAAAATTTAACTTACATGCAGAGTACATCATGTGAAAGGCCAGGCTGGAATTGGGCCAATGCCCCACTGTCTCATCTTTGATGGGTGGCCTTGGAACTGGCGAGTGTGTCAGGTAGCTTGCTGATGTGTTCCAGTGACCACATACTGAGGCTCAACGTCTAGTGGAAGTGGACTAGTCTGTTATCTTGGACCTATTTAGTTTTAATCAGTACATGGTGTCCTCGGGATTTGTCATTCTTTCAAAGGTTGTGCCCTGCCCCCTTCCCTTTTGTGTTATTCCCACAGCCTGGTTCAGCATCTGACATGCAGCAAGACTTCAGGAAGAATTTCTTATTGAGCGAATGAGTGACTCAGGACCCCAGAGCTCCTTTTCCAGTGAAGAGGTGACTGAACCCTGAGTCTGATGTCATGAAAACCTAACCTAGAATCAGACTTGAGCTCTGTCCTTTCTTAATTGTATGACTTTTGCCAAATTATTCCTTTTCGGCCTGAACTTAGTTTTCTCTGTAAAAGGGGACAGTGCAGGCCATAATTCCTTGTCTGCCATCCTGAAATAAAAAGTTTTGATTTATAATGTTAAGTTTCTGGTATAAAGGAAAGTGATTTGGTCATATATTCTTTTCATCTTTTCCACTATGGTTTATTATAGGATATTGAATATAGTTCCCTGTGGCATACAGTAGGACCTTGTTTCTCTATTTTATATACAGCAATTTGTATCTAATCCCAATCTCTCAATTCATTCCTTCCCTAACCCTTTTTCTCTTTGGTAACCATACCTTTGTCTTCTATGTGAGTCTGCTTCTGTTTGGTAAGTAAGTTCATTCGTATCATATTTTAGATTCCACACAAGTGATATCACAGTATTTGTCTTTTTCTGTCTTCACTCAGTATGATACTCTCTAGGTCCATCCATATTGCTGTAAATTGAATTATGAAAAACTTAAGTCAGTTGGTGGCAAAAACAAAACTAATTTGAATTTTTAGGCAGCAAAGTTAGCTTTGAACTGTGGGGCTATTTATTCCACTCCATGTGAATATTCATGTCTCTTTACAGAATTAATGTGTTTCATTAAAGAGCTTAAGGAGGATTACATAATATACAGTATGTGCACCGTATTGCATGATAGTATCTGAAACATGAAAAATGGTGAACTGGGAAACAGATCTGGCCCCAAAGATTTCCAATAAGGGGCTGAGGACTCTCAACACTGCCAATGGGGGATGGAGTGAAGGTTAATTGAGAACGTTTTCTTAATAACGGTGTGAGCAATGGCCAGGCCCAGAATCAAAGAACAGAAGGGGGTGGATGGAGGTAGAAGGTGGGAAAGTGTGTGTGTGTGTTCACCCACAGAAAAGAGGCTGGAGCAGCTAGTTAGGGCAGATTCTTGGCTTGCAGGCTCAGGAGTTAAGCCTTAAACCAGAGGAAATAACTAGGAGTGGGGGGTGGGGAAGGGCACGCACGGGAAGTAACGAAAAGATAATACGATTTTTAGATCTGGATGGACAAGCCTGGCGGCGGGGTGAGCAACTGGGAGACTCCTAGGTGACCACGAGCCCAGGCAGAGATCAGGGAGGGTTCTTCATGCAGAGTATCTGGGAGGCAGGGAGAGCCAGGCTTCGAGACGCCCGGCAGCTGGTGAGGGTTTCGCCGCCTCAGACCTTCAGAATCAAGCGCCAGTCCCCGCAGCCCGATAGTGGGAGGAATGGCCTAGATGGAGCTAGAGGGAGGGGAAATCCCAAATCAGCACGTATTAAAGGCAAGCTGGTGTCGGGAAGCGCCTCTGAGTTGGGAACCAGGAAAACCAGGGGTTCAGTCTTTTCTCTACAACTTTGAGTTGGTGGGGGGCTGTGCAGCTGATTCCACTTCCCGACATGCCCGCAAAATGGCAACATCGATGATCTAGAGTGCTGGACGGAAATGATATACCACGTGTGAAAACGCTTTGGAACTGAAGCCCCAATAGGGTTATTCAATTCCAGAGGTGACTGACCATCTTCCTTCAGCGTAATAGCGAGTTTCAACGGTTCCTCAAAAGTTGGCTACTGTCCAACGCTGCAGGGTGATAGTATTTTCATTTTATGCCGGCGCGTCCGAGAATTTTCACGAAGTGTGATCCCAGCCGCTCGCCGTAGGACCTCTAAATCCCGCCTACCAAACTGACGCCCTGGTAGGAGCGCAAGCAAGGCGAGAACGAGCATGCGCGGAAATGGAGTCCGGTGTCCGCCCCGCGACCCGACGTCTGCCGCGGGTGCGCGCTCGTATGCCGGAAGGGGCGGAGCCAGACTAGGATTTATATATCTCGCGCGGTCAGCGGGCCGACCTCTACCGGCAGCTTCCGACGGCGGGATGGTATGTAGTGTCGTGGAGGCTTTCTCTTTGTCGTGGTGGCATGGCTGAATCCGCGGCACATCGCCGCCATCTCGGCTCACCCGGCGCCGGGGTTCTGCTGTAATAGCACGGGGCACTTAGCGGAACCCGCGGTCAGGTCTATTTTCTGAAAACGTCCGGGACTTGAGGATGGTTTGGGGCGGGCGAGAGGCCTTGGCGTGTGGGGCCTTGGCCCGACAGTTTTCAAACTACGGACTGACTCTTCCTGGATTTCGATTTCAGCATTCGAGACTCAAGTCTTGAGCCTTTTGGCAGGAGGACAGTGTGTGCGATTTTTTGGTTCTAGTGTTAAGAGGTGCAGAAATCCAGGCCGTCAGGCTGGGGAGGATATTCGGGGCAGGGTTGCTGAGGCCTCATTCTGAAACGTCTGGGAAGGTTGGTACAACTCCTTTGGCCTCTAGAGTTGTCAGAAACCAGAAATGATGAACTTATTGACGGGCGGACAGAGACGCTGTGCTGATTGTCATGTTCTGATTTGGCTCTGTCGAGTTCTAGTGGCCTCCATTTTCCAGTGTGTCTCCCGTTGGGGAGCATGGGGAATCCTTCAGTACCATTGTCCATCACCCAGCCCTTTGACAAGGAGTCCCTGGGCAAAATGGCAATAATGATGATCAGAATCTTGAGTGTAAGGCTTGTTAAGCGATTCTTAATGTGACTCTCTGACGTGTCTTTATCCTAAGAGAAAAAGGGGGGTGGTTTGTTTTCTTTTAAGTTACAAGGTGAGGGATTGAGGTAAATGTTCAAGTTTGGCTGAATAATGCCTTGTGGATGTGTAATTACGAAGAATTAAACTTTATTCTGAAAGTAAATTTTTTTACCTGGGTTGCTGGCGTGGAGTCGTCATTGCTTGAAATCCTCTTGAAACCTAGGCCTCTGGGATCGAAGCTCCTCAGAAGGTGCTAACGTTCATCTATTTCTTTCAGTCTCACAGGAAGTTCTCTGCTCCCAGGCACGGGTCCCTGGGCTTCCTGCCTCGGAAGCGCAGCAGCCGGCACCGCGGGAAGGTGAAGAGCTTCCCCAAGGATGACTCTTCCAAGCCCGTGCACCTCACCGCCTTTCTTGGCTACAAGGCTGGCATGACCCACATTGTGAGGGAGGTCGATAGGCCAGGGTCCAGTAAGTACATGCTGCATCTTTTCTAGCTGATGGGAGAGCTGGAGTTGGTGGGAACTGACTAGATGGGGCCAAGCAGTCAGAACGGAGCAGGCTTTGGGGGGGATCAACAGAGCCTCTGGAGAATGGAAATATATTTTAGGATTGATTAGTGCTCCACAGTTCAGGTGACTGGCATTGTTTTAGGCAGAGGGGTGTAATGAAGTCAAGGAGCATGGTGAGTAAATTTGTTAAGAGCCGAAGAATAGAAGGGTTCCCCTGCTGGTTCAGTGGTAAAAGAACCTGCCTGCCAAGCAGGAGACCCCTGGGTCAGTAAGATCCCTGGAAAAGGAAATGGCAGCACGTTGCAGTATTTTTTTCCTGGGAAATTGAAGTAGAAAAGTGACTGAGTAGAACACGTACTACTGAGTACTAAACAGATAGCGTTAGACAGTTAAAATGGTTTCTAGGCTCCGCTCTGGTGTTACTACCTTATTATATTTAGTATTCTTGTATTCTGAAAGCAATGAGGAATTGATCTCTAGAGATGGTTATAACAGACCAGAGCTGGAGCTAGACTTACATGGTTGAGTAGGGTCCAGATGGTTTAGATTGAGTTGAAAATACCTGCACGCCAGCTGAGCAGTCTGCAGTGAGGACAGGCCTGAGAGGTGCAGACTGCTGCAAACCCCTGTCCTGTGAAGCAGATTGCTGGCCTGGAAGGGCGCGTGTAGGGCCTCGCTAGCCCGCTCAGCTTTGACTGCCCACTTTATTTGCAGAGGTGAACAAGAAGGAAGTTGTGGAGGCTGTGACCATCGTGGAGACTCCGCCCATGGTGATCGTGGGTATCGTGGGCTACGTGGAAACCCCCGAGGCCTCCGGACCTTTAAGACCATCTTTGCTGAGCATATCAGCGACGAGTGCAAAAGGCGCTTCTACAAGAACTGGTAAGGGAGCCACGGCTGGGCTCCCCCTGGGTTGGCTGGGGGAGGGCCGTGTGCTGTGTAGGGCCTCAGCTCCATAGCCGGCGGCGGGGCAGCTGCTCTGGTGTCAGGTTTGGTTGCCTCTTGGGCAGAACAGTTCTCAGGGACAATGGGAGCAGCGTCCCGGCACAGTTCTTTGGTGTAGACCTTGGGTGCTGCCTCAGTTCAGCAATCCTCTTGGTTGCTGACAAGTATGGGGTTCTACAGAGCGGTAACTGACGCCCCCAGCCCACCCCAGGTGTGTGGTCTGGTTAATGGCTAACTTGGAGCAAGAATTTGTGTATCCGAATGTCATGTTTCACTATTAACCTTGTGGACCTCTGCTCAGCTCCGCTCGGCTCTGCCCGATGAGCTCCATCCAGGCTCCGCTTGCCGGTGGAAAAGGCTCCTTAGAAGCCGGCAATGAGCCCCCGTCCCCACACGGTGCCTGTGTGCCTCCCCCTCACCTGTTGGAGGGGTGATCAAGGCTGGCACCTGGGCCCCCTCCCCAACTCTGCTCTGCTCCTGAAGGCATAAGTCTAAGAAGAAGGCCTTCACCAAATACTGCAAGAAGTGGCAGGACGTAGATGGCAAGAAGCAGCTTGAGAGGGACTTCAGCAGCATGAAGAAGTACTGCCAGGTCATCCGTGTCATTGCCCACACCCAGGTGAGCGCTGGCCAGGGCAAGAGGAGGGTGCCCACTCGCTGCTGCCCGTCTGTGAGGGCGACGGCCTACATGGTCACTGGTGGCTTTGGGGGGACTCTGTTATCTTCTGAGTTGATTCTGTGCTCGAGGTTTTGTGCCAGACCTCATGATTTCAGGAATAGTAAGACTTTCAGGTCCTTAAATGTATTAAAAGCAACACAGTCCAGCCAAGGCCCTGCCTTGAGACCTGGGTTCCGGGGCCCAGAACCTAAGCACAGGGTGGTTTGAGAAGACATCCAGTGGCTCCACGCAGGGCTTTTTGTTACCAGCAGAGGGCACTGTGTCCCCAGTGGATCTTAATTAAATAAAACCATGCCCCATTTTTAGGAAAACTGGTTGAAGGACTTGGTGAGTCATAACTTACGTAGGTAGTCTAGCACCTAACTGAAAATAGTGTTGAGAGGCTGACTTGAGTTGAATTAGCTTTAGCTTTTAGTTTTCTGGGTTAGACTGGGTATAATCTGGGTTGTTAAACCTGTCTCTTCACTTAGAAACCTGTCATTTCTAAGTGAAGAGTAGTCTTGTGTGGTTAGTGGTGACCACATTACCACAGATTTGTGCTGCATCCACTGAAGGTAGCTCAGTAGTATAGCGCTGGCCAGCTTTTTTAAAAGCTTAGTTTAGATTTTGTTCCTCATAGCTTGTATTTGCAGTGCTATACTTCTCTCTTTAGAAGTGGCTTGTTGGCAGGTAAGAGCATGCTAGATGGCTAGGGTAAACCAGAGCAGGTACCCCAAAGGCACTGGCCAAAAGGACCAGTCTGGAACACGGCGCTGGTTGGTGGAAGGTTCTTGGTGTTTGGCCCGGCTTGAGGTCCTCTCACGCTGAATTCCCTGTGCTTTTCTAGATGCGCTTGCTTCCTCTGCGCCAGAAGAAGGCCCACCTCATGGAGGTCCAGGTGAATGGAGGCACTGTGGCCGAGAAACTGGACTGGGCCCGCGAGAGGCTCGAGCAGCAGGTCCCTGTGAGCCAGGTGTTTGGCCAGGATGAGATGATTGATGTCATTGGGGTGACCAAGGGCAAAGGCTACAAAGGTGAGCCTGGCAGTGCTCCGAGCTGCTGTGGTTGCCCTGGGAGGGTGATGCTGGGCCCCGCTGTTGAGTGCTGAGGCCCTGGGACGAGCGCTGGGCACAGCGCCCGTGTCAGACTGCGGAAGTCTTCCTTGCTGCCTGCCTTCTGAGGACAGCTCTGGTCAGACGGCTGGATCAGTGTGTGGGATTGGGATGAATGGCTTTCGAACACTGCAAAACTGGGCCCGGGGCTTCGTAAATCCTCTTGGGTCCACATGATATTCTGGTACAAGGGTAATTCTCTAAGGCCTGATCTTATTGCTGAAAAGGTTTGTGTCTAAGCTGATAATCACCTTGGATGGACGGAGGTATAGAAAGGAAGAGGATTGTTGCAGTCAGGTGTTGTATTTCTTTGGACAAAGTGCCACGAACTGAAGTCGGGCATTCATAGCACGAAAGGGCCCGTGGCATGGTGCTAGGCATCGTGTTAACAGACTATGTCTCTTCCAGGTGTCACCAGCCGTTGGCACACCAAGAAGCTGCCCCGTAAGACCCATCGAGGGCTGCGCAAGGTTGCCTGTATTGGGGCGTGGCATCCTGCCCGGGTGGCCTTCTCTGTGGCTCGGGCTGGACAGAAAGGCTACCATCACCGCACTGAGATCAACAAGAAGGTGAGGTGCACGTGGGTCCCCATGGAGACTTACACCTTACGGGAGCAGAGTGGCTCCATTATTGGGGATTGTGTGGGGTTCTAGTCCTTGGCATCAGTCCATTGGGTGGCGCATCACATGGACTTAGTTGCTCATGCCTGGTGGTACAGTTGTGACTTGTTAGTGTCCTGGTATGTAAAGTGCCATCCTAGAAGGTGATTCTGGTCAGGTTGAGGATGGGAGCCACGTTTATTCTCTTCTGTCCCATGGTGTTGGAGAGGCCCCATCCCTTATCTCTCTGGATTGTTCAGGCACAGGCAGCTTTTCTTTGCTGCAAGCCTGGGATGTCCCATCATGAGGGTCAAGGTCATAACTGCTTTCCCAGAGTCCTTTGTAGGCTCCCCTGCCCCCAAGTTGGGGAATCGTTTGTCCCTAATGGCAGTCCTTGCCTCCAGTCAGCTTGAGTCCCTGCCTTGTTTTCTTGTTAGTCAAATATTTATGCTCATTTCTTCCTTCAGATCTACAAGATTGGTCAGGGCTACCTCATCAAGGACGGCAAACTGATCAAGAACAATGCCTCTACTGATTACGATCTGTCTGACAAGAGCATCAACCCTCTGGTGAGTAATGGGAGCTGTCCTTGCAGATCCTGTCTGGTCTGGCAGGGGTTTCCCTGAGTCCCAGGCCTCCCTTACGGGATGAGGATCAGCTTTTACCCACAGTTCACTGGTCCCCTAGGCAGCATCCAGCCGCGGTGGGGACTGTTTGGTGCCGGGTGGGGCCAGCTGTTCAGTGATGAGACCCTGGAATGAGCGCTGGGCACAGCGCCCGAGTCAGACTGCGGAAGTATTCCTCGCTGCCTTCCTTCTGAGAACAGCTCTGGGCCCACCAGGACCAGGGTGTGGCTGTGGTCAGATCTGGCTACAGCCTCATGCCTGATCTGTGCTGACCCGATGACCTTGCTCCTCCCCAGGGTGGCTTTGTCCACTATGGTGAGGTGACCAATGACTTCGTCATGCTCAAAGGCTGCGTGGTGGGAACCAAGAAGCGCGTGCTCACTCTGCGCAAGGTGAGGCTGCGGGGGAGTGCTGGGCTCTGCTAGGGAGTTGGTGGGGAGGAAAAGCAGGAATTGCTATGCCTGATGTCTTGGGAGGAAAAAATTCTGTCTGGGTTGGCCCAGACGTTTGTTCCTTGCCTGTATAGATCTCATCTGTATCATCACCTCATCCCTCTAAGGTGAAGGGCTGTGAACTAAGGTGGTACAGGGAAAGGCTTGGCTCTCTAACCTTCCCCTCTTGGCCCACAGTCCTTGCTGGTGCAGACCAAACGGCGGGCCCTGGAGAAGATTGACCTCAAATTTATTGACACCACCTCCAAATTTGGTCATGGTCGCTTCCAGACTGTGGAGGAGAAGAAAGCCTTCATGGTAAGTACTTAGCTTGCTGTCCTCAGGCTGGGGTGGGGGTGGCTTTCAGCTGCTGTTACTTGTCAGCCTGCCCATGTGGTGCTGATAGAGAAGGTGCTTCTTTTGTGCCAGGGCTGGGGAGACCAGTCCAGAGTCTGACCCACTGGGGTTGGGAAAGTTGTGACTGCTGCCTTCTGCCTCTAACCTTGCTGCTTTTCTCTCCACAGGGACCACTTAAGAAGGACCGAATTGCAAAGGAAGAAGGGGCCTAATCGAACAGATTGTACAGCTGGTAGAATCTTAATAAAATTATTTTCCAGTGACCTCTGCCTCTGACTTTGCTTTCTCAGATTTGGCTGCATCCCTTGGGCCCTCATGCTCCCTGGGTCCCCCCCCCACCCTGCTCTTTGCCCTACCATGGTGGCCCCAGCCTGGTGAAGATGAGCAGAAGTTGAGAGCCAGCCAGCCTGGGGAGTGAGCTTGTGTGAAATGTTTGTCATTGGGCAAGGCGTCTGGGTTGCTTGTGTGGCAGTGGGGATCTGCAGTCCGTGTCACCCACTGGCAGGGCAGACCCTGCCTTTGCTGAGTGTCCAGCTACATGGTTTAGTCACTGATCACTGGAGGGATTCCAGTTGGGGCTTGCTGAGGTTCTTTCATAGCTATCAGCCAGGTTCTGGCTGTGGGAGAGAATGGATGTCAAGCAGAAGGGCCTGCATGTCCCTTGGGGCTCAGAACAGGAATTTGCTTTGTAGAATGCCCTGGTGAAAAAATTGACTTCATCAGAATGAGGATATGGGTTGGTGGGGTTAAGTGCTTGGACCTGGCTCACGTGGCTGGTCATGTTACTGAAACCGTTTGCATTCTGGTCTCTGGCCCCTGTGTTGTGCTGACCATTGCTGAGCATCTGGCATCCTGTAGGCCAGTCAGCAAACTCCTGGGAGATGGTGAGGGAAGCCTGGAGTGCTGCAGTACACTGTGGAAGTCAAACTCAGACTCTGTGACCCCGTGGACTGACTATACAGTCCATGTAATCTCCAGGCCAGGACACGGGTGGACAGCTTTTCCCTTCTCCAGGGGATCTTCCCAACCTAGGGATTGAACCCAGGCTGTTAGGAACTTGGTTCGTGGGCCTCTGCACTGGCTTCTGGGGTCTCACCCACCCTTCCGTGCGGTGAATCCCAGCATCTCCTTTCCAGACCCAGCTGCCCCTGTCGTCTGCCTATGTGGCATGTTTTGCCCACCTAAGCAGGGCAGAGGCCACAGCCCCACACTTCTGACATCCCTGCCCAGCATCTTGTCAGCGAGCTGGTTTGGTATTCTCTGAGCCGTGGTTTTCTATTGGAGGAGTAATGGGAAGCTTGGCCCAGTGAGCGTGTGTGCCCCATTGTGTGACTGACCCAATGGACTGTGTAGATGCCAGGCTCCTCTGTGGCATTTTTGCAGACGAGTCCAGGAGTGGGTTGCCATTTCCTTCGTGGGATCTCCCTGACCAAGGAACCTAATCCAAGGCACTGCGGGTTCTGTGTCAGGATTAGTGGAGGTGGCCTGAATTGAGCCTCTGGCTCTCAATAAACATGCCCCCTGCACACCATTCCCTGCCCCCTCCACACTTGGGTAGGTTCTGTGGTAGAGGAGGCTGAGCAAGAACCCTTAAGCCTGGGTCCCCTCCCCACCATCTTTGCCCAGCTTTCCTGGAGTCCCTTAGCTGAGTGGGGCAGTGGGCCTCAAAGCCAGCCTCTGCTAGTTTGCTACCCTTGCAACACCCGTCTTCCCAGGACCCGGGCCCTGACTGCGGGAGCTGCACTCAAGGCTGGAGCCACCAGGGGGCGAGAGTGGGCAGCACCCTGTTGGGACAGCCTTGCAGGAGGACTCTGGACTTTGCAGGAGGCTCAGTTCCCTCCTCAACCAGAGCCCCTTCAGATGCTCCATAGTCCCTGGAGTCAAGCGCGCAGCCATAGAGGGTCAGGACCTGCCCCAAGGCCACCAGACAGCTCTGGCAGAACCAGAGGATGGGAGCTGGGTTCCTGGTCTTGTCACTGCAGAAGCTCCTCTCCCGTCCTGGGGAAGGTGCTGAGATGGTTGAGCCCCACCTCGTCCCCTCGTCACCCCAGTTGCCCTTGGCCTCTGAGCCTGTGAGCCTCCGCGGACCTTATGTCAGCCCTGGAGCCTAGCTGCCCATCCAGCCCAGGCAGGAAGGCTTTGCTGGTTTGAGATGTCCTGGCTGGGCCTCACTCCCTTTTAGGAATCTGCCCGGCTGTAGAGGATGACAACTGTAGAGACGGGGTCCAGAGAACAGGCTGGTGGCGTCCACACATGCATCCAACAGCGGAGACAGACCACACCCTCCTGGCCCCACACCTGTGCACAGAGAGACTTCAGGAGCAGGCTTGCTTGGCTGAGCCCCTGTCTGCCGACCATCCCCGTATCCCTATGTCCCCATCCTCTTTGTTTCTGCCCTGCCCCTGGCCAGGGAGTGATCTTGGGCACCTCCCAGGTCATAGATCTGAACCTCAGCCTCAGCTGACTGGAGACTGACACCTTGGCAGTGGTGGCTGTGGGACCCAGTGCAGAAGGTGGACACAGTGGGTGCACAGAACCGCCGGAGCTGTCGTCAGAGTGAGAATTTGGGCTTCCCAGGGGCAGCAGTAAGCCCACCCATGTATGTGGAATCAGCCTCACTCTTAAGAAACCCTGAGTGCCCCCAGGCACACAGGTGCTGGGGAAGCCGTGCTGAACTTAGAGGCCCAGCTCGTGAGCTTATCCTCTAGTTGGGGGAGGGCAAACAGTAAACACTGGCAAACAGGACAGTTTCAGAAGTGACAAGGGACTTCCCTGGTGGTACAATGGTTAAGACTCCGAGCTTCCACTGCAGGGGGATACAGATTCTATCCCTGGTTGGGGAAGTAAGATCCTAGGCTGTGTCTCACAGCCTAAAAAAGTGGAAAAAAAAAAAAGCATTGGTCTGCTAAGGTTTATTATTTAGATAATAGAAGCAATGGATGCTTTGGCCCTGAACCAAGGCCAGCAGTTTGCGGAAGCTGTCAGTGTTAAGCAGGAGCCTAAAGAAATCATTGTATGGTCTGTTGGCATTTTCAGAACTTTGGAAAAGAAATAGTCAAATGATTCAAAAGAAACATCTGAGTCATTGGTGATAGATGTGGGATAATACTTACTTGTAGTTGATTAATGCATCTGTTAGTCAATTCCAGAATTTAGAGATCTCTGATATAACTTGGGGCTTCCCAGGTAGCTCAGTGGTAAAGAATCTGCCTCCCAATGCAGGAGACATGGGTTTGATCCCTGGGTTGGGAGGATCCCCTGGAGGAAGAAATGGCAACCCACTCCAGTATTCTTGCCTGGAAATTCCCACGGACAGAGGAGCCTAATGGGCTACAGTCCATGGGGTCCCAAAGAGTCAGACAGAACTGAGCATACACACATGATTTAACTTGTTCATTAGAATTATGATACTGTTAAATCCAATTATTACAAAAAGAATTGCTGTGGATCTAAAAACAGTAGGATGATTCTGAACTGTGTGTGCTGTGTGGCTGCAGTTCTCCGGATTGTCCAGGCAAGAACACTGGGGTGGATTGCCCTTTCCTCCTCCAGGAGTTCTTTCCAACCCAGGGATTGAATCTGCATCTCTTGTTTCTCCCGCGTTGCCAGGCAGGTTCTTCACCACTGGGGCCACCTGGGAAGCCCCTCTAAACTGTGAACTTCTTTTGAATATTATCATTTTTTAAGGTCCTGGGTATACCAGGGCCCTGGCAAAGAGTCGGACACGACTGAGCGACTGAACTGAACTGAACTGAAGGTCCTGGGTATACCAGGGCCCTGACTGGTATATTTAACTGTTCATTCAAATTGGAAACTTATATTTACTATTGGGTTGTTAAACTTTTGGGCTGAGTCTTGCATTATGAGGGGCTTCCCAAGTGGCACTAGTGGTAAAGAACCTGCCTGCCAATGCCAGAGACTTAAAGAGATATGGGTTCGATCCCTGGGTCGGGAAGATCCCCTGGAGGAGGGCATGGCAACCCACTCCAGAGTCCTTGCCTGGAGAATCCCATGGACGGAGGACTCTGATGAGCTACCATCCATAGGGTCACAAAGAGTTGGACATGACTGAAGCAACTTACACACACACACACACGCACACACTCATGCATTGGATAGTGAAAGGGCTCCATAGTACAGATATTGATTGAGAACATTACTTTCATAGTATATGCTTTTTGGCTGTGCTGTGCAGCTTGTGGGATCTTAGTTCTCTGACCAGGGATTGAACACGGGCCTTGGTAGTGAAAGCATGGAGTCTTAACCACTGGACTGCCACGGAACTCCCTAAATGCACTTTTAAAAGAAGAAGGAGGAGGTTCAGGATGGGAGACACATGTACACATGGCTGATTCATGTCAATGTATGGCAAAAACTACAACAATATTATAAAGTAATTAACCTTCAATTAACTAAATTAATTTTCAAAAAAGGAGTGCTAAATGCTGTAAAGAAATAAAACAGGGATCGAGAGAGATGGGGCAGGGGAAGCCTTTCTGAAACCTGAGGGTGTATCGGATCCAACCTCGTGGAGCTCTAAGGGGTGAACATGCCCCACTCAAAAGACCAGTGGGCACATAGGCCCTGGGAACGAGGCTTTGGGGCTCAGATCTGAGCTCTGAAAGGGAACAACTCTCCAGGGGAAAGTCTGAGTGAGTGGGCATGTAGTAGGTGCTCAATAAACGTCCCCTGCATCTCTGGGACTCATTAGCGCTTGGGTACCCCATATGGGGGTCCCCAGGCCTTTCCATGTGCCTGCAGTAGGCAGGACAGCGATCCAGGCCTCCCGAGATCCGTGTCTGTGCGTGTCACAGAGAGCGGTCTCCAAGTGCCCGGAGGTCTGTGTGTCCTGTCACCAGAACCCCATACAGGCCTCTCTGGAATCCTGCGGTGACAAAACAAGGAGCCTCATTCCATTCCCCCTGAAAAAAGAATAAAGAAAATACTTGCTGGAAATTTCTGAGCAAGTGAGAACATGGAGATGGCAGAAGCCACCATCGCCTTAAAAGGCAGAGCCAGCGACTCCGTGCAGCTCACCTGGAGACGGGCTTGGGGGTGGAGGTGCTCTTCCCCAATCCTTGTCCCTCAGTCCTCATCCCCCATCACCCCCAGCCCTGCCCCTGCCCCCCGGGTGCCTGGCCTTGGCTTCCAGCGGCCTCACCCTTCTCCCCGTCGGCTCTCGGCACGCCGCGGCTTGTCTGAAGCTTCTGTGGGTCCCCCGCCCTCCTTACGACTTTCTGCTGCTAGGCTGGCACTCAGGGCCTGCTGTCCCCTCCAGCTTCCTATGCCTTCCAGGATCCGGACCCCTGGCTGCTCCCAGGAAGCCCAAGAGTTCTCCCTGTCCTTCCAGCAGAGGCTCCAAAGCCTGAGCTGGACCCCTGCGAGGAGAGAGGGTTAACATCTATGAGCCCAGAAACGAGGGAGGTGGCATCCAGGACACTTCCAGGCCCTATTAACACATTGTTCAGCCGCTAAGTTGTGTCCGATTCTTCTGTGACCCCATGAACTGTTGCCAGCCAGGCTTCTCTATCCATGGGATTTCCCAGGCAAGAATACTGGAGTAGGTTGCCGTTTCCTCCTCCAGGGATCTTCCTGACCCAGGGATTAAACTCACAGCTCCTGCATTGTCATGCGGATTCTTTACCACTGAGCTACCAGGGAAGCCCCTGTTAACATCAGAACTGTTAAATGTTGAATGACTGCCCTTGGCACCCATCAGCCCTCTGGACCCACAGTGCTGCCCAGGGCCCAACTTCACCAGCTCCTTGCCCTTGATAACCAGTGCTCATGTTGACTTTGAAGGCCTCCAGAGGGTGGTGCCTGGGTTAGCAGGTGGTAGTAACTATGAATAATTTATACCTATCGGGCACTGTCCTATGTACTTCATATATATAAACTCAATACTCAGGCAAAGGAGAAAAGGAAAGATACATCCATCTGAATGCAGAGTTCCAAAGGAGAGATAAGAAAGCCTTCCTAAGTGATCAATGCAAAGAAATAGAGGAAAACAATAGAAATGGGAAAGATAGAGATCTCTTCAAGAAAATTAGAGATATCAAGGGAACATTTCATGCAAAGATGGGCTCAATAAAGGATAGAAATGGTATGGACCTAACAGAAGCAGAAGATATTAAGAAGAGGTGGCAAGAATACACAGAACTGTACAGAAAAGACCTTCGTGACCCAGATAACCATGGTGGTGTGATCACTCACCTAGAGCCAGACATCCTGGAGTGTGAAGTCAAGTGGGCCTTAGGAAGCATCACTATGAGCTAAAGGAGGTGATGGAATTCCAGCTGGGCTATTTCAAATCCTGAAAGACGATGCTGTTGAAGTGCTGCACTCAATATACCAGCAAATTTGGGGAACTCAGCAGTGGCTGCAGGCCTGGAAAATGTCAGTTTTCATTCCAATTCCGAAGAAAGGCAATGCCAAAGAAGGTTCAAATTACCTCACAATTGTACTCATCTCACATGCTAGCAAAGTAATGCTCAAAATTCTCCAAGTTAGGCTTCAAAAGTACATGAACCGAGGACTTCCAGATGTTCAAGCTGGATTTAGAAAAGGCAGAGGAACCAAAGATAAAATTGCCAACATCCACTGGATCAAAGAAAAAGCAAGAGGGTTCCAGGAAAACATCTACTTCTGCTTCACTGACTACACCAAAGCCTTTGATGGTGTGGATCACAGTAAACTGTGGAAAATTCTTAAAGAGATGGGAATATCAGACCACCTTACCTGTCTCCTGAGAAATCTGTATGCAGATCAAGAAGCAAAAGTTAGAACTGAACATGGAACAACGGACTGGTTCCAAACTGGGAAAGGATTATGTCAAGGCTGTTTATTGTCACCTTGTTTATTTAACTTATATGAAGAATACATCATGTGAAATGCCAGACTGCATGAAGCACAAGCTGAAATCAAGATTGCTGGGAGAAATATCAGTAACCTCAGATACGCAGATGACACCACCCTTATGGCAGAAAGTGAAGAGGAACTAAAGAGCCTCTTGATGAAAGTGAAAGAGAAGAGTGAAAAAGCTGACTTAAAACTCAAAATTAAAAAAATGAAGATTGTGGCATCCGATCCCATCACTTCATGGCAAATAGATGGGGAAACAATGGAAATAGTGACAAACTTTGTAGTTTTGGGCTCCAAAATCACTGCAGATGGTGACTGCAGCCATGAAATTAAAAGACGCTTGCTCCTTGGAAGAAAAGCTATGACCAACCTAGACAGCATACTAAAAACAGAAACATTACTTTATGGACAAAGGTCTGTCTAGTCAAAGCTATGGTTTTTCCAGTAGCCATGTATGGCTGTGAGAGTTGGACAATGAAGAAGGCTGAGCGCCGAAGAATTGATGCTTATGAAGTATGAGGTTGGAGAAGTTTCTTGCGAGCCCCTTGGACTGCAAGGAGGTCACACCAGTCAATCCTAAAGGAAATCAGTCCTGGATGTTCATTGGAAGGACTGAGGCTGAAGCTGAAACTCCAATACTTTGGCCACCTGATGCAAAGAACTGACTCCTTGGAGAAGACCCTGATGCTAGGAAAAATTGAAGGTGGGAGAAGGAGGTGACAGAAGATGAGATGGTAGGATGGCATCACTGACTGGATGGATATAAGTTTGAGCAAGTTCTGGGAGTTGGTGATAGACAGGGAAGCATGGTGCACTGCAGTCCATGGGGTCGCAAGAAGTCATACATGGCTGAACGACTTAACTGAACTGAACAATACTCAGGATCACCCCTTGAGGTAGCTCCAATTATTACCCCCATTTTATAAATAAATAAAATAAAGAGTGTGCAACTTGCCCGAGGGCACACAGTGCATAACTTGTGGGGTGGGATTTGAACCTGAGCATCTCTTCACCCTAATCCTATGGTATTAAGACCTGCAAAGCATATTTCGGCTCAAAGGAGAAGGAGCTGGTGCTTATTTTTTTGTTTGTTTTTTGTTTGGGCATTGCCATGTAGCCTGCAAGATCTTAGTTCCCTGATCAGGGATAGAACCCCTGCCTCCTGCAGTAGGGGGCATGCAGGCCTAAGCACTGGATTGCCAGGAAAGTGCCCAAGGAGGCTTATTTGTTGAATACCTACTGTGTGCCAAACCTTATGTTAGACCCTTTCACAACTACTTTATTTAATCCTTGCAACCACTATTTCCATTTCACAGATGGGGAAAATGGAGGCCCAGAGAGATTCAGAGACTCTATCCAGGTCAGAGAGGTAGAATGTTCTCCGCCAGGCATCTTAGATGCTGTCTCCCTAGGTGATCGTGACAGTCCTCTGAACGGTGTGATGAGGTTCCTGGCGTCACTCCTGTTTTCACAGTGAGGAGAGCTGGGATACTAAATCAGAGCCCCTCACTCAGACAGGACTCTCAACAGTGCTGACGCAGAGAGCCAAGTCCAGGCACCAGGAGGTTGGTGCTAACCAGTGCACTGCACTGCCCTCATTGAATGGGGGCCTGGAGGCTCCTGGCGAGGAACAAGGAGCGAGAGAGGATGCCACATCCCAGCACCCCCACGTCACCAACCACCCCTGGCAGATGCACTACTCCGGCCTCTGCTTGCTTGAGAGGTGGTAGGATGAGGGGCACCAGGGGATGCTGCCCTCAGGGTGGCCAGCGCACAGGGTGCCAGGTACCACAGTCGGCCCCCTCCACTTGCCTAAGCCCCACAGCTGGCCTCCGGGTCACCGGGCTTCATGTGACTATGGAGAAGTGACCTCTTCCCTCCACTCCCTGCCCCAGCCCCTCGCAGCCAGGCAGAGGAAAAGGGCTGTGAGAGAAGGCGCTAAAGATAGCTGACCGGTCAACTTCCCCATCTCCCTGGCCACCACCTCGTCCCCCGCCACGGGCTCCTCCAAGCAGGCCCCCACCCCACAGCAGCCGCTTCCCCAGAGCCTCGTCACCCCGCCTGGGGCATCACACAGGGACCCAGGCCGTGGTCCTAATGTGAAGGCTCCCCACTGTCCAGGCACTAGGCCAGGCAGGGATGTGACTTGTCCATTCTCGAAGTCCCTGCCCCCTGCCCCTCAAGCTGACAGGAGGGGAGCCTCTTTATCACCCCCATTTTCTATGTGGGGAGCCTGAGCAGAAGAGGGCAGCAGCTCCCTGGAGCACAGCAGCCCATTCACGCCCCAGTGCCCACAAGCACACCTCCACCCTGACCCAGTCACCTGGTTGCATCCGACTGTGAGCACACCAGCACGGCGACACGAAGGCCTCTGGAGACAGCACGCCCTCTTGCTTCCTCGGGGTCAGCCGCTCGCTCACCTGAGCGCTCCAAGACGTGTTCCATCAAAGGCAGGGCCCTACCCTGCTCAAGAGCTTCCCATGACTCCGCAACACGTTTCTTTGTGCATACAGCAAAAGCATGTAGTAAGCACATTCTGTGTATCCGGCTGAGCACCGAAGAATTGATGCTTTTGAACTGTGGTGCTGGAGAAGACTCTTGAGAGCCCCTTGGACTGCAAGGAGATCAAACCTGTCAATCCTAAAGGAAATCAGCCCGGAATATTCATTGGAAGGACAGATGTGGAAACTGAAGCTCCAATACTTTGGCCACCTGAGGCGAAGAGCTGACTCACTGGAAGAGACCCTGATGCTGAGGAAGATTAAGCGCAGGAGGAGATGGCGGTGACAGAGGATGAGATGGTTGGATGGCATCACTGGCTCAATAGACATGAGTCTGAGCAGACTCTGGGAGATGGTGAAGGACAGGAAACCCTGGAGTTTCGCAGTCCATGGGGTTGCAAAGAGTTGGACACGACAGCAATTGAACATCAGCAATGCATCAGGCCCCTTGGTGTGGCATTCAACATGCATCACCATTTAGCCCCAGTCAACCTCCAGCTCATTGCAGGCTGGTGTGCCCTGGTCATGTGGGACCACTAGAGTCATCATGCCCAGGCCTTCTGGCTGGCTGTGCTGACCTCATGAGGTGAGTCAGGCTGGATGCCAGCTCAGCCCCTTCCAGCTCCACGACAGCCTCCAGAGACGGCAGTGAGGATTCTGTGTGGGATTCTGAGGTCCTGTGTGGGACACGCCGCTGACCTGAGTCTTCACTCAGTGTCCAGTCCACACTCCCTATCAGTAAATACTGAATGTGTGGACAGAGTCGCAAGGAGGCAGTATTTTACTTCTGTTCCACGGATGACCAAACCATTTGCCACGAGAACTCAGTATCTGGGCCTCAGTTTCCTCATCTGAAAGAATGGGGGCTCAGGGCAGCCTGGGTTGGATTTCTCAGGATCCTTTTAGCTCCAAGGCTGAGACAGTGAAAGCCAAAGGCCAGCACAGAGCAAGGAAAGAGAGAGTGAGAAAAATGGAGGGAAAGAGAGATTCCACGGGCAGCAATAGTCAGGGAAGGCTTCCTGAAAGAGAGAGGCTTGAGCCTCTGAAAGCTGCACAACACCCAGCCCAGGGCTAACCCGAATAGGAATGTGTGGTTTTGGAAGGGTAGGAAAGCACAGTGCAAAGGAATGAGTTTGTAACAGGGATTTCAGGCACAGCAGGAAGCAAGTCGAGAGCGATTTGGGGGTGGCTGGTGGAAGGTCTCCCCTGAGACTGCCATTGCACCTCATTGGAGGGAGCCCACTTCTGCAGACCAGGTTGGCATGGGTGGGGGTGGGGCCTCGTGGCCTTGTGTATCTGGAGCTTGCCACACATTGGCTCTCTCGTATTTTATTTTTTATTTTTGGTGATGCACAGGCTTCTTTAGGGCTTTAGTTGCCCTGCAGCATGTGGGATCTTAGTTCCCCAACCAGGGATCAAGCCTCTGTCCCCTGCATTGCAAGGCAGATTCCTAACCATGGGGCCACCAAGGAAGTCCCCTCTCTAAAAATATTCATTTATTTTTTTGTTGGCTGCATCGGGTTTTAGTCACGCTACGGGATCTGCACTGTGGTGTGCGGGCTTCTCTCTAGCTGTGGCGTGTGGGCTCAGTAATTACAGGGCACGGGCTTAGCTGCCTTGCACTAAGGGCATGTGGGATTTTTAGCTCCACCACCAGGATTGAACTCGAGTCCCCTGCCTTGGAAGGTAGATTCTTAACCACTGGAGCCCCAGGGAATTCCCTGCATTGGCTCAGTTACTCCTCACATCTAGAGGGGCAGCCGGCACAGCCGGGACAGAGGCTTGATCCCTGGTTGGAGAACTAAGATCTCACATGCTGCAGGGCAACTAAAGCCCTAAAGAAGCCTGTGCATCACCAAAAATAAAAATAAAATATGAGGATAGCCAGTTCACAGACTAGGAATCCGGGCTTGACCACTGGGGTTCCTCTGTTCCCTTTTATCTAGAGGAGGAAAGGGAGAGGAAGTTTTTCACAGAAGCAGGAGGCCCACCCCCTCAGAGCTTCTGCCACGCTGTTCCCCCTGCCAGAATGTCTTCCCTCTGACGCTCTCTGCTTCTCCTGCACCATCCGCACCAGCGTTATCACTCCATTATTTTTCCTGCTCTTTGCTCAATGTCTGTCTTCCCGGCCACACGGCACCTCCCGAGTCAGAGGCCAGTCTGTTCTGCTCATTTTGCACCCTCTGTACACAGCACAGTGTACATAGCAGGTGTTCAACAGATACTTCTTGAAAGACCAACTGACCGAAGGCATGAATAAACAAGCTTAAGAATGAACGAAATGGTTTGTCCAAGGTCATCAAGGTAGTCAGGGGAAGCGGGGCCCCGGGGAACCCAGGGCTCCTGCCTCTTGCCTTCTGTCTGGTTTTCCTGCTTCTGTCTAGACGTCCTTGCGAGGGTCCACTCAGCAGCCGGAGTGACCCTGTTAGAACTCAAGTCAGGCTGCCGCCCTCCATATGGAGCTTCAGTTTTATAAGATGAAGAGTGACAGGGATGGGTGGTGGCTGCCAACCGGGTGAATGTATATCAGTATTTATTGATTTATGTCTTCAGCCGCACTGGGTTTTAGTTGTGGCACGTGGGATCAAGCTCCCTGACCAGGGATCGAACCCTGGCCTCCTGCAGTGGAAGCGTGGAGTCTTAACTGCTGGACCACCAGGGGAGTCCCGTGAATATATTTCATACCACTCAACTGTGCACTTAAAAATGGTTAAGGTGGTATATTTCATCTTACGTGTATTTTAACACATGCACACACACGTGGCATCGTTCCTCTGCTCAGAGCCCTGCATGGTTCCCATCAATGCCCAGTCACTAGAGGAAAAGCCTGGGCCACCCTAGACACCCTGCCACCCCGACCTCACCTCTCTCAGTCTCCCTGAACTCATGGTCATCCACAGCCACACTGACCTCTCTGTTCCTCTAACATGGCGGGCCCACTCCTGCCCCAGGACTTTTGCACTGGCTCTTTCCTCTTCCCAGAAGTCCTCTCCCTGGAAGTCTACAGTGTGTTCGTTGCTCGGTCGTGTCTGACTCTTTGCGACCTCATGGTCTGTCCTTGGAATTCTCCAGGCAAGAATATGGGAATGGGTTGCCATTCCCCTCTCCAGGGGATCTTCTTGACCTAGGGGAGATGCTGCTTTCTCACCACAGACATCACCCTATTGACTGCTGCTGGAACCTGCTTCTCCAGTACTCTCGACCTGGTCCCCTCTCCACACCTTTCTCTCTGCTGCAGCCTGTCCTCTGTTACTGAAACCAGAGAAAGAGGCAAGGCACAACCTTTAAAAGAATGACATAGCCCGAGGACACAACATAAACGATTTAGAACCAAATATGTTCGAGATGGCAGATGAGCCAACTTCCGCTAGACCTTGAGCCTCAGAACATGCTCATTATAACACATCAGCAAGCTAAATAAACACCCACAGGCGCACCATGATAGTCGCAAGGCCGACCATAAAGGTCAAAAGTGAGCACGACCCAATTCCTGGAAATTCCCCACCCCTTTCCCCAAATAACTGGAATATTCCTCCCACTCATTAGCCCATGAAATTACCCTCCCCTATAAAAACTGACAACCACATGCCCTGGTGGTGCTCAGATAAATCCGCTTCTTACCTATCACTTACTGAATTCTTTCTGTGATGAGACATCAAGAACCTGAACTTCATGAAGTCCTGACTCCAAGAATGTGGTTTCAGTGAAAAGACTGCAGGTTCAGGTCCCAAACCAAGTTCCACAGTTCCACTACCATCTGCAGAAGGGACTTATTCATCCTGTTTACTGTTTGTTGTCCCCTCTCCTGTTCTCCAGGTTTCCAGAGAAGTTGGGAGTGCGTGGAAAGGGATGTGGTCTGGAGCGCGTGAGAGAGGAGAACTCCAAGAGACCAGCAACTTCCTCAAAGCAAATTTAGGAAAAAGCTGAAGTGAAAAAGGCTTGGGCAGCTGAGGGTTTCCTGCAGGCGGGTCCCAGGGGCTGGGGGCTTGTGTCCAAGTCTGAGTGTGCTTGTGTGTGACTTTTTCTGGGTGTGTGTTTCTCTGTACACACGTACAAGGGTGGTGGGCGCAGGGGGTCCTGAAATAAGTGCTCTGCCCTCTGTGGGCTGTGGGGGTCGAGCTACGTGGTCTCGAGACTCTCCAGTGCTACAGGCTCAGCGCTTCTGCCCCTCGCCTGCCCAGGGCGATGTGACCTAACCGGACAGCACGTGGGCTCTGGAGCCGGATTCTCAGGGTCCCCATCTCAGCTCTGCTGCTGACTGTGTGACTTTGAGGAAGCCATTCAGCCACACTGGGCTTGGTCTCATCATCTGTAAAATGGGCGTGATCAGCCCAGAATCTGTTCCTAGGTTTGTTGCTGGGATCTGATGAGCGAAGGCCTGTGAGAGTCTAGAACCAGCTGTGGGGCCTCAGTAAAGACCCACAGTCCCCATTAGTCTAAGACCCAGGTGGGGTGAGACCCAGCCCAGCCTCGGGTGTCCTGGCAGAGGCCGCCACTGGCAGGGCAGTGGGGCTGCAGAGGGAAGCCCAAGGTGGTACAGAGGAGACACTGGCCCCAAGCAGGTGGTCTCACTGAGGCCTCAGAGATGAGGATGCTCTGGCCGGGGAAGGATGGGGGAGTCAAGGAAGCTGCAGGGAAAGAAACAGCCTGGCAGAGGCCACCAGAAACTCAGTGAGACCCATGCCTGTGGGATCAAAGGATGAGACTGAGTGCAGCCACAAAGCCCTAACGAGAGCCAAGCTGCCTTAGACTTTGTCCCTGGGCAGTAGGGAGCCATGGATGTATCTGAGCAGGGGCTTGGAGGCCTCTGCCCAAGGCTTCCGAAGAAAGAGCAAGTGTTAATCAGTCAGTCGTGTCTGACTCTTTGCAACCCCATGGCCTGTAGCCCCCCAGGCTCCTTTGTCCATGGGATTTCCTAGGCAAGAATACTGGAATGGGTTGCCATGCCCTCCTCCAGGGGATCTTCCCAACCCAAGGATCGAACCCAGGGTCTCCCACATTGCAGGCAGATTCTTTACCATCTGAGCCACCGAGGAAGCCCAAGGTTGCTTCTTCCAGGCTAATGAGGAGGCACCCTCCCACCATAGGCTGAGAAGATGAGACATTTTTGTACACAATACTGAGACAGCAAGGTCTGAGTAATTACAGCATTCAGCTAAGTTGGAGGAGTGAAGTCTTAAGCAGGCAGAGAAGCCCAGAGGAACATGATCTGGGAAGGCTTCCTGGAGGAAGATGCCCTGGAAGTGAGCCTTAGTGGAAGCCGTAAGAGACTGCTGCAGCGAGCTGGTGACTGGGTGAATGGCTGCCCTCTCTGGTCTCAGATTCCAGGTGCTCTGTGGCTGTCTCAGCTCTGACATTCCGCGGTCAGGGAAGGAGACGACTGGAATCTGCCAGGGGCAGATTCTTGGTTTAGACAGAGAGCCCACCTGCCTCGGTTTCCCCCTCTGCATAGGGATGGGGCGAGGCAGGGAGAATAATAATGCTTGATTGTCGAAACCTTGTATGCCTCAGGGGCCAGATGCCAAGGATTGTTTTCCATTCCTAGGAGGGTGGGCCCTTCCTGCCAGGAGAAAATTCCAAGCTCCTCCAGCCAGGAAGGGGGTAGACCCTGCCACCCCCCTGACCACACACCCGCCGCCCGAACCTGCTTTCTCTTCTCCTCTCTGGTGGCAAAAGGAAGCCGCCCAGGGTGTGGAGGAGAGGCCCTCAGCTCCTTCGATTTGCTCAGAAGCACCCCCTCTCCCTTCCTGCCTTTGCTGTTCCAGGAGCAGAGAGACCTTCCCAAAGCAGGGGCCAATGGAATGACCCCGCCAAGGCCTGGCTTGGTCTGCTCCTGGTTGTTAGTCTGGGTGGTGGGAAGATTCCCCGGGTTTGTGTCCTCTGAGATAATGTGCTTGTTGTTTGGGAATTTTCTGCTTAATCTGCCTGCCAGTGCAGGAGACTCCAGCTTGATCCCTGGGTTGGGAAGATCTCCTGGAGAAGACAGTGGCAACCCACTCCAGTATTCTTGCCTGGGAAATCCCACGGACAGAGGAGCCTGGCGAGCAACAGTCCATGGGGTCACAAAAGAGATGACTAAATGACAAAAGCAACAGAGAGTCTCAGAACCCCAAACCGTGGAAATCCAAGTTTCTGTGGTCCTAATCTTTGGTTGCAAGAGATTGCATTTCTGAAATTATTTGGTTCAAAGAATCTTGGGGGCCTGGAATAAAAATATTCCAATATCTGATGGTCCTAGAATTTTCTGGTTGTGAGAACCCACTGTTCTAGAGTGTTCTAATTCCCAGACGCTGTGGTCCTGGATGTCTGGATCCAGTTGCCTGTAGCCCTGTTGCCACACCTTGTGTCAAGGATGGCCCAGGAGCTGGTGGTAGGGCAGGAGGTCCACTGGGGAGGGGGCAGTGGGGGGTGGCACGGTGGCAGGCCAGGTGCACTGGTGTGGGTGTTGGCGGCAGCTCTTGCCGACAGCTGGGCAGGGGCGGCTGTCTGAGCTCATGGCACCTGGCCCTGACCCAGGACTGGGAGGGGACCCGGAAGAGGCCAGGCTGAGAACCTTCCAGACACTCCACCACCTCCTTCCTTCCCTGGGACCCTCCTCCTGTTGCCCGCTGAACTCCCAGTGGCCGAGAGTGCTGGCCCATTGAGGGGGAGCCCCCTCACCCCCCCATGAACAAGTAGGGAACTCTGGGCGCAGCCTGGTCCCACTGAGGACAGGGGTGGTCCAAGACCTGTCCCCAGCTTCCTGCTGCCAGTCCAGGGCTCTTTCCATGTGGTCTCACGTTATGCATCCCCTCAAACATCCCTCTTCTTCCCGAGACATTTGGTGTCTGGTCATAGACTCTCACCCCTACAACATCCCGGGTCAGGAGCTTAGAGTTTGATACCCTGGGGGCCTCAATCTTCCCACCTGCATCCTAGAGGAGGTGCGCCGTGTGCCCCTGGGGCCCTGATCACATCTGCTCTGACTGTCTGCTTCTTTGGTCCCTGGCCCTTCCCCAGACTCCCCTGTGCCCTCCTGGCTTCCGTGGGGAGGGCCTCCCCCACCCTGCCCCACGGCCCCACTTGGCTCCCTCCCAGCAGGCTCGTGGGAGCTGGAATTTGGAGCGGTCCCTGGCGTGTGCGCGCTGCCTCCCGCCTGCCGGGGCACCTCCCCTGACTCAGGCCAGGAATTCCTCCAGCTTGCTCCCAACAAGCCCCCAGGGAAGGAGGAGTGGTGGGAAGGGGCAGGGAACAGTCTGGAAGTCAGGACTGAGTGGGGGTTGGTTGGGAGGGAGCCATGGTCTGGAGACACCCAAGGCATGACAGGCCTATGAGAGGGAGGAAGAAGGGGAAGTGGGTTCTGACCATGTCCCACAGCCCTCGTCTCCAGTGCCATTGTGTACAGATGAGGACGGCTTTAGGGTCCTGCTATGTCCTTCTCTGATGCTGGGAAAGATTGAGGGCAGGAGGAGAACAGGGTGACAGAGGATGAGATAGTTGGATAGCATCACCGACTTGATGGACATGAGTTTGAGCAGACTCCAAGAGATAGTGAAGGATAGGGAAGCCTGGTGTGCTGCAGTCCATGGGGTCGCAAAGGATCGGACATGACTGAGCATCTGAACAGTAACAGCAACAACAACTTCTATGGATTCATTGGTTCAAGTATTTAATGAGCACCTACTATGTGCCAGGCATTGCACTAGGTACTGGGATACACCTGTGAGTAAAAACCTGCCCACAGGGGACTTATATTCTGGGTGCGGACAGACAATGAAGGCAGACACATCTGAGTTGTACTCCCTCAACACCTGCTCCCCAGACTGTGAGTTCCTGGGGGTCAGGACCATCTGAACTTGAAGCCTCGGGATCATTCTGAACTCAGCCCTCTTCCAGCACTCGTGCCTCCCCTACCACCCTAACCCAACTAGGTGCTGGGGACTGCGGTCCTTGGCTCAGCATGTTGTCCCAGAGAACATCTGCCCCTCACTCCTATGTATCCTTGGGAGAGGTGTGGTCCTCTCCAGGCCTCAGTTTATCTATCTGTAAAATGAGACACTGGGACCATCCGCGATGGGCCTACCTCCTCCACCCCGACGGCTTCTCACTCAGGTCCAAGGCACATGGGAGCCAGTCACCTTCCAGGGGCCTCCGGCTGCTGGGGAGGTTGGCCTCAGGGCTGGTGGCCTATTGCCTGCTTGGCCCCTCTTCAGCTTGCCTGGCCCTCCAGCTGTGTGGCCCAGAGCAGTGATGTCACTGCTGGGGAGATGGTGATCTCAGGTGGGGGTCACCCTACCTCAGGCTCCTCTGGCCTGCTTCCTACAGGGAGCCTTCGTGGGCTACTCTGCTGCTCTGAACACCTCTCAGCTAATCCCTCACTGTGGGCTAGACCCTCATCTGGGTGCCAGTCGAGCCACTCCAAGTCCTTCTGGCACGCCTAGAGGGCTGGGCAGGGGTCTCCGGAGCAGAGCGAGTAGTTTCTGTGAAACTCGAAGCTGCTGTGTGCTCTTGGGCCAGTCACTCTTCCTTGCTGGGCTTCCACTCCTCTCTTGAAACAGGAGTAAGTTTCCAAACTGGGTCCTTCAAGGCCCTTCCAGTGAGGAGCAGGTTGGAAGCCTGACCCAGGGCAGGTGGCCCTGAATGAGTAGCAGAAAGGGATGATTCCCTTGGTAGCAGGGGTATCTTGAACATTCCCTGCTCAAGCTTTAACAGCATCATCGAGCCGAGCCGATGTGTAACCCAGTCCCGTGCTGGGCTGCCTGCTCCCCTCCCAAGGCCCAAAACAAAGCTCTAGACCCCCAAACCTGCTCCTCTCCAGCAGTGTTCAGCTCAGTAAAGGCACCGTGCCCACCAGTTGCTTAGGCTAAAACCCACCCCGTCCCCCCTTACAGCCCACAGACAGTTACACAGGTGAATCTCACTCAGCGGGCAGGAAGCCAGGGAGTGGAAGGAGCATGGGCTGTGGCTGCACGTGTGTCAAGAGCAGGCAGATGTTTCCCCTTGGGCAGGGACGGGGTACCGACCAGAGCGAGAACGAGGATGCTTCTGGCGGCCGGAAGAGATCTCGTCCTGATCTTGGAGCCGGTTTTGTGCGTACGTTGAATTAAAAAAAAACTAATTATCAGTTTTGATTTTACTTCATGCAAGCATGCATGCTAAGGTTCTTCAGTCGTGTCCGACTTTTTGTGACCCCATGGACTGTAGCCTTTAGGATGGCGTGGATGAAGGTTCAGGGAGATGAGACCAGAAGGAATTGAGGAAAGGGGCCTGGGAGGACAGTGCGAGCAATGGCCCTCAGAAGAGAGATAAGGACGGTCCTGATCCACCCTGCGGGGTTAGAAGAGGTCATTGTGAGGGGAGGGGCATTGGAGGGGCATTGTCATTTTAGGGACTGATACACACACACACATATATATCTTCCCAGGTGGGGCAGTGGTAAAGGGTCTGTGTGCCAGTACAAGAGATGAGCGGATTTGATCCCTGGGTCAGGAAGATCCCCTGCAGTAGGAAACAACAACCCACCCTAGTATTCTTGCCTGAAAAATTTTGTGGACAGAAGCCTGGCAGGCTACAGTCCATGAGGTTGCAAAGAGCTGGACATGACTGAGCATGCACGCACAACAACATATATATATATTTAAATTGAATATTTATTTACTTATTTGGGTGCCTCAGGTCCCAGTTGCATCATGTGGGATCTTTCTTTGTGGGGCATGAGCTCTCTAGTTGCAGCGCATGGGCTTGGTTGCTCCACTGGGATCTTAGTTCCTCAACCAGAGGTTGAACCCACATCCTCTTCATTGCAAGGCGGACTTGTAAGCCCTGGACCAAAGGGGAGATTTCTCTCTATGTATTTTGATCATGCCACCCAGCATATGGGATCTTAGTGCCCTGATCAGGGATGGAACCCGAGCTCCCTGCAATGGAAGCATGGAGCCTTAACCAGTGGACCCCCAGAGAAGTCCCTACTTGATTTTTAGAAAAAAAATTTTAATTTGTTTAACTATGCTGCATCTTAGATCCAGCACTTAGGATCTTCAATCTTCCTTTTGCATGCAGCATCTTCAGATGTCACACGTGAACTCTTAGTTGCGGCACGTGGGACCTGGTTCCACCAGGGATGAAACCCGGGCCCCCTGCATTGGGAACGCAGAGTCTTAGCCACCAGGCCACCAGGCAACTCCTGAGGAGCACCTCCTATCTGACCCCATCTGCACCTGTTGTTTTCTCTTGAAGGGGTTCCTGTCTCCCCTGGGCCAGGGCTGCCCTGAGTCCTTACCCTGCATTGAAGTTTCCAGCTGTGCCTCCCCTGGGCGTGGGCTGGGGACACTGTGCCAGGTGAGTGAACAATCTCTGACAGGCTGCCCGGCCTTTGTGTATCAGGCACACATCCTCGCCGTGAGGATTTGTTTGGACACTTCCCCCCTCTAGGTGCAGTTCAGAGCTGTTCTTGCAGAAAGAAGAGGGTGTGGGCTGGGACTCATGACCCGGGCTATATCTCATCACTGTGCCTGGGTGGCCTTGGCAAACTCCTTCCTCCCCAGTCGGCTTCCCAGCCTGTAAAATGGGGGTATTGACACCCGGGCAGGGGTCGTCAAGGGGCCAGTCCAGGGCTGGCCCACTGGAGGGGTGTCCGGCAGCCCAGGAGCGCAGGTATAAAGGAGAGGAGGCGTTCTTAAGAGACAGTAATTAAACAGGGAGTCCAGCGATTTGGATTTTGGACTCTGTGACTTGGGGCAAGTCATCTCCACTCTCTGATCCCTGCTTGGCTCCAAGATAGGTGGTATGGCTGCCCTTTGGGGCTTGGGACTGGGACAGGAGTGTTCCGCTCTTGGAACCCCACCTGGCAATGGGAGGACGTGGAGTGGTGCTGGCGGCCGGGGGCAGCGGCTGCTCAAAGTGTCTGGGGCAGACAATGGCTCTGTGTGCAGGGGAGCGGGCGGGGCCGGGCGGGTGGCACAGTGGCTCCCCAGCAGGAATGTGCCAGCCTGTCTGGGAATGCAAGCATGTTGCTCCCTGCATGGCCTGCTCCCTGATGGGGGCTCCCACCCTGTGACATTCAGTGTGTAGCCCGGAATGGCCAAGGGAGCAGAAAGCCAAGGGAGGCAGGCTAGGAATTCCTGGGTCCGCATCTCCTGCAAGGCAACCTCCTGGGCATTGGAAGAGTGAGGGCGAGGGGAAGAGGGGGAGCTTCCCCGTGCCATTGACTTGCTGGGTGACCTTGGACAAGCCCTCGTCTCCCTCCAGCCTTGTTTCCCCGTTTGTGCAGATGGTCTCTGCTGGCCCTGTAGGGATTTCCTTGGGTTAAAACACTTCTCGTGGCCCAATCATGAGACTCACTCTGCCTCATTCTGCTCCATGGAGTGGGGACTTGTCTGTCTGGGTCACCACTCTGTCCCCAGGCCCAGAACAAAGCCTGGCTGTGGCTGTGCTCAGGAAACGTTTGCTGAATGAAGCCACGTTCATATTATGTGGACTATTCTCTGCTTGTTGCCCCCAGGCTCTTTCTCTGCTCATCTCCTCCTGCCTTTCGGCTGCCCCATCCCATGGGTTCTCGGGGCGGTGAGTTTCTGGCTCAGCAGATTCCAGTGGGTTTCAGCCAGTGGGGGCGCTGGTGGGTGGACAGGTGGGAGGATGGAGGAGGGGTATTTGTCCCCGTTCCCCTCCTTGGTCACAGCTGGGCCCGCCACAGCTGTAGCCCCTCTGTGTGTGGCCTGTGCCCTGCCTCCCCTCTCACCAGCTTGCAGACCCTCAGGCCTCTTTGTCCCTCCTCGGCTCTGGGGAAGCTCACAACTCCTTGGACACTTTTCCAGGGGCTTCACATCTTATTTTCCCATAGCTCAGAGGGGTCCCTTCCCCAAGATTTCCTCTCCTAAAGCCCCTATCTCTGTTTCCTGCCAGGACCTTGTTACGTTCACTTCCTTTATCCTCCCAGCCACCAGGCCAGGTAGCTTCATGATCCCCATTTTAAGACGAGAAAACTGAGGCCCAGAGAGGGTTTATGAGTGACTTCGAGCCTTGTGGCCAGAGAATGCCAGGATTTGAACCCCTGTCTCTGTTACTCCAGCGTCTGAGGATTTTGGTCCTAGGCAGCACGTTATTGTCAGCTTTTTAGATGATCACGGTAGTAAAAGCTCCGAATGCTCAGCTGGAATGGCCAGCAAAGTAGTAAAAGAAACAGTCGTGTTCCCTGACTCTTACGCGAGCACAGCCTGGAGTCCCTGGCCCACTGCCCATTCAAGGCGTCCACTTCTCTCTTCTCCCTGGCTGGGGTGAGGAAAGGAGCTGGGTGGGCGAGGAGGCTTGCAGTCCGGGCCAGCGGAGTCCAGTGCTGGGCGCTTCCTCCAGCAGGGCTATCTTCAACCTGTAGCCAGGGGCGGGACGGGAAAGGGGTGCAGACAGCCCCCTCCCTAGGGAACTCCCCGGCCGGTAAGTCCAAGGACTAGACAGGCTCCTGCACTCCGGAGGTGGCTGAGGCTGTTGGGTGACTTCATGGGCCTTTCCCACCCCTGAGTCACCCACACCTAACTCACTGGCCCCTGGGCACCTTTGGAGGAAAGGAGGCGGCTGGCTGGGCTGGCGGACAGGGTGGGGCTCTATTACCTAACGGTGCAGGGCAAGATGGGGGAAAGGAGGAGAGGGTCCGCCCCTGGACACGGGGTGTTTACTCTGTGTTGCCTCTGGTGCATCACACCATCCCCTCGAGGGGTTCATCTAGAAACCCACCTTCCAGAGCAGGCTGGCTGGAACCGGCCACTTAAGGACTGTGGATGCGGTTGCCTTAGTGCAAAGGAAGGAATATGTCCCTGTCTGTCTGTCTGCCTGTCTGCCTCCTGTCCTGTACTCTGCACAGGTGTGAATCAGCCCAGGTGAGGAAGCTGATTCACCTTCCCCATCTGGCCCTGGAGAAAGGGCCACTTTCTCTTCCCTGGGGGTTGGAATTGAACTTGAACTTGACTGTTTTATAGACAGTGACTCTGCCATGGAGGGTGGTGGGGAGGACTCAGGGCCAGGACTTAGGGTGTCAGACCGCTAGGAGAACATCACGGGCACCTACTAAGTGCCTGGCTTGTGACATCCATTTGGCAGGCATTATTTCAGAGAATCCTCAAACCAGCCTGTTGGCCATGTCCTCATTTTGGCAGGTGAAAAAAGCTAGGCTCTGGGATTAGGGGAGTGACCCACTTAAGGTCACAGTGCTCAGTTAAGTGCCTGTGGGTAAAGGAGGTCTGACCTAAGTCCAAGATTCCAGGGAATTTTTTGGGGGGGTGTGTTGTACTGCGGGGTATGCAGAGGGTGTGGGTAGGCTCTTAGTTCCCCAACCAAGAAGTCCCTAAGCCCAGGGTCTTTTCCTTGGAGGAACCCTCTTGCCCCAGGTAAGGCCGGGAGGGGCAGAGGCAGAGAGGGGAGGGGGTTCAGAGCCAGCCTCCTTTTCGCACCCCACCTGTGTCACCCGGTCCAGGGGTCGCCTGGGAAGGGCTGAGCTCCTCCTCCTCTGTTCTGCTGTCGTTAACCTTTAAACAGCCTGATGGTTAATTAATTACCGAGACTCAGAGGGGCTCGGCTAGTGCCCTGGGTGCCTGTGACCCGGGAACCCTCTCCCAGCCCCCAGGGTGGGCAGGGGGACACACAGGCAGGGCCCACCCAAGTCCCAGAGACAGTTAGAGGAGCCACTCTCACTGCCTGGTCCCGGGCCCTGGGTACCACCCAGCCCGCAGTCAGCAGGGGCCCAGGACAGAGCCGAGAGGACAGGCAGGGCAAGGAGGGCCACTGTGCCCCGTCTTGGCCTCTATTTCATGGGTCCGTTTGACCCCCGCCATGCCCTGGGAGCTGGGTGTCATGGGTGCCCACCTCCGCGCCAGCTCTGAGGGCCCTCTGAGCTCAATCAGGGTCTGCTGACTGGACAGGACTTGCCCAGCTGGGTTCCTGACCCCCTCTGGCTCTTTGCTGGGCTAAACCTCAGTTTCCCTCACCTACCTTGATGCCCAGCTTGCCTCACAGGGTCACCTGGGAAGAATGAGCTTCCAGTGGAAACGCTGGGGGCCACAGATGGTGGGTATAGAGAGTGGGGGCAGGTCCTTGCTGAGATGGGATGGGACACATGACTCCTAATTCAAGGGCTGACCTTGGCCTAATCCTTTCTGTTTTTGCAGCCTCGGTTTCCTCATGTATAAAATGAGGGGTCGCATCAGTGAATGCCCAGGACCCTGGGGGATTTTTAATGGGTGAATGAATGGGCCGTTGGTGCCCTGTGGGAGCCCCAAGCCCACCGCTTCCCCTCTGTCCCCACCATGTCCTGGGTGCTCAGCTCATCCTCCCGGGGAGGTGCTGGGCTCTGAACACCGGGAGCCATCTCTCCAGTACCATGGGAGGCTCCTGATCTGGTCATCTGAGGACTCCTGGTGACTGTCAGCTTCATCAGCTAGGGCTCATGTGGGAGAGCTCAGTCTTGCCCATGGTGACAATTTTTACCTCATCGCTGAGGAGGCTGGACCTCCCAGGAAACCTGAGACGCTGACCTTGGGAGGCAAGGGATCTTGGAATGCATCCGGTCTCCTGAGATTTTAGAATTCTTTAAAATTATAATGAAATATGGGCCTTCCCTGGCAGTCTGGTGGTTACGACACCACACTTTCACTGCAGGTGTCATGGGTTCGATCATTAATTGGGAAAGTAAGAGGAGTAAGAAAGTAAGAAAGCTACATGGCAGGGCCAAAAAGAAAAAGAGTTAAAATGCAACAATGCAAGTAAAATCAAAGTCCATAAAGACACCTTCCGTATAGGGAGGCACATTCACCTGCTCCCTGCAGGGGTTGAATAGTGTCCCCCAGATTCATGTCTACCCAGAACCTCAAATTGTGACCTTATTTGGAATAAGGGTTGTTTTTTTTTTTTCCAGATGCAGTTAGAATAAAGATCTCAAAATAAGATCATCCTGGAATTGGGCAGGTCCTAAATCCAAGGACAATGTCCTTATAAGAGAAAGGAGAGGGATTTGAAAACGGAAACAAGGAGACAGGAAACAGGGACAGAGAGAGATGGAGTGGAGCTGGGAGGGACGTGGCCACAAGTCCAGGGTGGCAAGAGCCACCAGCAGCTGCGGGAGGGCAGGAAGGATTCGGCCCTAAGACTTTGGAGGGAGCCGGGCTCTCGTGACACCTTGCTTTAGGACTTCCAGCCTCGGGAGCTAGGAGAATAAATGTCTCTTGCTTTTAGCCACTCAGTCTGCGGTTGTTTGTTACAGCAGTCCCAGGAAACCATTGCAGACTCGTCCCAGAGCACTTCCCAGTCCCCTGTCTGTCCCTCCACGGCTTCTCTCTGCTCCCCATGCAGAACCAACTTGTACACAAGAGGCTGTGCTTTTCAGGTAGACACACACCCCACATTGTGTCCTGTAAGTGGCTGTCAACCCTGTCCACTGTGTCTGGGGAGGGCTCCAGGGTCTTACTCCTACAGCTGACTTTGTTGTTTCTAGTACCTGCAGTTAGTCCGCCCCGTGATTCTACGTGGCTCGTGTAGCAAGCCCTTGTGGGTGGATGTGCGGGCAGTCTCCATCTTTTCTCCGTGTGCACAATGTCACCATGAGCATCTTCGCACCATCTCTTTTGCATGTGCCTGCTGATTTCGGGGCACAGAAGATTCCTCAGAAGAAAAACTCCTAAATCAAAGGCTAAGCCTGCGTACAATTCTATTGGTTTTGTCAAACTGAGTTAAAATGTGTTAGAAACTTAGATACCTGAGAAGGAGAGAAGCAATGGAGATAGACTTTGCGGCTTATCGTGTTGGATACTTCCAACCCCAGAATCATGAGGGAGAGAGGGAGAAGGGTCCTTGGAAAGGACATCTATGCTGGAGTCTCACTTGGGGTGACTCAGGGTGACCACTCTGAGTTCCTCTGGGGTGAGCAAGAAGAAAGCAGAGGAGATAGGACTGGAGGTGGGGTGGGCCCTGGGAGAGCCCTGGCAGGAGCGAGGCACCTCCCTATCCTGGGCACCCGGCTCCTCTGCCCCATTGAGGCTGCCCATTTCCAGCCGGGGTACAGGGCCAGCTGGATCTCTATGGCCACGCACACTGGTCCCTCTGTGCGTGGCACTGAAGGAGATGTGAATGGAGGGCAGGGGTGGGGACAGGGGAAATGGGGCCACCTGCTCTAGGACTGATCTGCTAGCTATGGCTGGTGGGCTGGGCTCTGGGGCAGGGCTCAGAGGGTCTGGGATAGATAGTAGTTTCCCACCTTGGGGCCACCTCTGTCTTCAATTTGGTGGTTTTAGAAGATGCCTTGCCCCTTGGTATCTGACAGTCTTCTTACAAGAGGTGGGGGAGGTGTCTGTGTTCCTTTCCCTTAAATCTGGGTTCTGGGGATGCTTGGGCAAAATGGTGGAAGTGATGCTGTGTCAGACCCAGGCTCACGCTTGGAACTCAACCACCATGCTGTGATGAAGCCCACCAGCTCCATGGAAGGGCCACGTGCAGGGGCACAGAGGCCCCACCCCCACAGAGCTGATGGATCCTCCAGTCCCTGTTGAGCTGCCCCAGCTGATGCCTCCCGGAGCAAAACTGTGCCGTCCCCGCTGAGCTCTGCTGAACTTGCAGATCTGCTTGCTCTTGCTTCAAGCCATCAAATTTGGGGGTCATTTGTTACACAGTGACAGCTAACTGAGACACCCCCACAGCCAAGAAAATCAGCACCAGTGCCTGAACACAGGCTTTGAGGTCAGTCCCGCCGGTCGTATCCCGAGATCTCTCTCAGCCTCTGCTTCTGCCTCTGCGAACAGTAGTTGTAACAGCACTTGCCTTGAGAGGCGCCGAGAGGATGGAATGAGAGGAGGGCTGGAGGGGCTGGCAGAGTGCGAGCCACGGTGTGCGGCAGCTTCTATGGCTGTTTCCCATTACTGTTATTTTCGTAGGCACTAGAAAATGACCCACTCCAGGCTTCATTAAAATAGTCAGATCCTTCACTGATCATTCCTTTGGGGCCTCCTCCTCCAGGAAGCCTTCCCTGACCATCCCAGGCTGAGCTGCTATCACCTTTGTGCACCTACAGCCCCCTGTTTTCTCCCCACCATGACGTGGGTCCCACTGTGTGGTCATGGCCTGTTTATAGCTGCCAGGCTGGGAGCTCCTCAAGGGCATCAACAGAAGGGCTGGCAAGGGGTTGAAGAGCCCCATGGGAGGATGGTATGTGTGCACACAGGTGGGGGCCCTGGAGCTGCGTCCTGTGGCTGCGTGGCCCTCAGCCAGCCTGTGCACCCTGAGTGTGCCCTTGCGTGAGTCTTGCGCGCAAGGCCTCTGAGTACGTTGGCCAGGCTGTGCTCACAAGGATCCATGTACGCACGTCTGTAAGTATACGTGGCATGGGTATGTCTCAGTGCTGATTCCTTGTGTGCATGCCTCTGTGTGCAAGCATGTTTGTGTACATGTGCCCGTGGAGTGGCATGGGTGCCAAGTACACGGGTGTGTCTGTGTGTGTGGGCTTGTGCTCCTGGGGGCAGGCTGCGGCAGTGAAAACCCTCCCTGTAGCAGCTGCTACATCCGGGTCTCACCATTCCTCATTTGGGAACTAAAAATAGCCCAGGCCCAGCCCTGTCCCAGCGGGCTGGGGGCCGATGGGTAGCCCCACTGGGCACCCTAGCCAGGCTAGGGCCCTAGCCAGGCCCGCTTCTTGGGCCACGGCCCCGCCTGCTGGTCTCCGCCTCAGGCTCCCATGAGCTCAGGCATGCCCTGTGCGGCCAGGCCAGTGAGGGGGTGGGGAGGTGCAGAGGCCCTGCCCACTTCCAGGCGCTGGATGCAAGCAAGGCCTGATAAGGTCAAGCGTGGCATGGGGTCCGCCCCTCCCTCAACCAAGGCCAGCCGGGCGGATATGAGTCAGCACAGGGGGCACTGGGCAGCCCAGGTCTGACCACTGGCTGGTGACGAGGAAGGCCCCCCTGGGGTGGGCTCGCCTCCCTGGACAGGGCAGGAACTGGCTAGAAGGAATCACTTGCTGGTGTTGGCCAAGCCCTGACCTCATTCTCCACCTTGAGGAGCCCCACCTCCACTTCCGCCCAGAAAGCCCCACTCAGGGGCTTCCTACTCTGTCTGGTCATATCCTCGGTCTCCTGAGGGCTTATACTCACCCAATTTAGCTGCTCTGCCTCAGGGCCTTCCATGCGCCCCTTTCTCCGAAAGTCCTTACTGACCCCCAGGCTGGCCTCGGGCACCCCTGGGCTCCCAGCTCCCTCTCTCTGAGTTCCTCACTCTCAGAGTCAAACCTGTTTATTCGTCTCTGGAGCCTGAGGTTCTAAGGCCCAGGAAGCCTCTTTTCCATCTGTGTTCATATGTGGACCCCCACTTCTTCCCTTCATAGCCTAGGACGTGTCATTCTATCTCTTCCACAGCGGAGGAAGCTGAGACCTGGCAAGGAAGTGACTGGCCCAAAGTCCCCATTTGCTGTGTGACTTTAGGCTGATGGCACAATATTTCTGGTCTCCTTATCAGAGGAATCAGTGCGACTCTAGCCTCTTGATGATGCTGTGTTGTCTAAGGGGACACTATGAATTCTTGAGGTATCCTGCCTGCAAATCCCACCCTGGACGGGCTGCACTGGGGGTCCTAGACTCAGGCTCCACTGGGGTCTGTGTAGCCCCCAGCTAGACTGGAGGTTCAGGGGTGGAAATGCTTCTGGTTAGAATCCAGATGGTTTCCAGACCTGAGGTTGAGCCATTCCTGGAAGGAAACCAGCCACTCTGAGTCCAGCTTGATGGGCAGGAGCATGAGGGTGTGGCTGGGGGCCCGGAACTGCCCTTGTAACTTTCAGGAAGGAGTCTGAAGAAGGCGCCAGGGGTCTGGGGCCTGGGTTGGGCCAAGAAGACCTCAGACAGTGGATCTTCAGTGGACAAAGAGAAAGGGAGGAGCAGGGACGCCATGGGAACCCGGGCCCTGAGCTCTGAGCCACCTTCCATAACTTCTCGTCCTGCCCCTCAGTTTCCTCATCTGTAAAATGGAGTCATAACAGCCTCCCTTCCAGAGTTTTTGTGAGGACTGAAAGGCTCGCATGCTCAGGGCCCGGACACATATAACAGGCCTCAAGGGGGTAGCTCTCCTTTTCCATCCTCTCCTGCTCCCAGGGAGCTTGCCCCAGACCCCAGGACACCTGCAAATGCCCCTCCACATCCCAGGTCCAGAGAGTGACAGGAGGGGAAGAAGAGGGGACAATGGAAACAAATAAACGATTCACTTGCTGAAGGCTGCTGCTCACGTGTCCAACAATTAAAATATATCACAGGAGTGGAATGAACAGCTCCCACTCCATTCCTTAGTCCAGCTTCTGGAGTCTTCCAGGGATGACCTAGGCAGACACACGTCAAGAAATGTTCGCATGCTTTCCTCTGCCTGAAACGCACGCCCGCCCGGCGGCCTGGCTCTTCCTCTCCTGCTCCCTGGCCAGCGGCCCCCGTCCCGGCCCCTTGCGGAGCTTCCTCGTTCTTTTCTTGCGGCCCTGCCTGCGGGTGCTCCAGCACTTGTTCAACAAGACCACAGACGGAAGCTGGTCTGCTTTCCCTTTCTCTGTCCTCCTCTCCTTCTTTTTTCCTCCTTCCTGTCTCTCTTTCTTCCTGCCTCTTTTCCCTCCCTCCCTTCTTTCTCTCTCTCTCTCAGCAAGGGGACAGTGGAATGGAAGTGTTTTCCTTCGGGAACTGGGGACGGGAGCTGTGGGCTTGAGTGTGGCCTCTGATCCGCGCCCTCAGGGAGTCTCATCCATCTCGCTTCCCCTCCTTCAGCCTCAGTTTTCTCCCCGTCAAGGGGTGGTTGCTTCCATCAGTGAGACAGCATTGCTAACTGGTGGCCCACAGGCTGCATCTGTTTATGGACTGTTTTGCTCCCCCAGTTTTGCCCAGATGTAGAGATTTCACATTAAAACACAGATGTCTGGCTTCTCTTGAAACACAAAACGTCTGGCAAAGGCTGCCTGTAGTCAGGTAGCAGCAGCCCCTTTGGGTGGGCGAGGAGCTCCCTTCGCCCGCCTGGCTCACTGACCTTTCTGCCTGCTCCACAAGCAGGTTTGTGATGTTGGGGTTAGAGTCCTGCAAACACGGTGGCAGCTTTGTGAGCTCCCCAAGGTCACGGTCCTCAGTGCCCAGCACGGGCTCCAGCTTTACCTTTTGCCAGTTTCTCAGGCTGTCTGGGACTTTGTAGCCAGAGCCGTGAGCAATCCAGGCCTGAGGACTCAGGCCTTGGGCGGGAGGCTCCAGAGCGTCTCCCCTACTGGAAGGGAAGCGGAAGCACCGGCACCACGTCTGTCCGGGATGGGCTCCAGGCTCCAAGCCAGGCGGCTGGGTCCTGGGAGGTGGCAGCTGAGGCTTCTTCCTAGGCTGGAGCCGGAAGCTGGGCCACGGGCACCTGGAGTTCCCATCTCCTGGTCCCCAGGATGTGGGCTCCTGCGCACAGCCTCCCACACCTTCCTCTTCCCCATCTGCATTTGGCAGTCACATCCTGTAGGGGTGGGCCAGGCCTGAAGGGGAGGCAAGGACGAGGGTGGAGTCCTGGTGGGACCCTGGGGGCATCCTTTTCGGGGGTGGTTGAGATCTCTTCTTGGCCGTAGGGTACCTTGGAACACAGTTTGAGAACCACTAGTGGAGCCCTATAGACAGATGGGAAAACAGAGGCCTGGAGTGGAGGAGGGTAGAAGGGCCAGAGCCCAGGAAGCTCTTGCTGTCCCCCTTTTCCCAAAGTCCACTATGGAGCCAGGCATGTGAAAATGTAGCTAGTGGCACCCTAACCCACCTTCCCAGGAAAGCCTGCCCCGACAATGTCTTCCCAGCATACACACACATGCACACACACAAATGCCCACCAAGTGCCCGCTTGGTGGGGTTGTAAAAGCAAAAGAGATGATTGTGCAGGTAACAAGCCTGCCAATCCTAGCTGCTACCATCTGTGAGTCTAACCAGATGCTGGACAGGCAAGCTTGAGTATCTCATTTGTTAAATAGCTTTATTGAGATATAATTTACATACCGTAAAGTTCACCCATTTAAAGTGTGTGGTTCAGTGGTTTTTAGTATATTTACATAGTTGTACAAACATCACCATAATCTAATATTAGGATTGCCCCGCAGAGCAAACTGATACCCATCAGCAGTCACTCCCCAAACCCTTTGCTCTAGCCCTGGAACCACCACTCTAGTCTCTATGGATTTACCTGCTCTGCACACTTCATACAAATGGAATCATACAACACGTGGTCTTTTGTGACTGACTTCTCTCACTTAGCATCATGCTGTAGCGTGTATCAGAACATCATTCTTTTTCATGGCTGAAAAATATTCCATTATATGGATGTGTTCCCTTTGGCTCATCCATTCATTCATGGATGGACTTTTAGCTTACTTCTGCTTTTTGGCTATAAGGAAGACCAGTGCTACCAGCATTCCTGTGCAAGTCTTTGTTATGGACGTGTTTCCATTTCTCTTGGCTCTATACTGAGCTGGGGAGTTTCCGTCTCAAATGGTAACTCTTAGCTCAACGTCTCAAGGGGCTGTTCAGCTGTCTCTAAAGTGGCTGGGTCATTCCACACTCTCCAGCAATGCATGACTGCTTCATTTCTCTGCATCTTCACCAACACTTTCCCCATCTGCTTTTGAGTATAGCCATCTTTACAGGAGTGATGTTTTAATTTTTATTTCCTTAACCACTAATCATGGTCATCTTTTCATGTGCTTATTCAGATATGTTTTTGGGAGAAATGTCTATTCAGATGACAGCATCTCATTTAATCCTCACAGAAATGTCATGAGATCTGTACTATTATCGTCAGCTCCTTGATGTCAGAGGAAAACTGAGGTTCAGAGGAACTCATGAGAGACGGTGGGGCCAAGTCTGTGAGCCCCTGGGCCCTTAGGCTGGGATACCACGTCTGGGGAGGAGAGCCTCGTGCAGCTCAGAGTCATGGAAATGGAGGGCACAGGTGATGAGGGCAACAAGGAGGCCTGAGGAGCCCCCCTGGAGCTTCAGGGTCAAAGAAATGAGTGCTGGGACCTCCCTGGCGGCCCGGTGGTTTGGACTACACGTTTGCGCTATAGGGGCACACGTTTATCTGCTCTGGGAACTAAGATGCAGCATGCTGTGGGTATGGCCAAAAAAACACAGACGAGCCTGTAGTCCTCCTAATGTCTTCCTCTGTCTCATTCTGGGGCCTTGGACAACATCTGCCTCGGCCTCAGTTTCCCTGTCTACCATCTATTCTGCCATGAGCATCAGATTTGCTGCTACAAGTGAACCTGAAAGCTTCCAGACCCCCAGGGGCTCACCCTTGAGGCACTGGCCTGCAGGGGCCAGCTAAGGGCTGGAGTCTCTATTTTGGGTCTTGGGCCAGCCTGCATTTCTGGGGCCCAAATGCTGGGAGTTTCTGGGATGCAGGGGAAAGCCTTGCTCAGGCTGGGGGTGGGCGGAGGGCAGGCAGGCAGTGCCTGGGCTGCTGGGCTGTGGGAAGCAGCACGCTTGTCCCTGGGTGAGTGCAGCCTCCCTGCTGTCCACCTGCTGTTTGCACCTGGGTAAGGGGGTGAGGCAGGAAGCTCGAAAGGGGACAGGGCTGGGGTCAGGCTGGCAGCGCATGAGGCTGAGAGGGCCTCCTCTGGTGAGAAATTGGAGAATGACTCATTCACCCGTCCCGTCCATTCATTCATTCCTTCATTCATTCAATTTTATTATAATTTTTTTAATTTAATTTTATTTTGGCTGCACCTCAAAGCATATGGGATCTTAGGTCTCCAACCCAGGATCGAACCCATGCCCCTGGCCTTCAAAGGCAGTGTCTTAACCACTGGTCTACCAAGGAAGTCCCATCCTTCATTCATTTATTCATTCATTTGAGTGTGTGGGGCAGGTCAGAGCTAGCTCCCGGGGAGGTATGGGTGGGGCCAGGCTTTGGGAAGAGTGGCTTCGGCCCTCGGGTCATTTTCCAGGGGACACTGGAGACTGGGCCCCCTCCTGCCCAGGAGCTCTGGCTGGCTTATCGCCTGCCTGTCTCGGGCGGCTCTTCCGAGCAGCTCCTTGGGTTTCAGCACCAAGTCTGTGATAGTGAGGATGTGGGAGACCCAGAGGGCAGGTGGGTGGCCCCGCTGCGAATAGGGCTCCGGGCATCCCGACTCCCCCGGGTTATCTCTGGCCTGGGACAGGCTGGGAAAGTGAGAAGCTGTGTTTATCTCCTCCACTTCCCTCTGGAGATAGAGCTGCCTCAAAGCCCTCTTGTTCTGCCCCCTTCACACCCAGCGGTCTCGCAGGAAGTGAGGGGGTGGTGGGGGCTCCTGGCAGCACTGAGGCTGTGGTGGGGGGCCAGAAGTGAGGCCAAGTAGACTGAGCCCCGGGCAGGGAGCAAGGGGCTGCGAGGGGTTTCATGCTCACCGAGGACCTACTATGTGCCAGAGCAGGGGAGAGACTGACAAGCGCTCACACCCAGGGGGCCCAGGCAGCGGCCAGTCAGCTGACCAGGGCAAGCAGGTCCGAGGACCCCCTTCTAGGACAGGTGAGACCCGCTAGTCAACTAGCTCATGAGGAAGCCTGAGGGCTGGAGGTGGGGGTCTGGGCAGCGTAGAGGGGCATTTGGAGACCTGGAGCCGAGGCTGGTTACCAGTGGACTTGGGTGTACTTTAGGATTTAGCAACCTGGAAGGTCCCGGTGACTCCCCAGCCTATATGGTGTCGAGGTGAGGGACCCAGGGCAGAGACACCGGGAGATAATGTCTGCTCGTCTGTAAAGTGACCTGAGAATGGCTCATTCTGCACAGTTGAGGCGGAAGCAAGGTCCCCTGAGCCGGTGGCTGCACGTGGTGCCAGCGCAAACTAGGGCGACTGACTGGAAATTTGTGTTTGACCATTTCTGACAAAAACGGCCATTTCCTGTGCTCAGGTGGTTGTGAGAGCTCGTGAATGTAGGAATTCAGGTTTCTCAGGCCTTGTTCCAGGTACTGGAGGCACAGAGATGAGTGAGGACGGCCAGACCCTGTATTCAAGAGCCTAAGGCCAGTGGGCAGACAGGTAATTGCGGGTAAAAGGTGGCTGATGGCTCCAAGGAAGGCGTGGCAGACGTAGTAACTCAGCCCCGCACCCCCACCCCCACCTCACTGCCCAGGATAGCCAAGTCCTAATCACTGGAATTTTGCCTTTGGAGCAAAAGGAATTCTCCAGATGTGATCACGAGATGGGAGATTAGCCTGGATCATCCATCAGGGCCCAATGGAATCACCAGGGTCTTTGTCAGAAGGAACAAGCTGAACTGCACACTTAAAAGCAGTGAAAATGACAACTGTTACGTTAGATTTGCTGCTGCTGCTGCTGCTGCTAAGTTGCTTCAGTCATGTCCGACTCTGTGCGTCCCCACAGGCGGCAGCCCACAAGGTTCCGCCGTCCCTGGGATTCTCCAGGAAATTCTAGAAAAGTAATAATGTAGTAAACCCCAAGTCATGGAACTGCATACTTTATTTATTCATTTACTTATTTTGACCACATGTGGGGCGGGGCTTGCGGCATCTTACTTCCCCAACCAGAGAGTGAACCGTGGCCCCTGCTGTGGAAGTGCAGAGTCCTAACCACCGGACTTGTCAGGGAATTCCCTTGGAACTGTATACTTTAAATGGGTGAATCATATGGTATGTGAGTTACATCTCAATAAAGCTGTTTTTAAAAAACCAAGTGGAGTGACAAAATACCCAAGCAACACTCCTCAAAAATGTCGAGATCAGGAAAGAGTGAGGAACATCACAGACGGGAGAGATGGAGGTGAGAGAATGTCACATGGGATCCTGGACAGATTCTGGAACAGGGAAAGTACATTGGTGGTGAAGCTGGTGACATCTGAATAAAGTCTGCAGTTTACAGGACTATATATACATTAACCATCTCATCCTCTGTCACCCTGTTCTCCTCCTGCCCTCAAGCTTTCCCAGCATCTTTCCCAGGGTCTTTTCCAGTGAGTCAGCTCTTTACACCAGGTGGCCAAAGTATTAGAGCTTCAGCTTCAGCATCAGTCTTTCCAATGAATATTCAGAGTTGAGTTTCTTTGGGATTGACTGGTTTTGATTTCCTTGCGGACCAAGGGATTCTAAAGAGTCTTCTCCAGCACCACAATTCAAAAGCACCAATTCTTTATGATCCAACTCTCATATCCATACATGACTACTGGAAAAACCAAAGCTTTGACTATACGGATCTTTGTCAGCCAAGTGATTTCTCTGCTTTTTAATGCACTGTCTAGGTTTGTAACAGCTTTTCTTCCCAAACTGTAAGATTAAAAATTTATGTCGCTTTAAGTCATCACATTAGGGATCATTCGTTACAGCAGCCACAGGAAGCTGCTACCGAGGGGAAGGATAGATAATAGTGCCAGCCACAATAATGGCACTTGGGAAGGGCCCAGCACGGTTCTTGAAGCACTTTACATGTGTAAACTGCATTGGTTGTCGAACACTCCTCAGTAGAGGGACTGTTACGGTATCCCCACTATACAGATGAGGCGCCTAAGGCACAGAGAGGTTAAGTAACTTGTCCAAGGTCACACAGCCGGGACGGCAGAGTGGGCTTCCAGCCCAGGGAGATGGCGCTGAGTGTATGCGTGCAACGGCTGCCCTCACTGCCTGGCTTCACCCTGGGTGTGAATTCTGACCTCGTTTGGCCCATGATGAGACCTTTGAAAGAATTTGATTAATTTCACAACCAGCCTATGGAGTAGATGCTTTCATCATTCTGTTTTACAGGTGAGAAGACTGAGGCCACTGAGATGGAGCCCCTTGCCCAAGTCATAAGGACAAGGCTGGGCAGAGTTTCCTAAAGACGCTGCTGCTTCCAACTGGGGCCTTGGAGCCCCTTCCTGCCCCCCTTCTCCACGTTCCCTGTGCTCCCTGAATGGGAATGGCATCCTCGTTAAATGTCCCCACACCCCTGCATGCCAGAGAGGGACATCCCGGCCCCATTGTTCAGGCCAGGAAGCCACCCCTCCTTGATGGCCAGGGGAGGCGGTCTCTGGGGGAAGAGTTCCTTCCCAGAGAGGTGAATGCTCCGGGAGCAGGCCCTGGCTGGACCCAGGACAGAAGGCACACACTGGTCCTTTAAGGGCCAGGCCGGAGGTCACTGAGTCTCCTAACCTTTTCTAGCTGGGTGGACCTAGGACCAAGGGCAGCGGCTGACAGCAACTGGGGGAGGGGAGAAGAGGCTATTGTTTAAGGCATGGCCTCCTCCTCTGAACTCAGTTTTCTCAGCTGTAAAATGGGAGAGAGGGGCTGGGGCTCTGTAAGCCCCTGGCATCCTCTGAGCCCGTGACCCCAAGGGTGCTCGCTTCCTGTTCATTCATAAAACATAGTGAGCACCTATTGGGGCGCTCGCCCACGGATACCATTACAGTTTTTTATTTTTTCATTTTAAAAATAATTTTTGTTTATGAATATTTATTTTTATTTTTTGACTGTGCTGGGTCTTCACTGCTGCACAGGCATTTTCTCAAGTTGTATCGAGTGTTGGCTACTCTCTAGCTGAGGTTTGAGGTGTACGGGCTTCTCATTGTGGTGGCTTCTCTTGAGGAACGTAGGCCCCAGGGCATGCGGGCTTCAGTGCCGTGGTTCCAGGGTTCTAGAGCACAGGGCATGCGGGCTTCCGGTGGTTCCAGGGCCCTAGAGCACAGGCTCAGTAGTTGTGGTGCATCGGCTTAGTTGCTCAGTGACACGTGGGATCCTCCTGGATCAGAGATCGAACCTGTGTCTCCTGCATTGGCAGGCGGATTTTTAACGCAGTTTGTTTGAAAAATGAGGAGGGAATTCCCTCGCGGTCCAGGGTTTAGGACTCGGTGCTTTCACTGCCTTGGGCCATGGGGGCTTCCATCCCTGGTTGGCAACTAGGATCCCATATGCTGTGAAAGTGGAAGTGTTAGTTGCTTAGCTGTGTCCGATTCTTTGCAACCCCACGGACTGTAGCCCACCAAGCCAGCCAGGCTCCTCCATTCATGGGATTTTCCAGGCAAGAACCCTTAGTGGGTTGCCATTTCCTTCTCCAGGGGATCTTCCTGACCCAGGATTGAACCCAGGTCTCCTGCATTGCAGGCAGACTCTTTACCATCTGAGATACCAGGGAAGCCCCATATACTATGTGGCATGGCAAAAAAAAAGTGAGGAAACTGAAGCACAGAGAGGTTAAGGAGTACCCAAGCTCATCCATTTGGGGAGCTTAAAGCTGGAATATGCACCCAGGACTCAGACTCATTGGGCTGTCAGAGGACACCAGCCATACCCTCTGTCCTGTAGTCGCCACTCACTCTTCCTTTCTCTCTAACCTGCACTGAGGGGTGGGAGCTGGATTAGGGATTGGGGGTTGAAGAGCATCAGAGGGTCTGGCTTGTGAAAACTTAAGAACCCAGATGCTGCTGGTGCTCCAGTAACTCCTACCCTGCCAAGACCTATGCTTTCTCTAGGATGGACCAGGGTTCAGTAGCCAGTTGCAGACAGCCCCCAGGGTCAAGGAGGGCTTCCTGGAGAAGGTGGCATGTCAGCTGAGCAAGAGTAAGCACTAAGCAGGCAAAGGAAGGGGGAGAGGACCTTCTGGGCAGTGGGAAGCCCAGGTTCAGAGAAACAGGAAATTTCCAACCTGCCTTGTCAACTCCCTTCCCCCCACCCCTGGCCCATTTTCTCAGTACTGCTTCTTGGCCTGGGGCCCCTCTGAGCTCCCCTGGCCAAGGCATGGCTGTTTGTCCACCTGGGGGTCCTTCTGGTACCTGATAGCTTCTGCAGTAAACTGTCAGCCAGGTGTGGTCGAGAGCCTGGACTTAGGAGCCCGAACACCCCATTTAGACTCTGCCTCTTGCTTGCAGCTCCGTCACCTGCCCTGAGACTTGGCCTTCTTGTTACTGTCTCAGTGTTCTTCACGATTGTTATTGCTCTTCATCCCTCCAGCCCAGCTCACATCACGAAAGGCCCGTGGACTGCACTTGTGCAGGAAGCACAACTGAAGAGCTGAGCAGTGTGGGGCCAGGTGGCGGGGGCAGAGTCTGGGCCGCAGAGGTCCCCGGGGACCATCTGGGAACCTGGCCCTGCCTGGCCAGGTCTGCAGAGTGTTCAGGAGAGGCCAGCAATCCAAGAGCTCTCCCAATTTTTAAGGGAGGGCCAAATTTTAGAAAACAGTTCGGGGTCGAGAAAAACTGGGCTGGATTCTGCCCTCGGGGCTGCCAGATGTCACCCTCTGCCTCCTCAGCGCTGCTCCGATTCCGACAGGCCAGTGAACACCTTTTCTCGTTGGCACAGAGCCGAATGCCAGGGCAGTCTTCCTGTTAGCTCTTTCCCTCCGTGCCTTTGGGACGGAGATGTCTTGAGGGCAGAGGTTTTGTCTGTTTTGCTCACTGTAGTACTGCGGGGACCTAGGCCTGCTCCTGGCACACAGGAGGTGCAGCCTCTTCTGCTGAGTGATTACAGGAATGCCTGATGGTGGAGGGAGGTGCGGTATCAGGGGAAGGATGCTGGGCAAAGCTGATTGGCTGAGTGACTGTGGATACTTCACATCACCTCTTGGGGCCTCTCTTTGCTCTTCTGTAGAATGGATGGTGCTTAAGGCCTTTGGAAAGCAATTCGACCCAGTGTGCCAGAAATCTATATGACTCACTGACCCAGTAATTCCATTCCAGCCAAGGAGATATCCCTAAATATGGAAAAAGGAAAGCTTTATGTACAAAGATCTACCAAAATATATTATTTATAACATCGAAAAACTGGAAATAACGGAGATGTCCGACAATAAGGGAATGGCTAAATAAACTATGGAACTTCCACTTGACAGACTATTAGGCAGCCAATAAAAATGAGGTTCAGAGAAGAGGAAAAAGAAATGGGGTTACAGGGAGTGAAATAACCAGAAAAGTGCCCGTGATATAATGGCAAGTCAAAAGGCAGGATACCACGGTTTTGTTTTTGTTTTTTTCTTTTAATATACAGTATGACCTCAGCCAGGTTTAAAAAAAGGTTCCAAACAAAAAACTATAGAAGGAAATCCATCAAACCTTAACAATGATTGTCCTGGGTGGTGGGGCCGTGGGTGGTGATTTTTCTTCCTTATTTTGACTTTTCTGCATTTTTTTCAGGTTTTCATAAATGAACATGTATTGTTGCTTCATTAAAAATGAAAAGGAATGTGAATTGGGAAGTGGGAGTCGATGTAGTCTAAAGTCTACCCAGGTCTCTGAGAGAGAAGGTCACAGTCTCCCTCCGGGGAATCAGAGAAAGTTCTGGGCTTGAGGTTGGCAACCCAAGTTCAAAACCAGGGATGTGTGTGTGAGTGTGTGTGTGTGTGTGTGTGTGTGTGTGTGTGTGTGTGTGTGAGACAGTGGGCAAATCATTCCATCCCTTTGGGCTTCAGCGATGTCCCCTGTCAAAGGGGCCCCGTCCCTCACTTTACAGTAGCAAGAACAGGACAAGAACATGGCTGTTTCATGCCTTCCGAAATTCCAACTGAATGAACCCAATGGTATCCTTATTAGCAGTTTCTGGGAAGGCCAGCTCTGTTTTCAGTCACCTTGGGAAGATGTCAGCATCTTTGTTTGGAGTCCTTGGGAGTATTTTTGGCCCCCCAAGGTACAGATGTTCCTGACTCATTTTGGAAAGTCGACCGGGGGTAATTTCCAGAAATGCATCACTGTGTGGAGGAGGAACAGGGCCAGGGACTTAGAGTCCTGGGTTCTTGTCCCAGTTCTTCCTCTACTGCTGTGTGACCTTGGGCAAGTCACTCAGCCTTCCTGGCCTCAGCTTCCCCTTGCCACAGGCTCTGAACACAGGGGTCACTAAGACCCCTAAACTCTGTTCGCCGGAGGCCCTCTCACCTTAGCCCTTAGGGGCAGGGATGCAGGACTCTGAGAGGCAGCCCCTTAGTGGCTGGGATCCCCAGAACCTCCAGTGTCTGGCCTGTGACCTCATTTCTGGCCCACCATTCCCGGGAGAGTGTGGGGGTAGGTGGATGGTTTGGGGGATATATCCCAGAGAGTGTCTTGAAACTCAATCGATGGGGTGGGATTACCCTCAGTTCCCCCAGTGCCCACTGTCACATTTGACCCCTCAGAGGAGGAAGGGCAGAGGCTACTTTAGGGCTGGTGGTGGGTATACAAGAAAGAACGCCTGTGTATGCACAGCCAAAACATACAAGTAGGGTGCACCAGTTCTCAGCCAGGGGTGACAGTCACCCCATCCCTGATGCCACGAGGGACCCCAGAACCTCAGTCCTGGACACTTTCAAGGCTCCTGCTCTGACACACAGTAGAGATGTGCAACAAACCTGTCACACCCTCAGGCACAGATCAAGGACATCGGCCCTGCTTATGGTCTAATTAACCTGAAGGTTAATGCGTGTCAAGGGCTTCCCGTAGGAGCCATCACTGTGAATCTTCAGGCCCATTCTGTGACATAGGCCCTGAAGCTCTTCAGCACCTACCGAAGGGGGACTGGAGAATCAGAGGGGTTAAGAAACTCGCCCATGATTACAGAGCTGGCATGGGCACAGGGCCAGGATTTGACCCCAGGCCACGTGGCTTGAATCCACACTCGTGATCATAATGCTTCAAGACCACTTAGCCTCTTCCAGCTGTGGCTTTGGCAAATGCGAAGCCCAGCACAGGTCAGTGGCTTCCCAAGGTCACACAGTACATGTGTTCAAAGCCTAGACCGGCTCCAGCCCTCTGGCTTTGGGGGATGGGGTCTTTATGCTTAAACTCGAGAGGATCTGTCTGTCATAGTCATCTGTGACTTCTGTGGCCAGCGTGACGCTCAGCAAACAGGCCAATGCCTAATGTGCCAAGTGGACCCGGATACTTTCCCTGTTTGTTCATTCATTTATCTGTCTGTCCACTAGGATCCTTCTTTATGCCAGGCCCTATGCATGGCCCTAAGGTATAGAAATGAGCAAGACCCCTCTTCTGCTCATAACCCAGGGACTTCCAGGAGGCGGTAACAGCTGAGATATGAGGAGGGAAGAAAGGGTGTTCTGGGCCCAAGGAATGGTTGATGCTTTTGGGGAACCCCCATAGTGTCTGGGAGGGTTGCTGAGAGGGAAGGAGAGCAGGCTGCCAGGGTCTGACCCTATTGGGGGGCGGTCAGTGGGTGGGGGAGGGGTGAGGAGGCAGTCATCCACTGACTGGGGGTTGGTTAGCTGCTCTGACCTCCTCCATCCTCTCTGGAAGTCCAAGAGGGAGTGAGGCAGGGAAGACGCAGTTGAGTAAAGGATGCGGTTCCTGCCTTCCCAGGTCATAACTGGAAGGGGAAGTGGGGGGCTGGGCTGGGGCTGGGCTGCAGCTGATGTCACAAGGCAGGAGGGGTGGTGGCGGAGCAGCACCCTAGCTCGGGCCTGGGGGCTGGTGGGCAGTTCTGCAAGCGCTCCTCCGTCAGAGGCAGGAAGGGGAGAAGGAAGTGGACCCAGCACCGGGACGCCTCTGACGGCATCTCCTGCCACTGCTTCCTCACTCACTTCCCGCTGGCCTTGTTGCTGTTTCTCCAGTGCATCCCGCTCCTTCCTACCTCAGGGCCTTTGCACCCGCTGTCCTCTCTGCCTGAAATGACTCTGTTCTCTCATTCATTCGCCTCTTAAATATCACCTGCTTGACCCCTCTGCACTGCCCTGCCCCCTCCCACCTTCCTTCCCCATTGCAGCACCACAGGATTATACATTATTGCCTGCCATTTAGTCACCTTGTGCTCACTTATTCATTGCTTGTTCTTCCTCTCAGGACATCAGCTCTGTGAGGACAGGATCGTGGTCTATTCTGTTCATCACTGAATTCCCAGCTCCAAGCACAGTACCTGGCACACAGTGGGCCCTCAACAACATAGCACTGGGAATTCGCTATATGCCAGGCAAATCCCGTGGGCAGTAAATCATTTAATTCTGAACATGCCATGGGTGGTGGGCCGATCCTGGATTGGTGGGGCCTGAAGCTGAATCATTCTTGAGATCTTTAATGTGATTAAGAACATGAAATAGGTGATATCCCTTACATGCAGAATCTTAAAAAAAAGAAAAGTACAAATGAACTTCTTTGCAAAACAGACTCACGGACTTAGGGAATGAATTTATGGTTACCAGCCGGGGAAGGGTGGGTTTGGGGAGGGAGAGTTAGGGAGTTTGGAATTGCCATGTTCACACTGCTGTATTTAAAATGGATGTGGGGGTGGGAGGAAGGTCCAAGAAGGAGGGGTTATAGTATACACAGAGCTGATTCACTCCATTGTATAGCAGAAAATAACAGAACATTGTAAAGCAATTATATGCCAATAAAAACAAGTTAATTTATTAAAAACTAAAATGGATAACCAGCAAGGACCCACTGCTTAACAGGGAGCTCTGCTCAATATTATTTAACAACCTAAATGGGAAAAGACTTTGAAGAATAGATGCAGATACATGGACAACTGAGCTACTTTGCTGTTCACCTGAAACTAACACAACATAGTCAATCAGCTCCCAGCTCAGTTCAGTGCAGCCGCTCAGTCGTGTCCGACTCTGCGACCCCGTGAATCACAGCCTGCCAGGCCTCCCCTGTCCATCACCAACTCCCAGAGTTCATTCAGACTCACGTTCATCGAGTCAGTGATGCAATCCAGCCATCTCATCCTCTGTCGTCCCCTTCTCCTCATGCCCCCAGTCCCTCTTTTCTAATGAGTCAACTCTTTGCACGAGGTGGCCAAAAAGTACTGGAGTTTCAGCTTCAGCATCAGTCCTTCCAAAGAACATCCAGGACTGATCTCCTTTAGGATGGACTGGTTGGATCTCCTTGCAGTCCAAGGGACTCTCAAGAGTCTTCTCCAACACCACAGTTCAAAAGCATCAATTCTTCAGTGCTCAGCTTTCTTCACAGTCCAACTCTCACATACATACATGACCACAGGAAAAACCATAGCCTTGACTAGGCGGAATTTTGTTGGCAAAGTAATGTCTCTGGTTTTGAATAAGCTATCTAGGTTGGTCATACCTTTCCTTCCAAGGAGTAAGCATCTTTTCATTTCATGGCTGCAGTCACCATCTGCAGTGATTTTGGAGCCCCCAAAATAAAGTCTGACACTGTTTCCACTGTTTCCCCATCTATTTCCCATGAAGTGATGGGACCAGATGCCATGATCTTCGTTTTCTGAATGTTGAGCTTTAAGCCAACTTTTTCACTCTCCTCTTTCACTTTCATCAAGAGGCTTTTTAGTTCCTCTTCACTTTCTGCCATAAGGGTGGTGTCATCTGCATATCTGAGGTTATTGATATTTCTCCCGGCAATCTTGATTCCAGCTTGTTCTTCTCCTAGCCCAGCATTTCTCATGATGTACTCTGCATATAAGTTAAATAAGCAGGGTGACAATATACAGTCTTGACGTACTCCTTTTCCTATTTGGAACCAGTCTGTTGTTCCATGTCCAGTTCTAACCGTTGCTTCCTGACCTGCATATAGGTTTCTCAAGAGGCTGGTCAGGTGGTCTGGTATTCCCATGTCTTTCAGAATTTTCTACAGTTTATTGTGATCCACACAGTCAAAGGCTTTTGTATAGTCAATAAAGCAGAAATAGATGTTTTTCTGGAATTCTTTTGCTTTTTCGATGATCCAGCGGATGTTGGCCATTTGACTCTGGTTCTTCTGCCTTTTTAAAACCATCTTGAACATCAGGAAGTTCATGGTTCACATATTGCTGAAGCCTGGCTTGGAGAATTTTGAACAGTATTTTACTAGCATGTGAGATGCATGCAATTGTGTGGAACTCTACTCCAATATAAAATAAAAAAAGTTTTTAAAAGAACAGGAAATAGGGATGTTGCCTTGGATGGGGCCATGCAGCTGAGGGGTGCTGGGGCTTAAAGCTCATTTGTCACAGGGCAAATGTGCTGCCTCTAGGGTGGAAGATTACTCCTATGTTACACGCGAGGACACTGAGGCATGCAGATGAAGTAACTTGCCCCTAGGCTTGCAAGGGGAAGCCCTGTGATTTGAACTCAGGAAGTCTGGATTTGAAGACTCCAGAAGGTTTCAATGCTTTAAAGCTTTTACATTTGATGACCACATAAATGACTGGTTAGCCTTCAACAAATGATTTACATTCTCAGGCTTCAGTCTCCTCATTTGGACCAAGAGGATGTACCCTGGATGGGCAGGAGGGCAGCTCAATGCCTCTTCTTTTATCCTCTTAAGTATCAGGGGTTTCAGTTCAGTGGAAGGATTCTGGAGTCATTCATTCACTCATCCATTCTTTCGTTCCTTCAATAGACATCAAACCTCTGCATGCCAGGCCTTGAACTAGGTAGTGAGGACAAAGCAGTGAAAACAGAAGTTGATCTTAGGTTTCCCTGGTGGTCCAGTGGTTAAGAATCTGACTACCGATGCAGCGGATATAGGTTCAGTCCCTGGTCTGGGAAGATTTCACAAGCTATGGAGCAACTAAGCCCATGCGCCACCGCTACTGAGCCGGAATGCGCTAGAACCCACAAGAGAGAAGCCACCGCGATGAGAAGCCTGCAGACTGCAAGGAAGAGCAGTCTCCACTTGCGGCAACTAGGGGAAAGCCTGAGCCCAGCAATGAAGACCCAGTGCAGCCAAAAATTAGAAAAAAGAACAAGAAAACAACAACAGCAAAACACAGTTGCTCTTGGCAGGGAGCTCCTGTGACAATGCAGCCACATGCAGAAATGGGGACGCAAGTTATCAGCATCACCAGGAGGCAGAGACTCAGTGGAGAAGAGCGAAGCAGGGAGCGGGTGGGGAGTTTGGGGGCACATGGCGGTCAAGGGGCCTCACTGAGTAGGTGGCACTGGGGGTGAGAGCCGAAGGGGTGAGGGAGTGAGCTAGGCAGACCTCAGGAGGAAAAGTAATCCTAGGCCGGAGGAATCCCATGGGCAGTGGCTCTGGGAAAGGGCTGAGCTTGACGAGTTTGGGGAAACAGCTGAAGAGGAGTAAAGGAGGGGAACGTTGGGAGGGTTGAGGTCAGAGAGGTCCTGGAGGCGGGTCGTGTAGAGCCTGTGGGTCGCTGTCGAGACTTGAGGGAGATGGGAGCCCTGGGAAGGCTCCGAGCAGGTGTCCTGGCTCCACGGGTTCACTCTGGCTGCCGTGCAGGCCAGAATGCAGGGTCCAGGGCAGAAGCAGGGAGACCAGCCAGGAGGCCGCCGAGTGGTCCAGGCAAGAGGTGATGGGGGCCCAGATTACGGAGGTGTGGGTGGAGAGGTGAGAAGCAGCTGGATTCTAGATTACCTTGAATCATGAGTCCCACAAGGTTTGCAATGGGTTGTGTTTATTTTTTTAATTGAAGGATAATTGCTTTACAAAATTGGTTCCATTTCTGCCATCCATCAACATGAGGGTTGTTTTTTAATTAGCCACATAACCAACCAACCCCACACTTTACGCGGCTTAAAACAACAAGAGTCATCTTACTGTTTTTCATAGTTTCTATGGGTCATGAATTTGGAATGGGCTTGGCTAGGTAGTCTGGCGTGGGGTTCCCTCATGCAGCTGCGGCCAGTGGCTGCAGCCGGCTGGCTGGGCAGCTCTCGCCTTCTCCTGTTCTCTCTGGGCCCTTCTACTTGGTCTATGTGGGCTGGCTGGGCTTTCTCCCAGCATGGTGGTGGCTCAGTGCTCCAGAGGTGAGTGTCCTAGGAGAACCAAGTGGAAGCTACATCGCATTTTCTGACCTCGTTCAGAAACCACAGAGCTTTGCGTCTGCAAATTCCAAGGCTCTCTAGACTGGAGGAGGGGGAACACGGGAGGATGTGTCTCCTCGGGGGAGGTCGAGGCTGTGCTGTAAGGAGAGCGTGTCACAAACCGAAGAAACTGTATTTGCGTGCTGTCACTGCAACAAGACCAAATCGCTCAGCCTCTTCACGCCTCTGCATCCTCATATGTGAAGGGAGCATCGGATACCAGTTACATCCTAAGGTTGAGATTCCTTCCACACGCATCACGCCTCTCACAGGGCTAGGCCTAGGGACCAAGGCCTACCCTCCCTCCTTCTCACCAAACATGTTGGCTCCACTCTGTGCAGCCTGGAGAGAAGAACCTCTCCGCAGAGAAGGTGCAAACAGCAAAGCTTGGAGTAACTGCCTCTCTGCGGCTGTTAACTCAGTGCCATCTGCTTGGGCTGCCCTCCTCCTTGTGCATGCACAGGTGTGCTTACGTGCACACCCACAGACTCAGGTGCCTGTGAGCATCTTTCTGTCTCCAGGCAAGCCAGCAACACCCCCTGAACTCCTGCTTCTTGACGGCCTCCTCGCCCTCTGGTCAGCTGCTCCAGCAGGAACCCTTGCCTCTGCTGCTACAGCCAGATGCTCACCTGGCCCTGAGGGTTCCTCTCAAGCCCTCCACCTTTCCTCCACCCTTCACCTCCATCCTCCTCGGCCCTCCTTACCAGGACCCACACAACAGTAGGTGTCATCTCTCCAAGGCAGGTGTGATCACATCACACACCTTATGTGACATTCTGGAAAGTTCAACATTATTCATACTAGAAGGCAGGCCAGTGCTTGCCTGGGGCCAGGGGTGAAAGTCACTAAGGAGGGGCTGAAGGAACCTTTAGGATGAGGAATCAATCTCGGTCCTGACGGAGGTGGTGCTTACACCACTGTCTACGTTTGAGTTTGACAACTGGCGGCTTCCATTGTGTGTGCATGACACCTCAGTAGAGCTGACAACAGAACCATCCATCCACGTGCTTGTTGAGCACCTACTGTGTGTCTGGCACTGGTCTAGGCACTGAGGCAGCAGACAGACAAAATCTCGGTCTTCCCTGGTGGCTCAGCAGGTCAGGAATCCCCTTGCAATGGAGGAGGCGTGGGTTCAGTCCCTGGGTGGGGAAGATCCCTGGAGGAGGAGATGGCAACCCACTCCAGTATTCTTGCCTGAAAAGTCCCATGGACAGAGGAGCCTGGGGGCTACAGTCCAAAAGGTAGCAAAGAGTTGGACATGGCTGAGGGCGTGCATGCTCACGAGTGCAGGCAGAAGGCAGATACAGCAACTACGCGGGTTACACCGGGCAGAACTGCTACGGGGACTGTCAAAGCAGCCTGGGGGACAGGATAGACAGCCCGTGTTGAGGACGGCAGTGACCTGTGTCCCTCTCCAGCACCCTCTCCCAGACATCGCCTTTTGAGGCTGCTCCCCAGTGGCCCGGGGCGGGGCTAGACTATGACAGTGGGGTCCCAGTAGGAGGAGATGCCAGCAGGTGGAGACGTGTGGATGTACCTGGACACATACACACGCATGTACCTCTCAGCTCTGCCACACATGTGGTTAGAGCTGATGTGAATCAAGCACGTCCTCTCTCAGTTTTAATCTCAATCTTCCCAAGAACTCTTTGAGACATGTACTGTCTTGATTCCATTTTACAGATGGAGACTAAGCGGGTAGTTGCCTCACCTAACGTCTGAGCCTGATCACAGAGAGCGGGGATCTGAAGCCAGGCTGTCTGGCTCTGGGGTTTGGCATCTGTGGCTCTTCACCCAGACCAGTGGGCACTGGAGACAGCTGTTTCCAGTGACTCTTGCCCATCCAGAGGCCCTGAGACCCTGCAGCACCTCGGAGTTCACAACCTTCTCCCAGCCTGAGATGGGAGGAGAGTCGGTTAATTATCCCCATTTTGCAGAAGAGGAAATCGAGGGAGAACTGTGGTTCTGGCTCTCTCTCAAGGTCACCTGGGGGTTGATGGCACGACCAGACCCGTGCCCATGACTTCTGATCCATTGGTCTTGCCCTGCCCTCTGGGTGTGTTGCTGCCAGTCTCTGCCCAGTTCAAATCCTCCTGCTGAACAGACTCGGGAATTTTCTGGAAAGCTGGGAGCAGAGCGAGGGGTGAGGTGACAGTAATGGATCGAGGGCGGGAAGGGGAGCCTTTCCGAGGACGCAGAGGGCTCTGGGGTGGGGCAGGGATCGGAGCCAGCCCCCCTGTGAATAGCCAGATGTCCTGGGCTCCACAGGGACTCTAGGGACTGGACCCTGGGGGAACCCAAGAATAGCAGCTGTGCCTCATCCAGGCCTGTACGGTGGGGGGTGGCTCATCCCAGCCGGGGTGGGGAACAGGGACTGTGAAGGACTCTGGAATCCAGACCCCCAAGGGAGAGCAGGGTCAAGGCCAGGGGGGAGAGGAACCCGAGCAGGCCCTGTGCCCCCCGTCGGTGGGAGGGCCATGTCCTCTCGGCACCTGTCTGGGGGTGCAGAGTGCTGGCCCAGGAAGTGTGGCTTCCAGCCCATCCTTGCTCTCTGTCCTCTGCAGGAGGCCGTGCCCGGCCAGGCATTGTTTGCCGGTATAAAAATAAAGGCATCTTGGCCTGGGCCCTGCTGGCAGAGGGAAGGAGGGGGCAGCCCTGGCCCAGGCCTGAAGGGCATCTGGCTGGAAAAGGAGCCTCACCTAGCTCCACCACCAGCAAAGCTGGGCACGTGGGGGTCCCCAGAGAATCTCCGGCCCCTTGGCATCTCTGCCATGAGAGGCACAGGAGCGCGGGTGGGTGTCTGGGTGCTGGCTGCCCTCTCCTCACTCCAGTCACTCAGATCTGTCTCTGACCTTCACCAGAGGCTTCCAACAACCTGAGGCCACTGGGGTATACCAGATTCCCCAAGACTCTCTTTCCTCTACCAGCTGGTAATAGTGACAACCATATCTTGATAACCTGGTGGGGAAAGGCACTATTATTATTTATTACCATTGGATAAGTAAGGCAATCGAGGCTCACAGAGTTTAGTAACTTGGAAAAGGCCACACAGCTGGCCAGTGGAGGAGCCAGGGCTCAACTGAGTTCTGTCTGACTCCTGAGCCAGGACCATAAGCAGGGACTGCACTGCCCCTTGCCGCTCCCGAGCTCTACCTCTCCTGGTCTCTGGTCCCGTCACAGCAGAGAAGCTTCCTAGTTCCCCACAGTGGCCAGGGGATGCGGGGATAGGGGAAGCTGATCAGGAGCGGGGAGAGGAGGGAGGAACCAACAGACAAGGAGCGCTGGAGGGTGCCAGGCCCTGGGAGTGGGGTGAAATAAAAGTCACTCCGTCACGCCTGACTGCTTGCAACCCCATGGACTGTATAGTCCTTGGAATTCTCCAGGCCAGAATACTGAAGTGCGTAGCCTTTCCCTTCTCTAGGGGATCTTCCCTACCCAGGGATCGAATCCAGGTCTCCCGCGTTGCAGGCAGATTCTTTACCAGCTGAGCCACAAGGGAAGTCTGGGAGTGGGGTGGGGGTTCCTTATTACATTCTCACACCAAGTCCCTGTGCAGGAGGAATCGTGTCTATTTTGCAGATGAGGAAACCGAGGCCCAGAAAGTCCACCACTGTCAAGATAAAATTTGAACCCAGATCAGCTTCTGTCCAAAGCACTGTTTCTCGATCCTGGTATAATAGGAATCTCACAGAGCACAGTCTCCCCTCACCCCCAGCTGGGATCCACGATAAAGCTAGAGGATGTGGGCTTGGAGAGAAGAGTGGGATGGGGGCACCGTTCCTAGAGAACCGGCTTCCTTGCTCCTGGAGGGATCGTTAGTAGAGAGTCACCGGGTCAGCAGTTCATGGGAGCTAGGGGTTGGGGGGCAGCTCCAACGTGGGATGTCCCCTACCTGGGAAGAGGCAGGCAGGGCCCAGCCCTCCCCTGGCTCCTGGTGGACAGCTCCCCAATTCCAGACAAGATCTGGTGATCCCCCATCTGCCCCCATGGCCCCCACCGAGGTTGGCATGCTGTTGCTGGCACTGGAAAACGACATTCCAGAGCCCCCCGCCCCCCACCACAACTCCCTGACAACCCCAGATTCTTGGCGGAGAAGGAGAGCGGGGGCTTCTGGGAGGGGAGAGGGTTGTGGTGGGAGGGGCCTGGCCATCCCCCAGGGACGGTACATCTCCAGTTGGCTCACCTCTACCCCAACTGGATCCTGGGTAGGGCCCACGGCTCAGCCTACAGACTGGGATAGCTGGGCTGCCGGCAGCATCTCAGACAAGATGCTCTTTTCAAGTGTCAAAGTCCCTCTTACTAACTCCTATCAAAGGTTTTCCAGGCAGAGCACCAACTTGCTGTGTGATCTTGGGCAAGACACATACTCTCTCTGGGCCTCAGAGACCCACGAGGCCTAAAGCAGGTGAATCTTGAAGATGCCCTCTAGCAAATGGTTTTTATTATGCTGAGATGCTACGGCTTCAGCATCCTCTCTGGTTTCTCTGATGTCCCACCTCTACACAGCAACAAACAGATTCTCTTAAATCTTCGAGTCAGGCACGTGACTCCCTTGCTCATCTCCCGGGGGTGGGGGTACCGCCTCTCACATGGGAATGTTACCCCCGCTTCTTCCTCACTTAGCCCCTGCTGCCTCCTGATCCCACCCCTTCCCACCCCATCCCTCCTGGGATGGTCTCCTGGCCTCCTGACAGCCCCAGCCTGGCAACCTGACCAGTTTCTTCCCTCCAGGCCATCTGCCACCCTTGCCTCTCCTCTGGCCTGGGGGGCTTGGCCCCACCCAGATCTTCGAATAGTCTGTTCTGATCACCCAAGACTCAGTTCAAATGTCACCTCTCGAGAGGCCTTCCCTGACCCCTTTCTCTGAACCAGGGGCCTCCGCTCACATTTCATGAGCCCATCTCTTTGATTTCTTTTCCTTCATAACACGTGTCATGACAGAAAGGGTCTTGGTCATTTATTGTTTACTCCGTTGATTCTCGTTCTTCCTCTGATCTGTCTACTCCAGGAGGGCAGGGTTACCTTCTCTTTCACACTGGGCCCAGCACAGAGCACTCACTCAATATTCCCTTTTTTTTGGCCATGCCCCACAGCATGGTGGATCTTAGTTCCCAGACCAGGGATTGAACGCATGCCCCCTGCATTGCAATCTCAGAGCCTTAACCACTGAACCACCAGGGAAGCCCCATCAATACATCTTTTTTGAATGGATGATGATGAAACTCTGTTTCTTCCAATATGTCCAGGCCTCTGGGTTGTCACTGGGAGCTTCTTCCCTGGGTGCTCACTGCTCTCTCCCTCCATGGTGGACTTCCCCAACTCAGGCTGGTGGTAAAGTTCCTGGGGACTCAGCTCTGGGCAAAGCAGCCTGAGGGGGACGGAGGGAGGGAGGAAGAGAAGGAGGGAGGAGGAAGAGAAGGAGGGAGGAAGGACTTATGATCCCTGGTCTCAAGGCATCTCATTCCCCAACATCAAGAGCACAGCACTGGACCTGGAAACCCCCTTGGTCTGGCTGCTGGGGCAAGCGGTTCCGGGGTGACCTCATCGCCTTGAAAGGAGGGCAGCAGGGGCAGGAAGCAGAGGACGCATCAGATGGGCTAAATTTAGAGCGTTTGATTCAGCCCAGGCAGGACAATATTCCTGGAGTCCCCATTGTTTGTGACGGGCCAGAGGGCAGGCGGTCCACTGAATGGCTGGGTCTGAGCCATGCCAAGCTGTCTGGGCCTGCAGGGGTGGGGGCGGTGGTGGGGTGGCCCCTGGCATGCTGGAGGAGAAGCCAGGCCAAGGGCCAGCAGGGCAGAGCTGGGGCGGGGGCTGGCGGTGGTGGGGGTGCCAATACTGGGGGTGCTACCCTTGGGATTAAGGCCAAAGGTGAGAAGGAGGGGGCCTCACAGATGAGAAGAGGGGGCTCTGGGCAGCCCTGATCACAGCCGTTCAGTTGTGCGATGCTCTTCACAGCCAAGACACCATCAGTCTTCCCCACAGCTCTGCCATCTTCTAGTCAGGGGTGGGGCTCGGATCTAAGGTGTGAGTTGCTGATGGCCACGCAGACAACCCAGGTCCTGACTCCCATCCTGGATCCACAGCAATGTGCTGTGCCCCAGCCCGCACCCTCCCACCAGGACAAGTACCGTGCGCCTTCTCTCCAGCGTGGCCCTCTCCCCAGCGGGCCAGTCAGCCACAGGGCTCCGCCTGCGCACAGGCTCCAGAACCTGTTGCCATGGCAACATGGGGTCCAGGCCTGCCCTGCTCTGGAGAGGAGCCTGAAGCTGAGGACTTCCTTGGGTGAGCAGGTGTGTGTTGGGCCGGGGGTGGGGTGGGGGTGGTGGGGTGGGGGGGGGGGGGAGGCCACGGCTAGGGCTGCCTTCTGACCCCCATCTGCCAGAACCCAGGACTGAGCCAGCAGCCTGGCCAGGCTGCTCTGGGCTGGTCACACTGGCTTAGCCGGGATCCATGAGGGTGTCTTGTTTCTGCACCCACGCCTCATGTCCACCCTGAGGTCAGGCAGCCAGGAGGAGGACGGGGACTGTCCTTGGTTCAGGGCCACCCTGGTTGGGGGAAGGTTCAGTAGGCCGAGTGTCCAGGAGCCTTGGGCTCTTGTCTAAGCCCCGATCGCCCACCCTGCACATCCCCTGGAGGCCCCAGGAGCTCCTTGGGCCACCTGCCTTGGAGATGGGGGGAGGGGGGACCAGAAGTTCCAGCAGACCTGCTCTTCCAGCTGACTGAGACAGGCAAAGGGAGAGGACCCTGGGCTTCAATGCTCAGAATGGCCCCTGGCCTCCATCCTCTTCCCAGCTCAGGGAGGACCCCGGGAATGAAGTCCACCCAGCCCACCCTGCCCCACGTTCCAAATGGGTGAGCTGAGGGTCTGAGCTAGGAGGAGGCTTGTCTGAGACCATGCGGGGGAGAGCAGCTTCCCCCATCCTCCCTGAGCTCTGCCCACTGCGGGTTTCCAGGCACCAGCTTTCTGCCGGCAGCCCCACTGCCCTGCCCGGAGCGGCGGCCCAAGGCTGTTCACTGCTTCTCTTGATTTCACATCATGACTCATGTTATCATGTTCTCAGGAGCTGAGTAACCACCTGAGTTATTTATACCCTGGCTAAGCAGGCTTCCTTCCCTCCTCCCAGAACCCAGGCTGGGAGGACGAGTGGGGGTGGGGAGGAACCTGGGTGGGGGATGCCGACTGGGAAAAGGCAGCTGAGGCCCCCCTCCCCCACCATATCCCCTCCCTTAGGGTACCACCCCCATAGAGCGCCAAAAATAGCGGTGCCTGTCCCAGCACAACAGGATGGGCCTGGATCTATGGCATCGATTTATAGGTATTATGATGGTTTGGGGAGGGGGAAATTCCTTTCCCGAGCGAGTCACCCGTCTGGAAAAATAAAGAAGGAAAAAGCTGAAATTTTTTCCTTCCATCAAAACAGGAAGGAGCTGGGAGGGGTGGGGGGATGGACGGGGAGATGAGGGGTGGAGGTTGAGATGCACCCTCCACCCTGTGGTGGTCTTCTGGGAGGGGAGCCCCCTGGCCAGGAACCTGCACACAGGGCCCCAGGGGCACTAGGACTGGCGCCGTGTGTCCCCAGTGTGGGCCATCCCTGGCTGCCCCAGGCATTTTTGTCCTCTCTGACCCCCGGGCCCATGTGCCTTCATGGACATAGTACACAGATGCTGATAGGCACAAGACCCGTGTCCCCTTGGTCCCCTCTCAACCTTGAGTCACATGCCCATCCCCGCAATCGCCTCCAAATCCCACGGGAGAAAAGGTCTTCCTCTGGGTGAATGGGACTTGGGGAAGGGTCTGCCTTTCTGACCTTTGTTTTTCCCTCCCCCTTGAGGACTGCCCTGAAATCCTGTGACTTCAGCTCAGATCTGGCTTCGCTCCAACTCCAAGGGGCAGGGCGATCTAAGGGAAGTTAATTTCCCTCTCTGAGCCTCAGTTTTCTCATCTGTAAGGAGGGTATGGTCTTCTCCATGGTGCTTCCCTCTGGGGCAAATTGCTGGGACCAAGTTTTCCAAGTCAGGGGACTGATAACCACAGCCCCCGTTTACTCAGCGTGCTCTCTGTGCTAAGCACCTACATCCAGTCACTAAATTAACCCCCTGACCAAATAAGTTATGTTCCAGAATCACCCTCATCTATGGCCCAGAGGGCAGGGATCACCTGAGGGTCACATAGCTAGAATGTGGTGGAGGTTGGTTGTGAACTCTGGGTTCCTCAGCATGGTTCATATCCAAGGAAAATGAAGGAGCACCCCAAAGAGGAGGGGGAGGGGGGAGGGGGGAGGAATGGAGAAGGAGGAGAAGGAGGAGGGGGTGGGGAGAAAGGGGGGCGGGGGGAGGATAAGAGGAGCAAGGTGGCCCAGCTTCCTTGGGTCTCACGTTCCCGCTGGGCCCATCAGTGACAACCCCATGGCTACAGCAGGCATGTGCCCAGTGACAGGCAGCCTTATGCCCGCTGCATGGCGGTTACTAGTAAGACGATTAGTCACTCCCACCGGGCTGCCCTCTGTTTGCTTGTTGACTTATATAAGCACCACCCCAGGGTGTTTGCACAGTTGTCTCGGTCTTTCTGTCTTTCGCCTGCCTGCCTCAGCCTGTAAGCCCTTCAAGGGCAGGGGGCTCCAGAGAGGTGAGCTGACAGTGCAACGCCCGATTCTCTATGAGGACAACTTCCAGGCACCACACAGGCCACGTCTGCGCACACTCCCCACCGTCAGGTTGTGTCGGGACCCCAGTCGACAGGTGAACATGCTGAGATCTTGCACTGCTCTCCTCTATGCCCAGCACCAGACTGGCCCAGGACGGCCACCCCAGCAGGTCCAGCCCTGAAGCCCAATGCACTGGATGACATCTGACTTGGCTGCCTCCCGATCTTGTGAATTAGGGAAGTCACGTGATCTCTCCAGGACTCAGTTTTCTTGTCTGTAGAAAGGGGATAATAGACTTTGCTCTCCCTGGATTGTCGGGTGGTTCAGGGGTTGAGCCATGAAATCACAATGTCGGACACTTCTGGACCCATGCTTTAGAGCAGGACTCCTCAGACTGTGAACGCGGCTCACCAGGGTCTTTCCAAAATGCAGATTCTCTCTCAGCAAGTCTAGGGTTGGCCTGGCATTGTGCATTTCTGACAAGCTCCCGAGGATATGGCTGCTGGTCGGTGGGGTGGGCCACACTGTGGGAGGTAACGGTGGAGAGCTAGACCTCAATGCAAACTGGGCAAGTATGTGGTGCCAACACATTGCTGCTCCTGTCCAATCCTCAGAGCAGCCCTGCAAGGCAAGTGTGGCTATCTCAGTGTTCAGATAGGAAAGTGAGGCTCAGAGAGGCCTATGCCCTGCCCAAGGACACACAGCTAGTAACTGGCACCTGCAGGGTCTCAAAGGCAGACCTGCACGGCTTACCCAGCAGGGTCCTTGTCCATCAATCTTGAAGTCACATCAGACCTTCTCCCAAAGCGGCACTTCCTAATGGCAGTGGGGGGAGATGGGGGTGTGAGTGGGGCAGAGAGAGAGGAAGACCAGGACTGGACCATGTATACCTCCCATGTGCATTTCCTTTCTCGAAGCCTCTAGGGTCCACTGCCCAGTACGTGGCAGCATCATTCATGATAGCGTGAGGTTTCTTTAGCTGGGGGTCCAGACCAATGCCCACCAGAGGGCCCTCCCTAGAGAGCTGTGGAGCTGGGCCAAAATCTGTGGGTGAGTGAGGGTGGGGCCCAGGTGGACTGGGCACTTACGTGTCTTCCTCTTGCCTGGCCTGGCAGATGGGTGTAGACATCCAGAGAGTGATGCTGGCCCCAGTTGCCCAGGTTCAACTCCCAGCCCTGCCCTTCCTCATCCCTGCCCTGGTGGAACTGCACCAGATCTTGGTGTTTCCGTCTGTAAAATGAGGTGGTCACGGCTCCTCTCTTGGGGCTTAACTGAGTCAGTATACCTGAGGGGCTTGGAGCAAGCTGCCAAGGAAGTGAGTGCCACGTAGACATTTGTTCTCATGAATGTTGATGAAAAATCTCTGGCTTTTCCCCTGCAGCTGGCTTCCCATTGGCAGGTCCTTTATGCTTCCTGCAGTGATGAATATACTCCCCTGGAAAGCTGGTGAGGGTCTGTCTGCTGTTGTAGCTGTACCCCACCCAGGGGGCTGTCTGCTCCCTGCCTATCCCCTCCTTTCCAGAATTCCTAGTCAAATCTTCGGCACCCAGCGGCCAGGACACCCTAATTCGGAAAGGGCTGGCTAACCCCGATCGAGAAGGTGGCTTCCCACCCTGGGGACCCACTGCCCCCCGCCCTGCCCGGCCTCCTTCATCTGGCTTGTGTGATGTGTTTACTTTTCTATGTGTAAAGTGACATGAAAAGCTGGGCAGCTGTGATCCAGGCCACACAGGGAGGCATCATGTATCAGGGTGATGGCAAGAGTGTGGGTTTTGGCATGACAGCCCTGGATTCAAATTCTGGCACGGTGACTTCCTTGCTGGGCGACACCAGGCAAGCTAGTATCTCTCTCTGGCCTTCAGTACCCCCTCCTCCAGTATGAAAACTACGATAAGGGCACCAGCCCTCTGGAAGCGGGTAAGGACTCTGCCCGCTGTGCTTGTTTGCTGCTGAAAGGGTGGCCTTTGCTGTGCTTCTCTCAGTGCTGTCAGTTTAGGTAAAGCTCTGGCTCAGGGCGAATGCCCCGGAAGTGAGGCTATCAGTGATCAGGGTGCTCCGGGAGCAGCAGGTGAGCAGAAAAGGTGCAGTGAGAGCTGACCAGGTGCCAGACGGGGCTTGTCTCCCAGTCTGTCTGGCCCGGGTCCCCTCACCCTGGGGGGCTTTACTCCATTTCCAGCCAGCTTCCAGGACAGGTACATCAGAGCTGCCCGTCCAAACATCCTCTTCCTTGTCTGGAGACTGGAGGAGCTAAAAATGCATTGCCTTGGCCCTGGGAAAACAAACACGAGGCTTCCCTTGCCTTTGTCTACAGGACACAAGGCCCAAGGCCGCAAAGGCAGTGTGGTGGCCTGCTCCAGGCTTCCCCCAGGCCTGCCGGGGCAGGGGTGGGGGAGCAGGTCTCTGTCTCTCTGCCTTCTTGGGGTCTCTCCTGCCTCCGTCACGGCCTCCATGGCCTGAGCCTCAACCAGGGTGGGCAGTGTCTAACAGGACTGGTGAAGGCACTATGTGAGGACAAGTCCCCCCTCCATCCAGGTCACATGCTGTGGCCTCCCCAGCTGTGGGCCCCTAGCCCTGCCTCTGGAGTTCACCAGTGGGTGTGTGCGGCCGTGCAGCTGAGAGTGATGATAATGCACACAGGGACGACTGATGGCACTGCTGGGCTGCCTGCCCCTGCTCTCAGCACTTAAGGTGTATTAACTCATTTGACTCTATGAGGCAATCACGATCACCATTCATGTTTACAGATGAGGAAACCAAAGCTCAGAACAGTGGGATGACTTGTTGAAGGTCACGAGCTAATACATGGTAAAGTGGGGTTTGAACCCAGGCAGTTCTTGCAGGGAAGCCTTGTCCGCCGCCCTTGCTAAGTCTCAGTTTCCTCATCTGCAAAATGAGCACACACAATGTAACACTTCCCTCTCCGGGTGATCATGGGGGCAAGGCAAGGGCAAAGGCCTTGCCATTAAAGAGGCAGGGGACTGGCCAGTGAGGGGGTCTGGGGGAACCGATGGCAGCTACAGGGCACAGGGACAGAGGACACACTTGGCCATCACTCAGCTCGGGCTGGGGTCTCAGGCCATTTGTGGCCTGGTCTTGGACCGTCCCCAGCTTGACGCTCTAGTTCCTCTTCCATCAAGCTGGGAAAAGCTAACTTGCCTGGCAGAGGTACTTCCAGGGCTCCCTTTGCAGAGCAGGAATACCCAGACACACCGTTCCCATCCTTCTGGACTGGAGGGGACCTGAGAGTGGGCTTGAATCCAACTCCTTCCTCAGCCCCTGGTCCCCACTCCCATGGTATGAGATGCTTTCAATGGATGAGGGTTTATCTTGCTCTAAACACAGTCCCCAAGTGAAAGTGAAGTCGCTCAGTCGTGTCCAACTCTTTGCGACCCATGGACTCTAGCCCACCAAGCTCCTCTGTCCATGGGATTCTCCAGGCAAGAATACTGGAGTGGGTTGCCATTTCCTTCTCCACAAAGCCCCCAGCTTTGGGCAGGCCCCCTCCAGCACCTGTTTGAGGGCTTCGGCTCCTCAGTTTTCCACTTGGGTCAGACCTATTTGGAGTGAGGAGAATGAGAATTATGGGAGTGTGGCCTCCACCCATCATAATCCACTCCCAGCCCTCCTGGAAAGCCTGATTCCTCAGCAGTCCCAGTGCCAAAGATGGGCTGGGTTCTGCAAGGGGGTGCCCCTCAGATATCTTGTGCATCTCAGTTTAGAGGCTCATGTTCCAAGCTCCCTCCCCAACTTTTTCCACCCTTCAGATGGAACCAACAGGCCAGGAAGAAACAGGTAAGATGTTGACTCATTTATTTGTTTCTTCAACAGATATTTATTGAGCAACTACTGTATGGCAGGAGCTGAAATGGGTGTCAGTCTAGTACCAGACCGATCAAAGGGCAATGACAATACCATGGGGCGGTGTTCCTTGGGGGCTCAGATGGTAAAGAGTCTGCCTGCAACATAGAAAACCTGGGTTCCATCCCTGGGATGAGAAGATCCCCTGGAGAAGGAAATGGCTACCCGCTCCAGTATTCTTGCCTGGAAAATCCCATGGACAGAGGAGACTGGGCTACAATTCATGGGATCGCAAAGAGTCAGACACAATTAAGTGACTAACATGTCCACTTTCAATACTATGGGGGACATGCGGTGGGAACCCACAGTAAGCACCAAGCCTGGGGGCTTCCTGGAGGAGATGTTAGTTAAGCCCAGCCTGTCAAGAGAAAAAGTAGGAGGTGTTCATCCCCCCTCCCTGCCACGTCCACATTGATATGGTGCTTGCTGCAGGAAAGGGCTCTGCTCAGCATGGCATTCAGGGCCATGTGCCATGTGGTCCCTGCTGCCTCTGCTGTGGTCCCTGTCTTGCCACTTCTAACCAGTGTGCAAAGCCATCTTAGCTTGGAATGATTTATGCCTCCCTAACTCAAGAGCCTGGCAGTCCCAGAGAGAAGGGGCTGGCTCTCCTTCCTGATTCCATTTACCAGTGTTTCACACAGGGCCTGCATGCAGTAGGTACTCAACAATGCTGCTCCCAGCAGCCTTCTCCCATCACATCCCCCTTCTGAGGCTGAGCTGTGTGTGCTCCCTTTGTGTTCCTACAGCACTCTGTACTTCAGTCAGAACTCATTGGTACAGCACTCTCAGTTGGCAAGGTGCTTTTGCAGGGGTTTGTGTGTTTGATTTGGTGTGTTTTGTTTGGTGTTTGTGTGTTTGAAGCTCATCAAAGCCCCGTGTAAGAAGTGCCGTTGCGGTCATCGCCATCACCTGCCAGGACGCAGCACAGCATGGTGGTTAAAGCAAATGTGTGAGCACAGCAGCTGGATGACCTGAATTCAAGTCCTGACTCCACTGTTATGTGACCTTGAACTCTGTGGTTATGTGACCTTTCTTCACTGACTCCATTTACAAGACAGGAGCAAACATATCTCACTGGAGCACTGAAGATCATATGCAGAGTAAGAAGAACACTACCAGCCATAAGGACATCTCAGTCATAACAGTAGCTATTGTCAATTATAAAGAAGGATACAGAAGGTCAAGGTCAAGGTCACTTAGCTGTCCAGTGGAGCAAGGTTTTATCTCTAAGTCTGCAGACTTCAAATCTTGGGTTTGGGGATTATCTTCTCATCTTCCCCACCCTGTCCCCCTTGTCACCCTGTCTCCTAATTTATCCGTTCGTGCCTCTGTCTGTCCTTCCACATGGGGCTCTTCCAGAGCAGTATCAGCACCAAGCCGTCTCCCCAGTGCCCAGACGGTGCCTGGCCACCAAGGGACTGTGTTGAAGGAATGACGCATTCCATGTGCCAGGCATCCTGCTCTGTGCTTCCACATGGATTATTTTATCTGTGCCTCCAGACCACTCTATGAAGTAGATAACAATTCTTCTACAACTGTCTTGAGCTCCAATAAAGCACTTATCAGTCTGGATATATGTGAATACTTGTGAATTCATCACACCCAGCCAAGACAACAAATGTTTCCACCCCCCCCCACCTCAAAATGTCCCATGCTTCTTGGAAATCCCCTCCCTCCCTCCAATTGTAGATTTCTCTCCAGTTTTGAGATAGGGAAGGAAATCGAGGGACTGAGAAGTTAGACTTCCCAGAGACACTTGGTCAGCAAGTGGCCACGCCAGTATTTGAACCAAGATGACCTGTCCCCAGCCAAGCTGCCTTGGCGGTAATGGGAAGAGGGTGGGAGCATGTGGTGGTCTGTAGAGACACCCCCCCCAACCCTGGGAGGTCCCTCCCTCCTCACCACCCCCTGCTCAGTCAGGCCCAAGAAGACAATCTAGGAAGAGACGGTGGGTGCGTCTCTCAGAAGGGTGTGTGCACATGTGAGGAGCAGGCTGCCACCCCAGAGGGATGTTTGGGTACAAAGGGCAGAGAACAAAGACCGCACAAGGAGACCGGGTAAAGGTGTCCTCAAGCCAGGAGCCGGGCGATGCGGTGAGCCTGCGGGCCTCGTGCTGGGTGCTGGGCTGCGCGTGTGGGCGTGTGACTCTGTGACTGTGACCGTGTGACTGCTGAAGGCAGGGACATAGCAGCTCCTGGAGCTTGGGGGGCGGAAGGCGTTAACCGTATGAATGCTGGTATGGAGGGGTGGGGGGCCCGGCCTCCAACCCGGGGAGCTGAGGGAGGTAGTAAACCTCAGGGTGATTGGAGGAGCACGATGGCGGCCCTACAAGGATGCTGCAGGGTTGTGGGGTTTGTGTGACTTTGCAGTTCAACAAATTTAAATTCAGCCAATGCCGGCAGCGCCTGTTGTGTGCCAGGCAACCGGCTAGGAGGAGACGAGCGTCAGGCGTGGTTTGGGCTGCAGGGTTTGTGTGATCACCTTGTGGCTGGTTTGAGGCTGGGTGCTTTTGCCCTCTCCAGGCACTAAGTCCTCACAGTCCACCCACCCCACTTTAAGGCGAGATGGAGGAGCACAGAGAGGAAGTGACTTGCCCAAGGTGACCCAGATACTCAGCGCCAGACAGGACTGCAGAGCCTGAGTCCTTCAGCACCACGCCTGGGCTAGGGCCGCAAACCTCCGGTCTTGGAGGTGCAGCCTTGGAATCCTGCAAGCCAGCGGCTAGGGAGACACCCTGGCCCCCAACCACGTGGGCTAGAAACCAGGCCACACACACTGCTGAGGGGCCTAGCGTTTGATGGTCCCTAGTTCTCCCTTGCCAGGGACCAGATCCCTGGGCAGAGGGGCGGCGGGGCTTTCGGAGACCCTTAAGTTCCCCCCCCTTGCCTCTGGCCCTCCTGGAGCTCTCCCCACCCTCCCGTTACTGACTCTCGGCCAGAAGAGGAAAAGCTGTCTCCACCCACCTCTCGCACTCTCCGTCTCCTTTATAAAGGCCGGAACAGCTGAAAGGGTGGCAACTTCTCCTCCTGCCTCCCCGTGCGCCCGCAGCCTCCCCCGCTGCCTCCCCGAGGGCTCCCCTCTGGCCGCCAGCGCCCATCTTTCATTCTCCAGATAGAGATATTTTGCGCGCACACACAGACACACACGCGCAAAAAGGGGGAAAAAAAAGACAACCCACCCTCCAGCCTCGTTGCAAAGAGAAAGCAGGAGCAGCCGCAGCTCGCAGCCCGCAGAGGACGTCCAGAGCGGCGAGAGGGCGGGCAGACGGACCGACAGACTCGCGCCGCGTCCACCTGTCTGCCGGGCGCGGCCCAGGGCGCAGCGGACACGCCGCGCGCGCGGAGCAGCCGTGCCCGCCGCCCGGGCCTCGCGCCAGGGCGCACACGCTCCGGCCCCCCACCCGGCCCGGGCGGGAGTTTGCACCTCTCCTTGCCCGGGTACTCGAGCCGCCGCTGCAGAACCAACTTTGGAAAAAGTTTTTGGGGAGACTTTGGCTTTGAGGTGCCCAGCTTTGCGCTTTCCGACTTCAGGGACCTTTCCAGAAAATGTTGCAAAAAGCTAAGCCGGCGGGCAGAGGAAAACGCCTTTAGCCGCCGAGTGAAAACGAACCATCGACTGCCGTGTTCTTTTTCCTCTTGGAGGTTGGAGTCCCCTGGGCGCCCCCACACGGCTAGAAGCCTCGGCTGGTTCGCGACGCAGCCCCCCGGCCGTGGATGCTCGCTCGGGCTCGGGATCCGCCCAGGTAGCGGCCTCGGACCCGGGTCCCGCGCCCAGGCCCTCCCCAACCCCCAACGACGGAGCCCGGGCTGGGGGCGGCGGCGCCCGGGGGCCATGCGGGTGAGCCGTGGCGGCGGCTGCAGCGGCCTGAGTGCCTGATCGCCGCAGACCCGAGCAGAGCCCACCTCCCTCCCCAGCCTCCGCCCCCCACCCTGGCCGCGGGGGCGGCGCGCTCGGTCCACGCGTCCGGGGCCCCGCGGGGCCGGGCCCGGAGTCGGCATGAATCGCTGCTGGGCGCTCTTCCTGTCTCTCTGCTGCTACCTGCGTCTGGTCAGCGCCGAGGTGAGTTGCGACGGCGGCTGGGGTTGCTTCGCTTCATTCATTACCCCCATTCCTGCCTCCCGATCGCCCCCTCCTTTCGCTGCAGTGAACTTTGGACCCGTGGGCTTGGCGACGGGCGTGAGGTGACCTCCGAAGGCTGCAACGCGAGGTCCGGGGGTGCTAGGCTCTAAGGGGAGGGGCAGCCGTGGCTTTCTTTTCCCTGGGGGGATCTCAGATCTCCGATCTTTTAAGCGTCAGAGGAGGAGGAGGTGTGTGTGGTCCTGTCGCCCACCCCTCCAGGAACCCGAGAATAAGCCCCTTCCTAGCCCAGGCGAGAGGGGTGGGGTGCTGCCTAGGCAGCGGGCAGCTCGTCCTCGAGAGCCCACTTCGGTTAAGCTTAGGTCCTGCCCAGGACCCGGCTTGCCCCGGAGGTGCGAGCTCGCGCACCGGCGGCAGCCACGCTAAGCTTCGGTGGGGGTCTGCGAACTACCGCGGCTCCTGCTCCCGGTCGGGGCGGGTGCCCATCGGGCCGTGCAGGTCTTGCCCGGCCCCAGAGTGCAGTGCCGGAGCCGCTTGCAGTCTACGGGCGCGGTGGGTGCAGAGAGAGGTTTGGGGGCACCTGGCCTGAGGGGCGGAGTAGGGGCTCGTAGGGAATCCAGCCCCGGTGGTGGTGTGTGCCTGAGGCCGCGCCATACCTGCGCCCGCACCCTGCGAGAGGACGCACCTCTCTTCCCCCGATCGCAGGGTGCGGAGCGCGCCGCCTCGAAAAGCCCGCAGCAAGGAAGCTGGGATAGGGAAACGTCTGCGGGAGCTATCAGATCGTACGGGTCCCCCGCACCACTCCCAGCCTCACGTAGCAGTGAGTTGGCAAGTCTACCCGGAATCCAGGTGGGAAAGGGGGCGGGGCAGGGAGGAGGCGCGAGGTGCCGGGGAGGAGAAGGCGGCGGGCCGCTCGCCGCTCCTGGGTCCCGTCCTGCCAACGCTCGGCCGCGGCCGGGAGCCTGCACCTCGCCCGCTCCCGGGGGAGGACCGGCCGCTCTCGGCCTCCGACGAGGCGCAGGAAGGAGGCGGCGGCGGCGAAGGGGTTAAGGTGAAGAGCTCCGAGGCCGCGGCCGGGCCTTGGGCCGCCGCCAGCGCAGGTTGTTTTGACCACGGAGGAGCCGTCGCCGTCTCCTTTTGTTCTCGGGGCTCCTCGAGGGCCGCCGGCCGCCCGCCCTGGGGCCCCGCCCTTCCGCGGCCACTCGCCCCCCCCCTACCCCGGCGGCCGGCACCCGGGAGGGAGGACGCGGGGCTCGGCCCGACCGCCTGCAGGCCCCTCCCGACGTCCCCTCCTCTCCGCTCCCGCAGCCCCCCGGGCCGCGGCCAGCTGTTGGGGAGGGGGCGCGGCCGGCCCCAGCTGCCGCCTTGCCTCGCCGCGGGGCCTGGGGGCTGGGCCCAGTGCCAGGGCGTCCTGGGAACCGCGGCAGCGACCCCGCCTCTGCTCTCCGCAGCCCACCCCGCCCGGCCCCCCGACTCGCGCTCACTCACCCCACGCATGCACACTCTTGGCCGGGAGGCGATGCTGCGCTCCGGCGGGCGGGCGGGTGCGCAGAGCGACGGGCACGCACTACCGCGGCCGGGTCGCGCGCCCGCCGCCGCCGCCACGCCCGTGCACACGCGGGGCACACGCGCGCGCACCGCATACACACGTACGCACGGCCCCCGAACACGCAGCTTCAGCACACGTGCGCGCACACCCACGCACGCACACAGGCACGCAGGGCTCGTATACCCACCCTGTACCAGGTTCCCACCCCCGCGCAACAGGTGGCCCTGGGACCTGGTCACCTCTGCAGCCACCCCATTTCCTTCCTGGGTCCGATGAGGGGATGGAAACAGGAACCCTCCCGCCAGGGCCCGGCTCCACGGTACGCGCTGGGTTTTGCCTGGTCGGGTCAGCCCGACGCCCCTCAAGCATGACCCTCTGTAGTTGCTTTTTCAAACCATCCTCAGGTGGCCGAAAAGATGCTGTGTGACTGGGGGTGCTGTGATGTCCAGAGCACCTCTCCCTTCACACAGGCCCGGCTTTGAGCCTCCAGCCAAGACTGAGGGCCCCGAACCGCTGAGGGGCTTTCCCATCCCTGCCCGCTCAGTCGTCTTTCCCTCCCCGGCTCTGGGGAAGCTGGGTGACAGCTGGGAAAGGCCTCTGCAGGCCTGCCCTTTCCATTTCCAGCTTCATCCAGCACCTCCTCCTCCTGTTCCACAACTCCATGGGGGTGTGTGCTTGGTGCGGAGGCTCTGGCCAGGAAGCTGGTGCCTCTCTCCTCACTTGAATCACAGCATCCTTGAACGTGGTCTTCAGGAACTCACGGTTGTGTCGTGCTTTGCAGTTTATGAAACACTTTCCTGCAGAGCCTGAGTAAGCCTCAGGAGGCTCTGAGGGAGGAGACCTAAAGGGAAAAGGGAAAACCCAGTGACATGGGAGCCAATCCAGGAGGGCTTCCTGGTGGAGGTAGCCTTGAGGTTGGTCCTGTCCCCTGTATGCCAGCAGTTGGGAAGGAAGGGTAGGGAGCTCTGAGGTGGGGCCTGGTTGAGGGTCGGCTGAAGTCCATAAGGTCTCATCTCCATTAGCTGAGCTGGCTTCCGGGAGGGTGACACTCATCATCATGTGATGCCTCTGGCCTCAGCACCCTTCTGCCAAGAAGAAGTGAAGGGCCCACAGACCTTTATCACCCAGCTTCTTTCTCATTTGCTAATGCCCTTACTTAGTGGGAGACTGACTTGCTGGAATCTCCCAACCCTAGAAGTGTCTGTAAGCTTAGGATCAAACAGAATTTGAAGGCTCTGGTGCAAGACCTAGGAACTGTGTGTGTGTGTAGTGTGTGTGAGAAAGATTGATTCCGCAGAAGTAGTAAAGAAATACTTGCCATGGGCCTCCTAAGACCCTTTCAGAGTCTTCCCTTGCCGCCCCTCTTCTCCACTGGAGCACCCTTCTAGTGCAATTCTCTTCATTTTCTGATTTATTTAGTTTCTTCCCCATTTTTCCTCACTGGAGTGTAAACTCCACTAGACAGCTTTTGTCTTGGTCACCACTGTCTCCCCAGCTTAGAATGGTGCCTGACCATGATGGATAATCTGTAAATATTTGTGGAGAGGACAGTGAATCCTTGAAGCGGGGGAGGGAAGGACCGGACGTGTATCTCAGGCTTGCTAAGTGCTTTATAAACACAGCCTCACTCCATCCTCACCCAGGGCAGCCCAGTACAGCTCTCCTGCCCTCCAGCAGACATCTTCGAGTCCCCCTGAAGCATCCCCCAGTCTTGAAAGACAAGCATGTCTTTCTCTTCCATGTCTTG